>JAGSMP010000009.1:7794375-9082500 GCA_029286625.1 Parnassius orleans
TATCGACGTCACATCACTAAAAAGGAAACGATAACTTTTCCTCGGCATCGAACTATTCTGTTGTTGACTTTTTATAAGGGAACGACAAAGAGGACGTTATTATCATTAGTTATTATTGTCGATATCGCCTACAGAGTTTTTGTTCTCTCATGTTCGTTCGTTTTCACCAGGTGCTGTGAAATGTCGCGTATGGTTTTATGCATAAAATAATTATTTATATATTTTTGCATATATTAAATACTGATTACGTGAAAATTTTGTCAATGCTTTTATATTTATTCTATACCTTTTTAATACGAATTATTCGTATTAAAATTAAGCAAGCTTTATTTTAATTTCAACTGCACATCCATATATAGAACACTGATGTATAATATACAAATTATAAAATAAACGCTTTTATGCCTTGACATATAATCCATAGATTATTATTAAAAAAGGAACATTTGAAAATCACACAACGTTCACAGCTCATACAATCTGTCAGCAATTATTTGTCGGCAACATGACGGCAGCATTTCAAAATTCTTTGGCGACTACGAATTTTATTAATTAAAGCTTTAATTAAAGCTCGTCGCTAAGTTGGCGACAAACTACTCTGTGCGACTGTTTGACCAGAAAATATTAAGGTTTGTAATTGGCAGTATGAACTTAAAAGTTAAGCTATTATGTGTTTGACATTGGCGGTATTAAGCGTCTCCCACACACAAGCGGCTTGCGGTGGCGGCTAGTTGTAATCGCTTGCAATGTAAGTGAGTTTGCAAACCAGTGCGGTTACGTCGCAGCCTGCGTGCGGCTGGCCGCAGCTGCATGCCCCGCCCCCTCCGCCACCGCGCGTAAACGCGCGCACGCGCTCTATCGGTGGCCGCATCGCGGTCAGTTGCAAATTTTTACAACAGGCTGCGTGTACCGCGTGAAAAATGGCGCTAAATACAGCGATTCAAATAGAAACAGTTCAAAATTATCCTATACTTTATGACACTTTACAGCGTGATTAAAAAATTAGGATTAAAAACAAAATATGGGATAATATTGCTGAATATAATAAGAGTAATAAGACTTCGTCACGGTTAGCCATGTTGAGTGACGTCCGATCGTAGCATAAATGGCGAAAATAGAATGGCGCTTCAGTCCGCCACTGTGACCGCGGTGGTGTGGTGTTGCAGCGGCTGGAGCCGCAGCTCGCGGTTAGCCGCCACCGCAAGCCGCTTGTGTGTGGGAAAAGCTTTACCGTAAACAATGAAACTTTTATTTTATTTTATAAAATGTATTTTTAACAAATATTTTTTTTTATAGGAGAGGGGCAAATGAGCATACGGCTCATCTGATGGTAAGTGATTACCGCCGCCCATGAACAACTGCAACACCAGGGGAATCGCAGATGCGTTGCCGGCCTTTTAAAAAGGAGTACGCTTTTTTCTTGAAGGTCCTTAAGTTCCATTTCCACATCCGATCCATCCGATTCCACAAGGAAGTTGTGCGAGGAAGAAAATTTCTTTTAAATCGCACAGTGGTGGACCGCCAGTCATCCAGATGGTATGGATGGTATCGCGAGTTTTGTAGCGATGTGCGATGGTGAAATTGTGCGGATGGAATTAGTCCGAACAATTCCTCAGAGCACTCCCCGTGGTAAATGTGATAAAATACGCAAAGAGATGCAACATCTCTTCGCAGTGCCAGTGAGTCAAGCCGATCGGAAAGAGTTCGGTCGCCGACGATTCGAACAGCTCTGCGCTGGATGCGATCAAGTGGAAGGAGCTGGCACTGGGGAGCCCCAGCCCAAAGATGGGAACAGTATTCCATGTGCAGAAAGATAAACAAACCTTATCTTTCTGCACTCCTTCTCCACATAAACTTTAACAATGCCAAATCTCACACTCTGTTCGAGCAATATGAATAAAAAGTGATGCAAAGTTTCCTCTTCACGTATTAATATATAGATGCTAAGGTTTAAATCCATGATTTAACCTTACAGTTATAAACAAGCTTGTTGTTGTTTATGTGATATCGTGTTCATATTAATTGATAAAATTCTGTACTGATTTTGGTCCTAATCAAGTCAAAAATAAAGAAGACATATTTTTCAGCTAAGACAAAAATGTGTTCACCTTAAGTGAGGTGAAAATTTCGATAGCATACCTAGGAAACTTATCTTTCTTCCAGTCTTTTGCAGCTTGTCTGATTTTGAATTTTCTAGTAAATTGTCCTTCCAATAATAAATTTAGATCATTATTTAAACAATTTCAAGGAAAAGCATGAAATTACAATATTGGCAGAGCATCGCGGCAGCTATATTATGGCTGTATGTATGATTCAGCTCGGCCGGGGATGAAACATGCTCTCACAGAATATCAGCGTAAAATAGCAGCTTAACACTGCTGTGTTTCGCATGGTGAGTGTAGGGAACCGGAGACCCTTTTTACTGGAAACGAGGCATACCATAATTCTTATACTATGTAATATTTTATACAATTGAATATGAAAATATTAAGAAACAGTATGATAGTCAGGGGCGGATTAAATGTTGATAGCGCCCTAGGCTAGCACCTCTTCGGCGCCCCTCTGGCGGCCATATATTAGGTATAAATTATAAGTAGTTTTTTGCAAATAAACTATAATAGGTATAATTTATATTATAGTTTAGTTGCAAAATAATTAGGACAGGTAACAGGTAGACATGAATGAAAAACGCGATGAGAGAGTGAGGGCGATGTAGGAGCAATCAAGTAGACGGGGCGCGCTTTGGAAGCGCTACACCTCTATAGAAAGTAGGTATATTTTTATTTTATGCAAGTATTACTTTATTTTCTACCGACTTCAAACAGGAGGAGGTACTCAATTCGACCGTATTTTTTTTGTGTGTTACCTTATAATTTTTTTCTGGGTGAACCGATTTTGATGATTCTTTTTTTATTTGAAAGCTGGTGCTTTACATGTGGTTCCATATAAATTTGATAAAGGTCTGACGAATAGTTTTTGAGTTATTCTTAATAATTTATATTGAAGTCGGTTGTACAAAATTTTTAATTTTTTAATTATTTCGTATAAAAACTTCCACGCGCGCCCCTTTGTAACCTCGCGCCCCTAGGCTCGTGCCTAGTTTGCCTATAGGATAATCCGCCACTGATAATAGTGATAACTTCTGGGGGTTATTATCAATCATGTAATCTTTAGTACAATAATTACTCCTATTAAACAATTTTTTTTTTGATACATATGTATGCATATTTTCTGGGACTATGTTGTATAAGTGTATACTATGCCCCATGAAGGAATAACTGACTCTTTGAAGTCGAGTAACTGGTATATGGTGTAGTTATTCAACCAGTTGTTAACAATGCAGTTGACAGAGCTCGTTGTATTAGGTACAATAGTACATCATCATCATTACAGCCCTTCACAAGGCCTCAGCAGAACGTAGGCCTCCCCCAAGGAATGACACAAAACACGGTCCTGAGCCGCTTGCATCCATCGACTTCCTGCATGTCTTACTAGCCGGCCCCTATCCACTTCAGCTTACTAATCTGTTGAGCCATGTCGGTTACTCTGGTTCTACATCGGACATCATAATAATCAAGGTCACAAAATTATTTCCTGTAATACAGGGCTGTTAAATAAACTTGAGCGAATTCAAAATTTATGCTTACGATTTATTTTTGGACTCCGCAAATGATCAGTGATCACATTTCAAATTTTAACGTCTCAAGTGACTGCCGATTCGCCTTCGCAGGAATACTCACATTCTTTCTGCTTTATACGGCATACTGTTCAATCCCTCCACTTCACGTTACCTAAAAGACCGTTATATTTATATTTGTTATTATTTTTGTTACTTTAACTTGTTTTTAATTGTTTAATTCTTTTTTTATGTACACCGGCGCCATTCGTTGTCAACAATAGTTCTTAGCGCAAAAAGGTTGTCTGGAAGAAATCGCTTCCAGAGCGAGAAGACCGCCTATTGTACCTTCTATATAATTCATTTCACTTTGTTTTCGTTTGTATATGTATTGATGTACAATAAAGGATATATTGGTTGATTGAAATCTTTACCGATTTTATGTCAGTAACTTTTTCTTATTTATCAGCCCGTAAAAGCTCATTGATGGACATGGTCTTCTGCCGTTCCAGTATCAGATGACCCGCACCTTTGTCGTTGCTCTATACTTATGCTTGGCGTAAACGAGATTAGTTATACCGCATTCTATCGGAAACCAAAACTTTCTGGCATATCCTTTAGTCGCCTCTTATGTCACTTCGCAGTTCTTGGATCGCCTTAAACAGCTACAAACGTCAAACCCAGTTACTGCAGCAGCTGACGATTATATCCTGTAGAAAATGTACGAATGTACGTCAGCTGCAAGATCTCACGCGTAAATACACATGTAACAAATTCCCTGAGCATTCACAGCTTAATTTATTAACATGTTTTGAATTGTCAAGAAGAACTTAACCTTCAAGAGATTAACATATTCAATAGGGGATTATAGGTGTAAAGGATAGCACTTAAAAGTTTATAATTTGATCGGTTAAGAATGGTAGCTATACGAGTTAAGTTTTTTGCACGCGTTCATTTTCTTTTATTTTAAAGGATACTAAACAAAATAGTAACACTTAACATTACTAGTGTTCTCTTTGACCTAACAAAAGCATATTCAGCTTAGTATCTCAGTAAGGCATTTTAACTGAGTGTCTCCCTAAGTCGAAAATTATTTTTTTAGGATTGGAAAACTTTACCTTCATGAGAGTAGTCGAAAGGCGGATTCGAATTCTAACATTTAATTCATTGGGCTATTTATTTGAATAAATCTATATCTGGTCTGGTGGTAACTGCCAGCCTGACTAAATAAATCAGTATGTTGTGAGATGGGTTCAATTTACTAGGCACAGACTGCCCATTGGTAGGATTTGGGCATTATAAAACAGAAACTTTTTTATTCAATATAGATTATAAATAATACTTATTGAAAGTCTCTATTTTTTATATTTTCCCACTGGTTTGGAAAAAAAAACCTGTGTCCTGTAAAAAACCAGTAAGAAACCCAGCGGGACTTTTTTTCAAATATTTTTGAAATATTTAATTTTTCCTACAATTCCAGCTCAAAAGCTATATGTACTAACGGTGAACTGTTTGGTTATTTTATCTAAAATCTGTCCCAGACGTCGAAGTCAAGCCGGAATCGGGTGATAGGTCAAGTCATAATAGTTAACAGAAAAATATAAAAAAAATATCTTTGCTATGCATTTTAAAAATTACATGCATTTATAAAAAAAATCGAGAAAATCTACACCCTGTGACGGTCTTTTAACTCCTGTTGCTACAAATTTTAACTATTTTTTAATTTTCTTTTTATTATGTAATCCTGAATATTGCGTTTGAAAACTGTTGCTTAAAATTTAAAGTCAACTGCTCCAGTCCAGAAGGAAATGTAATTTTTGTCCCAACCAAGTATTCAAAATTAATACTTTGCCCAGTTTTAAATGACTGTACTGAAAAAAAAATACTACACGAGTTTGACAAGTAACTTTAAAAGTTGGCGCATTTAATAAGGATTCTGAAAAATTAACATTTTTCAGATTCTGAAGATTTTTTTCCATAATTTCACAAATAATCTTGCAACTATTTCAGAAGCCTTATTCAATGCGCCAACTTTTAAAGTTACTTGCCGAACTCGTATAGTACTTTTTTCAGTACAGTCATTTAAAGCATTAATTTTAAGTATTAAGCAAAGTATTAATTTTGAATAGTTGGTTAAGAAAAAAATTACATTTCCTTCTGGACTGGAGCAGTTGGATTTTATTTATTTATTTATTTATGCTTTATTTGCACACCAAGTACAAAAAGGCGGACTTAATGCAACAGAGCATTCTCTACCAGTCTAGCTCCAGGCTAAGCAGAGAAGATATTGTGCGTCCAAACAGCTAAGTAAAAAATATCTATGTGTACATAATATTACCATAACTACTACTACATACTAAGATACATATATAATTTAATTTTAATTATAAACATAATTACACAAATGTTTTGTTTATGTTGCTAAAATTATAAACCTTATAATAAGCAACTCTTTGGCAGAATGTGCGAACCAGAGATGGAAATATAATTAGCCAACTGCCAGGTATAACACCAGAAGTTAAATCAGTCATGTCTGAAGTGGAAGGCTTTTGGCACTAATAATGTACTGAGAAATGTTTTCATATTTAATATCGCAGGATAGTGATGTAAAATATAAAAACTGTAAACAAAACCTAGAAAAGTGAGAATATTACACAAATATATTATATAGATATACATACAATATATATATTATACATACTGAATTATAGCAGTTATTTTAAGAAACAGTTTTCAGAAACATTATTCAGGATTAAATGATAAATGACCATCACAGGGTGTAGATTTTGTCGATTTTTTTTATAAATGCCTGTAATTTTTAAAATACATAGCAAAGATTTTCTTATTCAGATTTTTCTGTCAACTATTATGACTTAACCTATCACCCGATTCCGGCTTGACGTCGACTTCTGGGACAACCTGTGTTATTCGCCAGGCATAATAAGTTAATAAGGGGTAATAACAGGGGGAAGCACTTTGTTTTTCCCTCTGAGGCTTTTGATAGAGCTTGGCACGTTATTCTTTCAGGCAAGCTTCCAGCATGTGACTTATCCACTTGATCGGCTGGGTGACATGAGGGTCGCGGGTTCAAATCCCGCACAGAACAAGTATTTGTATGGCCTACAAGTAATTTTGCTGGGTCTAAATGTTTATTCTAGTGTAACCTGTTCATGTAAACTGCCTTTACGATACAAGAGAAAATCCTAGTGTGGAGTAACGTTTTATATTCTTAGATTTTTTGTAATCTACAGAGTAAAAGGTTTTTCCGAAACGATGTCGTGGGAGGGGAGGTTACTTGTTTTAACCTGTGACTTGAGGTGTCCAGCAGTGAAGCACCATGTGTCGGTCCCATTGGTCGTATACTTTTATTTTTAAGTTTTACAGCACGAGTAGGTGTGTCCTAATAAATTATATTTATTCTAAAAAGGCTGGAGTGATATTATTATAGAATAAGGGTGACAAACGAGCACACCGACAGACATAGACATCTACATCTATCCTCAATTAAGAATCAAAATGTAGATGCGTGCCGCATTTCCAATAAAAAGGGTCTTCGATTCTCTACTCACCATAGTAAGAAACATAGTGGCATTGAGCTGCTATTTTACGCTGGTGTTCTCTGAGAGCGTGGCTCTACCATGTACAAAATTAGGATAAACTCATAGCGCCATCTACCGGAAAAGGACAACGTCTGCCCGGCCAGCTAGTTAAGTATAAATAATAAAAATATGTTTTGCACTATCCTTTCAACGGAAATGGTAGTTTAATTCGAAGCCGTTTTAAAAGGTCACAATTACTTAGTTTTACTATAAGTTTTATGTGCGGTTATACCAAACTGACAAATTTACGGTCTGCCGCCCACTGAGCTGACGCGGGAGGTTATTGCGTAGGCTAAATAGATTCGTTGCTCAAGATGTTTTCGTTCTGAGCTGACGCGTTAACTTTTTTTTTTGAAATTTCTTTATAATTGTAATGTGCCTGCCGCACAGAACATTAATACTCTCTAAAACGCACGACTCATTTTATTCTGACGTCATCATAAAAGAACTGGCAACAGGAACAATTAATGATGGATTAACATAAAAAAATTAAATGTTTTCTTTTTTCATGTTGGACAAAGAGCTTTTCAACAAGTAGCTCGTGAATGCTGCCAGTTTTCACAGAGTTGCCCTTAGTTATAACTACGTATCATAAATGTATGTCTGAGCAACATTGGGCAGGCGGGTTGATGAGCCACTGAGTACAGCATTTTCTAGAACTTGAACGTGGCTTAAGAGAATCCATCGTCCTATTGCGAATAGAATAGAATAATTTTTATTCAATATAGATTACTACTTAACCTCTAGAGTCAGGAGAAAAATTTTGTTTCAAAATTTCAATATTTTTATATATTTGTGCTATGAATATATTATCAAAGTATCTGGCAAAAATAATTAAAAAGAAATCTTGTGACTTTTCCCGAAGTGTTTCCTTATGTTCTCGACTACATGAGGACTTGGCCCTCGTGCGAGTACGCTCTGACAGTATTAAATAAAAGCAGTTTATTAATCACCTTTTTATTTTTGTTATTTTACTTATTTGTTGCATTTAATAGCAGAAAAACACTTTAAATTCTTTGGATTTGCTGGCCACCCAACTGCTGGCCCAGTCAAAACTATAGCAACATAATGATTTCTTATATTTACGCGGGACATCAATCACCTCAGTCCCCCGTGACCATGGGTGCTGTAAAGCACCCGAAACGTCGGGAATTAATAAAAATAAGTTAATTAAACGCGATATAATCCGTAAAAGTAGTTTTATTCAATGTGTAGTGTTCGCGTAAATATAAGAAATCATTATAGTTGCTATAGTTTTAACTGGGCCAGCAGCTGGGCAAACGGTACTAATACCTCGAATTCCTATGATACCTACGGATTTACCATTTAGTTTTAAAAGAATACAGTTTCCCATAAAAGTATCTTTTGCAGTCACTATAAATAAAGCACAGGGACAGACATTCAAGCGCGTGGGCATAGATTTAAATGAATGCTGTTTTTCCCATGGGCAGTTACTTATGTTGGCTTATTTAGAACAGGATGTGGTGAAACCAATTTATTTTAATACCAAATAAAAAGGTTACTAAATATATTGTCTATACTGAAGTGCTATAAATCAATTATTCAATCAGTTATTCCTTAAATAATACGCGGGTGGAACCGCGGGGCACAGCTAGTTATTTATATATTTGAACTTAAGTTTAAAATTTGGCTACTCTTTGAAAAATAACCCTGTATAACACTATAAACAAAAAATGACTTCCAACCCGCTTGCCAAGCGTGGGAACTATGGTACGTATTTCCCCTATGAGGCTATCAATGTGGGAGGCCTATGTTCAGCAGTGGGCTTTAAGAGGCTGTAACGGTAACGGTAACAACAATAAGTTAATGTTCGCAATTTCAAATTTTCCATTTAGAAGTCGTTGAAATACGTTCGATATTATGTAAATGTCTAAAGCCTATCAAAAAAAAAAAAAGCGTATCAATTACGCGCTCCTGGCGCGCGCGCCATGAATGACCGCGCCAACCAGTCCGTTCCGCGGAACGCGTTCCAAATGTTCGAAGTATATCAACTAAGCGCGCCTGTCGCGCGCGGCAGCCGTTCCAGTGTATGACCGTTCAACATGGATGTCGGTCGTGTGCGAACAGCTTCGTCTTTTGCTATTCCACAGCAGTTATTTTGAACCTTATAATTTTATCAATTTACGGCAACTCTGGTTATCCATAGCTCGGAACGCAACGAACACACGAATAATGAAAACCATCCCAACTGGCGCGCTCGCCAAAACTTCAATACTTTGATACACGGTAAAAAACCGACACCAGATGGAACGGCCCGCTCCACGTTTGAGCGTTCCAACGAACAATTTGGCGCGCGTTCCAAGGCGGTATCCATTTCGCGCGGCTGGAACGCGCGCCAATGTTCGACCTCTTGGAGCGCATAATCGATACGCGGCTTAAATTTTTCACGTTTCACTTCTTGAACAAAAGTATGAACTTCTAGTTTAAATGGATGTCTATCTTTTTATGTTCCCAAATTCACTGAACTTTTGTCTCGTATATCTTGAGAAGAAACAATATTGTCTTCAAGCAAATGTCCTTTGACTCTCAATTTCTAAGTGTTAGTAAGCTAAATACTTAAAAGCTACTCTTCTTCTTCTTCTTCTTTTAAATTATGGCTTCTCTTGATAGAATTCTGCCAGTGTCAAGTCAGTAAACGCTACTCAATTTTAAGATGGCGTTTAGTCTTGCGGTGTCACAGTCACTTTGACTTAAAGTGATAGAGACAGCAAGAGACTTAACGGCATCTTAAAATTGAGCAGGGTTTGAGTACTTGGGCATAAGTTGATCGTGTAGTCGCTTTAAAAACAAAATTTTAATGACTGTTCTTGATCCACAAACATTACGTAAAAGAATATGCTGAAGTATTCTTTTACGTAAAATTTCTTAAATAGTAAATTCTTTAACGTCATGACTGCAGCACAATGCTGCTATATTTCGTATGGTGAGTGTAGAGAACCAGAGAACCAGAGAACCTTTTTACTGGATACAAGGCATTCCATCTTAGTCCGCAGGGTGACAACGGATATGCATTTTAAGTTGTAATGGAAAATAAATGCAGATGTATATGTGTCACAGTATCCACATAGCATCAGGTGGACTGTGTGCTCGTTAGTCACCCTTATATTATTAAAAAAAAACTATTAGTCTTCTCGACCAAATAAATACCACGCTCGCATAGATTATCAACGTGAAATAGCAGCATATTTCTCTATTTCGAAATTTGAATGATGAGAAACGGACATGCATTTGACTGGTATCGATACATTATGCCTTAATCCTCAGGAGTGGAAAATCTTCATTTTGATTTTCAAGCGAGGTAGGTCAATAGGCCACAGCATCCATTTACCATCAAGTGGACTGCGTGGTTGTTGGTCACCCTTACTTATATAAATAATGAAACTAAAGTTAAATAATCTTAATTATAATTTACTTTAAATATTTTTCATTATCTCCAGTAGTAGCGTGTAAGATAGGCATTAAGGGTTTTTATAACATTCGTAGGAACTAAATGACGTTTTTTTTTATTTCTTAAAAAAGTTGTTTACACAATTTTGTCTTTGCAACTTTCTTCTTTCTTTTATTATTACATACTAATAGAACTTTTTAATAATGATAACTCACGGTTTTTCAATGTTTATACATAAATATGTTTGAAAATTATAAAATGTGTGTGTAGCGTAAATAAGACAGCAATTATGGAAAAAAAGTATTTAATGTTCCCACTTTCAAATAAAGCCGCCGTTCCGCTCTACGACGTCTATATATTATAATATACTAGAGACCTGTCCTGGCTTAGCCTGGAAATAATCTATTACCGTTACCGTTACAGCCTATTAAAGTCTACAGCTGAACATAGGCCTCCCCCATAGATTGCCTCATAGGGGGGATATTTGCCATAATTGCCACACTTGGCAAGCGGGTTAGCAACCGCAATTTTTTTTAGTCTTAGTCATTATCAGGAAGATTTGATTCTCTGATTTGATTTGATTCTTCTCCTGATTTGTTTTCCTTTGTCGCCTCTTACGACACCCACGGGATGATTTGGGGTAGTGGATATTTTTACACCGCCACTATACACGGATTCTATCACGGAAGAAACTATTAATATGGCTTTATGTTGATTTAAAATAATCATAAACCATTTATTTTACTAATTATTCGGTTTTTTAAATGTACAAAGTTTTTCGGAGAAAAAATAGCCTAGGTCACTCCTCTGCTCTCTATCAGTTTGTGAACTTTCATTACAATCGGTTCTAGCATTTCGAAGATTAGCACAGATAGATAGACAGGCAGACAATTTTTTTTAAATCGTTGTTCATGTCCTTCTGGCCTGCAAATAGCTCAATAAAGGACAGTTATCTCGATAATACAAACAAACACTTCAATTTATTTATAGGTATATATTACATTATAACCAACCCGTCTAAGGGAAATTTATTAATTTTGTCAGTAAACTCTTTTCAAGATTTTTCTGTTTGAACTAGGCGGTAGTTGTCTTTTGTGGTCATAAACTTATTAGACTAAAGTAATCCAATAAAGTATTTTGACTTGCACATACTTGCACATAATATTATCTTAATACATAGGCCGCAGGAATTTCATTTAGCCCAGACATGTGTGACGTATTTTGTCGGTGTGGTACTGTAAAGACATCGATAAATTTGTTCCCCGCAATATTTTTTGTTAGAAAAGGGTAACAAGTTTTCAAATAACTTCTCAATTATAAGTGCCTTTAAATATTTTAATGGTTTAAATTAAAATAAAACTAATTTTACGGAATAATCAAAACTAATTTAATATTCGTGTAAATTTAAGAAATTCAAGGTGAAATTCAATGCGAAAAATATATTTATTTATCCTAAACTTATTCAAAGCCCTTTTGAATTCCAAATTCATCTACCAGTAAGGTCTCTACAGAGATGACAAATGGCAACTGGCAAGAAATTCTGCGGCCGGCAAAAACAACAAAAGAGTAGGTACTTCGGATTTAGGGGCTAAAAACATTGTCGGTGGGATGCCAAAATGTAACACTCGAGTCATGAGGTAAATTTTTCTACGACTCTACTCTTATATGCTGTGCACTTGAAACTATGTGTATGTAACACATGATAGACACACATCCCAAAACAAAAATAAAAGTATTGAAACAAATTAGCTGTGGACATAGTCGACCTGGCAACATATAACGCACGCACCCTGAGGACCGACGAGAAGATCCTGGAGTTGGAAGAAGAGATAGACAAGTTGCGCTGGAATATTATAGGATTATCTGAGGTCCGAAGAGAGGGGGAGGACATGGTAATCCTTGAATCCGGCAACTTGTTCTATCACCAGGAGGGCGACCATCTGTCCCATGGAGGTGTCGGATTTATCGTCCACAAGTCTCTCGTTAACCACGTTGTAAAGATTGAGAGTGTGTCGAAGAGGGTTGCGTATCTTATACTCAGAATCACCAAACGGTATTCGCTGAAGGTCATACAGGTTTACGCACTAACCTCGGTACATCCAAATGAGGAGGTGGAGGAAATGTATGAGGATATATCTAGAGCCATGCATTCCTTCAAAACCCGCTATACAGTATTAATGGGAGACTTCAATGCAAAACAAGGCACAAGAGAGAACGGTGAGCTGAAGGTAGGAAATTTGAATAGGGCAACGGAACCCAAGGGCCAGCAGCTGGCCAACTTCATGGAGAAAGAGGACTCTTTATGGTGAACTCTTTCTTCCAAAAGCGGCAGCTTTTGAAATAATTATACAAAGGTAGTACCGATCCACAACTGGTCAGTTCCATATTGTAAGATGCAGGTTCCTTTCTCGTCCAGATGGATTCTATAATGAATTAAAGTTGCAACACTAACTAACATTCAGTTTTGTTCTCAGTTCAAATAAAGTTATTTATCATAAAAAATATCTTATGAATACATTATTAATCCGCTTTGTAAAATGTCCGAAACAACAAAAAATATAAAATAAAATGAACATAAAGCTGCCCGCTAAAGACAGTCAATAAATAAATAAAAAAGTACAAACGAAGTAACGGAATAAAAGCTGAATAAATGCGGTGACATAGTATTTATTATTTCGTAATTTTAATTTATATTTTTACTTTCGTGTTTTGTTAAGGCGCTTTGTGATAAAAATGGATATAATTAAGATATTGATTGCGCATAATTGCGCGTGCGGGAAGCAGGTGTGTGCTTGGCGCGAATTTTTAATGGCCGCAAAAAAGATGGACGACATTTAGCCTACAGAGACAAGTAACAGTAGTCATTGAAACTGAACGGAATTATTGTTTGGTCTGCTCCGACGAAGACGCAATGTAAATTAATGCAGTTTTTTAGTCTGTGGTTGTTGTTTCGCCTGTTATACTATTTAAAAATACGCGTTATTTATTATAACGTACCCTTTGGAAACAAATATAATTTATTACAGTGTATAACTGATATCAATTCCTGTTACGTTCACGTTTATGATATATTGAAAATTAAAATCAATTTAATTTATATTAATATTTACTTAAAATGTTTGACAATGGGAGGAAAGATGTAGAAATTTGCAACGTGAAAGTTATGACAGGTTTTAATATACCTATTTTATTATTGGTGCACAGTGCAAAATAGTGTCGTGAATTAAGCACATTGACTCTAGAGCATTTTTGTGTCCTGAGGAAGAAGAAGGTGAACTATCATTATAGTTTTGATGATATTTTTTTTTATAAAATGAAAGAGACAAACAAACATACGATCCACCTGATAGTAAGTGGGTACTGGAGCCCGATGGACACTTGCAACTAATTTCAAACGAATGCTACAGATACGTTCTCACTTCCTAGGACTAAGATGGACTGCCTCACAGCCTGTTATTATACTAGCTCTCTATGCCATTCAGACCGGAGTACAACAGGTAGGACACGGTAGGCAAGAGGATGGTGCCTACTCAGACGGTCTCGTAGGAGGTACACTTGAGATAAAATATTGTAGGTAAAGAAAGAAATTCTGATTTCTTATATTTACGCGAACACTACACATTTAAATAAAACTAGTTTTACGGATTTTATCGCGTATATTAACTTATTTTATATTCCCGACGTTTCGAGTACTTTACAGCACCCATGGTCACGGGGGCGACTGAGGTATTTGACGTCCCAATGTCATAGTTAACCACGGTTACCTCCAGATTAAAAATTATTTATTTTTATTAATTTTTGTTCCGATCTTGGGTTGGGATTTAATTTTATTAATTATAGGATCCCAAGCAGATGGTAGCACCCAGCCATCTTCTCTATTGAAATTAGGATGTTTTTTGATTTCAATAGCCTCGCGAATCATCCTTGGAAGGAATCGGTGTTCTTTAGCGAGGATTTGTGGTCTATCAAATCTAATGTAGTGACGGGGGCGATCCTGTACATGTTCACACACTGCAGACTTCCCGGAGCGTCGATTCTTCACATCAGCTATGTGTTCTTTCACGCGGGTTTTTATTGATCTTTTAGTTTGTCCTATATAAGAGAGACCATATTCACAATCAATCTTGTACACTCCTGCATCTTGCAGAGGGATATTACACTTGACTGATGGTAAAAACTGACTAATCTTCTTCGGCGGCTTGAAGTATGTTTTAATAGAAGCACGCTTCAGGGTGTAGCCAATCTTGTCAGTGACACCTCTGACATACGGCAGTACAGCAGGCACTCGTTCGACTGTGGCCGGCTTCACTCGTTCACTGTGACGTAGGCGCGGGACCCGAAGCTTATTGTCGTGCAAAACTTGCTTGACGTTTTGGAGCTCGGCGGCCAGGTGTTTACTGTCACAGATCCCTCGTGCTCTCTGAAACAAAGATTTACCCACGGTAGCTAACTGTGAAGGATGGTGATGAGAGTCACAGTTTAAATATCTATCTGTATGGGTCTTTTTTCTATACACAGTGTGGCTCAAGGTGTTATCAGGATTCCGAATTACTAACACATCTAAAAAAGCTAAAGAGTTGTTTGCCTCTAACTCCATTGTGAACTGAATTTTAGAATTTATGGAGTTAAGGTGGTCTAAAAATGCAGTTACTTTATCTAAAGGTACGACACTTTCACAATTCTACTGAAATCAAAAAACATCCTAATTTCAATAGGAAAGATGGCTGGGTGCTACTATCTGCTTGGGATCCTATAATTAATAAAATTAAATCCCAACCCAAGATCGGAACAAAAATTAATAAAAATTAATAATTTTTAATCTGGAGGTAACCGTGGTTAACTATGACATTGGGACGTCAAATACCTCAGTCCCCCCATGACCATGGGTGCTGTAAAGTACTCGAAACGTCGGGAATATAAAATAAGTTAATATACGCGGTAAAATCCGTAAAACTAGTTTTATTTAAAAGAAATTCTGGTATGTAATATTAAATACCTATTACTTTTAATGTCCCCTACAAAATTGAGCAAAACGGAACACTGAGGTGTGTAACCACAAACCTGTCACAAAGATTTTTCTTGTTAAAGTGTTTCAAGTAAATGATTGAAATTAGGTATAGCTATAAATTATAACTACCCAAATACAGATGTGATGAAAAATTCAAATTTTACTCGTAAAGTAAATGTAAAGTGATCGTAATGTGAGGTATCTCTGCATAGTATAAAACAAAGTCGCTTCCCGCCGTCTGTACGCTTAGGTCTTTTAAACTCCGCAACGGTTTTTGATGCGGTTTTTATCAATAGACAGAATCATTCAAGAAGGAAGGTTCATATGTATAATACTGTCAAACATTTTTCTTACGTGGTAGAGCCATGCTGCAGCTATATTAGTGGTATAGTTGTAGTACGAATATGTCGGCTCGACCGGGAAAGGACCACGCTCTCACATGCTCTCACAGAACACCAGCGTAAAATAGCAGCTTAACACTGCTGTGTTTCGTATGGTGAGTGTAGAGAACCGGCGACCCTTTTTACTGGAAAAGAGGCATTCCATCTTAGTCCTCACGGGTGACAACGCATCTGCATTTTGATTCTTTATTGAAGATAGATGTAGATGTCTATGGGTCACAGCAACCACTTACCATCAGGTGGACTGTGTGCTCGTTTGTCACCCTATCCTATAAAAAAAATACATGCATATTATATAATTTTCTGTCCGTGTGTAAGTGGCTAAACTGCACCTAAATGGCTGGACCGGTTTTGATGAAATTTTGTGTGTGTGATTAAGTTGATTAGGTAGGTGGCGTTGTTGTCGACATCCTGAAATCAACCGTGCGAAGCCGGGGCGGATCGCTAGTAAATTATAAGCTCTTTGAAGGTTCGTTCTTAAAACATAATCCAATAATATGGGTTTCATTTTATTGAATATTTTTCTACCGACTTCAAAAAGGAAACGGTACTCAATTCGACTGTATGTTTTTTTCTTTTTGTGTGTTACCTCATAACTTTTTTCTGGGTGAACCGATTTCAATTATTGTTTTTTTCTATTTGAAAGCTGGTGCTGCTCATGTGGTCCCATATAAACATTATGATCAAGGTTATGATCAAGATCAAGTTCGAATTTCACACTTTCCTCTACACCACACACACAACAAGATTATATCTGTAACTCAGCTCGTGTAAATAATATTAGAATAGAATAGAATATATTTTATTCGGTATAGATTATAAGAATACTTATTGTAAGTCATTCAAGCTTTACCACTAGTTTAGAAAAAACCTCTGTCCTGTGAAGAACCAGCAAGATATCCAACGATACATTTTTTTTAACAATAATTTAGAATATAATATTTTTGTACAATTAAATATAAAAACATTTAGAAACGGCATGGTAGCGATCACCTCATTCCCAGGGGTTATTATCAATCATGTACTCTCTAGTAGTATAATAACCCTTATTAAACAATGTTTGCTTCATTTTTTTTAGTTTTGGATTTTGAGGGACAACTTGAAATCTGACTCCCTACACGTGTCCCCCGGGTAGTGCTAAACGAGCAGTACCAATTCCGGTGGTAGGTTTCGGCCGCTGGCTTTTCGGTTACCACCCACCAATGTAAAGTCTTGTTGCCAAATGACGTTGTCGTGTTCTGGCTTGACGCTTGTTGAAGCCATATGGAGGATGGGTTTCAACACACACAACGCTACTGTTGTGTGTGTGAACCGGGTGCGAAGCGTCAGTTATTGCTGTGCCGGGTGCTTGTTCGTGGAGGGTAGCGGGATCCGAAGCACGGTGTTCCGCTGGCCGACCGCAGGTAGTTGGGGCCCTAATTAGTAAATTAGCTACTCATGAAAGGCTGCCCCGCCAACTAGCGAAAAATCCCAGGGTGGCTCCATCGTGTCGATTAGCGATCGGGCGAGAGGACCCGATGGCGATCTCTGGAGGGATTCGGGCGTCTCCGCAGTCTCCAGATCAAGTTCCCATGGGTGCAGTAACTCTGATAGTTTCGTTTGGTTGCTAATGCAACGCCTCGTCCAACTGCCATTCTCCATTCTTATTCACTCTTTACTCCCAATATGTATCTTAAAAAGAAAAGTATGGCTAAACAGCGGTTGCACGTCCCCTCACTAAAAGTGCACCTCACTAATATTCGAGGATTGTTCTCTAATCTCAGCGCAGTCCATCACCATCTTGAGACTGAGAAGCCGCACCTACTTTTCTTGACGGAGACTCAAATTGGATGTCCATTGAACGCGGCGTACCTTGACTATCCTGGATTCTCCCTAGAGCACAAATTCCATCTACGTGCCGGAGTCTGTGTGTACGTCCGCAATGATATCTGCTTCCAGCGTCTCCGTCACCGTGAAGACCCCACTTTTTCGACAATCTGGATGACAGCAGATACAGGTATTTATAAAATCCTTTATGCCTGTGTCTATCGTTCGCACAACGGTGACCAGGAGACAACACGATTATTTGATCACCTTAGTGAGGCTGTTGATGTGGCTCTAAATCGGTATTCTTCTGCACAGCTGGTCTTTCTGGGGGATTTTAACGACTGGCTGTTCCCACACAAGAAGACCGACCATGCTGGAAGAGGGGCGTGGAATTTTGCCTTGACGCTAGATCTTTCTGAGCTGGTAAAGGAAGCGACTAGGGTACCCAATGTATACGGTCACACAGCCAATTGCTTGGACCTTCTGCTGACTACTTAACCAGATAGGTATGAAGTACTGGTTACTTCCCTTTGGGTACATCTGACCACTGTCTGGTGAAATCTGTATCGCCATATTCTCCCCCTGATTACGAGTGTTCGACGAATATGGCGGTATAAGTCAGCTGATTGGGATGAGATGCGACACTTTTTTGCATCCTATCCTTGGCGGGAGGTTTTTTTCTCTTCTGCGGATCCGTCGAGCTGCGCGGATGCGATAACCGATGTGTTGCGTCAAGCTATGGATTATTTTATCCCCTTCTCTGACGCTCCCACCGGTAGCAAAGCTCGCCCATGGTTTAATACTGAATACGCCCAAGCTGAAAAGCGCAAGCATTTAGCGTACCTATCCTGGGTTGACGCTCTAAACCGCAAAGCTCCGGATATTAGCTCCAAGAAGAGAACTTTCAACCAGGCCGCCAAGTCCTACTAAAAAGCGTTACGGAAAGCAAGTCTCGATCACATTAAACATATTGGCGCAAAACTCTTTACCAGACCATCCGGCACTAGAGCTTTTTGGTATCTCGCCAAAGCGGTCGAGACAAACTTCTGACAGCCTACACTGCCTCCGCTGGTAAAACCGGATGGCACACTGGCGCATACAGCTAAAGAGAAAGCGGACTTGTTCGCGTCTCTCTTTGCCTACAATTCACGTCTAGACAGTGGCAACAACGTTCCACCTAAATTACCTCACTGCGGGACCTCTATGTCGGAGGTCCGTATCACAAATAAGGAGGTTCTTAAAACCTTGCGGGTCTAGACGTGAATAAAGCTAGTGAACCAGATGGTATACCAGCTATAGTTCTAAAGGCTTGTGCACCTGAGTTGTCTCCTGTGCTGACACGCTTGTTCCGCCTCTCATTTAGGACTGGAATAGTGCCAAAATCCTGGAAGCTGGCCAACGTGCAGCCTGTTCCAAAAAAAGGCAGCCATGCCGACACTGCCAATTATCAGCCAATCTCAATTACCTCCATACTCTGCAAGATTATGGAGCGTATATTGAACGCCCGCTTAATGGCATACCTAGAACAGAGTGACCTCCTTAGCGACCGCCAATACGGGTTTCGCCGAAATCAGTCAGCTGGGGACCTTCTAGCGTATGTCACACACGTATGGGGCGAGGCACTCGAGAACAGTGGGGAAGCACTTGCTGTTTCCCTTGATGTCTCGAAGGCCTTTGACAGAGTTTGGCACACTAGCCTTTTGTTTAAGCTTCCAGCGTACGGCTTATCCCCTGGTCCGATTGACTGGGTAAAGGACTTTCTGAGTGAATGGTCTCTCCGGGTCGTAGTTGACGGCTGCTCATTCGATCCTGTTGCGAATAACGCCGGTGTTCCTCAGGGTTCCGTTCTGTCCGCAACTCTCTTCCTGCTGCATATTAATGATCTGCTTATGCCCGGTATCTATGGGTATGCAGACGATAGCACTGTTGTGGAGAGATACCAACCAAGTCCTCGGGCCAGTCGGGCTCAAATCCAGTCTGAAAGATAAACTATGTTAGAGCGTGTGAATCTCACACTACAGGCAGTCTCCGAATGGGGCGATGCCAATCTTGTGAAATTCAACGCCTCCAAAACACAAGCGTGTCTCTTCACTGCAAAAAAGGAGCCAGTTCGCCTTGGCTCCTTCTTTCCGAAATGTATCACTGGAACACACCGACCGCCTACAGTTGTTGGGCGTTGAGATATCCTCAAATATGAACTTCGGGCGGTTCATTGAGTCTAAGGCTAAAGCAGCTGCAAGGAAGCTAGGAGTCCTTGCAAAGGTGCGGCGATAATTCACGCCGGGACAGCTGCTTACTTTATATAAAGCGCAAGCCCGGTCGTGCATGGAGTATTGCTGCCATATATGGGCTGGAGCTGCAAAATGCCACCTAGCAGCTTTGGACTCAATGGACAGACGTGCTAAGAAGCTTATTGGTGACCCGAATTTGACTAAAGCCAATCTTAACAGTCTCGAACACACGCGCAAAATAGCCAGTCTTTCGGTTTTCTACAGTATGCATTTCGGAGAGTGTGCGCAGGAATTGCATAATTTCATTCCTCCCTCTCCCTTCCACTATCAGACAACCAGACGTTCGGCCAGTCTCCACCCCTTCGTTGTTGACTTACCACGCATTCGAATCAAATGGTTTGCTACATCGTTCATCATGCGTACAGCAAAGGAGTAGAATAAGTTGCCAGCATTTGTGTTTCCATCCGATTACAATGTGGGTGTCTTCAAGGCAAGAGTGAATAGGCTTTTGTTAAGTCAGTGCGCTTCACCATCTTAGGCTACATCACCACTTACCATCAGGTGGGATTGTAGTTAAGCGCTGGCTTAGAATAATAAAAAAAATAGGTCCTGCATATTTTCGAGGACTTTGTTGTAAAAGCATTGCTCCATGAAGGAATAACTGACTCTTTGGAGTCGAGTACCTGGTATATGGAAGAAGAAGAAGATTCGGTTTTAATAATATTAAGTCTCCTTTACATATTACTTTTATAATATTATCTATCCTTTTCTGTGAAATCAAAGTGTCAAAGGCTTAAAGAACAAGCATCCCAGCCAAAAGGTTATTAATAAAAAAATGAAAGTATCGAAGGAACTTACAGTCCACCTAACTTCAACTAAGAAGGCTACAGATGTGCTGTCACCCCTGAAAACTAATATGGAATGCCTTGTTTATAAAATGAATGTATACAATACTGTGAAATGTATATTTTTCACAGTACGCGAGCAACCTGAGTTCGATTCTCGCCGGCACTAAGTGTCTAAGCATGCAAGGCATCCGGTACTGCGATTACCAATTGGCAAGCGTTCGACTTGGCTCTTAACTTCGGAAAAACTGAATGGATTGTCCCACGCTTATAACAATAACACAATTCAATGTTATGATGGACAAAAACCGTTAACTACGTCTCTTATCAAATACAAGTTGCTTACACATCTTTAGTCGTTTTCGATTGACATGCCATTTAAAACGAAATTACGAGTATTTTCCCGTTTGCTATTACTATCCTGCCTCCATGTAGTTACTTTCTTTTGGAACACACACGATTATAGTTATTGTTCTGTTTACGACTTTTGTGCGCAAAAACATGCTTTTACGCTATTATATTCCTTTTTACATCACTTGTAATAGTAGTTATAATTTGTTGTATTATACCTGATGCTATTTTACTACCTTTATGAATTTAACAAAAAAATTTTATACAGTTTACATTATAATAATATACCAACGTAACTTATCCATCCACTCATTACAAACTATAAAAGTCTACTGCTAAACCTAAATTATCTTGTATCTTGTCATAGTTGCTACGTTTGGCTGGCGGTGTTCCATCCGCAGTTTTGTTTTACCTCCTCTAAATATACAGTATCATTTTTAAATTCATTATGAATTTTCATCATTATCATTACAGTCCTTCACAAGACCCTGCTAAACATAGGCCTCTCTCAAGGAATGTCACACCTCGGTCCTATACTCGATGAGCGATTTTGTTTTAACTCAATTAGCTCTTTTTAAATGATCGTATCCAGGGAAGTACGGAGACCGAGTTTTGGGCTTAATTCACTGGCCTTGCAAAGAAATGATCCACTCTAGTGGAATTATTTGGATTAAGTACCAAAACAATTGTAAATTGCGATAAAATTTACAATACAATCCTCACCATATAGATGCTTAGCTATTCATCACTGTGTGATTTTCTAGTAGTAGGTATCAGTGATCAGCAATAGTTTTTGGGACCGTAGGAGCTAGCGATTTTCAAGAAAGGAGCCTACTTCTTCCTCAGAGGCAGGCAACACACCTGCGACAGCGATTATTTATAATTAGGTGAGCTCCATTATAAAAAAAAACAATATAACCCTGAATTACGCGTGTCTTGAAAACGCTCTTGACCTTTTTTAGGGTTCCGCACCTCAAAGAAGATAAACGGGACCGGAACTTTTTAGGATCACTTCGATGTCTCCGTTCATCTCTCCGTCCTTCTGGCAGTGTATCAACGCCCTTTTTCTCAAGAATGAATGGAGATATCAAGTTGAAAATAAAATCAAATATTAAGATCTTCGGTTCCTGAGTTATTAAAAATGATAATTTCCAAGTCAATGTATTCAAAAGCTGCGGCCATTTATGTCACATATTTAGATATTCGCAAAATTCATTCATCAAAACCTATAGCCCAAGTAAAAGAAAAATTACCGATCGGTTATTTTTAACGATATCACTTTTTTCGCGATTAAAAACGTACATTTGCTGTTTAAGCATCGCCCGTGATAAGACCGAACACTATTTCCAATGTAAAGTTTGTACGACGAGATACAACTCACATTTTAGTTACAGCAGTATTCGGTGCTTACCTTGTCAATAATTCTCTCAGTATGAATAAACTATCTTCATACATAGATTTTTTCGAGCCTGTGGTAAAAGTAAAAATGACATTCAATAAGAATTATTTATAATCTGTATTAAATCAAAGTTATTAAAAATTATATCATATATTTAACGTTATTCAAACCCTCAGTGTGAGAGTTTAATTCGTACTTATCCGGTTTCATGACCTACATCGATATATTTGACTTAAATCTGATCTATTTTTCGCGCGTATCTTGTATGTATATTTGTTTGTAAATTTTTAGGATGGATGTTAAATGTCAAAATTTGGTTTTAAATTTTAGTTTTGTTATTAAAATTAAACTAAAAATTAAGTGGGAGTTGATTTTTAGTGCTGTATTTCCTAAAATTTTATAGACTTTATAAGATTAATAAATGAGCTGATTCCCGATTAAGAAACAAAATACCATTCGTATTTCGTTTTCTACCCTGAGCACTAAGATAAAATGCCTCATTACAAGTAAAATGGGTACGAGCTACTATGAAATGACATATTCTTTCAATAATGTGGCAGCATTGCGTGGATTGCGTGCGAAAACACGAGCTGATTGTAATCGTTTTCGATAAAAATTACATAATAAATTGTTTATGTTTTTTTTTTTGTTCAGCACATACTTTTTTGACGATCGCTCTGATTTGAATACATAAATGTCCTCCAGACCGAATTACGGTCACGGCGGCCAATCACAACAGAGAGTAGCCATTTTTCGCAGGACAGGGTTATAGTGCCCGAGTGTATATACAACCATAGGTGCACTCTCTATTCCCTCACTCTCATAGTCAGATGGGACGGTAATTGGACACGACCATAGATAGATCAGGTGCAGGACCAACGGCATTACATGCTTTCTGAGACACGGGTGTGAAACACTGATGACTTACTGACTCCTGTCGCTACTGAGAATTTCTTGACAGAAAAACTTAATAACTGATTTTGGTCCGACTCAGGATTCAAATCTGGGACCTTATGATCAACAATCTTGTTTACGCCTTTTAGAACAACGAGAGTCAAAAATTTTAAGTTATATTGTACTTGTGGGTAAGGCAATGAAGCAATTGTAAGTAACAGACGTGAATATAATTATTTTATTTCAGTTTATATTCGAAAAGTCCTTAAGGTATACTTAAGCTATACTCTTATTCGTGTTAAAGTACATACATTAACGACACTGAAAGTTTTTAACACTATTATAGATATGATATTATACGAACCATAAACTGTTTCAAAAATTTCTTTATTACCGAAAACTTACGATAGATATTAGATTACAAAAATAACACTCACAAACGTAAACACTTTCAGAACCGATTTTTATAAAACTGAAGTGACAAACAAACATACAGTCCATCTGATGGTAAATGGCTATTGCAACCCACGGAAACCTATAATCAAATTTAAACAAAGAAGGTTGAAGATGAGTTGTCACCTATGATGACTAATTTGGAATGCTTAACAGCCTTTATTTATACTGCCTCTTTAGATCCTTCAGATCGAAACACAGCAGTGCAAGTACTGCTATTTGGTGGAAGAAATAGGTAAGTGGGTATCCAGACAGACTCCTAGGCAGAAATGGATACCTACCACCTAGACTACAAAACTAGGTTTCTTAACAACATACGTAATTAATAAATCTATAGGCTCCATTCTTGTCTATGTATCGTTGCATTAGTTAGACAACTGAGAGAAATTTTGAGATAATTCTTCTGCATTTTTCAAAGTATTCATTGCATCTTCAGGGTTTATAAAGTGGATATCTTGAAGCTTATCTTTTAATTTGGAAGTATGGGTAAATCGCAAGGAGCCAGATGGGAACTATATTGAGGTTGAGATAAATCTCTACACTTGTTTTAGTCAAGTTATTCGACTGCCTATCCGACGGAGAACGTTGAAGCGTTGTCGTGTTGAACAAAGATCCTGCTTCGAGAGGGGTTCTGTTTTTTTTTTAACTTACTGCTGTTGAACATTTATCAAATCAATTAACAAACAATTGTGAATATACCAGTCTGCACTAACTGTACTTTTATCTTCTAGCATAACTGTCGCGTAATGACCTGTTTTAAAGAATGAGGCAACCATTTTCTATAACTTTTTCTTTGTTTCGTTTTGTAAATAATCTTGCAAACACCCTATTATATGCTACACCCAGTATTCGCGTAAATATAAGAAATTATTATAAGTGGTAGCCGTGGTAGCGCAGATGGTTAGCTCTCGCTGTAAGTTTCACAGTACGCGAGCAACCCGGGTTCGAACCCCGCCGGCACCAATGAAATTGTTAATTGCAATTTTAAGTGCTGATTTACCACGTGCTCGGCGGTAAAGGAAAACATCGTGAGGAAACCTGCATGTCTGAGAAATAAGAAAAAAAATATTTCGAAGACATGTGAAGTTCGCCAACACGCATTGGGGCAGTGCGGCGGACACTTCTTTGCCCTAAAACCCTTTCAGAAATGAGGGGAGGCCTGTGCCCTACAGTGGGACGTATATAGGCTGCAACTATACTTTACTTTTTCTATTATAAGTGGACTCCTTTTCTGTCTATGGTGGACTGGAAGTTCGTTTGTCACTTCAATTTTATTATAAAAACACCTTGTCATGATATCAAATAGTTATTGGTATAGTTAAATATATTGTAATAGTTTTTATTGGCATTGTGTCTGGCCAGTTCTAAAAACTTTCAGTGTCAACTACATGTTACTTTAAGATATTGAGTATCACAGATACATAACATCTTAAATTAATCTAAATCAGTGATGAAATTCTTGTTATTAGAACTTGAAATTTTGGTAGTGTTTAATCCATTACATCAATCCATCCATTACAGCCTTCAAAAGTCCACTGCTATTATCCGTTATTATTTTCAAATGCTTTTATATTTAACTTATTAGAAAAGCGGGCGATTATTTTGTTTTATGCCAGGACGTAGGTTTTTTGGTAAATCATTACACCCTTCAAATGTACATTGCCTCATAGGGAGAATTTTTCCATAGTTGCCACGCTTGGCAGGTGGTTTGGCAACCGCGGTTTTTTATTATCTTCAGTTGTTATCAGGTTACTGCTGCCCATCTCCCACCCACGGGACGATATGGGATAGTGGATATTCTTACACCGCTACTACACGGTAACCGTAGTTTTTAATAAAATACAAATATTCTCAAAAGCTCATTTTTTAACTCCTCATAAATTCAGTTGCCTTGTGTGTTGCCTTATGACGTTTCCCTTGAAAGCCGAGTACGTGGTATACAAAAATTTAAAAATGAAAATACCAGTTACAGTAGCACCGGTAGCAGGGCTAGCATGGGCAGGAGACAATTTTATCCCCGGGGAAAGGAGAAAATGTTTATCCCCTCGTTTAGTTTTATCCACCCTTAGAGCATGGGCACACCGGTGGATATAATATCAACAGTAGATAAAATGGGAGATAGACTTTTTAGATAGATTTTTTTGTATGAATATAAACTTCAACCCACGTCCAATGAACTAGGATAAAATCATCCCTTTCAAATGTCAAAAAAGCATAATTTTTTATCTTTCATTTGGCTCCATGCTACGGACGGGGGATATATGTCTACTCGTTATGTCAAACGGGGATATTTGTTTGACATAACAAAATAATTTTATCTCTTGTCAGTGGATATAATCGGGGGATAAATTTTTGTCCCCCGCCCATGCTAGCCGGGCAGGGATCTAATTATTTTTGCTCACGTGCTAAGAAAGTTTAAATTTTTCAGGATTAACGAGCTAACACAGTTTCTTATCCGAACTCTTTGCACTATGAACAAACTGTTTTGCATTATTTTCACAACATACACTACTTTCACCTTACAATTGCGATGTCTCGCTATTTGAAATAACTTCGGCGAAAGTTATCAGAACATTGCAATTCAATGCATTACTGCACTTAATAGTCATCGTTAAATACAAATATCGGTATTATGAATTTTTAATTTTTTTTATAGCTGACTGTTTTATGGGTAGATTTAAATTAGAATGCAACTGTAATTTCTTTTGGACGGTTTTATAGCGCAGTGTCTAGGCGTTCGATCTAATTAATGCGTGTTAGCAGAATTTACATATATACTAGAAATAATTTTTGCTCAAACATGCAGGTTGCCGCACGATATTGTAGATACATTGTAGATATCTGCTGCAAGGCCTTCAGAAACTTAGGTTTTATCCTAAGGAATTGCAGGGATATTTTTAGTACAGGGGTGATTAAAGTTTGATATTTCTTAGATGCCTGTATGGATCGAACCCGAGTTGCTCGTTTAGTGAATGACTTAGTGAATGAAGTTAATTAATTATTAATTAATTAATCAATCTGTTACTTTTTAATGTCCCGCTGGATTTTTGTAGATTCTTCCCAAGACATTTTCCGAACCAGTGGTAAATTAAACATCAGAGTGACTTTCAATAATTATTTTTTATAGCATAGGGTGACAAATGAGCACATAGTCCACCTGATGGTAAGTGGATGCTGTAGCCCATAGACATCTACATTTATCCTCAATTAAGAATCCAAATGTAGATGTGTTGCCACCCCTGAGGACTAAGATGGAATACCTCGTTTCCAGTAAAAAGGGTCTCCGGTTCTCTACACCCACCATACGAAACACCGCAGCATTACGCTTCTATTTTACGCCGGTATTCTGTGAGAGCGTGGTCCTACCCCGGTCGAGCCGACTCATTCGTGCGACCACCATAATATAGTTGCAACGTGGCTCTACCACGTAAAACTATGTTGAATTTATAATCTATATTGAATAAAAAAGTTTATATTTCCATTTCAGTGTGAAAGTAGACAATCGTTTTTGGGCCCACTAGAAACTTTAACGTAACTTAATTTTATTACACATAAAAAAAGATACCAATTTATTATAGTAAACGGCCTAAAGATTTTATGAAAATGTAACCAGAATCATAAAATCTGAAAAAAAAAAATTGCTTTGATATTCGTGAATTGGCTAATGTAATATGAAAAAAAATGCATATAAAGAAGAACTAACTACTAAAAAAAAATTCCATCAATGTCAAAGTAGGTACCTATAAATGCTAAATGTACCTACAACTTTCTTTAATACTATTAATTATTGACCAGAGCACTATTTTAACTTATAATACCGGTGAAAACTACTAGACAATCGCTTTTTGTTTGTTTTTAGGTTATTGTGATATTCATATTTTAATTGTTAATTTCTCAGTATTCCCGTTAGATACGGTTAAACTAATATTACTATTGCAATGTATTGGTTAGAGGGAATAAGTCGACATGTGTTTCATTAAGTTACGCCTGGTTACGGTGGTGGGTCCGTTCTCAATAAAAAAAGAAAAGTCTGCTTTATGGCATGTGTAACTGTACTTTTATCTTGTTTATTTATTTATTTAATTTCATTTGGAAGGCCAACAGCTATCATGATTAGGGTAGATAATACTAATAACTACAGTAAGCCAATTAGAGGTCCTCACTAGGAGAGATGGATGATAGATTGACGAGGCTCTAGCCAGGAAATAATGCCCGAAACTCCTTTTGAAAACGCCTAACACAAATGTCTAAGATTTGTAATGAGTAGCTGCATTTTGAGTACATGATATCGACTTTACATACACTAACATTGCTCAACGTAAATTCGATTAAATGAAACTAAAAGTCGGTATATGAATATTTTTGCACTCGGCGATCGAACCAAATAAGTAAGCGTAATGAATGTTTACCTTAATCTTTGGTAGCCTTCTTTTATTGTTGTACTATGTACTCATAACGTTTTAACATTATTTGTTTAGAGTTTAGACTATATAAAAATGGTGTATTTTTATTTTGTTATCAGTTTGTTTGTGTGTCGTGCCGTTTAATATAAAATCATGTTAGTGTTGTACATTTCTCATGTAAGTGAATTTTAATTCTTTTGAGAAAAATAAATATCTTAAACCACAACATGACCGCCTATCGTGCCCTTATATTGGCAAATATAATCTTTCAACGTAATTATTTACCTATTTGTCGGAAAAGTCCACCGATTGAGTGATTTTGGTACGAGTTTTAATCTGCGATGTTAACCGTGTAGTGGTGGTGTAAGAATATCCACTAACCCATATCGTCCCGAGGGTATCGTGAGAGGTGACGGAGGGAAAATGAAACAGGAGAAGGGCAACAGCATCTTCCTGGTAACAACTCCAAATAATAAAAAAACTGTGGTTGCCCACCCGCTTGCCAAGCGTTGCAACTATGGCAAAATTCCTCCATGTGGCAATCTATTAGGGAGGCCTATGTTCAATTGTGGATTTTTATAGGCTGTAATGAATAGTAACACAGAGAAGATAGGTGTAAATTATATTTTTCATAAAATATTATAATAACATCCGTAACGTAAAGATCCGACGAAGAACAAGAGTAACAAACAAAGCCCAGAGTAACAGAAATAGTACGCTGATGTGGCAATGGGCCGGCTGTATAGTTCGAAGAAACCGACAACAACGGAAGAAAGGTTCTTGACTGGCAGCTTCGCACTGGCAAACACTGTCTTGGGCACCCACTAGATGGAGTGACGACCCGATGAAATAGTAAGTACAGGTGGCTCAGGATCGTCGTTTGTGGCCTTCTATGGAGGAAGCCGTTAAGCAGGGGGCTTGTGATGGAATGTAATCATGATATTTGTCACGGTTGACTGCCTCGTTGGTCTAGTAAATGTAGTAGTGCGACTGATGATAATGAGGTCCTGGGTTCGAATCCCGGGTTGGCCAAAAAAAATCAGTTATTGAGCTTTTCCATCAAGAAATTCTCAGTAGCTGCCCGGAGTCAGGAAGTAGGCTGTGTCTCACCCCCGTGCCTCGGAAAGCACGTAAAGCCGTTAGTCCTGCGCCTGGTCTCTCTCCGGTCGTGTCGGTTTACCGTCCCATCGGACTATGAGAGTGAGGGAATAGAGAGTGCACCTGTGCTTGCGCATACACTTGGTCACTATAATCCTGTCCTGCGCCGATGGCTAGTCTCCATTTAGACTGGCCGCCGTGACCGAAATTCGGTCTGGAGGACGTTATTATTATTATTTGTCATGGAGCCGCGGGGACAATCGTGAAACATCCAGACCCTGAAATATGTAACGAGCGCATTCCTTACATATTGTACTTGGCTTAATTTGAAGGTTTATGACATAAATGAATAGAAATAAGACTAATCTAAAACGTTCGTGTTTATTGGTGAAAACACATAATTCATTCACTTGTCTTTGTATAGTCTACTAGGTGGTAGAACACTTTTTCTCTCTAGGAGTCTGTCTGGGTAGGTCAGGGTACCTGACCTATTTCTTCCGCCAAATTGCAGTAATTGCACTGCTGTGTTCCGGTCTGAATGGTATATCATCATCATTACAGCCCTTCACAAGTCCACTGCTGAACATGGGCCTCCCCCAAGTAATTCCTCAAAGCACGGTCCTGAGTCACCCGCATTTTTTTTTTTTTTTATAGGATAGGGTGACAAACGAGCACACAGTCCACCTGATGGTAAGTGGTTGCTGTGGCCCATAGACATCTACATCTATCCTCGATTACGAATCAAAATGCAGATGCTTGTAGGACAAAGATAGAATGCCTCGTTTCCAATAAAAAGGGTCTCCGGTTTTCTACACTCACCAACCACCACGAAACACGGCAGCATTGAGCTGCTATTTTACGCTGGTATTCTGTGAGAGCGTGGTTCTTCCCTGGTCGAGCCGACTCATTCGTACTACAACTATATCACTAATATAGCTCTACCTCGTAAAAATTTAATTTTTTAATGTATTAAAAAAGGAGGATACATGGTCTCCTATGATTCCTTTTAATTAGACTATTATTAGGAAGAAATTAATGATAGATTATCAACATTTTCCGTATTCAAATTAGTCATCAACGTTACACTTATGCGATATAATTTATTATTTTGTCACTTTTAATAACTATTTGATTTTTTTCACTCAGTTAGGTATATAAAAATTAGGGAGCCGCCCCGGCTTCACACGGTTGATTTCTAGATCTCAACAACAACGCCACCTACCGGGTCCAATTGGGAATCTAAACCATTCTCTAATTAACACAATATTTCATGCAAATCGGTCTAGCCGTTTAGGAGGAGTTCAGTCACAGACACACGGACAGAAGAATTATACAGGGTTATTTTTCAAAGAGTAGCCAAATTTTAAACTTAAGTTCAAATATATAAACACTGATATACCGTTACTGCACTTTTTGAAAATACGAGTAAATAAGGCTTCTACTTTTATTTGAAATTATCCCAAATTGAATGTGATTTATGGGCAACAACGTTTTTGTCTACCGATCGCCCCTTACTAATATGTGCGTGCGCAGTAAAATCAGTTAAAATAATGCATTATCACGCATTTTGAATTTAAAAGATAAAAAGCACAGAATATTTGAGTTTTTTTTTTAAATTAATTGTTCTTCACCATTTGCCGATATTACTTATTCTAGAACTTCTCTGCAAATTAGGCCCGTTATTGCAAAATAACCCTGTATATATGGCTAGCTAGTACCCGGCGCATTCCAGCCGCAGAAGAAATAATTGCGGAAATATCGTTTTAAATTTCCAAGAGTTATATTGTTTAATTAGGAATGATAATGATAATAATATACAACTTTCAAATAAATTTGTCGGTTCTTCACTCGCGCCCCTACTGTAAGGTAATTGTACTATGCCTATAACCTTTGCGGAGGTGCAAGCAAAAGTTGACAAAGTTTTACCGCAATCTGATGAACGGTATGGCAGCGCATAAAATACTAACAAACAAAAAATTATGTATATTAAATTATACATATGAACTTTCTACTTAAATCATTCTATCTATTGATGGACACCATATCAAAATCCGTTGCGTAGTTTAAAAGATCTAAGCGTACAGACGACGTCAGGAAGCGAATTTGTTTTATACTATGTAGAAATGGGCGAGCAAAACTAACTCCGTTTCCATAGTTCGGCGATCTATATCTCTATTTCTCAGAACATTACATACATTACATCTTGGGTGACAACACATTTGCATGTTGATTCGTAATCGAGGATAGATGTAGATGTCTATGGGCCACATCAACCACTTACCATCAGGTGGGCTGTGTGCTCGTTTGTCACCCTTATCCTATATAAAAAAAAAAAAAAACATATGCAGATTTCCTCACGATATTTTCGTTCACCGCCGAGCACGTGGTAAATCAGCACTTGAAATTGCTATTTATAATTTCATTGGTGCCAGCGGGGATCGAACCCGAGTTGCTGGCTTTCTGTGAAATTCACCACGAGCGCTTAGCCCCTGAGCTTCTATGGCTGTACAACTTCTATACTACAGAAAAATAAAACATGATATCAAATCTCTATATATGTTAAGGTTGATGTTAGCGTAAATAATAAGGAGATGAACCGGCTAAATTAAGGTTTAGTTTTGAGACTACTATGTTTTTCCGTGCAGTGGAGGTGAAAGAATATCCACTAACCCATATCGCCCCGTGGGTGTCGTAAGAAATGGCAGAGGGAAACAAACCGGGAGATGGGCAGCAGCGTCTTCCTAATAACGATTAAAATGAAGGTAAACTGTGGTTGCCAAATCACTTGCCAAGCGTGACAAATATTCCACCTATGAGGGAACCAACGGAGGCCGATCTTCAGCTGTGAACTTTTTATAGGCAGCAACGGTGTTATGTTTTTAATTGTGATGTGCTGTTTTAAGCTATTTAAACTAAATTTTAACCCCAAACTATCGGCTCAAAATGTTGAAAATTTGTCTTAAGTTAAGCCGGCTAATTATTAAGTACAGAGGAAACGTAAAGACGAAAAATCATTCGTAAAAAAATTAAAGCAACTACTCATAAACCAGTGTTACTATAGTACTACTGAATGTTTAGAAGATAAAAATATAATATAATATAGATATGTAAATATAAATATATTAGGGAATAATGAAATGCGATCCTACTAAATAAATTACAATAAAAAATTCTAATAAAATTTAAAATTATTCTAATAATTTAATAAAAATTCAACTGTGCTAATTATACTAATTATAATAATACCTTAAATGTCAAAATCAATTCATTAATAAATAATAACAATTATAATAACCGTATTTCAAATTCAATTTGTGTATGTTTAAATAATATAATATATGTTAATATTAAATAATTATTTAACAATAATAATAATAATAATAAAACAAAATAAATGTTCCTCCTTCGTAATATTGTTGTGCCCATCAGGGCCCATAGAGACACCATCATCATCATCATTATCACAGCCCTTCACAAGTCCACTGCTGAACATAGGCCTCCCCCAAGGAATGCCACAAAGAATGGTCCTGAGCAACCTGCATCCATCGACTTCCTCTATGTCTTACCAGGTCGTCACTCCATCTAGTGGGGGGACGCCCTACACTTCATCCGCCGGTACGAGGCCGCCACTCGAGAACCTTTTTTCCCCATCGGTCGTCGGTTCTTCGAGTTATATGGCCGGCCCATTGCCACTTCAGCTTACAAATCCGTTGGGCTATGTCGGTCACTCTGGTTCTACTGCGGATATCCTCATTTCTAAGTTCATCACGCAGAGAAACTCCGAGCATAGCCCTATCCATAGCTCGCTGAGCGACCTTGAGCTTCCTCATCCGGCCAGCAGTGAAGGACCACGTCTCAGTTCCATAGGTCATCACTGGCAACACGCACGCAACAGAGATACCATAAAACTATGTAACACCTTTTGTAACCTATGGAATGCAATAAAATTATTGAGTATTGAGTAAGTTATTTAAGTTTATTTTTATTTAGAATTAGCCACAAAACATTAAATACTACAGAAAAATAAAACAATGAAATTCTCGGAAGAATCATTCGAGTTAGAATTCAACAAACATTTAATACAATTATTAGGGATATATCTATTCGGAGTTATTATGATATTAAATAGATGCATGTAGCTGGCCTTATCACTATGGTGAACATCGCGTGCCGAGAGTCGGGTTGCTTCAATTTACTTATTTAGGCTGATTAGTTTCACGGAACCAAATCCGTCCGGTGGCTGAGTTTGGGAACATAAGATACATGGAGTTAAATGTGGTATACCTATTATAACGATACTGTTTTTTTTTTAATTTAATCTACAAATTCGGACTAAACATAACGGTTGCTTTGAATAAGATAATGCTAACTTATCCAAACTATTCAATTCACTCTCATCAGCCCATACATAGTATAATGTTGTCCTCTCCAATAGCACCTTCCTACTATGGTGGTTGTAACCGGCATATTCATCTGATGGGATAAGATCACTGGTTTGTGATCTTATATCTTGTATGAATACGAGATTAACTTTGCTTAGGACATCTTAGAGGAATTAATTTTAGATTAAGCATGATAATATATTACAGTGTTATATGTATATGTATTATATAATATAACACTGTAACATATAATCATGCTTAATTTTTTAATAAAAGTTTGATGTTTTATTAAATAATTTAATTTTTTTAAATAAATCATCACACTTATTTAGATCATAAGAATAAAAATTGTCTCATTTTAAATTGTCAGTGCCTTTAGGAGAGATTTTTAAAATTCATAACTATAGTTTTCAGAGGTGTTTATTATAACTTAGTATAAAGAAGTCCCCACAGAGGGGACATGATGATTGGTAACAATACCAAATCATAAACCATCATCATCATTACCTTTCCTTTTTTTTAAATAGCTCGCGGCTGAAAGTCTGTAAAAGCCAAATAGGTTAACATCACTAACATCACAGAATAAATATAAAGATATAAAGAAGTCTCAATGCATTTTCTTATTAATCTTGTGCGTACAATATTTCGGACTCTCATTATTGTGTCAATGGAAGATTAGGGATAAATCCAATTTTTTCACAATAAAAAAAAACAAACCAAAAATGATAAGTGCGTTTTTTACGTCGTCCGCCTAGCCCGGGACACAATTACATTGCCCCAGGACTGAATAAAATTAGGCATTGTAAAAAATAACCGACCTGTCGATGTCGAAATACGAATTTTTGTGTTCCTTTACCGATTACAATACCCCTAATAATAATATGCAGCAACGTTTGATTGACAGCTGGCTGGAGGAGAGCGTTTGTGGCGCCGAAGCGTTTAAAAAAATTCGGACAATCTACCGATTTGAAATTCGAATCGTATCGAATTAGTCGACGATTATCGACCAAAATTTTACGTGGCATATGTTAAAATTATAAATTACGCTTTTGCGGTTCGGAATTCGATTATTTTGATTATCAGATATATTATAAATTCTAAGAAAATAACCTACGTATTCACTGGAATTCCATGAATTTCCCCAATTTTAGAAAAAACTTCAACAACTTTATTACTACTTTATTAATATGACTTGTTGTGTCCTCAGATAAAATGTGTGCGTAAGTGCGTGTTCTAATAATAAGTTGACATTGTTTTGGCATAGTTTTTGCATCACTTGATAAGTATACAGCGCAGCGCTTCGTCTTTCTTTCTTTCTTGGTCTGAGGTTGTGTCATTCTATTACCTATATTATAATTATGTCGCTCTAAACATTTTTAAGAACAGTAAAAATGTATAGACTATTCAAATTTCATTTATATATTTATTTATAAGTTACATTAGACCTACGCAGTAACAAAATAAGCAATATATTTTTATTAAAAATACTCGTCCAGCTAAAAGGTATGAACGTCTTGGTTTCTTTGTTGAATCGTCACTCAACTAGAAAATTACTGTCCTCACGTCACCAATACCTTCAACCAGTCGCGGAAAGCTTAGCTTAAAGTTCCTTCAGAAACTTTCCGAAAGTTTTATTGATTTTGTCATGCGCAACCCAGACATCAGAAGTTAAAAATTTCAAGAATATTAGAAAACCAACGAGAATCAAGTTCAAACTTTAACCGATAGATGTCACTGTACTTCGTTTAGGTTAAACTTGAAATAAATATATTTAATCAACGTAGAAAAACACCAGTTTCTGTCATCATGTAGTGGTCCCGGCTACGCTCCAGACTCCACATTCTGGACTGCAGTGTGATTGTGCATCTCGTTAGTTACCCAATCACAGTAGGTTAGAATCGTTGTCGGGTTTATTATGACGTTTGACGTTAAACTTTTAACCGACTTCGAAAAAAGGAAGAGGTTCTCAATTCGACTGTATTTTTTGTATGTGTGTTACCTCAGAACTTTTTTCTAGGTGATCCGATTTTAATGATTATTTTTATTATTTGAAAGCTGGTGCTTCTGATGTGGTCCCATATAAATTTGACCAAGAGCTGACCAGCAGCTTTTGATTTATCCTTAATAGTTAAAAAAGTTAAAGTTACAGCCTATATACGTCCCACTGCTGGGCACAGGCCTCCTCTCATTGCTGAGAGGATTTTAGGGCAAGAAAATGTCCGCCGCGCTGCCCCAATGCGTGATGGCGAACTTTACATGTCTTCGAAATATATTTTTTTCTTATTTCTCAGATAAGCAGGTTTCCTCACGATATTTTACTACACCGCCAAGCACGTGGTAAACCAGCACTTAAAATTGCAATTAACAATTTCATTGGTGCCAGCGGGGATCGAACCCGGGTTGCTCACGTAGTGTGAAATTTTACCAGGGCTTCTCCTATCCCTAATAATGCGTATTTAACTGACTTCGACAACATTAATGATGTTCTCATTTTATTTAAATTGAAGTCGGTTGTACAAAATTTTCAATTTCACCACTTATTAAAGCAACTACGCTATCAACTTAGACTAACACATAGAAATTAAGAGTCAAAGAACGTTTGTTTGGAGACAATATTGTCTCTTCTCAAGATATATATGAGACAAAATTGTGTAAATGTATCTGTTTCAATTAGAAGCTTAAGTCTGTTCTCGGTTTTATATTAATATCTTATTTTAGGTAACTTAAGAATAAAGAAAAACGCCATATTTGCAGAGTGATTCCCATCGGCAAACGATTTCCGCCAGAGTTACATAACTACACTACTATTTTCGAATCTCAGCGGATATAAATTCCCATTGATTTAAAATTCCAATACTGATAGTGTGTTTTGAGACTGAATGTATTGCACAGTGAACTGACCAGGCAGAGGCGGTGTAAGAATTTTCACTACCCCGTGGGTGACGTAAGAGGTGATAGAGGGAAACTGAAAGAGAAACACTCAAAATTATAAAAAAACTGCGCTTACAAAGTTACCAACCGTGCAGCGTGGCAAACTATGGCATAATCTCCCTTTATTCCCCCTATGAGGCAATCTATGTGGGAGTCCTATGTTTAGCAGTGGACTTTTATAGACTGTAATGAATGGATGGTTTAGTTTGATTGCACGTGTGTTCGTGCATACACTTGTCAATACTGGTCGAATTCGTTTGTAATAACATAATGTATGTATGTGTGTATACAATATGCCACATACGTCATACTTGTGTGCTGCTTATAGGGGCTGGTTAGATCGGGTTCGCTATGCACCGATAAGCTCCAAATTTTTCAACGTCCTTTTTCTCGTGCTTCAGTTACCGATGAGTCCGTAATCGTTTTCAATTCTGTATAATATACTATGCTATGTGCATTTAATACTGAATTTAAAAAATGACATAAAAGAGTTTACCTACAGAGTTTCTTTCGCTGTTTCATCTCCAGAAGTCTTAGAAGAGCCTCTTTTCAAAAGAGTAGTACTCGTAGATTAGAAAAAAGTTACATATTATGACAAACGAAGTTTTTTTTAAGTTATAAATATATATATTTCATTGCATTTAATTTTAAAGTGAGTTCTTAAACATATTCTTCTTCCTCTTCTTCTTTATCAGTCCGTAAAAGTCTGCTGGATATGGACCTCTCTCTTGGTAACCATGATTTGTCTTAATCTGTGGCTTCAATCGTCACGCTTGGCAGGCTCAACAATCACAGTACCAGATGTCTCACCTTTGACGCTGCCCGTTTTGGTATTTCACTTCCAGCGTAAATGAGATAGCTATACTGCTATCTATCAGAACCCATGTGGTACAGCTACGCTGCAGCTATATTATAAATGTAACACGAATGGGTCGACTCGGCTGGGGAAGGATTACGCTCTCACAAAATACCAGCGTAAAATAGCAGCTTAATGCTGCTGTGTTTCGTATGGTGAGTGCAGAGCACCGGAGACCCTTTTTATTGGAAACGAGGTATTCCATTTCAGTCCTCAGGGGTGACAACGCATCTGCGTTTTGATTCGAGGATGTATATGTACCACATGTCCACTTACCATCAAGTGGACTGTGTGTCTGTTTGTCACCCTTATTCTATAAAAAACCATTAGATTTTTCTGGCATTTCCCACAGTCGCCTCTTACGGCACACACATGACGAAATGGGGTGATAAATTCTTTACACCATCACCACACGGCAAGTTCGGCACCACAATACACACAAGGAGAATGTAAGGTATGTGTATACAATAAAAGTGAGTTCTTACACTAGTTAAAATTTAAATTAATGTTTTTGAACTTAAAAAACGTATTTTAAGTCGGTATGTCCGCAGCAGGTGTAATGGTACGTATGTTGAATTAATTCCGACTGGACAACATTAATAAATTCACTTTCATTATGATCATACTAGTGTTAGTGTCTTGTTTCACTACTATACGGTTTTGTTATTGCTTACATGGTTTTTTTAATGTTAAGGAATTTCCAAAATTATCGTTTATAGGACTTTTAGTATCGATTCGTATCATCGTCATCATTACATCCTATCACAAGTACACTACTGAGCATAGTTTTCCCCCAGGAAATGCAAAAAGCACGGTTCTAAACCACCTGCTACCATCGACCTCTTGCATCTACTACCAGGTTATCACTTTAAACTTCGTTTACCTGGACGAAGTTGCCTTTTTCTACATCGGTTGTCGGTTCTTCGATCTAAATGACAGGCCCATTGCCACTTCAACTTACTGATCCGGTGTGTGATGTCGGTTACTCTATTCTACTCTCCCTCTCCACTGTCTAGTTCTGATTAAGCTGCGGATATTATCGTTCAAACTAAACACATAATTAAATATAAAACAAAAGATTTTGTTAGCGCAATTTTCAACGTTAAATCATTCTTTATTACATTAGCTTAATATTCAATTAATTTAAAAACATGGCTAAGTAAAGAATTTTAGTAAATGTGACTTCATATACGCTAACTAGAAATAATTTTTATACCACATTATAACAATAAAGCAAGAAATAATACCGCTTTTATGGACACTTGTCCCCCAAAAATTTTTACTGCAAAGTCTTATGGTAAAAATCATAAGCGAAAGCGGAATACTTCTTAACCATATTAAGGAAATTATTATTCACTTTTATAGGTATAATTATTATAGATTAAATATTACGGGAAGCAGCGTCAAAGGTATGAGAGATCTGATACCGCGATTCGCTTGCCAAGCTTGGTGATTAGGCTAAATCCTCGCTGTATCGGAATAGGCACATGTTCAGTAATTAACTTTGAAAGGCTGATGAAGAATGATATTATATAATAATAATAATAATATAATTTATTTAGTTCTAAACATAAACACAAATTAACGTAACAAAATAAATTAATGGAATGGAACTAAAATGGCGTCTACTCAGCACAAATGTTATAGAAACCACATAGTGGTAACTATAACGCTGATGTTCAGTAAACGCCAGAGAAATAGGTGCAATAAAATAAACTTAAATAATCACAGGCTCCAACATAAAATAAAAATACACTTATAAAAATTTTAAAATAAAAAACTGTTAACATTTAGGAAAAAAGGCACAACAAAAAGCCAACGCTACAAAAAGCGTAACAAAATAAATGTAGAATTAAGCAAGTATTTCTTAGTTTTATAATATACTTTATAAGAAAGGTGTGATACATCGACACAGAATTCTACTAATTTTGCAAATCAGAATCAGAAATTTATTTGCTTTAAACATGGTAGTGCAAAGATGTTAACATAGTGGTATGTCCTCATGTTTGACTTATAATTGTCATGCAAATATAAAAGTAGTTACATTTTAGTCTACTTAGAGCTAAAAATAAGTTAATAGACTCACAGACAGAACATTACATGTCATCATTTATAAATTGTATAATATTTTATATCAAATTATTCAAGTCATAAAATAAAATAAAATAAAGTAAACACAGAAAAGCTACAAACAAAATTAAAATTCAAAAACCTCTTGGTCATCTAAGTATTCCTGGACTGAATAAAAGCACCTAGAGAAAAGCCAGGAATGTAACTTTCTTTTAAACAATGGTAATGGCAGAGCTTTGAAACTTGGATGAAGCTTATTATAAATTTTAATAGCCATACAATAACAGCTTCGTCTGTATAGTTGAAGTCTTATTCTAGGTTGCATGATCCTTTCTCGATGTCTGGTAGGTTAATTTTTGTTTTGCTCTCTAGTGACAAAATAATGAGAATGTTGTCGTACAAAAATACACATTTGTTTTATTACTACAATCATTCAATAACTGCAACCAAGTTTTAACAAGAAAAGCTACAGATGCTGGTCTTGAGCACCATGGTACAATCTATCGTAGAGCACCATGGTTTTTACCACCAAACCTTTTAAGTATACTTGTGCCAGGAGGCCCCGCTCTTCCATACCTAAGTTTGATCGTTGTAAAATTTGAAAAAATAAATAAAGAGAAAAGAAAAATAACAATCTTAATAATATTAATGTGTGTGCAAGCAATGCGGAGTTTGTGTGTGTGTGTGTGTGTGTGTGTGTGTGTGTGTGTGTGTATGACTACTTAACTTAAAATAAACTTAAAATAAATAAAACCACAGATAATTTGTCATTGCTGAGACTATAATGGAATGTTTCAAAGCCTGTATTTATTCTGGCTATTTATACCCTCACATCGGAACACTGCACGCACTACTGCTTGGCAGAAATAGGTGATAGAGGGTGGTACCTATCCAGACAGACTCCTAGGCAGTAAAGATTTACCTAAAATTTTGTTGTACATCAATATTTCTACGCATTTAATTCTACATCAAAGAAAACTGATTTGAAATCATTTGACTTACGACTGTATTAATATTATATTTACCATGACGATGCTTCCTGACATGAGTCTGGGTATAAAACATCTGGCGATATGAAGATAAATATTTCTGTCGTTAATCGGAATTAATAATATTTTGTCGTGAGCTCATAGTTAAATTTGCCGGCTCTTCGAATTAATTACTTTATATTATTATATAATAATCGTGTGTGGGTCTGTTAGTGATCGTGTAACTTCTGTATGACTTGACGGATTAAAGTCAAATTCACACAATTCTTCACTTTCGTGGAGATGATCGTTCATAGCTATGTAAATTTCTATGGACCACAGCATCCACTTACCATCAGGTGGATTGTGTGCTCGTTTGCAACCTTATTCTATAAATATGTTAAGATTCGATAGGTCCCGCTGTAGTCAAGTTATTAGCAAATTATACTTATGGACCAAAGTGACCAATTTTTACAATATATTATGTTGGTTTAGTGCCATAAAAGAAAATCCCAAAATCTGGAGTTGAGGTGTTAAAAAAATATTTCTACTCTGTAAAAACACTGGGGTGAATTTGGAGTAAAGAAACTCATCGCAACACCCAAGATTGAAATGAAGATAATAACGTCTGCCGGTTCAGCTAGTTGATAATAATATTTTAAAGGATTTTTTGTACCTCTATAATATTTTTGTTGCCATCATCTCTGTCTAAGAATCCATCTGAATAGTTTTTTTTTATAGAAGATGGTAAGTGGATGCTGTGACTCATAGACATCTATTCTCAATTAAGAATCAAAATGTAAATGCGTTGTCACCCTGAAGACTAAGATGGAATGCCTCGTTTCCAGTAAAAAGGGTATTCGGTTCTCTGCATACACTATACAAAACACAGCAGCATTAAGCTGCAATTTTACGCTGGTATTCTGTGAGAGCTTGGTCCTACCCCAGTCGAACCGACCTGCTGATATGCACCGATATATTATACTATCTGAAAAAGTAGCAGTACATACATTATTACGTTCCGATTGGTTTTTAAGAGTCACTGTTGAGACAAATCATCTATAACGTATGTATAAGGTTATCTGTAGGTCACTATGGGCCACAATAACCAATAGATATTCTTTATTTAAAAAGCGTTTTCTTTAATATGGCTGTTGACGTTTACAATTTCCCGCCACTTAGTCATGACTTGCTCCCGCCCCTCAATCAAAGTAGACATTCATAAAATGCGTGAGTTTCGGCAATTCGTTTGTGATTTACCGCCGGGGATGTCTCCGTGGGGGAAGAGGGGTTGGTTTATAAATCATAAAGGTTTATAGTTGCACTAGCCAAGTTCTCCGTCCTTTCTCATTACAATGCTGTTCTAAATAATGTAAAAAATAAACTTTTAAAATATCTACTTTCTACAAGACAGCTATTTCAAATCAAGATTCCATGAATCTACTTCTAATAAAACGGTTGTTACAGGTGATCTAAAATTTAAAATTAATTTCTAAGATCCGCGTATAAAATAAAAATGACGTGTCTTACCTAGGCTAAGATCTTAGCATAGGTAAAACACCGCAGAGTCTCTTTCTCCTGATGATGCTTCGTTCAGAAGTAAAACACTTTTCGTATTTCGACGTTGGTGAGTATTTTCTAATGTAATGACGGTGTTAATACACGCCACTGAGGGAGTGAAGAGGGAAGAGGTGCTCTTCAAGCTAGGTAAGACACATTTAAGTAAAACTAGTTTTTACGGATTCTATCGCGTATATTAACTTATTTTATATTTCCGACGTTTCGAACACTTTACAGCACCCATGATCACTGGCGGACGGAGGCGTTTTACGTCTCAATGTCATAGTTAACCACGGCTACCTCCAGATTAAAATTATTAATTTTTGTTCCGATCTACGCAGTATGTACTCGTACTTATAGTATCTTGAAATCTTACAGTTATATGCTTGTGTTGGGATTTAATTTTATAAATTATAGGATCCCAAGCAGATGGTAACACCCAGCCATCTTCTCCATTGAAATTAGGATGTTTCTTGATTTCAATAGCCTCACGAATCATCCTTAGAAGAAATCGGTGTTCTTTAGCGAGGATTTGTGGTCTATCAAATCTGATGTAGTGACAGGGGCGATCCTGTACGTGTTCACAGTCTGCAGACTTCCCGGAGCGTCGATTTTCGACATCAGCTATGTGTTCTTTAACGCGAGTTTTACAGGTTTTTAGTTTGTCCTATGTAAGAGAGAGCACATTCACAATCAAGCGTGTACACTCCTGCATCTTGCAGAGGGACATTACACTTGACTGATGGTAAAAACTGACTTATCTTCTTCGGCGGTTTGAAGTATGTTTTAATGGAAGCACGGTTGAAGATGTAGCCAATCTTGTCAGTGACACCTCTGATATATAGCAATATAGCAGGCACAAGCTCGACTGTACCGGCTTCACTCATTCACTGTGACGTAGGCGCGGGACCCGAAGCTTGTTTTTTGAAGCAAACTTGCTTGACGTGTTGGAGCTCGCCGGCCAGGTGTTTATTGTCACAGATCCCTCGTGCTCTCTAAAACAAAGATTTACCCACGGTAGCTAACTACGAAGGATGGTGGTGAGAATCACCGTTTAAATAACTATATGTATGGGTCTTTTTTCTATACACAGTGTGGTTCAATGTGTTATCAGGATACCGAATTACTAAAATATCTAAAAAGCTAAAGAATTGTTTGCCCCTAACTCCATTTTAAACTGAATTTTAAAATTTATATAGTTAAGATGATCTAAAAAGGCAGTTACTTTATCTAAAGGTAGAATTATGAAAGTGTCGTCTACGTACCGCATGTATAATCTTAGATTTACGGGAGAAGTAAGCGGGGCTTTCTCCTCAAAGTCTTCCATTAATATATCTGCGACAATGGGAGATATAGGTGAGCCCATCGCCACACCATCTACTTGCTTGTAGTACTCTTCCTTCCACAATAGGTAGCTAGATGTAAGGCAGTGTCTGAGTAATACTGCATATTTTACGCGCAATTTGTTTTCCTCCAGTCTTCTTGTTACAATTGAGACGCAGTCTTCAATGCGTAAGCATGTGAACGGTGACACGTCAAAACTGACCATAGTTTCATTGTCAAAATGCAGATGCATTGTCACCCGTGAGGACTAAGATGGAATGCCTCATTTCCAGTAAAAAGGGTCTCCGGTTCTCTACACTCACCATACGAAACATGGCAGTGTTAAGCTGCTATTTTACGGCGGTATTCTGTGAAAGCGTGGTCCTTCCCCGGTCGAGCCGACCCATTGGTGCTACAACTATACCACTAATATAGCTGCAGCATGGCTCTACCATGCATTGTCATGGTTTCAGTCATAATTTAACACTGGTATGATATTACGAAATAATTTATTCCAAAGTGACAAATAAGGTATTAGTCTCTCTATTTTTTCTTCTAGAAAAACAATAGACAGAGACAGGTTTAGAGATAATAATTAATATATAAGTAAACGATAATCAACATTTAGTGGGACCGAAAATATTGGGATATAAACAAAATGAATTTTAATTACGAAACAAATAAGAGCTTATGCAGTACATATACCGTTTACTTATTGCTTTACATTACATTGACATGTATTTTCCTAGATGTAAATTCAGATAATTTTAATATTGAAATTTGTTATTTCTTGAATAACAATTTTTTATGTATATAATTTTTCTATTTCAGTTACTGAACATGCCCTTAAAATTTTCTAGGTACATAAAAATAGTGTTGTATTATTGTCAAAAAACGAACTTAGTCCAAATAAAATAACGCAAATAACGTACGAGACGTTCAATTAAAACAAAAAAGGTCACCAAATTAATAAACAACATACTAATTGCCAGCATAGGTTTATTAATGTTGCAATTACAAATAAAAAGGAAATTGTGCCCGATGAAAAGATTACACACAATTTTGTTAGGAACCAGTAAATTATCAAACTGTTTCTTTGTCTTTCTGTAAAGTATTGTAAAAATATACTACTCAGAAACTTTTGAGAAAACAGTTTGTTTCTTCTGTAAGTCACGATTGGCTGGTTATAACTACGTAGTTTTAAACTTTGATTTCACAACTAATATTTTTAAAAGAAAAAAGAAAAATTTGAGTTTTGAAAATACTTTATTACAATATTCCCAATTCTCAGTATTTTACCAATAAATAAATACTAAAAATATAATATTATAAAACACACACTGAATTAAATTTATTTTTTAAATTCAGTGCCATCCTTTTTATGCTGTTTTGTTTTATTGTTTTTTAATGTGTGTTACTAGATTTTTCTCGTAGCTTTGCTTGGATGGACATCGTTTTACCAACATCATTAGTGTTCCGTAGCGAAACTCGGGATCACCTCGTTACCTCTCAGTGTGTCTGTCTGTCTTTTACAAACGCGAACTATGTTCAAAAACGTCCGTATATCAATTAAGTTGAATACGGCTCAGTAGCGCTGTGATTCTTTTGGTTGCGGCGCTGCAGGGCCGCGGGTTCGAATCTCACACCTAGCAAGTGTTATGTTCTTCAAATATTGTTCCCGGATATTTGTCCTTGTGCAATTTATTTATGTTTAATGCCTCCACGATACAAGAAACAGAAAAGAAATAGGAATAAAAAAGAAATAAAAATCATATAATTATTTTGTGCGTGGTAGAGCCACGCTGCAGCTATAGTATGGTTGAAGCAGGAATGGTTGAACACTCGACCGGTGTAGGAACACTCTCTCACACAATACCAGCGTAATATAGCAGCTAAATACTGCTGTATTTCGTATGGTGAGTGTAAAGGACCGGAGACCCTTTTTACTGGAAACGAAGCATTCCATCTTAGTCCTCTGGGGTAACAACGCATCTGGGTTGTGATTCTTAATCGAAGATAATTAATGTTTGTGGACAGCATCTTCTTACCATTAGGTGGACTGTGTGCTCCTTTGTCACCATAATTCTATAAAAAAGAAATAACAAATTTTTTTTCGATATGAGCAGCTAATTCCATAGCAGCCCTTCAATAATTAATGTCACAATTTTTTTTGTATATTAATGGTCACAAATAAACTTTCTTACATTTTAACTTCTTTCTATGAAAATGAAAGAAACATTTATTTAATTAGGCAATGAACTTGGAAACATTTTTTTTAAATTTAATATTAAATCACCTACAAATAAGCCCGTAACATTGCTCATAACAAATGCTTCTCCAATTCTTCTTTTTCTATTCTTCCTTAGCTTGTAAAAGTCAACAGATAGACATAAGCCTCTATCTTTATATAGGGACGATTTGCCAATATCGTCACTCTTGGCAGGAGTCTTGATGATTGCAGTACCAGGTGTCTTGCACTTTTGACACTGATGCCCGATTGCTGTCAAAGAGATGGTTGATTGTAATGCTCAAGAGTTTTCTGGCATTTACCATATTCGCCTCTTTAACAGTCTCGGAACGGAATGAATGACACTGACAAAAGGAGAATAAATGAACGTAAATATTCAGGCTGATGGACAATATCTAAGATTGATAGTTGACGACTATATGATTACCGAACCGTCCGCTAAGCGGAGCGACTTTGGCCCAAACTCCTAGCTTAGTAGATTAGTGTGTTGAGCGATTCATTAATACAGTCTTCTTTACCAGCCTGGATTAGTTCATTGTAGGACATGGACATCCTTTTTCCCGTACCGTGGGTGTCGTAAAAGGCGACAGAGGGAAACAAACCAGGAGGCAGCAGCGTCTTCCTAGTAAAAAATAAAAAATATATAGGTACTGCGGTAATAAAAACTCTACGCAGGCGGGCTGACTGCAAGTTGCCTGTTGTGACAACATTGGCAAATATCCCCACTATGAGGTAATCTATGGGGGAGGCCTATGTTCAGCTTTGGACTTTTGATAGGTTGTATCGTGGTCCCTACTTGAACCTTTCGTGCTGCAGCAATACTACGGTGTAGCGTAGCTCTAAAAAATAAATCAAAATGGACTTATTACGTGTTGTAGGGTTAAGGACAACATCGTGGATTAAATTTGGATTGAAGCATAGCTGCCATGTTTCTTGCTTTATTACACTTACAGAGAGAATGAAGCAATTTTTTTTATTTTAAAATAAGGCTGACAAATGAACAAACAGTTCACCCGATGTTAAGTGGATGATGTGGCCCATAAACATTTACATGTCTACGATTAAGAATCAAAATGCAGAATGCGTTGTTGCCCCTGAGAACTAAGATGGAATGCCTAGTTTCTAGTAAAAATCTCCGATTTTCAACACTCACCTATACGAAACATAGTAGCATGAGGCTGCTATTTCACGCTGGTATTCTGTGAGAGCGTGGTCCTTCCCCGGTCAAGCTTTATACGTGGTAGAGCCATGCTGCAGCTATATTAATATTATACTTGCAGCACTAATGGGTCGGCTCGAGCGGGGAAGGACCACGCTCACAGAATACCAGCGTGAAATAGCAGCTTAATGCTGCTGTGCTGTGTCGTATGATGAGTGTAGAGAACCGGAGACCTTATTTACTCTATTAGTCTCACGGCTGACAACGCGTCCGCATTTTGATTCCCAAACGAGGATAGATGTTCGTTTGTCACCCTTATACTGTGAAAAAAGCTATCGCATTCGTGCTACAACCGTAATATAGCTGCATCGTGGCTTTGTAACGTAAAGAAATGTCGTATGAAAAAAATGTAGCCTAATGATTAAGGATACGGACTGCGAAAGTCAAAAGGTGTGGGTTGAATTTACAATTTGACTACTGTCCAAACAATACAGCCTATCAAAGTCACCCACGGAATGAATTGGGCTAGTGGGTTATACGTCCTACTACACGGTAACACTTTTAGTACCTACAAGAATTTGTTAATAGAAAAAGTTAATAGGCTTACATATTTCCTCTATATATATATATATATATATATATATATATATATATATATATATATATATATAGAGAGAGAGAGAGAGAGAGAGAGAGATTTTATATAATAGTGACGACAAACTAGCAGACAGTCCACCTAATGGTAAGTGGATGCTGTGTGGCCCATAAACATCTACATTTATCCTTGATTAAGAATCAAAATGCAGACGCGTTGTCACCACTGAGGACTAAGACGGAATGGCTCTTTTCAAGTAAAAAGCATCTCCGGTTCTCTACACTCACCGTACGAAATACAGCAGCCTTGAGCTGCCATTTTACGCTGGTATTCTGTAAGAGCGTGATCCTACCCCGGTCGAGTGGACCCATTCGTGCTACAATTAATATAGCTGCCGCGTGGCTCTACCACATATAGAAATATCATGGATACATAATAAAAAACAAATATAACATATTTTACACGAAAAGTACTACTTTTAGTAAGTGGTATGACACATATTCTGCCTACTAGGAGTCTAGCTCCTTACCTATTTCTGCCACCAAGCAGCAGTGCGTGAACTTCTGTGTCCCGATCTGAAGGGCATGGAGAGCCACTATGATTAAAGATGAGAGTCATTCCATCTTAGCAATCACATGTGACAACGCATCTGAAGTCTTTATTTGTTGCTTGAAGTTGGTGGACTGTAAGTTGGTTTCACCTTTATGAAAATAGTCTGGACAACATAAAATACATTATAGAGGTAAAGCCCTAGTGTGGGATGCTACTTGCGTAGATACTTTGGCTACCTCTCATCTCAGGAGTACCTCTTCTAGAGCCGGGGCGGCATCAGAGGCAGCTGAACTAAGTAAGTGGCGCAAATATGAGTCTCTGAGAGATGACTCTATATTTGTAACATTTGCTGTAGAGACTATCGGTCGGTGAGGTCCATGTGCGGTGCAATTCCTAAAGGAACTGTATCCGCGACTGATCATCGCGGTGGTGATAGGAGGGTTGGTTCTGTTCTCGCTCAAAGGCTAAGTATAGCCATTCAGCCTGGAAACGCAGCCAGCGTTCTTGGCACAATACCACGGTGAGTAGGACTGTATGATAAGTTTAGTTTTTAGTTTTAGTTTTTTCATTACGTATAGTTTTTTTCAATATTGTATATATTTCAATGTTATTTAAATAAATGAATAATAAATTTCGATAAAAAAATACTTTTGTATCTTCCTTAAACAGAGATATTCACAAGCTTTTATTTAACCAAAAAAATTAAAAGCTCCTCTATTGTCTTTGATAAAAGTACGGAGTTCTTAAGATTCCGTCACGCTGTAGTTCTCGTTTCTGGCATAGTTTTATTTCTAAGAAATGCCTACCCCGTTTTCAAAGAATTCTGAGCAAGTATTTTTTTATAGAATAAGCACACATTCTGCTTGATTGCAAATGGATATTATGGCCCATAGACATCCTGTTCTATCTCCGATTAAGTATCAAAATACAGAATGAGTTGTGACCCCTGAGAACTAAGATGGAATGCCTCGTTTCCGGTAAATTAAGCAGCTATTTTGCGTTTGTATTTTATAAGAGCATAGTCCTTCCCCGGTCGAAGCGACCCATTCGTGCTGCAATCATAATATAGCTGCAGTGTGACTCTACCATGTTAAATATACACCCACACTTAAATTAAAGGCGTAAATAAGCACCTGAAATTGCTATAAATTTTGTTGATTAACAGTTTAGGCACAACTTAAATGACTTTACATTGAAAAATGTACAGTAAATCGATGTGTTAAGATTTTTCAAATGAAACAAACGCCTTTGTCATTTCACACTTCGCACGTACTTTATGATGTGTTCTATGAAACCTTGCTATTGGTATGGTTTTTTGTGACGATTTAGCGTCAGCATTTTATCGTTAACTGTCTTCATGCCCCATAACCTCTGGTGCCACATGATAAGGACAGTGTCATAATTGTTCCTAACAACATAATGTAGTCATATGTTGATTTATTTTTTTGCACTTATTTTTTTGATAAGTTAAAACCTAGAGGTGTATATATATATATATATATATATATATATATATATAAAAAGGGCCAACGACCTTGCGGCTTTTTGGTGTATAGTACATATAGTATGATGTAGGGTATAGTATAGTATAGGATGAATTTGTCATATTTACTCAAAGTCGCTTATGGCGACGTCGTCTGATAGGTTTTCAACTTCTCTACCTATATGTAATGAAACAAATTACCAATCTCTAACAAATTTTCTTAATAAATTTGAGTATTTTCGGAGTGAAATGTATATTTATTATAATAGAGAGCCGTAGATCGTGAAAGACTTAGATTTTTCCACCGTCGGCAGCAATGAAAATGTTAATTGCTATTTCAAGTGCTCTTTTACCACGTGCTCGGCGAATCGTTTGAAAATTTAAAAACACAAATATTTTAAGACATCTGACGTTCGTCCATATGCATTGGGAGAGACCGACAGGCATTTTCTTGTCAAAAATCCGTTTTAGAAAAAAGATGGAGGTCTGTACCCAGCAGTAGGACCTTTATAGGATGTTGCCTACTTTACTTTCATCATTTATCATGTAGGTACATATTTTTAATGAATATAAAATAAATAAAGAGCAGTTCCTTTATCAAATGCAATTCCATATATCAAGAATAAATACTCTCTAATGGTAAAGATATATATTTATAGAATCAACGTAGCGATAGCGATCTTTGAGATTACTCATCGCGTACTGTTAGACTATTTTTCTGTTAATATATAATACCTACAGTAGTAATATGTATATAAACGTCCTCTTAGCTTTATATGAAATGTATTTTTACGTTATCTAAGTACGTAAAAATACCTTCCATATAAAGTTAAAAGAAGGGTTTTGTTATGTTTACAACGACATAATACACAAAGGCGAAACTAAATAACTGAGGCTATTTTCTCCCTTGTTATACGAAACGAAAATATTTACAAAAGCGGGGGCTGCTACGGTAGTCCATTTGGGTCGACGGCTGTGGGGAAAATGCGAAAACTCGCCCTCCCACGGCGGCCATTTTGTGACGTCACTGTGATCAACGCGGGACGTATTCGGACAATGTTTTTAAGAGTACTACATTAAAAGTGTTATTAGGTAAATTTAGATTACCGAGGTTTTAAATAATAAAAATACCTAATGTTTTGAACGTTATTTAATTTTGGTCGAAAAGAGATAAGAACTTAGACCGACATTATCTCTTAAATGTTTTTTCGTATAAATTAAAAAAAATCTACATAGGATACATAATATAGAGACTAACCATTTTATGTTCTTCTTGTCAATTTAATTTATTTGAACATTAAATGTTTCTAATCACTAATTTTATTACCGGTTGCATAACGGTCGATTAAATCCAACATATTAACCTATTAAAATATAATATGTAATTGAAAACGATGTCTTCTTGTTGACGTCAATGTTGCAACTGACATTTCAGAAGTCACTTACAGAATAAAAGCGAAACGAACGAAAGAGAGAAAAAAGTACACATCAACAAAAAGGCAAAAGAAATCGCGGAATTGTTTTGAAAAATAAAAACGAACGTCACTCAGTACGTCCCAGCGCGCTTTGAAGATGCCGGAGACTTGCTATTGGCTTGCACAGAATTGGAGGCGTATCTTTAACAAGCGCCGCCTCTCTCTGTTAGGGGTCTTTGTGGCCGAGCCGCCAAACCACATCAGGCGCTCGCCGGTGGCGCCACGCGTGCTCGATCCCATCCACCCTTACCTCAAACCAGCACGTGAATATAAAAAAAATTGAGACCGATCGCGTTTGAACTTATATTGAGTAACAATGTGCGCGGCTAAGTGGCATGGCTTAAATTGACCTTAGTGAACTCAATTGTGTTTCGTTTGGATTAAGAAAATATTTGTAAGAATTTTAACAACAGTGTTGTTATTGAAGTAAGTGCTACAGGGTGTATTAAAGACGGTGAAATCGATAAAGCAGTGACCTCTGTTGCTAGCGTACAAGGAGCGCGGTGAACACAAACTAAATTATGACTTATTGACTAACTAACATGGTGCAATATTACTAAACAATTAATGATGTGCAGTTGACAATTCGTGAATTTCAAAAATCACCACACTCTTCCAATTGGAATTCCCAACTATAAAAATTTAGTCACGCTCAACAAATTCTTCCAAAGTTGTATTAAAGAGAAATATACCTACTTATAAATAAATTATACCAATTTGCTAACCAAAATAAAATTCTGATTGATTTATTACAATTTGAAGAAGCAGTTTCTGAAAGTTATAATAAAAGATAGATGTTATTTTTAATTCAACACTGTAAATCATTTTTATGAAAAATTAACAAAATTTCTTGAAAGTTAACAGCTTGATAGTGAGTATGATAAAAGTTTAGCAAAAATTATATCTCAGGAAACAAATATCGCGAATATTTCCCGCCGGACGCATGAATTAATGATATACGATAATTTCAGCAAACATCAATATCGAGGTCGTAAGACTCAGTCCAGTTTCCAAATGAATATTCATCGCTCCGGATGATTTGTGCTCGTTTCTCGACCTATTGTTAAAACGTAGTTGTTTTGCCTTGGATTTATAAAGAAATAGAAACAGACTGAAAAGTACATATCGAAGAAAAGGTTTAATCGAATTAAAGATTATCATAGTGTAATTAACAGTTTGACAGATAAAAACAAGTTGCATTTAGCAACCCAGTCAGACTATCAATTAATAATTACAATTTAAATTCGTCCAATATATATTTTTGTTTAAAACAAGCATCAGTAATGCTCGCAACCGTGACCAGATTAAAATTAAAGGTGAAGTAGTACTAACTGTAGTGATCGGGTTGACGCTATTTCTCGTATGGGTGCTGTCCAATTTTGACAATCGTGCCAGGTGAAGTGAGAACGTCACAGCTGGCGCTGCCAGCCGTCAAGATAGCCACAGAGTCGAAGTTGCAGTTGTGCGGTGGCTGGGGTGGGCAGGCTGGCTACGCACTCGAGGGTTGCGTGGACTCTGGTCTGCTCCGGCCACCGCCGCAGCCGCACTCGAGTCAACTTGGCACCGTGTACGCAACGAAGAGGAGAAGGAGAAATGGAAAGAGGTAAGTTTAGATAAGGCATTGAAAGGAGGAAACATCTAACAATACGAAGGCATCAAACAATATTAGGCTAATATGGAAGTTTGTCTGCTGTTAGATCTGCTGTCAATGATTTACGCACGTGTCGTGTTCTCAATGATTCATCATTTATACTACAGAAAAGAATCAGTCGTACCAAACACAATATCAGAACAAATGAACTCTTAGAAACATTTTTAAACGAACTCTTATTTTAAGTGTTACGTCACAGTTCACAAAAAGTTACAGCCTATATACGTCCCACTGCTGGGCACAGGCCTCCCCTCATTTCTGAGAGGGTTTTAGGGCAAGGAAATGTCCGCCGCGCCGCCCTAATGCGTGTTGGCGAACTTCACATGTCTTCGAAATATTTTTTTTTCTTATTTCTCAGACATGCAGGTTTCCTCACGATGTGTTTCCTTCACCGCCGAGCACGTGGTAAATCAGCACTTAAAATTGCAATTATCAATTTCATTGGTGCTGGCGGGGATAGAACCCGGGTTGCTCGCGTCCTGTGAAAATTTACAGCGAGCGCTAACCGTCTGAGCTACCACGGCTCTTTCACAGTTCATACTGGATAATATTATGTTAGGAACAATTTTAACACCTTTAATAACATTAATGATGTCCATAACACCTAATAAATCTAAAATTTTTGTTTTAAAGTACAGGCTTTAAAAACTAGTGGCTTTTGACTAGATGTATAACTATTTAATTGCAAGTTTCCCTATAACATTACTAAGATAGGCAGCTCAGTCATCGCATAAATTAAAATAGTTTAGTATAAATTAGATGATTATATTAATAAGAAGAAAGACAAGAGCCGTAGTAGCTCAGAGGCTGAAGCGCACACTGTAAATTTCACAGTACGCGAGCAACCCAGGTTCAATTTACCACGTGCTCGGCGACGAAGGGAAATAAGAATAAAAATATTTTGAAGACATGTAAAGTTCGCCAACAAGCATTGGGGCGGACACTTCCTTGCCCTGCCATCTCAGAAATGAGAAGAAGCCTGTGCCCAGCAATATGCGCATGTTTGCAACTTTAATTTAATATTACTAAGATATGGCAAGCATGGCTGTAACTTTAGTTTAATATTACTAAGATAGGCAACTCAGTTATCGCAAAAATTAAAATAGTTTATTATAAATTAGATGATTATTTCAATAATAAGAATTCTTGGAATAAGCTTTCTTAGATTTTTAGATTTGTTATTTTATCAGGGCAAATTTTAACTGTTGGCAGAAAAATACTCTACTTGTGATTTTCTTGCCGCAGTAGGTTGAACGAATGAGGTAGTTTTTTGGACTTTCAAAAAGTGCTTATATAAAAATAATTAGACTTTGACGTCAATATTGTATTTTTGGTATCTGTCAAGTACCTCATTCAAATGACAAGTTTTATTAACAACTTAATTACAACATTCGATACAAGTCAAAATATGATATCTTTTCTAACCTGGATTTAAAGAGTTATTACGTCTTCATCTCAACTATTTTTTTCCAATGAATAGCATTGTTGCAGTTTATAATTTACCGTACCTACAATAATAAGCGTTGCACCAAACTTATTTTTTGCGCCAAAAAAATTGATTGATGTATTTAATAAAATCACCGCTACTTATAAAGTTTATCAAAACACTAGGTTGAGCTATTAAATAGTTTTTAATGCAACTTTAAAGAAACTTTTAAGTATTTTTGCTTTAAACTGCCCAATTATGTGCAAAACCTAAGGTTATAAATAAAATAATGTTTCATGTTATTGTTAATTCCATTCGTTATAAATTTTCACGCACGCTTGCCAAATATCGAACACAGTCAATTCTCAAATAGCGTCGGTGCCGGTTACTTAGGCTTTAATATTAACAATGTCAGCCGTTTTACTTGAAAATAAATTTACTTCAGACCATCTAACCGCGACTTCATCCGCATGGAAACATTAACGTCTTCCTTTTTATTTTCTCGCTTTAACTTTTCCGTTGTGACATGATCTATTTGTGTGCCTTATCCGCGACATTTCATCTGTTTAACTGTTTATTTGTGATTAAATAACAAACATTCGAATAATTTCACAGAATTTCACATTTAATACATAATCAAGTACATAAAAAATAATGTTTGTTTGTTAGTATTTTATGCGCTCCCATACCGTTAATCATTTGCGCTTCAGATTGCGCTAAAACTTTGTCAACTTATTGCTGGCACTTGCGCGAAAGTCATAGGCATAGTACAATTAACTTACATTAGGTGGCGCGCGTATCGTACTAACAAATTTATTTGAGTCATATATCATTTAATTTCAATGAACGTTTTATCAGTCCTCATTAAAAAATATAACCCTACCAAATTTAAAAGGATGTTTCCACAAATATTTCTTCTGCGGCAGCAATGCGCCGGATATCAGCTATTACAAAATATTAGTAATTGTAAAATTTTACGTCTATGTCAAAATGACGAAATGTTTTATATATAAATAACAAAAACGCAACAATATGTTGAGTCAATTTATTCGTGGCTTTTTAACATCTGGGCGTCCATAAGACAAGAGTGAATAGGCTTTTACTCTTCTTTTAGGCTAAGACAGTGCATTTTAGCTTCATCATCACGTACCACCAGTTGGGATTGTAGCCAAGGACTGGCTTATAATAAATTTAAAAAATTACTTAATAGTCAACATGCACATGAAACCGTTTTCCTTTTGTAATATTTATACAAATAAAGCGTTAAATTAACAGAAAATTATAGAAGGTACATAAAAATATCTAAAAGACTGAATCTAGTAGAGAATTTCGTTACTTTAAACGAGGAATTTTTCATTTTGTATATTTGAAGCAGTTCTTTCCTTTCTCGCACAACGAGTACTAAAACTCAGCACGTCATTCCAACATACAATGTATCTGCTGTAAAATTTACTCAACCGTGATTTTTCTAGTGTTCTTAAATTCACCTTCTTACTTGCACACTTTTTTTTAAATAAAAACGATTACAGATAATAAATAATATTTCTTAATCTCCAATCAGTTATTTTTGCAGGTTTATCGAATTCTTAAATGGAAAACAACTGCGTTGTTTTAATTACTCAAAATATAGTATCTAAAACAAACCAAATTACCACCTAACGTCTCAAGGTTTTTAGGTGAAGACTTTAGTATCTTCCTATGACTTTTGGATCTAGAGCATATAAATCATATCAAATCATTTATTTGTTTTATATATGGTAAATTAGATGGAAAATGTTTGTAACAGATTCTCATATCAAGTTCTACCAGACATGCAAAACTCTGTACAAATTTTATAAAATTAAGATTTATGCATAAACTTTAAGAATAGTGATTTAAAGTGAAACAAAATTATATCATGAATCGGAAATGTCATTAATCATGGATGTCATTATCATTAAAAGAATACATGTATGTAAATAAGAATTAAATAACTATTAAATCATTCGCTATAAAAATTAATGACAAAACTTATTCATTATAAAATAAATGTCAAGCCACTAATGCTATGGTTTTAAAACCATATTTTCAAAATCGATACGGACGGCTGACCATCTTTATGGCTGAGTGGTCGGTCTGTCCGGGTTTCCACTACACAGTTAAACACTAAACAATTATTAAATTGGTGTTTATTTTTATCATAGAACATCTTTCACTTTACTATTAGTCCTGTGGGAGTTCCTTTCGGATTTTTTTTAAAACTTATTTACTCAATAAAAGCGAAATAGATTAATTTTTATTATTGCGTGTCTCTGAATGTAGTTTAGAATGAATAGTTTCTAGCTACTGGGCGATTTTTTTATCGCCTATCGGAATATCTAAATTAACCCGGATGCTTTACATGTAATCGAAGCCTTTCTAGTCGAATTGCGTTTTCAAGATACAACTACCTCATGAAACGACTTCATAGAACACAAAGTTTGAAGTTATCTTTAAGTTCAACTAAAATTTTTATTAATACTATAGTATCCTGTTAGCCTGGTGTTTTAACGGTCAAGCCGGACCAATTTCCGAGCGACATAACCATTGCCTTTTAATTTCGGATATGGATAATCAAATTTCTATATTTAAATATAAAGCTAAAAGCGATTTTCCAACAATTTTGTCTAATTTAAACAATTTTTTTTAATTAGTTCCATTAAGTTGAAGCCTGGTGTTCCATAGTTAATATGTGGTAGAGCGCACCGCCAACCATACGGGGATACACTGTTGTCTGTGTTGGAAATTGTGCCAACACTGTGCTTACTGTCAAATGTTTAAACAAAGCCGTCGTTCCTAGCCGCCGCCATATATTTGAAGGGTGAAATATAATCGGCATAGCATACATAGCAGCAGAGCGCGATTTTTATAAAACTATAGAATGTTCGCTATATCTTTCTTAGTTTAAAATATATTATGGTCATTCAAGAATTTAAAACGAAAAACATTTGTTTATTTTTTTAAATAGCCTTTATCCTGCAAGGATATGTCAGCCTTATCGTCGATACCTTGTTCCTGTTACACATATAATCATAGAAAGGGGAAATCAATGTGAGAGGAATTAATTAATTAATTACTTTGCCACCTCTAATTGTGGCTCTGCAAGTATACTTAAAAACCATTATATTTCGCCCAACTTATGAAGTTATTCTTTAATGCATATTGTATGCAAAAATAAATTCCTGTATATTGCCAGTTGCCGCCTTTTTTATTTATATTCCTATTCTCTTATATTCCTCATTTTCTTAAAATCTTTCTTTTCAGGCCCTCTTTATTGCCTCAATCGTCACGCTTAGCAGACGGACTGATGATCTCAGTACCGCACCTTCCTATTTTTGACGCTGCGGCCAATCGTCTTGTTGTGATGTTTTCTCTGAACCGTCACCACACCGCTTGCCGCGATAATATTATCAAGTTTATAAAAAAAGAAAAAGATGTTATGTAAGCAAGAGGCTCTAAGATACAAAACACCTTAGACTGGTATGAATAATTTTACAGTTTTCACTATTCCGACATAAACCTACCAATTATCGTAAAAAATTGAGAATCGTAACAAATTGATTCACGGCAAAAGTACGAAAAGATGAAAAATCATCCCGGATGATTGACATCGGCGCTGTACGAGTATTTGCCAAAGCAATTTAAACTCAAGTCACTTCAAGATATAGATGTATTTGAGTGATATAACACCAATGTTAAAATTTTGTGCTTATTAAACGTAGATAAATTCTAATACTGGAAGTGACATTGCATAAGTATCCTTTCAAACTTTTTGGAATATTGTTTTACGGTAAACCATATTTCGTGTCGTGTTAAGTTAGTTACAGCCTATATACGTCCCACTGCTGGGCACAGGCCTCCTCTCATTTCTGAGAGGGTTTTAGGGCAAGGAAATGTCCGCCGCGCTGCCCCAATGCGTATTGACGAACTTCACATGTCTTCGAAATATTTTTTTTTGATTTCTCCGACACGCAGGTTTCCTCACGATGTTTTCCTTCACCGCCGAGCACGTGGTAAATCAGCACTTAAAATTGCAATTAAGAATTTCATTGGTGCCGGCGGGGATCGAACCCGGGTTGCTCGCGTACTGTGAAACTTACAGCGAGCGCTAACCATCTGAGCTACCACGGCTCTTTCGTGCCGTGTAGTGGCGGTGTATTAATATCCTACCCCATATCGTCCCGTGGTTGTCGTAACAGGCGACAGAGGGAAGTTGAAACAAGTGATGGGCATCTTCCTGAAAACAACTCAAAATAATAAAAAACTGCGGTTGACAGGCCAGGCGTGTCAACTATGGCAAAATCCCCCCTCCGAGGCAATCTATGGGAGAGGCCTATGTTCAGCAGTGGACTTTTATAACCTGTAATGGATGGTTGGATGGACCATATTTCGTAACACGGCCGTTAACTTTGTATAATAAATATTCAGCATAGCGAACATTTTGCTTTTTGTTTCATCGTTTTCTTCGTTTTTTATCTAGAAAAACACTTTTAATACAATGGTGAGTGGTAAGAATAGTTATTTTATGGTAATAATTTAATACAATAATAATATAGTACTTTACATTAAACATGTTTTTTTTTCAATAACAGGAAAATACAGTTATAAATGATGACTACAAATAAAATTACAGTATTAAAAAAATCATTTATGCATACAATATTTAATAACGAAAAAACATGCGGAGGTGTCGTGAACACTCGGTTGGAACGAAGTTCCTTTTGTAGTATATTATTATTGATAAACGTATTATATTATTGATTAACAAATACAAATAAATGAATTACTAGCGTCTATTAAAATGAATCGAATAAATGATGAAAAATGAATGAATAATTTAAAATAAAATAATATTTCTTTCATGGCAAGATAAGAAAAAGTGCGAGGGAGATGGATATTATTCTATCTCGCTTTCCTATAGCCGCCAAGCCGTCTACACTACGTCAGAAGGGGTCGTGACGGAAAAATCTTACACTTTTTCTCGCCTAGCCCCCATCCGCCAAATTCGTACCGTCCGATAAGGAACTTCGTTTAAAAACACTAGTAAAAACTATTTCTCGTGAGACAGCGCCAAGAACGTTGTTGGTATAGATTAAAGTATTAGTATCAAATATGATGAACTAGATGTCTATTTCCTTATTCGCTTACTAATCAGGCTTTCGGTCAGTTTATTTTTAATACTGCATCGATTATTTTGAATACTGCATAGATTTTTATGTGTAAGGCCATTAATTCGTACAATGTCTTATCCAGCTATTTTACAGCCACAAGTTAAAGAGCGTACAAAATGGCGTATTCAAAAATTAGTTGCGGCCTATTATATTCATTCGATTAGTAATTTATGGGGTGAGTAATGGGCGTTGTATCGATACAGTTGAATCGATTGTTGCCGTGAACGTATGACCGTGTGGCTATTATTGCTGGTGATAATCGAGTAACGGGGCGAGATCGGGGCGGCGTGATGCTGAGTTTTTGAGTGTTCGCGAATTCCGATGACTTTGGCGAAGACTATTTTTTTTTAAATATGAAATGGTAGTTATGGGGTAGATAGGTTAAAATCCCAAAATAAGTGTTCCGTGACGGGTGCCGAATGTTTTTAAATTATCAGTTGTAGTTTTACACGATTCGCGACAAGCTCGCGAAAAAGAAAAAGAAACTAGTTATCAATAGAATTTTATACATGCTGAAACAGACACATCAGCCACGCTACTGCTATATTATGGTTGTAGCACGAATGGGTCGGCTAGACCGGGGAAGGACCACGCTCTCACAGAATACCAGCGGGAAATAACAGTTTAATGCTGCTGTGTGTCGTATGGTGGGTTTAGAGGACCGGCCCTTTTTTTGAAAATAAGGCATTTCATCTTAGTCCTCAGGAGTGACAACGCATATGCTTGATTCTTAATCGAGGGTAGATGTAGATGACTATGAGCCATATCGTCAACTTACCATCAAGTGAGCTGTGTACTGCGTTTGTCACTCTTATTCTTTAAAAAAAAACGTAAAAATTAGCTCTTTGCAATTTTGCCTTTGAATACTTATCAAAAGTATTGGAATAGAAGAAAAATATCTTATATTTTCTGTACATAGTATTTAATATATAAAGTAACTAAATATTCAAATTGTATTCACAACTGCGGATGCCTAGAGCACTTATCCATCTTGCAAGAAAATCTCACAAGGAAGTCGTGTAGACTGGTTGTGTCAATAAATTGGAAGATATCTTGACTTTACTGAGAGGATAAAGAGGACATATTAATTATAAGTAATTTCAAGTTAGAAGTTTCTTTAATTAAGTGTTAAATGAGGATACTATTTTTAATGGACGCAATAAATTTTTGAATGTTAGAAAACGTTAATTTAAAGGCCTTATTTAATGATAATGCCTATAAAAAGAATGTTTGTGCTCACATTAGCCTTTTGACAACACTTTTACAGCGGTGTTATAGATTACAAATATGCGAGTCTCTTATGTGTATTTTTGTTTATTTTAAACTAATTTCATATCAATTTCAATCAAACATATTTGCAACAACTGAAATTCCAGTGTTTTATTTATGCCGTACTTGTTATCAAAACCAATTTCGACCCTACGATAATAGAATATAATAAAATACTTTTAATCAATATAGATTAAACTTTTAAAACCAGTGGTAAATAAAAAACATGCGTGAGTGTCGTGGAACACTCGGTTGGAACAAAGTTCCTTTCGTAGTATATTATTGATTAACAAATACAAATAAATGAATTACTAGCGTCTATTAAAATGAAGCGTCATTTTAAATAAAATAATATTTCTTTAATGGCAAGATAAGAAAAAGTGCGAGGGGGATGGATATTATTCCATCTCGCTTCCTTATAGCCGCCAAGCACGTCTACACTACGTCAGAAGGGGTCGTGACGGAAAAATCTTACACTTTTTCTCGCCTAGCCCCCATCCGCCAAATTCGTACCGTGCGATAGGGAACTTCGTTCCAAAAATATTTACCACTGGTTGGGAAAATATATCTGCTGAAGAATTAGCAAGATATATAGCGTAATAATTTTTTTAAACACAAAATTCTACAATAATAGTATAAGATTATTTATAATATGAATTGTATTAGAACCAGCATCGTAACAACCTCATTCTCAAGGGCTATTTTAATTCATGTATTCCTTGACCTTATAACCCTTTTTAAACAGTATTGTCTAATAAATTTTTAAAACTTGACAAACATTGAATTTTTCTAGAATTTTGTTGTAAAAGCGTGTGCATTGTACCAGAATTGAATGAATTACTAAAAACCTTAATTGAATGCACCGCGTAACGCAATTGTTTTCTAATGTAAAGTTTATCCACTCAAAGAATGTTCCTTTCTTCAATTGCTCTATCAGGAAAGAAAGAAGAACTATGCTTAGTATCTAGACGGTTTATACTCTGACTGTACTTTATAATTATTTTAATAAAAATAAAAACATAAAGCTCAGGGCATTATATACATAGCAGAGCCTTGCTGAAGCTATATTATGCAAGTATAAATGGATCAGCTTGACTGCGGCAGGACCACGCTTTTACTAGTTACCAGATTAAAGAAACAGTGTAATACTGCTGCATTTGTGTGAGTGTTGAGCATCGATGACTATTTTTACTGGTAGTCAGGCAGCGTGTGTGCGTAGATATATGGATGTAAAGGAGGCGAGAGAGGTGTGCCAGGATCGTGCCAAATGAAAGTCCGTAGTCTCTGCCTACCCCTCCGGGTGACAGGCGTGAGTGTTTATGTCAGGCATTCCATTTAAGTCGTCAATGATAACAACATATATGCATTTGGATTCTTAATCCAGGAAAGGTGTAGATGGTTTTTATTGGGCATAGCATTCACCATCAGATGGACCGTGTATTCGTTTGTCGCCCCGCCCTTACACAGAAAAAAATCTAAACAGGGTTTTACCAAATAAGTACGTCATTTTCTCCTCCCGATATTTCTTCTAACACTCGAAACATATAATACGATTTATTTTATTATTCATTAAAAATAACCTTACTTCAGACAGCTTTATTTTCTGGGAACATAATTTATATGAATAAAATTGTTAGATAATATATTATGTGAATTTTTAATTTTGGAATTTTAAGCAACAAAACCATTTTGCATTCGATAAAAATATAAGAAATCACAGACGCATGATGCTTTTCATTTTAAAGCAATACTATAATATTGTTTATTGAGTTTAGATTACAGTTATTGAAAGGTAATTTATGCTTATACCACTGGTGCGGAAAAAAGCACTACCTTTTTTTCCTGGGAAGAACCATTAAGAAACCTAGCGGGACTATTTTATCAATAATTTTATGTATGTTATACAATAGGTACTTCTGAGTCTTAAACATCTACTTACTTTTACTTACTTACTACTTTAAAAAAAAGCTTTACCGCTAAGATTTTCTCCAATATCGTGGAGGTAGTTTACATATATATATATAGTATAGGGTGACAAACGAGCACACAGTCCACCTGATGGTAAGTGGTTGCTGTGACCCATAGACATCTACATCTATCTTCAATAAATAATCAAAATGCAGATGCGTTGTCACCCGTGAGGACTAAGATGGAATGCCTCTTTTCCAGTAAAAAGGGTCTCCGCTTCTCTACACTCACCATACGAAACACAGCAGTGTTAAGCTGCTATTTTACGCTGGTATTCACAAAGACAAGCATCCATACCCGGAACAATAATTTGTGGGCCATACAAATACTTCTTTCGTGTGGGTTTTGAACCCACGACCTTCAGCGCGTAACTAATTGATGAGATACTACCCCACGGAGCCTTCAATTATTTTGATAAAATATCGATGAAAACTTGCATGGTTTTAAATTTGTAAGTCACAGAGCGAAGTGTGCGCAAGTGTGCACTTCATTACATACATAATTTCCACTATTCCCGCCCGTCCTGGTCTGTATAATATGCACTTGCTATAAATTTCATAGTACGCGAGAATCCTGAGTTCGATCCCCGCCGTCACCGCTGAAATAGTTAACTGCAAATTTCAATGCTATATTTTTTTATTTGTTGGGCGGTAAAGGTAGACATCTTGAGCTACATGTCTGAGATATTAAATATGAACATGTAAAGTTTGCCGCACATGCGCGGCAGTGTAACTGTTCTGTAACCATCTTAGCAATTATAGAATGCCTGGCCCAGACCAGCCCAGACTGGCCTGGATGTATATAGGTTGTACCTTTAACTTCAGGTCATCGTGCTTATTGTCTACCGCAACCGTAACATCCGGCAGTTTTGTGGTCAAACGTTAGTCAGGTTCTTTGTAAACATAATAGTTTTTAAATACATAGTATTATGTCACAAAGGCGTCTCATACTCTCTAATTGATACCTATACACTGACAATCGTCGCCTAGTCAAACACTAAACCCAACAGTCGACATGTTCAAGCGACCGTACGATGGTGGTATATAATTTTTTCGCCCAGTGACCATAGGACACCCTAATTACCTATGCGTGGAGTCCGCGGGGATCTGGCGGCAGATGGGAGATTAACAACTGTCGTGAATATATCGCGAGGCATATGGTGAAATTTAAATTCACTAGTGAATTAATTATGTTTTTAATTAATGATATCTATAATAATAAATGAATATTTTGCATGAATACGATTGTTGTCAGAGATATTTTTAATGATTTCTTTTTTGTTAATGATTTGATTGACTGCCTCGTTGGTCTAGTGACCGAAAGCGCAACTGTTATGTGGTTCCGGCTCCAAATCCCGGATCAGGCCAAAATCGGTTATTGAGTTTTTCTGTCTAGCAATTCTCAGTAACAGCCCGAAGTCAGGAAGTTGCCGGTATTTAACTCTCGTGTTTCGGAAAGCACGTAAAGAAGTTGGTCCTGCGCCTGATCTCTCTTCGGTCACGTCGGATTGCCGACCCATCGGAATATGAGATTGAGGAATGGAGAGTGCACCTGTGCTTATGCACACATTCGTGCACAATAATCCTGTTCTGTGCAGATGGCTAGTTTTCATTAAGACTGGCCGCTGTGACCGAAATTCGGTATGGAGGACTTTATTATTAAATGATTTGAATCATTAATTTGATAATGTTATTGGTAATTTTATTGACTATACCCAGACGCTTTCTACTAATAATAAGGCATTCGATTTTAGTTCTCAGTCAGGTAAATGAATCTAATACATAGATGTAGTTGTCTATGGGCCAATACAATCGGGTGGACCGAGTGATTTTTGTGAACATTACTACAATAAAAAAAAATCTTGGTATAATAGCAAAAAATATCGCAACCTATCCACACCCCACAGCTGGTCACACGCCTCCTCTCAATTCTTAAGGAGTACGTGTTATAGAGATTTTTATTTCTTAGATATGCAAGTCTCTCCTGGTCAGTATCTATTCTATATTTTACTTCATAAGTGGTATCTACTTAACAAAATCATGCATTTTTATTACACAAGTAAAATTGCAATCACTCAAGGTACAAACGACTGGGCAGTTATTTAAGCGACCATCTGCTGGGCAGGTGATCCTTGTTCGCATACTCGCGCGTGCAATTTCATTTTATCGTTTATTTCTTTATACGCTACCGCGTTTCATTTCGCGATTCGCGATACATTACAAATATAGCAAAAGGCATTTCGTTTTCAAATTACATTATTTTTATGAACTCCTGGTACATTGCTTTCAATTCCTAAAGCGTTTTTATATGATTTTCAAAAGGTACCATATTATAGTTTGGTTCACCAATTGTAGCGAATGTGATTTGGTTCTAATACCATGTACACCTGTTTGGTGGTGGTGTAAAAGAATACATCACCCAATATCGTGGGTGTATTAAGAGGCGACTATGTAAAAATTCAAAAAGATCTTAATATCATGTTGTTTTCAAATTGCATTATTGTTATAAAGTCCTGGTACTATATTGCCTCTAATTCCAACGGTAGATAAAGCAAATAAGTTTTATATGATTTTCCATATGCACAAAGTGTGGGTTTTGTTCACCAACTGTGTAGCTAATGTGAAAAGTTCCAACACCATACCGTGTGGTGGTGGTGTAAGAGACATCAACCCAATATCGTGGGTGTATCAAGAGGCGACTATGTAAAAAATCAAAAAGTCCTTACGGCCTTCGATAGACGATGCACTGCCAAAAAATTGCAAATGGCGACGGAAGGCATCGTCAAGGTGCTAACGCAAGGTGAATAGGGTAAAATCTCCATACTTGGAGGAGATCCATGTATAGCATTGATTTTTTAGGCTAATGGAGAACAAAGAAGATACAATAAATAATAAAATGGCTGTAACATGAGGTAAATTAGATGCTGTAGCTTAAGACCGTCTGTTTTCTTTTTCTTCTTCTTGATTTTTGGCAGTTTGTGGGGAAGACCTTTTTCCAATAATAGACTTGACTCTCTTTAATAATGATAGTTGGCAGAGTAAGGGATCCATCTTGATCTTGAGAAGATAATTCATCACCCTATTTCGTCCCGTGTGGTGAGTGTCAAATGAGGTGACTACGGGAATACCAAAAAAGGTCTTTCAAAAACCATAAATATAATTTTCACACATTGAAATGAAAGGGGAGCCCTACATCCTAGTTTGGTCTATTTTCAGTAAAAGATTTATTAATTATTTCTTCTCTGCGCTTCTGCAAAAGTAAAATACATGAATAAAAGTTAATCAGATAGCCGGCACTACCCGCCGCAGCCATAGATATTCATTAAAGGGTAGGATCATAGTAATACACAAGAAGCCAAGAATAAACGCTCCAGAAACTAGTACATACAATTTCCCTCTCAAATAGTAGCTGTCAGTATGACGTACGGCGATCAAATGAGCTACCAACCGCTCATTATCGACAGATAGCGTACAATAAACGCCTCAAGCATGATGCTCCCTGTTCCGAAGATTGTTTGTTAGACTGGATATGATATATTTAATTGATTACCGATAGTTATTTTTTTTATATCAAAATAGCTGCCAGTTTTTCGTTACAGGTACAAATAACATAAAAAAATATTTTCATAATTTAATTCTTCCTCGTGTAGATAGATATATTTTTATATAGTATTTTTGCCAAACAGTGCAAGAGCCAGCCTCATCAATTTAATACCTAATACCTGAAGTTTCACTATTGGGCAATAATCTTTATAAATAAAAAAGGAACATCAATTTTCGTATAAGGCCAATTTTGTTTTAAGAAAAAAACCGATACCCTCTTACTAAGACTTTCTTATGTATTTTGGAAGTGATAACATACTTATATAGCGCAAGCATAAATAAACAGATCCGGGTAAAAAACCATACAATTAGTTGTTACATGAGTGCGGGAATCAAACCCTCAGCAACCAAACGTTTAGTTACTCTGTTCTATCGAGTTTGTCAAAACCCATTATTCTTCTTTGTCATCATCAGCCCATAAAAGTCAACTGCTTGAGAAGAGTCTCTCCCATTGGACTGAAGATTTGGATTAATCGTGACTCTTGGCAGATGACGATGCAGTGCCAGACGTCTTGCACCCCTAACGCCGCCGTCCGTAGCTGCTCTGCTTATTTTAAGCCTTGCGTAAATTATTTAGTTAAACCGACATCAATCAGAAGCCGTACCGAATCAGAAGTTGTATGCAGGATGCAGTTTTTGTAGCATTTCTTGGCGGAGGCCTATGTTTAGCAGTAATCTTTTTACTATGTGGTAGGTCGCCGCTTCTGCCTAGAAATCTGTCTGGGTGGGTATCAACCTTTTACCTATTTCGGCCGCCAAACAGCAGTACCTAACTTCACTGCTGTGTCCCGGTCTGAATGGTACAGAGAGCCACACAAGCAGTGAGGCATTCCAACTTAGTCCTCGGAGGTAATAACGCATCTGTAGCCTCCTTCGCTTATTGTCCATGGCCTGTAATAGCCACTTACTACTAAGTGAACTCTAAGTTCGTTTGTCACTCCAGTTTTATAAAGGAAAGACTTGAAGGGGTAAAGACGATGATGATGACTCATCTATATAAAAAAATCTATATAACAAACTCAAACAAACATTGCCATGGAGATGTTGCGAAATACTTTCCTATTTGCAATAAACGAACGTCCACGTCGGTATATCGCAGCTTATTGTTCGCAGGTGTAGGATGCAACCTTTAACTCGACCTTGGCTCAATACTGATAAGAAAGGTCACATTTATTTATGCAATGTAAGGTTTAACAATAATCTATATTTAATTTGTAATTTCGCATAAGTGTTTTATTTTTTTTGCAAGATACATTTGAACATAAAGTTCACCAAGTAGTTGAAGCTGTAGTCCATACATACCTACATCTGAATCGTCATGCTGGAGAACCAAGATGGAATGTCTCGTAACCATTAAAAACAGTCTCCGGTGAGTGATTGTAGAGATACAATCACTATACCAAACACAGCAGCATTAAGCTGCAATTTTACACTGCACTGTGAGGACCTTCCTCGCTCCCTGATCTCTATCACGTTATAAAACTACCTCTACTAAAAACCACCCCTGAGGCTACATCAAAAAATTATCTTGAGTCACTTGTGTATGGCGAAATATTTTATTTGCAATGCATGACAAAGGTCTATAAAGTAAAGTAAAAGTAAAAGTAAAGTTACAGCCTATATACGTCCCACTGCTGAGCACAGGCCTCTTCTCAAGGAAATGTCCGCCGCGCTGCCCCAATGCGTGTTGGCGAACTTAACATGTCCTCGAAAATATATTTTTTTTTGATTTCTCAGACATGCAGGTTTCCTCACGATGTTTTCCTTAACCGCCGAGCACGTGGTAAATCAGCACTTAAAATTGCAATTAACAATTTCATCGGTGCCGGCGGGGATCAAACCCGGGTTCCATAAAGTTGTAAGTAAAAAGTCCGCCGCGCTGCCCCAATACGTGTAATACGTGTTGGCAGACTTAATAAATAAATTATATATTCCTTCTTCTTCTTCTTTAGCTGAAAAAAGTCCACTGCTGTTCTTGGGACTCCCAGTCTTTCTCGGGAGAATTTTCCATATTCGCCACACTTTGGCAGGCAGATTCGCGATTTCAGTAATTGACATCACGAACTTTTAACACTACTCCCCGTCAACAATGGGTACTTTCGGGTTGGTTATAGCGGCATCTATCGGAAGCCGAGATTTTTTTGGCATTTTACTCGGTCGCTTTTTAAAACACCCATGAGGTGAAATGGGGTAATGATGGATTCTCCTTACGCCAATTACGGCAATTTATACTAAGCAGTAGCAAAGAAATAATTTGTCAACTTCATCAGTGCCCTTGTGGTCAGCAGGTCAGCAGCGTCGATGAGTTTGGGCTCCACGGACTTTCATGTAAGAAAAGTGCTGGTACGTTTTCCCGCCACGGTTCTTTGAACGATGTCATCCGAATATCTCTTGTCTCAATAAATGTTACCTCAGTTTAAGAGCCTTGTGGAACATTTAGAGACGATGGCAAGAGACGGTATTACTTTGGCCCCTTCGGAGAGAGGTAAAGCCTAGTGTGGGATGTCACTTGCGTAGGCACTTTGGCAGCCTGTCATCACAGGTACCTCGTTTAGAGCCGTGGTGGCATGTGAGGCAGCTCAACTACGTAAGTGGCGCAAATATGAGTCTCTGAGAGATGACTAAATATTTGTGCCATTTGCTGTAGAGACTATCGGTCCGTGGGGTCCACATGCGGTGAAGTTCCTAAAGGAACCGCGACTGATCATCGCTGCTAGTGATAAGACGGCAGAAGGATGGCAGCTTGGTCGACAATTCCTTGCCCTGAAAAACCTAGAGAGCAGGCATGTATGGGATGTATATAGGTTGTAACTTTAACTTTTTTACTTCTTAAATAAATTATATTATATTTTGAATTTATTTGAGAAACAAGCTTATATTGTATACATATAATGTAGAAATAGTCCATTGTTGTGTTTTATAACTTAGTTAAAGTTGAAAAAAAGTCACAAATAGAAACATAAAATTTTATTTATATAAATGCTAGTCAAAGAAAGAAGAAAAAAGCATAAAATTCAATAGAACTTGCAGTTATGCCGGCAGTTTCTACGCTCGTTCCGCTTCCGGCCTAACTCAACAACAATCCAGTGGTGTCAACCGTATCCAATGGCTCAACTCGGCTTCAGCACGGTGGTCGTGCACCGAATGCCAAGAGCAGTCACCCATGCAATTACAAACCACGCTGATATGCTCACAGTTAATGACCATGGAGGTTTTATGGACCGCAAATTAAATTCTGTTGGATATCTAACACGTGGAAGCCCTACAGTAAGTTACGTAGTGTTTTAAAAAAATGATTGAAATCTCTCGGTTGGTGAAAATAAAAACTTTATCCAATTTAGAAATCATTTGAGTTATAGATACGAGTTTTAAATTCGCTCATGCTAACGTTTATTTTTAACAATGAAATAAAAATAATTAAGTAATAGCTCCAGGTCTAGGTCTATTCGTAAGAATAACAATATTGCGTATTATGACTGCGGCATGCATGGGTAGGAAGGACCACACTCCCATAAATTACCAGCACTAAATATCAGCTCAATCCTGTTGTGTTTTGTATGGTGATTGTAGAGAACCGGAGACCCTTTATTGTGGAAAAGAGGCATTCAACCTTAGTCCTCAGGAGTGATACGCATCTACATTTTGATTCATAATCAAGGATAAATGTAGGTGTATATGGGCCTCAGTATACTATATACTCGTATTACTCACTATCACGTGGACTGTGCGCTCGATTGTCTTCCATGCCTGTTTAAAAATAATACGTTGATAGCAGTTCAATACGATAATAGCATTAATTAATTTAATTTAGTGAAAAGTTAAAGCGTTTCAACAAAACATAGGTCAATCGTAAAAATATTTTATGAAACTTAACGTTCATTATTATTTAAAACCCTAAAACACCGCAATAATATGCTTTTAACGAAATTTTCCTACATTACTGATACAATTAAAAGATAAAACTGTGTTAAAACTGTTTACAAAAACGTTAAGATCCTGCTGAGCGTTCTTCTTTTTAACGGTTATTTATTTATAGTTTAAAGAATATTTCTTATGCATTTGCGATGCATTTGTTTTTGCGTCGACGAAGCATACACAATTATATTGTTAATTGTTCTAATTAGATCAAAGGTGAGACCGACAATTTGAACGGTTTTTCAAAATTATATAATTATATAATTTCGAAATAAATTATGCTACTGACGTTGAGATGGTTGTTATTTTTCCGTTTTATTACAAAAAAGTTGTTTCTTGATTGTCTTGGGTTTACATTATAGTTTAAGAATAGTCCTTTTAACTTAAGAAGTCCCTTCTACCCTTCCGTCCGCGGTGCTACATTCTTCGCGAATTTTTTTTCACACATTTACCGGCAATTTCATTATATAATAGTTTCCATTCTTTTGGTCATGTAGAAAGAATGAACGAGGAAAGAGTGACAAAGCAAATTTATGTTGCAGAAGTGAACGGAAGAGTCGGGAAGGGACGCCCTAGACGAAGGTTTATCGACCAAATTGGCGATATATTGAAAATGGGCCAGATTAGGAGTACCCGTAACCGACGAGCGTATATGCGTAGATATATGGATGTAAAGGAGGCGAGAGAAGTGTGTCAGGATCGTGCCAAATGGAAGTCCGTAGTCTCTACCTACCCCTCTGGGTGACAGGCGTGAGTGTTTATGTATGTATTCTTTTATAAAACAGATTCTAGTTTAAGCACTGCCGTCAGTCAATCTTTGTATGCAATACTCCGTACAAAGTGACTGACAAGGCAACTAACTGATTATACTTTAGATTATTATTAATAAACTACATTTTGTATTAAGGACTTATCTATTAAATATATAAAATTCCTGTGCGCTCGTATTTCTTCTCCTTCTAAATGACTTTATTCTTATTTATTCATTTTTTAAAAACGTTACCTCCACACTAGGATTTTCTCCTGTATCGCGGGGGCAGTTTACATACATAGATTTCACAAGGACAAACATCCAGATCCAGAACAATTATTTGTAGGCCATACAAATACTTGTTCCGTGCGGGATTCGAACCCGCGGCCCTTAGCGCTGCAACTCATTGCTAAGTCACTGCGCCACGGAGCCATCATTTGACTTGACCAATTTTGAAGATTTTTATGGGGTACTTATGGGTCACCTGGTGGTTCTTAGCTATAGTTGGAGCCGGTAATGGCGCTGTTGTCGAGATCCAGAATTCACCCATGTGAATCCCGGGCGGATCACTAGTATATTTATGATTTAAATAAGTGCATCAGTCAAATGCGTCACGGCCTTTAATTATATTGGCTATGCATACCCTACAATACAGAACAGGATAGCGGAATGGTTAATGTACTGCGGCTTAGCGACAGTAATAGGTAAGATGGAAGCACCTACGACGACGTACTACTAAGCCGAAAAATAACCCTGCCACCTACCAGTGTAGAGAACCGGAGACCCTATCTACTAGAAACGAGGCATTCCATCTTAGTCCTAAGGGGTAACAACGCATCTGCATTTTGATTCTTAATCGAGGATAGATGTAGATATATATGGGCCTCAGAATCCACTTACCATTAGGTGGACTGTGTGCTCGTTTTTCACCCTTATTCTATAAAAAAAAAACAACCTGCCAGAGAAGTGCACGTTGTAAGAAGTATTTTCCTTAAAGGTAAGGCGACAAATAATGGCTTAATGATTTCAGTACTAAACATCGCACCACTTTAACGCAGCTTCCTAATGCTGGTCTGGCTATTTTACGTCTGACGTAATCGAGGTGATTAAACTGCCACCGATTGGAAGCTATTACATCTTTCTAGCACGGTCTTTTACGACCCCTACGGGAGTTGGGGTGATGGATTTTAATTCGGATGTAAAAACACGGTATACCCATGTCAGTGGTATCTAACTTAATAAAATTCTCTATTCATAAAACACACTGTTTTCTTATACGTGGTAGAGCCACGCTGCAACTATATTATGTTTGTAGCACGTATGGGTCGGCTCGACCAGGAAAGGACCCCGCTCTCACAGAATACCAGCATAAAATAGCAGCTTAATGCCGCTGCGTTTCGTATGGTGATGGTAGAGAACTGGAGCCCCCTTTCACCGGAAACGAGGCATTCCATCTCAGACCTCAGGGGTGACAACGCATCTGAATTTTGATTCTTAATCAAAGATGTAGATGTTTATGAGCCACAGCGCCCACTTACCATCAGGTGGAATGTGTGTTCGTTTGTCATCTTTATTCTATAAAAAAAAAACTCTCGCCTTTCTCTCTCTCTCTCTCTCTCTCTCTCTCTCTCTACTTAATTAATTTTCAATCTTTATTTACTAAGAAATTCACAACATTTACTAATTATAACCACATGACAAATCTACTGTTATGGTATGTTAAAAGCAATAAAATACTGGCCAACTGGAAGAAATTTGAATATGGAATAACCTTTTCACGCAATTCACATTAGTGGAATACCACGACAGTTTTGCGTATTAACGCAACTGCGACAAAAAGTGTCATGTGTTTCTCATGAAGGAATAATACACGACGTCGGTACTATCCGGCATCTGATAGAACCGGCTCCGGTTTTTGCAGCAACCACTTTTATTGAGACATTATACAGATATTCGCTGAGCGGTGATCCAATCGCTCTATTGATTGAGTGCCAGACGTTTAATTATGTTGCGTCTCAATTTATCGCCTTTTAAAATCGTATTATGCGTCTCGATGAAGATGTAGGCTTCCTTTTAGTAGCTACAAAGTAAGTTATACAAACTGTTCCCATTATTAGTATATCGATTTAAATGCTATGCTTAAAGAAATGAAATATTATACCAGTTTTTAGTAATGCACACTTGGTAATAGTTGCGTAAAGTACCTAATAATAATAATAAAAGTTTATTTCTTGAAACATGGGTATACAAAAAATGCGTTTCTAGATGTAGTTTTCACATGTTTTCGTCTTTTCAGGCGTACAAATACAACGGGATATAAGGAAGTATGTATGCGATGGTTAATTTCTGGAATCTGTTAATTTCTGAATTCTGGATTTTCTAAAATGAATGGTTAATTTGACCAGGATTAAGAAAGGAATGCTTCGGTGGTTTGGTCATGTAGAAAGAATGAACGAGGAAAGAGTGACAAAGCAAATTTATGTTGCAGAAGTGAACGGAAAAGTCGGGAAGGGACGCCCTAGACGAAGGTTTATCGACCAAATTGGCGATATATTGAAAATGGGCCAGATTAGAGTACCCTTAACCGACGAGCGTATGCGTAGATATATGGACGTAAAGGAAGTCCGTGTGTCGTGCCAAATGGAAGTCCGTAGTCTCTGCCTACCCCTCTGGGTGACAGGCGTGAGTGTTTATGTTTTTTTTTTTAATGTAATTATGTTTAGGTTTGTTGTAAATTATTGGAGCCATACAAAATACGCTTTTCGTCATAAGCGCCTCTCTGCAAAGATCGGACCAAAAACTAATAATTTAAAGTTGAAGGTAGCCGTGGTTAATTATGAAATTCGAAAAATATATTGGGACGGTGAACACCTAACCCCCCGTGACCATGGGTGCTGCAAAGTACCCAAAGTAAAGAACATAGTAAAAACTAGTTTCATTCAATGACGAAAATCCTTTAAAAATCGTACTTTGCGTTAGATATATAATGTAAGTACTTCCTTTTAGTATTTATAAAGAATGCTTTTATAAAACGGTCATATAATATAACATTTTAACGCAAAAAGCATTACACATATACTTAAACAAAATCAAACATAATATTATCTGTTTTGAGATTTGCAGACTGCGTAATATTTGTGTAAAGTTAAGTATCCTTGCATCGCATCCGGTGGTCTATTTAAAGAAGAAAAATTAGCATGAATAGCTAACTAACTTCCCCAAGTAATAACACTGAGAATTAATTATCAGTTTTCCTGTATCAGCAATAACGATGAAATATAAAAGTTCAGTGTGAGCTGCACCTAACGGGTCCGTAGACCGTAACGTACTCGGGCCATACCTACGGAGAAAATTGCAAAAAATAATAATTCATTAATACAACGGCTAGTAGCTAAGAGCGAGTAGTGCGTTCAGTAAGTGTATGATTTTTTTATAGAAAAAGAGTGACAAACGAGCACACAGTCCATTTGATGGTAAGTGGATGCCGTGGCCCATAGACATCTTCATCTATCCTCGATTAATAATCAAAATTATCATGAAACAGATGCATTGTTTCCAGTAAAAAGGTCTCCGGTTCACTACACTCACAAACATTTGTATGAAAAATAAGCAGAGCTTATAGATAATCACATTGAATCCTACATTTGTCAATAAAATGTTCTCACCCCTGAGGACCAAGATAGAACGCAATGCTACCAGTAAAAAGGGGCTTCCGTTTTCTACACTCATATGAAACACAGCAACGTTAAGCTGCTATTTTACGCTGGTGTTCTGTGAGAGCGTGGTCCTTTGCCGGTCGAGCCGACCCACAATTATACACCCATATTTTGTAATTACCAAAAAAAATTACATAAGTGATGTCTGTTACTGATCACATTTAGGTAGAAAAAACTTAAAATTATTAAAAAAAATATCTCAAAAAAAGGATAATAATTATTCACTCATTTATTATACGTAATTACTGAATTTTGACTCCAATTCGATCCATTTATAAAACAGCATGACTCTACCACGTTCAAACGATGGCTTTCAACTGATTGCTTGAATTTTAGAGGTGTATTTATTAATGTTAATTCTCAAACCTTGGAAGAATTACTACTAATATTTAGGGAAATATTAACGAAGTGATGATATTTTTTTTATAGAATTAGGGTAACAAGCAGTACACAGTCACAAACACACACGAGCGAGTAAAAGAGTTTCCGATTTTCTACACTCACCATACGAAACACAGCAGCATTCGTATTGGTATATTATCTTATTCAGTTAAATAATCCTATACGGAGCAGATTCTTTGTCTATAATACTGTCAGCAAATGCATTATCGATCTAAGCTGAAGGTTTGTGATCTCGATGATTCTTTGAATTTCTTATAGACCTACGTCCTTTTAGGAACATGAATCCAGATATAAATGCGATATCCCAAGTGACTATCATAATACTAATAAAAGAACCATATCCATCGTGCAATAGCCAACTGCTGGACACGCAGCACTAAGCATAATCTTCCACTCCACCTCCATCCATTTGCTACCACCCGTATAACGGAGATAACTCCATCTAGCCAAGCTGTGTTCTCAGAGCCGGATGAAGCCTAAACAATCCAATTGAAATTTGAAGCGACTGTAGCCTAATGGTACGGTTCGAACTGCAAACTCAGAAATTTGTGGGTTCGAATCCGCCATTCAACTACTGTGGTTAACCACTCTTAACACTAGCATTTTTAAGCTTACCTAGAGTAGTTAACAGTAGTATTAGTAATTTTAATAGCGTAACTTGTAGTCTTTTTTTTTAATATCAAAAAGATAGAAAGGGTTCCCCTGTTCTCTCTTTATCAGCCAGTATTTTGTGATGGTGGCGTAAGAGAATCCATCACCTCATTTTGTCCCGTGGGTATAGTGAAAGTTAACTATAGAAAAAGCCAAAAAAATCTCATGGCTTCCAATAGATGGCGGTATAACCAACTAGTTTACGCCAGATGTAAAATACCCAGAGTTAGACGTCTGGTACTACGATCATCAATCCGGATGCCAAGCGTAACGATTGAGACAAATCCCCCCTAAAACGGGAGACTTATATGTCCAGTAGTGGACTTTTACGAGCTGATAATGATGATGGTGATCTTGCTAAACATATAAAACCTTCGAAACCATTAAAACTATTAAAAAGTATTATCGCCAGTATGTATGTTTACTTAACCGAAAATAACGGTAAATCCGTACTAAGAAACGTAATGATATAAAAATCACCCCTCCATTTTTCTAGAGTTCCGCTACGAAGCAACACATTTATGGTAATCTTGGACCTAACGTAGCGCTTCGCGGTAAACAAGGAACTCTATATAACTCGTTAATATTTCTTTGTTACTTATTATTGCAATTATTTGTAGAGTTACCAGGTGTTTTAAAATAAATAAAGTACAACTGCCTGAATAAGGATATCTATAATTAAAATGCAAAATATATACGGTATATTTGTGCACTGTGGTTATAAAGTCAATAAACCTACCTCGTTTAGAGGATATTATAAAAATTTTATAGAGAAGTGGCGGAAAGATGACTTCTTATAGATAACGTAATAAACACGATGATCACCATCATCATTACAACCCTTCACAAGTCAACTGCTGAACATAGGCCTACTCCAAGGAATTCCACAAAGCACGGTCCTGAGCCACCTGCATCCATCTACTTCCCGCATGTCTTACCAGGTCGTCACTCCATCTAGTGGGGAGTCACCCTGCACTTCTGCCACCGGTACGAGGCTGCCACTCGAGAACTTTTTTTCCCCATCAGTTGTCGGTTCTTCGAGCTATATGGCAGGCCCATTGCCACTTCAGCTTACGAATCCGTTGGGCTATGTCGATCACTCTGGTTAGCACGATGATCCACATCATTATCATTACAGCTTCACAACATAGGCCTTCAAGTCATGCCACACATGGTCCTGGGCCATCTGCATCTATCGGCTTCCTGCATGTCTTACCAGGTACTCCATCTGCCAAGTGCGAGGCTGCCACTCTAGAACCTTTCACTCAATTGGTTGTAGTTAACATGAGCTGTATGGCTAGCCCATTGCTACTTAAGCGTACTGATCTGTTACGCTATGCCGATTACTCTGGTTTTTCCGTGGATGTCATCATTACTGATACCATCATGCACAGAAACTCTGAGCATAGTCCTCCCATATCCCGATGAGCGACCCTAAACTTCGCCATTCAACCAACGTCTGTTAGGCTATACCGATTACTCTGGTTTTGCAGTGGATATCTACATTACTGATACCATCATGCACAGAAACTCTGAGCATAGTCCTCCCATATCCCGATGAGCGACCCTAAACTTCGCCATTCAACCAACGTCTGTTAGGCTATACCGATTACTCTGGTTTTGCTGTGGATATCATCATTACTGTTACCATCACGCACAGAAACTCTGAGCATAGTCCTCCCATATCTCGATGAGCGACCCTAAACTTTGCCGTTCAACCAACGTGAAGGACCACGTCTCAGTTCCATATGCCATCACTGGAAACACGCTCTGGTTGTAAACTCTTTTTTTAAGGTTTTGAGGAATACGTGAACAAAATATATGTCGTAATCTCATATAAATTTGATCAAAGTTTGACCAATAGTTTTTGAGTTATTCTTAATAATTTATATTGAAGTCGGTTGTACAGAATTTTTAATTTTAAATTATTTACTTTTACCACTGTTTCGCAAAAACCTCTGTCCTAGGAAGAACCAGCAAGAAATCCAGCGGGACTTTTTTTTAAAAGCACAATTTGCAATATAATATTTTATACAATTGTTATGAAAACATTGAGTAACAGCATGGTAGCGACCACCTCATTCCCAGGCGTTATTATCAATCATGTACTCTTTAGTAATATAATAACCCTTACTAGACAATTTTTGCTTAATAAATATTTTAAACCTTTTGATAGATAAGGTCTGCATATTTTCTGGGACTTTGTTGTAAAAGCGTATACATGCCCCATGAAGAAATTACTGACTCTTTGGAGTTGAGTAACCGGTATAACTAACTTGTGCTTGTTCCTAGTATTTACAGAATGTACATCGATATTTTTAATAAAACTATTTTTGTTTTTGTGTACAGACATTATGATGGGAAGGAAGGTCAAAAGAGCGAGTCATCCAATATATTTTTATAGAATGAAAGTAAAGATAGGGCACTCAGTTCACCTGATGGTAAGTATAGTATCACATAATAATGTATCACATAGACACCTAAATCAATCCTCTATTAAGAATCAAAATGCAGATGTGATGTCTCCTCTGGGGACTAAGTGGCCTCGTTTTCTCCGGTTTTCTACACTTACCATATGAAACACAGCAGCATTAAGCTGCTATACACTGATATTTTGTGAGAGCGTGAAAACTCCTTGGTGGAGTCGACCCTTTCGTGCTGCAACGAATTGCAGCTTAATGCTGCTGTGTTTCGTATGGTGAGTGTAGAGAACTGGGGACCCTTTTTTTTGGAAAGATCCTTTTTCTTCTTTTTGATATTAAGAATGGAATGTGCGCTTGTTTTTAACCTTAATCTAACGATATGGGGTAAGGGTTATTCTTACATCGCCACTACACGACACTTAACGTCATAAAATCGAGTACGGTTGTATAAAAGCGTACGATACTTCATTTCGAGTATATTACCCTAATAGAAAGGGCATACGCCTAGTTGTCGGCCGTTTTCCTTTTCTTCCTCTAATTTAGATCAGGTACAGGCAGCAACCCCAGTCTAATGTAATAAACTTATAATAAACCTAGTAATTCTTGATAAGTTGCATTCCATTTATTAAATAGGTTAAAACAAGCGTGAGCTTTAGTTTCTTTTAACTAGATAGATTAACGACCTGATAAGACGTGCAGGAAGTCGATGGATGCAGGTAGCTAAGTACCATGTTTTGTAGTACTCTTTGTAGGAGGCCTATATTCAGCAGTGAACTTGTGAAGGGCTGTAATGATGATTTTTTAAAGTATAAGGGTGACAAACGAGCACACAGTCCACTTGATGGTATGTGGATGCTGTGGTCCATAGAAATTTACATCTATCCTCGATTAAGAAGCAAAACGCAGATGCGTTGTCACCTCTGTGGACTAAGATGGAATGCCTCGTTGCCAGTGATAATGGTCTCCGGTTCTCTACGGTCACCATACGAAACACAGCAACATTAAGTCGCCATTTTATGCTGGTATTCTGTGAGAAAGTGGTCCTTCTCCGGTCGATTCGACTCTATCACGTAAACAAACGATAATGATGGTGATACTTGTGGTAGTTACGTGGCTTAGCGTATGCCTTAAATTTCACAAGAAAACATTGCTCTAATGGAAATGTTTGATCTCCACCGCCACAAATGAAATTGTCAATTGCAATTTTAAGTGCTGATTTACCACGAGCTCGGCAGTGAAAGGAAACTACTACTAAAAAAAATTACTAGTAGTATTATAGACGAGTGTAATAAGACTGTTTCATTTTATTTCATTAAATTTCATTTCACGTAATAAGTAGAATAGAATAGAATAGAATAATGTTTTATTCAATATAGATTACATGTGTAATTCTTATTGAAAGTAATTTTTTACTTTACCACTGGTTCTTAAAAACCTCTGTCCTGGGAAGAACCAGCAAGAAACCCAGCGGGACTTTTTTAAAGTAAATTTTACATTAATGGTTGTATAAACTATTTTAGTACAAAATTTATTTTAGAAACTGCTTGGAAGCAACTACCTAATTCCCAGGGTTATTATCAACCATGTATTCATTTATACTATAATAACCCTTTATACAGTTTCAGCTTAACAAAACATTTAAACTTGGTAATAGAGAGAGCCTGTACACTTTCCGGGACCTTGTTGTAATAGCGTATACATTGCCCCAAGAATGAATTACTGACTCTGTGGAGTCGAAAACTGGTATCACTAGCTTGTGTTTGTTCCTAGTGTTTACAGAATGTATATCACTTTTTACTAAAACTACCTTTGTTTTTGTGAACATACATTAAATTGTCGTAAATATACTGAGAGGCCAAAGTTAATATATTTATTTCTTTAAATTTATCTCTAAGAGACTCACTGGTTTTAGGTTGTAAATAGCTCTAATGGCCCTCTTCTGTAAAACAAAAATAGTTTCTGAATCAGTTGCATTTCCATAGCAAAATCCCATGAGACATTATGCTATGGAAATAACTGAAATAAACTAATCTAACTGTCTCGACACTAGTGAGACTCTAATCTTTTACAGCATAGGCTGCAGAACTTAGTCCGCTTGCTAGTTTGATATATGGGGCCCCACTGAAGCTTTGCGTCAATAGTGATGCCAAGAAAACAGTGGATTCAACAGGGCTCAGTTCTTCCCATTTAAAACACATTGGTACCCAGATTTTTAACATTCGTTGTTGTAAATTTAATACATTTAATTTTATTTCCTCCTCTTTGTGGACCTCTATCCTCAATTACGAACAAAATTTAGAAGCGCTGTCACCCCTGAAGACTGGGGTGGAATGTCTCTTTTCCAGTAAAAACATATTATTCGATATTAACCCTAGATTATAGTGAAATAGAATATTAAATATAGATTAATATAATACTAGATATTGAAAGTAATTTTTTTGTTTACCATTGGTTCGGAAAATACATTTGTCCTTAGAATAACCAGCAAAAAACCCCAGTGGAGTTTTTTTTAATATAATATTCTACAATAATTTATACAATATAAACGAAGCTGCTATTTCACGCTGGTGTTTTGTCAAAGTGTAGTCCTTAACCAAACGAGCTGACCCATTCGAGCTGCAGCGATATTTCTAACTTTAGTCTATAGGTCTTTTTACCAAATTATTGCTCCTACTAAAACTACACACAGTTAGAAATAACTATTTGGTAGTGTCTCGAATTATCAATCTCAATCGTGGTAACGTTGAATTCAAACAAATTACGTTTTCAAGTTTTTCCCGTTTCGTTTACGAAATAATGAACAATTTATCAAAATAGATAGCTTCAGCTGTAAAGATGTCATGTTTATGCTAATCAGGAGCACAGAACATGTAAGGATTAATTAACTTCGCGCAACGTGTCATGCACTGACAGAGACACAAGTTTTTGTATCTAACTCTGTGCGTTTTCTATTTGTTACTTTTGTGCAGTAATAAATTTTTCTGCTGTGCGGAGTAAAACGCATTAATCGTCGTTTTCAAATTGTCGAGTGCGTCTCTAGACGACTTTTAAAAATTACCAACGGGAGTCCGGGTACCCGATATGCGGTAAAATAAGCAATTAGCAACACTCAACGTCACTGCAACAAGAGCTTGCTGTAGAAATAATTTGTAATTTTGAAATGTTCTTTTATTACGCATTCGAGCATGAACGTAATTGTAACGGCATTAGGGAATCTTTTAGCACCCAAAGTTAACTTCTTTAAGGTGGAAGCCTTTTCCTTTCTATATGTATTGAACGAATATTTGGTATAATATTTAAAAAAAGTAGTTAGATTATGTTTCAAAAACTGGACAAGTTCGAATAGGACTCGCACCCTGAGGGTTCCTCATAAACTTTTATGTATTTAGATAATTCATCCATTACGGGAAGCATAGGTAAGGTGAGGACCGAATATTACTCTAACGAAAAGGTAAGTCGGCTTGAAGGCGTAAGTTCACCCATACATCAGTCTATACCACGGTTGATGCTTCAACTGCAAATATAAGTTTGTAATCGCAAAAAATATTTTATATAATATATTTTTAATTATCGATAAAGATTTTCGTATTTTTTCTCTTACTTGTGCTGTTAGGATTTGTATCTTGTCAAATTTCATAATAACTCTTTAATGCCCTCTAAGTTTTTGAGAGTGAGTGTGTGAACATGTGTGACATAACTGGCCGCATCCTTTGGAATGGGTTTATTAGAAGCTTGAATTTTTTACGCCTTCAAGAGACCGTAGACGTTCACCTCCATCATCAGATGACGAACTTTCCTTCCAATCTAATTGGTTTTTAATTTTATGTACACCTGTAAAGGGCATATTACAGGTTTACATTAAAGCAATGTGTTATGTATTTTAATATTAATATAATTGTAAAACTACTTGGACAAAATAAAATATAAACCAATTACTTTGTAAAACATACATTAAGTTTTCAAATATCACTTCATGCAACTTCTTACAAAGCTCGGCCACCCCAGTACTCTCGTATGTAATTAAATAGTCTACTGTCTATAAACAATGTTTTTGTCTACGACATTGACTGATTATCTTCAATCGTCTTCCCATGGGAGAGGAAAAGATTATCTAATTCGCCGTTACTGTTTATGTACTTACTCTTTCATTAACATCGACAAAATAATCGCGATCTGCCATTCTCAACTATTTCTTTGTACTGCTTTCTAATTTCAATCTTTAGGTTCATCTGAGGTCCAATCAAAAACGATCTTTGTTTTGTTTCTTTTTAGTTTATTTTCAATCGCAATTTCGAGATCAGTTACTCCGTTAGGCCAGTGAATTGTTTAATACCCATTAATCATACGAAACTAAATTGTTTAGTGGTAATTGTGATGGAGCAGTGTAATTTGAAGCAATGCGCAATAAAATAGAGTGTAGTTTTGTGTATGCTTAGTTTTAGATTTTGAGGCGAAGCGTATACTAACACGGACAGATTGACATTTAAACGTTTATGTGGAAGTGAAAGGCTGAGAAGGCGATATTTTTGATTAAAATTGGAAAATAATTGCGTCTCCCACGAGGTTGCGACGGTTCACGTAATGGTGCCGCTTTTTTCCGTCCTAGACGTTTAGTCTCGGTTGGACCGAACCGGTTATTTCCGGTTGTTTCGTTGGTATTTTCATGTTTATTTTCTCTACATCTAATTTTCTATGAGAATATAATATAGGCTACAACAGCATTACATTCTTTAAATCAGTATCGAATAGTACGAAGTAGACATTCCATCTTAGGCCTCAGGAGCGACAACAAATCTGTGAGCCTCATTTGTTGAATGTTATTGTCTATTAACATCCGTAGCTAATTTCCATCTCTTAAGGATATGCTATCATCTATCTCAGATGTAAAATAACGGATCTTTGGTCGTGTTTTGATAGTGTAAGGGAATCGGTGACCCCAATTTTTCACATGGTACATGCTGCAGCTAAATTATGGTTGCAGCACGAATGGGTCGGCTCGACCGGGAAAGGCCCACGCTCTCATAGAATACCAGCGTAAAATAGCAGCTCGATGCCGTTGTGTTTCGTATGGTAAGTGTAGAGAACCGTAGGCCCTTTTGAATTGAAACGAGGCATTTCATCGTAATCCTCAGGGGTTGCAACGCATCTGCATTTTGATTCTTAATCAAGGATAGATATTGATGTTTATGGACCACCAGCATCCACTTACCATCAGGTGGACTGTGTGCTCGTTTGCCACTCTTATTCTATAAAACATTGTTCCGTAGATGTCGTTATAGGCACATCAAAGGACAAAGGTGCGTGACGAGTGTTAATCGTCATCAATAGTGGCGATTAGATACGACAAATTCTACTTACAACGACGGAGATGTCCCGCAATGAAATATTAAGGGCTGATAAAGAAAGGACGGATGAGTAAGCTAAAAAGGCATTGGGCCGGCCACAAAGCTCGGAGAGCCGGCAACCGATGGAGAAGAAAGGTTCTCGAGTGGCAACCTCGTATCGGTAAGCGTAGTGTAGGGCGGCACGCTAGTAGAAATAGTGACGATCTGGTAGAGACGCAGGAAATCCAAGGATGCAGGTGCCTCAAAATCATGCTTTGTGGCATTTCTTAGGGGAGGCCTTTGTTCAGCAGTGGACTTGCGAAGAGCCGTTATGATGATGATGAAGGAAAAGAGGATAAAAAGTGAGTCAGCCATACTAACCTTTTCACTAAGAAGCATTCCATTTTAGCACTCTGAGGTTATGTCTATGGGCTACAGCATCTACTTCGGACCAGGTGAATAACGAACACAGTCGTATGTCACCCTTATTTGTATTAAAAAAAAATTGCTGCACGCAGGCTGTTGCCCCGTATGTAACCACGGGGCGTTCTAAAATCACGGTTGTGAATCCACCGTCGATTCTCATGATGAAGTCTTCGAGATCGATGCTCTATCTTGGCAACAACTTCCTCAGAAGCTATTGACTGTGCAGCATATTATAGTATCGCAGATATAATAATGTCCTAAAGACCTAATTTCGGCCACAGCGCCCAAGCTCAACGGAGATTAGTCATCTGCGTAGGACCGGATTCTACTGCACGAGTGTGTGCGTAAACACATGTGCACTCTCTATTCTCTCACCCTCACTAGTCCGATAGAACGAAAATATGATACGATCAGGCAGAGATCGGGAGCAGGGCAAACGGCTTTACGTGCTTTTCGAAGCACGAGGGTGAAACACCGCGGACTTCCTGACTCCGGGCTGCTAGGAATTTCTTGACAGCAAACCACAAAATCTGACTGCAGCCCAACCCGGGATGCGAATAACTAGACTACCGGCAAAGTAGTTAAACACAAAGGCTCCCTTCCGTCCTAACCTACACAGCCCGAAGTAATGTTTAACGCTAGACTGTAGTGTTAAATTTGGACTTCTAAATCTGATCCCATACATCAACTTCCAAATGGAAATTTAGTAAAAAAGAAACTAGAACTGCTCACCTCTGTTCCCAGGAGTGTGTATGATACTAAAGTAAAGGTATATAAATATTGTTGCACTAAATTTGTAATTAATTACAGATCTTTAGGTTCCTAATATAATTTACAATACTACCAACATGAGGCATAAGTTAACAAGGCATTAACCGTAGGCGAATTAATGCATTTGTCAAATTACAAAATTTTATAGGCAACTTAATTTTTTTATTTTGCTTTTGACATTTGATGCAAAAGCGTGCGCAACATCTGCCTATAATCAGTTAAAATAAAATTATATTTGCATTATTAAATCGCCCGAATGCGTGTGGGCTGCAATATAAATTGCGGAACGATAATTATATTAGAAAAAAATGTAAATTATAATTGAAAGTGGAATATTAAATTAGAGCATTAAGTATTCTGATATAATTGCCAATTATTTTTCCAAAACGAAAATATTTACACTGCATTTTGCCCCACAAATTAGGCGGTTCTGTACAAAATTGGAAATAATGAGATCGGACTGGTTTTGAGCAAAAAATTGCGATGCCATTTACCTGAGGTGTTTGTTAAGTTACACGTCGAGCTAGTAAAAAGGTTGCATGAAAAAAAAAACGAAAATAATTGTTGACACATTTCTATTATAAGTGTCGGTTACATGAGGTTCTTCCCTACCATATAAAAGGCCCATATACGAGTACAGCAGTAATAATACTCATAGAAAGTCATTATGAAGTTTAATTTACCACTGGTTCGAAAAATACCTCTGACCTGGGAAGAACCAACAACAAACTTTCCGGGACTATTCAACAAAAAAAGACTGTTCACAACCATGAACTTTGTTGTTTAATTAATTATACAAATAATCGTCTCAACTGTTGATTTTAGTCTAGATTATAGATATTATAGTCCGCACTAACTTAGTGCCTCCAAGCTTACCGTATAAGCATTATATTGGCCACAGATTGGTTCAGAGTTCAGACGCAGACGCCTCTGTGTTACACGAAAACTCATTAACTTGTGCCACTATGATATGCCCTGTAGATTAGATAGTTATATCACCTCATTTTTATAAGTAATTTCGGAGTAATATGAGACGCAAACAACTCCCACGCCTATCCGGTAGTTACATTATAATTGGTTAGACTTAATGAAGAAAATCTATGTTAATTTAACTGACATTGATTTTATTAATTCTCTAAAATCTTCTCGAGAACATTATATAATTTTATATTTTAAGTTGTGTTTTTATTTTCGGCGACCTTCGGCGACGAGGTTCGCCACCCGTCACGTTCTGTCTCCCGGGGGGGCTAAAAGTGGATTGCGGAAGCCCGTCTGGCTACGCTGAATGTATGTGGAGCAATGAATGATAAGATGGATGAACGGAAGGGAAAGGATGCCTCTACACATAGCATGCATACCGCGTACTGGTCTGGTGTAGACGAGACCGAGCGGGCATGCCAGGGAGTCGGTATCATCCTTTCAGAAAGAATGGGTCATTGTGTGAAAGAGTATGAATGTGTAAGCCCGAGACTGCTATGGATACGAATGAAAGTGGGCTTAAAGAAGTTGTTTGTTCTAGAGGTCTACGCCCCAGACATGTCTAAGCCCACTTATATCCGAGAGCAGTTTTGGGAGATGGTAAGGATAGTGCTAATGAAATGCAAGAGTAATGAAAATATTGTTATATTAGGAGATTTTAATGGAAGGGTTGGCGTGAAGAGGCTTGGTTATGAAAGGATATTGGGAACGTTTGGTGATGAAAGTATAAATGAGAATGGTGAAAGCCTCCTCACCGTATGTGTGGAAAAGAATCTTTTTGTGACGAACACTTTCTTTCGTCATAAGAAGATTCACATGTATACATGGGAAGAGGTGATGATAGAAGCATGATAGATTTCATAATTGTGGATGAAAGAATGAGGAGCGCAGTGGTAGATACAAGGGTTTACCGGGGTCCAACGTAGGTACTGATCATTACTTGGTCTTATGCCGAATTAATGGTCTATTCAGACGTTGGCGGCATCGGACATCTGTGTCTACCACTGCGTTACATCGTATAAGAACAGAGAGGTTACAACATGAAGGTGCGAAAGAGAAGTTCAAATGTAGACTGAGTGAAAAAATAAGTGGTATGGATGAATTGTGTATGAATGATTTAGACTTGGAGACTGTGGTATAATGTCAAGAAAGGTTTGGTGGATGCAGCCACCGAAGTATGTGGTGTAGTAAGAGAACGAATGAAAGGAAAAATAACACTTTATGGTGGGATGATGAGGTACGGATGGAAGTTGAAGTAAAGAAGAGAGGATGGCTAAATTTACTGGCAACCAAAGCTGGTAATTCTAGCGGTATGAATGATGAGATTGAAAGAAAAACGCAGACTTCAGACTTATAAATAAGAGAGTAAAAGAAGTTGAAAGGAAAAGCAAGAAAGAACGAATAAGAATGATAGAAGAATATCGGATAACTTCAGGCAAATATTAAAATGTTCTGGAAACTCGTAAGAACTGCCAGGGACATTCAAAACAGCCTAGAATGAATGCTATACGAGACCAGAATGGCTGTATTCTTAATGACGAAGTGTCGAGTTTAAGGAGATGGAAGAATACTTTGAAAGCGTGTTTATGAGTGATGAGACGTTTGAATTAAATGAAATAGAAATTCCGAAAGAAGAGGAAAGAGATAGAGAGATAAGTAAAGATGAAATAATGAAATCAATGAAAAGTATGAAAGCAGGTAAGGTAGCCGGATATGATAGAGTATCACTCGAAATGCTAAGGGCTGGGGAGGGAGTGGAGCGGGTACCGGGAGACTGGTGCAAATCCGTGATAGTCCCACTATATAAAGGAAAAGGATCGCAGCAAGACTGTAAAACTACTGTAACCTATTTATGGACAGTTGTTTGGAAAATTTGAAAGTTGAAGAATGCGGGTTAGGAATGGGTGAGTTAACCGTCAAATGCCTTTTGTACGCCGATGATCAAGTCATACTCGCGTCGTCGGCGGCCGAGTTGCGAATGATGGTTACATTAATGAACAGTTCATTTAAAGAAAGGGAATGAAAGTGAACATAAGTAAGACGAAATTTATGGTTTTTGAAAGAAGAAAGTAAACGATATGTGAAATAAGAATAGAAGGGGAATTGGTCGAGCAAGTAGATGAGAATGAGAAAAAGATGAGTTTGTGTATTTGGGATGTATATTTAGCAGGGATGGTAGATATGATAAGGATATAGAACGACGAATGAACGCAGGAAATAAAGTAAATGGGGCTCTACACTCTGTTGTGGAAAGTCAGAATGTGTCCAAAAGGCACGTATGGCAATTCACAAAGCTGTGTTAGTCCTACTTTAATGTATGGCAGTGAAAGTTTGGTGTGGTAGAAGAAGCATGAGAGTAGAATAAGTGCTGTAGAAATGCGGTCATTAAGGAGTATGTTAGGGCTGAATCTGAATGACAGAGTGAGAAATTGTGTGATAAGAGAAGAGTGTGGTTTGCAAGACGATGTTGTGACCAGGATTAAGAAAGGAACGCTTCGGTTGTTTGGTCATGTAGAAAGAATGAATGAGGCGTTCCTCACATAAATTTGCTTTGTCACTCTTAGTGACAAAGCAAATTTATGTGGCAGAGGTGAACGGCAGATTCAAGAAGGACACCCTAGGCGAAAATTTATCGACCAAATTGGCGATATATTGAAAATGGACCAAATTAAGAGTACCCTTGACCCACGAGCGTGTATGCGTAGGTATATGGATGTGGAGGAGGCGAGAGAGGTGTGTCAGGATCGTGCCAAATCGAAGTCCATAGTCTCTGCAAACCCCTCTGGGTGACAGGCGTGAGTGTTTATGTATGTATGTATGTCTTTGTGTTTTTAACTAGTGAAATTTTCAAAAATTAGGTTTATTTTTTTTTAATATACCACGTTTTGTTATGTGCTTTCCGAAGCACGGGAATTCGATTCTGAGCTATGTTCAAAATTTCAAGTCTCTAGCTCATCAGGAAGTTAATTAAAAATCAATTACTAAATTGCACCCGAACAGACAACCACATAAATGCGGTAAAAATACTGTTGATGTCCGTCGCAATTTAAGTAGATTATAAGGGGTGGGCCATTTAAGATATGGAATTTGAATCGGCTATAAAAAAACTGAAAAAATATTTTTTCAAAGTTATGAGTTTATTAGAAAGATTGAACCTTTCCACCTAGGAATGGAAGAAAATGTCATTCACGTTTTCTGTTGAGTGCACTGGACGAGTACGTACATGGGTTGTTTTATCCAACAACGATCCAGTTTCACGAACTTTCTCTTCTCTTCACCGCTTCACAAATTGATCCACAAACTGCGTTTTTGGCACATCCTTTTTGTCAATTTTTTTTCGTAAATTTCTTACAGTTTGAGTAGAAGACCACTTTGGAAATAAGTTTTTAATATTTCTCAACTTTGTTCAAACGAAAAGCGACCCATTTCATAAATGTCAAACATAAAATTAACTTTCTGTCATATCAAAACTATGTCATCAAACCTTCCAACCTCAAAATAACCTATAGTTCCAATTCCAAACGTATGATGGCCCACGCTGTATACGTGTTTTTGTTTATTAAAAACATAAGCATTTGTTCCCGTATCGTAGAGGCATTTTACATACATAAACTACACAGGGACACACATCCAGATTCGGAACAATTTGTAGACCATACAAATGTCTTGTCTTTTTCCGTGCGGGATTCGAAGTCCGAAGGGCTTCAGTCAAATTTCAAGCCATTGCGCCACCAAGAAATTAAAGCTTTTAATGAAGTTTGTAACTTGTCCCTTCAGTAGAAGTCACTCAGAAGGAGTGTTTTTAGGAATATTAGTGTCCCGGTGAACCTTCAAATAAATATTTGAAAATATAAAAAGGAAGGAAAATTTAATTTACTAGGTGGCTGCGGTAGATCAGGGGCTAGCGCCTACTGTGAATTTCTTAATATGCGAGCAACCCGAGTCCGATCCCGGCTGCACCATAGAAATTATTTCTGCCGCCAAATAACAATGTTTGCACTGATAGTATTATTACCCACAACCTGTAGGCATTCCATCTTAGTCCTCAGGAGTGACAACGCATCTGTAGCCTTCTTTGTTTAAAGTTGGCTGCAGGTGTCCTTGGACCGCAGTAGCCACTTACCATCAGGTGGACTGTAAGTTCGTTTGTCACTTTAGTTTTAATTCAATTTCAAGATAAAATACAATATTTTATTATATACAATATTAAAAAGCTATACTAGAAAAAAACTAAAACTAATAACTTATTTATCATACAATCCTACTCCCCGTGGTATCGTGCCAAGAACGCTGGCTGCGTTTCCTCGCTGAATGGCTATACTTAGCCTTTGGGCGAGAAAAGAACTAGCCCTCTTATCACCAGCAGCAACGGCCAGTCGCGGATAGAGTTACTTTAGGAACTTCACCGCACGTGGACCCCACGGACCGATAGTATCTACATCTCATTTTAAGTGCATTCTTTACCAAGTTTTTCAATGATTAAAAATCTATCAATATATCTTTAAATTATTTGTAGATTATCGGACGAATGTGTGTTATGTATATATATATATTCTTCTCCTTTTCTATCAGCCCATAACAGTCTTATTCTAGCCAATAGCCTCTCCCGTTGTAAGAAGGTTTTCTTTAATCGTCACGCTTGACTTGGGATTGACGATCAGGGTATGTACCAGACATCAGCCTCATTTTAGGCTGTGGCCGATATACGTGTAAACGAGATAGTTACACAATCGTTTATCGGAAGCGATAAGATCCTACTCGCTGGCCAATACCAGCGTAAAATAGCAGCTTAATGCTGCTGTGTTTCGTATGGTGAGTGTAGATAACCAAAAACCATTTTTTACTGGAAACGAGGCATTAAATCTTAGTCTTCAGGGGTAACAACGCATCTGCATTTTGATTCTTAATCGAGAATAAATGTCTATTATGACCCACAGCTTCTATTTACCATAAGGTGAACTGACACCCTTATTCTATAAAAAAACTGGCATATCCAATGTTGCCTCTTACGACATCCACGGGAAGATGGGATGATGGTTAATCTTACTTTTTAAAATTTTGTTAAATTTTCATTGCCACCAACGGAAGATCAGCGTCAAAGTACTCTATCAGTATTAAGACTATGCTAAGTTGGATACCGTTTTAGTAACCATTTGCCAAATTTGAAATAATATGCTATTATTGTAAGCAAATGCTATAATATGTTACTAAATAAACTTATTTTCTTTCTTTTCTTACTTGATAGCGCAGTGGTTAAGCGTTAGGCTGCAACGCTGCGGGAAGCGGATTCGAATCGCGTACGTGCAAATATTTTGATGGCCTATCAAAAAAAATTTAGGATGTTTATTATGCCTCCGCGATAGAGGAGAAATTTTTAGGGTGGGGTAACTACTTTTAAAGTAGTAATAGATATATAATAATTAATCGAGCGGGATTAATACTGTTCATTATTAGATACAAGATCGAATGTACCCATTATAATAAAAGATACTAGGAAACATATTTGTTGTACCCATTTAAGTTTTCAAATTTATAAATTTGTACAGACGTAAGTTTTTCATAATTGACTCTTATTATACCGCATCAAACAAATGTTTCGGAATTTGTTCCACGAAATCTATACGTACGGTCGGCAGCGAAATTATGCAACGTTTTCACATAAGAACACTAATAGCACCTATTATTCGTTATTATTTTCAAATGCTTTTAAATTTCCCTTATTCAGAAAGCGGGCGAGTATTTTGTTTTATGCTAGAATGTGAGTTTTTTTGCTATAAAATACTTTTAATTCCTTATCTTCTCTATCGGCCTGTAAATTCCCATTGCTGGAAATGAACCTCTCCCATTGTAGGTAGGATTTGCCTTTATCATAGCGACAGGCAGGTGAATAGACGGTCGCAGTGCCACACGTGAGCACCGCTTTGACGCTGTTGTTTGTCGCTGGTCTGAGTATTGTACGTCTGACGTAAAAGATATAGTTACACCGCCATCTATCGGAATCCAATTGAATTTTCTGTCATTTTTCACAGTTGTCTCAGGGACGAAATGGGGAAGATAGTTTTTTCGTCACCCACAAAACGGCCAATTTTAATTAGCTTTTTTAACTTTTAATTAGCTCATGTTTTTGAAAATATTAATTGATATATCATCTTCATCGCCATTATTGCAGCCCTTCACAAAAGGGATGCCTATGTTCAATGAAATATGTGAAAATAAGTTAAAATTATGTTTTATGTATCAGCCAGGATGGACCGATGTTTGCTTCAAATTCCACTTAATTTGTGTCCTTCCTTGAAGAAGCTTTTACCCAGCATTGGACTACTTAATAATAACGAAGGTTATTGATGATAATGATGATATTTTAGTGAAGAATAAGTATCATTATTAAGAAATAATAAAATGAAAACAAAAATATATGTTTTAGTAATAAATGTTTTTGATAGAATAAGTGTGACAAATGAGTACTCAGTCCACCTGGATGCTGTAGCCCATAGACACCTGTATCTATCCTCGATTAAGAACTAAAATTTTAATGCGTTATTACCCCTGAGGACTAACATTGAATGACTCGTTTCCAGTAAAATGGGTCTCCGGCTCTTTACATTCACCGTACGAAACATAACAGTATTAAGCTGCTATGTTACGCTAGAATTTTGTGAGTGTTCTCTTTTCCCAGTCGTGCCAACTCATTTTCTGCAACCACAAAATAGCTAGAGCGTGGCTGTACCTCGTAGAAAATATGAATGGCACTATCAACTTTATCATCATTACAGCTCTTAACAAATCCATTGCTGAACATAGGCCTCCACTAAATTCATTACAAATAAAGTGTTTGCTATTATATCCATCCTTCCGATATTATCAAAGAATGAAATGTTCCCGACGGATCCATTCCATCACATTTATTATCATATTTATAACAATACGAGATTCCTTGTTTTTTGCTGACCTTACTCTCATATTAAGCCCACTTCACCCGCACCGCGGGCAACGTTTAAATGACTTATCATTACGTAATTACTATCATTGTATACGCACACACGTTCTAATTTTCACATACACACTAACTTACCAACACACACGCAGGCAAAGGAACAACTGTCAGTCATAGTTAAATGCCGTTCCCGATTACTTTAAACTTTGATATTTCAACAAAAACGTTAACAATATTTTTAAATTTTTCAATTATGATTGTTTTCGAAAACACTAGACAAAATGTGTTTGATAAAAATTATCTTAATTAATAAGGGGCCATATTTCAATAATTTAAAAAAATGTTATTCATAAGATAAAATACAACATAAACAAATTAAAAATTACAGTCGTATGAATAAAATAGTTCCATTGTTTGACTGTTATAACTATAAGTCAGGTTATAATTTATTTGATAGATAACTTTTATCTGACGATAGAAAAATCAGCCCCAAATGAAGTAGCTAAATTAAAAGAAAAGCTATCTGATCTTATAGATCTTTGTTACAATTTAGGGTATTTTTTTCAATCCTGTCCATTAAAGCAATACCATTAAAATATTATATTATTCTTCTCCTTATGTCCTTTTAAGTCCATACATCGTTAGCTTTTCAAAAAATGTTCACGAATTTCTTCAAAGAGTTACATATACACACCACAATGAACAGATAGATTGATGAACGCAGGGCCGCGCTCGCGCTGACAATGCTTACAAAATATATTACAAAAATTATGTTCAACTTATAAGTTGCATAGCATTTGTTACTTAATTAATCTCCCATACTTACGTAGTACATACATAAACCAATGTGGTTGACTCAGGCTGAAGTTTTATTATGGTTACAGTACAAATGGGTCGGCTCGACCAGGGAAGGACCAATCACAGAATACCAGCGTAAAATAGCTTAATGCTGCTGTGTTTCATATAGTGAGTGTAGAGAACGGAAGCCTCAGGGGTGAGAACGCATCTAAATTTTCTATGTCTATGGGATATAATATCTATAAACTCATTTGCTTATTTTTCATGCAAATGCTTGTTTCTATTAATTGATCCACGTCCACTGACCGGTAACACAAAGGTCTAAAGGTAACTTATTTTAGTAGTATAATATAATCGTTTTTTTTATAAAACTAATGTGACAAACAAACTTATAGTCCACCACAGATGATAAGTGCTGCTACTGCTACTGCAGTTTATAGACACCTGCAACCAACTTCAAACGAAGAAGGCTACACCTGAGCAATAAGATGGAATACGCCACAGTCTGTAAATATACTAGCTCTCTATACCCTACGGACCAGAACAGAATTAGGTAAGGAGATAATGATTAGTGGGGTGGATAAGGGAAGGGAGATGATAAGTGATTGCAATAAACGAATCTCACTCCTTGGGATTGTCTCATTCCAACCGAAATGGAATCAACTGTAGTTGGAGAAAATGAGAATTTTCTGGCAAATAACGACAATTCTAAAACGAAATGGTAGGTTGCATCATTGTTCTACATTACGCTGCAAGCGATGTTAACGCTTGTTAATAAAATCTAATATATGTATAAAAATTAATATTTGTTTGTTCGTATTTCATGCGCTGCTATACTGTTCGTCAGATTGCGGTAAAACTTTGTTGCTAACATATTGCTTGCACTTCCGCGAAGGTTATAGGCATACGTGGACCTGGTAGGTGCCGCTGTTGTAGAATCCAGATATCACCCGTGCGAAGCAGGGGCAAATCGTTAGTATATAATAAAATTAAGTAAAAAAAAATACGGATTTCGGCAAGAGCCCTGGCCAGACATTACCTACTGTTTAAAAATCACATGGCTATCTTTGGACTAAGCAGTTTAAGGGTGTGCCGATTCTGTTCCTTAACAGAAGAAACACACATCCTAAGTGATTGCAAGTCCTTAATGCGCAAATGAAGCACTCATCTGGGGAAATAACTTCTTAAACGAAATTACATTATATATTAAGGAAACGAAAATGCTTACAGCTATTGCTATTAAAGATGTAGAGTTTAGAAGGGAACTATAGCTATTGCAGCGATCGCAATAGATAATACTGGTTTTGCTAGACCTGCATACTTGATACCAACCTGACCTGATTAGAAGAAGAATACTTGTAAAAATCTAGGTTTAATGTCAAGTAAAATTTAAGCATATGTAACCGAAAAAAAAAACGATTGTCGGATGTTCAAAATCATAGTAGTGAACGTCTTTGGAGAGTTTAGAATTGAGAGTAATTTATAAAAGCAAACCCGTTTGATTAGCCGGCTGAATCACTGGATTCTGGGAACGCGCCGGCTCGTTTGCCCAATGAAACTGATTCGAGGGAATTGGTTTAAGCTGTCAGATATGTATATCCTTTTGTTTCATTGCCGTTACGAATTTGATGTCCTTTTGTATGATGGCTATAAATCCTTATAATGTTTTGTAACGGGACGATTATCTTAATGTTACAATATTCACACCTACTATTCGCTACAGTATCGTCAGAATCGAGCAAGGCTCAAAGCAACATTTCGATACCGAACGCTTTTGCTTGAATCATCCATTTAGTATATGGTCAACAATGGTCCACGGTCTGTTGCTCAGTGATCAAAATATTCTCCTGCTAATTTGTGGTTGCCGATTTAAATCCAATACTAAATTAGTTATTTGTTTTGGTGCAAATATTGAAAACAAATTGAAAATATTGAAGGTACCTATATTTAATTGCTTAAGATTAAAAATATTCCCTTTTACACAATACACTAATCACGAGATCTCACGGAGGTTGATGTCGATTTAATGCCGAGTGCTAAAATGCTGAGTGAATCAGCGTAAAATGCTAAGTTGCTAACCTCGTTTAACAGGAATGACGCGTAAAATTACCATTATTGTTGTTGTCAATTATTTGTATTTCTTAATTTAGACTGTTTTTAAGCTGTTTTAGATTTAATGGCTCAAAATTTTAAAAAAATCTGTAACCTTAAATTTCTTGTACATTTTTTTATAGGATTAGATTAACAAGCGAGCACACAGTCCGCCTGATGGTAAGTGGTTGCTGTGGCCCATAGACATCTACATCTATCTTCGATTACGAATCAAAATGCAGATGCGTTGTCACTCATAAGGAATAAGATGGAATGTATCCTTTCCAGTAAAAAGGCCTCCGGTTCTCTACACTCACCATACGAAACACAGCAGCGTTAAGCTGCTATTTTACACTGGTATTCTGTGAGAGCGTGGTCCTTCCCGGTCGAGCCGACCCATTCGTGCTACAACTATACTAAAATAGCTCAGCATGGCTCTACCACGTAAATGATCGCCGTGTAGAATTAGAATCCACAAGATCATATCATCTCTTGGTTGTCTTAAGAGGCAAAAGAGAAACACTAAAACATAAGATGGTAACTAAAACAGGCATCTCCCTGTTAACAACTCAAAATAATATAAAAACTGGTTACCTACCAGCCTAACACAAGCTAACTATAAACTAACTAATGCGGCAAAAAAAAAACAATAAGATCAACATCAATAGCCTTTTTATGCAGTTGCAGAGTAATCATGGCAGACAATTCTCAACAGAGTTACACAATCGTACTGCAGTATAATCGTGGAACTTTAAACTTAATTCACCAGTGATAATCTGTAGAGTGATGATCATATATTACATTATGAACCCCTCACAATATTACAAAACAGTACCATAGCTTTATATCGCGTTGTGATAATTTGATTCCTTTGCTTTTAATTTTAAAGTATATAATAATTTATAGCCAAACTTTAAAAACTCAACTGGAACCAAACATCGGCAAGCTCGTTACTCTTCGTATTGGCGCCTTGGGTTAATTTAATTGGATAAGTATTGTACCCGTTATCTTCGGACTCTCTTATCTTCACATTGTTGGACATAGACGGGAATGGAGTCGATGGACAAGATATTAATATCTTATTAAACTGTATTAGTTTTTGAATAAAAATATAATGTCTCTTTAAAAAAAACCCGTAGCACTTATTTTTTGTGTTTGGATTGATTAATTTATCTGATATTAACTGATCTTAATTAAATGTTCTGTGCAGTGAAGGCGTTTTACGTACATAAATAGCAACACTGAAACCCGGAACAAATATTATTTGTACGCCATACCAATATTAAATATGTTAAAATAATTATTCCACGCGGACATTGATCCCACGACCCACAGCAACCCAATGAAACGTTAAGCCACTCGGACAACCTGCCGTCAAATGTCATCCTTAGAATAAATTGTGTTTTATAACTTTTGGAAAAACACTCAGCCACTCCGATTTCCTACCGTCAAAGGCCATCCTTAAAATAAATTGTGCTTTATAACTTTTATTTATAATCAAACATGTAAATAAAAGTGACGAATTACTCAATGACTATATACTTCAACTTTAATATAGAATAGAAGCTGCTCTCTCATATTTTAGTATTTATGGTTACATCAGATCATTACAAAGAATAAAACAAAGCTCAAAATAAATCATGATAAAAACATTGTCAAGCTCAGATACAGATGGTGCTTCATTTTATTTAAACTGTACTATTGCAGTTAGAACGTCAAAGAATCTAAAGCTAAAACGTCAAAAGGACGATACGTCAACTTTACTTCTCTGATTAGGGAAAACTCATTTGTGGTATTAATTTAAAAAAAAAAACTTAAGTCGAATGAAATTATAACTTGATAAGTACGTCTAAAATAAAAATATTTTATTTTATTTCACAAAGACACCAACTTTCATAAAAAATTGCAAAATTTGTTCACAAATTTATTTGTAAGTCTTCCATCGATTCTAAAGATGTCCTTGTTCTTAGACATCGCACCGCACACGCCACGCAGGCGGGGGTTTGACGTACGGTGAAGGAATCCACCGATAAGGGAGCTTCGGTGCGTTGTTGTTCCAGAGTTGCAGCTACCGCAGGTGAAAAATTTCAAGAAAAATACTGTCTTAGTTAAACGCTTGATGACGTCAGCATTTCAAGACAAAGAAGTACAGTTTGCAGAAACATAGAAACAAAAATGTTTAACGAAACTAAGAAAAGAAAAGCGACTGAGTCGAACTTTTACCCTATAACATTAACTAAGATAATTATAATAAGCCGGGCCATATTAGACAATGTAGGGGGCCGGTACCGAAACATTGGGGACCGTATAAGTCATAAATAAATAGATCTAATTTTTTTTTAGTTTAATTACTGTTTTTTATTTATATATCTATGAGGCATTCGGAACGGTTAGTGCCACATTTTGAAAATAAAATTTCTTAAGGAAATAATTGAGATATAGATAAGATTTTTATGTACATACTAGATATCCCCCGCGTCTTCGCCCGCGTGGAACTTACTACGATTTCATGGGTTTTAATTTGTTTGCGCGGAACTCTAATTATTTTTCTAAAATAAAAGTATCCTAAGTTACTCCTTATAACATCAGCTATCTGCTAGTGAAAGTTCCATCAAAATCGGTCCAGCCAAATCGAACAGACAGACAGACAAAAAAAAATTAAAAATTGTTTTTTTTGTTATTAGTACCGTATATACGTTCATATGCATTTAGTAAAAAGCTGTTATTTTAACATTACAAACAGACACTCAAAATTTTATTTATTTGTATGTATATGCATATGTATAGATGTATAGATCTATTGATAGAGCACCTCGCCTGTAATCTCCGAAGGGTAAGGCAGAGTTCCGAAAGCAGCGAGCTACTCGGACCCCGTTTAGCCAAAAATTATGCGTTTTAATGGAAAATTGTCAAAGAAGTTATAGGTAGTAGCTCATCGCCTACAGAATCACAAACTTAATATCCCATTAGCCCCTTTTAGAACATGCTAGGCAAGTAACACAGTTGGCACATCGTCTGTGTTATAAATCTCACATAAACACCAAACAAATCCACAAAACCTAGGGACTGAGACTTTTCCATTATCCATCCATTACAGCCTATAAAAATCCATTACTGAACATAGCCCTTTTTTTTTTGTTTCTTTTTTTTTCAAATAAGTTTAAACACTGTTCCATACAAAAAATTAGGATCATTTTGGTATGAAAATGATGGAAGTTTCTTCACTATGTTACTTCTAAACTTCTCCAAGCGACGTACATTTACAGGAACAAACACAATTTTCTCATCTACTTGCTTTTTGTGAACATAAGGTAACGAAACTAACTGTCCACAGTGATCAGAACTCAATTTTTGAATTATACATTTATGCAACGGCTTAACATTTGTAAAATGTTATCTATACATGTTGCACTACATTCAGTAATACGTTGGCTCTAAAATAAATTAAAAAGACCATATGATTTAAACAATGATCTAAATTTAATATTGGTGGAGGAAGCTTTTAGGAGATTGATATTAAAATCTCCACATATTACAACAGATTTAATCTGTTTATTAAGCTTAACAAAAACTTCCTCCATAATTTTTTCAAAAGTATTGTATATCTATATATAGAACATGGGGGTCTGTAGACGCTCACAACAATGAGGTGCTCAAACTCATAGACTACCTCCCTCATAGATTACTTCATGGGGGGATCTTGCTATAGTTGCCACGCTTGGCAAGTGGGTTGGCAATCGCAGTTTTTTATTATTTTGTGTTGTTATCAAGAAGATGCTGCTGCACATCTCCACATTTCATTTTCCTTCTGTCGCCTCTTACGACACCTTCGGGACGATATGGGGTAGGGGATATTATTACACCGCCAATTCCCTGTAACTAACTATGTTCTATTAATTAAATTCACATCAACACATTAAAAGCCTGTTTAAGTTTTAGAGGGCCACCGTAAGGTGAACAAACGTAAGAGATACAAACGACAAAAAAAGTTATGAAAAGACTTCATGGACTCCTATATAGGTAATAATAACATTTTAATTATATTGTAACATAAACGTATAAACAAAATAACTTGACATGAGCTGAACAATATGATATACAGCCAATACGATATGAACATCCGAGTCCCTAAGGTACCTTAATTGTGCACAGTCCCCCACTGAGTTCATACCCCGGTATTGATAATTGAGACATTTATCATCGAACTACACAAGTTTGATATGGAAATAAACATAACGTCCAATAATACAAAATTAAAATAAATCAAATAAAACGGCTACATATCAAATGATTTTGTAAAGCTATACGTTGGTTTATACGTTGTAGAGCCATGCTGCAGCTATATCAGTAGTATAGTTGTAGCACAAATGGGTCGGCTCGACCGGGGAAGGACCACGCTCTCACAGAATACCAGCGTAAAACTCTACTCTACACTCACGTCTGCTCTACACTAACGTCTACTCAGACACCCTTTTTACTGGAAACAAGGCATTCCATCTCAGTCCACACGGGTGACAACGCATCTGCATTTTGATTCGTAATCGAGGATAGATGTAGATGTCTATGGGCCGCAACACTTACCATCAGGTGGACTGTGTGCTCGTTGGTCACCCTTATCCTATAAAAACACACCATTAGATTGTAGAATAGTAAAAATAATATTTGTAACTGCAACATTGTTCTGTTGTGTCTGTTATTTGTTTCATTAATACATTCATTACAGTCTATCAAAGTCCACTTGAACATAGATCTTCCCATAAATTGCCTCACAAGGGGTATATTTGCCATAGTTGTCACGCTAAGCAGGCTGTGGATTGGTATGGCGTGATCGCGGAGCAGGAAGAATTTCAAATTATTTCAATTCATACAAATGTGAACTTTAATAACTTGAGAATAAATTCGATTTTCGAATCACAAATACTGTTCAAAGGGCCTTAAAACTATCTTAGTTGCAATAGAAATAAAACTTTTTATGATGGGAATTAAGTTTAAAAATGCAAAGCAATAAAAAATTCCTGCTCCGCGACCGTGATTTAACCACATTTTTTTCTTGTTGTTATTAGACTCTACTGCCCTGCTGCTGCTAATCTTCTGATTTGTTTTCCTCTGTCGCCTCTTACGACACCCACGGAACATTAAGGGTAGTGGGTATTCTTACACCCCCACTACACGATCTGTTTATGTTATCTGTGTCTGTGCTTTACAAATAAAATAAAATCAACGCCGACGCATGCACCAAGCTGGTTCTATAAGACTTTGGTTTTGCTGAATTTAACAAAGAATTTTTAAAACAAATAAATGTTCGAAAAATGATTTCAATTAGAAATTCGTTTAATCAATGCAGAATAATAAAAACGATTTATTTTCAATTTAAAAACAAAACCAGGTAGGTAGGTAATTGTTTTGTTATATGAATTTGATAAATTTCGAATAAAATCCTGCACCATACTTGCAAATAACATGTAATCTTTGTTCGGAACAAAGCTATAAAATAAAGGGCACATAAATATAAAACGTTATAAAATGAAGAACAACTATTTATTTCTGCGGACGACCGGAGAGGTCTGGCGCCTTTTTTAATTGGATACAAATGATAAATGAAATTGTGATAATTGACGCGACGACAAGGCGTCACTATTTGGTGATATTATTCCGATAAATTAAATACTAACTTATCGATAATAATATTGTATATATAGAGTATAAATGAAAATAATGTTCAAATCTAGAAAATATTAATTGCATAGGTAACATAAATAATTTACAAAATTTATTACAATAAAAAATAAAACTAAAATGTTGAAACAGTCGCAATCTTAAATGAACAAGAGTTTATTTGAAAATCACATACTATTGAGATTCTAGAGCTTTCAGTAGAATTTGGTCAAAATGCAGGTAAGAGTAAAGTCCCAATAGACGTAAAGCGGGGCGGAGCGTTCGGCGTGTATGACATACACTCTTGTAATGATTTCTTATATTTACGCGAATATTACACATTAAATGAAAATAATTTTACGGATTTTATCGCGTTTAATTTTAACTTTTTAATTTCACAGTCCCTCGTGTGACTATAAAGCGTCGAGAAACGTCGGGAATTAAAAATTAAAAATTAAACGCGATAAAATCCGTAAAATTATTTTCATTTAACACACTTTGTATTATAGTGTCCAGAATGACAACCATTTATAATGTAAACTGAACTTACCAACCGCACCACACGTCTTGCCAAACACGTTGGACTAGGTAGTTAGCCTGAAGACAAGGCCTTATTAAAGAACGTTTGGCAAAGGACACAGCGTAGTGTCATGATAAGCAACACGCTGCAGTATACTGCAGAGATCTATGTGCTCGTCGTTCGATCTCTTTGGGAAACTGCGACCACCTCGTTGATCTAGTAGATGAAATGTCTTCTCTCAACATACGAAACACAGCAGCATTAAGCTGCTACTTTACGCAGGTATTCTGTGAGAGCGTGGTCTATCCCCGTTCAAACCGATCCATTAGTACAGCAAAAATAATACATATTACTGTGACTTTTTACGTATTATATTTCAATGAAAAATATTTCTTGGTACAAAATATTTGTTGATATTTAATCCAATATGTAAGTACGTTACAATCAAAAAAGGATATTAATCGAAAATTTCTCCACGAATTACAGTTCTGAATAACCTAAAGGCATTCTAAACCCAAAAATTACGGTCCATAACCAACAATGAGGTATGCAAATTCCGACCCCGGGGTAGAAGAGGCTACCATTAGTTGCAATACGCGTTAGACACTGCAACCGTGGTTATTATCATCAAATTTTTGAAGGTCATCTCGAAGTCAGTACTTGTAACATTAAAATAGCTGATGTCTGAAGAAAACCAATTTCTTCTTATAAAGATATTTTTGATCCAATAGCCAATGTAAATAGATTTTAGAATAAACAATTTTCAATTATTATAAAGATGTTTACATACGCATCGACAGTAGCCTAATGGCAGGGTGCGGACCGCGAACTCAATAGGTCGTGGCTTCGAATCCTACATTCGACTACTGTCGTGAACCACTCCTAGCACAAGCATTTTAAGCTTACCAGGAGTGGTTAAAGAAAATATTAGTAATGTTAATAACTTAGCTAATATTTAAAAAAATGGCCTTGTCAGCACGTATTAAATTTAATAAGATAGCTTATTTTTTTTTTTTTTAAAGCAAAAGCAATAAACAGATCTTCCAGCTCGAAAGCCATCCATCCTCCGACCTCGCCCAACATTCCAAATCCCATCCCGCCAACTCTCGACGTCAGCACGCGTGAAAGGAGCATCGTCACGCAAACACCATGCGCCATGATTAAAAATCAGCAAACATCACGCCATCCATTGACATAGTGCTGTTATCAGAGCCCGCGTACGTCAGCTCGCGTGTCGGCAAACACGTGGTCACGTCTAGCTGTTATGTAAACACGCAAACCCGCAAGGAGGGCACGCGAGCCAACCGCACGCAGAAGCTCTGTGCGTAGCCAAGCTTTGGTAAATCACGCTAGCTCGTTTGTTGGCGTCGGAATTGAACTCGGAACGCCACGTTCGCGGCGCATACGTGACGCGATTTGCATGTTGAAACGTATCGTTGGTGTTTGGACTGGTGCGTACAACTTGCCTTGAGTTATGTAAGTCTAATGAAAACTATTTCTTTCACTGTTGAAACAATACATACGGAATATGTAATCCGTGTAGTGGCGGTGTAAGAATATTTACGATATGGTAAGAGATGACAGAGGGAAACAAACAGCAGGGTCTTTCTAATAATAACTAAAAAATACAAACCTGTGGTTGCAAACCAAATTTGCCATAGTTGCCAAGTGTGGCAACTATGGCAAATATCTTCCCCATGAGACAATCTATGGGGGAGGCTTACGTACAGTAGTGTACTGATAGGCTGTAACAGTAACGGTATGTGACCGCGTATCATAGTGAACACTGGGTGTGTACCCACCTGTTTTTAATCTCGATAGTATTCTCAATTCGAATCTCAGCCCAAGTCTAAAATTTGGAAAGATATATGATTGTTAGCTTTTATTTCTAAAAAGTCATGATAGTGGGATAGTCTGCAAACATATACACCTAATAGGCACAGGCCTTCTCTCATTTACTCGTATAAGAGAGCTATGGAGCGATTAGTACGCGGTGCTCCAGTACGTATGTCTTCTATCTATTCCGAGAGTTTTTACGGTAATCTGAGATACTGCTTCCTATTTATCTGTTTACTAGCGATCCGACCTGGATTCGCACGGTTAATTTCCGGATCTTGACAACAACGCCACCTACCGGGTCTAAATATAAATCTAAACCATCTAGGGACTCATTAAAACAATTAAAAAAAAATCATCAAAATCGGTGGAGCCGTTTTTGAGTTTTAGCGAGACTTACGGACAGCAACAGATTTTTATATGTAAGAAGATTTCTAGATCAGGCATAATTAAATTAGTTATTTCATCTTCAGCCCACGGATACCCTTTTACTGGAAACGAGGCATTCCATCTTAGTACGCAGGGGTGATAACGCATCTGCATTTAGATTCTTAATCATGGATAGATATATATGTCTATGGGCCACATCATCCATTTACCATCAGGTGGACTGTGTGCTCGTTCGTCACCTTTATTCAATAAAAATATATAGATAGTTTATATTATGTAATGTCCGATAGACAACGGTACAATCGTCTCCTTTACGTCAGACGTAAAATACCGAAATCGGCGATGGGCGGCAGAGACTATCGGTCCGTGGGGTTCACGTGCGGTGAAGTTCCTAAAGGAACTCTATCCGCGACTGGTCGTTGCTGCTGGTGATAAGAGGACTGGTTCTTTACTCGCTTAAAGGCTTAGTATAGCCATTCAGCGAGGAAATGCAGCCAGCGTTCTTGGCACGATACGGGAAAGTATCACGTGCCAAGTACCACGGGAAGTAGGACTGTATGATAATTAAGTTATTAGTTTTAGTTTTTTTTTATTATATTATAAAATATTGTATATTATGTTATGTAAATAAATGTATAAGAAAAAAAAATTATACTTGCAAGGGTCAATATCCTTTCAGTGGCAGCTGTAAAACAATGCGTTCAAATCGTAATTATAAATCGCCGCCATAAAACAGTTCCAAGTAAACAGTAAAGTTTCAACGAAGTATTTAACAAGTACGTTTATATGTCCGTTTGACTTTTAACGTGGTTTCCAATTGTAAGCTGTCTGTTTTGAACGTAGGACATCGGGTTTAAATCTGTTGTTAATTAATATGCAGTACATTTATTAATTTTGTTAAGTGTGGTGCCTCTCTTTACCACAGCCACAATTCTTAATAATATGGCTGTCTATTGTTTACCTACTCTGTGCTTTTTTATTTTATGCTGTGCAAAACAGAATAAAAAGTGAAAATTAAATTTTGAAATGTTTTTAATTTTTGCACTTAATATATAATAGTGTCGTGGTGATACATTTGAAAACAATAGTATAAATAATAAAGTAAACACGTACTCTACCTACATTATTTAAAGCGATGTTATTAATTTCCAATAGCCGTCCCACAGTGCAGTGATTTCTTACGATTTATTTTTGCTTAAGTTTGTGGCTGTCATTAAAATGATTATGTACATAAAGGCGAAATCAGAAAAACAACTTGCTCATCGCAACAAACACAGTTTCATATTGTCACAACAACGAAAATACCACAGATCCAGTTGTGTGTTGTAAAATTTATTTAAAAAAATAATGGACAAGACTAGCAAAATATTTTTTTAACTATTATAAGCCTGTGTCTTCTATCCCATCTGATGGTAAGTGTTGATTGAGCCGAAGATAGCAAAACGTTCTGACTTAGATTCACAAAAACAAATTATTATAGTCGAGCATTTTTTTATTTACTTGTATTATATATATTTTTTTTAAAAATATGCGTGAGTGTCTTGGAACACTCGGTTGGAACGTAGTTCCTTTCGTAGTATATTATTATTGATAAACGTATTATATTATTCAGCAACAAATACAAATAAATGAATTACTAGGCGTCTATTAAAATGAAACGTCATTTAAAATAAAATAATATTTCTTTCATGGCAAGATAAGAAAAAAAGGGAGATGGATATTATTCCATCTCGCCTCCTTATAGTCGCCAAAAGCGTCTACACTACGTCACAAGGGGTCGTGATGGAAAAATCTTACACTTTTCTCGCTTAGCCCCCATCCGCCAAATTCGTAGCGTCCGATAAGGAACTTCGTTCCAAAAAACCGAAGCAACAAACGAATTAACATTCCACCTGAAGTGGCTATTCCAGTCCATGTACACCCGCAAGAAACTTCAAACAAAGAAGTCTACAGATACGTTGTCACCTCTTAGGACTAAGATGGAATGCCTCACAGCCTAAAATTATACTGGCTCTCTATACGTAAGAGAAAGGTAAGAGAGTGATACCTGCCTAGACAGATTCCTAGGCAGAAATGATTAGGTGGACTGTAAGTTTGATTGTCACTTTGATTTCAATAACTTCACATCTAGAGCCTTAAATGCGTATTTTCTACCGACTTCAAAACGGAGACGGTACTCAATTCAACTGTACGTTTTTGGAACGAAGTTCCTTATCGCACGGTACGAATTTGACGGATAGGGGCTAGGCGAGTTCATCCTCGCACTTTTCTTATCTTGCCTTGAAAGAAATATTATTTTAAATGACACTTCATTTTAATAGACGCTAGTAATTAATTTATTAGATAATTAAACTTTTTAAAAATTTTAAAATATTTTGTACATATATTGGCGTTATCTAAGGTTCGAATCCAGGGTTTAGCGTAATGAGATTATCACACTTATTATAAATGCATGTATATCTTTATATATAATAGCATAGATATATTATCTATATATTATAAAACAAGTTAATATATATACAACATTAGACACGTGAGCTAATGAGTTGTAGTCACGTCATGCGCTCTTGTCAGCTGACGGGTCGGGGTTCAAAGCCGGGGAGATCGCGGCCAGATAATAGAGGGTGTTCACCCTTGCGTCGAAAGCTTTTAAATGCTGCTCGTGTTTTTAAATAAAGCTATTTTGTTGGCATTAAAGCTACGTATTCTCTTTAGATTATTATTCTTTAAATATATTTATTTTTACTTATTATACGCCAGTGTTTGACTTCTAATCCACTATCTATCATCTACTACCGACTATTATAGACACCTGCAGCAAACTTCAAGCAAAGAAGGCCGCAGATACGTTGTAGCTTATGCAGACTAAGGTAAAATGCCGCAGATCCTGTCATTATACTAGAGACTTAAATCCAGAACTTCTTTTTTAATCCGGAACGCAGCAGTTGACACCTGCTTAGACAAAAACGTAAAAAGGTCCATCTACTTGATAAAAGCTGATCGTGATAATAATGATCTATTCTGTCTTGTTGAAATTTAAGACAAAACAGAAAGTTAACTAAGTTTAGTTTCCTCGTTTTGATTGAAAAGAAACTAATAATATAATAGCTGCATGCACACATCCATCGAAATGACCGTGTAGTGGCGGTGTAAGAATATCCCCAACTCCATATCGTCCCTTGGGTGAAAAAAGAAAAAAAAACAGGAGATGGGCGCCAGCGTCGCCGAAGTTGGCAACAACGGCAAATATGGGAGGCCTGTGTTCAGCGGTGGAATTTTTACGCTGTAATGATTGAATGAATGGTTGACGACCCCGTGGCGCAGTGGCTTAGCACTGAGTTGCGCTGAGGGCCGCGGCTTCGAATCCCGCACGGAACAAATATTTGTATGGCCTACAAATAATTCTTCCGGGTCTGGAGCAAAATAAATTTGTAAAATACCTCCACGATACAGGAGAAAATGTACAATAAAGTGGCTAATAGTATGGGGGTAAAGTTTTGTAAAGAGAGAAAAAAAATGCATGAATGAGTCCATCGAGTGACCGCTTGGTAGAAGTTGGACTTACCTAATCAAACAATTTGTTCAAGGTAAACATAATATGTTTTATTAAGTCAACAGCATCGAGCGTAGACCAATGGGGAGGAAAGATTCTCGTGTGACAGTCCTGTAAACGAAGCGAAGGGCGGCCCCCTGATAGATGGATTGACGAATTAACTAGTCCTCAAGAGTGATGTTATTATCTTCAGTTTGATTCTTAATCGAGGATAGATGTACACACCTATAAGTTACAGCATTCATCTACCAGCAGGTGGACTGTGTGCTCGTTTGTCACCCTAACTTCTATAAAAAATTAAACTGACAGTTGTGTTGGTCTTCTAACAAAAGACCTTTTCTAACTCCTTTATGGAGTTGTAAGTGCCACTTAATTTTCCTAAATTCCATCTTTTAGAAAAACTACAACGTAAAATATTATAGTTTTATGAAAATATTAAAATACATTTCACTATTTGTTAGTTAAAATTAATTAATAGAGTAACATAGATAATTCCGAACATTTTTTTTATTTAATAATACCCACAAGCAAGGGTCAATGTCCTTTACGCAGCAGTTGTAAAACAATGCGTTTAAATTGCAATAAATCTTCGCCATGAATATTTCTCCGTATACAATTAAGCTCCGACGAAGTTTTTAATATGTACTTTAATATTATGTCTATTTACAAACCGTTGCCCTTACAGCCTATCAAAAGTCCACTGCTGGACATAGACCCCCCCTCCCATAGCTTGCCTCATAGGGTGGATATTTGCCATGGTTACCACGCTTGGCAGGCGGGTTGATAACCTCAGTCTTTTTATTTTAGTAGGAGCTGCTGTTAATCTTGTGGTTTGTTTTCCTCTGTCGCCTTTTACGACACCAACTGGACAATATTGGGTAGGGAATATTCTTACACCGCAACTTCAGGGTTTATATAATACTTGTATATACGTAAGACATGCCGTAGTAGCTCAAGGTTGCCTTAAAATTTCAAAGTACGCGAGTAAATTCAAGTTTGAATCCCGTCGGCAACCATTAAAATTCCTATTTTATTTGCTTATTAACTACGTGTCAGCCGTGAAGGAAAACATCGCGAGGAAACCTTCATGTCTAAAAAATTTAAAAAAATTTAGGATGTTGAGGCAACGCAGCGTTTTCTTTGTTGCTCTAGAACCCTCTTGTAAATGAGACGATTTCTGTGCACTGCAATCGGAAGTGTATAACCAACGTAGTTACCATTTTTGTTTCTTAAATACAATATTCATAATTAGTCCACATCGTCATTGATGATTGAAAATCATTACAGCCTATAAAAGTCCACTGCTGAACATAAACCTCTTCCGTAGATTGCATAGCATAGGGGGAATTTTGCCATAGTTGCCACGCTTAGCAGGTGAACTGGTAACCGAAGTTTGCCCATAGACGTCTATATTTACCCTCGATAAAAAATCAAAAGGCAGATGTGTTGTCAACTCTTAGAACTAAGATGGAATGCCTCATTTCCAGTAAAAAGTTCTTCGGTTCTCTACACTCACAATACGAAACACAGCAATATTAAGCTATTATATTATCGGCTGGTATTCTGTGAGAGCGTGATCCCTCCCTGCAGGGCTAGCATGAGCACACCTCGCTTAGTTTTATCCACCCTTAGAGCATGGGCACACCAGTGGATATAATATCGACAGTAAATAAAATGGGAGATAGACTTAGATAGATTTTTTTTGTATGAATATAAACTTCAACCCACGTCCAATGAACTAGGATAAAATTGTCCCTTTCAAATGTCAAAAAGGCATAATTTTTTATCTTTCATTTGGCTCCATGCTACGGACGGGGGACATAACAAAATAATTTTATCTCTTGTCGGTGGATATAATCGGGGGATAAAATTTTTGTCCCTCGCCCATGCTAGCCGGGCTGGTCAAGCCGACCCTTACCGTAATATAGCTGCAGCGTGTCTCTACTGTTTCATTTCCCTCTATCTCTCTTTTTACAACCCTCACAGGATGATATCTTTTATGCCGCCACTACACCGTCTGACGATATTGTAAAATTCAATTTTAAATTTTTCTTTACAAAAAAAAACTTAAAACTCAATTTGCTTTTCCCCGAATAACATTACAACGCAACTTAAAAGACCGGAAGTTTCCAATAATCCACCACCGCATACCGCAGTATACCTGTACCAACCTACCTATAGGTATCTACCTACGCAATCGAACGGGAAATCTTTAACTTGCGGCTCCATTAGCCAAGGAAAAACCGACCGAACATCCCGAAATTGAAAAGGGACGGGAAATTGGAAAGCAGTAGGTTGAAGTGGGATGCGAGATCCTGTCCGAAGTAAGACACGCCCCCTTTCTTCTGACGGAAATCCTCTAGGGCTGGTCGTAGCTATTTAATGTATAGGACATAATTGGGGTGAAGTGTACCGTTAGTTACTTACATCGATATTTGTTAGTGGAGGTAACATGATCTGTTACATTTACTCAACGCAATCGTAGATAATATTTACTTTACTAATATCTGAGGCTTATTCGATTACCAAAATCGTTAATATTAATACAGCTTAAGTCATAACTTAAACTGTATTAATATTAACTACTTTGCCATAGCAACGCTTGCTATTAAATTAGTTCTATACATTAATACGTGAAGGCGAACTTTATACACATTTTAAAGTATATTGCGCACTCAGAGCAGTGTGAGATTTAGCTTAGTAACAGTTTATATGCAAAGAACTAAAAAAAATATATTTATACTACAAATACGTTAAGTAAAATAAAATAAAACATTTACTGTTTACGTCATACTGCCAATATCCATTGTCAACACACATAAAAGTCTATGGTCAAACAGCCGCACAGAGTAGCGATTGTCGCCAAAGAATTTTTAAATATATGAGTTATTATCTAACTTAACAATATTATAAATTTGCCGTAAAGTCGTGGTTAACTGGTTGCTTTGCGATTTGTATTTTTTAATAATTGTTATTTTCCTGTAATTGAAACATTGTACTAAATTCACAATTTATTTACCTTCTTGATTTTTCTGTTGATTTATCAAACGTTAAAAAAGATAGATCCGGACATAGAAATAGCTTGTAGCTGCTGTATTTTTTTATTGTGGGTGTTGAGAAGTGGAGACCTTTGTTTGATACCGAGGCTTGCCATCTTAGTTTTCACAATTCGCACTTCGATTCTTATTTGAGGATAAACGTATGAGCTTACACACAGCGTCTATGTACAACCAAGTAGACTTGGGCTTATTTTGTAAGATTTACATGCCTATTTTTTCTTTAGGGAAGTGCAAGAAAAACATTGCAGCTTTGACAGCTGGTGAAATAACAACTTTTATAATTGGCAGAATATTTCAACCATCACTACGTTGCGAAATTCGTGCTTTAATGAAAATAATGATTAATGGAATGTCCCATACAATTAAACAATAAACCACGATAATAACAAATATATAATTCATATACGTTTCAGTTTAATTCAAGTTCCTTCAAAATAACGTAACCAGACGGTGAAAGCGAGTCCCGTACGTAGTTCCCCTCAACGTGGCCTTTAAGACCCTCACGGAATAAAATTTTCATCGGTCCACGTGATGTGTAGATAATTAGTGGTCACGCAACCCTTCGATGTCCATTCATAGTGGGGTACGTCTACCAGGGGATCATAATGTTGTTGTAGATCGATAAACTTTGCTGCCAATTACCGGACTCGCTAATAATAAAGAGGCATATGTTATGAACTAGGTTATGACTCAGTTTTTTGAAAGTGTACGTTAGGTGCAATAGAAAATATTTAGAAATGGAATACCCTGTCAGTTTTATTGATTAGGCTGTAAGACTTGTTGAAGATAGGCTGAGTCGCATGATAGTCGATTTACTAATTTATTAAGATAATGGCAAATAAAGCGGTGTTCCTTGGGCGAGGCCCATGTTCAGTAGGGTACGGGCTGATAAAAAGAACAGGAAAAATTACCGGTGAGCAAAGTGTGGGGGCTGCTCTATCCTTTGTTACGGTATGATGCTGCCACTCGAGATCCTTACTTGATCATCGTTCTTTTTTGTTGGTTAAATTTTCATTGTTCTTGGATGTCGGTTCTTCGAGCTATATGGCTGGACCCTTGCCACTTTAGCTGGTTGATCCGTTGGGCTATGTTGGTTAACTCTAAGTATACTGCGGATATCCTCTCTTCTTTTCTTTTTATTTTATCCTCTCTTTCGAAATATATCACGCAGAGAAAGCTAGCTCATTTCATGAGCTAGCTTAGCTCATCTGAGTGATCTTGTGCAACGTTCAACCAACAGCGAAGGGCTACATTTCAGATCCATACGCCATCACTATCATTAGCATTGGTTGTAAACTCTAGTTTTCAAGTTTTGAAATATTCGTGATGAGATATGTCGTAATATTCACAACATGTAATAAAAACCCTGTGGTTCCCGTTAAATGCGTCATAAAACCGCACACAAATTGCAAATAAAAAATTATTTACACTCAATTAAATTTTTCTTTATGATCGAATTTTCTGAAGTTAAGTTCTATACGTTTGAATACTGATTCTGATAACGCACTTAACGGGAACCACAGGGTTTTTTCACATGGTGTATACATATTTGTTTTATACTGGCTACGGATACTCACGCAGGTGGTTAATTATTTTGAACACGTAGCAGTCTCCCACGTCCTCACATAGTTTATAATAACAATTTTCCATCGCATTAAGCTCGTTTTCTTTGACCGGAAAATAGACTTAAGTATGTATTTTAAGCTTTAGTAGTGCAGGTGAGATACGAACCTGTAGTACTAGTTTATTTACTGTAAATTTAAACGCGTTAGGTGTTGAGTTACTGTGGTTTAGCGGTTGGTCATTTATTATTGCGGCAGTCGCTTTTCTGGCGGCTCAGAGAAATCCACTACACTATCTATAATCGTGGATGTCGTAAAAGATGACAGAGGGAAATCAAAAATAATAAAAATATTTGTAATAATAAATAATGTAAAAAATAAAAATATTTGTAATCTAATATATAAAAATGAATGTTTGTTTGTTCGTATTTTATGCGCTGCCATACCGTTCATCAGATTGCGCTAAAACTTTGTCAACTTATTGCTTGCACTTGCGCGACGGTTATAGGCACAGTACAAATAACTTACAGTATATACAGATATATAAAATACGGTTGGCACCTGTATCGTAACGACAAATTTATTTGAACGTTATTATGTTCTAGTCTGTAAAGTTATATATGATTCAACTTTAATGAATGTATTGGGTATGTTCCGATATACACTGCGAGTACAACTCAGAGCTCTCACTGGTAAATAATTCGTTCCGTTATGGAATGCCAGTATACTGCCGCAGTACCCTAGGAAAATATATGACATCATAAATCGCCGCCATTTTTGTACTGTGAGCACTGGCGCTTTCGAGGCTCTCAGTACTTTGATCACATGATCAAAAAACATAACAGCGCCTAGAGATTTAACAGATTCCACGAATGATTGTTATTATTATTAATTAATATTGTTATTCAAATAAACTCGGACATTAAGTTTTAAAAGCAACAACATTCTAATAATATTTTTTCTTGTTGAACAGAAAACGTATACATAATAAATATTTTCATTTGAAAACAGTGTCGAAATGGGGATGACAGTATACTGGACTGCGTTCCGTTTTAAACAGTAACCAGTATAGCAAACTAAAAAGGAACGGCTTCACAGTGTAATGAATTGACGTCACACCTTACAGTGGTCACAGTGTATATCGGAACATATATAGCCATTATCATTCCTAATGAAACAATATTAAAAAGATAACATAAGATCTTTCTGGCATATAGCTGGTCACCGCAAGGCGGACAGGACACCTTGAGGAAAGCCAGTAACACTGAGAAGAATCAACTGATTCTCAGTGTGTTCACGGCGCGACGCAGCGTTCATGATTAAGGCCGTTTAAGCACGTTCATGATTAAGGCCGTTTTGACTCGGTAATCAATTATGGATTGGGCAGTTATGGGCTAACATTCAAAAGTTAGATCGTATAAAACATTTACAGATTAGACTACTTAAGTATTTAGTAAGTAAAAAAGTAAAATCACAGTTTAAACCAAATTATGACAAATTATTTAATATATGTAAAATACTACCAGTGCATGAAGAAGTAGAATACCACATTGCTTTAGAAAAATATAAAACAAATAAATATAAACAAACTACAACGCATAAATATCGTACCAGGCAAGTTGAGAAGGGTAAATATGTGATACCACACATAAGAAACTATTATGGTAAGAGAACTAGGCAATATTTAACTCCGCTAATATTTAATAGAATTGATTTTACTTATCAAAACCATTCTATTAAATATTTACGGATATACGTCCAAATACATAAGCACTGTAACATGAAAGAAAAGACTAAAACATACATCCGTATGAAAAGTATAATGTACTATCTATAATAAGTATTAATTAAAGATAGAGACATTTATTGTAATAAATATACCTAAGATAAGTATGTATGTAACATAAAATACATATGAATGTATAAGAAAAGAGCGCCTTTATCGCCAACAAACTGTTGCACAGTTTGGCGATGTTTATTATTATTGTAAATGCGTGTATTTTATATGAATAAAGGTCAAAAAAGGTATTCTCAGTCACAGCCCGAAATCAGGAAATTGGCGATGCTTCACCTACGTGAAGCCGTTGGTCCTGCGTTTGATCTCTCTCCGGTCGTGTCGGATTGCCGTCGTACTGGACTATAGACTATGTTTCCGTCCCATCGGACTATGAAAATGAGCGAATAGAAAGTGCACCTGTGCTTGCACACACACACTCGTGCACTGTAATTCTGTTCTGCACAGATGGCTAATCTCCGCTGAGATTGGTAGCCGTGACCGGAATTCGGTCTGGAAGACATAATTTTTACATTTTTCTTTAATGATCATATTCTTCTGTTTCTTTCTATTAGACTGGAAAGTTATATTGGTGACAATATTTACCTATTATAAGGTCACATTTAAACAGAAATTTGGTTTCCAATCATCCAATTTTATACGTGGTAGAGCCATGCTGCAGCTATATTAATAGTATAGTTGTAGCACGAATGGGTCGACTCGACCGGGGAAGGACCACGCTCTCACAGAATACCAGCGTAAAATAGCAGCTTAACGCTGCTATGTATCGTCTGGTGAGTGTAAAGACACAGACACCCTTTTTACTGGAAACAAGGCATTCCATCTCAGTTCACACGGGTGACAACGCATATGCATTTTGATTCGTAATCTAGGATAGACTTAGATGTCTATGGGCCGCAACAACCACTTACCATCAGGTTGACTGTGTGCTCGTTTGTCACCCTTATCCTATAAAAAAAATCTTCATGACAGTTCGTCTTGAAATCACTGATTATAATAAAATAAAATAACACCTCCAGGGACTGTACTGTAGCAAGGGCCACGGCCAAGTATGTTTTACAACCTGTATCCATCGATCGTAAGTATGCCTTATTAGATTGTGACGCCAACTAGAGGATAGTTTTTAATTGTGGTTGCCAGTGAATTCGTTTGAATTGTGGAGTGAATAGATTTTTTTTAATTTCTGCAAATGCTTAATAAATCATCGTAAATAACTACATAAATAAACTAAGATTAAGTACAGTTTTTGTATCGATGCTTGCGTCATTAATATTGCCGTACCTAGGGTTGAGTGTCATGGTACTTAATCTTAAATATACCTAAATGTGTTGAGATCAGCGAGCTATGGAGAGGCTATGCTCAGGTCTCACTGCGTGATAAACTTAGAAATTAGGATATCCGCAGTAGAACCAGAGTGACCGACATAGCCCAACAGATTAGTAAGCTGAAGTGGCAATGGGCCGGCCATATAGCTCGAAGAACCGACAACCGATGGGGAAAAAGGTTCTCGGTGGCGGCCTCATACCGGCGGACGAAGTGTGGGGCGTCCCCACTAGATGGAGTGACGACCTGGTAAGACGTGCAGGAAGTCGATGGATGCGGGTGGCATTCCTTGGGGAGGCCTATGTTCAGCAGTGGACTTGTGAAGGGCTGTAATGATGATGATGATGATGATGATGTTGATTTGGCTACCACTTATCATATCACATAAGCGTTACATCGCCCAAAAGTAGCTTAGTGATTTTATATATTATTGCACACATTTATGCTATTAAATGTACCTTGCGCATTTGTTAGCTTACGAAATTATTATTCTCCCTTTTTAACAGCTTTTAAGAGTAAAGTAAAAAAAAAGTAAAGTTACAGCCTATATACGTCCCATTGCTGGGCACAGGCCTCCTCTCATTTCTGAGAGGGTTTTAGGGCAAGGAAATGTCCGCCGCGCTGACCCAATCCGTGTTGGCGGACTTCACATGTCTTCGAAATATTTATTAGTATTGAAAGATAGTTATAACAGTTAACAATAAGTAAAAACCGACTTCAAATTGCTAAAAAAAGAAGTTATTTATTTGCCACTCTTAGCGGTGATTTTTTTCTCCAAATTTATATTGTACCACTCTTTAAGTGAACCTATTTAATAAAAAAATAATCATCAAACTTGATTCACAATCTGCGAAGATATCACGTAACATACATACATTGAGAACTTGCTTCTTTTTGAAGTCGGTTAAACAAAAGTAGTCTAGCAGGAGATCATTATCATCAAAGCAAGATAAACTTTGGATAACCTTATGTTTATGTCCACGTGGTAGAGCCACGCTCTAGCTGTTTAATGGTTAATGGTAGGACCACGCTCTCACAGAATACGAGCGAAAAACAGCAGCTTAATCCTGTAGTGTTTGCATGGTGAGAACCGCAGACCCTTTTTACTAATAACGATGCATACCGTTAACTCCTCAGGGGTGACAACGCATCTACATTTTAATTCTTAATCGAGAAAAAATATAGGTGTCTATGATGGGCTATCACCCTTATTCTATAAAATGAAGAATTATGTTCAAATTTCGGCCATTACTATAGTATGAAAGTGTCTAAAAATTTATATTAAGCCTTCCCATTCGTTGCTTTGTCTTTACATGGCTCCAACTTGCAAGCGCAGTTTTAAGTCGTAAAAAAGATAAGATTCGACTGAAGTACACCACTGGTTAAAAGTTTTGGAATATAATGTATGTGTAACAAATATTATAAATAAATTTTAGCTTTCTGCACCCTTTCTCAACATAAACTTTAACTATGCCAAATCTCACAATACTAAAATATGTTTAAAAAGAGGTCTGAGGTACAAAATTTTCCTCTAACGTACATTAGTTATATTTCAACAAAACCAAATTAGTTATATTCCAACAAACCCTTTACAAAGTTTTGAAGAATAATGTTTCAACTATATTTGTGGAGACAACCCTAGCCGCCGGGGATTATAACAATAAATTAATTAACGGATTCATTCCCTGGATTGTCAAGACTGGATGATGTTGATGGATATTTTCACGTCGGCACAATGGCCGGGTGGTTGAGACAAAAAATATCGACAGTGAGAAACTGTTAATGTCATTGCCTGCTTTAAAGTTCAGGGGGAATGGTATTAACTAACTGTTATTTTCAATTCTAATTTTAACTATTTAAAGCAATGCAGGCAGAGTATTAGTTGGATTGCACATAAGTTTTCCTTATATAAATAGACAACGATTTAAAAGGAAAGTTCTCGATTGTCTCGATTGTAGACTCGTGCCAGCGATTACAGTTTGGTCGATTCCACTGGTTAAGTTAGGCGTGGATCAAAACAGATCTTTTTATAATCATACAATAATGCTTAGGCTATTTTCGGCAGGCTAAGGCTTCAATGAACTATTGAAAAAATTGAGTGATTTAAAAGTTAAAAAAATTTGCCCATTTCATTATTATAAGTCTGTAACACTATAAGCTGGACAAAGTTTTCTTAATGTTCTTACTTAATAGTTCACTTTGTTATAACATGTACGAGCGGTAATTTTATAAATTACTTTATACATGATAGAGTCACGCTGCAGCTATATTATCGTTGTAGCGCAAATGGGTCGGCTCGACCGGAGTATGACCACGCTCTCACAGAATATCAGCGTAAAATAGTAACTTAATGCTACTGTGTTCCGTATGGTGAGTGTAGAGAACCGGAGACCCTTTTTACTGGAAACGAGGCATTCCATTTTAGTCCTCAGGGGTAACAAAGTATTTGCATTTTGTTTCTTAATCGAGGATAAATAAAAATGTTTATGGACCTCAGCATCCACTTACCATCAGGTGGACTGTGTGCTTGTTTGTCACTATCATTCTGTAAAAAAAAAGAGAACAATATTACGTCAATGTCGCATTTATCTCTCAAGGATGATTTTTGCCAAAGTTGCCACACTTTGCACACGGGTTGGCAATCGCAGTTTTTTATTTTCTGGTTACACGAACTAGATCCTTTCTATCAATAGATCCCAGAAACAACTATTCTACTTATATAACGGTCTGTAAAAGTCCACTGCTGAACATGTGCCTCTTCTATTGCAGGGAAGATATGCCTTAACCGTCACGCTCGTTGGACGCAAATATGCAATCACCACCATCAGCACCATCTATTGGAAGTCTTAAGAGTTTTTTGTATTTTACCACAGTCGCCTCTTAACACCCTCGGGATGAAATGGGATAGGTACTGGATTCTCTTCTGCATGGCATTATACACGGCAAAACTTATCTAACTATAACTAAATATAAAATTGGTCATGATCTTATTTGATTAACATTTGATGTGGAATTTAACATTACAATAACTTGACGTATAAGTAGCGGCACGAAAGTCAAGCGGTGACCGTTATTGCGCATAAGTCGCACTGATTGGCTTATTGCGCATAAGTCGCGCTGATTGGCTCGTGCGTATCGTTCGCACGCGCTGATTGACTCTCCAGTCACCTTCGTGCAATTCAATTCGTGCGCGTCCCCTCTACGTTTCCTTCAGCGCTAGACTTACGTGCCGTGACTTATACTTGTGTTTAGACATTATAAAAGTCTATAAAACAACAATTATTTCAAACATTAATTTGAACGAGCGTTTTAATGAAAAGCAAACACTACTCTTCCACTTTCTCGATTTAAAAAATATACACTGTACGCGACTCAATCCCACAGTATTACCTTAGTTGACGGAGTACTTTTTCACATTAATTAGTATATTAATTATGCAAATTTGTATGCGAATCCACAATGCTTTATTACGTTTAATCGGATCGAGATCCTTAGTTCGATAGCGCTAACGTTACATATTATAGACTTATAGCGGGTTGTTTTATATTAACATTTATTAATCGGGAAAGACTATTTGATATGACTTTAAATATCACTTTATACACGTAAAATAATCCTTAGTGTCCGTAATGTGTCGTGAGTTTTCTTATATTCTACTAGTGAGTAGAATAGTGATATACTCTTGTTCTTTCTTTTTTTTATATTTCGTCAAAGTTTTATCAAATCCAGCCAGCTCTTTGGTGATAAAGATGATAAGTAGGTAAGTAAGATGGTAAGTAACACTTGAATATGACAAGAACGTTAACTTTAAGCTTGACACAGGGAAAATCTCAACTTTCGCTGAGTGGACCAAAACCCTTGTCGTCTAATCCGTTAGTAAACGTCAGTTGGACGGCATAAATGAAAAGATAAAAAATTCTGCATTTGTTTTTCTGCATCTCTTTCTGTATACGTAGCCATTTATTTTCCGAACAATAAACACTTTTTGTTAGTCCGTTTTCTGTTTTTTTTTTACGGTGATTTTGGTTCGCGCTCTAACCTATACTTTAGACCAAACTCGAATTGGTGTTTGCCCATTCTATAGCCGGTTATTACTGTACCTGTGGGGTGGATTTAGTACGTACAGTGTTTAAGTCGATTCCTGGAGCGGGTAGTTACGCTGACAAGCGATTTAATGACCCGAGCTTGATTAACTGTTTCTGTGTAAACCTCAACTTTAGTTTGGCTTTCCTCTTCATCTTCGTTAGGACGTAAAAGTTCAATGGTGCTGCCTCTGCCGTTGTAGGGAGGAGAATCCGCTTTAATTTCCATGCGAATTGGCAGTCGTAGGACGAAACATCTCGCATCTTTGATGCAGTTTTTCATTCTTTGTCCGGGTACTTTACGCAAGGCGTAAACAAGATGAAAAGCGAAAAGACTTACAAGGGGTTTATGTACAGCGGTGAATATTTTGTTGGATACTCTTATTATAATTATATCTATCAGTGAATATTTTATGGGCTACTGTTGTTATAATAATTGATGGTGCAGATACAGGCTTAATTTGTTAATCTTAAAGTCAAAACCCTATATTTAGTGAAGACCTAACGCTTCAATGTGATCAGGGTTCAATAGAAAATAAATAAAGTTTTCGTTATTCTTGATAATAGCTTCGCTGAATTTTCGTATTCGTTTATGATCATACTGCTATCACGTAAGACTATTTCACCTTCCCAATAATGGAGTAGGTATTGTATGATTTTAAAAGTCACCTATTCTAACACAACGGTTATAATTTTTTTAATAAGTTAGGTGACAAGCACACAGTCCGCCTGTTAGTAGTGCATTCATTGTCATCGTTGAGAACTAAAATGAAACACCTCCTACTAGTTTTTGTTTTGTTTTTTTTTATTCGTTATCCCTACGCTAGGATTTTCTCCCGTATCATGGCGGCAGTATACATACGTAAATTGTACAATGATAAACATCTAGACCTGGAACAATTACTTGTAGGCCATACAAATACTTGTTCCATGCGGGATTCGAACCCGTGGCCCTTAGCGCCATAACCCATTGCTAAGCTACTGGTCGTCAAAAGGACCAGCAAAAAGGGTCTCCTGTTTTCATCACTAATCATGCGAAACACCAGCATTAGCTGATATTTTACGCTTGTATTACCTGAGAGCGTGTGCCTTCCTCGGTCGGGCTGACCCATTCCTAATACAGTCAATGCATCGAAAACTACGTACCCGACTACGTAAAAATGTAACAACGACCAATATTCGCTATTATAGTAGACGACTTTAATACATCCTTCGTCCACAAAATATAATATCGTAGTAGAATTCATGTTTTATCAATGAGGGCATCCACAACTTTTTCTGCCACCAGGGCGGCGCCACTATAAAGTGACAGATTTGACAGATTTCATAGCGGGGAAGTTAATTTGTTAGGAAAATGTAAAAGTTGTTGTTTCTTTCTGTACTATTAGCTATATTTTATATTAATAACATTAAAAATATATAAACCAAACCACAGATATTCATAAAAGTAGGAAAATTTAAAAAAAAAGTTAAAATTGTGCAATAAAGTAAAGAACAAAACACTGACGCATTGTTTTGTGTATTAATATAATACTCTAGAAACTGATAAACTTTTATTAAAAAACAACTTCTCGATTAAACTACATTGTGTAACAAAAACTTTACCTCAGTGTCAACTAGTGAGCAGAAAATTATTAACCCTCATTAAGTTTTCTTAACTAGTCAGTGGTAGGGCTCCTAAGAGTCCCTCTGTGTAGGTACTACTCTCTTTCTTATTACTGCCGTCGAAAAACAGTGCTTGCACTGTTTGTTTCCCGTCTGCAGGATATAGCGAGCCAGTATGATTACAGACTGTGAGGCATTCCATTTTAATCTACAGAGATGACAAAGCATCTGTAGCCTCCTTTGTTTGAAGTTGGCTTCAGGTGCTCATGGAATGCACTAGCCACTTATCAGGTGGGCTGTAAGTTCGCTTGTCACCTCAGTTTTATAAAAAAATAGTTGTATTTTAAAATAATCCTTAATAATGCTCTTGCAACGCTGATTCGTCAGTGTATATCAATTTTAAAAGTGCAATCTAACAGTTAGATTTCGAAAGATTTAATACCTAATTAATAAAAGGTCTGGCTTAAAATAAAATCACAAGTGTGCGACAGTGTACGGTGCCAGAAAAGTAATAAATATGGGTGTTTGAACAAGAGTGTTAATTAAGGCATACTGATAATCAGATCTCTTTATTTGCCTTATTAACCTGTATAAACTAACACATGTTATTTATTACACTGTGAGAAACGTTAGAAATAAAGCTCTAAATAGATGCAATTAAATTTATTTTACTTTGCAAAATATATAAAACATTTTTATTACAATTAAACTAAGTGGAATGTTCTGGTCTGCAATACAATAGCTGATAGTATAAATTGAATCTCTCGTATATAATAAAAGGCAAATGTAATGTACGCGAGGTGTTACATAATTTGTTGGAGTGTGCTTTTTAATGTATTTTTTTTAATATACTAACTCTACTTTATAAGAATACTAGCGAACCGCCACGGCTTCGCACGGGTGATTTCTGAATTTCTACAACAGCGCAACCTTCCGGGTCCAATTGTGAATCTAAATCATTCTCGAATCAACTTAATCACACACACGAAATTTCATCAAAATCGGTCCCATCGTTTAGGATGAGTTCAGTCACATACACACGGACAGAAGAATTAAATATAAAGATATTTTTTATAGGATAAGGGTGACAAACGAGCACACAGTCCACCTCATGGTAAGTAGTTGCTGTGGCCCATAGACTTCTACATCTATCTTCGATTACGAATCAAAATGCAGATGCGTTGTCGACCGTGAGGACTAAGATGGAATGCCTCGTTGCCAGTAAAAAGGATCTCCGGTTCTCTGCACTCACCATACGAAACACAGCAGCATTCAGCTGCTATTTTACGCTGGTATTCTGTGAGAGCGTGGTCCTTTCCCGGTCGAGCCGACCCATTCGTGCTACAACTATCCTACTAATAGCTGCAGCATGGCTCTACCACGTTAAATATAAAGATAATATAATTGATATACTTACATCTTTATGGACTAAGTCTGAATAAAAATATTATTATTGTTATCCAGATCAGTGACAGGGAGGGTCGTAATTGCGCGATCAGTCTGCTTCTGTGATCGCCAAGCTACCTGTTTAGCGTGACGATAAATGCCATTTCTTCCTATTATGGGATAGCACTTGTCTATTAGTGAACTGTTTATGTATTGATGAAGATATGAATAGTTTAATTGGAATAGGATACAAATTCCTGTTCCGATTATTAATTATTTAACAGTTGTATTCACATATATAAGAGTATTAATGATATATTTAATAGTAGTAACAAATAATAAAATAAAGTTTATTTCCTGTGACCTTTCTTTAAAAAAAATACTTGAGAACTATAAAAGTCTTAAAAGGCCAGTTTACAGTTACAGTAATTATAATAATGTCCTCCAGACCGAATTTAGGTCACGGCGGCCAGCCTCAACGGAGACTAGCCATCGGCGTAGGACAGGATTATAGTGACCAGAGATGTGCGCAAGCACAGGTGCACTCTCTATTCCCTCGCTCTCATAGGCCGATGGGACGGTAAGCCGACACGACCAGAGAGAGATCAGGCGCAGGTCCAACGGCTTGGGGTGAGACACCGCCAACTTCCTAACTCCGGGCAGATACTGACAATTTCTTGACAGAAAAATTCAATAACAGATTTTTGGCCCGACCCGGGATTCACATCCGAGGCTTCGTGATCAGCAGTCGCGTTTTTAACCAATAGAGCAACGAGGCATTATAATAATGTAACTATATTACAAATATTATCTTTATCATAATATTATTTTAACTATGTTTTTCAGCTTCCAGGTCAGGTTGTCTAGTGTCATAGACCTCGTCTAATTCTTCCTACTTGCTTCGATCAAGTGCTGTCCTTCTTCAAGTCTGTGGCAGGTCATTCTCCCACTACCCTCTATTTCTAAAGGCAAATCCTTGCACCGGAAGAGGCCCATGTCCACCTGTGGGTTTTTTCCAGCTGACGAAGAAGTGGAAGACTGTAAGCTTAATGCTTCTGTGTTTCATATGGTGAGTGTAGAGAACCGGAGATCCTTTTTACTGGAAATGAGGCATTCCATTTCAGTCCTCTGGGGTGACAACGCATCTGCATTTTGATTCTTACTTGAGGATAAATGTAGATGTCCTTAGCCCACAGCATTCACTTACCATCAGGTGGACTGTGTGCACCCTTACTCAATAAAAAAAAAAAATAGGTGCAATTTTAATTTTAGCACTAAAGTGCTACAAGTAACTTGTATTACGTATTATCAAATCGAACAAAAACGAAGCAGAAGCATTATATTAATGCGATAATAATGGTATTTTATGACTATTTCGACCTCAATAAGAATTAACGATCGATTCCTTATTATGAACATTGTTTCTTCTAGGACAGGCGTTTTCCTTCGAGTGTTTTTAAACAAAAGTATTTTTCTGTTTATTATACATCAGCTTGAAACAACTGTGGCAGCAATTAAAATGATTAGCCAGTGAGGTGTGGGCCCCTTGCAAGCGGAATAAAATTGAAATTATTCCTGATGTTTTATTTATTTAAAATCTTTTAATTTATATATTAAAATATATTAATTACTGATACTTAAGTACCATGTAGTGGCAGCATAAAAGAATTCACCACCCTAACTCCTTTGGATGTCGTAAGAGACGACGGAGGTAAATAAAACAGAACATAGACAACACATTTTTAACAACACATACAACTAAAAGTAATAAAATTGCGATTGCAATAAAGCGATGTATGGGGAAACCTATGTTCATTGTAGACTTTTGATAGGCTGTATTGAATACATTTGAATTATTATTTCATTTTATTGCACAATTTTACATCACGCAGGAATAGGGGTACTGTACTGACATGAAAATAGTTTATGCAATATCGAATCAGCAATGACTTACCTACTGACTCACTTATCGAAGATAGATGTCATTCTCTATGGGTCACATCATTTACTGACCACCAGATGAACTGTGTGCTAGTTTATCACTATTATTCTATAAAAATATACTAACCTATTCATCCATTTGAAACCGGGTTGGCAACCGCAGCTTTTCATAATTTTGAGCTCGTCAGGAATAAAAGAACCGTAATATTTAGAGTTGCTAACGTTTTAATCTTTAGGCCATTTTAATAGTTTAAGGCATTTTAAACAAGTATTGAAATATTTTTATTTTACTGCTAATTCGTCGTGCGTCCGCTCCGCTGTAACTGGCACAGTAGCTTAACGTGTCTGCGATTATGAATTATGTAAATTACAAATGTTGAACCACCTAAGAGGTTGTTGAGGCGATTCTATAGAAAAAGGTACACAACTTCCATGCTTCGTCTGCACTTATTATAATAATTGGACTCTTTCTGTTATCTGCTTCTGTTAGTTAGTGTTTTGTGGCCGGCAAAAATAATCTTTTAGCGGGCGCAACGCGCCTCCATGTTTATTTCACGCGGTTTAAGCGGTACGTGTATGTGGTTAATTTTTTTACGTTAATTTAAAATAGTATAAGGAAAATCATTGCAGTTGGTCGACTACCTTGTAATACACTAGATGTTAGGACTCCTTTTAAGTTTTTAAGACTGTGTTCTAATCTGAAGCGTATCATCATCATCATTACAGCCCTTCACAAGTCTACTGCTGAACATAGCCACCCCCCCACCCCCCAAGGAATGCCAAAAAGCACGGTCCACCAGTATCCATCGATGGGTACGATCGAAGGGTACAGAGATCCAGTATAATTACAGTGTGTGAGGCATTTTAGTCCTTAGGCATGGCAACGCATCTGTAGCCTTCTCTGTTTAAAGTTTGCTGCAGGTGTCAGTGGACTGCAGTAGTTATTTGCCATCAGGTGGATTGTATTCGTTTGTTACTTCGTTTTATTTATAAAAAACTATTCTAATATATTTCGCAAATGAGTCACCTATAGATCACTGCCTTACAGATCATAGAAATGGATCATTAATAATAACCAACATTTTGTATGGAAAATAAGAAAGTAAGTTTATAGAAATAATATCATAAAGATAATTTATATATGATTTCTTAGCTTTTCCTAATGTAGCAATAAAAGAAACATAAACACTCACGCCTGTCACCCAGAGGGTAGGCAGAGACTACGGACTTCCGTTTGGCACGATCCTGACACACTTCTCTCGCCTTCTTTACATCCATATATCTACGCATACACGCTCGTCGGTTAAGGTACTCTAATCTGGCCCATTTTCAAAGAACTAAAATTAAAAACTGGAATTATCATACAGTCCTACTCCCCGTGGCACAGTTTTAAGGCTGCGTTTCCTCCCATATTGTGTATGCTTAGCCTTTGGGCGAGAAAAGAACCAAACCTCTTGTCACTAGCGTATAATTTCCTACAGTTATGCGAATAATTTAACTTAGCTTTCATTCCCTAGGTTTCAGTACCTTCTCTTACAAGAAAAGTACTCAAAATATCATAAAATCGATAAAATTACGAGTAGTAGTCTAAATTAATGTCCCAAATGAATTTTCAGTCTTTCTCTTTCTTAAATTGATATTCTAGGTGGTGGTACTCGTTTTGTTTCTAGAAGTTTGTCTGGGTTGGTACCACCTTCACCTATTTCTGCCGTCAAATAGCAGTGACTTCACTGCTGTGTTCCAGTCTGAAGGGCATTCATTCTTTCATTACAGCCTATCAAAAGTCTAATGCTAAACTTAGTCCTCTCCCTCTTCTAGATTGCCTCATAGAGGGCATTTTGCCATGGTTGCCACGTTTGGCTAGCGGGTTGTCAACTGCGGTTTATATATTTTTTATTGTTATCAGGAATATGACGCTGCCTATTTCTTGTTTCAGTTTCCCTCTATTGCCTCTGACGAGTATAGAGAACCATTATAATTACAAGCAATAAGCATTCCATCTTAATCTTTGGAGATGATGCCTCCTTTGTTTGGAGTTGGTAGCGGTAGTCCATGGGCTGCAGTGGCCGATTGCCATCAGGTGGGCTGTAAGTTTGTTTGCCACATCAGATTTATAAAAAAAGGAATTCTCATCTATCGGCTAACAAAAATCTATTGCTTGATTCTAGTAGAGGATTTCCTCGCTCGGTAAGCGGGTTGATGACCGCAATGGATAATTTAATTAGCTTAACAAAAGGCTACACACAAAAGGGAGAACGATTAATTCCACCGCTTAAAAACTGTTTTTTATAGAATAAGGGTGACAAACGAGCACACAGTCCACCTGATGGTAAGTGGATGCTGTGGCCTATAGACATCTACATTTATCCTCGATTAAGAATCAAAATGAAGATGCGTTGTCACCCCTGAGGACTAAGGTGGAATGCCTCATTTCCAGTAAAAAGGGTCTCCGTTTCTCTACACTCACCATACGAAACACAGCAGCATTAAGCTGCTATTTTACGCTGGTATTCTGTGAGAGCGTGGTCCTTCCCGGTCGAGCCGACCCATTCGTGCTACAACCATAATATTATAGCTGCAAATTAAAGAAATCGTAACGTTCTAAATTTAAAATGTATACGAAAAGAATAATAGAACACACCCGAACCTAAAGCTTTGTTATTGGATAACGCATCAATAGGTGCTGTCGTGTATTAACGTTTGTAATGTATGAAAAGTAATAATAAGTCATTTCACCAAAAAAATACCTCTGACCCCAACAGTGGTAGATTGTATAATCTTATTAAACGAAGAATTATTTCAATTCAAGAAGACCAATACTATTAAAAAGTGCGATATTTTATTTCAACGCATTTGCTGTTGACAAACTTTTTTTTTTATAGAATAAGAGTTATATACAAGCATACAGTCCACCTGATGGTAAGTGGATGTTGTGGCCCATAGACACTCACGTGATCTTCGATTAAAGAGTAAAATGCTGATGCATTGTCACCCCTGAGAACCAAGATGGAATGCATAATTTCCAGTTAAAAGGGTATCCTGTTCTCTACATTCACCATACGAAACACAGAAGCATTAAACTGCTATTCCACGCCAGTATTCTGAAATAGTGAGATTCTACCCCGGTTGAGCTGACCCATTCGTGCTACAACCATAATATAGCTACAGCTTGGCTCTACCACCTAGATAATGGTGTGAGTACGACATAGAAATAGGTAAAACATTATGAACAGACATTTTACATTAAAATGTCAGCCCCTGTACATAATGCTCTGTAATAAAAATAACCTGGGAATAAAATTAATCAAACCCTACGACGACTAAGCCTGGTAAGCTGGTGCACCCACCTTAATTCAATCAGCGAGGTTTACTAATCGAATAAGCCGTATTTAGCTGTGTGGGTAAAGGGTTACATACAAAGTATGCGGGGATAGAAAAACGCAGCGTCACGTCGCGTTTACACCGCCGTTGTGATGCGCTATTTAATTCAATTCTGTTTACTGCTACGTTGCTCAATTCACTAATACAATTTACAGCCATTGCATGACTATTAAATAAAATTGTAACTTTTAAACTTGTCGATAAAGACAAGCCTGTTATTGCTTAATGCTTATGTGGATCCATCCATACATCCATCCATCCATTACAGGCTACAAAAGTCCACTGCCGAACATAGACCTCCCTCATAGATTGCCACATAGGAGAATTTGCCATTGTTGCCACGCTTGGCAGACGGGTTGGCAACCGTAGATTTTTATTATTTTGAGTTTTCATCAGGGAGATGCTGCTGCCCATTACCTGTTTCAATTTCCCTCTGTCGCCTCTTACGACATGATATGAATATGTGGATAGAACACTAAAATTTCATAATTAACGACTTACAATATGATTAAAAACTAGTGACTAAAACAGTTGATTATCAAAGTAACATACCCTTAATTAACTTACTAATTAATATATTCACAACAACAATTTTTTTTTAAACTTGCTTTTAGAATGCTAATGTATTTTATAGTAAATACACATTGCAGTAACATTCTAGCGTTTCATAATCTCGGTGTGCGCCGTCCTTAGCAAACACAAAATGCATTGCCCGCTAGCAACCGCCGGCATTCCCAATAGGTTTTCATTTAATAAACCCTTTTATTGGTTTAACTGGGATTTACTTAGCTTATACGTAGGTTACTTAGCTGCTTGCGGTTAGCGAACTCTGCTTTCATCAATTTAAATAAAGTTTACTAGGTAATCCAATCAATAGTTGTAATACAGCTAAACAGTGCAAATAGTTTGAATTACACTGTGATGGGACTTGGCTTCGAGGTAAATAGAATTTTCTTTTTTCCATTGCACAACCGTCCTTTAATATATATGAAGAAAGATTTTGTTCTTTTCCCTTTTGAATGGATGGTCTTTAAAAGTACTTTGTTCACCAAACAAAATTTTTAAAAGAAACTATTTCAAGCCCAATTCGTTAGACGTTAGTGTAATTATGAAGAATATTGAAGGCATTTGAGCAAATAAGGTGTAATAATTATATATTTACAAATCATTAAAAGAAACAAACTGATTTTCCTGAAAATAACACATTAACTTACCTAGCCTTGATCCGAAGAAACAGGCCTTTTTAATTCATGCCCTCTTTGAATATTACTTTCAGGGATTGTTACTTCTTTATCCTCGTGTATACCCTGAGGCCAAACTGTTGTTGTGAAGTGAATCCAGTCGGTTTTTGTGGTTAATAAATAAACAATACTAGTGCAATAAGTACGACAATCTATATCACAAAAATGAAGCTATAGTTTCTATAATATGATGCTATAGTTTGACAACAATCGCAAGTATACTTTATGTTATTTCTTTAGTTACTATTCAGACTTTTAGATACTACCATGAAAGGATATTGTTTACACGCATGTATTTTTACAACCTTGTTTAAAAGGGGTTAGGCAGAGCCTATTACAGGCACGCGTGAGACGAATTTTAGTTCAAAGCAGCGTTATTAATTACAATTACTTACGTAATATTCGATATTAAATAGTTAATTAGCTTTTTTAAGTTCCCTTTCTGATCGTTGACCTTTAAAACTAACAAATAATGTATTTATTTTAATAAGTGGGAACACTCTCCGAATACAGCGTCTTGTGTCACAGAACAGTAAACTAGTTTAAATACATAATGGCTAGTTGAATGACGCGAGAGAATGATGTAGAGAGTTTGTCTACATCTCTATTTCGTGCATTAAAATAGTTAAAATTCTCTTTGCGAAGGTTACAAATTGATCGAGTAAAGATAGGTACTTGAATTGGAACTAAGTTTAAAAACCCAGCTGTTTCGAATCAAAACCGGATGTGCGATGTTTACTCGGCTCTACCTAAGCGTGACTGTCTCAAGTTATCGGAATTCACCGCTGAAATTAACTTACCTAGCTCAAGTTAGACATAATTAACTGTCGAAAGCACACGTCGGTGACAAGAGAATTTTCGTGCAAAAATCGCGAATTCCTACTTTTACAATAGCAATTTCTGTGACAGAAAGACTTCAACGCAAATTATAAGTACAGAATAACACATACGTGCCAGCGCGTAGGCCTCCATCACTGGTTAAGAGGCGTGGTCGCTGTAACATTCAAAGAACTTAACGTAGTGTTATAATCATTAATGTTCATTCGATTTAAAGGAAAATTTGTAAAAACAGTATTGTAAGAATACAGCCCGACAATCGCCAATCATTCGTCGCAATGCCACGCGCGTTTTGCCCTTTTCTCCCCATTCGCTTTTCCACGAGCACAACTACAAACGCATCTAGCATCTTTTAACTCAACACTACTTACGTAATATCAGACACGCCTCAAATAATGGTATAACAGACGGGATTATCCAACAATCGTGTTACCAGCCACTCCTACAATGGTCGTCCGTGGATTATTTGATGTTGAATTGGTTATTTACTGGTGTTACCATGGATACGCCCGAGCGGGAACGCCCAGTGTAATTCTACAAGACTTACCATACAGAAATAAGTAGGCAGCTCCACGATGTCCGCGTTTCGCGACTCCATTTTTATGCACTGTGTAAAGCGAGTTTCCTTTCGAGATTTTCCTAGTAAAATGTACGTTTTCTTTCTTAAAACTTAGGTTATAATACTCAAAATACTCGATACATTTCTATCGTAAACGAATAATTTAAGTAAAAGCATCGGCGACGCGAAAAACCTTTCATTTCTTGCCTCTGCAACCAATGTAAATGTCGAAACAAATTTTATCGTATCTGCTGATAAGTCGGACAACAATGTAATACTAGTTGCATAATATTTCAAAGAATCGACTATAATTATAATTAGAAATCGACGCCATGTAGCGCACAAAACTGCCACAAAAACGTACACAGCTAACGGCGTGTTTGTGAGTGAACTTAAGTAAAAGTGACAGTCTAGATCGCGTACATTGTAGCAGCTTATGTGGACTGTACAGTTAATGAGGAATAATTAAGGAGCAGTATACTAATGAAGAAAATTTAACATTTTTCCTAACGGTTGAGAAAAAACAGAATTATATTTTGGGCATCCCTTTTGCGTTAAATGTTGAGAGTAATTCCAGATTAAGTGATTTGAAGAAAAATTGCTGCAGTATATTAATATTTTTGTTATCAGTCTCTTTTCAACTTATTTTAAGTACTTTTTTAACATACTATTAAAATGTCACGTTTATTCGTCTACGTAGCAACACCCTGATGAAGTTAAAGCTAGAGATAACAGCGATGTTTCTCAAGTGCATTTAGCGGAGATAAAAGTCCTATTTAAGGGAAATGCAGCCATGATTGTGGTTAATTAAAAGGGCTGAAATATAAACGCATCTTTAGCATACCGATAATATAATATATTAATGTTAAACTGCTTAGCTAGGATTTCATATTTTCACAACCGTAAATCAAATATGTGTTTATGTAAGCATTTGGAAATTACACCGGTTATTATTACCATACGTTTCTTAATTTATACAATATATGTTCGAACAACGAACAAAATTTGTTTAGCTTCAAAATAGCTGACTATTTTATTCTGATTGAGGTAGGATAGAGAAAAATATCTTCTTCTTCATCATCAGCCGGTGAAGGTCCACTGTTGGACCTGCCTCTCACATCAAGACTTAGTAGACTGATTAACGACCGCAGCACAAGACGTCTCGAATCTTTGACGCTGTTGCATGTTATCTGTCTGGATATTTTACGTCTGGCGTAAACGTATAAACTATCTTAGTTATACCACCAACCTTCGGAAGCCATAAGTTTTTATTAGCATTTCCCATAGTTGCCTCTTACAACACCGATGGGGCGAAGATAAGCGATGGCTTCGCTTACACTGCTACCTTGTATTTCATTTTAGTAAGAAATATACCTTTTTTTTTAAGAAAGACTAACCTCATCTGCATTCGATGCGCCCTGTGCGACCCGCAGTCGGTCGCCTAGGCCTCGCCATCGACGATTGCGATTGGCAGTGTCTTTACCAGCGTGTGACGACTCTGCACTCACCAACCCACTTGTCTATATCGAGAAAGGTGTTTAATAAAATTTACATAAATAATGGCCAAATACTCAAACTCTACTCAAATTTAAGATGTCGAGTCTTGCGGTGTGACAGTCACTTTGTCTTAGAGTGATAGAGATAGGGCGACACTTAACGGCATCTTAAAATTAAGCCGCGTTTTAGTATTTGACCTGATGGTAAGTAGCTCTTGCAGCCCAAAGACTGCAAGAGCTACTTACCATCAGGTCAAATACAATATACTAAATATACATAAATGCTGCAACCAACTTCAAACAAAGAAGGCTACTGCATTGTCATCTCTGAGGACTAAGATAAAATTACCTCGCAGCATGTAACTCTACCGGTTCTTTATAACCTTTAGACCAGAACCACTGTAGTTGACGGCAGAAACAGGTAAGAGGGTACCTGCCCAGATGAACTACTAGGCAAAAAATTTATATTTCCAGAAACAGTCATTTGGCGTGTTGTTGAAAAGGATATATCCAGCAGTATTTTTGCAATGGACTACATTCACCTGTCAAAAGGTTGGACAAGGAGTTAAGGCAAGTTTTCTGCTTAGGAGTTCATCTGTGTTAGAACCACCTTCTCTGCTGTTAAGTAGCAATGCACTAACTGTTACAAAATGGGCTTAGAGACATTCCATCTTAGTTCTAACGTCCAAGAGTGCTCTGTTAAGTGAACTGCGAGTTTGATTGTCACTTATTAATTCTATTTCTTATTCTTCCATTTTAAAAAGCGTTACCTCCCACACTAGGATTTTCTCCTGTATTGTGGAGGCAGTTTCCATACATAATAAACAAACAAGCAACAAGAATTAACATTAAGACTTAGAACAATTATTTGTAAGCCAAATATTAGTAGTATATGGGCATGGAAAAATTATAAAGCATATTATCAACATAATCACCGTCTACTAAGACGGATACAAAGTTCGTGTAGTGGCGTTGTAAGAATATCCATGATCCCATATCGAACCGTGGGTGTCTTACGAGAAGGAAACAAATCAGGAGATGGTGAGCAGCGTCTTTCTAATAACAACAAAAAAAAAACTGCGATTTCCAACCTGGAACAATCATTTGAAGGCCACTAAACTACTTGTTCCATGTGGCATTCAAGTCCGCAGCCCTCAGCGCCACAACTCAATGCTAGCAACTGCATCATGGAGCCATTCGTCATTGGTGTTAAAGAATAGGTTCAAATATTTTCTTCTTTTTAATACTTAAAAAATTAGAACCCTCTTTTGAAGGTGTTGGCCTTAATTACAATACAAACGTTAACGTTACGTTTTTTTTAATTTTATTTAGTGCAATGATACTCAACATTAGAATCGACATATCATAATACTACAAAAATTTCGAATTATCTCCTCCAGATCGAGTTTGGCCACGACGGTCAATCTCAACGGAGACTAAACATCGAGACAGGATAGTGCACGGGTGTGTGCACAAGCATACGTGCACATTCTACTCTCTCACTTTTATAGTCCAATGGGACGGCAATCCGACACGATGGCAATCCGACGACGGCAATCCGACACGATATGAGAGAGATCAGGCACAGGACTAATGGCTTTTCGTGCTTTCTAAAAAGGTCAAACCAGCCAACTTTGTGTCTCTGGGCTACTGCGAAATTCTTGACAGAACAGCCCAGTTACTGATTTTGGCTCAACCCGGGATTCGAACCCAGAACCACATATCAGCCGTCGCGCTTACAAATCTACTAGATCAAAGAGACAGTTATTTTTTAATAATTTTGAATAATTGAGTACAACAATAAATGTATTTACCATTCGATGTCGAAATTTTTCACAATACGTTCATAATGTAAAGAGAAGGATCTACTGAAGCGTAATGCTCACGTTTATTTCCAAGAATTTTAATATTAAGAAGACTGTTCAATGAGTATTATCACATCGCGGTTATACGAATAAATCTTAGAGGTACGCTGCAGCGATATAATGACTTCAGGAATGGATCGGCTCGACCAGGGTAATACAACGCTCGCACTGTATACCATCATAAAATGGCAGCATAATACTGACGAGTTTTGTATTGAGTGACGCTATTTTATAGTAACGAGGCGTTCCATTTAAATCCCCAGATTTTAATTCTTTAAATGTATTATGTAGTAAATTTGGTACAAATTACTTCGCTTATCCGCGTAATTTGTATCAACTTTAATATAATGGATTTCCGCAAAGCAACGCCTGATTCCATTAATTATTATGTAAGTGTCTATGTACCACATCAACCAATTACCGTCAGGTGGACTGTGTGGACTTCTTTAAAAAAACATATCTCTCATAGATTGCCATCTTAGTCCTCAGCTAGTATATTTGCAATACGCGAGGCATTTCATCTTAGTCCACAAACGTGATAACGTATCTGAGCCTTCTTTGTATGACGTTAGCTGCAGGTGTCCATGGACTCAGTACTCACTTACGATCAGGTGGACTGTAAGTTCGTTTGTCACTTCAGTTTAAAAAAATAGCCCGGCAGTGGACTTTACTGGCTATTAAAATTTTTAACTTAGATATCCTACGAATAAATTTGTATATATGTATGTATGTATATGTTATATTCTCATAGTTCATTTATCTGTAATGTGTATTTAAATATCAACATTGTGCCATTTTTTTGGATTTATTTATAATTATCTTTTTTTTTTTACTCTATATTGCTACACCTACGTCAAACTCTTACCACTCTATGGGTTGACTGATAGGGAATTCCTTATGGCGATAAGTCTATTTTGTATTCTTTTTTAATAGGGAATATAAGAATACAATGAATAAAACATTTAACTTTTTTAAGGTATGTAATATAAAATATTACGTACAGCCCAATGTGCAGTCTCCTCAGTCGATCTAAATATCGAGTTTCACTGTTTGAACTACTGTATTGCCCCGTCTCCACTCAGATCCGGTCCGGCGTGCGCCGCTTTTTTTTGTATGTATAACTCAAATCGAGCGTTACGGAATGTTTGGTTCGCGGGTTCGCGGCGGCCATTTTTCTTTTATTTTGCGGTGCGAAATTTAGAGGAATTAATTAAAGGTGTTCTGGATTAGGCTTATTAAGTTTAATGACACTAGCTGTACTATATGATTTGAATATAAATAATGAAACATAGTAAAGAAATAGTACTTAATTGTTTACATATAAATTTACCTTTGAAAATAATCTAAAAGTTTAAGACACTCCAACAATATGGTCTGAACATGAGTTATAATCATTATAGTGAGAATAATAATAATGTCCTCCAGACCGAATTTCGGTCACGGCGGCCAGCCTCAACGGAGACTAACCAATCGGCGCAGGTCAGGATTATAGTGCCCAAGTGAATGCACAAGCATAGGTGCACTTTTTTCACTCTCATAGTCCGATGTGACGGTAAACCGACACGACCGGAGAGATGAGGTGCAGGACCAACGGCTTTGCGTGCTTTCCGAGGCACGGGATGAGACACCGCCAATTCCTGACCAAAAATCCTGACCAAAAGAACAATAACTCCTGATCCCGGGCAGCTATTGAGAATTTCTTGATGGAAAAACTCAATCACTACTCAATAATATCGACTGTTGATCATGAGGTCCCGGGATCGTAACCCGGGTTGGGCCAAAAAAATCAGTTATAGTGAGAATAATAGGTCATAGTCATTAAATTACTACATAGTCATTAAATTATTGCATAGTCATTAAATTATTGCATAGTCATCGATTATTAATTCGTCTACAAATTTTTAAGATTATTCATACCTACGAAAGTGAGTAATAACAGAATTATAAAATTCCATCATATTAACTCATACATACATACATAAACACATCCGTGCATCTATACAAATATACAAAGAAACATACGTAAATACATACATTTATTATTGTTAATATAGTGTCTTTAACATTAAATATGAGTTGGACCACGTGTAAGATAAAGTTTTGCAGATTACATTATAGTTTTTTATTTCACGTATCATCCAGTAACAGCTATTTTTTGTTTCTTCTTTTTCATCTTCATCAGCCTACAGAAGTCAACTTCTGGACATAAACTTCTCCCGTTGTAGGGAGTAATACTTAAACGTACATAAACTTAAAGTCTAAACGATGTTTGTCCATCAGACCACGTCTGTATAGTTACCCGTTGCGTTACACCAGGCGGTCGTGTTTCGCATAAAAACAGCTTAAGCCTTCCACGGTTGACTGAGGACCGACTACTAAATAATTATCAGACTAATTAGTCATAAACCAGTGATCACCTGGCCGAGTCTCCGCTGATGCACTTTCTTACAATACAGTTTTAAATGCGGTTGATGGTGTATTTTAATGATTTTCCATTTAATTTATTTACTAGCTGTAGCTGTTGAATTTATTGCGATTGGATTTCATGGGTTTTAATTTTTTCGCACGGGTATTAAGCTGCTATTTTACGATGGTATTCTATGAGAGCGTAGTCCTTGCCCAGTCGAACCAACCATTTGTGCTACAACCATAAAATATCTGGAGCGTAGTTCTAACATAAGTTACTCATAAATAAAACAATTTATTGAAAACTAATATGCATGACAGTAACCACATTTTCCTCTGTAATCGCAGTTGATGGTCGATCTTCACGAATTTTATAATTGAGATAAACATAGCTACTAACGCCTTACATGATGAGTTGCTTCCACCTCAAACGCATTTTGAAGACGAGCAGTGCAATTTTGCGGAGAGAGCAAACTTAAAATCATAAAAAATCTTCGCTGTAAAATGTTTTCGTGTTAATTCATACACTACGGTTGATGAACTTCAACTTGTGGTAAAAAAAACAATTGTCACGCGACTTTTCGCCAAAAATTATTTTAATCAAGTTTCTTTATATGTTTTAAAAAGTATTACATTCGAAATTCAAACATTTATGAACGGCCAGGAGAATAGAACTTTCAGTGTGCACAATGTATTTATCTTCTTCAGCAACGGGAGAGCCGATCACCATCAGTGGACTGTTATAGCCTAATAAATAAATATTGTACTCAAAACTTTCAAACTTATTGTCAACTTCAAACTTAATGAGTAAATAAAAGTTGCAGCCACTCTCGTTTCTGTAAGGGTTATGAAGCTATTAGTCCGCCGCTCTAGTGCGAGTTGGAGGTCTTCATATGTCTTCGAAATATTTTTATTCTTGTAGGATTTCTCTCGATGTTTTCCTTCACCGCCGAGCACGTGATAAATCAGTACTTAAAATGAAATGATGAATTTAAATTTTGCCCGCGGTCTTCGAACCCGGTTAGCGAACGTTTAAACAAATGATTTTTTCCGTTTTCACTAAATACGTCACTCCATTCTATTTAAAGCAGCAATCATTATCTTTACTCACAATCAACGGCCCCTCTAGCAAAAAATTCAATTGTATTTAAAATTAGACATGTTTTTATGGCCTTACCCTAATATCTAGGTGTTGTGTGGGAATATTGAATAGTTACAATGACGTTTATGCGACTTAAAGGTCAGAGTGGCTTTTTTGTTGCAAGTTCTGAGTTCGAAGCCTAACTCCTACAAAGCAATTATTGGATCCGTTTCGTGTCTGGATGTGTTTTGAATAGCTTGTGCTTAATATAGTATCGACGATCTGGGGCAGTGGATATGCTTACACCACGTTCCGTTGGTGTCATAAGAGGCGACAGAGGGAAATAAAACAAGGAGATGGGCAGCAGCATCTTTCTGATAACAGCTAGAAATAAAAATTGTGCGTGTAATTGTGTACACACGTACGAAGTAAAACTTCTTTACGACATATCATCCTTCTTTTATTTTATATTTTACATAAGTAGGTTATCTAGAGCCGTGGTAGCTCAGATGGTTAGCGCTCGCTGTAAGTTTCACAGTACACGAGCAACCCGGGTTCGATCCCCGCCGGCACTAATGAAATTGTTAATTGCAATTTTAAGTGCTGATTTACCACGTGCTCGGTGGTGAAGGAAAACATCGTGAGGCAACCTGCATGTCTGAGAAAAAAAAAATTCGAAGACATGTGAAGTTCGCCAACACGCATTGGGGCAGCGCGGCGGACTTTTCCTTGCCCTAAAACCCTCTCAGAAATGAGAGGAGGCCTGTGCCCAGCAGTGGGACGTATAAAGGCTGTAACTTTACTTTACTTTTTATAAGTAGGTTAAATAATAGTATACGCATGCAGCCCCGGCGGTGAAACATTACAAGAAAACGTGACGTTTTTGTTTTTTAATGCCGTACTAAATTTCTTCACCACGTCGATAAAATACATTCACTTCAAAAAACTGTCTACCAAGTGAGGCAACTATGGCAAATATATGGGTGAGACCGATGTTCAGCAGTGGACTATGAAATGCTGTACCAGTACCTGTGATATAGTAATATAGTGCTCTGGTTGCGTTACCTCAGATGCAGGTAAATAGACGATTAAGTGCCTCAGCATTTGTATGTAAAAATTTGTTATTATAAACTCGCCTTTTTTTTATTCTTATTGGAAAACTTACAGCTAACATAAACAGTAAATAAATGAGTAACAACTAGAAGGCCATTTAAAAGTTTTCACCTATAGACAATATGAACTTACAAACAATAATTCTAGTCGGTAAAAGATAAACATCGATTAAGACAAATACAGTAAATTAACTATATTAAACAGAAAACACTTAAAAAAGAATTTTCTCGCTAAAATATTTTTGATTCGAGAAACACTGGTACTAAACATATCCAAGTCAACGCTATTGGAAATGTTAAAAGTTCTGCATGCACGTATCATAAAATAATTTTGCCTGTATTTATTCCGGGTATGCGGCACGTGGAGTAAACGAGGCTTTCTTGATAGGGTAGCTCTTGTTGTAAAGCCTAACTTACTCAGTAGCTCCGGACAGTCAATATTACCATTTGCCAATTTAAAAAGATAAATCATATCTGCTATGCGCCTACGTTCGTGCAGAGGCAAAATATGAAATTTTTTACATCGCGAAATGTAGTTATTAGTGTAAAATTGCGTCTTAAATTGCAGAAAACGTAGAAAACGCTTTTGTACTTGCTCAATCCTATCTATATAAATGTTATAATTTGGATTCCACACTTGAGAGGCGTACTCTAAATGGCTGCGAACAAGAGCGCAATAAAGTATCTTATATGTTTTAATATTATGAAAACATATTTAACACAAGTATCAGTGAAAAATTAGCACGCAGTTCACCTAATAGCAAACGGATGTTGTGATCCATAGACATCTACATCCATACTCGAGTAAGAGTCAAAGTACCATGTGAGACAACCCGGAGACAAAGGCTCATTGCTTTTTTATTATTATTATTATTACTTATTATTTATTTATTTTGGTTCACCAACAAAAGAAACACTTATTATCATCATTACAGCCCTTCACAAGTCCAGGTATTCTGTGAGAGCGTAGTCCTTCCCGAGAGAGTCGAGAGGACCCATTCGTGCTACAACCATAATATAGCGCAGCTTGGCTCTGCCACGTATCTAATGCGTATGTGGAAAGCTTTAATTTCGCAGAGGACTTTTAACAGGCTGTAATGAATGAAAAAAATTTACAGATCGTAAATAAACATGTGTATTCAACGTGTATTTACGCTGTGTAAACTATTTTACAATAAACAAACTTATTTTAATGATATTATGTACCGTCTGACCGATTATCAAACCCGTTTCAATTCAAACATCTCATCATTCTTCAGCCTTTGTAATCCTCATTCCAATCCATTAGCGGGACCAAAATCGCGTAGCGATTAAAGTTAACCCTCAATGCTTACGGTACTTACAGAGTATTAGACACGCGCGTGCGGTCACAGTGATCCATTGTCCGGTACGAGGGGCGTCGCGGTAAATGTATTGGATTTACCTGCCGTTGCCTGTGGCCCGCTTGCCGATTTAAAATGCCTCGATAAAGTTGGGTTAAGTTTTTTTTTAAATTTATAAGTTAAAGGGAACTCTTATAGTAACGACTGGCGACGTGGTGATCTCTTATAAAAAAAATCTTTATTGTACACACTAGAAGATGACGACAGCTAAAACACGTAAAAATCCACAAAGGCGAGCTTAACTTTTAAAAGAGTTCTATCACTGTCACTAGAGCTCATCACAAGTCCACTGTGTTCATACATAGGCCTCTCTCACACCATTAAAATCCATTTAGCTGAAGATTCTACCTTAAATAGAAAAAAAAGGTGACAAGTTGCCGAAACTGCTTCGAGTCTTATCCAGAACTAGTTCTTAAAACTTGCCAGCAAAGACAATATACCTTTATGGTCATAATTGTCATTGCGTCAAAAGTGAAAACGGGGTACAGGGAGACTTTTTTGTATCAACCATCCGTAAACAAAAACGCCAAAGATGGATTTCATTATGCGTGTTTATTCAACGCAATAAAGAATGTCAAGGACTTTAAGTAGGTTAAAAATGGCGGATTCGAAACCGCTAACTATACCACTAACTAGTTTTGCCGTGTCCTTATCCATAAGGTCAGAGGAAGAATCTATTCTGGTATCTGAGACATGGCATTCACATTACGTCCCGTCCCGAAATCTAAGTTTCATTGAAGCTCGCATATTCTACTGTAATCTCTATCACCACGATCTGTCAGACAAATACATTTACCTTTTAGCCAAGCTATCATCACATACATAGGCACCTAAAGCTATAATATACCTCTTGTATTATGGATGATAATAATGGAAATGAGGTGATCGCCACCAAGCTATTTTTAATTTGTTTTTTGTAGTTATTTGCGTAAATTAATACATGATTGTAAACTGATTTTTTTTTAAATTGTCCGCTGGGTTTTTTAATGGTCCTTCCCAGGACAGAGGTATTTCCGAACCAGTGGTAAATTAAATATTAGAATGACTTTCTATCCATTACAACCTATAAAATTCCACTGATGAACATATACAGGCCTCCCTCATAGATTGCGTCATGGGAGGATTTCGCTATAGTTGCCACGCTTGGCAAGCGGTTTGGCAACCGCAGATTTTTCTTATTTTGAGTTGTTATCAGGAAGATGCTGCTGCCATCTCCTGTTTCATTTTTTCCCTGTCGCCTCTTATGACACCCTCGGGACGAGATGGGGTAGTGGATATGCTTACACCGCCACAACACGGTTACTAACACACTACTTAAGAATGACTTTCAAAAAGTATTATTTATAATCTGTATAGAACAAAAAAGTTTTTATTATATTCTATATTAAATGAGATACCTAATGCATATCGGTATAATCTCAGTATCAAAAATGAAAAAAAAAATTTCAACTGAACTCTCTTCGGGCAAAGATCGGTCACCATTAAAACTGTATTAAGTGCGCTCGAGGCTTATGATACTTAATGATGTACCATAAACTATTGTCGAATCAGAGACGTGTCTATTCCTATTACTGGGTTAGCCTTCTGACACCGTATTGTAGTAAACATAATATATTTCTTAAGCTAGGTGTAGCAGAATTCATTAGAGCATATTGCGTGATCGTCTCTTTTAGCTTTCCATTGGCAAAAAAAGTTATTTTGTTTTCGCCGGTTTTCAGTACCTTGCTATGTATTCAATTAAAGAAAAAAAATTCCAATTGCAAATGTTAGTTGTGATTCTTGTTCATTACAGTATTAGAAAATGGAAAGTGAGTTTTTCTTAAAAATAACTTACAATCTACCTAATGTATCATAAAGACGTTTTACATACCGTAATTGCAAATGGAGTCCCATGGATGTCTGAAACTTATAGTTCCATGTTTATGTGGGACCCAATGGAATATGGGGTTTGTGAGAGTAGGCGATGAGCTAGCTATCTTTAACTTCTTTTACAATTTTCCATTTAAACCTACATTTTTTGGCTAAACTGTAGGATATTTTATTTTTACGTGGTAGAGCCGTGCTGCAGCTATATTAGTAGTATAGTTGTAGCACGAATGGGTCGGCTTGACGGGGAAGGACCACGCTCTCACAGAATACCAGCGTAAAATAGCAGCTTAACACTGCTGTGCTTCGTATGGTGAGTGCAGAGAATCGGAGACCCTTTTTACTGGAAAAGAGGCATTCCATCTTAGTCCTCACGGGTGACGACGCATCTGCATTTTGATTCTTTATTGAGGATAGATGTAAATGTCTATAGGTCACAGCAGCCACTTACCATCAGGTGGACTGTGTGCTCGTTTGTCATCCTATCCTAAAAAAATTAAAAAAATAAAGGTGGTCCGCGTAGATCGCTGCGCGTTGAAATCTGTCTACCCCCTCGGCGTTTACCAACGTGACAATATGTATATAAATTACATATGGACAAACATCCATACCCGGAACAGTAGGCCATACAAATGATCCTTAGCATGGCCCCTTAGCGCCTCAGTCAAATACCATACCACTGCGCTACCGAGCTGTCCTTATTTCGCGAACATGTATAGTCTGCCAACATGCTTTGGAATATGGCGAAATCTTCTTTCGAATTATGGACAAAGTTCCCAACTAATGCTTAGCGCATTCTTGAAAAGGTCTATGTTAAGCCGAAAACTAAATAGACTGTTGATTAGTGTAACTTTATACGTTACATTACCGTCTGAACTATAACATAGGTAGCCTGTGCCTTAGTAAGGCGTTAATGTACTATGCAGTGTTCTTACTTATTGATGCCGTACTATGAGAAATGAGAATAGAATAGAATAAATTTATTTGCAACTATACAAATCGGCATGAGATTAACCTAGTATTGTGTATAAAGTGCAAATTTTAAACAGTATGTACTTAACTAACCTAAAATTATATTAATTTTAAATATTCTTTTAAATTATAAAAAAACACTTGTTTTGTAGCCATTCGGTTAATGAAGTTTTAAACTTGTTTCCTTCAAATTTTTGTATAAAGTTTGGTAATTTATTAAATTAATATCATTATAATACATTTTTTTAATAAATATAAGCTAGGTGGAGAGCTACTATACCGTACAATACATAAGCAGTAAATATATTATACGTGCTGTAGTCATCCTGCTGTGTATTATGACTTTAGCTCGGCTTGGTAAAGTAGCATAATATTGCTATGTTTCGTATCATTATCATCATCATCATTACAGCCCTTCACAAGTCCACTGCTGAACATAGGCCTCCCCCAAGGAATGCCACAAATCACGGTCCTGAGCCACCTGCATCCATCGACTTCCTGCATGTCTTACCAGGTCGTCACTCCATCTAGTGGGGGACGCTCTACACTTTGTCTTGTATGGTGCGTTTTAATAGCCAGAAACCTTTATTACCTACTAATCACGGGCAATTCCTCTTAGTCCTCAGGGGTGACAACGCATCTGAATTTTTATTCTTAATCGATGATAGAATAGGTGTCTTCAGGTCACAACATCACCTCCATCGGGTGGACTGTGTGCTCGTTGGTTGATATTTGCATATGCGAGTCGAAGATCTGACAGTTTTTATATTGTATTTTGTTTTTGTCCGTGTCTTTAAAATCAAACAGTTTTACGTGGTAGAGCCATGCTGCAGCTATATTGTGGTTGCAGCACGAATGGTTCGGCTCGACTGGGGTAGGACCACGCTCTCATAGAATACCAGCGTAAAATAGCAGCTTAACGCTGCTGTGTTTCGCGTGATGAGTGTAGAGAACTGGAGACCCTTTTTACTGGAAATGAGGCATTCTATCTCAGTCCGCACGTCCACTTACCATCAGGTGGACTGTGTGCTTGTTTGTTATCCTTATTCTATAAAAAAAGTGACAGTACGAATCGAATCAATACACAGTAAGTGATATATGTCACAAACACTTAGCCAATACGGATTTTCACGCCCAACCCTAAAACTCGCCAATCCCCAATACTATTACAACCCTCCTATCGATGTCGCGGTACAAATCGGGTGCCTTTTGTGTTTTGACAGGAGTTAACGTTGTAGCAGGGTACTGACGTCTCTACCTGCGCCGCGTCACTGGGCCCAATGTACACCGCGGGGGGCTAGCGTGCACCGTATTGTGCTATTATTTGCAGGGTTAAACATAATATAAGTGTACTCATGATACTGGAGTGACGTCTTTAATGTTTTTACTATATCTCTTTTGTTATTCATAACCATGTTAATCTATGCATAAAAATATTACTGAAGACTCTGTCTGTAATATCGAAAACACTGCTTTATATTGAGCTAAGGTTATTTGCATGCCATTAAGACATGACTAACCACTTTTTTAAATGTCTGTCTGTCTGTCCGGGCTAATCTTCGAAATGGCTGAACCGATTGTAGTGAAAATTCATGATCAGATTGAGACCAATACCAGTAGAGATCTTAGCTTTATTTTATTTAAAAAGCTTTGAGATATTTTTGGACAAAACGAAAAATTTATAAATGGTCTTTGCTTATCTTAAAATTAAATAACGCTAAATTAATAGCTCCCACCAACTAAAGCCAGCGCGGGTTGCATTTTGTATTTAATTAAAAATAAAATGTATTTTCCTTTATCGTTATTAAAAAAATAACATCTCTGGGTGCCAAACGCACCTACCTATATTAGATAATGCAATAAGTTGAAAGTTATGGGATTGGCATGTCATTTCGACAAAAATCCCAAAAAAAAATTAAAGAGAAAAAAAAGGTGAAAGTTTTTGCAATACTCCAGCTATTTTAAATTATAAAATTATTCAAAAAAAGAAAAGTTAGTATTTCCACAAATCATTTTTATCAATATTTTTAAAATAATTTAAGCAGAAGAATGGTGGAAATAGTTAAAAAATCTTAACATAGAAGAAGAGTTTTAATATTGAGTTAAAGATAAATTCATACAATATGCTAGAATATGCATTATTATAGCAAATACTAGGACTAGTTAAGCTGCAATCGACGTCGGCAATTTGTGGACAATTGGAATGATTTGCAGCAATCATTTAAACTACTGTTATTTCAACTTTGTGCCGACGTTTTCATCGCACTGACCCGTGCTAGATGCTTTCAGAAATCATTAATATCATATCTACAGTCTACATAATTACAATTGATTTTCAAGTAACACGTAGTACACAAGTAACACCTAATAAGACTGCTTTTAAAAGATTAGTACGTGAATATTTTTTAATGAAATCAGACGTTAGTTTGTATGGTCAATGTTATCATTTGATTACCTTTGTTGTAAGTTTACTATTTATGTTATATATTTTTGGCACCTATCACATTATTTTCACACGACCCGGGTTGACTGGGAGAGAATACCAAAAGGCATTAAGTCCGCCCTTTGTAATCCTTTTTGTTAAGGTGTACAATTAAGAATAAATAAATAAATAAATAGTTCGTTAACATCACAAAATACAAAAGTAATGTATGTTTTACATCATAATCAATCACAATTTATAATTCGGACAAAATAGTTTTATGACAAAATAAATTTATTACAACCTAACATCATTCCGTATTTACGGTCCAATTTTACGGTACTGAATAATTCAAAATCCAATTAGGTAAAATAAGCGCAACACTTATTTCTACTCATTATAGCAAAATAACAGAAAAAGTTATACCAGTCAACATTCTGAAACATAATGCTCGACACTGTCCATCAAAAAAAAAAAACAATAAAAACAAGACTGGCCGTTCTAGAAAAATAGCGGGAAAGTAGAGTAATATAGTCAACTGTTTTCTTTTTACGTATTAGGAAATAATGCGCAAGTGGTTATCATAATACTCTTCCCATATGTCGGGCCTTGACTGGAATAGAAATGTACGCGAGTAACGCGAGAAAAATCGACGGAAAACGGCCATTCCGACGAAGGCTATACGCGATGAAGCGAGAACACTTATGATATTGGCATACTTAATTATTTAGCTTGGCATACATGCCCAGCCAACTACAACGTTATGTATAGACGCAAACAATAGAAGACATTACTCGTTTTGTTATAAGTTGAATATTTGTTTGCACTATTATATGCTCTAACGACTCTCTGACTTTAGGAATGCAAGGGATAATGTTAGAGGCAGCCTTTTCTGTCAAATTATTTTGAATTTCATTTTTAAGTTATTAAAGCATTATTTTCATTGTTTTCAATACTAAATATAATGCATTTTTGTCTTATGCTTTATTCTTCGTATTCGATTATTTAATTACACAGCGAAGGTTGAGACTCAATTATTTTTTTTAACATCTCAGACTTAACTATTAATGAACAATAAATTGATTGCTTTAGGGCTTTGTTTGAATATGCCAGCCTTAACATAAAAATTAAATAAGCAGAAAAATATTATCACTGGAAACTATCACTTGACAAATAAAAAATAGGAATAAGTAAGGCTACCGTCGTCTTATTAAATGTTAAAATGCCTGTGTTCACGACAGTAAACGAATGGCGGATTCGAACTTATGTCTTACTGCAGTCTGCATCTTATACTATTAGGCTACTGCGCTTAACATGCCTTACAACTTGCCTTAAAACGCCGTACCTACTGACTGACTTTACATCTTGTCCAAATTACAATGTTTAATTTCTCAGACATTCAGATTATCCTAAGATGTTGAAATACTCGTGCATCTTTCTGTATTTTCTCCCGATTACTATATGGGTGCCTTCCATGCATGTGTGAATAGGCTTTTGTTACCCCAAAACTGTGCGATTTGCTATCTGGGGCTTCATCACCACTCACCACCAGGTGGGACTATAGTCAAGCACTGGCTTATAATAACTAAAAAAATACACCGCTGAGTTGTGGTAAATTAGCATTTATATATTTAAAGCAGCTTAACGCTGCTGTATTTTGTATGGTAAGTGTAGAGACGATAACGAAACGATGTGTAGAACTGGAGACTCTTTCAACTGGAAACGAGGCATTCTGTCTCAGTCCTCATTTCGATTCATAATCGAAGACAGATGTAGATAGATGTCTCTATATCCACTTACCATCGGGTGACTGTGTGCTCGTTTGTCACCCTTATTCTATAAATCAAAATTAATAAAAATATAGGGTGCTAGTATATAAAAGCATTTCATCCTATTCCTCAATGCAAGGTCAGTTGTCAGAAGTCAGTTGGTTGCAAATGCTCGTGGGCAGTAACACTTGCCATCCATATATCCGTTTGTCACTTTACTTTTATAAAAAATCAAGAGTTTATTGGTTAGTAATAAAATTCGTTAATTTTAAAATAAAAACAGATTTTTTTTATTTTGTTTTCAAGTCAGTCAAAGGCATATTCGTGTGAGGCCTACATACACTTGTCTAATTTGAAATAAAAATCGGAGTCAAAAACAAAGACCCGCGCGGCCTTAACCCTTCGGCCATCGACCTCTCTAATGCGATTATAATTATACCGTACGACGGACAGTTTTGTAAACATAGGGTTGTGACGCAATGTAAACTATTTTTTACGACTCCTTTTTTTGTTTCACTCGGCGTGATTTTTTGTTTCTCTATGATCGGTGGAAGTCGGTGATAGCCGCAACAATTAGGAAGTAGACACGATCATTAAGAAATTACTGCATTTGCCGTAAAATTCCACAGCTGTACATGGGCCTCTCCTATCAAAGGAGGATCTATATGTTATGTTGTTATACGTGAAAAGAAAACTTCGTACCCAATTTTAAGCATATGGCGCTCACGGAGGAATTAGAGATTTGGCATAGTTAAATTTTATATGGCGAAGGAGTGCGGCAAGCCAAAATTGACATATATTATGTGTTACAAATACATAAAATTATATAAAATATAACATTCATTGTTTACGTCCATACTGCCAATGTCAAACACATAAAAGTCTGTGTTTAAACAGACAAGGAGCAGAGATTTATGCCATAGATTTATATAATAATATGCAGTTAAAAGTTATATATATATATATATATATATATATATATATATATATATATATATATATATATACTAAGAGCTTCAAGTGAAATAAGTTGGCTTAATACACAAATTTAAATTCAAACAGTCATAGTAATAGACGTTTCGCACCTTTGCGTCTACACGTCACCGGTCTGATATTTTACAACTGGCGTAAGTAAATAGTTATACCACTATCTATCGGCTAAAGGCTTCACCTTAATATCTTTCTGGGATTTCCTATAGTCGCCTCTCGATGACCCACGGGATGACATAAATTGATTGATTCTCCTACGCCGTCACCACATGGCAAGATATGAAAATAATTAGTTCTAAGAAAATAATACGTGGTAGAGTCATGCTGCAGCTAATATTACTGGTATAGTTATAGCACGAATTGGTCAGCTCGACCGGGGAAGGACCACGCTCTTACAGAATACCAGCGTGAAATAACAGCTTTACACTGCTGTGTTTCGTATGATGAGTGTAGAGTACCGGAGACCCTTTTTATTGGAAACGAGGCATTCCATCTTAGTCCTCACGGGTGACAACGCATCTTCATTTTGATTCGTAATCGAAGATAGATGTAGATGTCTATGGGCCACAGCAACCACTTACCATCAGGTGGACTGTATGCTCGTTTGTCACCCTTATTCTATAAAAAAGCTAAAATACGTTAACTGTAGTGACGGTGTAAGAATATCTACTACCCAATGTCTTCCGTGTGTGTAGTAAGAGGCGACGGAGGGAATCTGATGCAGGAGATAGACCGCAGCGTCTTCCTGATAAGAACATAATATTATAAATATTACGGCTGCCAACACGCCCGCCAATATCCCCCATCCCACCATAGATATGAGGCAATCCGTAGGTGGGTCTATGTTTAGCAGTGGAATTTTATAGGTTATAACGGATGAACACTATTTAGATAGTTGTATTCCCCTTTTTCGCAAACATAAAATATTGCCGCTTCCAGCATCATACATTTACGAAATCTGTGTCTTTGTTCACAAAAATAGTAATTTATTTGAAAAACAGAACGACGTTATAATTAGCACTAGTAGAAACATACATAAATTGTGTGTACCAAAGCAAAGAATACAACTATACTCAAAAAATGTATCTTGTATGGCAATACATGTTTACAACAAATTGCTTGTTTGTTTCAAAAAAATGAATATAGGAATCTTTAAAAGTAAATTATTTAAATTTCTCTTAAATAAATGTTATTACTCTATAAATGACTTCTTAAATGATAAATTTGACTTGAATTGTAATTATTGAAATTAAGCTCGACTTAATTTATTGACATGTTTTAACTAAAAAATATTATGAATTAATTGATTGACATTTTTGTTTTTATATAGATGCTATTTAGTTTCCATAAGTATAGCTGTAAATATATTTATACTCTATAATAATTAATGTCTTAGTTTTATATTATATTCTAACATAATCTGTCTGAAATATTTGTACGCCGGAAACGGCAGAATATTTGGGATCCGAATTATTTTGTAACAACTTAAATGTACCATATTCTAACAAATAAATCATCTTATCTTATCTTATCTTAACTAACATACGTAACATTCAGCAACAATACCAACGCTAAATCCTCTCTTTTCTACTGACTTCAAAAAGGAGACGGTACTCAATTCGACTGTATGTTTTTTTTCTTTTTTTATGTGTTACCTCATAACTTTTTTCTGGGTGAACCGATTTCGATTATTCTTTTTTTTATCTACCGACTTCAAAAAGGAGATGGTACTCAATTCAATTGTACATTTTTTTTATTTTTTTTGTGTGTTAACTCATAACCTTTTTCTGGGTGAACCGATTTCGATAATTCTTTTTTATTTGAAAGCTGGTACTTCTCATGTGGTCCCATATAAATTTGATCAAGGTATGACCAATAGTTTTTGAGTCATTCTTAATAATTTATATTGAAGTCGGTTGTACAAAATTTTTACTTTTATATTATTTACTAAAATTTCATTGCTATTTCGAAAGCATCTTCATAATATCATTTGCAATTGCATTACATTTTGAAAGATTTAGAAAGAATATTCTACAAGCCGCCGAAGAAGATTAGTTTGTTCTTGACATCTGTGGAGTGTACTAATAACCCTCTACAAGACTCCGAAGTGTACAAGCTTGATAGTGATTGTGGTCTATCTTATATAGGGCAAACAAAAATATCAATAAAAACCCACGTAAAGGAACATATAGCTGACGTAAAACACCAGCGCTCTGAGAATTCTGCAGTAGGCGACCCCTGCTATTGCATCAGATTTAATAGACTACAAATCCTCGCGAAAGAACATCGATTCCTCCGCGAAGAATGATACATGAGGTAATGATGGATGTATGCAACTTGATAATAAATAAGCGGTAACACAGTGCCCAAAATCGTCATATTCCAATGTAGACCAGCGTGACCAAAACAAGCGGGCATATCACTCAGTAACACGTTAAGCGGGCCCTTGACTCGTTCGTGACATCAGGCCTTTAGCCTATAGAAGGTGTAGTAAAGATTTCGTTTTCGTTGGATGCGTGACAGGAGGCTCGCATGTCTGCACGGCAGCCCATTCAGCCTGTCTACGTTTGTGCCCTGGTCATTCACTCGCCGACTCTTGTAATTACCTGCTCATATGCTTTGTGGGTCTTGAAGCGTTTGATTGTAAGTTTTGTTTCGCTTACTTTATTTGATAACTGGCGATCCTCCCCGGCTACGCCCGTGTATGATCTATTAATGGCGCGTTATTTAGATTTTAGGTAATCATAAAAGACTATTTATTATATATATTTTTCACTTTCTCAAATTAAAAAATACTCCAAGTTTTCGGATAAAATACCAAGCGATCTAGGCTATTTAAATCACTCCTGGTATTCATAACAATAGTTCAGCCATTCTAAATTTACTTGGACAGACAGGCAGGCAGACAGACAAACAAAAATTTTAAAAATGGTTATTCATTTCTTAATGGCATGCAAATAACTCCTTCAGATTAATAAAAGCAGTTATTTCGATATTACTGACAGACACTTGTTGGATGCTTGTCTTTTAAGCCATGTCTTCATTTCATTCGGGATCTTCGTTTTATAGATTTTCGGTATCAAGTTATTATAATCCTTTATAGTACACTGCTTCACAATATTATGTTGATGCGTCACATTGCGCAGCCTTTAGGAGATTTTGACGGTAACTTCAGCCAGCAGACACACACATACAGACGTTTCCTAAGCACACAAATTGGACATTAGTGAGCGATTTCTAAGCTTAGTTGTACCGTTAGTATTCATTTTTGGCCCCATAAGTGATTACAGATCTTTATACTTTGTGGTATTGGTGACAAAAACACCTGAAGCCTCCCAATTGATATCCAGCCTAAAGAAATCTGGCTTTTGGCTAGTTTCCTCAAAGTTATTTCTACATAATATGCACTATTTATTTATTTTATTTCATTTATACCATTTATTGCATGCATTATATTACATAAACTCTGATAACAAATTATAATTTACTTAACGACAATTGCCTTATTGCCAAACAGCGATACTTTCATGAAAAATTATTTTTGTGCACTGTCTGACTAAGGTTTTATTATTTTTTTATATATTTATTATAACCAACAAGATATACTGTTGTGTCGTAAAATTCACACTACCTGATGGTAAGTAGATGCTATAGCCTGTAGACATCTAAATCTGCCTTCGATTTAGTATCAAAATGCAGGTGCGATGTCATCGCAGAGTCTTAACACATTCACTGTCCGACAAGAGACACAATAGTAAGACAATAGCAATGTACCATATGGCTCTCAAGCATATGGCTCATGGGACAGTGAATAGGTTAAAATGGAATGCCTCGTGTCCAGTGAAATGAGTCTCCAGATTTCTACACTCACCATACAAAACACAGCAGCACTAAGCTGCTATTTTACGCTGGTATTCTGTGGAAGCGTGGTCCTTCCTCGGTCGAGCCGACCCATTCGAGCTACAACCATAACATAGCTACAGCGTGGCTCTACCACGAGTATATAATGTTTGAAAACGAAAGAACATAGACTATAAAGAGAACTTCAAGAATAAATAAGATATACATACAAATAACTGTAACAAAACACCTTCAATGTTTTTGCTTTTCAAGCTTACTGTTATAAATCAAAAGCACGATTAAACCGCTCCGATTAAATGTTCGTTAGACGTCGAGAAATTACACTTAAATATGAGAAACAACTCCTTGCGCCACTTTTGTTTTGGGCTGTTTGAAATGACTTAATAGTTTCGTTTTACAACGCTTTTTTTAATTGCTATTGTAGTACCAGCTTACACGGCTCATTTAATTCAGAATTATCTTTTTATCTATACAGTATAAATAAAACTAATGTGTCTGTCTGTAATATTGAAATAACTGGCTTCTGTAAAGCTCAGGGGCTTATTTGCATGGTATAAACACATAAATAACAATTTTTTAAATTTTTGTCTATCTGTCTGTACGGGCTAATTTTCGGAATGGCTGAACCGATTTTGATAAGACTTTAGAAAAAAATAGAGATCAACGCCAGGGCTATATTTTATCCGAAAAACTTAGAGAATTAGAGAGTTATAGCCTATATAGATCCCACGGCTGGGCACAGGCCTCCTTTCATTTCTGAGAGAGTTTCTGGGCAAGGAAATGTCCACCGCGAACTTCTCTTTTTTTAGTTACTTAAACAAGCAGGTTTCCTCACCATTTCCTTCACTATTGATCACGTGCTAAATCAGCACTTATAATTATAATTAACAATTTCATTGTTCCTGTCGGGGATCGAACCCGGGTTGCTCGCGTACTGTGAAATTTGCAGTGAACGCTTAGCACATGAGCTACCAGCGTAAAATAGCAACTTAAAGCTGCTGTGTTTCGTATGGTGAGTGTAGAGAACCGGAGACCCTTTTTACTTGGCAACGAGGCATTCCTTCTTAGTCCTCACGGGTGACAACGCATCTGCATTTTGATTCGCAAACGTGTATAGATGTAGATGGCTATGGGCCACAGCAACCACTTACCATCAGGTGGACTGTGTGCTCGTATGTCACCCTTATACTATAAAAAAAATTGCTTTGCCACCAAAATCAATTTTTTATATTCTACTAAGCCAGCGCTTGTCTACGATCCCACCTGATGGTAAGTGGTGATGTAGCCTAAGATAGTGAAGCGCGCGCTGACTTAACAAAAGCCTATTCACTCTTGCCTTGAAGATACCCACACTGTAATCGGATGGAAAGACAGATGCTGGCAACTTATTCCACTCCTTTGCTGTACGCATCATGAACGACGTAGCGAACCGTTTCGTTCGAATGCGTGGTAAATCAACAACGAAAGGGTGGAGACTGGCCGAACGTCTGGTTGTCCGATGGTGGAAGGGAGAGGGAAGAATTAAATTGTGCAATTCCTGCGCACACTCTCCGAAATGCATCCTGTAGAAAACCGAAAGGCTGGCTACTTTGCGTCTGTGTTCGAGGTAGGCAAGATTGGTTTTAACCAAATTCGGGTCACCAATAAGCCTCATAGCACGCCTTTCCATTGAGTCCAAAGCTGCTAGGTGGTATTTTGCAGCACCAGCCCATATATGGCAGCAATACTCCATGCACGACCGGACTTGCGCTTTATATAAAGTAAGCAGCTGTACCGGCGTGAAGTATCGCCGCACCTTTGCAAGGACTCCCAGCTTCCTTGCAGTTGCTTTCTCCTTGGACTCAAAGAACCACCCGAAGTTCAGATTTGAGGATATCTCAAACCCTAACAACCGAAGGCGGTCGGTATATTCCAGTGATACATTTCGGAAAGAAGGAGTCAAGGTGAGCTGGCTCCTTTTTGCAGTGAAGAGACACGCTTGTGTTTTGGAGGCGTTGAATTTCACAAGATTGGCATCGCCCCATTCGGAGACTGCCTGTAGTGTGAGATTCACACGCTCTACCATAGCTTCTCTTTCGGACTGGATTTGATCCCGACTGGCCCGAGGACTTGGTTGGTATCTCTCCACAACTGTGCTATCGTCTGCATACCCATAGATACCGGGCATAAGCAGATCATTAATATGCAGCAGGAAGAGAGTTGCGGAGAGAACGGACCCCTGAGGAACACCGGCGTTAGTCGCCATAGGATCGGATGAGCAGCCATCGACGACGACCCGTAGAGACCGCTCACTCAGAAAGTCCTTTATCCATTCAATCAGAGCAAGGGATAAGCCGTACGCTGGAAGCTTACCCAAAAGGCTAGTGTGCCAAACTCTGTCAAAGGCCTTCGAGACATCAAGGGAAACAGCAAGCGCTTCCCCACTGTTCTCGAGTGCCTCGCCCCATACCTTTAAAATATTACATTTAAACCTATAATAAATGTTTTGTTTAAATTTTTGAAGTGAAACCTTTTTTTTATTACCGACATTTCAGGTAGTTTACAGCACCTACTGTCATGAGGACTCAGGGGTTTGACGTCCTGATGCTTAGTTAACGAAGGTTACCTTCAACTTTCACTTCAGTTCATCACATCAGCGATATGTTTTGCATTCTTTCAAACGTGACTTCCTGCCTCAGTTTTCATAACTCGCAACGTACTTAATTTTTCCGACCAATTTATAAATAATTGAAACAGATCGAACGTAACGGCGAATGGTCAATTAAAAACTGCGTAACAGTTATTCCTTGTCAATTAAGACCGTTTGGACATGGCACCCAAGCTTAACACTACTAAATTGAGACAGTTTCTGTAATTAAGAAACTCACATGTTTCGACACCGTTGTTTTGGATTTCATCGCGTAGCCATACGAGGCGTGGAAATTGTTTTTAATAGATGTGAAATTTGATTTGATTTCGCATTGTTGTATTGCAGGTTACATACTTTTGAATTTACATTTCATATAAGAATATTAATAACACGAGTATATCCGTAGAAGATGAGAGTACTCTGAACCTAAATGATATAACCCAGCGGATATGTTGGCCGAATTGGTTATGAGTGAGAAAGAAAAATTTAAAGTGACGACCTGATGAAGCAAGTTTTTTATAAAACTCTAGTGTTGAATAAAACTATTTGTATGGATTTTATCGCGTTTAATTTACTTATTTTTAGTTCCCGACGTTTCATGGTCATGGTCACGAGGGGACTGAGATGTTTGACGTCTCTATGTCATAGTTAGGCTAACTTCATATTTTGAATATTAATTTAAAAGGAAAACGAACTTACAATTCAATTCGTAATTGGTTACTACAATCCATGGTCCTCTGCAGCCAAACAGAAATAGGTAAAAGGGTGGTACCTACTCACACGACTCCTATGCAGAAGATATCATACAACGTAAAATACCCAGAGCGGTGACTAGGTTAAGTTAGTGTTCGATGGACCAACCGCATCTGCTCAACGCTCATAGGGTTCGAATTGCGAATGCATACGCGCGTGGAGCCAGTCACGGCAATGAAACTGACCTTCTTCTTCCCGTTGCCAGCTTCACAGTTTTCCCGGGCTGGTATTTGAGAGACTCTTTCTTAAACCGACTGCGTTTTTTCACCTTCGGTTATGGGCGAGAGTTGGACAGAGGAATCTCGATCCAGAGCTTCCGGCGTCCAGGAAGGAGAATGGAGGAACGTCTGAGTGTTTCTGTTCTATTTGTTTCCTAGTGAACCAGAGCAAATAACAAGCGGCAACCACATAAGGGAAGAATTCCTCAGACTTGGCCTGGGGACCATCATGATCTGCGCTCTCTTCCAGACCCATTCGTCAGACTGTTACAGTCGGACAGGAGAGCTGAATATGTGTTAACTCAGTTTACTAATAAAGAAAACGTTTGAATCAGGAGTAGATTAACCCCCGCCTATGGGAGAAACACACATATCCATCAATTGTCTTCTACAGGCTGATGAAGAAGAAGATGGTTGTTAATCCATTCTTTGCATTTTTACTGCAATAAATAAATAAATTCAGAAAATTGTAGTTTCAATTATACCAGTCCAGAAATTTACAGGTGGGGATAGTAAAATTAAAGACCTGCAACTTTTTTTATAGAATAAGTGTGACAAACAAACACACGGTCTACCTGATGGTAAGCGGATGCTGTATTCTTTAAATATATGTACATTTATCCTTGATTAAGATTAAAAATGCAGATGCGTTATCATCCTTGAGGACTTAGATGGAATGCCTCATTTTTAGTAAAAAGGGTTTCCGGTTCTCCATACTAACCATATAAAACACAGCAGCATTAAACTGCTATTTTACGCTGGTATTCTGTAAGAGCGTGATCCTATCCTGGTCGAACTACTTCTGGGATACTAAAGCTCAAATGACATAAATACATACACTTATTAAATGAATTAGATCTATTAAAATATAATCATCAATATATTATCAGTGTCTACGACGTTGCCTACGTTGCCTTTCGTAGACGTCGATTATAACTTAATCGAGTTACGATTTATAGAAATAATCGGTCATTGATTTATTCGATACCCATCGACACGCAACTCTATTGTATTTTAAATTCTAAGTGTTGATAAGTAAGGAGTATATTTTAAGAAGTGGTTATTATATATGAATACAAATTATTGCGGGGTATCAAAGGGCCGAGTTCCGTTTGATATCCAGCTTTGAATAAATCAACAAAAACGGCGGGCGGCAATGAGTAATGCCCGAATGTAATGTAGGCATTTCGAACAGAAAATACGATAGAGTGTTCTTGGTGTATAGTTTTTCGTAACCTATTTGTAAATATTATACAACATGTAACAAAAACCCTGTGGTTCCCGTTAAGTGCGTTACCAGTATCAGTATTCAAACGTATAGATTTTTTTTTCAAAAAACTCGACCATTAAAAAAATATTTTAATAATTTTTTTTTGCAAATTGTATGTGCTTTTATTATCTCTAACTGACACGAGCACCGGTAAAGAGGAGTCTTTGGCAATTCTATTTATTACTCCCCGGACAATGTGGAGGTAATAAAATCACATACAATTTTTTTTAATTGTATTTAAAATAATTTTTTTAATGGTCGAGTTTTTTGAAAAAAAAATATCTCTATACGTTTGAATACTGATTCTGATAACGCACTTAACGGGAACGACAGGGTTTTTAGTTAATAATTCATTAGTTACTGTTTACATTGTAGTGGCGGTGTAAGAATATCCACTACCCCATTTCATCCCGTGGGTATCGTAAGAGTTGACAGAGGAAAATGAAACAGGAGATGGGCACCAGCATTTTGTTTATGCTATGTTTAACGGTGGACCTTAATAGGCCGCAATGGTTAAGGTAATAAGGCTTTGTTTCCTATTACGTAACCCATTTCAATGTTAAAAAGGCATCCCACCTTAGCCCTCGATGGTGACAATGCATCTGCAATTTGGATTATTAATTCTTAATTATAGCAGTATACGGGCCAAATCATGCTCTTACTATAGGAAAATCACTGCTATCTATTTTAAATGCAAAGTTTCAATAACTAATAATTTTCTATATTTAATAATAGTTATCCGCAATTTCATGTTTGTAACATTTTTGAGTCCATTGAAGCTGTAAGAGCCAAAAGCTAACAGCACTAACATCATCAGAAACCAGAAAAAAAACAGGGGAATGTTTTTTGTGATGTATCATTCATTCATTCTTTTTTATTCTTTTTAAAAACGTTACCCCCACACTAGGATTTTCTCCTGTTTCGTGGAGGCAATTTACAAACATAAATTGCACAGGAACAAACATCCAGACCCGAAACAATTGTTTGTAGGCCATACAAATATGTACTTGTTCCGTGCGGGATTCGAACCCGCGTATCAATTATGTTGATTGGTACGTCTTACGGTTACAAAAACTATTTATATTTCGTCTTAGATTTCAACTCAAGACAAAACCTAGGAGTCGGATACGCTGACAACTAAGCCATGACGTCTTGAATATACTATACTGATATCTCTATAATATTTACCGACTCCATTTCATTATTTGGTCTGCCTTACTAATTTAAAGTAACCTATACAGGCGAGATGTGAAACACAAATTAACTAAAACAAATACATTATTTGTATGCTTTACTTGTAATTTAATGTTAACAAATGATAATCGAAATGGATTACATTAGAATCATAGCTATGTTTGTAGAGAATTGCCTTACGGTCTTTAATTTAATTTATTTTTAATTTACTGAAAGGCGTTCCTTAATATTTGATTTTAACTAACTGACTGATGCAGTAAGTGTAATAGGTTAATTAAACCTTTTCCTTCACCTTATTACACCATGATTGTGGAGTAATCGATTATGTAATGATTTCTTATGTTTACGTGCACACTAGGTACACATTTAAGTAAACTGACTGAGACTGAAGTGTTCGACGTTCCAATGTTGACATTGACCATGGGTGCTGTAAAGTGCTCGAAACGTCGTGAATATAAAATAAGTTAATATACGGGACAAAATACGTAAAACTAAGTTTTTTTTAAATCGATTATGTGTATAATGCAATGACACAATCGTACCTATTAGGCGCGAGCGATCGTCTGTACCTTAACAAATCAAGCCAGCCAGCAGTATGACTGTGTTACTCTGGTAGGATCGTGGTTGCATTCATTTTTATACTGAAATTTTATTTCGCAATAACGTGTGAACATCAGTATCGATTATAAGACGATGATTGATTTAAAATTACAAAATCAATAATTAAAATTATCATAATGAAAAATATCCTCGAGCCTGAATTTCGATTACGTCGATCAGTCTCAACAAAAACTTGCCATCTGCGTAGGACAGCATTATAGTATACATGTGTGTGCAAGTGTATTCTCTATTCCTCACTCTCATTTTCCGATGAAACGGCAATCCGGCACAACCGAAGAAAAATCAGGCCCAGAACAAAGGGTTTACGTGCTTTCCGAGGAACGGGGTGTACTACTGTTAACTTCCTGACTATGAACTGCTATTGAAAACTTCTTGACAGTATCAGGAGTCGCACTTACGACTACATAACCAACAAAGCAGTCGAACTCGCATAAAACAACATAACGCAGTTGTTACAAAATCAAATCATTCATACTTCTAAGAGGTTGCAGCGACATTACGAACAGTAGCCCGGGCTTGTCTAACGAGCTCACAGTCACGCAAGTCCACTTGTTTGCATAACTTACGGATAAAGGGTGAGCTTGTCGCTTATTATGCTTGGCTTTTTTCGGCTCAGTGCTTGCTTTTTATTTTGAAGCAAACTGGGCTTGATAATGTCTAGACGTGAGTCTAGTTTAGCGTGAACGACTCCGATAAAGTTAACGGCATGTTTGGCGTGGTTTCTTTAGTCCTGTAATATAATACTTTGTTAATGTTTAATTTTAACATGTTTGCTGTACCTACTGTATTTTATAAGCAATAAAAAAGTAGTAATATTATATATATAAGATAAACTTAGAAATGAGGATATCGCAGTAGAATGGAATAGAATAGAATAGAATAGAATAATTTTTATTCAATATAGATCACATGTGTAATTCTTATTGAAAGTCGTTTTTTACTTTACCACTGGTTCGAAAAAAAACCCTCTGTCTTGGGAAGAACCAACAAGAAACACAGCGGGACTTTTTTTAAAGTAAATTTTACATTAATGGTTGTACAAACTATTTACAAAATTTATTTTAGAAACTGCTTGGAAGCAACCACCTCATTCCCAGGGATTATTATCAACCATGTATTCATTTACATTATAATAACCCTTTTTTCACAGTTTCAGCTTTACAAAACATTTAAACTTGGTAATAGAGAGAGCCTGCACACTTTCCGGGACCTTGTTGTAATAGCGTATACATTGCCCCAAGAATGAATTACTGACTCTGTGGAGTCGAGAAACTGGTATCACTAGCTTGTGTTTGTTCCTAGTGTTTACAGAGTGTATATCACTTTTTTTACTAAAACTACCTTTGTTTTTGTGAACATACATTAAATTTTCGTAAATATACTGAGAGGCCAAATTTAATATATTTATTTCTTTAAATTTATCTCTAAGGCACTCTCTCGGTTTTAGGTTGTAAATAGCTCTAATGGCCCTTTTCTGTAAAACAAAAATAGTTTTTGAATCAGCCGCATTTCCCCGTAGAAAAATCCCGTAAGACATTATGCTATGGAAATAACTGAAATAAATTGATCTAGCTGTTTCAACACTAGTGAGACCTCTAATCTTTTTTACAGCATAGGCTGCAGAACTTAGTCTGCTGAACCTAGTCAGTTTGGATATATGGGGTCCCCACTGAAGCTTTGCGTCGAGAGTAATGCCAAGAAAAACAGTGGATTCAACAGGGCTCAGTTCTTCCTCATTTAAAACACATTGGTATTCAGATTTTTTACATTTGATGTTGTAAATTTAAAACATTTAGTTTTATTTCCGTTTAAATGTAGATTATTAACGTTAAACCAACCAGAGTGACCGACATAGCCCAACGGATTAGTAAGCTGAAGTGGCAATGGGCCGGTCATATAGCTCGAGGAACCGACAACCGATGGGGAGCCTCTGGGCCTCCCCCAAGGAATGCAACAAAGCATGGTCCTGAGCCACCTGCATCCATCGATTTCCTGCTTGTCTTACCAGGTCGTGAATCCATATAGTGGGAGGCCGCCCTACACTTCGTCTACCGGTACGAGGCTGCCACTCGAGAACCTTACTTCCCCATCGGTTGTCGATCCGTCGAGCTTTATGGCCGGCCCATTGCCACTTCAGCTTACTAATCCCATAAATAAAATAGAGCATTGATTAACTTTCCGCAATTTGTTCCAGCATCAAACCACCATCAAAGGACGGCGTCACCAAGAGCAACCCGAGCAAGCGTCATCGCGAGCGCCTCAACGCTGAACTGGACACGCTGGCGTCCCTGCTGCCCTTCGAGCAGAACATTCTCAGCAAGCTGGACCGCCTCTCTATACTGCGACTGTCTGTCAGTTACTTGCGCACCAAGAGTTACTTCCAAGGTAAGTGCTTCATAGTTCCTACATTAAAATAGGTCAGTTATTTTGTTTTTGTTGTATTTCATTAATACAATCTTTGCTACGACGGGGGAGGTGCACAGCCAGCAGTGGACTTTTATGGGCTAATGAAAAAGAAGAAAATATTAATATAATGTTGTCATTTCATCTCAGTTCGTCGCTTCATCTAGTGGGAGTCGCCCAACTGTGTGCTTGCTAGCTAGGCTGTGACTAAAGAACTCTTCTTTCCCACTTTTTCTTTTTGGATGATCAAAATATTAATTAAAGTGCGGTCGAAAATTATAGAAAAATTCTTTCTTCTTTATTTCGTCGTCAGTTACCTTAAAATCTTTGCCCGTTCAAAAAAAAGGAGGGATAAAGGACCGATCGTAACAAATAAACCACATTATATAGTCACAGTCTCAAAGATAATATTATTTTCGGTGAATCTGTTCCGGTATAATTGGATTCGTTCATAACATCAATTGATTGACAAATCGTCGAACTATATGGTTGGTCCATTGCCAATTCTATTTACTAATCCCCTGGGCTGTGCCAATTATATTAGACAAAGTAACATTCGATTTCATGGAGGTTATCTACTCGATAACCTTCCTTTATTCTACCTTTCCAGTACCGCCGACGTAAATTCACGTCCCTATTAAATGACCGTTGAGTACCACGGACGTTAATTCACACAGCTACACCGCGCTGCTATTTTCGTCTTAATTAACGTAAAAATACAGTATATTTTCAATTAAAAACTATTTCATTCGATTCTAAACGAAATAAAGAGTATTCCCAAATATTATACTCACTCGGTTACATAGACAAATTAAAAAATAATAGACAGTCACTTTCGGGTAGTTGGTGCTGTTAGTTGCGTAATTGTTTTTTTTTTTGTTTGTTATTTTTGTTGGATTTTCTCTCAAAAACTGGTAAGAAATGTTAATAATCTTTACTAGATAATGTTTTTGAATGATTTAATTTACAACAACAGTAAATTTTTGTGTTTCAATTGATAAAAAAGGAAAAACAAAACACCTCTACGCGAACAATTTATAACGGTCAAGATTTCAAATAAGATCTACCTTCTGAGATATTTAGCATTTTTATATATAGTTTATTGCATGTATGTATATTCATAAAAAAATATTTCTAAATGTTATATCTATATGATTGTATAAAAAAAATTAAGGAAGACGCTATAATATTTTTTCAAATAAATTTTGAAAATGAGGTTAAAAAACGCGCGTTTAAACTGTTTGTGGTTGAACTTTTAGCAAATGTTTGCGAGTGAAAAAGTAGAATTATTATAATAATTATATTTATAATTTTGGTTCATTTTAGGAACAGCATGTTATATAGATTATGAGAACATAAAAATAAAATAAAAACATTTTTCATTCATAAAACCAAATTTATTGGCAGTAAATACACTTTTTCATGGTCCCTTAGAAACAAAGAGCTAAAAAACTAAATAAACTCTAAATGTCATTCTTATTGTTTCTATTCATCTACAATCTTATCGGCTTTCAAGAACTGTAACTCAAACTTCTTAAACGTAAACAAACAAAAGTGACAAAAAAAAGGTTGACTCTGCCGCGCGCCGTGATTATTTCAAGTGCCCCCGGTACATAGGGCCATTCTTTGTTTTAGGGAGCGCGGTACACGAAAGGTGTTTAAATAATTTATTTTCTCATAAGAAACAAAGTTTCACATATAATAAGATACATAGTCTAGTGCTTAATTTATAACTAAATAGTAGAAGAGAGTAATATGTAGACATGTTTTTTATCTTATTTTTAAATATTTTAATTTATTGTATAGCTGCACTCCTTCGTATAAAATTGTTTTACTTCCATAAATAGTTCGTTTATTAGCGAGCTCAAGTTTGTGTTGTTTCTTAGGTTGTGTGTATTTGTCTTTTTTTGTAATTGTATATTGGAGTGAATGGAGTCTGTAATGTCTTTACTTCCTAATGTTATACTATAAACATTAAATGAAATTAATTTTGTATACGTTAAAACTGCCTTCAGATAAAATTTTGAATCATCAGTATACGAATTAAATTACAAATTATTCAAAGACAAATCCTAAGCGATCTCTCTCATTATAACTCTATAAGACTCTACTATACTTATTGACTGAGTCAATAAGATAAGATCTCGTTTGAAACGATTATGAGAGATGATTATGAGGAATCGAAAAAATAAATTAAGTCATTAGACCAAGAGCTGATTTTTCAATCAATACACAAAACTTTATGTTATTAATAATAACATACAAAGGAAAAATAACAAATTAAAAATTACAGTTTTTGAATAAAATTGTTCAATAGTTTGACATTTATATTCAGTCGAGTACTAGTTTGTTGGATAAGTATTATCTAAAGATTGAAAAAATCAACTAAAATTCAATAATGCTTCATACGATACGTACTTTAATTAACCGGTTTACGAACGCCGATCTGATTCATAAAATTCTGCTAATCTCGAACCAATTTACAGCGTACAGAACGAGATATCGAGTTTAGAATCGATACCGCATACCGATGTATTCGATTACTTATAAATGTGTTTCACGACACGTATTTAATGCTGTCAGGTAATTTTATTGCGTTCTACGCCACATATTAATAAATGCGCCAGCTCACGACGAGTTCTTGATTCTGTAGAACGTAATCGATATTATACGAATTTGATGTTTATGGGTGTTTAGATGTACATTATTTTATATGTTATTATTATTTATACATTCTAACGTGAAAAAGTAAACCCCGCACTAGCATTTTTCCCTGTATGAACATGTATGTGAAAACGCCTCAGGGCATTTGTAGATCATACAAAACAGTTGTGTCGTGCGGGAATCAAACCAATACCGTTAAACCGTCATCTATATATTTTCTTAAATTAAATATTATATTGAAACAAAACACATCTTACAAATATTGGAACGAAGTTCCTTATCGCACGGTACGAATTTAGCGTATGGTGGCTAAGCGAAAAAAAGTGTTAGATTTTTCCGTCACGACCCACTTTCCTATAGTGCGAGCGACATGGAATAATATCCATCTCCCTCGCACTTTTTCTTATCTTGCCATGAAAGAAATATTATTTTAAATGACGTTTCATTTTAATAGACGCTAGTAATTTGTTGTATTTGTTAATCAATAATATAATACGTTTATCAATAATAGTATACTACGAAAGGAACTTCGTTCCAACCGAGTGTTCCACGACGCTCACGCATATTTTTTTACAAGTACACGGCTATATCCACATTAGTTTATTATTATGAAAAGTTCAGTCGTAGCTTGTAAATATTAATGTCCATTTTCCAAAGTAAAGGGCATTTGCTTTATAAAATTATTTTAAATGATCTTTTTATGTAATCAGTTAAATTTACGCCTGTAGAACATACTTGTATTGCGGTTCATCTTTCCTACTTCGAGGATACCAACTTCTCATGTCTGACGATAGTATATTATATATTAACGTTTATTTTTAAACAAGCAATGTTTTCCATCCAAAACCGTATAAATTTTAAAGTTCCTATATTATATTGTATAATCTGAGACTAAACGCTATTTAAATGTACAAACGTGCAATAAAGCACAAAATAAATATCTTTCTTTCGGAGAACATGTATCGAATACAAATGAATCAGTAAATAAATAATTAAAAATTAAAAATGTTGTACAACCGACTTCAATATAAATTATTAAGAATGACTCAAAAACTATTGGTTAGACCTTGATCAAATTTATATGGGACCACATGAGAAGCACTAGCTTTCAAATAAAAAAAGAATCATCGAAAGCGGTTCACCCAGAAAAAAGTATTGAGGTAACACACATAAAAAAAACATACAGTCGAATTGAGTACCGTCTCCTTTTTGAAGTCGGTAGAAAATGAGACCTTGTTTTCGACGGAATAATGCACTTTATAAGAATTAAAAATAATCTAATGGTCGACTGCCCCATTGGTCTAGTGGTTGTGAACACGACTGCTGATTATGTGGTCCCGGGGTTTAATTCCGGGTGGAGTCACATTCTGTTATTGAGTTTTTCTGGGTGAAAGTTGTCAGTAGCAGCCCGGAATAAGGAAGTGGCGATGTTTCACCCCCGTGCCTTGGCTACCACGTAAAGCCGTTGGCCCTGCGCCTCATCTACTATCTCAGGTCGTATTAGATTGCCGTCTCTTCTGACTATGAAAGTGAGGGAATAAAGTGTACGTTTGCTTGCACACACTATCGTGCAATATAATAATGTCCTGCTCAGATAACTCGGCTCCGTGGCGCAGTGGCTTAGCAATGAGTTATTGCGCTGGGGGCCGCGGGTTCGAATCCCGCACGGAACAAGTATTTGTATGGCCTACAAATAATTGTTCCGGGTCTGGATGTTTGTCCTCGTGCAATTTATATTTGTAAACTGCCTCCACGATACAGGAGAAAATCCTAGTGGGGGGGTAACGTTTTCATAATCAGAAAAAAACGTTTTCATAATCAGAAAATAACTACTATATACGAGTAGTCTTCATTGAGACCGGCCACCGTAGCCGAAATTGGGAAGGCATTATAATCTAACGATTATTGCTGTTACTTATTATGGTGTTTGTTACCGTGTAGTGGCGGTTAAGAATATCCACTACCCCATATCGTCTCGTGGGTGTCGTAAGAGGCGACAGAGGGAAACAAATCAGGAGATGGGCGATCAGGAAACTACGATTGTCAAGCGTGGCAGTTATGGCAAATATGGGGATATTTTTCCCCCCTGAAGCAATTTATGGCGGAGGCCTATGTTCAACAGTGGACTTTAATAGGCTGTAACGGTAACCTTAGTTATTCATTTACAAACATTTTAAATTATCATAGACAAATAAATGACTGTAGATTTAATTTTTTTCAATAACTGGCAAAGAAAGAGAACTAAGAATAACACATTATTTAATTAAAAAATACGAAACGAATTTTAGCGATGATATGACCTAATTCTAAGCTAAGAGGTGAAAATCGAGTACACAAACAACTGATAGTAAATCAGCAATAAGGGTCTCCGGTTCTTTTCACTCACCATACAAAGCACACAGTAGCATTATGATGTTATGTTACGATATTATTCTGTTCTAACTTAATCTTTGTTCAGTTATGTTGATTCATTTGTGCATTGAACAACAGAAAAAATTGTATGAAGAGTCACAAGCTCATTTATAGAGTCAACAAAAACTGTATATTTTAATTTGATTTATTCAAAAATACGACAGCAAAGCATTAAGCGAAATTATTTCATATGATAACGCGAATACTAGATACTGAATAAAACAAACTTTTCGGATTTCATCGCGTTCAATTTTAATGGTTTTACTTACCCCAACGAGCACGGGGGACTGAAGTGTTTGACGTATCGTATCGTCCAGCCCCGGTTACCTTCAGCTTTTGAATATCAATGTTTAGTCCGCACATCTATGCAGATCAAGCTTACAGTATTTTAAAGTTGTGCTTTTGTGCTTGGGCTTCTTGCAGTTGTGCTTGGGCATGGATTTAATTTAATAAATTGAAGGATCCCAAGTAGCAAGTAGCACTCAGACATTTTGTCTATTGAAATTTTAATGTTTTTTTTGGTTTTAAAGGCCTCGTGGATCATCCTTGATAGGAATCGGTGTTCTTTTGCGAAGGTTTGTTTGGTTTATAAATCTGGTGTAATGGCGTGGACGATCTTTAACCTGTTACAGACACAGTTGACTTGCTGGAGCGTCGGTGCTTCACATCACCTATATGTTCGATATGATGATCGATAATAACCTGCATAAAAGAACAGAAGTTTAGATACATAGATAGTTTTATATATTTATATATATATATATATATATATATATATATATATATATATATATATATAGAGAGAGAGAGAGAGAGAGAGAGACTATTAACTATTAAAACTATGTATAATTTTATGTGGTAGAGCCACGCTGCAGCTATGTATTTATATTTGTTGTAGCACGAATGAGTTGGCTCGAGCGGGTTAGAACCACGCTCTCACAGAATACCAGCGTAAAATAGCAGCTTAATACTGCTGTGTTTCGTATGGTGAGTGTAGAGAACCGGAGACCCTTTTTACTGGAAACGAGGCATTCTACCTTAGTCCTCACGGGTGACAACGTATCAGCATTTTGATTCTTAATTGAGGATAAATGTAGATTTCTATGGGCCACAGCATCCACTTACCACAGGTGGACTATATGCTCGTTTGTCACCCTATTCCATAAAAAAATATATATATTTATGTTATGTCAATAAAAGATTCATAGAAAAAAATCACTTACATCGTATTAGTACCTTGCTATCTATTAATTTTCTCAAAAATATGGCGAGAAGGCTTTAAATAAAGATAAGACAAATGAATTTAAAGTTAAAAAAACAAGCAATCACAAACACGAAAACAAATCAATACAAGATACATCTACGGTAATTGGACGCGTAAATCGTCGCCACAAAAAGTAAACTCGCCCACTTTGCATATGTCGGCTACCAAGATATACATATATCACTTAGTGAGTTATTAATGCCCTTTATAATTTTATTCTGAACGGGTTCCGAATATAAAAATCAGTAGGGGGCTATTGCTATATGTTTTATTGTAGAGTCGAGGCTTTAAGGTATTGATGACGTGAATTGTAACTCAGTGTTCTGATGGTGATGTGAACCTCAAGATAACCTCTTCGATTGTTTGTCTGCTTGCTCAAGCTGCCGTCAAAGTCTCCCATAAACTTGGCAATGTGACTCATCAACATATCGTGAAGAAGTTTTTAAACAAATAAGATAATTTTGTAATACTTGACACTGGTAAAAGTAACAGTACAGGTATATTAGCGTTACAGCCTATTAAAGTCCTCTGCTGCACATAAGCCTCCCCCATAGTTTGCCTCATAGGGGGGATATTTGCCATAGTTACCACGCTAGGCAAGCGAGTTGGCAACCGCAATTTTTTTAGTCGATATTAGGAAGATACTGCTGCCAATCTCCTGATTTGTTTCCCTCTGTCGCCTCTTAGGACACCCACAGGATGATATGGGGGTAGTGGATCTTCTTACAACGCTACTACACTGTAAACGATTCTATTACCAAACAAAAAAAATGGAGACGCTTCTCAATAAAAAACCAAAGCTGCCAAGCGTAACGGTGTCACGAGCTGCCTATGTAAATATTCCGCGCTGGAATAAAAATATTTCGCAGCTGTTTGCTTTATCTCAGACATTACCATTGTCCCGAGTTTTTGTACCATCAGCGGCATCATTAATGAGTGTTAATTGATGGTAGTCAATTATAATTTTTCCATTGTTTTCAAATGTAAGCCGATTGATTACATGTACCTGCTATTGACTGTTCGAAGCTGTTGCCGCGATGGATAGTGAATTCACATTGACTTACACACATTTTATATGTCAAGGTTGTCTTGGATAATTTGAAATTGTAATGACTGCAGTCAGATTACTTTCGTTGATTACATCAATAGTGCTATCCGGTGAGGGAAATTGCTTTAGTATAAACAAAAGATGCATCAATCACATAATTTAAGAATCTGATAATCAGCAATTACCCTCTCAGAAATGAGAGGAAGCTTGTGCCAAGCAATGCGACGCAAATAGGCTGTAATAATACTTTTCACCTTAATTAATGATGTAATACTAACTATAACTAAAAGACCACGCGTGGCAACTATGGCAACTATCCCCCCTATGAGGCAATCTATGGGGGAGGCCTATGCTTAGCGGTGGACTTTAATAGGCTGTAACGGTAACGGTAACAGTATAATGACTAATAGGTCAAAATTATTATCCACTAGCTGTTCCCCGCGACTTCGCTCGCGTGTAATTTAGGGTTTTAATTTTTTTGCGCGGAACCCTAATTGTTTTTCTAAAATAAAAGTAGCCTAAGTTACTCCTTATGACGTCAGCTATCTGCCAGTGACAGTCCCGTCAAAATTGGTCCAGCCATTTCGGAGATTAACCGGAACAAACAGACAGACAGACAAAAATTAAAAAAAAATATTTTTGTTATAAGTACCGTATATACTTTCATATGCATTTAGTAAAAAGCTGTTATTTTGACATTACAAACAGACACTTCAATTTTATATATTTTTATAGATTACAATATCCATTACAGCCTCTCAAATGTCCACTACTGAATGTAGACTTCCACCATATATTGCCTCGTAGAGGTGACTATCGCAGTTCTTCGAAGTTCGAAGATTCTGCTGACGTCTCCTAGTTCAGTTTATCTATGTCGCATATATTACACCCACGGGATGATATGTGGTAGTGGTCTCTTATACCGCAACTACTCGGCAAATTATAACATTGTATATTCCGTGGTGGCATAAAACATCTTTTCATTTCTTATTTTGCCCTAATGTATCGGGCCAACCAAGGGTATTAATTTACTGGAAGATCGTGGCAAGAGCAATAGCACTTTTGTTAACCAAACAAAAATAAACTATGGTAGCTAATCTCCTACTCAAAGTATAACTTTGCCAATTATTCTCTAATACCTATAAAAACGATAAAAATCCAAGTGGTGTTAACTCAGGATTAACATAAACGTTGATAAGTCTAATATGGCGTACATCTATCGGTACCTAAACACTACTAAGGTTTTCCTGATGTTCAGTGTGATCAGGACCTGGTCAAGAGGTTGCCGTAAGCACCGAAACCTATGTTCAGCAGTGGACTTGTCGTAGACATTAGTGATTATTATAAGTAAGGATATTGTTTATAGCGTTAAATGACCAAGGTATTCGTACCCGGGACTACGTAATCAGAAGGGACCGATCTTACGACCACTAGGCCATCGAGGCGGTGTTTGTTTATTGATGATAATTTTTTAAGACAATTTAATTGTTTATACTAGTTGATACCTAGCGCGTTGCTGCCGCAGAAGAAATTTTTAAATTTGGAAGAGTTATATTGTTAATCAACTAACATATATTTAATTAATCTGTTTAATTAATCGTTTTCCTTACAATAAGAAAGGCTTATGTCCAACCGTGGACTATTACATATAGAAGAAATAAATGTCACATAGATTTAAAAAGGGACTTTAAATTGATCAGCACGTGAACAAATTCTACAATCTCTAATGTGAGCAAATTATTCTCTACCATCGGGCACAAAAGTATATAATAATTTAATAATATATTAATTTAACAATATAGTATTAAATATCACTTTTGTACCCGATTTTACATCAAAAAATTATCCATAATTCTAAGTAAATCGATTGTTGAAGCATCGATTACAGCGGTCCACTCGATCGGTAAAAATTTCGCCGCGGCACCACGGGGTACGTACTGTGGCTAGTTGGAGAGACTCAAAAAGAGCAATTAAATAAATATTTCGCAACTCAGTACCGGTAGCTGGTAAATTTATTGTAGTGTTCTTGGAAGGAATTCGTTGTGAAAATTATTTGGTCGTAACACTACTGTACAAACCAATTGTATGGTAGCTTTAGAGGTTTTAGTATCTAGTTATTATGTTATTTCCTACTAGTTGATAACCACTCGCTTTGCTGGGCGCACGATAATATTTTATTGCGGAACCTATTTTTGTTTTTTTAATGGGTAAAATCCGTTCTTAGTGAGCGTCTACATTGCGAAATGAGTAACTATACTAAATTTCAAGTCAATCGGGTGTATAGTTTTAGAGATCTCATGATGAATCAGTCAATGGTATTTCGCTTATATATAATAGAGAGAGAGAGAGAGAGAGAGAGAGAGAGAGAGAAATAGTAAATACAAATAAAATTGAAGAGTCGGTTCGTAGTACCAAAATAACTGGCTTATATTATGCTTAGGTGTTATTTGCATGCTATTAAGTATATTAATAAAATAATATGTTTTAAACGTTTGTCTGTCTGTTTAACCGGTAACACAAGCAGATAGAAAGTAATGCATTGAGCGATCTAGGCTGTAATATATCCGGAAAACGCAAAAGAGGTATTTTCTGTCTTTTCAAGTTTGAATGCAAAATCGATTTTGACCATTTTTGTAAAATTGGTGATACCATTTAACAACAAAACTATGAGTAGTTAAGTATAAGGTGCCAAGACATTCTTAAGTGATATTAAAAGATCTTTAATTTTTTAAACATTTTCCCCTGCACACATAATTTTCGAGACAATTGTGTGGCGGCGCTGTCGTCATAAGCAAAACGCACCGAAGCCTAAATCGCGCTATCAAAGTTCTGAATTTAACGCGCTATAAATAGAACAACTCTAACCACACCACCAATTTGAAGGTTTCAACACTGACGCCTTGACGGCCACTGGGGCACGATTGCTTCACTATTTCGGCTCGCACGTTTTGGTCACCAGTAACCTAAACTCGTCGTCTCACCGATATGATTTTGCCCTATAATTAAATATTATACCTTCACATTTTGTATCACTCTGCCCAATAGGTAGAAGACTTATTCTATAAAGACTGGTTAACTCAATAATTTCAATAGCGATTGTCGTATTGTCCTCTCATTTTGGGCATTTTTCATTGATGAACTTTTATACGTGGTAGAGCCATGCTGCAGCTATATTAGTAGTATAGTTGTAGCACGAATGGGTCGGCTCGACCGGGGAAGGACCACGCTCTCACAGAATACCAGCGTAAAATAACAGCTTAACACTGCTGTGTTTCGTATGGTGAGTGTAGAGAACCGGAGACCCTTTTTACTGGAAAAGAGGCATTCTATCTTAGTCCTCGCGGGTGATAAAGCATCTGCATTTTGATTCTTTAATGAGGATAGATGTAGATGTCTATGGGTCACAGCAACCACTTACCATCAGGTGGACTGTGTGCTCGTTTGTCATGCTATCCTATAAAAAATAATGAAATGGTCCACGACATAAACATAACTTGCAGAAGAAAAAACATCCAAAATATTCAACAACACACATACTAATGAACCTGATATCCGTTTTTCGAACTGCAATAATACATAGTTGCCGACAATTCTATTCGTACGACGGTGCGTTACAATACCCGGGTTTCGGATTACCATCAATAAATCTAAGTTAAGGCGGTGAATTAGCATTGGATCGATATGGGGCCAGTTTTCCGGACGGTGCTTAGTGGCGGCAGGCACGGCTTGTGGGGGTGGGGTGTTTACTTTGCCTAAGAAATGTGTAGATATAGGTCTGGAGATACGGTTTTCGAGCTATAAAAATATTCCGTTCCTAGATATTTTATGGGGAAATTTTAACATTATTTATTTGATGTATTCCATTTATTTCTATAGGGACATGATAGGAGTAATGAGAAGCAGAGTCCAACATGACTATCGATAATTTTGTATAAGACGGCGTTATTTTTTGGAACGAAGTTTCTTATCGCACGGTACGAATTTGACGAATGTGCGCTAGCCGAGAAAAAGTGTAAGATTTTTCCGTCACGACCCCCTTTCTATAGTGCGAGCGAGATGGAATAATATCCATCTCCCTCGCACTTTTTCTTATATTGCCATGAAAGAAATATTATTTTAAATGACGCTTCATTTTTATAGACGCTAGTAATTCATTTATTTGTATTTGTTAATCAATGACATAATACGTTTATCAATAATAATATATTACGAAAGGAACTTCGTTCCAACCGAGTGTTCCATGACACTCACGCATGCTTTTTTTTCAATATTTGGCTTAATAAACGTTATCTCTCTGTTGGGACTTCTCCAGGGTCATGCACCTCTATTTACAAACGTAAATCGCACTTATATAAATACCTATAATACGAATATCTTGACCTATGTATGCTTTATTTATTCAAAAAAGCAGAATTAATGGACAACTGACACAAGAATAGAAGGATAGAAGGGTATGCTCCCAGTCTTTCTCTTGGTTGAGCAGGCAGATTTATTTTTATAATTTATAATAATTCTAAACACAGAATGGTCTATAAAGGCGGACTTAATGCATGATGAATTCTCTACCAGTCAACCTATATTTATACCATACCATACCATACGAAACACAGTAGCATTAAGCTGCTATTTCATGCTGATATTTTGCAAGAGCGTGGTCCTTGCACGGTCGAGCCGACCCATTTGTGCTACAACCATAATATAATATAGCAACGTGGCTCTACTACGTAAAATTTGCCGCATAGACTCAAATGGCGCGGTAGCTTTACAACATACCCTAGTTTTTAACTAACTACAGCTTTCTATTATATTCTATTTACAACATACGTATTTTTAACACATCTATGTGTAATTTTAAACCTATATACAGCGGATTAAAGTTTCACATTAAAATATTCACTACCGCTGAATTACGTGAAAACCACAAACACAAAGAAGGAAAAATTAATTAAGCCATTTTCACCGTTATAAAAAACAAATTAAAAGCTAATTTGCCATACGGCATGAGTCAGGGTAAACGCTGCGTCGACGAATATATAATTGATCTGATAAACGGTAAAGTTAAAACACCTTTTAGCTTTGTGTGAGTTCATTTTCATAGGTGGATTTTATTTTTAGGGTTCCTTTCACTTTTAAGAGATCTTTTATATTGAAATATCAAAACGTAAATGTGTTATTCCGGATTATTTTTAATAATTTCTGAAATAGGTGATAGTGATAATAATTTCATCAAGATCATGCGAAATAGAAATTTGCAGTCTCTGCCTCTGGGTGATAAGTGTGAGTCTTAGAGTAATTACAGTAGTAGTAATTATATACTCTAAGGCGTGGGTGTTTTGTTAATAATTTTATGCTAGACTGTATCGAAAAGGGTGGCAGTGTTATTTAACGTTATGGCTAGAGTTATGACTAGACTAGATTTTCTTTTACAGCATTTTTGGAATCAATGTAAAGTTTATCAGGTGTTAATTATTCAATTACGCGTCAAGTCCCGGTACACACATAAGCATGCACGCAACATACATGAACACAATAACGCACGCACACGTTGAAAAGAATCGGTCGCTGGCACTTCACAAGGTGGAGATGTGCTGAAAATCAAACTTCCAAAATTCCCGTTAACAACAACTTCAAAACGGGGAAATAACAATAGTAATTTAATTTAATCACTAGACATTGCATTCGTCCCAAAGTAAGCTATCTTCAGTAGTATAGGTGTTATTCAACAGTATTTTTTTTTTATAGAATAAGGGTGACAAACGAGCACACAGTCCACCTAATGGTAAGTGGTTGCTGTGGCACATAGACATCTACATCTATCTTCGTTTGCGAATTTAAATGCAGATGCGTTGTCAGCCGTGAGGACTAAGATAGAATGCCTCTTTTCCAGTAAAAAGGGTCTCCGGTTCTCTACACTCACCATACGAAACACAGCAGCATTAAGCTGCTATTTTACGCTGGTATTCTGTGAGAGCGTGGTTCTTCCCCGGTCGAGCCGACCCATTCGTGCTACAACTATACTATTAATATAGCTGCAGCATGGCTCTACCACGTAAAAAGATATCTAAGAAGAGAACTGCCGTCGTGAAAAAAATATACACTTATACTTATTTGAAAAATGAAATTATATACATATTCACGGGCATTTAAAAAAGTAAATGCAATTTTTAATATTTAATCCCAAAATAATTAACTTGCTTCTTTTAAAACTACCAATCCTTTATTGAGAATTTAATTAATTAAGTTTTATGACGCATTGAATATTAACGGGTAATTCCATGACTTGAATATATTTTATATTATTGCTCAGCAAATTGAGCTTGGTGCACATGAAATAGCTTTTCTCGTAGGTATACACTATGATGGATTACCCGCCTTATCAGAGATGATTGTTTTTCATAAAACACTCCGCGCTGTTGAAAAAAAAGGCTAATTTGTCACATCGAAAGGTGCCTTATCGTCCAAGCATAATTGTTTTCGAAATCCGAATAAAAAAACCATCTGATAATGGAATTAATTTCTTGGGGAAAATTGCCATAAGGGCGTAATTTATAAATAATTTACGTTTACATATTTTAACGTCGATTTAAGCGCAAAATAGGTTGAATAGTGTTAAATTATGCACGCTACTTTAAGGTTTTAGAACAGTTTTTAATCTGCATAAAATATGTTTAAAGGCGACTGCTAAAAATTTTCATTTTTTTATTTTTTATTGTTCATTACGCTTTTCATTTTATTTTAATTTTTATTGTTTTAATATTTTAACAATTAATAACCCTATACAGATAAAAGTTACTATAAATTTTGGAGGTTTATAGAAGGCAACTGTCACCTTTTTCCCCAAAAGCCAACTTCACCCTCACGGGATAAACTAATAGCGGAAAACCCATCTACAGTCGTTAGACTCGAATATGACAGACTTTTGAGCATCATTACCAGTGCCAGTTCTGCGTACCCCAAGCGTGATGGGTCAAGCATATCTTTAAATTAGTGCTAGTTGCAGCTTTTAGCTGCAGCATTCATAAAAACGATATACGGTTTATTATTACTGCAGTAGTGGATGTCGTAAGAATCGACCATGAGAAATGCCAGTAAGGTCTAGTGACTACCAACAGATGGCGGTGTAATAATTTCGTAAAATACCCAGAACGGCGACGGGAAGTTTTTTTTTTTTTTTTACAAGGAGTGTATATTCTACACTTTTTTAATTTTACCAAACTGTAAGCCAGTTTGTCGGCAACAAAACAAAACATAGTCGGGTGAAAGACGTCTGGTACTGCGATCGACAGTCCGCCAGCTAAGCGTCACGGAAAATCAACCCTACAGCAGGAGAGCACAGCGTGGAAGAACCACGCTTCAGCTATATTATGATTGTAGCACGAAAGGGTTGACTCGGCTGGGGAAAGATCACGGTCTTACAAAATACCAGCTTAACGCTGCACACAGTCCACCTGTGTAAGTGGATACTGACCCATAGATATCTGCATCTATACTCAATTAAGAATCAAAATGCAGATGCGTTGTCACCCCTGAAGACTAAGATGGAATACCTCGTTTCCAGAAGAAAAGGTATCCAATTCGCTACACTCACCCTACGAAACACAGCAGCATTAAACTGCTATTTCACGCTGAAATTATGTGAAAGCATGGTCCTTTCTCTTTTTAATCAAATTAAAATATATTGTATGTTTCAACAAACAGTACGCAATGGGAAGTTAGAAGGTTAATAAACGTTGTCTTAAGTATTTTTGAAGTGTAGCTTAAACAATTATCGCCACATTTAAGTACGCCCACGTAATTGTATATTAAAACGCGCTCAAAACCGGCTTGAACCGGTTAACGAGCAGAGGTAAAACAGCCCGTAAAACTAAGCGTGATAAAGGCCCGCTCACACGATCATATACGCATGTATAGACACAGACTATGCTGTTGAATCTACAGGATGTTAAAATTGTAAGAATTTGAAAGGGTGCCATTAATTTATTAGAAAAAATAAAAGGTAAAAAATATTTCGACTTGCAAATCTGTTTTGTTTATTTTATATATAAAGTTTCTATTAATAATTTCATTGCTGCTGACGAAGATCTCAGTTACTTACGTACTATGAAATTTAACAAACGCACTGGAAAATATTATAATGGCATCAAAACCTAGAATAATGCCTTAATTAAAAAACAAGGGCAGAAAAATAGTTTACAAAAATGATTGCGTCTAGAAATAACTTATATATAAAATGAGCTTTATTTAAATCTGGTAGTACATTGGACCCCGCTAATTTTAGACCTATTTCTGTACTACCAATTCTCAGTAAAATTTTGAAAAATAATTTTGGATCAATTGTTAATTTTTTTTAATACAAATAAATTACTTCATAAAAACCAATTTAATTTTACAAGGAGTCGCTCGCCATCTAACTCTGGTGTTCAGCTTATGAAATATATTTTTAACGCCTGGGAGAATTTCACAAGATGCCCTAGATATGTTTTGTGATCTTTTCAAGGCTTTCGCCTGTGTTCATCATGAGACATTATTCAGGAAACTACAACATTACGGTGGTTTGATAGTTTGGCGCTTAGACTTATTACTTCATATTTAAATAACAGAACTCAAAAAGTTGTGATCAATGTTAATCAATGGGCGTTCCTCAGGGCTCGATTCTTGGCCCATTCCTGTTCTTAATCTATATTAATGAATTACCTTATCTTGTAGGGGACAATCATGATATAGTATTATTTGCTGATGATACCTCTTTAATTTTCAATCTCAAATGGCAGTCAATTAATTATGATGATGTACATTTGTTTAACGCCAACAATTTGCTCTTAAACGGCAATAAGACAAATTGTATTAAATTTACAATACCTAATGTAAAACATTCGAATACAAATGTGCTCTTAAATGGGGAGGAGTTGAGTCTTGTGGATACCACTGTTTTTCTTGGTATTACTATTGACGCGAAACTTCAATGGGGCCCCCATATATCTAAATTAGCTAGCAGACTAAGTTCTGCAGCATATGCTGTAAGAAAGATTAGAAGTCCACAAATGTTGAGACAGCTAGATTAGTGTATTTTAGTTACTTTCATCCCTTAATGTTACCCATAAAGGTAAATTGTAAGCAAAAAAATAGCAATGATTAAATGATGTTTTTATGTTTTATGTTATTTTATACATTAACGAGGCACTCTTTTATTATTTATTTTTACTCTTCACTCTTTTAAAATAACGAAATAATATATAAGGCATTCTTATCAATTCATTTCGCTATAATATTATATTTTCCATTAGCTGCAGATAATATCGATTCGTGAGGTCCACGCGTAGTTAAGTTTCTGAAGGATTTGTATGTGGTATGTAGCTGGTCACCGTCGTGGTAAAAGTACGGTTATATAAACAATTCAGTTACGTGAAAAAAGATAAACAAAACAACATGCTGTATAACGTTGGGCGGGGAGGAATCCGCCCGCCTTGAGCTTTGCACTTATAAATTATAAATACGCTTTTGTTAACACAACTAGACCACGGATAGCGCTTGAAACACTCAGAAATCAGCCTTTGTAAAGCGTTATATTGTGACGTAAGAGTAATATTACAGTTATGTTGTTAATATTATAAATAAGAAAGTTTGTATGTTTGTCGCTCTGTCAGGCTCTACTCTATAATTTTTGGTCACGCATGGACAAAAAGCCCTTCGGATTTCGACGTTTATCGACCAAATTGGCGATATATTGAAAATGGGCCAAATTAAGAGTACCCTTAAACGACGAGCGTGTATGCGTAGGTATATGGATGTGGAGGAGGCGAGAAAGGTGTGTCAGGATCGTGCCAAATGGAAGTCCGTACTCTCTGCCTACCCCTCTGGGTGACAGGCGTGAGTGTTTATATTATAAAGCTACTAGCGAAGTCTGGTCTGAAATAAACTTATTTTAAAATTTTATATGTAAAAATATTTTTCTTTTTAATTTTCCTTGAAATAAGCCTAAACAGTATTTTCTTTCACTTATTATCCAGACAGGTGACGTGATGTGCTGTGTGACGAACAAAACCACTACGACAAATCTTTGTAACGTGTAAAATTCACATTTACACGTGGTAGAGCCACATTGCAGTTATATTACGGTTGTAGCACGAATTGGTCGGCTCAACCAGGAAGGACCACGCTCTCACAGAATACCAGCGTAAAACAGCAGCTTAATGCTACTGTATTTCATATGGTGAGTGTAGAGAATCAGAGACCTGTTTTACTGGAAACGGGGCTTTCCATCTTAGTTCTCAGAGGTGACAACGCATCTGCATTTTGATTTTCAATCAAGGATAGATAGAGATAGCATCCACTTACCATCAGGACTGTGTGCTAATTTGTCACCCTTATTCTATAAAATAAAATACATTTTGTAATATTTTTAAGACGCTTTTATTGTTAATTTGACCTGGATTTGTATATGAACGTAATGGAATATTAATTAATTTTTCACCCACTTGCGGACTTTTGAATGATCTGAAATTTTGCATAAGGTTTGGGAAACGATGACAAAACAATCATTGCATGACTATGACCCGCTCATTAGGATTATCACAGTACTAGATCAATACGTGTTGCTTAATATTTTTAACTCTTATAAAAATTATATTTATGTTATTTAACTCTAATATTATTATTATTCCACTGTTATTTGTATATACAAATTTATTAAATCAATTTTTGAATACTATATCAAATATATTCCAAAATTGATTAAAACTATAAAAATAAATAGGTGCTTCCATAATGAAAAATCACAGTCATAAAACTGCATATCGTAAAAATATCCTTTTCAAAGTTCGCGACCAATGGGGTGCGCATAAAAAAGCTACCCTTAAAGAAGGGGAGCGTTATGTACTGGGCCAATTACGTAGGGTAGTTTGTAAAATTCGCCGGCTCCTCGGAAGGGGGTGCAGCGGGTGAGAGGGGGGTGGCAACAACCCTTAATGGCGGAATCGCGTGACAGAATTTCGGCAGTGACCCGACTTAGCCTGTGAAAGTGAAAATATTTATATAGAGCTGATTGCACTAAATGCATTCCATTATTTGTACGCAGTAATTTGATAATTTGCTATGTATCCTGTTTCATGAATCTATAACCTCTTCTAATGATGAGACAACAAATCTCTAAAAAAGTTGAATTATTATATAACGATCAGTGATAAAAGTAAGTATCTGGTGATAAAAAGTCGAAGATTTTAAACACTTTAAACTCTTCGATTTTTTGTGCGTTACAGAATTATTCTCACATATATCCAGATTCCAGACTAAACTTGGATACTTTGAACAGCTATAACATGTTTTCTTTTTCATACCTATTTTAGAAGAAGCTTAGCATTCATATAGGTTATTTTCTTCTTTTTTTGCTACTTTTGTCATTTACCAGCTCATCAAAATTCACTGCTGAAGAAAGATAGAAACATTTGAGTTTGAGAAAGATGTTTGAGGATAGGTTTGTTTATCCCCTATACTCCTATCTATATATTATTAACATGCAATTATTTTAATACACACAAAATATGATAGTAGTTACGGTAGAACATAAAATAGATCCAAATGTTAAGGCGCGAGATGTCTAAAACGGCGATCGGCATAGCTTAGCCATGATGGTATATTGTTCTTACTTGGGAGAAGACGAGACGAAGACGTTAATGAATCATAGAAAAAGAATCAGGATATAGTTATATTGTCTACTATGATGAAACACATTTCAACAGTAGAGCTGGTTGCATTAAATTCAGGTCTAATGGATGAGACTGACAGTATAATTACAGTGTTTTAGTTGTGTCATCTGATAACGCAGGCGTAAAACGCGTGAACCTGTGACGTTCTTGGTATAATATTGATTGCATTAGTCCATGAGTTACAGTAGTCATTAAAATCAGATGAACAGTAAGTTGGTTTGTTGCACTCAAATAAAAAGTGCCTAGTATTATAATATTAACGCTGATTACGTGTGACGGTGTAATCCTTTCATTCTCTTTCATAGCTCCGCGATGTCCTGCTGACCAATTTCGATCATGGCAACAACTTTCTGATACAGTCGGAAGCTAACTGCGTTGAAATTATTATAGTGTCACAAGATTTTGCGCAAACACGGAGGCACTTACTCTCTCTTATCAACCCATATTTGATGTAACGCTAATGAAATAAAATACGAGTTGGACAAAATGCACTGTCATAGACAAATGTAATAAAAATAAAAATAAAAAATCGCTGGATTTCCCCAAGATTATCGATTTTAGCGCAACGTCGTATCTGCAACGTTGCACTAAAATAAATAATCTCCTCCCCCCCCCCCTCCTTTTTAAAAGCTCCATGAAGCTGTAAGAGCCGCATAGGCTACCAGCATTAACATCACAGAAACTAGACTAAATCGCTGGGTGGCACAAATAATAGCTTCAGCTAATCGAAATGAGGACCCGCGACCTAATTGCAGGTATTTTGACCACTAGGCAAAGTAGTAATCAAGTAATAAAAATATTTCGTACAGAATTATATTGATCGTTTATGGTGGTAATAACGACTCTATACGTTATCCGACATCTTTCGACCTGTCTCGGAAAATTTTATAACCAAATTGTGGGCAATATTTTCGTAAATATTTTGGTACAGCACTTGTTTGTGTACTGACGCGCTTAACAGTCGGCATAAACATTCACTAAACTATACATATACTCGTATACATTTACGTATGCAGGTTGTTTGATTTCAAACAGTATACGATAGTGTAATGCCAAACAAGTCAATTTGTTTGATTTTTATTTTTTGTTCTGAAAACCTTTCAAGAAATTAATTCAAAGTGATTAATAATAGTACACTTTAGAGATTAAACCTTTGATAAAAAAATTCCATTATTGTACTTTCAGTTTTATACGCCACGCTGCAGCTATATTAATAGTAAAGTTAATAGTAAAGCACGAATGGGTCGGTTCGTCCGGGGAAGGACCACATTCTCACAGAATATTAGCGTAAAATGGCAGCTAAACACTCCTGTGTTTCGTATGATGAGTGTAGAGAACCGGAAACCCTTTTTACTGGAAACGAAGCATTCCATCTTAGTTCTCACTGGTGACATCGCATCTGCATTTTGATTCGTAATCGAGGATAGATGTAGATGTCTATGGGCTACTACAACACATTTTCCTCAGGTGCCTCTTACTCATCAACGGAACGGAACGCTATGATGGGTTCTCTTACGCCGTCACCATACAGAAAAATTTCGAAGTTACTAAGGATCAATTTATATACTCTCGATTCATTCACGACACAAAAGTCAATTCTGCGCAGATTGCGACTGCAATATAAACTGAACATAAAGACATATTACTCGTAAAATGATAACCACTCTAAATGATTTCATATTCTTGACACTGTAAAATAATAACAGATAAATATAATTAATAAACAGCACTTGTGCTTAATTGTGGCAATACGTCAACCAGTTTTCCACTCATTCCACTGCTCAGTAAAAGCTTCTCCATTGTTGTAATCTCAGATCTACAGAGAGGTTAGTCGAAATGCCGCTTAGATTTCAAATGACGATGAAACCAAACCGAATCAATGCTCAACTTCATACAGAACTCGCACCCACACACACACATATTATTCATCTAAAATCATTTGCATTCTACGTGTATTTGGTGCTTAAGCAACAGTAGATTTTTAATGGCTGTTAAATAAAATAAGAGAAAGTTGTACGCTACATATCAAAGAATTGGGCATGGTTTCGGTGCAACTTGAAATCTTTTTTTAAATACTAGCAATGCAATTGACATTACTAATATTCCTTTAAGCATTTTAAGCTAGTGTTAGGAGTGGTTCACGACAGTACCTAGTCGAATGGCGGATTCGAATCCACGATGTTTTGAGTTCGCGGTCCGCACTCTGCCATTAGGTTACTGTCGCTTAAAACCTACACAGTGGTTTGGTCTACCTAAGAATTTGTCTTAATCAGCACGCTTGGCAAGGGGATTGATGGTCGCGGTATCAGACGTCTAACATTGTTGACACTGATCCCCGTCCACTGGGCGTTCTTTACATCTATACATCTATACAAATAAATAAACATTAAGTGTCTGTTTTTAATGTCAAAATAACAGCTTTTTACTAAATGCATATGAAAGTATATACGGTACTATAACAAAAAATCAATTTCTAAAATTTTTGTCTGTCTGTCTGTTCGTTCCAATCTGCGAAACGGCTGGGGTTGGTAGATAGCTAATGTTATAAGGGGTAATTTAGGCTTTTATTTTAGAAAAAGTATCAGGGTTCCGCGCAAAAAAAATTAAAACAAATTAAATCCAATCGTAATAAATCCCACGCGAACAGTCGCGAAGTCGCGGTGAACAGATATTTTGACTTATAGGTGACGGTATACCGCCATCTATCGGATACCATGAGATCTTTCTGGTCCCTTCTCTAGCCGTTTCTTACGACACCCATAGTAAAAAAGAAGATCAGGAAATATTGTTGTGTTATAATTATCTGTTAAATAGGATTCACTCCACAGTTATCACTCTCATCCTGTACTCGATGGTAACTCTAAACTACAACACATTGTCTACAATGCAGTACCTATTAAGAGGTACATAGACTATCATCATATATTTATACAGCACAATTTACGCGGTAGAGAGCATCACTATATTATAGCTGCAGCACTAATGAGTGGGCTAGACAGGTAGGACCACGCTCTCACAGAATACCAGCGTGAAACAGCTGAATAATGCTCCTGTTTCGTATGGTGATTGTAAAGACCGTTTTACTGGCAAGGGGGCATTCAATCTTAGTCCTCAGGGGTGACAACGCATCTGAATTCTAATCGATGACAGGTGAAGGTGTCTGAGCCTCTACTCAACATCAGGTGTACTGCGTGCTCGTTTGTCACCTTTATTCTATAAAAAGTAATCAAAAGCTGTGATTAAAGGTCAAACCTAACCTTCTCTTACTAGACAGTCGGTGAACATGTTACTCGGCTTTTGGACCACGCGATCGTAAAACTAAATTTTATGAAATTATTTTTTTTATGAAACCAAACAAAAGAAGCCTTGTCTATGGATTAAACCATAACGGACCCTGCCCTAGGGCGCTGGCTTGACATAATATTTTTATTAGGACATATTAAAGTAATTTACGTCAGTTGGAGCGAGTTTAATGTATTTATGCTAATTAGCCTGAAAACTACACCGTGTATGCGTTTGTTGTAATTAATAATGTCTGTTATTAATAATAGAAACTGACGTATAATAATTATGAGGTAAATTAATCAGTTGCTTCCTTACTGCATTTTACGTAGCTATATATATATATATATAACGATATTATTATAATAGTAATGTTATTTTCTACACCTATTACATATATTCATTACAGCCCAACACAAGTCCACTGCTGAACATTGGCCTCCCCGTAAGAATGCCACAAAGCACGGTCCTAAGTCACCTGCATCCATCGACTTCCTGCATATCTTACCAGATCGTCACTCTATCTAGTGGGTGGACGCTATACACTTCGTCTACCGGTACGAGGCTGCCATTCGAGAATCTTTATTCCCCATCGGTTGACGGTTCTTCGAGCTATATGGATGGTTCATTGCCACTTTGGCTTACTAATCCATATATATAAACATTAAATTTTGTTTGTTAGTATTTTATGCGCTGCCACACCGTTCAACAGATTGCGGTAAACCTTTGTCAACTTATTGCTTGCACTTGCGCAAAGGCTATAGGCATATTACAATTAACTTATAGGTGATAACGGATAGGTGGCGCGCGTATCGTACCGAAAAATTTATTTGATAGTTATAGATCATTCAATTGCAATGATGAGTGTATTATCATTCGCAATTAAACATTGCTAGTAGCATTCATTGCTATGCGGATGACAGCACTGGTGATGCTCTATACACCGGCCGTGCCAATATTTCTCGGGAAAACGTTGCTGAACAAAGTCTCGGATTGGGGGCGACTAAATCTAGTCCAGTTTAATCCTCAGAAGACACAAGTTTGCGCGTTTACCGCTAAAAAGAACCCCTTTGTCGTATCTCCTCAGTTTCAAGGCACTCCCCTTGTTACCTCAGCCAGTATCGGAATCCTCGGCGTCGACATATCGAGTGACGTGCAGTTTCGTGGTCACTTGGAAGAGAAGGCCAAATTGGCCTCTAAAAAGCTTGGCGTGCTCAGCAGAGAGGGACAGTATTTCATGCCGGCACAACGCCTGCAACTTTACAAGGCGCAGGTTCGGCCTCACATGGAATACTGTTCCCATCTCTGGGCTGGGGCTCCCCAGTGCCAGCTCCTTCCACTTGACCGCATCCAGCGCAGAGCGACGATCGAGTCCTTTCCGATCGGCTCGATTCATTGGCGCTGCGAAGAGATGTTGCATCTCTTTGCATTTTCTTTCGCATTTACCACGGGGAGTGCTCTGAGGAATTGTTCGGATTAATCCCAGCCGCCAAATTTCACGAACGCACATCGCGGCAGAACACCCGATACCATCCACACCATCTGGATGATTGGTAGTCCACCACTGTGCGATTTAGAAGATGTTTTCTTCCTCGCACAACTTCCTTGTGGAATAGTTTACCACCGGCGATTTTTCCGGACCGATACGACTTAGGGACCTTCAAGAAAAGAGCCTACTCCTTTTTAAAAGGCCGGCAACGCATCTGCAATTCCTCTGGTTCCCCTAGTGTTGCGGTTGTTCATGGGCGGCGGTAGTCACTTACCATCAGGTGAGCCGCATGCTCGTTTGCCCCCTCACCTATAAAAAAATATATAAGTCTTCCATATTTAAACGATATTTCCACAATTTTTTCTTCTGTGGCAGCAACACGCCGGGTACCAGCTAGCTAGTCAGCTACGTCGGGAATTAAAAATAGTAATTTAAACGCGATAAAATCCGTAAAAATAGTTTTATTCAATGTGTAGTGTTCGCGTAAATATAAGAAATCATTATATAAAACGTTATCTCCAAACGAGGATTTTCTCTTGTATCGTGAGGGCGGGCAGTTTACATACATTAATTTCACAAGTATTTCACAAGGCCATACAAATGCTTGTTCCGTGCGGGATTCGAACCGGCAGCCATTAGCGCTGCAACTTATTGCTAAGCCACTCCTCCACTGAGCCGTCGTGTTTCCGACTAGGATTCTAATTCCAAACTATTACACTCATAAGCTCTTTCTGTTGTATCATTTCTTTTTTTGTACTGCAATACAATTTTAAAAATGAAATTCAGTGTTAATAGAAAAATGTACGTACGACACCATATTCCTAGTAGTGCTCCATTATGATATTGTAGAAAGCGAGGTATGAGTTATGTCGGATTTATAGAAATTTGATATAAAACTACAGCAGTGGCAGACGCGAGGACGAGTGTTTCGAATTTATTTTAGTAACAAAAATATATAATAAATTATATAACATTCTAAAAAATAAATGTGTCGGTTTGTTTTTAGTAAAGTATTTATACTGTACGTACGTTTAATATCTTATGTACCTAGACGACACACGGCAGTGTGTCAGCCAAGTTCGGGAAAGACAAGGGCCAAAATGTACGTTATATATGTAGGATAATATACATATTGGGCCACTCACACCCGCCCCCATAATCTTTGTTATTTTGTATGACTACTAAAGACCCTTTAAATACCAAGAATTTGAAATTTAATGTATAAACAAACTATGGTTCTTGAGTTATATAGCTCTGAAGAGTGTCATTTTTTTCTCATTATTCTTCATCATTACAGCTTATCAAAGTCTACTGCTGTACATAAGCCTCCCCTATATATTGCCACATAGGACAGATATATGCCATAGTTGCGTTGCTGGGTAGGCTGATAGCCAACCGCAGATTTTTATTATATACTATCCGGTACCCGGCGCATTGCTGCTGCAGAAGAAATAATTGTGGAAATATCGTTTTAAATTTGGAAAGGTTTTATTATTTAATTAGGAATGACAATACAGTCATTGAAATTAAATGATATATGACTTTCGAAAAAAATTTCCCTGTCGAAATAGTCGGTACAGTCAAGTCTGGCAACTTTACCAATGGAAGTTAACTTTGCCATCAGGGATGTACTGGTGCAAAATTACGATTAACACGGAAAACGTAACGTTTTTCGAGATATGCCATTTTTTGGATGAAAATACAATAAACAATTGACAGCATTGCTTTCGATATGGCAACATGAGAATTAATTTTGGCATTTTGTTTTAACGCGGAATTGTGCCGGTGAAATAACCTCTTTGTTCAGTGCTCCAGAACTTTAGTTTTTATGTTTTACCTATATCTTTGTAGTAACGTAATATTAATGGTTATCAAATGTAATACATTGTTTTTAACGTGTTGGTTTTAATATTTATCTATAAAACTAACCTGGCAAAGTTACCATACTAGTGATGCTACGATGTGACGGTTACTTTGCCATGTTTAGCTACAACGAAGGGTTGTTACTTTTAACCGATTACAACTATTTAACCAAAGTGTTCTGTACTTGACATTCTATGTGTGTATGTATGTTTGTATCAATGTTTCACCGTAGCTGCCTATTAGACCGATTATACCAAATGAGTTGTCAATCAAAAAGTGAAGGAAAAGAAAAGAGAAATCTATATTATTTTTACTGCGTTGTTAGGCATTAATAATATTATTAATACTCAGTATTTTTCATAATTTCAACTTAGTGTATTGATATTAAACAAAACATTAATTGTTATTTTAATGATTATTAATGTTTTGCTATTGTGGGAAAACAATATTTAGATTGATTACAATAATTATGACCTGAAATTATTTTATTACGACCCGTAATAAAATGATGATGATGACTAATACAAAAACGAATGGTACTTGTTAAAATGATTGTGACAAACTTTTTTATCTTTTTTTTTATAGAATTAGGGTGACAAGCGAGCACACAGTCCAACTGATGGTAAGTGGTTGCTGTGGCCCATAGACATCTACATCTATCTTCGTTTGCGAATTAAAATGTAGATGCGTTGTCACCCGTGAGGACTAAGATGGAATGCCCCTTTTCCAATAAAAAGGGTCTCCGGTTCTCTACACTCACCATACGAAACACTGCAGCATTAAGCTGCTATTTTACGCTGGTATTCTGTGAGAGCGTGGCCCTTCCCCGGTCGAGCCGACCCATTCGTGCTACAACTATACTATTAGTATAGCTGCAGCATGGCTCTACCACGTACCATATCTATACTATTATTGATTTAAGCTTATTATAATTGCACGAATTTGATTTTTAATTTTAAACGAGAGTATTTTTGTTTGATATATTTTAGATTTTTGCTTGACAAGATTAAAATTAAAAAAATTAAGTTAAGTACGTAATCAAGGATTTTTGACAACCCTGACAAATATTTTCATGTTTGTAGGAAATATGGAAAAATGGGACTTTAAAATTTTACTATTTACAACACAGTTAATGGAGCAAATCATAACTCTGAGTGTTGTTTATTATATTATGAGGTAAACTTACCTTCAACCATTAAGTCAAATCCTATTATTTTCTTTATATACCCTGATGGCAAAGTTGCCACAAAGTGAGGTTAACTTTCCATTTTCTATTTTTGAGTATTTTGTCTATTTAATGTTAGTATTTGTTTAAATCACTAATAAATACCAAATCTATGAAGAATGTAATGTCACATTTAACATAGACGCCCACTTTGACAGTACATTTTTTCTTGGAAAATTGGTCCTAAACTTTTAAGTCCTTCCAAAAATGGCAAAGTTGCCAGGTTTCACGGTACGATCATAGAATACTATAATACATTGGGTACGATACACGCGCTGCCTACTGTAAGTTAATTGTACTATGCCTAGATGCGCAAGTGCAAGCAATAAGTTGTCAATTTTTTAGCGCAATCTGATGAACGGTATGGCAGCGCATAAAATACGGACAAACAAACATTAATTTTTACATATTAGACTAGCTGGTCCCGGCGCGTTGCTGCCGCAGAAGAAATAATTGTGGAAATATCGTTTTAAATTTAGAATAGTTATATTGTATAATTAGGAATGATATAATACATTCACGATCAAATTGAAAGATATATAGCTTTCAAATAAATTTAACGGTACGATATGCGCGCCACCTACTGTAAGTTAATTGTACTATGCCTATAACCTAAATGCAAGCAATAAGTTGTCAAAGGTTTAGCGCAATCTGATGAACGGTATGGCAGCGCATAAAATACGAACAAACAAACATTAACTTTTATATATCAGTTGTTATAACGAAGATGCTGCTGTGCATCTCGCGTGTCTATTACGACATCCACGGGGTGATTTGGGCTAGTGTATTCTCATTCGTCGACATTACAGACATGCGTTAACCTCAAAAACTTTACCAGCCTTGACCAGGAGGTCATAAACTGTAAAATGATCTAAACATGTTATTTAATAACTAATTTAGAACCACTTAATTTTATATGCGTAGATAAACATTACATCTTCGAGTACAATAATAATTCAAAATTTATTTATGTTTTCACGCCTCAAGCGACACTCAACGTTCGCATTTATTTTACTAATTACATATTTACATAAATTATATTGATTGATTATCTGGAATGCCCGTTAAATTATATCGTTGGTTGTAAAATTGAACATAATTTTTGATATTAAACAGAAGTATTATATAGTCATTTTGCTCTTTTTAATGCAAAGAAAATAGTTTTCTCCTGTATCTTGGAGGTAGTTTACATGCATAAATTGCACAATGACAAATATCCAGACCCAGAACATATACCAGGCCATACAAACTACTGGTTCCGTGCGGGATTCGAAGCCGCGGCCCTCAGTGCAATTCTTCATTGCTAAGCCACTGCGCCACATAAAAACAAAAAAGTCCTTGTGAAATAATGGAATACTAAGATGTAAAATAAAACATACACATGATTCCGTTATCTACTTTCACTTAGCAACTTCTGAAGCTGTTGTAACTGTATGGATCCATTGTTTGAAATCACATAAATCTAATAATTATTTCGGTCTTTGATGAAAGGATAATTATACTGTTAATTAAATTAAACTGCTAAATTAAACTGCTAATTAACTTCACGTTAATAACCACTAAATTTTTTATTTTTTTCACGCTTTACTAAATTCTGACAATTTAAACCAACAAGCATCATTTTGAAGCTTTCACAAGAATGCTGGCATCAGAATACACGATGAATCAGGATAAGTGAAATGCCTTCATAAAGTTTTTCAGCGTGGTAGAGCCATGCTGCAGCTATATTATGTTTGCAGTACGAATGGGTCGGCTTGACCATTGAAGGACCACATTCTCACAGAATACTAACGTGAAATAGCGAAATTATGCTGTTGTGTTTCTTACGGTAATAGAAAACCGAAGACCCTTTTTACTGGAAACGAGGCATTACATATCAGTAAAGAATAGATGTATGTTTCTATGGGTCACAGCATCCACTTACCATCTGGCCAGTGTTATTGTTTTTTTTTTTTTTTTTTTATAGAATAAGGGTGACAAACGAGCACACAGTCCACCTGATGGTAAGTGGTTGCTGTGGCAAGACATCTACATCTATCTTCGTTTGCGAATTGTTGTCAGCCGTGAGGACTAAGATAGAATGCCTCTTTTCCAGTAAAAAGAGTCTCCGGTTCTCTACACTCACCATACGAAACACAGCAGCATTAAGAGCGTGGTCCTTCCCCGGTCGAGCCGACCCATTCGTGCTACAACTATATTATTAATATAACTGCAGCATGGCTCTACCACATAAAACGTGTTTGTCTCTCTTATTCTATAATTGTTGCCCGACAGTGAATTATATTAGGCTGATGATAGTTATACCAAAATTATCTTAAATGTTTCACAAGTTATTTAGTTTAATGTCAAGTTTAGCAGTAGTGGCATAAGAAAACTCATTACCATATTTAAGATATATGTCGAAAAGATCTTTTGGCTTCTCAAAGATGGTATAACCACTAAACCAACCATCTATGACGTCGTCTCACCAACGTCAGACCTAAATTAACTAACCCGGTGATTGGAAGTAGTATCAAAGGTGCTCACGTCTTATATTGCGATCTTCAAGCCGCCTGCCAAGGGCGACGATTAAGGCAAACCTTCACTACAACGGCGGAGACCCATGTCTAACAGTGGAATTTTATAGGCTGATAGAATACAAGTAGATATGGGGTCAGCACACCTCGGGGGAAACCAGTTAACCAAACTGGCTAAAATAAGTTGGTTCCTCTCAGCACGTCCCAAGCGCGATGCTGCAGTCATGATAACGATTGTCCGTGATCGACATAAATCCACAGAAGTTTTAATCCCTATTTCCAATAACTTTCATAAAATCACCTCAACACACTTAATGAAGAAAAACATAATGTGAAAACTAAGTTATCTGATAGGATTGTATCTATGTGAGCCAGTGGAGCTGTCACGCTTGTTGCTCCTGCGATGGCGGAGTTAATAGGCGTGAGACATCCAATGAAAGTAATTTGACGGGTACTTTCTTGTTTAATATTATGTTATAAACAGGTGAACAGGAAGAAACAATTAGTGTGAATTTTTCGGAATTAATTAATTGATCAAATTTTAATCATAACACGTCTTTTAAATATAGTAAAAATTAATCATGCTATATTTATATTCTCAGATGAGTTAATTGTCTATTATTATCAAATCCTTTCTACATAATTATTTTGAATTTTTAACACGCTTTTATTAGCTTGGTAAGTATCTATGTAACGGAATTTTTGAATGTGATTTTCATCCCCTTCACAACGTCGGATTGATTTGAAAACACACACTTATCAAGGACCGATGACAATGCAATAATTTAAATAGTTTGTCCCATAATCCTTGCCAGAATCGTCAGGATTTGCGAATAATTCATAAAACAACTACGATTTCTGCCAGTTCAATCTACTGTAAGCCGCGTAAAATAATTTCGTTCCAAAAAAACACGGTTTTGTAGTTAGCCGCACTAAAAAATAGAAAATAAAGAATAGTTTAAAAAAATCGCTTTTACAATAAAATGATTTTTTATGTTAATCACTATTTTCTTATTTTAAACTTATTGAAAATTATTTTCACTTTTTAGTTCGGTTATCTACAATATCGTGTTTTTTAGTTTTAAACTATTATTTATTATCTTATATTGCTGTGACCAACAGGGTTTATTTATTGTACACCTAAAATTTGGTTTTATATTTTTTAAATATAGAATACTCTAATCAATGGAATGCAATAAAGTTGTCCACATGCTGAAGTGCATTAAAGCATATTTCAAAGAATGGAGGCAATGAAAGTTTTATGTTATTCAACATTCATTTAAAGGCCGCTTAGATTTTGATATCGATGACGCGATTTTGGTTTAACATGTTCAATCAACACCATATATAATTTGCCGTGTAGTGGCAACGTAAGATAATCTACAAACCTTATTACCATGGGTGCCATACAGGGGCACAAGAAAATGTAACAAGTTTTATACGGGGATTTTGCCATAGTTGCCACGCGTTGGCAGGCGGGTTGGCTAACGCAGTTATTTATTGAGTTGTTATCAGGAAGATGCTGCAGCCCAACTCCTGTTTTAGATTCCATCTGTTGCCTCTTACGACACCCACGGGACTATATGGGGAAGTGGACATTCTTACACAGCCACTGCATGATTTTTATTAAGGCTTACAAGTAACATATCTAGGTGTATTTATATTATCTCTTAGAGTAGTTTATTATACTCTCTGATATTCCCACTTCCCTAATAATATAATCAAATAATAAAACTCTTAATAAAAGTGGTTTTAAAAATTTTTTATTTTTCGTAGCCGGTATCTTTTGCAACATCTCAAATTCAAGGTAACAAACAACTAAAATGGCTTAAATAGGTACAATATTATCTTCATCGCCCGTTTTTCACTCCTAGATTCTATTTCACGATGTAGTTTTGACTTTGGTTGTTGTAAGCCGTGCACATACACATTGTGTTAGTGTGCGTAGGCTTCGGGAGCGCTTTCAAGAATAATAATGTTTTTAATATTATATAGAAAAGAATCATTTAATTCGGTTCAACCGTTTTTGAGAAATCGGTAAACATACATAAAAACATCTGTGTTGACACAACCCAACGAAATCGTAATGTTTCTTGGAAAAAAATCTATCAAAATTACACTTCTAATTTCAAAAAAAAACATCATAATTGCGTAATTTTCCGACAAACAGCATCCCACTCGCACATGAAGTCACATACGAACATTGTACTATTTTCTCTTAAGTCGACTCTTGCATGCTTTCTAACATAATTACTGTTTGCCGGGCAAGTTATGCCAGATGTAGCCATCCGATCGTTCTTTTCTAAAGAAAAAAAAATCGAAAGTTGATTCAGAAAATATGGAAACACAACGGTGTAATTGTCATCTGTGTTGCGGCAAAATTTTAACAATTAAATTTAAATATGTTCTTTCGTAAGTTACCATAAGGTTCTTGTTTTAGCCCATTATTTTTTTATAAGCTTTACGATTGACAAACTTATAAAAATAAAAGAATTTAGTCATCAATTTTGTTTTTAAAGAACTAATTTAAAGTTTATCATGTCAGGTTCTAACAAAGCATGGGCAATACTTATTTTTTTATGTTTGTACAAAGTTTAACATATCATACTAATCCATATACAATACTAAGTTTAACATATCATACTAATCCATATACAATACTAAGTTTAACATATCATACTAATCCATATACAATACTAAGTTTAACATATCATACTAATCCATATACAATACTAAGTTTAACATATCATATAAATTCGTTTGTGTATACAAACGAATTTATATTTTGAAAATAGAGGCACAATCTAATTATATTTTTATTTTATTTCTAATTTTCTGTTTGATTTTTACCCGACTAGAACCCGACTGCAAGAAAGTTTTTTTTTTCGTTTGAATAACGTTTAAGTTCATCAGTATTTCGTTGGTAGAATCTTTGTCCGTTCACATAATATTACCATTTTAATATAATGATATTCGCCCAATTAAATCTTGAAGATGCTAATAATGACTTACTAAATTACTGAGAGCTACCAATTGTGACCTGTTTGAATTCTTACATGATATTTGTGATATTTATGCCAAAATATATGCCTATGATCTACATTTTTTCTGAGTATCATCTTGCATCAGCCGAGGTAGCTCAGAGGGTTAGCGCTCGCTATATATTTCACAGTATGTAAGCAAACCGGGTTTGATCCCCGCCGGCACCAATGAAATAGTTAATTGCAATTTTATGTTCTGATTTACCACGTGCTCGGCGATGAAGGAAAACATCGTGAAGAAACCTGCATGTCTGAGAAATAAGAAGAAAAAAAATATTTCGAATGTGAACATGTGAAGTTCGCCAACACGCATTAGGGGAAGCCCGGCGGTCACTTCCTTGCCCTAAAACCCTCTCAGGAATGAGAGGAGGCCTGTGCCCAGCAGCTTTAACTTTTTAACTTTTATCATCTTACATCACACTGATATTTTCTCACAGCTATCTCTTTAAATATTCTAATGAATTATGAGTATAATGCCTTATGATGTTGGGTTTCCTCTTAATTTGCTGATTAACATGGCCATTATTTTTCATATTTGTCTACGTAATCTTAATATTCCGAATTTAAAGACATTTACTCTTACGACTCGAACTACTTAAAAGTTAATGTGATAAACGTTGACATTGTACTGAAGTACAACGACTTATAAAGAAATACAGTGAATATAGAAAAGATATATTGAGTCGATTTGCGAGCGGGCGTGCGCTCGCGCAGTCGATCACAATCATTCGCATTCAAATGAGCTGCCGGCCGAATTTATGACTCCATGAGTAGATGAGTAAGACATACAATTTCGTAAAGAGCATTGTAAAAAATAGAAGAGGCACTTATTTATAATTTCTTACTTCTGACAGTATCTGTTGGAGGTCATGTGATCTATCTGGCCTTACAAATATTTAGATACACAATAAAAATAATGGAGTAATGGATTCTTCTACATCGCTACTATATGGTACAGTTTTGATGGTAATAACCATCAAAATATTTACAGCGTAAAATTTTCAATTTTAAATTATATTATTATACATAGTTATTTAACGTTATATAATCAGCGAATAAAATTACTTTTACGGATTTTATCGCGTTGAATTCTACTTATTTTTAATTCTCGACATTTCGAGTGCTTTACAGTACCCGTGGTTATGGGGACTCAGGTGATTGTAGTCGATCGATTGCGTAGATCGGACCAAAAGTAAATTAAAAGCTGAAGGTACTCCGGGTTAACTCTGAAATCGGGACGTCAGTCACCTCAGTCCCCCGTGACCATGTAACATTATTTAATCTGTGACCATGGGTGCTGCAAAGCACCCGAAACATCAGGAATTAAAAATAAGTAGAATTCAACGCGATAGAATCCGTAAAAGTTGTTTTATTCAATGTATAGTGTTTGCGTAAATAGCGTAATAAAAATTAAACGGACGTGACGTAGAAATGAATGTTAAGAATTGTAAGCAATACCTAAGCTTCTGGTTGAAAGCATAGGAGATGCTTTTGAGGTGGAAGATTTTTCATAATCGCCCCTTGGGACCAGTTGATTGGCAATCTTAATACCTTGGGCGACTTTCACACCTGAAGCGACTTTTGATAAGCTATGATATTTGAAGTAGTATTTTTTACATATTATCAAGTCATTTTAGAGGTCGTGATATCTTTGCAGCTTTGACCTAAGTCATCTCGTAGGAACTCATTAAAATAAGTGACTTTACTTTTGACCCTTCTATAAAATTATTCGCTCTGCTACCATTTAAAATCCGTTTTTCACATTTAACGGGTAGCGTTGCGACAATGTCACCGATAACTGGATTTAAGCACTCCAACACGCCGTTGCTACGTACAGACTCCACTTAAATGACGTGCAGTATCTTAGCCTCGATACTCGAACAGCTCTAATAGCCCCCATTTAGGTCTAAGTCCAGTTCCCTGATGGGAATGAGCCGATTTTGATTCTTAGAGTGACCATTTGCAGCTAACCGTTTTTAAAGTTAGTAGTTAAAAGCGAATAAAGAGCTGTTTTGGCTGAGAAGCGTGCTTGGCTTAGTATTAAGTGCTTGCCTTATGTGTAATAGTACAATTTCAAATATAATAAACTATAAATGATAATAGATAAAATCATTCATCATGGAAGGTATATTGCTATAATTGCCACGCTTGACAAGCGGGTAAGTAACCGCAGTTTTTTTTTTTATATTTTGCTAGATGGAGTGTTAATCTGGTGAGATAATTTGCAGGAAGTCGATGGATGCAGGTGGCTCAGGACCGTTCTCTGTGGCATTCCTTGGGCGAGACCTATCTTTAACAGTGGACTTGTGAAGAGCTGTAATGATAATGATTATGATGAAACGATAAGAAAGGTAAAAAACCTATCACTAATTTTCTCCTATGGGTGTCAGAAAAATCTTAGATGGTATAACTATCTAGTTTACGTTTAAATTACTGAGACTAGCTACGGGCAGTAGAGTTAAAGGTGCGATAGGTCTGGTACTGCAATTGTAAATAACTTTTACGTGGTAGAGCCACGCTGCAGCTATATTATGGTTGTAGCACGAATGGGTCGGCTCGACCGGGAAGATCCACGCCAAATAGACCAGCGTAAAATAGCAGCTTAATGCTGCTGTGTTTCGTATGGTGAATGTAGAGAGCCGGAGACGCTTTTTACTGGAAACGAGGCATTCCATCTTAGTCCTCAGGGGTGCTCGTTTGTCACCCCATGCTATAAAATAAAAAATAAACTCAAATTCAAAATTTAAAAAACCCCCGGAAAAACAGCTGCTTACCTTGAAACGGCTGAACCGATTTTGATAAAACATGTCTAAGAACCACGGCTATGCTTTTAAATTTAAAAAAACCGCACCCAAATCGGTTCACCCGCTTAAAAGCTATGGTGCCACAGACACCACAGACACACAGACAGACACACCTCTTTTGGCGTCGGGGGTTAAAAACGTAAATGTAAGCCAAGTTAGGTGCAAACGACTTTCGAAGTTATCGGTTTCGCAGATAAAAGACTTAAAATCTAAATGGCTGAGAAGCTCCATAGCAGTTTCAAGAATGTTTTACACATTCCTTTAAAGTAATTGTTAACTTGACCCCCTTTTACAATTATGTTTTGAATGGAATTTATATTTTCTTATTCGGCTTCACAAATTTTTTGATGAATCAAAACCACACAGCAAAAAAAGTTTCAGTTCAGTATTACGAAGCTCACATAGTACATAGACGTAGAGCAGGTAAAATATGATTTTAATATTTGCATATTATTTTTAATGACTAGCATAAAAATGACAGCTGATTTCTGAAACCATATTTTAACCATGCCATCATTATCATCATTAAAGCTAATCACAAGTTCACTGGTGAACATAGGCCACCCCCAAGCAATGCTTCAAAGCACGATCCTGAACCACCTGCTTCCATCGATCTCCTGCATCCCGTCTACGGGTAACCATATTTTAAGCAATAAAAAATTGACTCGCGAAACAAAACATACGTTTCATATAGTTATTATCCATTCATTAACAGCTTAGCACGTCCAAAAACAAATCGAAGATAAAGCCAAAAACAAAAAGGAAACTAAATTAACTGTATCAAAAACAACCACAAAGTTGGGAGTCACGACCGCGGTAAGACACGCTTCGATATTGGTGACAAAATGTTTTTACGCCTGGACTCCCGACACCGGGTTGTTTTCCACTTTTTTGTTTCACTCCTTTACTTTGTTTTAACTATATGGAGTTTTAATTAAGTTTTAATTTTATCTCACGGCTCCCGTTGTTTAATTGAGTGGATTTTTCGGTTGAAATCCGGACGATCGGACGCGCAAGAAATATTGCTTATTTAAAATACAAACTTAATTGTTACCATTGTGAATAAAGGGACCAGATTAAGGGTTAAGAACTCGGAAACTTGTTAATTGGTGTTTTCGTTTGTTAATAATAATGGAATGTTGCCAGGTGCTCTCGTGGTAGACATTTATTGGTAATGTTTTAGTGTTTGTTAGTTTTCTAAATGTGAATTTGAATGAATTGATTGAACGAATGCATGAATTCGCTCGCAGTGGAACACCGCGGCGGACTCCTTTATCCTGCTTTATCCTGTGAAAAGTAAGAAGACTCAGTATGAGGACGCATTTCAGCTGATACTGTGCTTTTTGGTTAATTGATAACGTAAGATGTGATAATGTGAGACAATTTTGATGTGAGGCACTGATGACTTGGCGTAACACCAACTCATTAATGTTAGAAACATTAGCAAAATGGTATAAATGGTATATATGGTATAAGAGAAAATGGAAACCATAACGAAATAATCCGATGAAAAATCCCATATCTACCATGGTGGACCATAACATCCACTTACCATCTAGTTAAATGTGTGCATGTTTGTCACGGTTGTATAAAATTAAAATAGCAGCATCGTTTATGATTATGTTAACCATAATTCTATTACCACATCGTCAAGTAAGTTGCTACCGAACTACCTATATTAAAATATTTTGCATATAGGATGCTACCGACCTATCTATAATAACATATTATACTATGGAAGGGAGCAAGCTGCTGTCAGTTCTCTTATTCCGAAGAAATTTTAAAAACAAAAAATATTTTAATTGTGTTGCTTGATGACCATAAACAACGTAAAAATTCTGCTGTAGATGTTCGTCAAGTTTAGATTTTTTATTGTCTATCTTTCTATCTTTTATTATTTTGTTTAAAGTGACAAAAGGATTATTTCTCCGTTTATCACTTTAAAAAAATCTGCGATTTATAGACTCCTATATCCAACTTCAAACAGTGACCACAGATGCGTTGTCAACCTTAAGGACTAAGATATAATGTTTCAGAATCTCTAATTAAACTGCCACTCTTACACTACAAACCGAAACAGTAATCAATACACTGTAACTTGGGGGCACCAATGTCTTACTTATATTTGTAAAAGGATGGCACCAAGGCAGAAAATTACCACCAAGTAAAATATATTATATTTCGTAACTATCTGTGCCCGGCATGGGTTACAATGCTCTTAATCGTATGAGTGGAAACACATGGAAACCGAACAAATAAATAAGCAAGTATTCATTGTTTACGTCAGAAACCTTCGCGGAAACGTACCCAACAACTAACCAAAGTTTAATCGTAATCGGATGAATGATGTGGGAACATATACGGGGCAAGTTAGTCCTCAGAGGTGACATCGCATAGTATACTTCTTTATTTCAAGTTGGCTGAAGGTGTACATGGACTGCAATGTCACTTCAGTTATATAAAAAAAAAAGATTAACTAAGAAGTAGGTATATAGAATAGGATTATTTGGCATTTGCATTAACTAAAAATGTTGTATGTTATTTTAGTTTTGGCATTTTTGATATGGCAACTCGCACACCAGAGAGCGTATATTTATAATTTATTCCATTTATCTTTTTTAATTGCATGCCTTAAAAGTGCGGTAATAGTACTTTTAATTTTTTTTCTATTTATGTCGGCATATGTTTCTTTCTTTCTTGTTTTTCCATTTATATTTCACTTAAAGTGCATATATGGATTCACATCTCGTCGGTATACCCCTGGACTGTTTTTTTAAAAATATTTTTAATAACTCACCAGTTGATCATTAATTTACAGTACCTACAAATTATAGTAAAATATTAACATGCCTTTTAAAAATTTAAAACTATTCTAAGCGTTAATTGAACATTAAATGCTGGTTGTCTCTTCATACTCATTAATCATGATAACCCATACGCGTTTTTGTTCAAATTACCATAATTATACTCTTTCGATATCAATTATGTGGCGTGGTAGTAGCAATTGTCGCATCACTATGGGCAATTCCTCCTCCAAATTAAAATTAGCTCTCAGTTGTTCGAACGCCTATCTTTCTTTGCAAATAGTGATGCACTAATTATATCGATAACTGTCCGATCAATTACAATTATTCTTTGCATCCGTCGACATTTACGTTATAATTACGTACTATATTCATCCGAATGTATCATGTTCATTATGTTTGTTATTACAGAAGCAATTAAACCTGCTATTAATGATTCGTGTCCAAACAATCGACAATATTCTCCATAAAGTTGGACAAAAATGCGAGTAGTTTTCTGCATAATGCAATTATCAATCGGTAAAATCAACAAGCGTTTCTAATCGTCGATGCAATGATATCGAAAATTGAAAAGTGAATTACATTTTCAAGTATTTCTTGCATTGCGCTATTCTTTATTGATATATCACACGCACACACAAAAGTACACACAATTGTGAAACTGCCTTCTAAAGGTTTTTGTAAGTTGGGATATATTTTATTTTATTTAAATTAAATGCAGAAATATAAGCAAGAATATGATACCTTTAAGTAATGCAGCACAGTAAAAACCTATCATACGCCACACAGCAGCATTTAGCTGCTATTTTACGCTGGTTTTATGTGAGCTGTGAGAGCGTGGTCCTACTCCGGTTGAGCCGACCCATTTGTGCTACAAACTTAATATAGCTACAAAATGGTTGCCGCGTATAATATTTCAAAACGCTCCTAATAAGAGAGAAGGTCTATCCCAAAGAAATAAACGCATATCACCTGGTCCTAAAGCTGCTGTAAAAAAGGGAAAAGTAAAGTAAAGTTACAGCCTATATCGAGTATATAGGTCGTCTCACTGCTGAACACAGACTTCCTCTTATTTCAGATAGGGCAAGGATGACCGCCGCGCTGCCCCAATACGTGTTGGTGAACTTCACATGTCTTCGAAGTATTTTTTTTCTCATTTCTCAGACATGCAAGTTTCCTCACGACGTTTTCCATCACCGCCGAGCACGTCATAAATCAGCAATTAAAATAGCAATTGACGATTTCATTGTCGCCGCTGGAGATCGAACACAGGTTACTCGCGTGCTGTGAAATTTATAGCAAGCACTTGGCCACTGAGCTACCACGGCTTTTACGTAAAAAAAGGGACCAAATGAATCATGGTGTAGTATGTTATAGTTTTGGAACCCACAGTCATACAGTTCGAACCTTTTATTTGAACCTTATGGATTTATTTCTACACAAGATGGTAATACTTCTTTTTTATCCAGGTGTCCGTCTGGGTAGATACCAAACTCTTGCCTATTTCTGCTGCCAAGTAGTAATGCGTGCACTGCTGTGTTCCGGTCTGAAGACTATAGAGAGCCAGTATAATTACAGACTAGAGACATTCCATCTTATACCTCAGTGGTGACAATATATAGCCTTCTTAGTTGCAGGTGTCCATGGACAGCAGAAGCCACTTACCATCAGGTGTGCTATTAGTCCATTTGTCACGTCAATATTATTTTTAAAAAAAAGATAGTTTATAAAGCGATACAATATCATCTACATTAATCAATTTCTCTGAACCTACCAGTCTTTCTGCATGTTTGTATAATTAAGGCGCGAATACCGAATAACTTTGGCAAAATTGCAGGCAATTAGGATTAAACTTTCAATTACTTTGACGAGCGGTCCTACATACTTAATGTTTATATATTCATTTAAATATATATAGTATATTTACTTTTTATTTTTCTTCCTAATCAAGACATAACTTAAGGTCTGAAAATTAATCTAAAGATGATGCACTTGCTTCACCTTACTGATGGTCTAAGTCTCATATTAAGGCCAGGTTGATACTTCTTGAAATAGTATATGCTCGAAAAACAATTTATGCGCATATATGAAATGCTCAATTAAATTCTTAATACTCAATTAAAATTTTAAATTTTTATTTATAGAGATAAAAAAATATAATTGTTCGCGTTCTCGTCTTTTATGCGATAACCATATAATATTTTTCGATAATATTAAAGACATGTTATTGAATTAGATTCTTATTCAGCTTCCATTTTTATTTACAACTTCTGTTTCTTGATAATAAGCAAAAACTTTTTAAATAATGTAACTTTTTATCCACCAATGTCGCACTCTTTCTTTGTGCTGGACAAATATGGATGCGGATAAGGGAGGAAATGCTAGCATTAAAGTTCTTGTACTATTATTTTATTCTGTGCTTAAAGTGAAATCGAAGGAAAATCTAAAAATTATTTTTCATGTCAAACGTCATTTTTTTTAAATCCATACGAAATTTCGAAGGATACTCACATATCATAATTTAAGTTCTCTACATAGTATAAATTAAAGTCGCTTCCCGCCGTCTGTACACATAGATATTTTACACTACGCAACGGATTGTGATGTAGTTTTTATCAATAGACATAATGATTTAAGAGAAAGGTTTATATGTATAACACATGCTTATTATATATTATATAATTCTTCTGTCCGTGTATATGTGACTGAACTCCTCCTAAACGGCTGGACCGATTTTGATGAAATTTTGTGTGTGTAATTAAGTTGATTAAAGAATGGTTTAGATCCACAATTGGACCTGGTAGGTGGCGTTGTTGTCGAGATCCAGAAATCAACCGTGCGAAGCCGGGGCGGATCGCTAGTATATTATAATTTAACTTTTAATATAAAGTAAAAACCGACTTCAAGTTAATTGTTAGAAGTCAGCTTTTACTTTTTATTAAAGTTAAATTTTTGATCTCGACCAGAAAGAGATGAGGCACAGGACCAACGGCTTAACGGGCTTTCCGAGGCACGGCGGTCAATCAACGCCAACTTTTTCTCTGCTGACTTCGGACTACTACTGAGAATTTCTTGACAGAAAAACCCATTGGCTGATTTTGGCTTGACCCGGGATTTGAACCCGGGACTTCATGATCAGCAATCGCGGTTACGGCCACTAGATAAACGAGTCCTGAAGTTATAATGTGTTTAATGCAATAAAGAGTCACAATTGATGAAGATATCGCGTAATATACCTACATCATACGAAAAAAGGTTAACATAGTACAGTTTATTTGAACCCTCCTTTTTCGAAGTCGGCTTAAAATTGCGTTACTCCGTTTAAAAAAAAAGAGGAGGCCAGAGGAGGGAGGGAATTTTAAAGAAATATTAAATACTATTATCTTATATTTGGCCTTACAATACCTTTACGAAAATGGAGTAAATCGATATATTCATTTTAAGCATATTGCGTTCACGGAAGAGTTTGATATTTGACATTGTTAAAATTTATATCGAGAAAAAGTGCAGAAAGCTAAAATTAATATATCATATGTGTTACCAATACATTAAATATTACTAAAATTAAAAAAAAAAGTAAACCCCCAAACAAAAAGAGCTGATGATATTCAAACGGTTGAAAACATTTAAGCTAAGAAAGAACACTCTCAAACAAGTCACCTTTCAAACAAAAAAGAAAAGTATATCTAAATCATCACGTGGTAGAGCCATGCTGCAGCTATATTAGTAGTATAGTTATAGCACGAATGGGTCGGCTCGACCGGGGAAGGACCACGCTCTCACAGAATACCAGCGTAAAATAGCAGCTTAATGGTGCTATGTTTCGTATGGTGAGTGTAGAGAACCGGAGACCCTTTTTACTGGAAAAGAGGCATTCCATCTTAGTCCTCACGGGTGACAACGCATCTGCATTTTGATTCTTTATTGAGGATGTAGATGTCTATGGGTCTATCTAATAGTCTCCATTGAATCAAAAATTTATGCAAATTTATGCTGCAGAAGTGAACGGCAGAGTCGGAAAGGGACGCCCTAGACGAAGGTTTATCGACCAAATTGGCGATATATTGGAAATGGGCCAGATTAGGAGTACCCTTAACCGACGAGCGTGTATGCGTAGATATATGGATGTAAAGGAGGCGAGAGAGGTGTGCCAGGATCGTGCCAAGTGGAAGTCCGTAGTCTCTTCCTACCCCTCTGGGTGACAGGCGTGAGTGTTTATGTTTTATGAATCAAAAATATTTTATTCTATGCTATTCTGGATAATGGCGACAACAGAAATACAAAAATTGTTTACTTTGTTTCCGTTATACCATTGTGGTTTATTTATAATTTTGAATAAAACAAAATATTTATAATATAATTTTTCTTAATTAATACGTTAACTCAAAAGAAAACTCAATTATTTTTATGTGATTTGAAATTATTGGCAAAATGCCACAATTCTTACATACACAAACAAAAGTACTTCCACTTTTCATTAATGGCGTTTAATTGGAAATAAATAAATATTAACAATATTATTTTCCTTAATTAATAAGTTAATATGAACCAAAATTCAGTTATTTTTACAACTTTTGGTTTTGCATGATTTAAAATTATTGGCAAAATGCCACAATCCTTAAATACAGAAGCAAAAGTACTTCTACTTTTCATTAATGGCGTTTAATTAGATGTCAGGAATCGTATTAAAGGCCAGCTGCAAAGTGGAAAGAAATTTAAAAATGGAAAATAATAATGGCGAAATTTTAAAAAAGCAAGGAGCGCAAAGCGTAATAATTAAAATTAGCAATTAGGATTGCATTCAGCACCGGGCGTCATTAAATGACGTTGATCGCTCATGGAACCAGTTTGCACCGGAAGCGACCGAATCTTTCGCGGGGTGAAATTAGTTGCGGCTGATTATTTATAAAAAAAACTATTTAAATATTCGTGTATTAACTCGTAATATGTGTTTCTCTGCATGATAGACTTAGAAATGAGAATATCCGCAGAGTGACCGACATAGCCCAAAGGATTAGTAAACTGAAGTGAAGTAGGCTGGCCATATAGCTCGAAGGACCGACAACCGATGTGGAAGAAAGGTTTTCGAGTGGCAAGCTTGTAACGGCAGTCGAAGTGTAGGGCCGCCCTCTACTAGTTGGAGTGACGACCTGGTAAGACACGCAGGAAGTCGATGGATGCAGGTGGCTCAAGACCGAGCCTATGTTCAGCAGTGAACTTTTAAAGGGTTGTAATGATAAGGACGATGATGATGTATGTAACATGAAATAGTTTTAAATGTTTTACTATAGCAATGTTTGCAGCTGAGACTGATATAATATAATAGATGACTATGTGTCTATGGTATGGTGAGAGGTCAATGAGAAGGTTGCTCTATATCTTTCTCTTTGTGGTTGCTAAATATTAAATAAATATATAACTTATTAAAAAATTACGTCTGAAATTATACTTATAGGGAGGGGTACACGAATTGTCTTAATTGATAATAATAGTAGAAATAATAAAAATATTACATTTTTATAGAACTAAGGGCGACAAGGTAAGACATGCAGGAAGACGATGGATGTAGGTGGCTCAGGACCGTGCTTTGTGGCATTCCTTGGGGGAGGTCTACGTTCAGCAGTGGACTTGTGAAGGGCTGTAATGACGATGATGATGATGATGAATGGCGACAAGCGAGCACACATTCCAGTTGCTTGGACTCGATGACAAATGCAGACGCGTTGTCATTCGTGAGAATTAAGATAGCATGCCGTCTTAATTCTCGTTCTCGTTACCAGTTAAACAGTTTTCGGTGCTTTGAACACATCATACGAAAGACAGCAGTATTATGCTCTGATTTTACGCCGGTGTTCACCGCGTGTGTGATACTTCCCCGGTCGAGGTTATCTATTCGTGCTGTGGCTGACTGTACTGGCTCTACTGATTACTGTAATTTAGATTTTAGAAACATACGAAATCATATATTTTTCCAAAAAAAACGGCCAAATCCGTGCGTAAAATCTAGTTAGTATATAATTTAACCAAAAACAAAACAAATACCACAAATCTTGCACTATTATGCGCTATACCAACAAAGTAGATCCCACAAGACACCTAACTAACGCTGTATAACCATGAAAGGTCTCCAAAGAGATAGACGCTCAAGACATAAAACAAGTACAATCAGCGGGACTTAAGCCGCGCCGGGCCGAGAGCGAAGCGAATTTACGACGCGTTCGGGCAATCAATGAGCTGGGTATTTTGACGTTTCATTACATTGCCCGACATCTTCATACAACGCTGCGGGTTATTTATGTTGACTGTACCTGAGGGCAACTGTGGGACGTAGCATGTTTGTACTTTTGTTTTTAAAGCCTAGGTAGCCTTTAGTTCTAGACTTTAATATGATTTTGCAATTTTTGTTTGCATATTATCCCTTTCTCTGTTATAATCCACGTACTTACTGATTTTGGTCCAATTAAGTTTGTAGCGTAATAAACAATTTTTTTAAATATGTTTTGATTATTATGTTATATCTTTATATTTTTATCTTTTTATTGTAAAACGTTACTTCCCCCCCGCCCTTTCCCCCAGAACACACATACACACTAGGATTTTCTCCTGTATCGTGGAGGTAATTTACATACATAAATTGCACAAGGGCAAACAAAACATCCAGACCCGGAACTTAATCTTTTTACAATAAATTTAGACTTTGTCCTTTATTGTATTCAATCAACATACGCGCCAAGTTATACCAGGCATACCAGAGCCGTGGTAGCTCTGGGGCTAAGCGCTTGCTTTATTTTTCACAGTAGGTACGCGAGCAACCCGTGTTCATGGTGTTTTTCCTACTTTCATTTTAATTTATTATAAACAGCAGAGCCGGCTACAAGAATATTATAATTTGCCGGCATCTGTGTTTACTACAATCTTATTACAATCTGTGCGTCTTTAACATAGAGTGAATAGGCTTTTATTACGTTAATACAGTACGATTTACAACTAAGGTCTCACCACTTACTACCAGGTAGGATTGTATTCAAACACTGGGTTATAAATATATAAGGAGCCGTGGTAGCTCACATGGTTAACGCTCGCTGTAAATTTCACAGTACGCGAGCAACCCGGGATCGATCCCCGGCGGCACCAATGAAATTGTTAATTGCAATTTTAAGTGCTGATTTACCACGTGCTCAGCGGTGAAGGAAACATGCATGTCTGAGAAATAAGAAAAAAAAATATTTCGAACACATGTGAAGTTCGCCAACACGCATTGGGGCAGCACGGCGAACACTTCCTTGCCCAAAAACCCTCTCAGAAATGAGAGGAGGCCTGTGCCCAGCAGTGGGACGTACATGGGCTGTATAAAAACTGGGATATAATAAGTTTAAAAAATTACCGTTACTTTCATGCATTCATTCATTTTAGCCAATAAAAAGTCCACTGCTAAACATAGGCCTTTTGAACATAGCTTGAAAAAAAAATGTTATATTAAATTTTTTAGTACAAAATTTAAGAAAAAATCACTTGTTTCTTAATTATTCTAAGCTGTTGAAAATACTGCTGACTATCTTCTGCTTCAGTTTCTCTCTGTCGCCTCTGATGGCTCGCGCGAGATGAGTTAGCGTGATGGATTCTCTTAATCCACTACACGGCAAACATAAGTAGTACCATAGTATAAAGCTGTAAAAGCCGCAGGGCCAGCACACACTTTGCAAAAAAAAATAACTATGATCAAAGTAACTTATCGTTAAGCACTTAAAGCCTACCCGGAGTAAAACAATTGCAATGCTGTCGCAGAATCATTAAACCATTAAAGCGCGTAATTAAAGCAGTTTCGGTCGAGTTTCGACGGAACAGCAACGACATTATACCCAAAAGAAATTGCAGCTGCACGCGCCATTACCGATTACTATCGTTCAATCGATTACAATCGTAATTGATCGACCGCACGAGTCCATTTTAGGGTTCTGTAGTTTAATTTAAATATTAGTTCATATGTTACTGTAATGTATGGATGATGAATGGATAATGAATTAGATTTCATATTAATTATGATTCATCGAAATAGAAATATGCATTAATATGATATCATTTTTATTAATGCTGCAAGAGACATTTATACGTGGTAGAGCCATGCTGCAGCTATATTAATAGTATAGTTGTAGCACGAATGGGTCGGCTCGACCGGGGAAGGACCACGCTCTCACAGAATACCAGCGTAAAATAGCAGCTTAATGCTGCTGTGTTTCGTATGGTGAGTGTAGAGAACCGGAGACCCTTTTTACTGGAAAAGAGGCATTCTATCTCAGTCCTCACGGCTGACAACGCATCTGCATTTAAATTCGTAAACGAAGATAGATGTAGATGTCTATGGGCCACAGCAACCACTTACCATCAGGTGGACTGTGTGCTCGTTTGTCACCCTTATTCTGTAAAAAAAAAACCAATATCACATCCCGTGGGTGTCGTAAGAGGCAACAGAGGGAAACTGAAACAGAGAGATGGGCAGCAGCATCTTCCTGATAACAACCCTGTCGTTGTCCCGTGCACTACATATAGGTCATGGCTATTGTCTTACTATTGTGTTTGGAAACCGGACACTGAATGTGTTAAAATAATAAAAAAAAACTGCGGTTGCCAAACCTCCCCTATGAGGCAATCTATAGGATAGGAATTTTTATAGGTATTTTTATGTTTTATATATATAAAACTTTTATAGGCTGTAATGGATGGATGGATGGAATATCGCGTCGAGTCGAAATTCGACCATTTTATTTGCTAAGGAAAAACTACGTTGTCTGTATTTCATACATGCCCTTTTTTCTGCACTTGTATGGCATATTATAATACCTTTCGAATTATATAAATTTACATTGACTTCTATTAATAATTAATATTAAAAAAGTGCAACAATTTTTTATATACACCTATTAACATAATGTAATAATTTAAACACATAATTAGTTACTTTTTTGACCCGACGATTGACAAGGAATGAATAGTAATTTGACAAAATCATATTTACCTTCCTCTTAATACTTCGTAAGAGATAGAACATCTTGTAGAAGAATAATTATAAAATGAAATGGAAAGATGTTAAATTATCTTAAGACTAGAGGGACTAGAGAGTTCCCAATCCAATGGTAAATGGTCTCTGCTGAATATATTAACCTGCAGTCAATTCCAATCTAAACAAGAAAAGCTACAAATTGGTCGACATACTTGATAACTAAAAGAGAATGCCTATTAACCTTTAATCCAGAACACCCGAAACATAACTGTATTACTTAGTAGCAGAATACTATAAAAGTAAAGTAGACAAACAAGCTTTTTCTTTTTGAAAAAAAAAGCATGTAGAAAGAATGAACGAGGAAAAAGTGACAAAGCAAATTTATGTTGCAGAAGTGAACGTAACCGACTCTTACGTTCGCCCTAGACGAAGGTTTATCGACCAAATTGGCGATATATTAAAAATGGGCCAGATTGGGAGTACCCTGAACCGACGAGCGTGTATGCGTAGATATATGGATGTAAAGGAGGCGAGAGAAGTGTGTCAGCATCGTGCCAAATGGAAGTCCGTAGTCTCTGCCTACCCCTATGGGTGACAGGCGTGAGTGTTTATGTATTATGTATGTATGCAAACAAGCAAACAGTCCACCTGATGGTAAGTGAATGCTATAGCCCATAGACACCTCCACTTATCCTCGGTAAAGAATCAAAATTGTCACCACTGAGGACTAAAATGAAACGCCTTGTTTCTAGTAAAAAGGGTCACAGGTTCATGTCACCATACAAATCACAACAGCATTATAATGTTACGTATACGGCAAGTTATAATAACATTTTTTCAATGGTAATTTTTTTTTCAAATAATGTTTGCTTATAGCAACAGAATATTGTTGTAATGGAAAAATTATAAAGTCTAGTTTTAAAAAAAGCTACGGAACCCGCTCTGGTTATTCGATCCCACATATTTATCACAGATATCAATCGAACTAGCTTCAGATTTTTACAATCGATGTTAATAGACGAAAGTTCCGATGCGTAGTTTTTACCGTATCGCACTAAAATCGATTAATTGATCGTTCTCTATGCCCTCGTTCGATTTAACCGTCAACGATCGAAAATTATTGTTTTATGATACCTGTTTTGCATAACCTACCTATTTATTATTTGCTATGGAGGTAGGAGGCAAGAAGGACTCTTTTTGTATACCTAAAGAAATTGTTTGTGTAATTGAGTAAATTTGAGATTGTGTTACAGTTTAAAGGATAGCCTACCAAGAGTAGCGATTATAGCTGACAAGTAAGAAACATTTTTGAAAGAATTTGAAAACTACTGAAATCAACTATGTGTAAATAATAGCATACTGACGGCTCGATAGTGCAGTAGCTGAGCGTTTGGTTGCGGAGCCGCAGCGCCACGAGTTCGATACCCGCACTAAATAAGGCCTTCTATGGTCTACAAATAATTGTTTTTGATCTGGATGCTTGTTCATGCGCAATTTTTCTTTACGTGGTAGAGCCATGCTGCAGCTATATTAATAGTATAGTTGTAGCTCGAATGGGTCCGCTCGACCGGGGAAGGACCACGCTCTCACAGAATACCAGCGTAAAATAGCAGCTTAATGCTGCTGTGTTTCGTATGGTGAGTGTAGAGAACCGGAGACCCTTTTTACTGGAATAGAGGCATTCTATCTTAGTCCTCACGGCTGACAACGCATCTGCATTTAAATTCGCAAACGAAGATAGATGTAGATCTATGGGCCACTGCAACCACTTACCATCAGGTGGACTGTGTGCTCGTTTGTCATCCTTATTCTATAAAAAAAAAATATTATGTATGTAAAACGCCCACACAATACATGAGAAAATGCTACAGTGGTGATAACTTTTTACAAAGAATAACAATTTTTTGGAGCAGTTGCGTTAAATTGTAAGTAAAATTAATTTAATGTGTACTTTACAGTATTTATTCTTATTAAATATTGAATTTAAAATGTCTTAAGCCATTTTTTAATAATTATGATAATCAATTTTATTAAGGAACAAAAATTTTGTGGCCTTACTCATATAATCGACGTCAGTTTAATAAATTCTTAAAGTTGCTCTCTCTCTGTTCACTAAATTACAATATAAATAGACAGATATATAGGCAATTATTAATAAATTTTAGTTATGAATATATTTATTACGTAAGGCCATTTATGTTTATATTATTTAATATAAAAAAGGGTATTTAACTAACTCTGTTTCGTAGTTTTCAGGGACTAGGTGCTTGTTTTCGTTAGGGTAGTAATGGTAGGTACTACGTGCTCCGCAGTGAAAGAAAACACAATGTGGAAACCTGCATGTCCATGTGAAAAAAAATCGAGGACATGTGACATGACATTTGACGTCAGCCAATTTATAGAGAACCCCTGCTGAGCACATACTTTCGAATTCATAAAATGTTTCATTACTTTATTTTAATCGTAGATCATGTATGAAGTAGATTTTAATAGTCCATTTTTGAGAATGGGTGGCAACCATAACGAGAGCTTAAGCTAAAATAGTAAATCATCTTATACATAAGTGTGTGTGTGTGTGTGTTTTATATGGTAGAGCTACGCTGCAGCTATATTATGGTTGTAGCACGAATGGCTCTATCGGGGAAGAACCATGCTCTCACAGAATACTAAAATAGCAGCTTAATACTGCTGTATTTTCGTATGGTGAGCGTAGAAAACCGGAGACCCTTTTTACTGAAAACGAGGCGTTCCATCTCAGTACTCAGGGATGACAACGTATCTGCATTTTGATTCTTATTCCAGGATAAATGTAGATGTCTACGGGCCATAGCATCAACTTATCAATAGGTAGACTGTGTGCTCGTTTGTCACCCTTATTTTATATAAAAAATACTTCTACGAAAGTCCATCAAAAATCCACTGTACGTTTAGCAGTGGAGTTGTGATAGCCTATGCCTACCCCATAGATTACCACAAAGCACGGTCCCGAGCCATCCGCATCCAGTAAAACTTTACTTACGTATAACTTTTTTTAAACAAAGAGAGCAGATAAATAAAATCCCCATACATACATACAGATAAAACAAGCCACTGCTACTCGAAACGAAATTTTAAACAGTTGACAAAAAGCATTTAAAAGGTCCGCAGTATCGATGGGAAAAGAACAAAAAGCTAGGGTGTACGCCCCAGATATGTCTAAGCCCACTTATATCCGAGAGCAGTTTTGGGACATGGTAAGGAGGGTGTTGATGAAATGTAAGTTAAATGAAAATATTATTATGTTAGGAGATTTTAATGGAAGGGTTGGGGTGAAGAGGTCTGGTTATGAAAGGATATTAGGAACGTTTGGCGATGAAAGTATAAATGAGAATGGTGAAGACCTCCTCACCGTATGTGTGGAAATTAATATTTTTGTGACGAACACTTTCTTTCGCCATAAGAGGATTCACATGTAAACATGGGAAAGAGGTGATGATAGAAGCATGATAGATTTCATAATTGTGGATGAAAGAATAAGAAGCGCAGTGTTCGATACAAGGGTTTACCGGGGGTCCAACGTAGGGACGAATCATTACTTGGTCTTATGCCGAATTAATGGTCTATTCAAGCATTGGCGGCATCGGACATCTGTGTCTACCACTACGTTACAGCGTATAAGAATAGAGAGGTTACAAGATGAAGGTGTGAAAGAGAAGTTCGAATGTAGACTGAGAGAAAATATAAGTGGTATGGATGAATTGTGTATGAATGACTTAGAGTTGGGGACTGTGTGGTATAACGTCAAGAAAGGTTTGGTGGATGCAGCCACCGAAGTATGTGGTGTAAGTAAGAGAACGAATGAAAGGAAAAATAATACGTTGTCGTGGGATGATGAAGTACGGATGGAAGTTGAAGCAAAGAAGAGAGCATGGCTAGATTTACTAGCAATTAAAGCTGGTAATTTTAGCGGTATGATTGATGAGATTGAAAGAAAAAAGGCAGACTGTAGACGTAAAAATAAGAGAGTAAAAAAAGTTGATGAAAGTAAAAAGCAAGAAAGAACGGATAAGAATGATACAAAGATATCTGATAACTTCCAGCCAAATATTAAAATGTTCTGCAAACTCGTAAGAACTGCCAGGGGAAATTCAATACAGCCTAGAATGAATGGTGTACGTGAAGAGAATGGCTGTATGCTGAATGATGAAGTTTTTAATTTAAAGAGATGGAAGGAATACTTTGAAAGCGTGTTTATGAGTGAAGAGTCGTCTCAATTAAGTGAAATAGAAATTCCGAAAGAAGGGGAGAGAGGTAGGGAGATAAGTGTATATGAAATAATGAAAGCAAAGAAAAGCATGAAAGCAGGTAAGGCAGCCGGATATGATAGAGTATCACTCGAAATGCTAAAGGCTGGAGAGGGAGTGGTGGCAGGCCTGCTGTACACCTTGTTTAATTTATGTTGGGAACTGAAGCGGGTACCGGAAGACTGGTGCAAAGCCGTTTAGTCCCAATATATAAGGGAAAAGGGTCACAGCAGGACTGTAAAAACCACCGTGGCATTAGCTTGCTTAGCATTGTGGGAAAATTGTATGCTAAGGTGTTAATTGAAAGAGTTATGGAAGAAACTGATGTGTAAGCTGGATTTAGGAAGGGGTTGGGGTGTACGGATCAAGTCTTTTCCTTGCGCATGATTGCGGAGAAGTTTTTGGCCAAAAACCAGAAAGTTTTTTGTGCGTTCATGGACTTGGAAAAGGCTTATGATAGAGTGGACAGGAATGTGTCATGGCAAACACTTAACTCATTTGGTTTGAGCGCTGGTTTGATACAGGCATTAAGGTCTCTTTATAGGGACTTTAGTGCTTGTGTCAGGATCAATGGGATCTAATCGGACTGGTTTGGCATTCAAAAAGGTGTCAGACAGGGCTGTGTATCTTCCCCGTGGCTGTTTAACCTATTTATGGATAGTTGTTTGCAAACTTTGAAAGTTGAAGAATGTGGGTTAAGAATGGGTGAGTTAACCGCCAAATGCCTTTTGTACGCCGATGATCAAGTCATGTTTGCATCGTCGGCGGCCGAGTTGCAAATGATGGTTACTTTAATGAACTGGTCATTAAAAAAAAGGGGTATGAAAGTGAACGCAAGTAAGACGAAAGTGATGGTTTTTGAAAGAGAAGTAAGTAAAACGTTATGTGAAATAAGAATAGAAAGGGAGATGATTGAGCAAGTGGATGAGTTTGTATATTTGGGATGTTTATTTAGCAGGGATGGTAGATATGATAAGGATATAGAACGACGAGTGAACGCAGGAAATAGAGTGTATGGGGCTCTACATGCTATTATGAAAGTCAGAATGTGTCAAAAAAGGCACGTATGGCAATTCATAATGCTGTGTTAGTCCCTACTTTAATGTATGGTAGTGAAAGTTGGGTCTGGCAGAAGAAGCATGAGAGTAGAATAAATGCTGTAGAAATGCGGTCATTAAGGAGTATGCTAGGGTTGAATCTGAATGACCGGGTGAGAAATAGTGTGATAAGAGAAAAGTGTGGTTTGCAAGATGACGTTTTGACCAGGATTAAGAAAGGAATGCTTCGGTGGTTTGGTCATGTAGAAAGAATGAACGAGGAAAGAGTGATAAAGCAAATTTATGTTGCAGAAGTGAACGGAAGAGTCGGGAAGGGACGCCCTAGACGAAGGTTTATCGACCAAATTGGCGATATATTGAAAATGGACCAGATTAGGAGTACCCTTAACCAACGAGCGTGTATGCGTAGAATTATGGATGTAAAGGAGGCGAGAGAAGTGCTCTGCCTACCCCTCTGGGTGACAGGCGTGAGTTTTCATGTATGTATGTAACTAGGAGTAAGAAACGAGTCCACCTGATAGTAGGTGGATGATGTTGCTCATAGACACTATAATGTCTGTCTTCGATCAAGAATCAAAATGTAGATCCACTGTCACACCTGAGGTATAAGATGGAATGGCTTATTACCAGCGAAAGGGTTTCCTGTTCTCGTCTTTTTCTTGGCATTTACGATACGAAATACAACAGCATTACACTCCATAGCTTAGCCAGAGCTCTTACTGAATGATGCTAGTAATTTTTTTTTAAATCTCAAAAATAGCTGTTACTAGGTGTTTGCTACTTTCGATAAAAATATTACAAGCACCATAGCGTTAGACGTTTAAAAACATATATAAATACATATTATTACGTTTATTATATAGTTGCAACATGACTCTGGTAGTAGTAATGATGCGTCTTTAAAAGTTTCTTGCCATCATCACTTGTTTTGACACTTAGTCTTTTCTATCTCTCTAATAAATGTCTTCTATCTAAAGAGATATATTTTGAGAAAATGTTAGTATCGGGTACAAGAGGAGTGCGTAACAATGGAGAATCCCCTATCCCTACCATGAGACTTTGACGGCCAAGTAGCAAAAAATACATCCAAAAATACGAAACTTAATCACACAAACTTGTGGTGAAAGGTACATAAGCAGTGTGAGTTTTCCGCTTATAATCCCAGCCTGTTAAGTAACTTTGCCAGTAAATGCACACCAACTGGGGCTAGTATTTTTGCGTGATTTTGGAAAACATGACCTTCATTAAAGTCAAATACAATAACATCAAAAAGAGTCATTAGTAAATAAAAATCATGACCAAAAGTTTTATTACTATAATAAAACATAAGGTGAAAGTTTTTAATCTTATAAAGCAACATCTGCTGTAGATGGGGAAAAATAATATTTGAAAAAAATTAAAATCTGAAAAAAAATGGCGCGCCTCAATTAGATTAAGCCTATTTTTTCTTTAGTTTGAAAAAATCATTCATCAGAACTTCTGTATGATTTTATTAACAAAATATTAAAGCGTTTTACATACAAAAATTGCACATCAAACATCTAGGTAGAAAAAATTTAGGACGTACAAATAATGAGAGATTCTAACCTACAACCCGCAATGCCACAGATCAAAGCATAGCCACTACACTTCCGAGTCGTCAATTGATATAAAGGTATGTTCAGCAAGTCAACCAACAAAGCGTTTATAAATAAAACGTTAATTATGACGTTATTAGCTATACATTTCAAATTGACACCTGTTATCTCACTTAATTGTGAACCACACTTAAATTAAATCATTATATTCATCCTTTTGGATTTTCCAACTTGTTGTTCGTTTTAAATGTCCGTGTGTATTTTTTTAAGATCTTCACAATTGATACAACGCTGCCACATCCAGTCTCCTTTACAGTTTGTTTTATGTTTCATTTTAACGCCCGAGTAAAGTACGGCCCCGATCTTGATTGAATTTTCATCACCTCCGGCCTTATGTGATCGTGCATCATAACAACATCGATTTCTATTTATTTTGCGATTATAAAATCGATTACTACACTAAGCATTTATTGATTACTAACCATAAAAGTTTGTATTATATTGATTTTGTCTTTAACGAATATGCATCTAACGTTAACGAAAATATTATGTTACTCAGGAGAAGTATATCTTTATCACCTTCTTCCAACAGATTAAAAAAGCAGTTAGAATTCTTTTGAATAAAACTATTTTTTAAGTATTTTATCGCGTTTAATTTACTATTTTAATTCCAGACGTTTCGGGTGCTTTACAGCAACCCAAGGAGGGGACTGAGATGTTTGACGTCCCGATGTCACAGTTAGCCCGGCTACCTTCAGTTTTTTAATATTCATTTTTGGTTCGATCTACGCAGAATGAGCTAACAGTCTCTTGAAGTCTTGCAGTGGTATGCTTGGGTTTGGATTTAATTTAGTTAATTATAGGATCCCAAGCAGATGGCAGCACCCATCCATCTTCTCTATTGAAATTAGGATGTTTTTTAATTTCAATAGCCTCGCGTATCATCCTTGGTAGGAATCGGTGTTCTTTTGCGAGGATTTGTGGTCTATCAAATCTGATATAATGGCGGGGACGATCTTGAACATGTTCACAGACTGCAGACTTCCCAGAGCGTCGGTACTTCACGTCAGCTATATGTTCTTTCACACGGGTTTTAATGGATCTTTTTGTTTGTCCTATGTAAGAGAGACCACATTCGCAATCAAGCTTGTACACTCCTGCATCTTGTAGAGGGATATTACACTTGACGGATGGTAAAAATTGACTAATCTTCTTCGGTGGCTTGAAGTATGTTTTAATAGAAGCTCGCTTCAAAATGTAGCCAACCTTGTCTGTGACTCCTCTGACATAGGGTAGTACAGCAGGCACACGCTCGACTGTGGTCGGCTTCACTCGGTCACTGTGACGTAAGCGCGGGACCCGAAGCTTGTTGTCTTGCAGTACTTGCTCGACGTGCTGAAGCTCGGCGGCCAGATGTTTTCTGTCACAGATCCCTCGTGCTCTCTGAAACAAAGATTTTCCCACGATAGCTAACTGTGATGGATGATGGTGCGATTCACCATTTAAATATCGGTTGGTATGGGTCTTTTTCCTATACACAGTGTGACCAATAGTGTTATCAGGATTTCGAATGACTAAAACATCTAGGAAAGCTAAAGAATTGTTTGCCTCTAACTCCATTGTGAATTGTATTTTTGAGTTCATGGAATTAAGGTGGTCTAAAAATGCAGTTACTTTGTCAGATGGTAAAAATGTGAAAGTGTCGGCTATGTACCGCTTGTAGAATCTAGGATTTACAGGAACAGTAAGAAGGGCTTTCTCCTCAAAGTCCTCCATGAATATGTCGGCGACTATGGAAGATACAGATGAGCCCATCGCCACACCATCTACTTGCTTGTAGAACTCCTCCTTCCACAATAGATAACCAGATGTAAGGCAGTGTTTAAGTAATACTGCATATTCTGTAGGCATGTTGTATTCTTCTAGCTTCCTGGTTACAATTGAGATGCAGTCTTCAATAAGTAAGCATGTAAATAGTGACTGAACATCAAAACTGACCATAGTTTCATTGTCAGCGAGGTGTAGGTTTTTTATCTCACTAGCAAAATGGTACGAATCCTTTGTGTGTGCTCTAGTTTGTCCTCTCAGTGGTGACAGAATTTTTGCCAAGTGTTGAGCCAACTTATAAGTTAGTGAATCGATTTGGCTCACTATGGGACGTAGTGGAGCGTTTGGTTTGTGTATTTTCGGTAACCCATACAACCTCGGTGGTTTGGTACATAGTGGTATTATCGAATTTACGTCGAGATTTAATTTTTCGGAGTAATAGAATTAAAATAGTAAATTAAACGCGATAAAATCCGTAAAAAAATAGTTTTATTCAATGTGTAGTGTTCGCGTAAATATAAGAAATCATTATAGAATTCATTTTGTTCATTTATACAGGAAGATCTCATGACCTGGGATAGATGGCGGTGTAATCATCTCATAAACACATGTATCACCATCATCATTATACAGCCCTTCACAAGATCACTGCTGAATATAGGCCTCACCCAAGGAATGCCACAAAACACGGTCTTAAGCCACAATCATTCATCGCCATGCCACTTCACTTATTGGTATGAGACTGTCACTCGATAAGCTTTCTTCCCCATCGGGTCACGGTTCTTCGAGATATATGGCAGGCCCATTGCCACTTCAGCTTACTGATCCGTTGCACTATATATACAGGGTTATTTTTTAAAGAGAAGCCAAATTTTAAACTTAGGTTCAAATATATAAATAATGATATACCGTTATTGCAGTTTTTGAAAACACGAGTAAATAAGCCTTCTACTTTTATTTGAAATTATCCCAAATTGAACTTGATTTATGGGCAACAACGTTTTTGCCTACCGATCGACCCTTACAAATGTGAGCGTGCGCAGTAAAATCAACAAAAATAATGCATTACCACGCATTTTGAATTTAAAAGATAAAAAGGACAGAATAGTTGAGATTTTTTTTAAATTAATTTTTCTTCACCATTTGCCTATATTACTTATTCTGAACCTTCTCGGCAAATTTGGCCGGTTATTGCAAAATAACCCTGTATATGTATATCAGATGTTAAGAATCTGACTGACGAAAGGAAGAGTCGTGAAAGGTGTGAGACATCTAGGACCGCGATCCGTGAAGTAGTCAGACGAATATCTTTAGTTTCCTTGTACAGCTTTCGATTAATTCCCATTATGGAATGAAATAAACGTGCTTGAACGTTCATAATGAATAACAATATACAAATTAAAGAAACTCCTACTGTTATCTTTAATACAGTCGGTCTGTCAACGAATAACTAAATAGTATAAGCATAAACGTCAAAACGTCCGACTTGAATTAAGAGCGCATTTAGCAACCAACTTTACGATTAAAAAATCTATTATTCATATCCCGCTCGCGCTAAACTAGCGACTTGATAAATTTTAAAAAACATCTGCTCTTACCAATGTAAGTAAATAATATATTATATTCGATTCATATTCGAATTCAACATGGACTTCAGTAACGTCAAAATTAAGCGTAAGAAATTCTATTTTTGCCGTCTCTGTCTCCTCGTTATGCATTCTTGTTTCCTGTTGTATTTCCTCATTCGTTGCTACAGGTGTTTTGCTGCACACAAAAGTATAATTTTTTTGCATTTGCATTATAACAACAACGTAAACAAAAGTGTATATATCAAGTAAGATATCGCTTGCAATTAAGACAGTAAATTCTCTGTCGAAAGAAAACTCGAAGTATAATCGGAATACTAATTTTAAAGGAATTGTAATATTTTACAACAAATTCACTACTTCGGTTATTTTAGTTAAAGTATTAATATTAGTAATATTCGTAATAATAATATTAGTTCATATTATATAGGTGATGTCCCAAAGCGAATTTGCGAACTTTACATGTCTTCAATTTTTTTGACTTTCTCAAACATATAGGTTTCTTCTCCATGTTTTTTTACCATAAAGCGAGTGATGAATCGGTATTCAAAATTGTAATTGACAATTTAATTTACGCTGACCGTGATCGAACTGGCTTAAAAAATATTAATAAAATGAAGTTTTTAGGCGAGCGCTTATCTTCTGAGCTACTTCGGGTTTATAGTTAACAATAGTAGTCGATAAATTTTGGCGTCAACATAAACTAATCAGTGTCATTATTTCACAGAACATAAAGCATCCGTACGAAGGTTTAACTTGTGTTAACGTTTTTCTTTTTGTTCAGTTCGAGGCGTGACCCGACTGAGACTTCTGTGGACCGTGGTGGGTTTACATGCCGTCCACATTTAAATGAACCCTTCTTACTATAATTTAATTTGGGTTGAAACTAGGTGAAATAATCTTCTCTTATCATCCTAATGGAACGAAGTGGCTTGTTGGTTGTTAATATCGCCATTCTAAATCAAAGGTCGTTATTAATTTTTTCAATCATTACAGCCATAAAAGTAAGCTGCTGAACATATGCCTCGCCCATAGATTGCCTTATAGTGGGTTGTTTGCCATAGTTGCTTAGATTGGCAGGCGGGTTGGCAACCGCATTTTTATTATTATTTAGTTGTTATCAGAACAATGTTGCTGTCGATCTCTTGTTTCAATTTTCCTCTATCGCCTCTTACGTCACCCATGGGATGATAAGGAGACTCTCTTACGCCCTACTACATGGTACATTTATCTTTTGGTCTATTCCTTTTCACTTTTTAACCGACTTCAAAAAAGGTGGAGGTTCTCAATTCGAGTGTATGTGCTTTTTTTTTGTATGTATGTTACGTGACATCGTCGCAGAGTGTTAACCGATTTTAATGATTCTTTTTTTATTAAATAGGCTTTACCTCAAGGGTAGTTCCATTAGATTTTAAAGAAAAACTTCCGCCCCCAAGAGTGGAATATAGGGTAAAAAGTTTCATATTGGACTATTGTTTAAAGAATTTCATATGATATCTTTGCAAATTGAGAACCGATTTTAATGATTCTTTTTTATTAAATAGGTTATACTTCAAGTGTCGTTTCATATATATCTGGAGAAAAATATTTCATCCCTAAGGGTAGCAAATAAATAACTACTTTTTTAGCAATTTGAAGTCGGTTTTTACTTTTTGTTAAAAGTTATAATTATATTATGGTAAGAATACATATTTGACATTTTAAAAATGGAGGACAAATGCGGAGATTTTTTTAACATTTCTTCTCTTTCCGCTGGCACCGATATAACTGTTACTATAATGCAATTCAAAGCGCCGATTTTCCACGTGCCCGGCGGTGAAGAAAAATGTCGTGAGAAAACCTGCATGTCTTTAAAAAATATTTCGAAGGCATGTAAAGTCCGTCATGTTGGGGCAGCGTTGCGGACATTTCCTTGCCCTAAAACCCTCTCAAAAATGAGAAGAGGTCCTTGCCGCAATGGCTGTAACTTTACTTTACTTAACATTGCTGCTACATTCACATATATCGTGTGTGAACTTGTCGGACAGTCTAAAATATATTTCGAATTTGTCTTTTAAGCCCAACCCCATGTAAGCCCACCACGTGGTATGTACGTGTGAAATCAGCAATGTGATAAGCTAACGACCGTTCCTTTACTGGGATTCCATTCGTCCGGGCCCGCGCGATATCAATTAAATGGACCGCCGCAATCTTGCCAGCGCGAATATCCAGCCGTTCGACTTTTTTAATTAATGTCTTTTTAAAACATTTACCTTACATTCGACTGGAGCGCTAGTTTTGATTTCGACTGTTTAAAATATGTTGCTTTAATATCATTTAAATCTGTCATGTAATATAATGTCTCTATGGTTAGAAAGAATAAAGAAATAAATGTGTACACCACTCTTTGGTAGAATACAATATACCTACTGTAAATTTTACGAACCTAACTCACTCTTTTCACAAATAAATTTCAATTTAGAATTAGAAATTGTAATATTAGGTCCTCACATATGAAATTGGCGTTTTGTACGGGAGGAATATAAAGTCAATTTTTTTTTGTAAAATATTTTTAATTAATCAAAGTATGCACCATTGTTATCTATGCACTTTTGCCATCTCATAGGTTCATTGATTCTTTTACTAAAAACACCATGGGGGCGAGAATCAATAAACTCTTTGAAAGCGGTTTGGACTGCCGCATCGGAGTTGAATTTTTTTCCTTGTAAGAAGTTGTCCAAACTCCGGAAAAAATGGTAATCTGTTGGAGCAAAGTCCAGGGAGTACGGTGGATGTCGCAGACATTCCAATTGTAGCTCATCTAACTTAGTGATTGTTTGTTGTGCAGTGTGTGGTCTTGCGTTGTCGTGAAGCAGCAGTGGCCTAGAGCGATTGACCAATCTCGATTGTTTAGCAGCTAGTTCTTCCTTCATGGTTTGCAGTTGCTAACAATAGATATCTGCCGTAATCGTATGGCCAGATTTTAGAAAGCTGTACTACAGCTTTCTAAAATCTAAAATCTTCACTAAACGACACCGGCGCTAGTCCACCAAACACTCACAAGTAACTTTTTCTGAGTCAATTTTCGTTTAGAGCAGGATTTGGCTGGGTCTCCAGGGTTCAGCCATTGCGACGAGCGCTTCCGATAATCGCACAGTATCCACTTTTCATCACAAGTAATGATTCGATTTAAAATCCCTTCATTATTGTGTCGGTTGAGCAAAGTAGTAGTCTCTTTCTAGAATTTTGATTGGTCCACGTCAAATTCTGATTGCCTTGCAGGACGTGGACTAATCAGGGTTGCAAGAAAGAGACAGGTATTGGCCGCACAGTTGCTTTGTCTCTTTTTAGAGAATGGTCACTTTTGCGAGGATAATGCTCAGTGTATTCTCTATGTCTATGATTCCATCTTAGTCCTCACGGCTGACATTGCATCTGAATTTTAATTCGTAATCAAGGATAGATGTAAATGTCTATGGGCCTTAGTAACCTATTTTATTTAAAAAAAAAACATTAGGTGGACTGTATGCTCGTTTGTCACCATACTTCTGTAAAAAAAACATTTAGTTCATACTTAATTAATATTTCCATTTACATAGCATATCCGCACTATGACAGCCATGATCAAGCAAACCAATTTCGTGATTAGCGCGATCGCTTGTGACGTTCCGTTTTACGCAACTGACGCGTCATGACAGTTGTTACAAATTTGTTGATAATCTATGTTTAACGAAGTCTGTTTACATAGTATTCGTATTACAAAATTTGGTAAAATATAACTGTCCATTTTCTATGATTAAATCTGAAGATCTAACGTCCCACTAAAGATTCGTAAACTTAAATTGTTTTTAAAAAGTTCAAAGCCTAATAAATTTTATACAAAGGAGTTCAATATACTCAGTGGTTTTCGAAAATCTCAATAAACACTCGAGAGACCAATATGCTCCTTTTAAATATTCCAAGCGTTTACAAAATTGTAATTTTAAATTTAGAATAAAGGGTCCTATAACTCTCGAGGATTCCCACAGGGAGCGTTGACAGCCCATGATTTAGAATCTCTTTGCTCCTTAATTAATACGAACCGTGAAAGTACTGACATCTCTCTCCAACCTTTGTATTTAACGTGCATTTACTTATTGCCATCTCACCGGATAGAGCTATGAGGAGTATAGAGACATCATTTAACCATTGATTTATAGGGCATCGTCGAGAAATTTTATCGATAATGTTTACTTTAGGAATTAGTGGTAACTACAGAACGGATACCGATTTATGTCGTCGGGTTAATTTGATATGGTAATCACAAATGTATTTTATAATTTACAAGTGCAACGTGATGGTGTTATGTTTCATATCAGTGGAAAAATTATAGACACGATCAAGTTTGCTTTTACGTGGTAAAGCCACGCTGCAGCTATATTAGTAGTATAGTTGTAGCACGAATGGGTCGGCTCGACCGGGAAGGACCACGCTCTCACAGAATACCAGCGTAAAATAGCAGCTTAATGCGACTGTGTTTCGTATGGTGAGTGTAGAGAACCGGAGACCCTTTTACTGGAAACGAGGCATTCCATCTTATTCCTCCGGGGTGACAACGCATCCGCATTTTGATTCTTAATAAATGTAGGCGTCTATGGGCCACAGCATTCACTTACTATCAGGTGGACTACGTGCTCGTTTGCCGCCCTAATTTTATAAAAAAATTAATACTAACATACAATTGTTGTTCTGTCATCAGCTTGTGGCCGTCTTCAACTGGACTTCTCGCAAATTGTTATGTCGTAATCGCCACACTTACCAGGTGATTAGTGGTCGCACTACCAAGTTGTTTGGACGTTGTTCTTCATCAGGGTCTAGATATTTTAAGATTGGCAACTTTCGAAATGGATTTCCTCCATCAGTATTTGCTAAAGGGTCAAGGAGTCGTCTATCACAATACCTGTAGGAAGTTCACCTTGGAACACTATGTTGCGAGGGTTGAGGCTATATGATAGCAATTTTGTAATCGTTAAGGAAAATAGTTCGAATATAACTACTTACTACGCTCTAGTTTTCCAATATCACGATATATTTCTTTAAATGTACGAAATATTTCTATATTTAGAATATAAATTGTATTAATTATTAGATTTGTTAAATTGGTCCTTATTTGTTTATGCTGTATAGCCATGTACTCAACACGGCTCTCTTCGACCTAAAACGTAAGAGAACCAGTAAGATACGTGAGGGCAATATGATCACCTTAAGCATTATCGCCCTACAAAACCAAAACCAGGAGGAGGATAAAGACAAAAACTATAACTAATATATTAACAAAAAAAATAGCAAAAAAGCTTTGGCAATAATTAGGAACACTTCGAAAAATCAACTTAAAAAACTAACTACACTACACTTTACTAAAACCGACTAAAATATTTACCATAATATCAATCGTCAAAATGGCGTCGATAAAGCAGCGTCCTTTTGACCCTTAATTATTTGATTGACTGATGAAGAGCTATCGTATAACAGAGCCTTTTCTACAAACAAGGTTTTGAGTTATAAGAAAGTGACCATATTAACTGGATGACCATATTACCCTCACGTACTATATATTAACAGGATGTGTAGTCCTCAGGGGAGACAACGCATCTGCATTTTATTTCTTAATCGAAGATGTAGGTGTTTATGTGCTACAACATCCACTCACCGACAAGTGAACTTTGTGCTTGTTTGTCACCATTATTCTATAAAAACTATCTGCAGTAATTTTCATCTTCTTCATCAGCCTCTACCTGTCCACATTTGTATATTGGGCTCTTCCATTTTAATTTGATTTTGATAGATTGTCGATCGCAGTACCATCTTGCAACTTTGACACTTGTTCTCGTCGCCCGTCTGGAGGATTAGAATTTAACTCATACTATTTTAAAAAAAAATACTTACAAAAATATTTACTGCAAAATTTCAAGTTACTCTTTATATACTGTGTTGTTATTTATTTCATTATATCCTTCATCATTTTGCATTGAAATGTTTTTAATAATGAATCTTATATTTATTTACACAATATTCCGTTCTGTCGACATCGCAAATAATATTATAAAATAATTAAAAAATCATTTAGTATTCGACAAATTCGACCTTAAAATATTCCTCATTAAATGAAATGAACACTTAATTAATTTCTGTTCTTTGTTCTGAGCCTGTAAAGCGTGAAAGTGTTGTTGACATTACTCAAGGGGAAGGTAGCGTTGTCGGGTGGCGTGATGTAGATTACACGAGCGTCACGACGGTGACGCTGTCCATAGACTGTATTCAATAAGAGATATGTGTTATGTACTAAAGGAAACGAACAATAGTTGTAATAATTTACACAAAGTCGTTACTTATTGCCATCCATAGTATAACGCTGCTGTGTTTCGTATGGTGAGGTAAAAAACCGGAGACTCCTTTTTACCTACTCGGCTTGGATTTTAACTGGATTTGCTCGACCGGGGAAATACCACGCTCTGACAGACAGAGCTGCTATTTACATTAAAATTCTGTATTTTGTATGGTGAGTGTAGAGAACTGGTGACCCTCTTTACTGGATACGATGTATTCCATCTTATTCCTCAGGGGTGACAACGCATCTGTATTCCGATCTTAATCGAGGGTAAATGTAGATGCCTATAAGCCATCCACGTACTATCTGCCCGGCTAGCATGGGCGGGGGACAAAAATTTTATCCCCCGATTATATCCACTGACAAGAGATAAAATTATCTTGTTATGTCAAACGGGGAGACGTATATCCCCGTTTGACATAACGAGTAGACATATATCCCCCGTCCGTAGCATGGAGCCAAATGAAAGATAACAACGCATCTGTAGCCTTCTTTGTTTGAAATTGGTTGCAGAATTTGAATTGTTCGTTGCAAGTGTTTAATAAACAATAATTAAAACTACACACTACTTTGTTAAACTGAAGTATATTCAATATATTCATGGCTAAATCTGGTTGTAGCCGTTTGCCATTTGGATGATGTAACATGCGGCCACATTATATGACAGTAAAGTAATCATGTAAGAATAAAAATAGTCAAAAATAACACATACCTAAGTAAAAAAATACTTCACTAAACTGATTCCTCTTTTACGGCTCTAGAATTTTCTCGTGCAGTTTACATACATTGTACAATGACAAACATCCAGGCACGAAATGATTATTTCTAACTTGCTTACAAATACTAGTTCCGTGCGGAATTAGAACCTACGGCCATCAGCACCGCAACTCAATGCTAAGCCACTGGGGCCGTTATAAGCCGTTTTTTTGTAAATGGTTTTGGAGTGTTTACACTGTAGAACTGTTCACTGTTCATAGGTGAAAACTAAACGTTCCTAAATATAGCAACCGGGAGTATAAGTCACATTCCAACATAAATGTTACTAATATCATCTTTTTTATAGCCCTCTCATTACTCCATATGTAGAGGCTAGTGGAGCGATTCTACAACTCTACTGAAGATTGACGGATTTCACATTCCGTTTCGCATTGTTTTTTCTTGCAACGACTCTGGCGAAATGACTTAGCGTTGCGCTGTAAACCGTAGGTTTGATTCCCGTACGGGACAAGTATGTACTCGTATAGCCCCCAAAATTCTGGGTCTCTGTGGCTCGCTGACTTTTACGTCCTATATAGATCAATTCTTAAGTTGGGGTTTCACACTTCCTAAGTTAGTGCGACTAAAACTGCACCACCACCAATCATTACGTTAAATCCTATCATCCCATTCATGTCAAGCACTCGCCGTGTAATGGGGGTGTAAGAAGCTCAGGGATGGCGAGGACCTTCTACCACAAGTATCTTAATACTTAAAAGAAGTCCTCAAACTTGTACTAATTTAAGAATATGTTGGAAACAATAGACCTTCATTTAATTTCATTTCAAGAATATCCACTACCTTATTCCGTGGGTGTCGTAAGAGGCGTCAGAAAGAAAACAATTAGGAGATGAGGCGTCTTCTTAATAACAACTAAAAAATGAAAAACTGCGGTTTCCAACCCGCTTGCCAAACGTGGCAACTATGCAAAAATCATATAAGCTTGGCTATATGATTTTTTATAGTTGCTACGTTGCCACATGTTTTTTATATATTCAATGGTAGTCAAGTAGTATTTTTTAACTGCCCGACTGCCGCGGAAGGAGGATAATGTTTTTCGAGAGTATGTATGTTCATCTCTTTGGCACGCTCTGTAGCCTAAACGGCTTAATGGATTTTATAATTTAAGGTGTTGTTAGATTCGTCTTAATTGTGATAGTAATTTTTTGTCTCTTTTCAGTAAAAGTTTTAAGCATTCTAGTTTTTTATTTACATTTGAATGGCACAGTTCAAGAAGTCCCTAAGGCCTTTTTTTGTTTTGGAATGTTTGCACATAAACTTTTGTATGATATTGTAAAAGTTTAAAATACGTACAGTTGTCGAAAAATAACGTTTAGGAAGTTCTTTAAAAATAACGTCTGATAATCCAAAATATTTAATGTAAATGGAAGAAAAGTACTAAAAATATGGTTGGACTTAGAACAAAACCTTTTGGACTTAGGGGTTTTTAAGTACGACTTAGCGATTTTAAGTAGGACTTAGAGATTATAGTAAAAATATTTTCATTATTATTGACCAGTATAATATTAGTAAAATAGCTCAAAGACACATAGCAAAGCTTTTATTCTTATCGGTAGGTACATTCCTTTCTTATGAACTTAAATATCAAAAATTTGACTTGGGGATTTTTCGGACAGAGATTTGTTAAAATCAAATCACTGGACTGAGAGCTTATGGTGTTTTAAAAAAAAAAACAGAATATAGGAATGTGTTAGAAATTAAACAAATAGAATAAACCATAGAAAATGAAAAGCTTTAACTGACTGTGTTGCTAGTGCATAAAATCCCTAAATGGACTTATGGACTTTTTGAAATGGGCCATTCAGTTTAACGATAGGGCTTGTTAATAAAAAAAATCTCATAATTTAACACGTAGAGACTGCATTTAGGAATAATCTTTATTCGTAACTACGCTTCTTTTTTACCGTTGGCTGGTCACGGCGTGGTCACGGTGATACACCCTGGGGCTGTTTGGGCCCTCGTGCCATATTGTAAAACGGTTGCCCGGCGCAGATGTTCGCCCCCAAAATAAGCTTTTAATTGCCCCCGGTGAATTATCGGTAACGTTGTTTTGTTTCGGTCGGTTTTATTAGTTGCCACCTTTCTTTTATGATCTTCGTACAAATAGTTTATTGCCTGTACATTACTGACGTCATAGTTTATGCTCCCTGGTAGAAAACAGTACCTATGAGTCCTCGGTTTGAATCCGAAGCCGATTGATGTTACACAATTTTTTTATAATATTTAAGTAGCAAAAGTACTTATACTCAACGTGGTAGAGCCATGCTTCAACGTGGTAGAGCCATGCTCAACGTGGTAGAGCCATGCTCAACGTGGTAGAGCCATGCTGCAGATATATCTGCAGATATAACAATAATATATATATTATGGTTGTGCACGATTGGGTCGGCTCGACCGCGGTAGGACCACGCTCTCACAGAATAGTGAGCGTAGAGAACCAGAGACCCTTATTACTGGAAACGAGGCATTCCATCTTAGTCATCAGGGGTGACAGCGCATCTGCATTTTGATTCTTAATCGAGGATCGTTTGTCACCCATATTCTATAAAAAAAAAACTTACAGTCCACCTGATGGTAAGTGGCTACTGCAGTCCATGGACACCTACAACCAACTTCAAACAATGAAGGCTACAGATGCGTTGTCACCTCTGAAGACAAAGATGGAATACCTCACAGCCCGGAATTACACTGGCTCTTTATATCCTTCAGACCGGAATACAGCTGTGCACTGCTGCTTAGCGGCGGATATAGGAAATAGGATAGTACCTACCCAGGCGTACTCCGGCAGAAACACAGTTCTGCAATCTAGTTCTTTTGTTATTTTTTTAAATATTAAAGTGACAAACGTGTTAACAGCTTCGATGGAAAGTAAAAGCTGTCGCCCATGTAACCTCGACCTACATTCTGGATAAAGAATCAAAGTAAAGACGTGTTTTTTTCTGCGTAACTGACTAAGATCGAATGTTTTGTTACCAGTGAAGCGTACCACCGATTCACTTGTTATACGAAACCCAACAGCATTTTTTTTATACGATAAGGGTGACAAACGAGCACAAAGTTCAACCGATGGTAAGTGGTTACTGCGGTCCATAGACATCTACCCTCGATTACGAATAAAAATGCAGATGCGTTGTCACCCGTGAGGACTAAGATGAAATGCCTCGTTTCCAGTAAAAATGGTCTCCGGTTCTCTAGAATAGAATAGAATAGTATAATTTTTATTCAGTATAGATTATAACATAATACTTATTGAACGTAATTTTTTATTTACCACTGGTTCGGAAAATACCTCTGTGCTGGGAAGAACCAGCAAGAAACCCAGCGGGACTTTTTACATACTCTACACTCACCATACGAGCAGCGTTGAGCTGCTTTTTTACGCTGATACTCTGTGAGAGCGTGGTCCTTCCCCGGTCGAGCTGAACCATTCGTGCTATAATTATACTGCTAATATAGCTGCAGCATGGCTCTACCACGTAAAATTTATTCTACTCGTTTGTACAGCCATGTATCAAGCATACATGGTTACACCTTATCTCAATCTATAGAAAAATGTTCAACAGTAAACTTTTATAGGATGTTATGGATGGGTAGAGGGAAACGTCTAAGAGTTTTGAGACTGTTTTAATTTTATTTGAAATATTTTTTTTCTTTGGCTTTAAACCTTAATTAAATAAAAAATGTAATTAAAATCTGATCGAATTAATTATCGCGTAGTAATTGTACGATTGTGCTTGGATATCGCTTTGATCTATCGTCTGAACTCGAATGTTTTAGTTCAAAGATTTTTAATAAGTAGGTAGGTAGGTAGGTAGGTAGTTAAAATAGTTTGGAGTTAACCAAGATTATAACAAGAATTCCGTGACTCGCGACAATTAAGTTAACACTTCAGTAAGAGGCAACGACTTACGAAAACATAATCTAATTTTGTCGCCCCAAATCGTAATTCAACTTGATATAATTATCGCCTCATTTTTTTTATAAATATTACATTTAATGTAGACAACCTCATAGTTTAGTCATTAGAGCTGACTACTGAGGCGCAGGTTCGAATTCCAGTATAAATCAACTGTAAAAATACCAGGTAAGCAGAACGCTCACACAGAAAAACCCGTCTGAAATAGTAGCATGACGAGAAACCCTTTTTAATGGTTTGGCCGTAGTAAGAAAAGGGAGATCTCCCGCCTGGCAAGGTGATCAGCCCGGGGACGCCAATGTCACACTTGTAATGAGGCATTCCGTATTTTCATGACTACAGCCTAGTTGGGATCATCAGAGCTCATGATCAGTGCGTGTTCTTTAAGTCTTTTGAACTGTAATATTATTGTGTTTTTAAACTTATACATAATATTAGCTCATTACACATTTACCGTAAGTTTTACCTATCAAAAGTCCACTGCTGAACATAGCCCTCCCACATAGATGGCCTCATAGGGTTGCTATAGTTGCCACGTTTGGCAGGCAAGTTGGCAACCGCAGTTTCCTTTTATTCTTCAGTTGTTATAGAAATAAAAGACGCTGCTGCTCATCGCCTGGTTTGTTTCCCTCTGTAGCCTCGTACGTTACCCATAAGGCAGGGGATATTGTTACACTGCCACTACAGGGTCGTTTTCACTTCAGAAATAGTATTTGTAATTATGTTACGTACCTATATTTTCCGAGTGCAACACATTCTTGCAATATGTTAACATATATACTATTCTTTTTATACGTGGTAGAGCCATGCTGCATTAGTAGTATAGTTTTAGCACGAATGGGTCGGCTCGACCGGGGAAAGACCACGCTCTCACAGATTACCAGCGTAAAATAGCAGCTTAATGCGACTGTGTTTCGTATGGTGAGTGTAGAGAACCGGAGACCCTTATTACTGGAAACGAGGCATTCCATCTTAGTCCTCACGGGTGACAACGCATCTGCATTTTGATTCTTTGTTGAGGATAGTTGTAGATGTCTATGGGTCACAGCAACCACTTACCATCCGGTGGACTGTGTGCTCGTTTGTCACCCTATCCTATAAAAAAAAACTACTTTTTGTTTGGTGACAGAAATAAATAAAAAATATAGATGGCCCCGTAGGCGCGGTTTTGACTGCCTAATAATATATTATTACTATGTTGCAACGGAAAATATATAATAAGGCGCCGTTAGAAACATGCAGAACAATAATGTTGCAACAATTACCATCATTTTTATACAATTTGAATGTATTATTTAATGTATTTTATACATCAAGTTCAAATAACAAAAAGTTCATAAGCATAATTTAAATTATCGACAGCAAATAATGCTGCGGTAATAATATCGCGTAGGTACATGAAAATTAAAGAAATATAAATTCTGAGACTATAAAAATTTCATTCGGCATTAGAAATACTTTCGTATTCAATTTAAAAAAAAAAATGATACAAAAACAATTCATCCACGATAACCGAAGGGCGTAATGACGATCATAATGGGTGATAAACTCACCTCGCCTTCGATTAGTGACGTATCTCCGGGCATTATCGATAAATCGACCTGATTGCCGACCGCGCTATCTCGATCAGTGAAACTTGCGAAACAATAAATCGGACTTATTCTATAAAAAGATGCTACTGTAAATAAAAATGAAGATTCAAATACGATAATCGGTTGAAATTTATCGACACCTGTTAATATTTACAGCTCGTTACGTGCATATTTAATTGGATATTTAAATTGCACGAATAAAGCTATCTAGCCTGTTGTTCTGACTAATAATTCACTGTTTATTAACAACTTGAATTATAATAAAATACAACGTAATCTAGATTCGATTAATAATAACAAATAATGAAAACGTACACACAGCAATGAGCAGTTTTTATGGAACGATTATATTATAATATAGGTACATATTTATTGAAATATACGCATTACAACCTTTTATTCAGACAGTTTACGGCGTTTGGAAACTGCAATAAATCAGTGGATCAAAAATTCACATGATGTAGTATATTTTTAATTAACTAAGGCAAATCAGCGCTTACTAGCCGGCGACGGTCAAAGGTCATCTGGTACTGCGATCGTCAATCCGCCTGACTAAGCTTAGACATATCCTCCCTACAACAGTAGAGGGCCATGCCCAGCTAAGAACTTTCAAGGCTGATAAAGAAGAAGAAATCGGCGCATAAAAATGCAATTTCTTTTCATTTATGCTGGCGCGGCTTGAACTCGCGTTGTTAAAAGAATATAAAAATTTTCAGATTCTTGTGTCTTGTGTCTTGTGTCCTATGCAGCCACCACCTGCACTAACGCGCTTCCTTAAAATACTACAAATTAAAGAAAGAACGAACTATTTATTTGATACACACATTTTACACACAATTCAAGAAATATACAAACGCAAGGGAAAAAAATGCATGCACAAGTCTAAGACTGCTTACGCATCAAAAATTATTAAGAATCAATACATGCACATCGTTAATTAATAAAAAACAAATTTAAAAAGAATTTAATATTAAAATGTGACATCAAATAGTTCTCCAACTCAGCTTAATGCTGCAAAGGCAGCGCTGGTTTTTAGTTGGAGCCTTGTGACTTTACTGACAAATGACAGTAATTTTGTGATAAATTAGTAGTTTGACATTTATTAACAGCTTTAAACAGACTATAAATAAAATATGATTTTTTTTAAATAGTTTCGCTTTTTAATGTTCTACATACCCTTCATAGCGAAACCAATTTTAGGGTAATATAAAAATCGATAAACTGTAATTACTGTAACTTTATTAAGTATGCATCAATACCTGTATGAAGGCCGAATTTTCTTATCTACCTATTTATTTATCGAGGCACACAATTATATTCATTTCAACAAAGGTGTTTCGAGATAATGGTCAATTATAGGAACGCGTATCGATAATGACATCTGTCGATAGCGTCGTGTCACTAGCGCACACATGTCGTATCACACGGCCAGGTGAAGTAATTGGCCAGTCAGAACAAGGCATACTGTGCGTATGTTTGTTTCTGTTTTATTAGATTGCTGCGAAACTTGTGACCACCGCGCCGGTTTACTTTATTCACATGAACTCGAATTATGAAGTTGAAAAAAATTTCAACTTTACATAATTTTCTTTACAATATTAGTCCGACTAGTTATGTACGTTACGTTAGTTTAGGCATGGCAGGCGAAATGGCAATTGCACTTTTTTTTTATTTTGAGATGCTATCAGAAAATGCTACTGTCCATCCTCTGTTTTATTTCCTTCTATCGTCTTTCACGACATCCACAGGATGATACGAGGTAGTGGAGTCCGTTACATCACCACGATCTGACAAAATAATGTAATAAATAACCGGCGAACTGCGAGTTGGACTCGCGCATGAAGGGTTCCGTACCATCGTAATAGACGTTTCTAGTAGAGGAGCACCTTTTAATTTTTAATGTATTTAAATTTTTATTATTTGTTGTTATAGCGGCAACAGAAATACACATTCAATTGTCTACCTATTACGGATCATGAGATACAGCCCGCTGGCGGACAGACGGACGGACGGATAGCGGAGGCATAGTAATAGGGTTCCGTTTGATATCCTTCGTGTACGGAACCCTGAAAAACCTATCCTGCAGATGCCCTTCATTGGTTATTTGGGGTAATTCAAGAATATACGAATACTTAAGAAAGGAAAACATATTTGAGTCATTTGTTAGTAAATCAGATGGTCTTTTAAAAGTTAAGAATGCGTAGACATGATGAGCTTCCTTAGGCTATTTTATTTATTTATTTACACTTTCATGCACAAAGTAGTACATATGGCGGACTTAATGCCATAGGGCATTCTCTACCAGTCAACCATTTTTACTTATGTATATTCTTAATATGTAAAAATCCCGTGTCACAACGTTCGTTCATGCTAATCTCAAAAACCGCTCAACCGATTTTAATAAAATTTTGTAAATTTGCATCTTGAGATACAGGGTAGTTTTATCGCGATACGCTCAATATATTTTATTGCGATTTTAAGGATTTTTTAAAAGACAAAGGGTCGTCGAAAAGGACTGAATACCGTCTGCTTTTGTTTAATGTTTTATAGGATAACTGACATACGAGCACACAGTCCTGGTAAGACATGCAGGAAGTCGATGGATGCAGGTGGCTCAGGATCTTGCTTTGTGGCATTCCTTGGGGGAGGCCTATGTTCAGCAGTGGACTTGTGAAGGGCTGTAATGATGATGATGAGCACACAGTCCACCTGATGGTAAGTGGTTGCTGTGGCCCATAGACATCTACATCTATCCTCGATTACGAATCACCCCTGAGGACTAAGATAGAATGCCTCGTTTCCAGTAAAAAGAGTCTCCGGTTCTCTACTTTCACCATACGAAAAACAGCAGCGTTAAGCTGCTATTTTAGCGTAGTTTATAAGATTTAATTATAACTGTTGGGAAGAAAATAGTCCCCTTGTCAGATTCTTGCTGCTGCCTCTCACAAGGTCTCCCTGCAGTAGGGATTTGTTGAAGCGGTGGCGTGGTTTTTGACTGTCCAAAAGTTCTTTGTAAAAGCCAATTATTAGACTTTGAGATTGACTTTATCAACTCAGAGGCCATTTCTTATACAAGCTGTAATAGATAGACAATGTGACACATTGTCTATCTATAACAGTACAGACGGTGCTAATAGTGATAGTGATAGTTCACTGATAGTTCACTATCACTATCAGCAGTAATAGTGATAGTGAACTATCAGTGAACTATCACTATCACTACCGTCCATCACAAATCTACTGCTGAACATAGGCCATAGGCCTCCCCCATAGATTGCCACATAGACACAGTTCTGAAGTCCTAAGACACCTGCATCCATCAACTGCCTGCGTGTTTCATCAGGTCACTGTCTAGTAGTGGTCGCCTAAAACTGCGTTTGCCAGTACGAGGCTGCCACTCGAAAACTTTTTCGTGTAGTGGCGGTGTAAGAATATCCACTACCCCATATCATCCCAAGATCGTAAGAGGTGACGGAGGAATTTACCCGAGGGTTAACCAGAGGGTTTACCTGGAAAGGGACAGCAGCATCTTCGTGAAAACAGCTGAATAGAAGTAAAAAACTACGATTGCTAACCAGCTTGCCAACTATGGCATAAATCCCTCGATTAGAGTTGTTTACTACCTACAAAATTTCAAATAAAATAAACCTTAACTCATTATAAATACATTACATTTTCCATAAGCCGTCATTGACCCCGCACAGCTTCCCTATCTGAAATTTGATTTGTCACGTTATGAAACACGCCTATTTCCAATGCGCATTCTGGAATATAAAATTGATTTACTTTGAACTGTATTGTAACGTAAGAAAGTCGATTCTAACGTGCATAATAATGGTACATAATATGACGTTGTTATAATAATATTTTTTTACCTAATCTACAAGGAGATAAGAGCTCAGGGGCGTAACTGGGTGTAAATTTCCCAATACGAAAACAATCCGGGTTCAATCTCCGGCGGCAGTAATGAAATTGTTAATAGCAAATTTAAGTACCTACTGATTTACCACGAGCTCGGCTGTGTGAAAGAAAACATCGTGAGGAAACCTGCATGTCTGAGATATTTTTTTATAGAATAAAGGTGACAAATGAGGACACAGTCCACCTGATGGTAAGTGGATGCTGTGGCGCATAGACATCTACATTTATTCTCGATTAAGAAACAAAATGCAGATGCGTTGTCACCCCCGAGGACTAAGATGAAATGCCTCGTTACCAGTAAAAAGTGTCTCCGGTTCTCTATTGTCACAGAGTTGCATTAAGCTGGAATTTGACGCTGGTGTTCTATAAGAGCGTAGTCCTATCCTGGTAGAGCCCACCCATTCGTGCTGCAACCATAATATAGCTGCAACGTGACTCTACCATGTATTATTATTTCGTTCGTTCTTATTTCGAATAGTTATAATCCGCCAGCAACGCATTGGGCAGCGCAACGGACACTTCCTTTCCCTAAAACACTTTCAAACATAGTTTACTTATATATCTTTCACAAATAGGAGGAGGCCGGTGCCCTAGCAGCGTGACGTATATGAAGTGTATCTTTGTTTTATATTACCATTTATACGTGGTAGAGCCATGCTGCAGCTATATTAGTAGTATAGTTGTAGCACGAGTGGGTCGGCTCGACCGGGGAAGGACCACGCTCTCACAGAATACCAGCGTAAAATAGCAGCTTAATGCTGCTGTGTTTCGTATGGTGAGTGTAGAGAACCGGAGACCCATTTTACTGGAAAAGAGGCATTCCATCTTAGTCCTCACGGGTGACGACGCATCTGCATTTTGATTCTTTATTGAGGATAAATGAAGATGTCTATGGATCACAGCAACCACTTACCATGAGGTGGACTGTGTGCCCGTTTGTCACCCTATTCTATTAAAAAAAAAAAACAAACAAAATCTACCACGTACTCGTTATATGACGCAATCGCTGCTAACTAAATAGTTAAAACTACGGTTACGATACCGCCTGCCAAGCGTGGCGACTATGGCCAAATTGTCACAATGAAACAATCCGTGGGGGAGGCCTATGTTCAGCAAATGACTTTTATGGACTGTAATGGATGGATAGATGGTATATTAACAAATCTTGTTTCCTTGTTATAGTGGTCATGCACAAGGAGAAGGAAGAACTCCACGCGCACCGACGAGACCACTCACACTATGACCACGTCATGCCGGACGGCGAGATGTTCTTACAGGTAAATATAATAATAAAAATAATAATTTATTAACATAGGAGAATTTGCAAAATTTTCTCTTTTTTTAAAAGATCCCGCTCGTTTTCTCTCTGGTTCTTCCCACCACATGGAAAACTCCTCTTACACATCAGTTAACACTTATCAAATAAGCCCCGGTAAAGTCCAAACTCACTATTATATTTTAGTTTGTTCCTTATCTTTTTTTCGCAACTGTTGCTCTAAGACGATAAATTAAAGCGGTTTGTTCGATAATAAATCAATAGCGAGCGCTAAAGCCATAAATAAATGCAACCAACCAACCTGCATTTAATACTTCACCGTTTCGACTCACCGTCGTGCGCGACTCCAATGTCAGACACGGTACGATAAGTTATGTAAAACATCGTTGAAGTTTTGATTTACTGTGGCGGGACGACATTAAGTAAATATTGCCGTTTTTAAATGCAAAGTATCAGGTTCTTTTGACGGTTCCAATATCTTTAAGCAGTACAGTGGTCTATTATATCAGTTATGTTGTTTATTTTTTATTTATATTTCTCTTTTCTTTCATACAACTTGTAACAAAAAAACCCTGTGGATCCCGTTATGTACGTTATCAGAATGAGTATTCAAACGTACATACATCCATACATAAACACTCACGCCTGTCACCCAGAGGGGTAGGCAGAGACTACGGACTTCCACTTGGCACGATCCTGGCACACCTCTCTTGCCTCCTTTACATCCATATATCTACGCATACACGCTCGTCGGTTAAGGGTACTCCTAATCTGGCCCATTTCCAATATATCGCCAATTTGGTCGATAAACCTTCGTCTAGCGCGTCCCTTTCCGACTCTGCCGTTCACTTCTGCAGCATAAATTTGCTTTGTCACTCTTTCTTCGTTCATTCTTTCTACATGACCAAACCACCGAAGCATTCCTTTCTTAATCCTGGTCACAACGTCATCTTGCAAACCACACTTTTCTCTTATCACACTATTTCTCACCCTGTCATTCAGATTCAGCCTAGCATACTCCTAATGACCGCATTTCTAGCATTTATTCTACTCTCATGCTTCTTCTGCCAGACCCAACTTTCACTACCATACATTAAAGTAGGGACTAACACAGCATTGTGAATTGCCAAACGTGCCTTTTTGACACATTCTGACTCTTCACAATAGCGTGTAGAGCCCATTCACTCTATTTCCTGCGTTCACTCGCCGTTCTATATCCTTATCATATCTACCATCCCTACTAAATAAACATCCAAAATATACAAACTCATCCACTTGCTCAATCAACTCCCCTTCTATTCTTATTTCACATAACGTTTTACTTTCTTCTCTTTCAAAAACCATCACTTTCGTCTTACTTGCGTTCACTTTCATACCTCTTTCTTTTTTAATGATCGGTTCATTAAAGTAACCATCATTTGCAACTCGGCCGCCGACGATGAAAATATGACTTGATCATCGGCGTACAAAAGGCATTTGACGGTTAACTCACCCATTCTCAACCCACATTCTTCAACTTTCAAAGTTTGCAAACAACTGTCCATAAATAGGTTAAACAGCCAGGGGGAAGCTACACAGCTCTGTCTGACACCTTTTTGGATGCCAAACCAGTCCGAGTAGACCCCGTTGATCCTGACACAAGCACTAGAGTCCCTATAAAGAGACTTCAATGCCTGTATCAAACCAGCGCTCAAACCAAATGAATTAAGTGTTTGCCATAACACATTCCTGTCCACTCTGTCATAAGCCTTTTCCAAGTCCATGAAAGCACAAAACTTTCTGGTTTTGGCCAAAACTTTCCGCAATCATGGGCATGGAAAATACTTGATCCGTACACCCCATTCCCTTTCTAAATCCAGCTTGCACATCCCAAATTTTTCCATCAGTTTCTTCCATAACTCTTTCAATTAACACCTTAGCATACAGTTTACCCACAATGCTAAGCAAGCTGATACCACGGTAGTTTTTACAGTCCTGCTGTGACCCTTTTCCTTTATATATTGGGACTATAACGAATATTTCCTTTATATATTCAAACGTATATACGTAAATAACTTTACTTCAGAAAAATTGATTGAAATTTTAGTAAATTTTAATTTGCTAATTGTATGTGGTTTTATTACCTATAACTGACACACGCACACGTGTTATTAAGGACCACTTACTCTACACTTGTGATTTCTTTGGAACTGCGTGTGTGTGTGTGTGTGTGTGTCTTCTAGACCACGGTGGCTAGTGTCGTCAGTGTGCGTAAGCATTGGTGCACTCTTTATTACCTCATTTTCATAGACCACTGGGACGGAGAGAGGATGTAGGACCAACGCCTTTACGTTCTTTTCGAGGCAAGGCAAGGGGGTGAAACACGCCACTTCATGGATCCGGGCTGTTACTGAGAATTTCTTGACAGAAAAACCCGTCCCGACCCCTGAAACGAACCCAGGCAGTATTTACAAATGCTTACTTCATGGCTCGAGCTGCTTCCTGTGAGCTCGATTTCGAGTACCGTATATTCTTCTATATTATTTCTGTACTTCGATTCCCCACTCACAGGTTTTCTTCTTCTTCTTCAAACCTTTACTGCCCCTTTAAAAAAAAGTAGCTTATAAATAGTCTCTGGTATAAACTCAAGAAATACATATTTTCATCAAATATGTATTTCTTTCTTCTTAATCAGCATCCTAGCTAAAGAAGAACTAAGACTGATTAATGGGTATCTTATACAAATACACTAAACAGAACGCATCGCACCATAACAACAGACCAAAAAATAAGATAGATGAAACTACGTTCATTTCAAGTGACGCCGAAACCATGCTCAACTTATTAACATGCACTTACGCAAAACATTTTGTTCTTAAACAGCATCCTAGCTTAAGAAGAACTAAGACTAATTAATGGGTATCTTATACAAATACACTAAACAGAACGCATCGCACCATAACAACAAACCAAAAATACAGCCCGTAATATTACACTGCTAGACACACACATACTATGCACCCGAAACGATTTTGTTAGTTTACAATTATTTTAGACGCATATGTGTGCGTGAGTGCGTGTTCTTACATTAAGTTGAACATGTACGCTTTAAAGTTAATTAATTACTTAACTTCTACTTTAAGAGTCGAGAATAACAAAAAAAAATATTGTATTCGTCTAACGCGTATTTTTTTTGTCTTTTATATTTTCTTTAATCTATTTAATTCGTGACGGTTGTCAATGGACAAACATAAGTTATGTATATCGACAAGTTGCCTCGTAACTCAACCGCGAATCGCGTACTTCTTGGGAAATTTCAAGGAAACTTCCCGAAAACAATTTCTGTTTTATTTCTTATCGAAACGTTTGGCTTTCAAATTCCGTTATGAATAGTAGACTCACTGTTTTTTTTTAATTTGTAGTTTCAAAATTCATTACGTGAAGTTATGAACGCCATTAAGCGGTATTTTCAATCACATTTCTTATTAAAATAACATTAAAACAAATTTTATATTTTAAAGTTTATGAACAACCAAGTTAAATATTTGTTTGTTACAACTTAAAACTATTTAAACAATACTGGCAGATAACCTGTTAGTTTTATTATAGTTAATTAAAAAATAAGAACGCTCGTTAACGATATACTCAACTTTTAAAGATAAAAAATAGATATACTCCCATGTCCATCAATTTGCATTGGAACTGCACAGGCGATTCTTTTTTAGTTCATAACTTTCTTATAAATAACGCCTGTGTCTAGAAAGCACATCTTTTGACCAAGGTTCGAACTCAAGATCCACGATTAGATAGCTGGGTATGCATGCACAATCATTGAAGTTAAGCTTTTATTTTTCAGGCCCTCAACGGTTTTCTGATGATCTTGACATGCGAGGGAGAGGTTTTCTTCGCGACGCACAGCATCGAAAGCTACCTCGGCTTCCATCAGGTTGGTATTGAAATAATATCATTTCTAAATGAAATTTTATTATTTTTATGTTTTTAGCAAGCACACTAATTTAATATACCTAATGTAGATATTTTTTATCCTTTATTTTAAGTGAGCAATTAATATATTATGTATACAAAATGTAATTGATTTCTCGGAAACGCCTATAACGATTTATATGATTTTTTTTTGGATAATGATTTACTTTCTAATTTTATCTAGATAGGTGTTGTTCCTAAAAAATTTTTGTCTGACACCGCGCAAAGTTCAGTCGCCTATGGTTGCCCTGGTACTAAACTGTAATAAAAGGAAGTTTCTAAATCGATTTTTCTTAATCAAAAACTACTTTCTGCCTAAAACTAGTAGACATCATTTAATGTTATCACTCTAGTAGCTTAAGTCCTTGATCCTTCTAAATCCAGTTTAAATCCGTGTATAGTTGCAAGTGTTTTGTACTAATAGCTTGCCTTAATTAATTTTATGAAAAACAAACGGTACATGTACCTTCCACTTCGATGTCGCCATGCTACGCGTGTTCCGTATTTTTTTTAACTTAATTAATTATAACATTTGCCAAGGTAAAAAATGCCCCAATTTCTCAAATAAATGATACGACCACTGCGTTGAATTAATCAACAAAAAATACGATATACCGCAACCTGGGGACGAATTTTAACAATTCTACCGGCCACGGCGACTCCATAAAAATATTAATTACCGCGATAAGTGTACTTAAAACGAGTTTAACTTTCACTAAACTACCCTCCGTTTATCGGCAAAAGGTTTTTTATCGCACCCTTATCGCCAAATGGAATAAAACTGCTAAAAATTGCGTCAACATAGTTTCAGCCCGTTCGCGTTCTCCATTTCGAATCGTTTGTTTTTCTTTGTTTTCTATGTGGTTTGCTTTATTCGATTCGAAATAAAAATTGTAACATTATTTTTTTAAAGAATCGATACAAAATATTACATTTATATTATTCGAAAAAAAAAGGAAACTTTATAAGAGACCTTAAACAAAACAATACATTTGGCATATTGCGAGCAGTACAGACAGATTAAATTATTACTAAAATAAAAGTAAACACCATAATAATGCGTACAGCAAAGAAATGGAATAATTTGCCGTAGTCTGTCTTTCCGCTTGAATACAATCCGGGCGCCTTTAAGGCAAGAGTGAATAGGCTCGTGTAACGCTAAGATAGTGCGATTTACCATCTTAGGCTTCATTCCTTACCACTAGGTGGGTTTGTGGTCAAGCATCGGCTTATAGTAAGTAAAAAAATAAATAATGCAATGTCATTCATACCATGGTTGTAGTATGATGCAGCAAAAGGATTTACTACTATACCGTAACTTCCTATGCCAAAATCCTTTCTTTCTGGGTGATGTGTGATGGAAACTTATGAGAATCCATCACCCCATATCATCGTGGAGTATCAAATGAAACATCTCATGTCTACTGACAGATGGCGGTATGACGACACCGTTTCGGCAGACTTTTAAATAATCAAACCGGCAACGGGCAGCAGTGTCAAAGATGAGACTCGCCTTGTACTACGATCACCAATTTTTTACGTGGAAGAGCCATGCTACAGCTATATTATGGTTGTAGCACGAATGGGTCGGCTCGAGCGTAGAAGGACCACGCCCTCACAGAATACCAGCGTAAAATAGCAGCTTAATGCTGCTGTGTTTCGTATGGTGAGTGTAGAGAACCGGATACCCTTATTACTGGAAACTAAAAATTCAAAACTTCATATGTTATCACGTTATCAGGTGTAAATAATTGAAAATTAAGTGCACTGTGAGATTTTATCTCTATTTGATGGAATAGTTCGTGGCATTGTTGGGTTTCTAATTACTAGGTAGATATGGTCAACAATCGTACCAAAGGTTTGTTTCAGTTTTTATGAATTTTATTTAAACAAATACGAGAGCGGTGTAGCTCGCCGCGCCGTGAGATTTCATCATGCCACGGGAGCAAAATGTGTACGAGTCCTTTGAGGACAAATGATTCTGTTATGGGAAATTTTAAGTGCTGACACGTATCCTGTGAAGTGGTGAAGAATAACTTCGTGGGCAAATCTAAATGTCTGAGTAGTTAAAAAAGTTGTGGAAATGTGAAAACCGTTAATAAGCATTGAAGCATTGCGGCAAAAAGCAAATTGGGCTGAGTTTTTTGACGTCCTGATGTCATAGTTTAAGAAGACTACAATCAACTTTTCACTAATAACGTTTGGTCCGATCTACGCAGGACAAGCTTACAGTATCTTGAAGTCTTGCAGTAGTATGCTTGGGTTTGGATTTAATTTTACTAATTATAGTATCCCAAGTAGATGGTAGCACCCAGCCATCTTCACTATTGAAGTTAGGATGTTTTTAATTTCAATAGCCTCGCGAATCATCCTAGGCAGGTGTTCTATTGCGAGGATTTGTTATCTATCAGATCTTATATAATGGTTGGGATGATACTGAACATGTGTCAGATTTCCCGGAGCGTCGGTGCTTCACATCAACAATATGTTCTTTTACGCAAACTTTTATGGAACTTTCTTCCAAAGATGTGTTTTGTGCAACCCGCTTAAATAAAACTTAAAATTTAACGTGATTTATTAAAACTTATCTTATTACATGTGTAGTCTTCATCTTATAGAACTGTATTTATGAAATTTTGAAGTCTACTCGAACGTAGAAAAAATATCAGAATCTATTTTATGGTGCCAATCAATATTAAATGGGACAAATGATATGAATCAAATATTGCATATAAGACCATGAAATCATCATTATTTTGTTAAAACCAAATTAACTTTAATTAGGAATGAATGTAAAGAGTAAATAATAATAATAAATTTTGATTCCAAGATAATTTATCTTTCTTATGGATACATCGAAAGACACGTCCAATATAAAAAAATTGTAGATGTTTCTAGACATACGATATTAATGCAATTCTGAAAAACTTACTTATTCACGTGTTCCTGTAGCAAATTATATATATGCCAAATATCAATCATTTAGGTCCAATAGTCTTAGGGAATTCAAAAAACTTCTTTGACAAACTGACAAACACCGAAGTGACTCTAAGAGTGATCGAATTTTGCTAAATTTGGCACGGAATAGGAATTAATGAAGTTTCTAAATTTTATGAAAAATGATCCATAGTTAAAATGGCTTAATGTCGCTTACGTTAAAACTTTAACCAGGTTATTTTTATCGCAAGTGGCTCAAACGCCCGGAATCATAAGAAGCCGTTCGTTTGAGACAGCAAAAATATTGCAAACGCCAAAAAATCCTCAAAACCTAATGTTATTTCGAAAATTATAACTGTTACAGCTAAGGCTTAAAAAAATCATGATTATATGTTAAATTTAAATATAATAGCGCAATAACTTTTAAAAATACCTTCTCCTGTAAAGTTTGGTTTTTGTCGGTTACACTGAGTCGGCGGTAATGGCGCGAATTATTTGTAGGCAGGTTGGAAACCGCAGCCCTACACCGCCGCGACCAAACGCTTATCCACTGAGCTGTCCTATAACTACAACACTATATATTAACAACTATATACGTACATATACGAGGGTGGATTGAAAAGTACTCGGCCTAACACAGATCCATTCAATTCTAAAAATCAAATCTACCCACATTATTTAGTTCAGTTCAGACTAGTTCATTGTGTGAAGTTCGAAACGTGCGATAATTAGTTGTGATTTTATAAATTTATTAACAAAGTAATCGGACATAATTTCCGCGAATGGAGCAAATCGAGCAGCGTGCCGTCATTAAGTACCTCCATAAGAAGGGCTATCATCAAAGCCATCCATGATGACATGGTCAGTACATTAGGCGATTGTGCTCTGTCATATTCATCCGTCAAAAATGGATAGCAGAATTTAAGCGTGGTAGAGAGTGTGAAAGATGAACCCCGCTCTGAAGGCCTTCGACGTCAACTACTGACGAAAATATTAAAAAGTACTTGATTTAATAATGGAGACCGCAGATTAAAAATTAGAGAGATAGCCGAGATTATAGGCATCTCTTATGAACGAACTCAAAACATCATTGTCAACGAGTTGGGTTTCCACAAGGTGTCTGCGAGGTGGGTTCCGCGACTGCTTTCAGTTGAACAAAAAGGACGCGATTGACTATTTCACGCGACTGTTTGGAGTTATTTGAAGCCGATGCAGATGATTTTTGAATCGTTTTGTTACTATGGACGAAACATGGGTTCATTACTGTACACCGGAAACAAAACAACAATCAAAACAGTGGAGAAGACCTGGTTCACCACCCCCTAAAAAGGCTAAGTCGATTTTGTCGGCAAATAAGGTGATGGCTTCAGTATTCTGGGACTCGAAAGGTGTGATTATGATTGATTATCTTGAAATGGGTCAGACTATAAACTCTGATTACTACTGCACCTTACTACGTCGTTTACGAGAGGAAATAAAAGAAAAACGTCGAGGAATGCTCAGAAGAAAAGTCCTGTTTCATCAAGATAACGCCCGTGTTCACACGTCAGTACAGTCAATGGCTGAAATTCACAACTGTGGCTTTGAACTGTTACCGCATCCGCCGTATTCACCTGATCTGGCACCATCAGACTTCTTTCTGTTCCCTAACCTAAAAAAGCACTTGGGAGATCAAAGATTTTCGACAAACGACGAGGTCAAAGCAGCTGTAGACGCATATTTTGACTCTAAGGAAGAATCATTTTTTTTCAACGGTCTAAATGCTTGGAAGGGGAGGTGGCAAAAGTGTATTGAACTTGATGGTGATTATGTAGAAAAATAAAAATATTACTGATTTAGTATGTGTTTATTTTCTTGGTTAGGCTGAGTACTTTTCAATCCACCTCGTAACTAAAAATACTTTACATAACTCTTTCCCACAAAAATAATTACAATAAACAATTACTTAAAAGTAATTAATTTGGCAACTAAAAGCTGTCTGAAATAACATGCCATAAAAAATTGTAAATACTAACATCGATTGAAAAAATATAACAAAAACCTTGGAATACCGTTTGAGTCTTAATATTGACAAATTTAAGTGCCCTAAGGCCTAAAATATGTGAGAACTTACGTAAAGTAGTAACTTACGTACTTACGTAGGTAAAGTCAAGCCGAAGCTTGTTGCTGCATGCTCGCACTGAAAACCAGCTTGAAATAGCACCAAAGTGCTGCTGTGTTTCATATGGTGAGTGTAGAGAACCGGAGACGGGGCATTCAATCTTAGTCCTCAGGAATGAAAACCCATTTGCGTTTTGATTCTGAATCTAGGATAGACGTAGGGAGAGGGAGGACTATGGACCAGTAAAAAAGTTATGTTTTTAGTCCTTACATCATTATAAATAATTACGTCAATTTCATACGCGATAGAGATATTATGGTTATAGCACGAATGGGTCGGAGAAAGGACCACGCTCCCACAGAATATCAGCGTAAAAATAGCAGCTTAATGCCGCTGTGTTTCGTACGATGAGTATGTAGGTAGAGAACCGGAGTCCGTTTTTACTGAATAAGAGGCATTTCAACTTAGTCCTGAAAGGTGACAGCGCATCTGCATTTTGATTCTTAATCGAAGATAGATGTAGATGCTTATGAGGCATAGCATCCACTTACCATCAGGTGGACTGTGTGGTCGTTTGTTAACCTTACTCTATAAAAAATTAAACCAAATTAGTTATTTTAACTCCTTGCCATAACCAGTTTCAGTATCATTCTTTTTAGACAAAATTTAATCATTCCTAAAGATAAAGTAACATATACAACTTGTGTTTCAACAGTGAGCCTATATATACGTCTCACTGTTGAAGCACAAGTCTCCTCGTATTTCTGAGAAGGTAATGGAACGATTACTTGGCTGCGTTTCTCCAGTGTGTGTGGGCGGACCTCGCACGTCTTCCGAATATTTTATTCCTCAGACACAGAGGTTTCCTCAAAATGTTTTTCTTCACCGCAAAGCACTTGGTGAATTATCACTTAAAATCTGTTAGTTACGTAACAAAATGACGGCTGTTTTATAGCCAGTTTTACGCCAAATTACATACAGAATATACTATATTTTATTTTTATCGCGTGGCATAGTATCCAAATTTACTTTTTATAACATAAACGAGCTGACACTCTACTTGATGTTAAGTAGATACTGCAGCCCGTGCACAACTACATCTAACCTTAAAAAAAACACTTATGTGCTGTCCTTGTCTCCCTTGAGAACAATGGTCAAAGCTCCATAGCCTTTAATCATGCCGGCTTATATTCTTCAATCCGACACAGTTATAGATGCACTGCTGATTGGTAGCTAAATAAGTAAGAAGGCTGTACCTAATCAGACAGACAAAAGGAAAACTTTTTTATATGTAAAAAAGTTACCCCCACGCTGAGATTTTCTCTCGTATCGTGGAAACACTTTGAATACTTAAATTGCACAAGATCAAGCATCCAGACCCAGAACAATTATTTGTAGACCATACAAAAGCTTCGAACCCGCAGCCCTTAGCGCCGCAACTAAACGCTAAGCCACTGCGCCACGGAGCCGTCAGTCTACCTTGTACCACCAAATAAATTATTAAAAAAAACTTTACTCACACATATATAAATTGCATATATTTTTTCTTTATAGGATAGGGTGACAAACGAGCACACAGTCCACCTGATGGTAAGTGGTTGCTGTGAAGACATCTACATCTATCTTCAATAAAGAACAAAATGCAGATGCGTTGTCACCCGTGAGAACTAAGATGGAATGCCTCTTTTCCAGTAAAAAAATGTCTCCGGTTCTCTACACTCACCATACGAAACACAGCAGTGCTTAACTGCTATTTTACGCTGGTATTCTGTGAGAGCGTGGTCCTTCCCCGGTCGAGCCGACCCATTCGTGCTACAACTATACTACAAATATAGCTGCAACATGGCTCTACCACGTTTAAAATTGCACATGGACAAACATCCAGAGCTGGATTTATTGTAGCCCGTACAACTAATACATACGATTAGTCTAATATTAAAAATCTCTTACGCTGATAAAAGTTATAAAAAAAACCTGCAAAGGAACACAAGCGTGACAAAAAACTCCGAGCGCATTAAGTCGCTCGTTAATAAATATCCCTTCGCAATACAGTTAATAAAGTCACAATGAAATATTACTGTCAAAGGTAGAAACCCCATTTCGGCACAAATCCGACCCCACGCCATAAAACTTTCAGTCGAAAACAATCTTATATAAATTTTATTTCCTCTACCCTCCCGTTCTATGGCCGCCTTTGTTGTGTGTACTGCCAGCTATAGCCGAATAATTCGGTTACCTGAGCTTTAATGTCGCCAAAGATTACGTCAAGAGTAGATGAGCAGAGCCGTTGCAAAAAGGAAATAATTCTTACCACTGTATTCAACGAGTCTACAAACGAGTTTTATAAGTGTTAAACATTTTAATTAAGAGTTAATTTTACTTTGGATGAACACAATCAAAATCCCTTTGCAAAAATTACTCAAACATTGGCATCACTTGTTGTCAGACTTATTTCTAAATAGACAATATTATTAGCATTTAAATGTTAAGCCTTATCATATCTAGTTATGTTTAGTTACATAATTTACATATTCCAGTAGTTAATAAAGAAGCTAGTTGATAAAAAATGACACTCATCGCATTTTCCCTTTGATATAACTAAAACACACTCAAGGGAATACACTGGGTTCATCCTCTCAATAATATGAGTTAGAAAAAAGCAGGCTAGAAATATGCATCACCAGTGACGGGATAAGAGAGTCCATTGTCCCATTTCATCCCGTGTGTGTTGTAAGAGATGACTATGGTAAACAAAAGAAAAATCTTTTGACTTCCGATAGATAATAAAATTATACTTACGTAGGTCACTCAATAAGTTTTGAGATGCTCGAAATTTAAAAATGGAACGCACCCGTGTTATATGTTTCTAAAAAGCAAATTTATTTTAAAATAGAACTTCATAAGCCAATTGCTCAATATTAAAAAAATAGTTCTATTAATTTTCCTGCAACGCTTCCCGCGTTTTTCATTTAAAACGATGGATCTTAACCGTAAACATTTGCGCGCTATGATATATTATGATTTTAAATTTGATTTAACCAAACAATTAAGTTTACAGCGGTTACAATCAGCATTTTTTTTCGCGGAGCGGACATTTGTCGACGTCAATGCTGGAAAATTATAGGTCAGTGAGCTCTAAATGGTATACTACAGTTGCATTACCCAAAGTTTTTCAAGCTGTGCGGAAGAGAAGACCAAAGACCGGGCTTTGGGGAATCATGCTGCAACACGATAACGCCTCTTCACATACCTCCCTTAGAACAAAAGCATTTATTGGGGAATCTGGTGTTGAAACTCTAAGTCACCCACCCTACAGCCCTGACTTAGCTCCTTGTGATTTCTTTTTGTTCCCAAGAGTCAAAGAAAAAATAAAATGCAAGTTTTTTTCAAGCGCCGAAGAAGCCGTGGCTGCCTACGAAGATTAGGCTAATGGAACTTTGTATAGAGCATGATGGAGAATATTTTAAAAAGATGTAAAATAAATATTAATAGTATCTAGAATACTTTTTGTATATCTTAAAACTTATTGAGTGTCCTACGTATAACGATATCTTCTACGTCATACGTAAATAACACATAGCAAGCCGAGCGAATGGGCAGCTACGTCAAGTCAGAGACGATTGCGATCGTCAATTTGCCTGCCAAGCGTGATGATTAAAGCAAATACTCCCTACACCGGGAGAAACTCGTGTCCAGCAGTAGACTTTTACGGGCCGATGAAGATATTATACCGTATTCTTATAACCGTGTTTGAGAAGTCTGATCCTACATAATTGTTAATAATTTTGTTTACTTTTATACCTACGTAAGCGTCTACCCTCTATTCGATATTATACACATAGTTGCTCACCGCAGGGGTGACTCTCGATTAAACAAATCGATTTTGAAATCATTAAATCGAGCCGGGTACTTGCCACTTCCTGACGGACGGCACGTGCCCGATCACGAGTAGGTAATAGACATACAAACAGATGCACAGTTCACATTCTTTCGTGCCCATCAATAATATTAGAAGACCATCTGCGATGTTCTATGATATCATGCCTATGGATTATGCCTAAGTTTTAAAAATATTCCAAATTTTATTATTATATTGTTCAAAAGACGCAATCTGAATAATTATTCTTGGTGTGAGCCTCAGTAGGTATAGATATATCACGTAGAATTTTTCTACGTGAACGTATTTGCCTAAAAATAATTAAAAAATTACTCGGATATGTGAAGCCCACCAATTCCCCTACGACGTGGTGATCCATCCTGAATTTTCCATGACTTTTTTAAAGATGTTTTTCTACAGTCACACAAAATTTATTTTTGTTTTTGTCCCTGCATCTCAGTCACAGCATTTAGTTGTTTTTTAACATTGGTTTGGAGACGATATCGTCATTTCTTTCTTGAAATGTGGAACACAAACATTAACTTCATTAATTATAGGCTGTGAGGCGTTACAGCTTAGATCTCTGAGGTTACAACGCATTTGTAGCCTTCTTTGTTTGAAGTTCGTTGCAGTTGCCTATAAGCAGTAGTAGACACTTACTATCAAGTGTACTGTAAGTTCTGTCACTTCAATTTTATAGAAGAAAACGTGGAGATATAATGACATTTGGACAAATTAAAATCGCCAGTGGGAAGTTAATAAAATAACAAGAACAGAAGTATAGAAAAATATATTAGGTAGGTTTTAAAACATATCTTTCAAATAAAGCGTAAATTAAGCTCCATTTGATTCACCTTGTAGTTAACTATGAAATCATTACATCGCCATCGTAAAAATGGATCGAGGCGAATGCCACCTGGTGCGAAGCTTTGTATCTAATCTGACGCACGTTTGGGGTCTGTTAAAAAGTAAAAAATATAAATCGAGGGGTGATATAATGAAATTACTCACGGTGTTCATTAAGCATTCATATTGAAACCGAGCTTTTAAGTCAAAATTGTAAGTTCAACGTGTTTTTTCATAAGCGAGTATTTAAAAATTAGTTTAAATGCAAAACAAAAAATATTAATATGCTCTCAAACGATTTCATATTTGAAAATTTTATAACAGCTTTTGTGATTCGAATACACAGACAAATGTAGGATTTTTAATATACATTAAGGTATATACGAGTATTATGTTACAGTTTAACAAGGAATATAACTATCATAATAAATGTTATTATTTTCAATATTAGTTTCATAGCATATATGTATATTATATATTATTAAGAGGTAATATTAGCATAATTATTATTTAGTTTAATAGCATAGCTCTAATAGCTATGAGGGCTTTTTCAGTAAATTTTACAATGCTTAAACGTTAAGTACCAAAAAAAAGAAAAATTAATAATTATTTTAATTTATTATTCTTTTATCACTAAAAAGTAAAAAAATAATAACATAAAACATAGAAAACCACCAATTTAAAAAAAAACTAAGCATCATCAATCGTATAGCTTGAATACAAGAGCAAACAATTGCCAAAACAATAGCGTATCAACAAAACATTATTCACTACCATAGCAACTATGTCCGACCCCTAACGCAGGGTACCAAAAGCAATTACCTAACAAATCATCTTCTGACATTTAATGCCATTGCAATATGTCTGAACCCACATTCTAACATTTCTCCAGAACCCCATTTCTAACTACATAAGGTTCACAAAGTATTTTGTTTACGTATGATTCATTTACATGACAGCTTTTTAAAGTAGGGGACCAAGTACTGCGCCTAGAGGGACCCCCATTGATTATCAATTAGTTTTGTACTTGCATCATTTGTTGTCAGCGTATTATCCAGATTATTTACACGAGCCTTTGTTACATGACGTGTGAAAATTCACATTTATAAATATTGCAATCGAAAATGTACCTTAAAATGATTCGTAAAGGCTTGCAGTTGCCTGTAAGAATTTCAAAATTAACATGTCCATCTTCGTTACAGATGATTGTTTAATGATCGAGCACGAATTGATTTTTAGGGTCATTGACGGTTTATTGATTTACGGTTCAAATATGACTTGCTCTTTATACACTTATATATTTCCATTGCCGGTGAAACGTTTATCTTGTTACTGTGATTTAATTGGATATGATTAGTGTAATTACTTTCTCATCAATTATTAAATAAATATTTAATAGAATCAGGAGTTACTTTGTGGAAATCCTTTATATTGAAGTTGTTAGAACTTAATTTGCTTATTTTCGCCTGATGAAATAAAATGATGTGTCCTGCCCAGTATGAAAAGCACCTTTCACCACCAATCCCACCCAAAAATTAAAATCGCCCGATTTGAACTTGGTAAATTTCAACGATCAAGGGAGCTCCGCTTGTTGCACAATATTTATTTATTTATTTTCATTTTACAGTCAGACATAGTTCACCAATCAGTTTATGAGCTGGTTCACTCTGAAGACCGGGAGGAGTTGCAGAGGCAGTTGTTATGGAACTCCTTCCTATCCCCCGAAGCAAGCAACCTGACGCTTCAAGACGTTCTTCGACCAGAGCGAACGCACCTACTAGAAAGAAGTTTTACCGTCCGATTTAGATGTTTACTTGACAATACTTCTGGATTCTTGGTAAGTAAATTTATTAAAAATTATATAATCTAAATATATCATATAAACTATCATAATAATTAATATAATGTATACTTTATATTGCATATAATTACGGTCATTTGCAAAATTGCCATACATTTCGAGTTGTAAAAGTCTAAAATTGTGGGCATACATTTCACTCATACGTTAATAAACAACATAATCTATCAAGAAATAACACCTTAACACAACAGCTTTGATTTCAAAACATTTCTATATCTACATTACAAGAACTGGGACTATTATGGAATTTCGCAAAATGCCGTACATGTTTTGATGACGTCTTAATTTTTTTTAGTAATGTAAAAACATAGAGCAACACAGGCCACCGCCGGACCGGAGGGGAATAGCTACATATATCGTTTTTTTCCGATACAGAACTGTCTGTCAACAACACGACCGTTATTATTGTAATTTTTAAGTTTAAATAGAAGCAAATAGCAATAATGTGGATACAAATTACTTATGTATGAAAGGTAACGCTATCAACGCCTAACAACATCCTGCTGTAAACGTTTTTAAATTAAAAAAAATTGATGATAAACGGACTTATAGCCCACCATTGTTGTCGATATTCCACACATTAGAACTGTTGCTTCGACTTTTGTAATGCGTACAGCAAAGGACTGGAATAATTTGCCGGCGTCTATCTTTCCGTCCGAATACAATCTGGGCGTCTTCAAGGCAAGAGTGAATAGGCTTTTGTTACGCTAAGACAGTGCGATTTACCATCTAAGGCTGCATCACCACTTACCACTAGGTGGGATTGTGGTCAAGCACTGGCTTATAAGTAAAAAAAACCTGACGGTAAGTGGCTATTGCAGCCTGTGGACACCTGCAACCAACAGCAAACAAAGAAGGTTATAGACGCATTTTCACCTCTGAGGACCAAGATGGAATGTCTCAAAGCCTGTAACTATAGCGTCTCGATATAGCCTTCAGACCGGAACATAGCACTGCATGCACTCCTTCTTGACGGCAGAAATAGGTTCCTACAACCTAGTATGTTTGTATTGTTACCAGTAAAAGCAGCAAAAACTTTATCGCGGCATATATTCATCAACATCAGCCCCTTAGTAGTCTACTATTAAACTATATTATTTATTCATCCATCTATTCATGAAAATAAAGGTACATAGTCTATTCCCAGTATTAAAAAACCCGACTGTGTAAAAAGTCTACTAAAAGAGAGAAAAATTCAAGTAATAGGGCTCAAAATATAAAGTTGCTGTTCTAATGGATTGGCCATGTTGAAGCGCCTGCGTCTTCTTTCTGAGCAACGAGTTAAACAACGTACTCATAGTAATTACGTCAGTACATAACGTTAATTTTAAACAGGTTCTTTGTCCTTTCAATATATTATTACCCTCTCAACTGTTGCGAGATTAATACAATCGTCCAAGACCACATTCAAGTTGCATTATTTAAAAATTCCCTTATACTCCTGAACAGGCCACTTTGAATTAAAATCAAACCTGCAGGATCCAAGATCAATGACAAAAAAATTTCACACACAAAAACTGTAACATACTAAATTAAAAAAAATTGTGACATTGTATTGTTAGACTTTCAATTGTTTCACATTCAGAATTTTTGAGTCAATTATGTGGAGGCATTCCATGTTAGTCCCCAGGGGTGACATGTGATCTGCATTTTGATTCTTAATCGACGATTGATGTGGGTGTCCATGGGTCACAGCATCCACTTAAGTAGACTGCGTGCTTATTTGTCATCCATATTCTACAAAAATAGACCTAACAAAGACTTAACTAAAATTTAATACACCAATTTCAGTAATTCACCGTAACGTTTATTGTTATAATTTACAAACATCTTAATGATTTTCTTAAACTGATAAATGTATTACTGTCTAACAGAGGTTGGACATCCGAGGACGCATCAAAGTTCTTCACGGCCAAAACAAGAAAACAGAAGAACCTCCGTTAGCGTTATTTGCAATATGCGCACCCTTTGGCCCACCCAGTTTACTAGAAATACCACAGAAGGAAGTCATGTTCAAGAGCAAACACAAGCTCGACCTTAGTCTAGTCTCAATGGACCAGAGGTAAGTATTGTCAAAATAGTTAAATTATTAACCGTGCGTTGATGGCATAAGAGAACCTATATCCCCATATCTTCCTGTGGGTGGCGTAAGAGGCGACTATGGGAAATCTAGAAAAATCTTAGTGATATAACCGTCCCGTTTATACCAGTTTATAGAACAGCGGCGGGCAGTAGTGTCAAAAGTGTGAGACGTCTGGTACTACGATCGTGAATTTGTCTGCGAACCATGATGACCAAGGTAAATCCTTCCTACATCAGGGGAGACCCATGACCAGTAGACTTTAACAGGCTGATGAATAGACGTACGTATCCGTATATGGATACGTATACTAGGTAAAGCCACGTTGCAGCTATATTATGGTTGTAGCACGAATGGGTTGGCTCGATGAGGAAGGGCCACGCTCTCACAGAATACCATCGTGAAATAGTAACTTAATGCTGCTGTTTTTCTTTTGGTGAGTATAGAAAATCACAGACCATTTTTACTCGAAACGGAGCATTTCAACTTAATCCTCAAGGGTGACGCATCTGCATTTTAATTCTTATTCAAGGATAGATGTAGTTGTCTATGGGCCACAGCACCCTCTTACCATTAGTAGACTGTGTGCTCATTTGCCACCCATTTTCAATAAAAAAACACGTGCTTTTCTGTAAAATAAAACATCGTAAGGAACCTGCATATATATTATGTGAGAAATTAAAAAATAATTCTACGACACGTGAAAGATCAACACGCATTCTGCAGCGCGGCAGCCTCTTCCAGCTTCATAAACTCACAAATGTAATATGGCCTGCGCTCAGCCGTCGGACATGACATTTTAAGGCCTTTAAACACTTATAGGATCACTTTGTTGTCCGTCTGTCATTTCTTAAAACTTTTTTGTCAGGAGCGAGTAGAGGTATCAAGTTGAAATTAATATCAACAGCTATGGTCTATAGTCTCTTGAAGGTGTAAAAAAATCGTCTAAGTCAACGCAACGTAATACTTCAAACTCACTCATCAAAACATATTCGACCTTATTACAAAGAGTAGTTTATAATTAGTCGCAAGTTTAAACTAAAATCAGTTTCACGAAAGAAGGCCTGCGGAAATATACGAACTAGAATGTATAGTATGGAATTTGACAGCAAATGTCAAAATTTTCGAAGATGTGCCGCGACTAAGGGACTCTTTAGTTAGAAGGACTCTATTTCGCATTGACTTGGAAGCAATAAATTTGGAAAGAAGCAAGGTCTTATAGGACCTTAACGGAAGAAAACTCTCTGCACATTCTAACTGATTGTTGACCTTTAATGCACAAACGTAACACTCATTTGGAAAACTAAGCCCAGAAGAAGTGAAATTGCTCACAGCTACCAACTCTTTCAATTCATTTTTAGCAGTGAACTATAGCCATAGCATCGATCACAATAGATCTTATGGTTGCAGTGATACTGGTCTTTCTAGACCTGCAAAACTGCTTGCACAAAAAAAGGTCTTATAGTACATACAATTAAAGGAAAAATTCAAAACTAGTTAATTTATAATGATATCACTTAAAAAATTTTTGCGATTACAAACTTAAATTTTGTTCTTCAATCCAACTTACCTTTTCAGTAAAGGTTAATATTCGGCGCTTATCTTACTAATAATTCCTGATAGATGGACTATCTACATACATAATAAAGTATACACTTTTGTATAAACGAAACCTTCCTGGGACGAATCCTATTCACGCTTGTCCGGTTTTATTTAACTATGCACCAAAACCAATAACAAAGCAAAATCTAATAATGTACTGAATACGATGTTTTCTTACGTCCATAGCTCGTGAAACTCCTAATTTACTGCCAAAACAGGATATACCTAGTAATTCTGTTATGAGGTAACAATAAAGAATATATTTGAAATAAAAAGCGGATGGAATTATAAAGAAACGTTAAATAAAAATGATTGTTCAATAACAATACTTTTTTTTACTAATACGATACTCCGTACAAAATGTATAATTGTTAAACAAGAGACGCGGCGTGGCCAATTCATTTATTGATACTTGTGAAGTTATGGGTTTTCGACCTTTGAGAACGGTCGGCTTAGATAGATACAAGGGTGAAGATTAATACCTATGGTATTTAGGAAGATGTGAGAAAAGGGTTCTTAACGTTTCGCCTTAAACCAAAATACTTAAAATATAAAGGTACTTACATATTTATTTTGTCAGTGAACTCGTTTTGAAGAATTTCAATCTCAACTTCTCACTTCTCTCACTTGCACGTGTAAGATAGATGGTTCGTTAATTTTTATTAAAAAAAACATTTTATATGTAGTTTTTATTATATGTGGTAAAACCATGCTGCAGCTATATTAGTAGTATAGTTGTAGCACGAATAGGTCGGCTCGACCGGGGAAGGACCAGCTTGGTACCCACAGAATACCAGCGTAAAATAGCAGCTTAACACTGCTGTGTTTCCTATGGTGAGTGTAGAGAACCGGAGACCCTTTTTACTGGAAAAGAGGCATTCCATCTTAGTCCTCACGGGTGACAACGCATCTGCATTTTGATTCTTTATTGAGGATAGATGTAGATGTCTATGGGTCACAGCACTTACCATCTGGTTACGACTGTGTGCTCATTTGTCAACCTATCCTATAAAAAAGTACAACGGCGGTCTTATCGCTCTCCGGACAACCTTTGGATGGACAGGATTATAAAACGACAGAAGTTAATAGTTGTAACCTTCTGCTGATTGTCAGAAGGGGCCTTGACGACCGACCAGTACACAGACACATTGCCAGAAATATATATACAAATATAAACTTATTTAATTATATATATATAATTTTGTATATTTTCTGGAATTTTGTTTTAAGAGCAAATACATTGCACCAACAATGAATTACTGACTCTGTGGAGTCGAGTAACTACCACCACTACCACCTTGTGTCTTTTTCTAGTATTTACAGAGCGAATATCACATATTTTTTTAACTCACCTACAACTACTCCTTGGTAGAAAAATTTATTCAATTCCTTCATTCGCCTTTCATAAGTACACGGCTAAACATAAATCTCCGCCATAGATAGGTGATATTTGCCATAGTTGCCACCCTTGGTAAACGCCCCTGTTATCAGGAAGAAGCTGCTGCCTATCCTCTTTCATTCGTCGCTTTATACAACACCCACAAAATGATATAGGGTAGTGGATTCTCTTTCGCCTTCTCACTACCTAAAAATAGCAATTGAAAGAAAAATTTTCACAATGTTGGAAAGTTGACCTTTGACGTTGACGTTGAAAGTTGGCCCAACCCATATAATATGTTCAAAAATATTTTTTTTGTTTCAGGGGTAAAATGCTGCTAGGCTACACGGATGCGGAGCTGGCGAATATGGGTGGCTACGATCTAGTGCATTACGATGACCTAGCATATGTGGCCAGTGCTCACCAAGAGTGTAAGTATCATGCAAGTTAAAACTATTAAATTCACGTCCACGGAGGCTATACTATGGCTGCAGCACGAATGGGTCGACCGGAGCGGGACTTCACTCTCACAGAATACCAGCCTAAATCAGGAGAATAATGCTCTGGTTCGTATGGTAAGTGAAAAGAACCAGACGTCCTTTTACCGGTAACGGGGTAACATTCAATTTTCGCGTATTTTTCAGAGGTGACGACGCATCTGCATTTTGATCCTTTATCGAGGATAGATGTAGACCTTTGGGCCGCAGTATACACGTTACACGTTACATTACAGGGACTGCTTGCTCGCTAGTCACCTTACTTCACCACGCTTGCTGTGTAGTTCACTTGTAGGTATAGTGCATTACTGACGCCGTCGACGCAATCTCTCATCTGATGTTCGACAACTTTCTTGGTCCTAGTGGTGTGATCGGGGTACACTCGTTAAGGCCTTCTTCTCAGTCTTCTTTGCAGAAGGACCGTCTAAAAGTTGGATAGTACACCGTCCTAGGGGATCGTCACCCGAGTACAATCATATATAAATCCGTCAGCAAAGTGACCGTTAGTCACTTTGCTGACGGATATGCACACAGTCATTTCGCTCCTGAATTCGGATACTGTGAATAGACAAACACCGCAAAAAAATAGTGGACTCGGACGTTGTAGTTACGTTACGTTGTAGTTACGGATTAGTAAGCTGAAGTGGCAATGGGCCGGCCATATAGCTCGAAGAACCGACAACCGATGGGGAAGAAAGGTTCTCGAGTGGCAGCCTCGTACCGGCAGGCGAAGTGTAGGGCGTCCCCCCACTAGATGGAGTGACGACCTGGTAAGACATGCAGGAAGTCAATGGATGCAGGTGGCTCGGGACCGTGCTTTGTGGCATTCCTTGGGGAGACCTATGTTCAGCAGTGGACTTGTGAAGGGCTGTAATAATGATGATGATGAATGACATTGTAATGTCACGCTACACCGTATTGAGATACAGCACTGATCAGGGCGGCAAGTATCAATCCGACACAACCGGAGATAAATCAGACGCAGGACCAACGGCTATAGGTACGTGATTTCCGACGCACGGAGATGAAACACCGCCAACTTCCTGACACCGGGCTGCTACTGAGAATTTCTTGGTAGAGTAACCCAATATATGATTTTGGCTTGGCTCGAAAGTCCAACCCGACCACTCGACCAACGATTATAACAATATATATTTTGGTATTTTTATGTTTACAGTACTGAAGACTGGCGCATCGGGGATGATCGCGTATCGCTTCCAGACAAAAGACGGCCAATGGCAGTGGTTGCAGACTTCTTCCAGACTCGTCTACAAAAACTCTAAGCCGGATTTTGTCATCAGCACGCACAGGCCTCTCATGTAAGACCAATATTATTTCTACTTCTAAGCAATTTCAAAAAGAGGAGGTTACATAGGCAAGAGGAAAGAGTGAATAGGCTTTTACTATCTTCGGCTGCATCACCACTTATGATCAGATGGGATGGTAGTCAAGCGATGGCTTATAGTAGTTAAAAAAAACTCCCAACTTTTGAAAAGTCCACTAGTATTTCCAACGTGACACAAATTTAAACCCTAATTGTAATTGATGTGTTACTATCTTTTTCAATAGGGAAGAAGAAGGAAGAGATCTCCTGGGAAAGAGGACTATGGACTTCAAAGTGAGCTACCTCGACACTGGCCTCACCAGCCTCTACTTCTCGGAAACTGAACAATTGTCTGGCTGCGAATCAACAGTGACGACACCCCCTAGAGCAGCGAGACGGTACAAGACCCAGCTCCGCGACTTCCTATCGACCTGTCGAAATAAACGCAGGGTTCCTACTACGCCGGCTCCTCCACCTGTAGAGTACCTAGCAGCTGATGCTGTTGCCGCAGCATATACCAACCTAAATGGAGCTTACACAGGTCCTTACGGGGAATACCCTCCAGCTCCACCATTACATTACGCCCCGCCACCATTAGACGAGAGGTTCTTGGCGGCGGACAACCTCTTCCATCAATATAAGCCCCTATCGTACCATTATACACCTTACGCGCCCAACGGTTTCCTAGAACCAGCACCACCCCCCGGATACGAAGTAGCTCCCACATATCATAGGCCACCGTCAAGGGAGTATACTTACGTGGACAGCACTGGGCGGTACATGAGTCCGGTAACGGGACAAGAGGAGATCACCCAGTGTGGTCCCTGGCCCAAGTCCCGGAGGTTCCAGTGGTTCGACTGAGCAGGAGAGATTACAGCAGACTCAAGCTTCGGAGATGCCAAGGCAGACTGTCCTCATGTGGGGCGCGGGAGGAACTGCTCAAGAGGTCCCCGTGGAGTACTCCCCTCCTCAGGTTTGGCGCTACCATCCATCGCATTACCACACCGCTGAAGCGACTCAATGAATGTAGATGTTTTTTTTATTTATGCAATCCTAATAAGTGTTGGAGGGTGTCAGACCTATTTTATCTTATATCAATTTCGTATTGATCCTTAAATGACGGGCGACGAGATGAAAGTAAATAGTTACCATTGCCTATTATTACTAACAAATAAGGACAACAATAAAAATACTTTTTTTTTAGTAAAGACAGTAATTTATTATGAATTTAGTCATAACGATGTTCAAAAATTTTACGGACAACGTCATACAATAGTGACCAGTAACTTCTTAGTCGTAAAGTATTAATTTAAAAAAAAAAACAATCACTAGAAGGTACAGTTGAGCAAAAACAAGACTTTTTTGTGAAATTATTCGATATTAACATTTTGCTAAAATGCAATTTTTCAGTCTCATATGTAACCACATACTTTCTCCTTAGACCACATTCGTGCTTAGATCAGTTGGAATACTTAGTAATCGGACATTAGCTTACATAAAAAAAAATTAAGTCTAAAGTAAACAACATCGTACTTATTAATGGGTCCAAAAACATTCCAAAATTCCTTCTCTCGTCGTACGACCGTCTATAGTGTAGATCTCTAGACAAAAACAGGGTCTTTCCATTATCACCTTTGTAGATATTATGCCTATGTATATTTATATCAAGAATATCCAAATAATATCGATTTTAATACATGATAGTCCATTTTTATAGTTTAATTATTGACGTTTTTTACATCACGCGATGCAATCACATATTTAGTGTTAGCAATTGTAAATATTTCTATTTTAGTCTAAAATGAGAGCTTGGGCTTTGAATTACAATATAATCACAGAGTGTTAGCTTGATATGAGTCTAATGATATAAAATGAAGCGAAGCGTTCTTAATTTGAAATCATAGGTGCTTTTTTACTACGTTAACTTTTTTTGAACAAAAAAAGCCAAGCAAGGTTTCTGCCTCGGTCTTACAAAATTTAAAACAAAAACTATTTTCATTTTACATTACATGCAATACATTATTTGTTTTATATAAATCGAGATACATTTCGGGTTAGACATTTTATTTCTCTTAAAGAACACACTGTTCACTTATACAGACATTAACTATACATAAAAAACAAATACGAGATACATTTAAATTTTAATACCAAATATTTTTTTAATAAAATTTATGACTTATCTGTTTTTTTGCCTTTAACGTTTGATTAAGTTTGAACTTTTAATTTTTGTCATTTTTCTAAAAGATCGCTTCGCTTTATTTACAGTATTATAATAAAATAAATTATATACAAATATTTAAAAAGAGTAAAACATATCAATTTTGCCGATAAGCACACCAATTTTGTGCAATTGTCTCCATACATAATGAAAACAAAAAATAAAGAATTTTGAAATTGTGATTATTTCACATAGCGAATTTTGCACACAGAATATTAAATATAATAATACTATTAACTATTTTCAATCATTTTTTTAGTTGTTAATCGTGATCGAAGTATCCGTATAATGTTCGAATTGGTTGAAATATACTATAATCTGATTCAGACTGTCAAAACTATGGTCACTGTCTATGGGTATATCTCAAACGATGCGAAATAAAGATGAATATAATTTAACATGGGGACAATTGTACACCATTCATTGCCATGCCAACGTTAATCCTTCAGCACTTTTCTGTAAATACACGTGCCTTGTACGACACTCTAGACCTTCAGATTGCCTACGTAGTTTACAAGTGTATCATATGTTTTGATAAATTCTTTAATTTAATTAAAGCGAGTTATTAAATAATTATTTTGTAGGTATCAATTACGTTTTAACATTTAAAAGAAAGTTCAGATTATGTTATGAACCTCCGGCACTGAACCCGACCCTTGCAAATTTCAACTCTTTATACCTTATTGCATTAGCGCTTTGTTTATAATATATTACATGTATTAGCGTTACTTTTAGTGTGGGATAATGTAACTGATGTGACTAAATTTATGCACATATTTTTGTTAATAACGGAAACATGTTTAAAATTGGTAATTATAAATAATGGTTCATCAGTTTGCTATTAGACTTAAACATCAATTTATAATCTACGTTTTTTGACGTGACAACGTCTTATAAATTGGTTTGCCGGGTGACACTTCAAGAAACTGCGTTACGCTCCGCTCACGTTATGCGCTCACAATGAGAGCGAGTGAGAGGCACGCGTCCCTTCCACTCGGGCATGGTTAGCCCGCCTAAGAGCGAGAGAGACAGACATAATAAAATTATTTTACCACTCAAAGTCGTTGTCACGTAAAACTTTCGCCCGTATACCGACTTTACAGGCAACCAATTTTTTTAAATTTTCTGAACAAGCAAAATTCTGTTATTGCACGCCTCATAACGCGAAGCGTTATTAGGCAGTGTATTACTCTAGACACTTCAAGGTTAAGCAATTTTGTGATCTTAAAATGCCTCTATCATAACAATATTGCACTTATACGATAATATGAGTAGCAGTATATCAAGAAAACACTAATTAATCCATCTTATATTTTCTAAAAAATCATTTTATATTGCTACATTAATAAAAAACGGTTTGAAAAAATTTTACGTGAACGTCCGGATGTTGATTTTGTATGTGGTCACGATAACTCCCGAAAAAATTGACGTATCGAGACTGGGTTTTTTATTTGCTTCAGAATTACGTCAACTGGTTTTTTCTTTCATATCAATAGCCTAGTACGCGTCGTTTGTTAATAAAATGATTTTCAAGTTTTCTAAATTTTGTTGCTATTAAAAATTTAAAGGCGCTTTTATTTTCTTCTTTAGCTCTTGATAGACAAAGGACAAATGTACCATAGATCCTATATCGATTTTATACTTTGTGTAATCGATTTATTGTATTATTGTGTATATATTTATTTTATTTTTTAAATCAAAATTAAATAAAACGCTCATGAGGCGTGCACTTTTGGATTTTCCAAACTATTTAGATATTCGCATCATTAATAAAATGTATCTGCTAATGCAATTAATATAAATAATGAAGCAAAGTTTTCGACTTCATGCTTTAGTCAAGGTACACGTGAATACAAACACCATTTTTAATATTGATTATGTTGTGCTGCAGTGAACCGGCGTTGGCAAGGCAAATCGGGGTCCGGTATTCTCCTGACGCAGTAGTATTAAGGATAGGCTAAAAATCTCTACTGCGGAAAACAGAGTGGGAAGAATGTTAATTGCTCAGGTTAATTGCTTTTAATTATTGTTTTAATATTCAACACTGTCTATGGTCCTTCCTAGTTCCCAAAAAAACAAAATTGCCTATATCGGTGACACTTTGGAAAAGGTACTACCATATTTGCAATAATTTAAATAACCTTTGGTAAAATATATTTAAATTTCGCAAAATTCATACAAAAACTGATTGTGCAAAAATATAAGTTTGGCATTTTAGTTGAAAAAAATTATATTTTATTTGTCACATTGACACACAATATAGAATTAACCGAATAAAAAATGTGTAATAATTTTAAAGGCAAACCTAGTACGCACCGTTTAAGGTCCATGTTCCTAGGTAAGTATCAGACTCCTCACACCAGAGTCAGCACTAGTAGTAGGTATATATTCTGTAACACTAATACAATTTGTGCAATTGTAACGTACTTTTCGGAAACATATTTTCCCAAATAATATTTTGGCATTTTCGCTAAGAATAAAAAAATAATGAAGTAGTTTAATTCATCCTAAGTCTTTTAAAACTATTTTCCGTTTCCACCAACCAAACCTAATATAAAAATCATTTTGAATGTGCATTGCATGAACTTATCTTCACTCCTCCGCATGTTAAATGTATCTAATAATTAGAATTATTTGTAGTTGTGAAAGGTTGCGAAGGACTCAAAGTCAGCTGTCGTGCAAAATCAGACCAACACAGAATAATAGACTGAGCGCTGCGTACATTTAAATAGACGCCTAAACTTTTCTAAACTTCTTTACACGCGTTCACGCACAAATTTTTCTGTACATGGGTTACACTGCGCTGCGCCGCGCAATTGCGCTAAGTCATTTCACTGCAGCGATGTGCTAACTCACTTCTTCAAAATGTGTTGGCGCACAGCGCAAGACCGGGAAATTCGAAAGGTGTGAAGATGTTGTTACTTTATATTTTATTATATACAATATTAAAAACTATAATAAAAAAAAACTAAAACTAGTAACTTAATTATCATACAGTCCTCCCTTATATTATATTATTTTTATAAACTGCAACTCCGTGAAATGTTAAAGGAGTGATATGTATATTATGTGGGTAATCTTTCTTTTCTACATTTTATTTTACTTACTGGCCACACGGTTTTATTTTGACAGATGGCTGAGTTGACAGAGATTTAAAATTTTGCTGCGCCATGGCGCAAATTTGAGTAAACGCAATGATCCGGCGCAGTAAACTGCGCCTGAGTTACTGAGTTAACGCAAGGAATTTCGTTGAGTTACCCATGTCTAAATTTTTCTACAAAAAGTCTACAAAAAGTTTCTTGTAAAAGTCTACTTGCTGGACGCATTAAATATCACCTGAAAACATGTTGGATACAAATGATTTTAGTTGCATATGTGTGCGTGAGCGCGTGTGCTAACAATAAATTGAGCATGGTTTTTGCTAGCGCTCCGTCTATCTTTCTTTGTTAGTGAGTCTTTAAAACAACATTTTTTTACTAAAAAGAGAAAAGCATGTCTTCCATGTACAATTCTTTTCTTTGTTCTTCTTTCTTTTCATCACGAATTACATGATAAATTACTGTTTTAGTAAATAGCTTCAGATTTTGCAATATGGTGTGCAGATTATAATATGTATATTAAAAAATTAATTATTATTAATCAACTCCCCTAAATTAGTTATAACTATTTTCACTCTGTTTTTCGCATTAGAAATGCCTGTAAATGTTTGTCTTCTCACTGTATATTCCTTAAAATTGTATTGTCCATATACGGGTTATCCGAAATTAGTTTTCTATTATAAATCGAGTCACTAAGTAACTCTATCTTCCAAAAAGTGAGTACTGTTCTTCAATTATAAATTTATGTCTATTTTATTATTCTTTTCTATGGATTGTCAAAGAAATTATCTCAAATAATCTTTCTTAAAAATTTCTCCAACGCAAACATAGAGTTAGTCTCTAAATTACAATGTCAAGTAATAAAACAAAACTTTACAAACAGTATTTTATATCAAACACATGATTAAGTTTAAAGCCTGGATATACGATATAATATATTTCAGTTATATTATTAATAATCTTTGTAGATTCAAAATTATTTATTCTCTATAATTGATGACTTTTTGACATGTAATTTAAAAAATATATTGCGACTATTGTGCTATGTACTCACGAAACTATAATTCCAAGTTACCTTTTAAATTAAATACACGATTTTAACGAAAAATATTTACTAGTTAATAATTCGCAAAATTGTGATCTAACTTTCTATTCACGATATTCTTTTTATATAAATAATGATGAATACAACGTTTGCTCGAATAAATTAATAGAAAATGTAAATAAATAATTAGGGTAGACGCTTTATTACGAATAATTATCGTCTATAATATTATTGATTATCCATAATTATTTAATTGAACATATAATTAAGATGAAGATATCATACGTCTGTATTTATTTTAGCATAGTGTTATTATGTAATTAAAAGAACATCAAATAAATTTTTCAAGCCACTGATTTTTTTTGTTTCATTTATTTAAAAGCTCAATAAGCCCTGCTATAGCGGCGAAGCATGGCTTGCTGCAGCTAGAGTGCACTCTTTATTCCCTAACTCTCATAGTCAGATGGGACGGCAATCCGACACGACCGGAGACAGATAAGGCGCAGCACCAACGGCTTCATCACCAACCGTAGTCGGGCTCCGGGCTGCTAATGAAAATTTTTTGACAGAAAAACTCAATAACTGATTTTTTTACCCGACCTGGTATCCGAGCTTAGGGCCTCATGATCAGCAAACACACTTATGCTTCTAGACCAAGCTGAGACGTCACTCCGCCTGCCCAGCATGACGTTTAAAGCAAAACCACCCACAAGGCGCTATACAAACGCGAGGATCCAGCAGTGCACTTTGACGGGTGCAGAAAAAAAGAAGAAACATAAATCCGCCTTAAGCACTGCATGTAGGTAAAGGCTGTTTATGTTAAAATCTTCCAGATGTTTTATCGGGGCACTTCTGCGCATTAAAAAAAATTAGTTTATTATTTTGAGTAATATCTATATTAAATCTAATTTGCCTTAGGTATTATTCGTAATCAATGTAAATAATTTCAATCAAGTAGAAAAAAAATACTTAAAATTTTAGATCCGGAGACACTGTAGTCTCGCGCCAAGTACACGTTCAACATATTATGTATATGTATGTGTGTAAACGTGCAGGCGTGTGACTACAGTGTATATATTCTCGAATCAGATGTCAACATAACCTCACCAAATTTTTAACTTCATATTTTTAATTATTAACGAAACGTCAACACTTTATACAGTCATTTATCATTTTGTTTATCAATTGTTTCCATATTACACTAAAAATTATTTCGATCTATCAATTATTTAATACTTTCAATATCTCAAATTTTCGCTCGCGCCGTTTTTCGATTCCACAAAAGATTTTACTAAAACTTTATAGGTAATTTGTTTTACTAATTTCGGTCGAATTTTTATTTCTTTTTAAAGATTGTGATTATTGTTGTGGCTTGGATGCTTGTCTTTTAAGCCATGTCATCTCGATATCAAATGATAATAATACTTTATACTACACTGCTTTACAATATGTTGATGCGTCACATTGCGCAGTCCTTGGGCGATTTTGATGGCAACTTGAGCCAGCAGACAGTTGGCGATAGTATCTCAAGGCGTCTAAGCAGATAGACACCTTATCTTGAGAATATTGGTATGGCGGTAGGGATGCAACATCGGTCATAAAAAACATCCATATTAGAACATCGATATTTTCGAAAGTGAAACATCGATTTTAAAAACGTCGAAGTATATGAACGATATATCGATTTTTTTGGATGATTTTTTATCCCCATTTAAATTTATATATATATATATATATATATATATATATATATATATATATATATATATATATATATCGAATAAATAACAATTTTGAAGAGAAATGAAACGTCGGAAATTAAACGCGATAGAATCCGTAAAAATTAGTTTCATTTATTGAAACAAAGAAGTATAATAATCAAACATTATATTTATGTTATTTTAAGAAGTTTTACACTATTTTTTTTTACACATTTATTATTATCGAATAAGTATTATTTTTTAACAGAAAACAAGTATTAAATTAATTAAAAAAGTTTATGAATGCCATACACGATCCAGTTTACCGTCAAGTTTGCAGCGCGCTTGAAGTGACGTCCGGTAAACTTGACGGTGTATGGCTATCAGTGTGCATGACAAGTCTACTTGAAGAAAAAATTGAATTTCTATTCTGCTGACTTGATCAAGCTTGCAGCGTCATGTAAACTTGAACGTGTGTATGAGCGGGCAAGTATGCATGACGTTAGTCGGAGCAATAAGCGAGAGACGTCCTGGTTTCAACTGGTGCGGCTTCATGCAAACTTGACGGCGAACGGATGACGGCTCCGTGGCGCAGTGGCTTAGCAATGAGTTATTGCGCTGGGGGTCGCGGGTTCGAATCCCGCACGGAACAAGTATTTGTATGGCCTACAGATAACTGTTCGGTGTCTGGATGTTTGTCCTCGTGCAATTTATGTTTGTAAACTGCCTCCACGATACAGGAGAAAATCCTAGTGTGAGGGTAACGTTTTTCTAATAACAAAAAAAAACTTGAACGTGAGTGGTCTTATGGATAAACTTATATATGGTTAAACAGGACGCCCCCTCTAGCGCGCTGCAAACTTGACGGTAAACTGGATCGTGTATGGTATCCATCCATAAGACAATTCAAAAGTGCACGCTTCATAATGCTCATTTACTTTTTATTAAAAAAATTGTATAATTGATTTTTAAAACAAAAAAAATTATATTAAGTAATTTCTTACAGAGTATTTAATTTTTTTTTTATTATTGTCGCTCATTTTTCGTCTCTTACGTGCGCGCAGTCTTAAAAAAATTTGGTTAATTATAGTCTTTGCATTATAGCACGGTGCGGGTGACAGGTAGACTGGTCATTGGAACGTAACTTGCGTGCGTTTGCAATATTACGACAATATTTTTGACTTTGAGAAAATAACACTGAATTTATTTTTAATATTTTTTTTTTCTATTCTGTTGTGACTATTAAATTAACATTAACATAAAAAATCTCGCTTAATATAGTTTTTTTTACTAATAAAATTAGAATAGTTTCATTTTTTTCACTTACGTGCGCAGTTTCTAGCGATAAATTTTTTAAAATTACTAGAGATGTGCCTCATAAGCGGACGTAAAAACTGTCAAGCGAATATAATCGCCAAAAATAAGTAAGATAATTCTATTTTATATGTGTGGTACAAATCCGTCATATTCATGTATACAACATTTAAGTATCTTACGATTCATGTACTATCATGTACTATAATAAACAAATAAATAGAGAAAGTTGTAAAATTAAAAAAAGGAATTAAATAATTTTAATATATAAAATAGAATTGAAATATTTTAGCTGTGACATTCCATATTTTTTCACCAAACTCTGACTAAAATCAAAATTTTAAATTTTACGCGTATTGTGTTGGCGAGATACAGATATCATTCATGCTGTTTTGTTTTTTCTCTCACTGAGTGATGCCGCCCGCCCAGCCACGTTGCATCGACGTCGTCAAATCGACCATTATTTATTATTTAATTCTTTTAGTAGTAATTAGTACAGTACCTAACTTACATGCTGCGGTTTAGATAAGTACATTTAGTAAAATGCAAAGGTCTTGTGGGTCAGTTCTTCCACTAGTCAATTTCTTCAAGTGGTTGTAGGTATTGTTGTTTTCAATAAATAATGTGACATTATGCGTGCGATGCAAGGATTTTATCTGTGTGTTATGTCATAATTTGATTATGAATGAATGTGTGATTTTTATTGTATGATGCCGTTTTTAAGGGTTTTTTGAAGTGAATGCGTTCTGGGTTCATAAGATTTATTACTTTTTTCAGAATAACATTAAATTGAGTCATTCAGAAAATTCAGAGTCTGCAACGTTAACTAATCGTTCAACAAGTTCTGATTTGCCAAAAAAGAAAAACGCACATAGACAACTATGCAGTTTTTCCGGTGTTTGGACGTAAATTATTCGTTCATTAGCTCAGTCCCAAAAATAATTATAAACCACATTGCACATTTTAAAATAAATATAAGAAATCATCACATTGCGCATTGTATCAAAAATACTTTAGTTAAACGCATGGCAGCCAAAATGCCTACAAAAACCTGTTTATTTTATTTTATTAGATTTGTAAACCAAATTCTCGATTTTTTAACCTTCCGTCCCGATATTTTACAGTGAAACTGTTTTTGTTCGGATATTTATATACGTAATTTATTGCTTAAATTACGTAATAATATTTACCTAGTTTTATTTTGATATCATAGTTTTTTTATCACTATGGATCGCTTATTATTTACTTTTGCACTGAAGCGCCATCTTTCGGTGAACATGGTAAACTTTTTTGAAATTAAAAGAAGATATGCTTCCAGTACCTTGGTATACAGATGGCAGAAATCTTAAAAATCTTATCAATATTTTTTATGAAACAATAGTTATATGAGCAATCTCATATAACTATTGAAGTCTCAATTGAAGCACTAGTATTTAGTCAAATAATTAGTTAAATATATTTGATAAAAGGGCACATAGTGATGTTGTTAAAATAGTATTATAACTCTCCCCGAACGAAAATTATAATAGATGTCGCTAGTTGTCTGCTACTAAACCCCCAGCAGTTACTTTAGTGGAAAAATCAGTAAATATGGAAAATTTATAATATATAATTATTTGTTTATACACTGTGTAGTTGCGGGTTGCGGTATAGATTTCAATACTCCATATCATCACGTGGGTGTCGTAAGATGCGACAGAGGGAAACTGAAACAGGAGATGGGCAGCATGTCTGATAACGACTCATGAATAATAAAAAAAAACTGCTGTTGCAAATCCGCCTGTCAAGCGCAACAACTATGGCAAGTATTAAAATGAACCTATGGTGGAGGCCTAAAGTCTGCAGTAATTTTTGATGGGCTGTAATGATGATGATGATGAACTTACGTTTGTGCCGTGCCGTACACGGTGCCCTTACCTCTAACCCTCGAACTTCAATCTGTCCACACTCTTATTAGCATAAGTGTTACATGCAGTAAGCTAACTTTTCACGCCGAGGGTATACTCGTAGAAAGCACAGCGATGCACGAAATAGTGCACGAGTGTGCTGTAATCCTGTCCTGCCGCCATGATTAAAATTCGGTTTGAAGGATAATATATTTTTTAAATCTTGATCTATATATTTAATGTATTAACAAACAACTCAATGGCCCTAATAGATTTTAAAACATAATTTCAAAAAAAAACAGAAATGTGCGTAAGTTTCAGCGGCGTATAATATTTTTAATGGAAACCCGCTCTTTGTAATGGAAAACATTCAGTACCTATAGAACTATTCCGTAGATTTCTGAGATTTCCATTGCCATTGTTTAAAAAGTCAAAGACGTATATATAGAGTATATATATTTAAATCTTTTTGTAAAAAGTAAAGGACTTTTCCAAAATGCCGGCCCTAAAATAGGGCCTTCCTGCCTCCCCCCTCACCTCTTGCTACGCTATTGCTACTTTATTTATATTCCATTTAAAGAATTTTAATACTAATATTTTAGTTGACTATAAATTTATTAGTTTATTAGACAGGAGGCTGAAGCTTTTCCGTAATTATACTTAAATACGTAATGTGTGTCTTATTTTAATTTCTACCTCACACTATATAAACGTCATTATACTAACCCCTTCAATAATTTAGGCTATTTTACTGATACGGTACAGTGAGTATAGTGATTCAAGATTTCAAGTTCGAAGTTTTAAAGAACCTTAAACTACTTTCGTTTGTTTTAAATTAACCTATTCTACTGGCTGGCAGGGCTTCTTTTCACTAATAAGTCTCTTTGGGTAGGTACCACTTCTTTCTTTTGTTTCTTTCTTTTCCATATTAATATATTGCGAAAAAATCTAATAGCTTCCGATATATAGCGGTTATATTGTCATCAATCGAAAGCTATCAGATTTTTCCTGTCAGTCTCCATTATTTCCTTCTATGACACCCACGGGATTTAATGTGGTGATAGATTCTTTTCGCCGCCATCTCGCAGAATACACAGTTTTTTTCCTTTTTTTCTTTCTTTTTTTAAATCGTTACACTAGGATTTTCTTCTGTATCGTGGAGACAGATTACAAACAAACTGCACAAAGACAAACATCCAGACCCGGAACAATTATTTGTAGGCCATACAAATAGTAGTTTCGTGCGGGATTCGAACCTTCGGCCCTCAGTGCCGTAACTTAAACCACTGCATCAAACCTTTAAGGCTTTCTATCTTGTTCTCAGTGTGTATTTCACACGTGAAAACTTTTGGCGGTTCGCTTTTTGAGGACTCGCACCAACTAAAATTCCATGGTGCTCTACCATTGCCGCATGACCACGGTAACGCCTTCGCACACATCCGCGGTTCCACCAAAAGTCACGCCACGGTCCCTCCTCGTGAAAGGATAGCTCCTTCCCGTTCAAAGCGCGCTGACTTAGCTTAATAAAACTTCTTGTACCTATTATTATTTATTAATAAAACACACACTTGTTTTAGTCGTGTAACGCTTAAAATAACTTAAAATAAAAATAACCGTTTTGAGTCATCTGAAGATATCCATGGCCTAAAATGGTAATTATTAAGTGGACTACGAGATGATTTTATCTGTTGTTAGCCGACTTCAAAAACAATAGAAGGTCCTCAATTCCACTGTATGTTCCATTTTTGTGTGTACGTTATATCTAAGTCAATTGTGAATCAATATTAATGATTTTTTTTAATAAATAGGTTTTACTTCAGGGGTAAGAAAAAATTCCATAGTTGATGAAATTTAGAATGTAACTAGTATTTTGACTATTTGAGCTTGTGATATAGGTACCTTAATTTACACAATAGGGGCAAAAATTAAACTTTTACTAAACAACAATAAAAAAATTTAAAATAATAAAATTATTTCTACTTAAGTAATAACTTTTTGAAGTCGAGGCTTAATACTTCTTTATAATGTGTTTTAGCAATTAGCAATTGAAGTAATTTTATTCTATTTAGTTCTCTGATGTCGGCTTTTCCTTTTCATTAAAAATTAATTAAAAAAAAAAATTAAATACCAACAGAATATCGAGCCTTGCGGCTTAGTAAGTAAAATTGAAACCATGCTTACAATGCAATTAGTCATGGTGTCGTTGGCATCGCTTGAGACAGACATCTTTAATTTAGCTGTATAATATTTTTTTATGTAAGGAGTAGGCAATTAACTAATTATTTTTGACTTTCACAATTAAATAATGTGGAAAGCGCGTTTTGCACACATTAGTTCCGTCCACAAACAATACTGTTTTATGAAACTGAAGTGACAAACGAAAATACAGTCCACCTGATTGTAAGTGGTCTGCAGTCCTAGTGAAGGCTACAGATGCGTTGTCACGTCTATGTACTAAAATGGAATGCCTCACAGCCGGCAATTATATTGGCTCTCTATACCCTTCAGACGGGAACACAGTATTGACACTGTCAATACTGTGTTGTCAATTTGACAGCACTGCTAATCCACGACTTTTTCTGCCACCAGGGCGGCGCCACTAGAAAGTGAGGTATAATATTTGACAGATTTCATAGCGGGGAAGTTAATTTGTCCGGAAAATGTAAAAGTTATTGTTTCTTTCTGTACTATTAGTTATATTTTTAATAATTACATTAAAATAAATAAACAAAACCAAATATATTCATAAAAGTAGAGAAAATAAAAAAAAGAGTTAAAAATGTGCAAAAATTATAGAGCAAACCACTGAGGCATTGTTTTGTGTATTAATAGAGATAACTCTAGAAACAGATAAACTTTTATATAAAACTAACTTCTCAATTAAATTACATTGCATTTCTAGGCAGAATAGGAGTCCTACCACTACCGCCTAGTTATATACAACAAAGAATACGTTTTATTGTATACCAAGGAAAGATTAACGTAACAAAAAATATTATACAAATTTTGACAATTTATTCCAGGCAAAGCGAAAAATATTAAAATATGCCCACAGTCTATGTTCAGCAGTGGATTTTTGATACGCTGTAATGGTAATGTGTAATTTATTATTATTTCAGGCGTTGGCGGCATCGGACATCTGTGTCTGTAAACTGCGTTAGAGCGTATAAGAATAGAGAGGTTACAAGATGAAGGTGTGAAAGAGAAGTATAAATGTAGACTGAGGAGAATATAAGTGGTTTGAATGAAATAATATAAGTGTTATGATTTAGACCTGAAGACTGTATGGAATAATGTTAAGTAAGTTTTGGTGGATGCAGCCACCGAAGTATGTGGTGTAAGTAAGAGAACGAATGAAAGGAAAAATAATACGTTGTGGTGGGATGATGAGGTACGGATGGAAGTCAGCAAAGAAGAGAGCATGGCTAGATTTACTGGCAACCAAAGCTGGTAATTCTGGCGGTATGAATGATGAGATTGAAAGAAAAATGGCAGACTTTAGACTTATAAATAAGAGAGTAAAAGAAGTTGTTGAAAGGAAAAAGCAAGAAAGAACGTATAAGAACCATAGAAGGATATCTGATAACTTCCAGGCAAATATTAAAATGTTCTGGAAACTCGTAAGAACTGCTAGGGAAATTCAAAACAGCCTAGAATGAATGATATACGAGACGAGAATGGCTGTATGCTGAATGATGAAGTTTCAATTTAAAGAGATGGAAGGAATACTTTGAAAGCGTGTTTATGAGTGAAGAGTCGTCTGAATTAAGTGAAATAGAAATTCCGAAAGAAGTTAATTAGATGAAATAATGAAAGCAATGAAAAGCATGAAAGCAGGTAAGGCTGCCGGATATGATAGAGTATCACTCGAAATGCTAAGGGCTGGAGAGGGAGTGGTGGCAGGCCTGCTGTACACCTTGCTTAATTTGTGTTGGGAACTGAAGTTGTAGACTGGTGCAAAGCCGTTATAAGCCCAATATATAAAGGAAAAGGGTCACAGCAGGACTGTAAAACTACCGTGGCATCAGCTTGTTTAGGATTGTGGGTAAACTGTATGCTAAGGTGTTAATTGAAAGAGTTATGGAAGAAACTGATGAAAAATTTGGGATTTGCAAGCTGGATTTAGAAAGGAATGGGGTGTACGGATCAAATCTTTTCCATGCGCATGATTGCGGAGAAGTTTTGGCCAAAACCAGATAGTTTTTTGCGTTCATGGACTTGGAAAAGGCTTATGACAGAGTGGACAGGAATGTGTTATGGCAAACACTTAACTCATTTGGTTTGAGCGCTGGTTTGATACAGGCATTAAGGTCTCTTTATAGGGACTCTAGTGCTTGTGTCAGGATCAATGGGGTCTACTCGGACTGGTTTGGCATTCAAAAAGGTGTCAGACAGGGCTGTGTAGCTTCCCCGTGGCTGTTTAACCTATTTATGGATAGTTGTTTGCAAACTTTGAAAGTTGAAGAATGTGGGTTGAGAATGGGTGAGTTAACCGTCAAATGCCTTTTGTACGCCGATGATCAAGTCATATTTGCATCATCGGCGGCCGAGTTGCAATGATGGTTACTTTAATGAACTGGTCATTAAAAGAAAGGGGTATGAAAGTGAACGTAAGTAAGACGAAAGTGATGGTTTTGAAAGAGAAGAAAGTAAAACGTTATGAAATAAGAATAGAAGGAGTTGATTGAGCAAGTGAATGAGTTTGTATATCTGGGATGTTTATTTAGCAGGGATGGTAGATATGATAAGGATATAGAAGGACGAGTGAACGCAGGAAATAGAGTAAATGGGGCTCTACACGTTATTATGAAGAGTCAGAATGTGTCAAAAAGGCACGTTTGGCAATTCATATGCTGTATTTGTCCCTACTTTAATGTATAGTAGTGAAAGTTGGGTGTGGCAGAAGAAGCATGAGAGTAGAATAAATGCTGTAGAAATGCGGTCATTAAGGAGTATGCTAGGGCTGAATTTGAATGACAGGGTGAGAAATAGTGTGATAATAGAAAAGTGTGGTTTGCAAGATGACGTTGTGACCAGGATTAAGAAAGGAATGCTTCGGTGGTTTGTTCATGTAGAAAGAATAAACGAAGAAAGAGTGACAAAGCAAATTTATGCTGCAGAAGTGAACGGCAGAGTCGGAAAGGACGCCCTAGACGAAGGTTTATCGATCAAATTGGCGATATATTGAAAATCGGCCAGATTAGAGTACCCTTAACCGACGAGCGTGTGCGTAGATATATGGATGTAAAGGAGGCGAGAGAGGTGTGCCAGGATCGTGCCAAATGGAAGTCCGTAGTCTCTGCCTACCCTCTGGGTGACAGGCGTGAGTGTTTATGTTATGTTATGTTTTTAAAACATGTTACCACCACACGAAGCGACTGTAGCCTAATGGCAGGGTGCGGACCGCGAACTCAAAAGGTTGTGGATTCAAATCCGACATTCGACTACTATCATGAACCACTCCTACCACAAGCGAGCTTACCAGGAGTGGTTACAGGAATATTAGTAATGAGAATAGCATTGCTAATATTTAAAAAAAACAAAAAATTAAAACAAAAACACTAAAATTTTCTCCTATATCGTGGGGCAAATTACATACATACATTTAATAAGGACTAACATCCAGACCGGGAACAATTATTTGTAGGCCATACAAACACTTGTTCCGTGCGGAATTCGAATCCGCGCCCCTTACCGCTGCAACTTATCGCTAAGACACTGCGCCATGGAGCCGTGAAAATTATACCGAAAAATAGGGGAAGAAAGTTTAATAAAAATGTTGAGAAAGTTTGATTAAAAAAATAGTTTGATACAGTATTGCAGCTTTCAAGCACACTATAAACTTTGACAACTTATTTAATATAAATGTACCAACAAAGGAAGCCGAAATATAATCTGTGAATTAAGATGCTCAATCGAAAAGCAAAAAACGTAAAAACTACGATACCATATCTGTCGTTTATATTAATAAATAAATAAACAATCGGTAATGTGAGAGCGCTATCATGCTTCTCTGTAGTATATAATATAGAGATGCTACTTTCCTAAAATACAACGGCCTACGTTGAATCGGTGGGATAACCTTAAAAACTTATTCATTCATTCATTCATGACATAGACCTTCTTCATAGATTGCTTCATAGGGGGGATATTGCTACACTTGGCAGTTGGGTGAAGATGCTGCTGAACATCCACTATCATCTTTTACGTCACCCACGATATGATGTAGGGTAGTGGATTCTGTTACTACCCGGTAAGTGGCCTACAAGGTGGTATTCTTCCCCGGTCGATCCAACACATTCGTGCTGCAACCGTAACACATCTGCAGCGTGGTTTTACCACGTATAAAACTTAGTGCTACAATTGCTATTTCGCTTGCCAAACGTGTCTGTTACGACAAAACCTCCCTTTTATGGGGAAGACCTATGATCAGCCAGGAATATATAGTGTTAAAAAATTTTAAAAGTGTATTTTTATTTCATTTAACGAATTTGTTGTGCATAATATCACACTTGCATTTCCCGACAACTTCGGCTGACCTCGTCATTCAAAATCAAAAGCCTGTTAGTTAATACGCATTTAGATACTCGGTCTATGCTGAAATGTATCCGTAAAAAAGATTTTAACCCAAAATGGTGGTAATAGTAACTCTATATCTATAGAGCCGTCACACTCGGCCGAACGACAGTAATCTAGAGTCCAGCATTGCACACTATCTAATAAACTTTCGAGCTGTGTGTACGTCTCTTGACGTTCTACAGATCGATTGTAATACGTACTGTTTTTATAGTGATTTCATATAAGGACATTTAACTTTTACTTAGGTATTTATTTAATAGTGTTTAAGTGCCTTAGAATGCAGATCACCGATGCGTTTTGTTTTGCGTTGCTAACTGTGAGTATAAGTGTTTTTTTTTTATAATACAAGTGCTATTTTATATGGTTAATTAATAAAACTTTAACAATATTGTTATAAAACGAATTCATTTTAAATTACAATTATGTTCTTTTTACGGATTCCGTACCTCAATATAAAAAAAGAAACCCTTAAAGGATCACTTTGTTGTCCACCTATCAAAACCCGTTTTTTCAGGAATCGGTAGAGGTATCAAGTGTAAATTGATATATTTTTTCTTCTGTTTATTTGATAATAATTTTACAATATTTAAATAGATATTTTACAGTATCGGTATACGGTAAACTATACAGCTTTACCGTATACCGATAATAAGTTCTATGGTCTCTTAGAGGTGTGAAAATTCAAGCTTCAAAGTCAACACAAGGTCAACACAATTAAAAGATACGGCCATTTATGTGACATATTTGAAAACTCATCGAAACCTATAGGGTACTTACCGTTGAACTAGAATAATGAAAGCTTTGGCAAGAAGTAAGCTCTCGCAGCACAAGTAAGGGACAAAATTAAAAACGTAAATTAGTATTTTTAGTTATATATAACATACATATATCATATAAAAAAACTGCCGTTACAAACTTACATTTACAGTTGTACAGTACAGTACAGGCCGTGATGTGGACCGATGTATGGGAGAAAGCTTTTCACTACAAAGTTAAATTTGTCCTTCAATCCGAGTTTTCGTTTGAGAAAAGTTCGGCGCGTACCTTATCATCTATAATTTATAAATTTTAGTATAAGAGAGGACATGCTTCAATATCCTAATTAATAAAGAATAATAATTTAAGAAAAGTTCAGCCGTTCCGAGAAATCGGCAAACACACGTAAAAAACATGCGCGTCGAGTATAGCACCTCCTGTGTAGTGGGGGCGTGAGAATGTCCACAACCCCATAAAGACATCCCATGGCTGGCATGGATGTTAACGTCAATGGATTGTAATAAATAAAGTACTTTTCTTATAGAATAAGGGTAAACGAGCACACATGACTATGACTCTTACCATCAGGTGGACACCTGATGGTAAGAGTCATAGACACCTATATCTATCCTCAATTAAGAGTCAAAATGCAGATGCATTGCTCTGAGGACTAAGATTGAATGCCTCGTTTCCAATAAAAAGAGTATTCGAATCTCTACACTTACCATACGAAACACAGTTGTATTAAGCTGCTATTTAACGCTGGTATTCTGTGGTCCTTCCCCGGTCGAGCCGACCCATTCGTACTACAACCAAAATAAAATTGCAGCATGGATGTAACACGTAGAAAATGATGTTTCTTTCTTCTTTCTTTCTTGTCTAAATAATATTTTTTGATAAATCATTCAGATTGACGAGTTTAAAAATATTATTTTTTAATTGACAGAAAATTTAGCACGTGTATCATATCATATAAAGGTATAAATAAAATACTCGGAGCGCAATATTTACGAAGAAATATCTGAAAGTAAATCCACGAGTGAATTAATTTATACGTGGTAGAGCCATGCTGCAGCTATATTAGTAGTATAGTTGTAGTACTAATGGGTCGGCTCGACCGGGGAAGGACCACGCTCTCACAGAATATCAGCGTAAAATAGCAGCTTAACACTGCTGTGTTTCGTATGGTGAGTGTAGAGAACCGGAGACCCTTTTTACTGGAAAAGAGGCATTCCATCTTAGTCCTCACGGGTGACAACGCATCTGCATTTTGATTCTTTATTGAAGATAGATGTAGATGTCTATGGGTCACGGCAACTACTTACCATCAGGTGGACTGTGTGCTCGTTTGTCACCCTATCCTATAAAAAAAATTAAACCTTTAATGAAGTTATTAAATAGTATCAAATATCTAATAATAAAAACCGGTCAAGAGCGAGTGACGTCAGAGGCGACAGAGGAAAACTGAAACAGAAGATGTGCAGCAGCATCTTCCTGATTCTAACCGAAAATAATAAAAGAATTACGGTTTCCAAGCCGCCTACCAATCGTGGCAACTATGGCAAAATCCCCATTATGGAAATCTTTGGGGGAGGCCTATGGGCAGCAGTGGACTTTTAATAGGCTGTGATGATTATGAAGTGCTTATTCAAATGCTTGCACTATTATATGAACCTATTGTACATAGATATTCTGGTTTATCCTTACTTCGTTAACCGTTTTCAACCGACTTCAAAAAGGAGGAGGTACTTAATTCGACTGTATTTTTTTTAATGTGTGTTTCCTCATAACTTTTTTCTCGGTGCACCGATTTCGATGATTTTTTTATTTGAAAGCTGGTCCCATATTAATTTGATCAAGGTTTGACCAGTAGTTTTTGAGTTATCCTTAACAATTTATATTGAAGTCGGTTGTACAATTTTTTTAATTTTCCCATATGTTTAACTCTGCTTAGCCTAATGCTTAACTAGGTGGGAATGCCTTAAGGCATTAAGTCCGCCATACGTACTATTTTTGTGCATAAAAGCTTAAATAAATAATTGAAATATCACCTCCCTCATTTGCGTGCCACTTTAAGCAATTAGGGCAAACTTGTTATTGTTGCACTTAACAAAGAGGTTATTTCGCCGGCACAATTCCGGTTAAAATAAAATGCCAAAATTAACTGTCATGTTGCCACATTGAAAGCAATGCTGCCAATTAGTTATTGTATTTTCATCCAAAACATGGCTTATCTCGAAAAACGTTACGTTTTCCGTGTTAATCGTAATTTTGTACCAGTACACCCCTGTTGGCTAAGTTAACATCCATTGGTAAAGTTGCCAGACCTGACTGTAATGAATATTCTTACACCGCCACCACACGGCCAACCTACCATGTTTATACACATAGTTGATATTGTTACACCGTTACAGCCTACTAAAGTCCACTACAACTAAACAACAAACAATATGCGACGGCGCTCTTCTTTGAAATGTCGAAAGCTTTCGATTTTGTTTCGCATGATCAACTTCTAGCAAAGTTAGAGCACTGTGGCGTTAGAGGCACTGCTTTGAACTGGATAGAAACATACTTGCAAAATAGAATGCAATTAGTCGAAATCGCAAAACTTGACTCTAACCATGTAGTGAAAAACTACAGGTTAGAGTCAAGTTGGGAAAATAAGTTTGGCGTTCCTCAAGGAAGTGAACTGGGACCTCTTCTGTTCCTGATTTATATTAATAATCTCCCAAATGTGACCAAGCGTTGATGTATCTTATTCGCTGATGATATATCTGTAATAGTGACATCTGATAACAGATTGACATTAAATGACCACAAAAATTACATTAATGAAACTATAATTGAAATAATTAATTGGCTTAGAAATAATAATTTAATTATCAATATTGACAAAACGAATTTAATTAACTTTAATAATATATAAAATCTGACATTAAATATAAATTATGAAGGACAAATACTTAAAAATACAATAACAACGAAATTCTTGGGTATAGAAATTGATCAAAAAATTAGATTGGAAACAACAAGTTAAAAAAGTGTGCAACAAAATCAACCGTTTCTCGTTTGCAATTTATAAATTGACAAAAATAGTAGGAAGGAGTGCAGCACTTATTGCGTACTTTACTTACGTTGAATCAGTCCTGCGATACGAACTCATCATATGGAGTAATAGCATGGACATAAAAAAGGCGTTCATTGCACAAAAAAAGTGTGTTACAGCAATATGTGGTACTGCACCTGACGAGCCATGTCAGCCTTTGTTTAAATCTTTGAACATTGTGACACTTACTTGTCTATATATTTTTGAAGCGGCAAAATTTGTAAAGAACAATATGAATTATTTCACACAAGCTAAAGACGTCTACAAACGAAGCACCAGAAATAGGAATAGGTCTGTTTCCGCTATAATTCCCAATAGTGCGAGATTACATAAAAATTGCTATAGGATGTGTATGACAGTATATAATAAGATACCACAAGTAATTCGAGACCTACCTTTCATTCAATTTAAAAGAGAATTATACAACTTTCTTAGTGAAAAGACTTTTTACACTGTACAGGAATATTTGAACTATGATAGGTAATAGCAACTTGACAAACAAATTTGATGGACCAATTATAAAATGTTTATTAATTATTTCCTATTTATTGACTACTTGTTGACATTTTGTTATAGACACTCTACTCTTAAATATTATTATCTCAATATTTTATAGTTCTAAAGATTTGCATGCTATTAATAATGGCTGATTAAGCGGATGTTTAATAATGACCATCTTCAATGTACCTTAACCAAACGCAAATAAATATTTCATTTCATTTCATTTCATTTACTGAACATAAGCCTCCCCTATAGATTGCCTCATAGTGGGGATATTTGCCATAGTTGCCACGCTTGGCAACCACAGTTTTTATTTTATTTTTAGTCGTTATAATGATGACGCTGCTGCCCATCTCCTGATATGTATCCCTCTGTCGCCTCTTACGACACCCACGGGATGATATGGGGTAGTGGATTATCTTACACTGCCACTAGACGGTAAGGTTGTACTATCTATATTCATAATTAAGTTTATGCGAAACACTCAGTCTCAGTCCTACTCGCTCTTACCGTTACTGTTACAGTCTATAAGTCCACTGCTGAACATAAGCCTCCTCCATAGATTGCCTATTAGGGGGATTTTACCAGTTCCTACGACTGGCGGGTGGGTTGGCAACCGCATTTTTTTTTAATTATTTTGAGTTACTATCAGGAAGATGCTGCTACTCGTCGTCTGTTTCAGTTTTCCTCTGTCGCCTCTTGCGACACTCGCTCTTGTCCGATTTTTATTATTAGATATTTGATACTATTTTATAACTTCATTAAAAGTTTAATTCACTCGTGGATTTACTTTCAGATACTTCTTCGTAAATATTGCGCTCCGAGTATTTTATGTATACCTTTATACAACCGCTTGTTATTATACACGTGCTAAATTTTCTGTCAATTAAAGAACAATATTTCTAAAACTCGTCAATATCAATGATTTTTTTTGATAAATATTATTTTGGCAAGAAGTAAATACAAAAATAAAATCTATTTTTCGACATCTATATTTTTACAGGCCAGCCACGATTCTAGCTTCCCTCCAATCATCTCATTAGTTACATCGGACATGGGTTATGTTAGTCATCCATTGACTCTATATAACGTGTTATTGATAAGTTCCTTGGAAACTGTCCTCAAGTACAATTTGGGTGAAATTTGGTACTCAGATAATGTTTTACTTTACCTACAAACTTACGTGTGTTGCACACCTACCCAGAAAATTATTAATTTTTTTCTAATTTTTTTTTTTATATAATAGGGTAACAAACGAGCACAAAGTCCACCTAATGATAAGTGGATGCTGTGGCCCATAGACATCTACATTTATCTTTGATTAAGAATCAGAATGCAGATGCGTTGTCACCCCTGAGGACCACGATAGAATGCCTCGTTGCCATTAAAAAGGGTGTCCGGTTCTCTACACTCACCATATAAAACACAGCAGCATTAAGCTGCTATTTTACGAATCTTTTAATAAAACGGAATCTTTTAATAAAATTTTCACCAACTTGTAGACGGTTGATTGACTTGAAAATTTGCACTATTACAATACAATAATTTAATAACTTAATCCTGGTATTTTGATTAGGGTCACCAGGATAGTTCTCTCTAGAATCATCACAGCTCATAATTAATGCGTGTTTTTTTAGTTTTCTTAAATTCTAATATTATTTTATTACTGTTCTGTATCTACGAGTGTGAAACTATTTTTATATAACTACTTTTTATTTCAACATAGCAATAACTTAACAAATCGTATTATTAAAATGAGAGAAATTTTGCGTCTAACTGTTTGGGGGTCAAGATGATAAGTATGTTTACAAAAGTTACAACGGTCACGCACTAAAAATAACGCGCGATTCAAAATTGTAATTTAAAATAGTACACATTACTTTTAGAGCCGTGGTTAGGAACTAAGCGCTCGCTGTAAGTTTCACAGTACGCGGGCAACCTGGGTTTTATGCTTGCCGCCACCAATGAAATAAAATGAAAACTTTTTATTTTTCGAACTAAAAAATTGAAATTCCGTTTTTCAAACGTTAACTTGTTTTATAATTTAGCTACTATCTACTATCGTTTTAAAAAGAGGTTCATCTATTCGGAGAAGAAACTGCGAAAGAACCTCCGCAGTTATCCTCTTTTTGTCATTTTTTTAAAAGCCAAATACTATGATATTCTTAATCAAAGTTGAAAGTAAAGAAAATTAGACCTATAGGTAATCAAAGCATATTTTATATTAAAACTACACAACGAAAAAAAAACATATAAAAATATTGAAGGTAAAAATGTATTGCAAACCCGAGCAGACCCCACAAGCATCACCTGTTCGTATGTATGCGTAAGTATGACGCATGTGATAGCATTAAATGAAATGACGGACGGTGGATGGTGAAAGGAAACGTGAGGAATATAAGTCAGGAATATTCCTCAGACATGCCGGAATACAAGTCCACTAATACTGAACATATTTTACGTGGTAGAGCCACGCTGTAGCTATATTATGGTTGTAGCACGAATATTTCTGCTCGACCGGGGAAACACCAAGCTGTCAGAATACCAGCGTAAAACAGCAGCTCAATGCTGCCGTGTTCCGTATGGTGAGTGTAGAGAACCGGAGATCCTTTTTACTTGAAACGAGGCATTCCATCTCAGTCCTCAGGGGTGACAACGCATCTGCATATTGATTCTTAAACGAGGATAGATGTCTCTGGGCCATAAAATCCACTTACCATCAGGTGGACTGTGTGCTCGTTTGTCACCCTTATTCCATAAAAAAAAAATCAACCCTTAAAAGTTTACTGCTGAAGGCACAAATATAATTTTAGATGCGCACATATAATATGTGCATGAGTGCGTTGTTCTTACTTTTAGATGAGCATGGTTTTGACTTGGTTTTTGTGTCACTCTAAATGCTCGCAGCACTCTGTCTTTCTTACTTTGTTGTTCTGAAATGTTCACTGCCTTGAGCTAAGCATGAAGATGGCCTAAATAATGGATTTCTAGATTTTAGAAAGCAATTTGTATAATTTTATTTAGTGTAGCTGCAAAACACTTCTCACTCTAATAAATCATTTTTACTATACGTTCAAATTTTATGACTTTAGTTTGTAACGGTATTTTGTAGGCATTCTTGAAAAGAACCATTTCTAGCAGTGGTCTATCATACACTTCATATCATACGGCTCTACATATATACACATATAAATTACGGGCTATGAGAGAAATGTTTCACTACCAATTAACATTATCTTTATGAGGTTCATATCCGTTGCGTATATAACAGAGTTCGAATTCTTAGTCCCCCCTACTTTCCTTTCTAATAATCATCTCTACTTATCTGCTATGACGCCGCATGTTTTGTTGCTGACTGTACTTATTCCGCTCGTTTGGAGTTGTATACGCATAAATATATAAAAGCAATTTTTTTAATGGGCGCCCTCCACTAGATGAAGTGATGACTTAGTAAGAGATGCAGGAAGTCAATGGATGCAGGTGGCTCAGGACCGTGGTTTGGTGGAGGCATATGTACAGCAGTGGACTTGTAATGAATACGAGGAAATATTTCAATTATCAGATAAAAGTTATCCATCAAATAAATTATAACCTAACCGAATATAAAAGTGAAAAATGTATATTATTTTATTCATTCATAAAATCAAACCTAAATATATATGTTTTAGGGCTCATTTTTCAATCACAGACAAAAGTTATACAAAATATAACATACACAGATTAAAAATTATAGTTGCATGAATAAAATAGCTCAATTAAATTTAAACTTTTATATTCATTTTATATAATTTATTTAACGGGTAAATTTTATCTGATGATTAGAAAATCCGCCTTTAAACAAAAAAATAAACTATAGAAAATATCCCCCTATACGTAAAATTTTAATGTATAAAATTTTTATAAGTGGCCGTGAACGCGGTCGCTGATCATTAGGAGCCAAAATCAGTTATTGGGATTTTCCGTCAAAAAAAACCTCTTAGATGCAGCCCGGAGTCAGAAAGTTGGCGATTTCACCCCCGTGTCTGATTACTCTTTGGTCGTGCCGGATTACAGTCCCATTGGACTATGAGAGTGTAAAGAAAGTGCACCTAGGCTTGAGCATACTCTCGGGCACTATAATCCTGTCCTGCGCAGATAGCTAGTCCCCGTTGAGAACGGCCGCCATGATCAAAATTAGATCTACAGGACATTATTATAAGTGCTGGTGACAAACGGGGGTAAAACATCGTCAACATCCTGACTCCGTATTGCTACTTAGAATTTCATGATAGAAAAACCCTATAACTGATTTTTTATCTGACCTGGGATTCAAACCTGAGACCACATGACCAGCAGCCGTGCCCAACGAGGCAATCAACCAACAGCACTTAAGTGTGCAAAATTTTAGCTGAACCGGTCAAGTGAAAAAGGTTGGACATTGAGTTACAAGATTTGACCCACACATAGTAACAGTTGAAGTTAAAAAAAAACTTGTAATAAGAAGCCATGTATTGTTATCTAACAAAAGCCTTGTACCGTTATAATATAATAACCAATATATCACCGAAAGTAAAAGTCAGATGAATGAAAACTCCCACATTATCCACGGTCACCTAATCGCCGTATGCAAAAGTTATTAAAATCCTCCACATTTTTGAGTTTCACTAGATTGTTGCCGAGATAGCGGTTTTTGAACTTTCCCCCAAAACTCCTATACCTTTCCCTTGACATCATTGAAGACGGCCTCGCTATTAAATAACTGGTTATTATTATCCGCTATTAAAAAACTATTATACGGTATATTCGCATATTCGTTTTACATAACCCGAAATCAATACTCACAGTGATTTCTCTGTTGGTAATATCACGCGACAAATCTATCATTATTAATAATTTCTTATATTTACGTGGATACTATACGAAACACAGCAGCATTAAGCTGCTTTTTTACTCTGGTATCCGATCGAGCCGACTCATTCGTGCTACAACCATAATAGTGTGCTCGTTTGTCACCCAATTATCTTCTATCTAATATATAAAATTTAATGTTTGTTCGTTCGTTTTTATGCACTGCCATACCGTTTATCTGATTGCGGTAAAACTTTGTCAACTTATTGCTTGCACTTGCGCCAAGGTTATAGGCATAGTACAATTAACTTACAGTAGATGGCGCGCGTATCGTACATACAAATTTATCTGAAAGTCATATTATATCATTCAATTTTAATAAATGTATTATCATTCCCAATTAAACAATATAACTATTCCAAATTTAAAACGATATTTCTACAATTATTTCTTCTGCGGCAGCAACGCGCCGGACATCGGCTAGTATTCTATAAAAGTGAACTACTGTTTGACGTAATTACCAAGGCTTTACTATATCAATGGAAAACGCTAGCAGATGCTACCGTAACTGTTGTGTATTATTACACAGCGAAATAAGATCGAAAACTGTCGAAAGTTGAAAATTATACGTTTGTCATACTTTATTAGGTGATGCAATAAACACTTTCTTCAGAATCTAGTTGCAAAATAGATGTTTTATTAATTAATTAATTGGAGCCTATCAAAGTCAACTGTTGATAGGGAGCCTATTGCATATATTTATCAAAAGGAGGATATTTGCCATAGTTGCCGCGGGTTGGCAACAGTTTTTTTTCATTACTTTTGAATTGTCATTTGGAAGATGACATGTTACGACACCCACGGGATGGGGTAGTGAATTTTCTTCACGCCGCCACTTCACGGCAATATAATAATTCTACTCAGGAATAAAATGTAGATATTAGATAGTTAAGCACTCGTAGAAAAGGTACAGTAATACTTTGAAAGAGGGCTAGAACTTAATATAGATAACTGTTAAAAGAAGTACCTACGAAAAGAGTTCCCAAAGATTCAATTTGTTTTAAATTTGCTTTACCCAAACCAGTAATCAACTATATGTAACTGATTGTAAGTGTTGATGTGGCCGAAAATGATAAAGCGCTCTGGCTTTCCTTAGCAAAAGCTTATTCTTTTTAAACTATAATAAACCAGTTCTTGACCACTATTCCACCTGTATACACGGTTACATCACTACTTATCAGTGATTACATCACTACTAAGGGCGGATTCGACCAAACTTGTATTAAGTCTTATCCTGCGAATAAAACTACTAATTACTCTAAAGTTAGTGAACTTTTCGTTTTACCAAGTTTTAACCTAGGCACGGAATACACGATAGTAACAGAATACTTAATAGTACATAATTATATTTGTTTTACAGAAGACGGCCGTAAGAGCAATCTATAATTAAAAACCTAAAGAGTTGCTCAGACTAAAAATTAAGGAAATTAATATATTAACTTTGGCCTCTCAATACATTTATAAAAAGGTAATGTATACGTACGCAAAAATAAAAGCAGTTTTATAAAAATAAGTGATATTGATTCTGAAAGTACCAGTTACTTGACTCCACCGAGTCAGTTTTTCATTCTTGGGGCAATGTGTACGCTTTTACAACAAAATCTCAGAAAATATACAAAATTTGACCTGCTCAAAGTTCAAAAACTTTATTAAACTATAAAAAGGTTATTTATTATATTAAGGATTTATGGATGATAATAACCCCTTGGAATGGGGTGATCGCTACCAAGCTATTTCTAATTTGTTTTGTGTTGCTAATTATGGAACATACATGATTGTAAGCTGTTATTTTTTTTAAAGTCCTGCTGAGTATCTTGTTGGTTCTTCCTAGAACAGAATATTTTTCCGAACCAGTGCAGTGGTAATTAAACAAAAGAGTGACTTTCAATAAGTATTATTTATAATCTATATTGAATAAAAAATTCTGTTTCTGCTAACGCATGTATAACTGTCACCCAAGAGTAAATCGCTATACCGTCAAAATTCATGGAGTAAACCAGTTATCCCAGATTATTGTAATGTCGGTCGCTACCTGCTACATTTTAACAGCCGTTTTGTATGTTTTTTTTGAAAATGATATTTTATAGTTATGTGTTTATAATTTTGTGATAGTTGTAGGGATTTTGTTTAAATAATGCAACGTTTACGAAATATAATCTAAGTTTCTGACAGTGATGAAGAATACATTCGAAGGTGTAACATTGTCTGTTATATTATTTTCTATGACACAGATATGTTTTTCACGAGTTACAACAGCAAGTTTTCTCAGAAGGTAACCAATTTGCGCTATGTTGCCCTCTTTCTTCAGACATTTAATTTATTTACAACTAGCGATCTGTTCTGGCTTCGCATGATTTCTAGATCTCGACAACAGCGCCAACTGCCAAGTAGTAAAATTTAAAAAGAAATTGCAAAAATTAAAGAGCAAACCACTGAGGCATTGTTTTGTGTATTAATATAATACTTTTGAAACTGATAAACTTTTATTAAAAACTAACTTCTCAATTAAATGACATTGTGTAACTAAAACTTTACCTCAGTGTCAACTAGCGACATCTGGTGAGCAGAAAATTATTAGCCCTCATTGATTTTTATGTATAGAGAAGATTACCACAACATGCAACACAACAACTTGAAAAGATAATCTTACAACTCAACAACTCGTGTGAATATTTTAATTTTCATTGACAGTTGACACTATTGTAATCCGGCAAATTATGTAGACACAAAATCTTGCATTGCGCTTTATAAACATTTGTATTTCGATTTAAGTTGACTTACGTGTTCATTCATAATTCTTTCACCAACTCTAGAGTAACAATGCCTTGTACTGGCTACTATACGTTTGTGATGGAAAAATGCAAACGAACCTATCTGAGAGTCAGATCAAATATTCAGTTATTCTAGGGTTAGTTACTATGGTATAACATGGTATTTGGCCGAATCCACCCTAAAGCGTAACCTTGTAGTTACTTACTATTAAACTCCTTTGTTGTACCTACGCATTACGAACTACGAAGCACTTTGCAAAATTTTTGACGATATTGATTTATATTTCATGTGTTGGAAAACTTTCCAAAGTTGTAATATGCAATAAAACAAACATACAACAAGACAATCGACAGCGTCCGTTAGAAACAACGTAACATGACCGTCGGCGTAATTTTATACAGTTAGAAAACTGAGAAAGCAAATGAAACGGAATTATAATGTAACGTATACATTATAACGTTGACCCACACTTCTTAGAATTGAATAACAAATGGAGTAGTTTCTTTTGAAATATTTTAATACTAGATGACTACAACTGCTAGGTCTAACGCCCAACATTTGCTTCTCCCAAAAGATATTTAAATTCGAATATTAATGAGCTCCTCTGATCGAACCAATTTCAAATTACAGTTTTATTATTATTATAGCCATTCACAAGTCCACTACTGAACATAAGCTACCTGCATCCATCAACTTCCTGCATGTCTTACTAGGTTGTCACTCCACCTAGTGGGAGGCCGCCCTACACCTCGCCTACCGGTATGAGGCCGCCCTTCGAAAACATTTTTTCATCATCGATTGTCTTAATCTAAATTACAGAGGCAACTTCTAAATAACTATAAACATACAGCGTTACTCATAACCGTTGATTATTGCTTAGTTATATTATCTATTATCTATATCTATCTCTAATATCATTAATTGAAAAGAGAAAGAGCAACTTAAAGCTTAATATCGTCTTTATGAGTGCCACAATTATTGGAATGCAAATTCAGAGAGGGTTCTGCGAGATCGATGTAATTTTTTTTAATTTATCACTTAAGTGATAGCCGTGTAGTTGTTACAGAATTCACTACTCTATATCATCCCATGGGTGACGTAAGAGGCGACAGAGGAAACTGAAACTGGAGAAGGGCAGCACCATTGTTCTGATAACATTCAAAATAACAAACAACTGCCTGCCAAGCGTGGCAACTATGGTATCTTAGGCAAATACAATATCCCTCCTATAAGTCAATCTACGGGGAAGGCCTAAATTCTGCAGTCTAAACAAATGAAAATGAATGTTCAATAAAAAGTAAATTGAAAAATAAAAAGAACGCTCAGAATGTCAACCTTAAGTATAGTTGTTAAAGTTTACATTTGTAAGATCCTGCTGAACCGAAACTTTAAATTTCTATATTCACTCCTAAATTATATCATTAATTACAGCCTATTATTGTCCACTACTGAATATAAGCCTTCCACGTAGATTGTCTCAAAGGGGGATGCCACGGTTAGCGGGTTAGCAACTGTAGTTTTAAATTATTATGAGCTCTTAACCTGCTTCAGTTTCCCTCTGCGCCTTTTACGACACACACGGGATGATAATATGGAGTAGAAGATTCTCTTACGCCGTCACTTACAGAAAGTGAGCTTTTTATTTAACATTTACCACTGGATTAGAAAATACCTCTGGGAAGAACTAGCAAGAAACCCAGCGATTTTTTTAATATAAAATTTTAAATAATTTTAAAATTATCAAAATAAATCATTATAGGAACAGCTTGATCGCGATCACCTCACATCCAGGGGTTATTATCAGTTATGTATTCCTTCGAATTTGAGGGAAACAAATCAGGAGATTCAGCAGCGTCTTTCTAATAACGTGTTAAATAAAAAAATACTTTCAATAAGTATTAAGTAATAATTAATATTGAATAAAAAATCATTCTATTCTATTCTATTCTAACGACTAAAAAAAAAACTGCGGTTGGCAACCCGCTTGTCAATACTAGCAACTATGGCAAATATCTCCATGGGCAATCTATGGGGGAGGCCTATGTTCATCAGCGGACCTTAATAAGCTGTAGTTCGTGTAGTGTGTTCATCAGTGGACCTTAATAAGACACGGGGACAGTCAGAACCAATCCATCGATTTATTTACTTCACAAATTGTTTATGGTTACAAGCCCAAGAACCACGAATATACCTATATTACTACAAACACATTTATGTGATAAATAACTTACGTACCTACACGCTGGCCTCAAATATATACTTAAATCTAATAATTTAAAATTAAAATTTTGTACAACCGACTTCAATATAAATTATTAAGAATAACTCATAAACTGTTGGTCAGACCTTGATCAAATTTATATGGAACCACATGAGAAGCACCAGCTTTCAAATAAAAAAAGAACCATCGATATCGGTTCAGCCAGAAAAAAGTTATGAGGTAACACACATAATGAAAAATAAAAAATAAAGTACCTGCAATTGAATTGAGTACCGTCTCCTTTTTGAAGTCGGTAGATAAAAAAAGAATAATCGAAATCGGTTCACCCAGAAAAAAGTTATGAGGTAACACACATAAAAAAAGAAAAAAAGACATACAGTCGAATTGAGTACCGTCTCCTCTTTGAAGTCGGTAGAAAATGTAACTTTAACGGTAAATTAATTAACATATTTTTGTTACTTACTCGAATTGCTAAATATTTTAAACTTCGCCCACTGTGATCATTACCATAACTTACAGCGAAAGTTAACAGTGACCCAGCCTAATGCAAATCAGAGACAGATTAACCTAAGCATTGTTTGAAAACCGAGTTTAATATAATTTATGCTTTAGGAAGTTTTGTAGGTTTGCTTACAAATATCCAATACGACAATAATTGAATACAGAAAATTGCCATAACATTTTGTAGAAACCAAATTGTTTAGAAAAAAAAGTCAATGGTAACAAGCGAGTTGACTGTGTGTTGTCCTGATAAGTGGATGCTGTGGCCTATACACATCTAAATATAATCGAGGAGTTAGGAATGAATATGCACATTCGTTGTCACACATGCCTCATTACCATTAAAAGAATCTCCGATAGCGTGCTCTACAGATATTATATATCTCGATCTAATCATGAGTTGGGTGTTGTTACTGATGACTAAGTACTCATACGCACTACGCGGACAACCGCAATGCGGCTAGACGTCCGGCTGACCGCAGGATGCGGTTGCGAATGCGGCCAACCGGATTGCGGGCAGCCGCATTCGCAACCGCAACCAGTGGTTGCAGAACCGTTGCGATTTGCGGTCATATCGATTTATTTCAAAGATGGACGTGGAAGAAGTTGCTACATATTACATTATAATATTATATAATGTAATATGTAGTAAATAGTAATAAATTAATGTAATATGTAGTAAATAGTAATAGTAATAAATTATTACTATTTACTACATATTACAGCTATATATTACACACGTTACGTAAAGAAGAAAAAACAAAGAATGAAGATTTCGATGATAAATTTTTCGGTGTCCATCATAAACGTACCACGTGCACACAATCTTACTCAATGGCGGGCAGCCGGCTAGTCGTCCGGCTGGACGTCATTCGGGCCGCAGCCCTCCGAGCGACCGCAGCAGTTTGTGGGTAGCCGCATCGCAGTGCGCATAGAAATAGATGTTACGTATATATTTTTGCTTGTGGTCAGACGTACGGTGGCGGGTAACCGCATAGTGCGTATGAGTACTAAGAGAATACTTAATAGTACATAATTATATTTGTTTTACAGAAGACGGCCGTAAGAGCAATCTATAATTAAAAACTTAAACGAGTTGCTCAGACAAAAAATTAAGGAAATTAATATATTAACTTTGGCCTCTCAATACATTTATAAAAAGGTAATGTATACGTACGCAAAAATAAAAGCAGTTTTATAAAAATAAGTGATATTGATTCTGAAAATACTAGGAACAGATACAAACTAATAGTACCAGTTACTTGACTCCACCGAGTCAGTTTTTCATTCTTGGGGCAATGTTTACGCTTTTACAACAAAATCTCAGAAAATATACAAAATTTGACCTGCTCAAAGTTCAAAAACTTTATTAAACTATAAAAAGGTTATTTATTATATTAAGGATTTATGGATAATAATAACCCCTTGGAATGAGGTGATCGCTACCAAGCTATTTCTAATTTGTTTTGTGTTGCTAATTATGTAACATACATGATTGTAAGCTGTTATTTTTTCTAAAAGTCCTGCTAAGTTTCTTGTTGGTTCTTCCTAGAACAGAATATTTTTTCCGAACCAGTGCAGTGTTAATTAAACAAAAGAGTGACTTTCAATAAGTATTATTTATAATCTATATTGAATAAAAAAATCTGTTTCTGCTAACGCAGGTATAACTGTCTATCCGAGAGTAAATGGCTATACCGTCAAAATTCATGGAGTAAACCAGTTATCCCAGATTATTTTAATGTCGGTCGCTACCCGCTACATTTTAACAGCTGTTTTCGTATGTTTTTTTTTTGAAAAAGGATATTTTATAGTTTTGTGTTCATAATTTTTGTGATAGTTATAGGGATTTTGTTTAAATAATGCAACGTTTACGAAATATAATCTAAGTGAAATATATTCTGACAGTGATGAAGAATACATTCGAAGGAGTAACATTGTCTGTTATATTATTTTCTATAACACGGATATGTTTTTCACGAGTTCCAACAGCAAGTTTTTCACAGAAGGTAACCAATTTGGGCTATGTTTCCCTCTTTCTTCAGACATTTAATTTATTTACAACTAGCGATCTGTTCTGGCTTCGCATGCGTGATTTCTAGATCTCGACAACAGCGCCAACTGCCAAGTAGTAAAATTTAAAAAGAAATTGCAAAATTTAAGAGCAAACCACTGAGGCATTGTTTTGTGTATTAATATAATACTTTTGAAACTGATAAACTTTTATTAAAAACTAACTTCTCAATTAAATGACATTGTGTAACTAAAACTTTACCTCAGTGTCAACTAGCGACATCTGGTGAGCAGAAAATTATTAGCCCTCATTGATTTTTATATATAGAGAAGATTACCACAACATGCAACACAACAACTTGAAAAGATAATCTTACAATTCAACAACTCGTGTGAATATTTTAATTTTCATTGACAGTTGACACTATTATAATCCGGCAAATTATGTAGACACTAAATCTTGCTTTGCGCTTTAGAAACATTTGTATTTCGACTTTAGTTGACTTACATGTTCATTCATAATTCTTTCACCAACTCTAGAGTAACAATGCCTTGTACTGGCTACTATACGTTTGTGATGGAAAAATGCAAACGAACCTATCTGAGAGTCAGATCAAATATTCAATTATTCTAGGGTTAGTTACTATGGTATAACATGGTATTTGGTCGAATCCACCCTAAAGCGTAACCTTGTAGCTACTTACTATTAAACTCCTTTGTTGTACCTACGCACTACGAACTACGAAGCACTTTGCAAAGTTTTTGACGATATTGATTTATATTTCATGTGTTGGAAAACTTTCCAAAGTTGTAATTTGCAATAAAACAAACATACAACAAAACAATCGACAGCGTCCGTTAGAAACAACGTAACATGACCGTCGCCGTAATTTTATAAAGTATCATCAAAAGATATTGTAAAATATTTTAAAACTATTGATATTAAGAAAACTGCGGATCTGTGGGGGATTTCCGTTAAAGTTATTGCGTCTATAATAGATACAATCGCGCCTCATCTAGCTATTATTTTTAATACTAGTATCGAATCTGGTGTGTTTCCTGATTTAATGAAGCATAGTAAAGTAATACCTTTATTTAAATCTGGTAGTACATTAGACCCCGCCAATTTTAGACCTATTTCTGTACTACCAACACTTAGTAAGATTTTTGAAAAAATTATTCTTGATCAAATGTTAAATTTCTTTAATATAAATAATTTACTTCATAAAAATCAATTTGGTTTCACAAGGGGTCGCTCGACAACTGATGCCGGTGTTGAGCTGATTAAATATATCTTTAATGCATGGGAGAATTCACAGGATGCTTTGGGTATATTCTGTGACCTATCCAAGGCCTTCGATTGTGTTCACCATGAAACATTAATCAGGAAACTTCAATACTACGGTGTAAGAAGTGATGCTCTTAAATTAATTATTTCATATTTAAGTAACAGAACGCAAAAAGTTGTCATTAACAGTATGAGCTCTTCCGGGTCGATGGTACAAATGGGCGTGCCTCAAGACTCAATTCTCGGCTCCTTTCTGTTTCTTGTATACATTAATGACTTACCTTACATAGTAGGGGATAACCATGATATAGTATTATTTGCTGATGACACTTCTTTAATTTTCAAATTAAGACGACAATTAATAAAATATGACGAAGTAAATAATGCTATATCTAAATTAGTAAATTGGTTCAATGTTAATAATTTGCATTTAAACTAAAACGAAATGTATAAAAATCATAACTCCAAATGTCAAACAATTTTTTAAATGGGGAGGAACTGAGTCTTGTAGATACCACCATTTTTCTTGGAATCACACTAGACGCAAAGCTTCAATGGAGCCCCCATATATCAAAACTAGCAAGCAGACTTAGTTCTGCAGCATATGCTGTAAAAAAGATTAGAAATCTTACCAGTGTTCAAACAGCTAGACTAGTTTACTTCTATTTCCATAGCATAATGTCGTATGGTATTTTGCTATGGGGACACTGACAGCTGACACTGAAATTATATTTGTTTTACAGAAGAGGACCATAAGAGCAATTTATGATTTAAAGCCTAAAGAGTCGCTGCGACAAAAACTTAAGGAAATTAATATATTACTTTGGCCTCTCAATACATTTATGAAAATGTAATGTACGTACACAAAAATAAAAGTAGTTTTACAAAAATAAGTGATATTCATTCTGTAAATACTAGGAACAGACACAAGCTAGTAGTACCAGTTACTCGACTCCATCGAGTCAGTAATTCATTCTTGGGGCGATGTATACGCTTTTACAACAAAATTCCAGAAAATATTCAAAATTTGACCTGCTCAAAGTTCAAAAACTTTATTAAACAAAGTTTGTATAAAAAGGGTTATTATAATATTAAGGAATTTATGGATGATAATAACCCCTGGGAATGAGGTGATTGCCACCTAGCTATTTCTAATTTGTTTTGTGTTGTTAATTGTGTAACATACATGATTGTAAGCTGTTATTTAAAAAAAAGTCCCGCTGGGTTTCTTGCTGGTTCTTCCCAGGACAGAGGTTTTTTTCGAACCAGTGGTAATTAAACAAAAGAGTGACTTTCAACAAGTATTATTTATAATCTATATTGAATAAAAAAGTTTCTGTTTCTGTTTCTGTTTCTGTAGGTTATAATGGTAATGGAATATTCGTAGTTATTGCATTGCAGGATTTTCTGCGCAGGTAATAACTTCCAAAATTATTTTTCTATTTTTGCTATTTGGTGGCAGAAATAGGGAAGAAGGCGATAGCTACCCTACAGACTCCAAGACATGAAAGAATCCTACCACCTTCTAAAACCGTAGCCTAACCTTGGTCAAAGTTACTGAACTGCATGCTGAACAAACATAACTGTTATGGTACAGCTTTGGTGTAGATTGAAAAGGGAAAATCTCCCGCTGTGCAAGTTAGCTCGCAGAGCAGTTATTTCTCTGTGTAGAAACTTTTGGTGTAGATTGAAAAGGGAAAATCTCCCGCTGGGAAAGTTAGCTCGCAGAGCAGTCATTGCTCTGTGTAGAATAGAACTGTACGGAGCGTCTATGCATAAAGAATAATATTTCGGAAACTTCGATAACTCACATAATGACATGACACATGATGACACTCAACATGATTTAGCTTCGGTTGTTTACGGTGGACATGCGTCATTATGGATCGAAAACGGCGCCATCTCAAAACCAGGACGCGCACTGTCGTTGCTTAGTACTAATCAACTCATGGGATTTTTAGATTGTTTAGGTATATTACTAGTGTATACTATATATTGGATGATATTGGGGTAAATATCTTAATAAGTATAGGAATAAACCCACAACTTTTTCTAACTGTACAATATATTCTTTTTGGTTTCAGATTGCAATAACTGCGAGTTGTGCACAAGTAGAATCTAGAAACCAACTTCAGGAACAAGACCTTACCGAAGAAAAATTAGGAAAACAAGTGACTAAGAGACATGCACCCGTGATTATCAAATACATTCCCATGCAACCTATCCACAAGCGTAGACCCAATGTGATTTACAGGAGAATATCGAGTCAAAATTACAGAAGTCCGAAACCCAGATATGGAATAACTCGAACAAAGTATCACTCTGTAAAACCCAGCCGAAAATACATGCCTAAATATGGCCCGCCAAGCTATTATAAACGCCCACCAAAAATGCGTTACGGTTACAAAGCTCCAAGCTACAAACCGGCATATGGTCCACAAAAAAGAAACCCCACCTACTACATCACCCCAGAACCACTGGGATTTGGAGAGCCACCAACAGACTATATGCTTGATTATCACTTTCCGAAAGTAACTTATGCAGAACCTGCAGTGAACTCTCACAGAAACCCTATAAAATCAGCAACAAGTGATGCATACTTAACATCTCATATATTTTCAGATCCCATTGATTTAGATGACCACGATTTTGCGGGACAGGCTTTAAAACCATGGCAGTCTTACCACCTAGATGATTTAGATTCAAACTATGCCGCTTCCGACAAACGTCCGTCATTTATAAGAAAACCAGTATACGAAAATCCATCAGATTCAGATGACGACATGAATTTTTATTCAGATATGTTTGAATACGAGAAAAGACATGAAATGAATACTCACAAAAAGAACAAGAAAAAATCAAAACCTATCGATACAACAAAAGTTATGGATAGGCCGTGGAAGACTAAAAAAACGAACGAAAGGAATGTGCCTGAAGATCAGGTAGTAGTCGGAGGCAGATATGCTGAACCACCTGCAAGATATGTGCCTAAATTTCACTCCAATAGTCCGATGACATCTGATGATGAAGACTTTGCTCCAGCGGAGGAAGCGGTAGACCCAGATATTGCATCATCAGCAACGATTTCATCATATGTCAATTATAAGAATAGCAACGTGGCTTTTAGCCCTCAGAACCTTAATGATGCATTTAGTATAGTTGATTAAGAAATAATTCTTTGATTATTTAATAGTCAACCACCACGCCTCAATATTGTACTCAAGTTTTGACCGAAAACCTGGCAAATGTATGATAAAATTCAATTAACTATAAGTAATCTTGAATTTAAGTTTTTTTTTTTATAAATAGTACTTAAATGATATTGTTTTCCAGGAGACTTAATAAAGGATCATTACACACGAAACAATACGTAATATTAATGTAGAGATTTTTTTAATTAGACGAGTAAGGGTCATAGTTAATATTATGCATGTACGATTATTTATACAGTAATATTACGCCACGTCAACAACAAGACAACGCATTTATTTCAGTGAATTTGGCTTTAATACATCCCAAACTACGTAAGCACTATCACACAATATAAAAGGCTCAAAAGAGGGCTCATAAACGAACTTTAAAACTTGCATCTTGTTAGAAACTTTGCTAAGAACTACAGCTCAGCAATATTGCCAGCGATAGTTTTGCTGCACTGTTATTGTGCAACAACATATAGAATAACTTATAGAGTTTCGCCAATGATGATTTAACTGTATCACTGAGCAAATGAGTTCATAAACGTAAAGCTATTAAGGCTATAGCCTGAGCAACGTTGCACTGCGTTGCGAGCAACTTGACGACTATTGCAGCTAGAAATCGCAGCAAAACTATGTGCGCATTTTTGAACGCTTGGAATAACAAGAGTACACATTTATTAACCATTATCAGCATTTAATTTGTTATATTCGTTTATTGCATGTAAACCTGCCTCATAAACCTTTGGCGTTTGATTGAATTACTATACATAGCAGGTTCCTTTCTCACAGTTTGTGAAAATATCTTTTCGTCTTGTCTACATTTAGGGTTTCGATGTAATTGCGTTTCTTTCTTTTGTCCTAATGTATTACAACATGATGAGCCGTGGTAGCTCAGATAGTTAGCGCTCGCTGTAAGTTTCACAGTACGCGAGCAACCCGGGTTCGATCCCCGCCGGCACCAATGAAATTGTTAATTGCAATTTTAAGTGCTGATTTATCACATGCTCGGCGGTGAAGGAAAACATCGTGAGGAAACCTACATGTCTGAGAAATCAAAAAAAAGATATTTCGAAGACATGTGAAATTCGCCAACACGCATTGGGGCAGCGCGGCGGACATTTCCTTGCCCTAAAACCCTCTCAGAAATGAGAGGAGGCCTGTGCCCAGCAGTGGGACGTAATATAGGCAGTAACTTTACTTTTATTACAACATGATAGCCTCAAGAGTTTTTGGCCAAATCGCTTAAAAATTTTGAAGTCTTCTTTAGATAAAAATGTCGCAAATATTTTGTATTGTGTCGAAAAAGTGACGAATTTTTTTTCTAACTTCCGGAGTATTAGTTACAAAACAAAAATTTACTCATAATTAAAAATATCATTTAAGATGTAACATAAGTAATGATTATGCATAAACTGCATTTAACAATTATCTAGCTATAGAAAATAAGCAGGCTTCAAAATAGCCTACAATGTGTGTTATTCCTAAGGTAGGGGGTACCTTAATTATTGGATTGAAACTTTTGCACTTTTCACTGTCATTATATGCCAATATGGGATCAGAAATATATTATAAATTAACTTATTATACTGATTACAAGCTTTTCTTTGCTCAACTATAAAATAAGTAAAATATTCAACAATATGTAAAGCAAACCCTATCCGACCCGAAAGGATAAAAAGGTATCGAAATGACATTACCAAAAAAATCATTCCTTCTTTTTTTTATTTATTGTCCGAAAAGGATTATTTGAACAAAATATACCACGATACCTAAAAGGTATCGGATCGGACGGGATTTTTCCCATATTATACAGGATTATATTGCAATAACCGGCCAGATTTGCAGAGAAGGTTCAGAATAAGTAATATAGGGAAATGGTGAAGAAAAATTTATTAAAATCTCAAACATTGTCCTTTTTATCTTTTAAATTCAAAATGCGTGGGATAGTTTCAAATAAAAGTAAAGCCCTATTTACTCGTAATTTCAAAAATAAAAAGAAGATAATTCAACTTGGACACTAAAAGCTTTGAAAACGCAGCAAAGAGAAGAAAATAAGTAGAATAAAGGTCTTCGCATTACACCGACTCAACGCCAATCCAACACGCTTCCAACTAGAACTATCGATTCGGTATCAACGAGTCGTCAACTTGGCAATCAACGCATCGATCACCAGTGGACAACTTGGCGTCAATGAGTGGCAGTGCATCGTCAACGAGTGGGAAGCGCGTTGTCAACTAGCTCGATCTCAAACAGATCTATCAGTTGTTACTCGAATTTCATCTGAACTGGCAATAATAGCGATGATACTCGATGACGAAAATAAAATAAACCGAAGGAAGAGAAGATATTGGGTTCATGACATGTTGAGAAAAAGAAAACGGAAGGGAATATTGGAATATCTGGAGACGTTTGCTTGATGACGAAGAAAAATTTTACATATATTTTCATATGCCAAGATATTTATTTTATTATATACTAAATATTATTGAGAACAACATCCATATCAGCGGAAGAAAAACTGGTAGTAGCCTTGAGGTAAGTGACAATAAAAAACTGTTGTATAGAATCATATTTATTTTTTAATTATATTTTTTAATTGAAGTAATTTTTAAACATCCAATGCACAGTGACTTTATAATTCTGCAATTTGATCATTATCTCTCTATTTTTCTGTAATTTAATTTTGTTGTTCGGTGCTATTGGAGCCAGTAGTGGTATACATTCTGTGTACTAAATATCGGGAATTTGTCAATAAAACAAAAATACAAATTATTCATCTAAATTTATTTTATCGCCTTCAAAGTAGGCCCCATCGCTTGCAATACAACATCTCCAACGCTTCACCCAGTCTTCCATACATTTTCATAGGCTATTTGCGGTATGGCCTTTAGCTCATTCAGCGAATTTTTGTTATGGCTTCTATCGACTCAAAACGTTTTCCTCGAAGTGGTAATTTTAACTTGGGAAATAAAAAAGTCAGACGGAGCCATATCAGGTGAATACGGTGCTTGGTCGAGAACTTTTGTTGAATGTTTCGCTAAAACTCTTTCACTATAATGGCTGTGTGTGATGGTGCATTATCATGGTGCAGCATCCATGAGTTGTGTTGCCACAAATCTGGACGTTTTCGGCGGATACTCTCACGCAAACGCTTCATGACGCCTAAATAATATTCTTTATTCACTGTTTCTCCCTTTGAAGGAATTCGGAGTGAACCACACCACGGTAGTCAAAAACTGTCAGCATCACCTTGATTTTGGAGCGACTTTGCCGCGGTTTTTGGTTTCGGCTCGTTTTCGAGACGCCATTCTGAAGACTGTTGGCTTGTTTGCATGTCGTACTCATAAACCCATGTCTCGTCGCTAGTTATTATACGTTTCATAAAGGTCGGATCCGTAGAAGCTCGGGAAACCATGTCTTCAGCGACATGCTTTCGCTGCGCTCTTGAACAAAATTGAGCTCTTTTGGAACTAGTCGAGCGGCGACGCGTTTCATGCCTAAAATGTCAATGAGAATGTTGTGGACGGACTTAAAAGATATGTTCACCTCACTAGCCAACTCTCTCAGACTCATACGTCGATTTTCGAGCACTAGCTTCTTGATTTTGTCGATGTTTTCTTTGGTCGTAGCGGTTGAAGGTCTACCAGAACGAGGCAAGTCTACTACTACTTCGGCCTTCTTTAAAAGCCTTATACCATTCATAAGCCCTTGTTTTCGATATACACGATTCGCCGTAGGTATTTCGCAACATTTTTAGTGATTCACCACATGAAATATCATTCGAAACACAAAATTTAAAAATCACAATTCATATCGAAAGACGTATGAAAAACCATATAAAAAAAACTTCGGTTTGGTTGGAACAATATGTTTTAAACTCGGTATATCCATCCATCCGTTCATTACAGCCTATAAGTCCAGTGCTGAACGTAGTCCTCCCCCATAGATTACCTCATGGATTTTACCAAAGTTGCTACGCTTGGCAAGCAGGTTGAGTTGTTATCAGGAAGATGCTGCGGCCATTCCCCCTTTTAGTTTCCCTCCTTCGCCTCTTACGACTCCCACAGAACTATATGGAAAAATATTCTTACACCGCCAATACATCTATAGCAAAACTGAGAATCCTAACTAAATTACGGACGTAAGTATTCAGTAGTAGTTTTTCTTAAAAAAAACTTCAGACTGGAGTCTTCCTTAAAACATAAATTTAAAAAAATCTATTTCGATGGAGCAATACGTTCCAAACTCGGTATATGATAGACAAGAATTAGTCACAAAATCTTACCTAAGTTCAGGATATTATTGGTGAGGATTCAGACTTAAAGGAATATTTTAAGTATGTACTTACTGTTTCCATAGACCAACCCTTTCCTTCGAAGATAGCTTCCTATCCTTCCAAAACAGCTTCCTATCCTCCATCTGCTGGTATGGACATGTGCTTGCCAGACAGTTAGCAATTCTCGCACCTGTGATGCTGCTAGACAAGCAGATGACCTTGGTAATCTGTTTCAGCGAGGTACCACATCATATTATGTCATATACCAGACAAAAACTTTATAATATCAAAAGTATAATTCACATTCACATTTCACATTTTCTTATTTATCATAACGTAAAAGAAGAAGAAGTAGCCTCTCAGGAAGGATCTGCTATAATCGCAAAATCGCCACGCTTGACAGGCGGTTTGGCGATTACAGTACCAGCTATCAGACAACTCGCAACTTTAACGTTACTCCCCACTTCTATTTTTGCTACTGCAGCTATGCGTCAGGAATCTGTTACATGACTTTGTATATCCCTTTATATTGTTTATATAAAGACGGCAAACTAATATAAAGGCCAGGTGATGGCAGGTAGAGGCTGTGGCCCATATACCTACATCTATCCTCGATTTAGAATCAAAATGCGTGCTCGCTTGTCATCCTTATCCTATTAAAAAAAACTCGAAACGAGTAGGTTGATTTACAATGGTAAAGATGATATTGACCATTAGGACGGACAAAGCCTCACTATCTCTACGCCGTCCGTGTGGTCTGGTCATTCAGCTAGAACATTCCGTCCCGACCTGTGTTACCTATATATGATATGGTTATACTGCTAAATATCGGCTATATATTTCATTATTTTTCTGGGTTGTCTGGAATAGATTGCTATGTAGGCCGTCGAAAGGTAAGACCGCCTTTTGTTTTTGTTATATTGCCTTGGGGTGCAATAAAGAGTATTGTATTGTATCTGAAACCACAAGAGTTATCTGGCTTTACCTATAGTGACTACTTATGACACTCACGACTCAATATAGGGTAAAGGGTTACTTCACTTAACCACCACACGGCAAAACCATGATCACGCACACTTACTCGTACGTACATATCTGAAAATCGCTTGCAACCAACAACTTGGTTTTAGGTGCATATGTGTGCGTCAAGCTATACTTTTACGGGCTGTTAAAGAAATAAAGAAAAAGATGTGTGCGTGAGACGTGTAAAGTTAAGCATGGTTTCGGCGACACTTGAAATGTATGTACGTAGCGTTCCGTCTATCTTTCTTTATTGCTGTGAGATATTAAACATATAATACATAATTGAATTGTCGGCTCCGTGGCGCCGTAGCTTAGGCGTAAGTTTGAGTTGCAGCGCTAAGGGCCGCGGGTTCGAATCCCTTACGGTAGTATTTGTATGACCTACAAATTATTGTTCCGGGTCTGGATGTTTGTTCTTGTGAAATTTATTTATGTAAGCTGCCCCCACGATATAGAAGAAAATCTTAGTGTGAAGGTAACGTTTAAAAAAAAACTAATAATAAATAAGACACTGATAGAATCTAATACTATATTATGAGAAGCTTAAACGAAATTCTATCAAAAACTTAATCGGACAACACGCCTTAACAAACAATATTATAAAACTATAGTAAACCAAATTATTCCAAAAGTTAACGTTTCTTGTTCTACCTACATTCTCCTATTGTTTGAACCGAATGACAAATATGATCTTAATTCATTTAGTTAAATAATTCATATTTTTGTCTGAACTAATTTTAGTAGGTAAAAAAATTACAATCCTTCCAGTGTATATGTAAAATAATAATGGCGTTTAGTTCAATCTAATATGAGATATTTGTCACGACTGTATCATCGACCTTGCTTATTTCTTCTTTGAACTCTCTCGAGTTCATTGTACACATGCTTCTTCTTCCGTGCGTTTCCACAGGCGGCGCGGGCTGCTTCACATGCAGAATGAGCAGCTTGCTTCGTAGCCGAACATTCGGCGCATGCGCACTGCAGCTTGTGCTGCAAATGCGCTAACCTCGCCCTCGCCTCGGACAAGTTGTGGCATTTCTCCTGTAAGCCGAACTTCGTCTTCTCCAAGACGTTGTGTGCTGTTTTCTCGAGTTGAGCAGCGAGTTGCGTCGCTTGTACCATCAACTTGTGCTAACGCAAATGTAAAGAATTAGAATTTTTTTTTGTCATTATCATTACAGTCCTTCACAAGTCTACTGCTGAACATAAACCTCCCCAAAGAATGTCATGAAACACGGTCCTGAGCTATCTGCATCCATCGACTTACCAGTACGAGCTATGAAGTGAGTCTAAGCTCGAAGTTTCTCTGCGTGATAAAATTGGCAGATAGGAGGATAGGGATAGAGGATATGGGCCACAGATCCAAAGTAACTTACATAGCCTGACGGATCAGTTAGCAGTAGTGTTAGCCGTATAAATCAAAGAACCCACAACCGATTGGGAAGAAAGTTTCTTGAGTGGCAGCCTCGGTTTAAATATGGATAGCTGGATTATCTTCCCTACAATGAGATACCCATAACCAGAGGAATATTTAGGGGGTAAGGACGTGGATAAGGAATATCGGTTGAACATGTTTCGTGATTTCGAAATAATCAACAACATACTATTATTAAGGTGCTTAAACACAGAGATGTTAAATCCTTCAGAAATAAAAATAGCAGATTCTGTGAAACCAACGGTGGTAGAGCCACGCAGCAGCTTTTGCTGTTGCACGTATGGGCCGGCTCGAGCCGGGTTAGTACCACGACCTCACAGAATACCGGCGTGAATTGGAAGCTCTGCTTTTGCGTTTCCTCTGGTGAGTGCAGGTGACCGGAGGCCCAATTCTCCCCCCCCCCTCCCCATCAACATGGTAGCGGAATTAAACGACAGACTACCCCAGGAGGGTACCAGCAGCTGGAGAATCCCTCGCTGAGCATCCACGAACAAGCTACTCCACTCCTGAGCGTGGGTGCTCAGGCTGCCCCACGTATTCTGGGGGGAGCAAAATTTCGCTCAAAACAATAACTGCTCGGGGCAAACTGAGCAACAATACCAAGGCGACCCCTGCCACGCTATCCGTGAATTTCTGCAACATCAGGGGACTTCACTCGAATCTAAACGCCGTCCACTACCATCTCGAGACGGCGAAGCTGGCCTTGCTCTTTCTGACCGTCACGCAGGTCGTATCTCTCCTACCCGGGGTACAAATTAAAACACTCCTTTGTGCCTCGGGCTGGAGTTTGCGTATACGTCAGAGAGGATATCTGTTCTCGACGCCTCGGCAGTCTTAAAGGTTCGGACCTGTCCATCCTTTGGCTACGCGTAGACAGCGACGACCATCCGCGCGTCTACGGGTGCCTCTATAGGTCCCATAGTGGTAATGCCGAAACAGACCGCCTCATCGACCACGTCCAAATGGCTACAGATTCCTTGCTACAACAGGTCCCATCCGCAGAGATTGTGATCCTTGGCGATTGTAACGCCCACCACGCCGAATGGCTCGGCTCACGATTAACCGATCATGAGGGGAGATCTGTTTATGACTTTGCCTTGGCATATGGTCTGACACAACTGGTTACTTTGCCTACGCGGATTCCAGATGTGGAGGGTCATACACCTTCTCTGTTGGACCTTCTGCTGACCTCTCATCCGGAAGGATATCAGGTTTCCGTCGATGCCCCTCTCGGCTCTTCGGACCATTGTCTGATCCGGAGTGTGATGCCACTCACGCTCTCCTCGCGGTTGCGTTCTGCAGGTTGCCACCGTGTTTGGCATTACGGGTCGGCGGATTGGGACGCAATGCGGTCTTTCTTTGCATCCTACCCATGGGGTCGGGTTTGCTTCTCGCCGGATGATCCCAGCGCTGTTGCTGGCTCTGTCACTGATGTGGTGCTACAGGGAATGGAACTATTTATTCCATCATCTGTGGTACCCATCGGAGGCAGATCTCAGCCTTGGTTTGGTCGCTCCTGTAAGACTGCATTACGCAGTAAGCAGGAGTGTTATCAGGCCTGGGCTGAGGCTTCGGCGGCTCATGATGTTAACACCAGCATGCTTAAAAATAAGTATAACTTCGCCTCCAGGTCCTTCAAAAGAGTTATTGCCAAGACAAAGTCAAAGCACATAGGCAGAATTGACGAAAAACTAGTTCGCCTTCCTTCGGAAACCCCGTGCATTCTGGTCTCTCGCCAAGGCTGTCCAAGGGAATTTCTGTAAGCCATCACTACCATCTCTGCACAGGGAGGACGACTCACTGGCCCACGCCGCAAAAGAGAAAGCCGATCTTTTAGGCTCCCTTTTTGCGTCCAAGTCGACTCTTGATGACGGGGAACACACCGCCGACCATCCCGCGGTGTGAGTGCTCCATGCTGGATGTACTGTTCTCACAGCGCTCGGTTCGCAAAGCACTCCTCTCCCTGGACATCCACAAGTCGTGGGCCTGACGGAATCCCCCCAATTGTGCTGAGGACGTGTGCTCCGGAGTTAGCAGCGGTTCTAACGCGTCTTTTCCGGTACTCCTACTCCCTAGGCGTAGTCCCGAAATCATGGAAGACAGCTTTTGTCCGATCCCTAAAAAAGGCGACCGCTCAGACCCGTCCAACTACAGGCCTATCCCCATCACCCCCTTGTTCTCCAAAATAATGGAGTCCATTATAAACTGCCAGCTCATACGGTACCTTGAGGATCACCAGCTGATTAGTGACCGCCAATACGGTTTTCGTCGGGGTCGATCAGCTGGTGATCTTCTTGTCTACCTGACTCATAGATGGGCGGAGGCAGTAGAGTCCAAGGGGGATACATTGGCCGTTAGTTTGGACATTGCGAAGGCTTTCGATCGGGAGCACAAAGCGCTTCTTTCGAAGCTCCCTTCATAGGAAGGGAGCTCCGAAAGAAGCGCTTCGAAAGGGCTTCCCGAGAAATTGTGCAATTGGATCACCAGCTTTCTTGCAGATCGGAGCATGAAAGTCGTTGTAAACGGTGCATGCTCCGACTACAAGCCTATTAACGCTGGTGTTCCTCAAGGCTGCGTGCTATCACCAACGCTGTGTCTTCTGCGTATCAATGATATGTTGCAAACCGGTAGCATTCATTGCTATGCGGATGACAGCACTAGTGATGCTCTATACACCGGCCGTGCCATTATTTCTCGGAAAAACGTCGCCGAGTACCGAAAGAAACTTGTGTCTGAAGTCGAGTCTTTGCTGAACAAAGTCTCGGATTGGGGGCGACTAAATATAGTCCAGTTTAATCCTCAGAAGACACAAGTTTGCGCGTTTACCGCTAAAAAGAACCCCTTTGTCGTATCTCCTCAGTTTCAAGGCACTTGTTGCCTCAGCCAGTATCGGAATCCTCGGCGTCGACATATCGAGTGACGTGCAGTTTCGTGGTCACTTGGAAGAGAAGGCCAAATTGGCCTCTAAAAAGCTTGGTGTGCTCAGCAGAGCGGGACAGTATTTCATGCCAGCACAACGCCTGCAACTTTACAAGGCGCAGGTTCGGCCTCACATGGAATACTGTACCCATCTCTGGGCTGGGGCTCCCCAGTGCCAGCTCCTTCCACTTGACCGCATCCAGCGCAGAGCGGCTCGAATCGTCGACGACCGAGTCCTTTCCGATCGGCTCGATTCATTGGCGCTGCGAAGAGATGTTGCAACTCTTTGCATTTTCTTTCGCATTTACCACGGGGAGTGATCTGAGGAATTGTTCGGATTAATCCCAGCCGCCAAATTTCACGAACGCACATCGCGGCAGAACTCCCGATACCATCCACACCATCTGGATGATTGGCGGTCCACCACTGTGCGATTTAGAAGATGTTTTCTTCCTCGCACAACTTCCTTGTGGAATAGTTTACCACCAGCGATTTTTCCGGACCGATACGACTTAGGGACCTTCAAGAAAAGAGCCTACTCCTTTTTAAAAGGCCGGTAATGCATCTGCAATTCCTCTGGTTCCCCTGGTGTTGCAGTTGTTCATGGGCGGCGGTAGTCACTTACCATCAGGTGAGCCGCATGCTCGTTTGCCCTCTCTCCTATTAAAAAAAAAACAAACTGACGGCCAAGCTTGAATATTACTACTCCCGGGGCCAATCTTATCAGCATTGATGGAATCAGGCCTACATAGAGTCGAATCACCTGACTCCACTATGTCAGGAGCTAAAACCCTAGCAAAAAAGCATGTGACTACAGCACGTCTGACTATGTTGTGTTCATTGCGACAGCACCCGTACGTACACCCACTGACTTTACCCACCAGTCGGTACATATTATGGAATTCCTATCAACCCTTGCGCCCATTACATTATAGTAGGAAATAAAATACTAAAACAAATCGTAGACAGCCAATTCATGATTTGCCTGAAAATTTATAACTATGACTACTGTTAACTTTAGCAAAAATACAAAGCACTTATCAAGAAATATCAGCGGCAGTAGGTTGAGCTGCGGTTGCGGTGGCCCTTGAGCAAGGGTGACAAAGTAGTATACAAAACCGCGGACATTTGTATATTACTTTGTCACCCTTTTATACTATACAAAAAAAATCCATATCTAAAACATCCTCTGCTGGCCTCTTGTAGTATAGGTAATATGATAATAATTGTCAGTAGTAAAACGTAGTGATTATATCATTCTCTTGGGGCTCGTCGTGTTTACCCATCACTGGGTGCATAAATTGCAGGTCGGTTTGAACCCGTATTTGCTGCATCCTAGGTAATATTCGATCTTATCACAATTATTACATTTTGTAGGTAATAATTTTTTATATTTAATTTTATTTTTGAATATTTATATAAATCAGCACTTATCAAGTCACAAGCAAATAGTTACAAAAGCAGTTTGGCTATTTTATCTAATCAGGCGCATAAAACTTTTTACAGTCCAGCTCATAATACGAGTATAGGATTGACAAACCAGCTAACTAACCACCTATCACCTGATGGTAAGTGGCTATACTGTCTATGAACACCTGCAATCAACTTCGAACAAGAAGGCTACAGATGCACAGACAAAATGCCTCAAAACGTGTATTTTTTTATATAGGATAAGGGTGACAAACGAGCACACAGTCCTCCTGATGGTTATCCTCGATTACGAATCAAATGCATAACGCGTTGTCATCTCTGAGGACAAAAATGGAATGCCACGTTACAAGTAACAAGCGTCTCCGGTTCACGCTAGTGTTCTGTGAGAGCTTGATCCTTGCCCGGTCAACCCGAGCCATAATATAGATGCAGCGTGGCTCTGCTACGTGTAATGCAGCGTGGCTCTACGTATAAGGTTCCTGAGCCACCTGCATCTGTCGACTTTCTGCAAGTCTTACCCGGTCGTCACTATAGAGTGTACTTGGTTTACCGGTACGAGGCTGTTTCTCGAAAACCTTTTTTCCCTTCGGCTCTAGTTCTTCTGCGGATGTATTTATTACGAATTTTATCACGCCGGGAAACACCAGACATAGCCCTGCCATATCTCGCTGAACGACCTTAAGCTTCCTTATACGGCTAGCAGTAAAGGATCACATCTCAGATCTGTATGTTATCACTGACAACACAAACTGGTTGTACACTCTTATTTTCAGGTTTTAATAAGTTGTCTTTAAATATAAAACACAGACAAAACTTACTTGTGCGGTGGCTTGCTGGGCGGCTTGAACAGCTGCGTTGACAGTACCTTGCTGCTGGTGTACAGCTGCCGTGTTCTCAGCGACCACGGCCTCAGCCTCCTTCACTTCCTGCTGCAATTGCTCCACTACCGCTTGCTTGCCCGCGAGCGCTGCTTCAGCAGCTTTTGCGGCTTGCAATGCTTTTTCTGCTAGTTGAGTTTTTACCTGGATTGGAGCATAGTTTGAGTCAAGAAACTGAATCGATAGAACAAAAAATAGCTCAGAAAATCGCAAAAAAAAATTTTTATTATAAGTAATTTGCAGAATAATGTTATTGTTTGTTTATTTCATCTACAGCTGTAAGTCCTAATCCACATCCTATTACGAATACAGTTTCTTTCAATTGGGATACAAACTCAGAAACCGTGACGTCAGGTGTTCCAAGCACTGCGACCCATACTAAAAATAAATAGATCTTTTAAAACTAATTTACTTTATTTTGATAAAAGTCCCATTCATTGGCACAGGCCTTCTCTCATCTCAAGAGAGTTTTAGAGCAAGAAAATTTCCACCGCGTCTTTGATATATTTTTTGCATGCAGGTTTCCTCACGATGTTTTCCTTCACTATCGAGTACGCGGTATTTTGGATATATTACAAGGAATTTAATATAATAACAATTCAAGTTTTTAGGAAAAGGTTTACCATTATTCAGATTAAAAGTAAGTACTAACCATGTGAGCCGCTTGAGCTCCAGCAGCATTTTGAGCTGCATGTGCAGCCTTCGCTTCGGCAGCCGCGTTCTGAGCTATATTCGTTGCACACTTCCCTTTGCAATCCCTTGCCGTTTCCCGAACTTTGTTCTCCTTCCTTTCCTGGATATGTGACGTCAGCTTCCGCAAATTATCATTCTGTGTCGCTCTCCTCTCCGGGAAACCTAACACTGACACAAACGTAGTAAGAAACAAACACAACAAAAGTCTCATTGAAACGTTTTAAAATGCAATTTTTCGTAAGCGACAATCATTAATTAACCTAAAGTTGTTATTTTTATGCATAGGTGTTTATTTTTATAAGAAAAGTGAAAAAATATGAATTGATTATTTTGCTAGATGAACAAATCACTATCGGAGAGTATGCCAGTTTGACATTGATTAATCATTGTTCTAAATTGGAAAAGAGATTTCTAGCAAAAAATTTATAACGACAAAAAAAGTAAATTTTAAAAGTTTTTTTACATAACATAAAAACATAATACTAGGTTTGGCCTGGTTTGACCCGACCTTTTATTATAAATACAACTGTCATTTTTAATGAAAGAATCATTATTAATATTTTTGATATGTGATTGGCTATTAAAATAAATTTAAAAATATCATACAGTCCTACGCCCCGCAGTATAGTGCCAAGAACGCTGGCTGCTTTTCTTCATTGAATGGCTTTAATTAGCTTTATTCTTGTCATCAGTGGCGACAAGAAGTTGCGGACACAGTTTCTATAGGATTTTCATAGCACGTGGAATCTGCGGTTTGATAGTCTCTATAGCAAATGACACAAATATGGAGTCATCATAATGTTCTGACCTGGAATCTGAACCCGGGACCACAGGAGCAGAACTAGACCGAGGAGGCAGTCGTACTTATACTATAAAGACAGGCCAAAGAGTTAATTTATCACTACTTGATTCCAAAAAATTAAACCTCTTTGAATAACATTACATTAACTCTACGAAGAAAGAATAAATTCATTCAAATTTGACAATCTTGGGAACTGTCAGTATGGGTTGGGTCTGAAAAATTTCTTAAAGTCGTAAAATTTTGGATTTCCTCGAAATTATGCATCAAGTGGTATAGCAACTAAGGCGTTGATACGCGTTTTTCGATTCCTTTTGTATTTTGTACGAGGCGCAAAATACTTATATGTAAGTAAAAACACTTTGTATTTTCTGTATAATTTTCCATGACATTCCTATTATTCTAATTATTGCTGAAATTTATTTTTAAATAAAAGATACTTTAGAGTTTCTTTTACATTCTATCAAAACTCCGATAATCATGTCTTTCTCGTATCGTATTGGAGGAATGCTAAAACAAGACTTCCAAGACCAATAGCTTCCATATTTCATCCACTTTCACTTACAAAAAGAACTTAAAAAATCTACGTCAATTAAAGAAATACTTAGTTATTCCCTCTTTCATTATAATAGAACGATGAAAAATGACAGATATAGATATTTTCTATAGAATAAGGGTTACAAAGGAGCACACGGTCCATCTGATGATAATTGGATGCTGTGGCCTATAAACATCTATCTTCAATTAAGAATCAAAATGTAGATGCGTTGTCACCCCTAACGACTAAGATGGAATACCTCGTTTTCAGTAAAAAGGCTCTCTCACTTATAATACGAAACACATCAGCATTAAGCTACTAACAACTTTGTTTAAACTATGTGTTTCGTACACAACAGCATTAAGCTGCTATTTCACGCTGGTATTCGGTGAGAGCGTAGTCCTTCCCCAGTGGAGCTGACCTATTTATGGTACAACCGTAATATACATAGTTGCAACATGGCTCTACCACGTTGACTTTTGAATACTTGTTATTAATGCCTACCTTTCAATACGATTTTATCTCCTGTTGAAATTTAATTCTTAGCTTTCTCAAAGACATTTTTTATGGACACCAATTTCTTTTCCAGAAATTTTTATCTAAATTCAACATAAAACCAAGCAAAGTGGCTTACCGTCGTCTCGGACGCGCTTGAAACATGATTTGCATTTCTCTGTACGCCTTGATCGCCTCAGCCACGATTCTCGCGTGCGTGCCCGTCTGTTGCCGACAGTTTGAGATGAACAAGTTCATCAAGTGTCTGAAGAAATAGGTGAACCTCGACATGATCATTTGCGTCTCCTGTATGACTGCTATGGTTGCCGTTGGCTGCATCTCCTGCGTTCCCATTATTCTAGACAACTACTGGTCTTACATGAAGCTCAAGAAAAATGTAGACAGTTCGCAGTGTAAAAATCCTTGTTGCCCAAAACGGTCAAAATCAACTTGCTAATGTTCTGTAACCACAATGTGTAAATGGTAATAATAAAGTTTTTTGAAACTATAACTTGTTTTCGTGATAATAAGATTTGCTGTAATTACCACGTTCTGATTTTGTATTGCCGATCACAATATTATTACGAGCATGTCGTCACGCCTGTAATTCCTGAGGGGTTAGGCAGAGTCCAATGAGCAACGAACTACTCGGACCATATTTAGCCAAAAAAAATGGGCTAAATACATCGCCTACATAATCACACGCCCCAAAATACCCCATTATTCGCCTTTTACGATATGCTTTTTTTTTAATTTACTGGATAGGGTGACAAACGATCACACAGTCCACCTGATGGTAAGTGGTTGCTGTGGCCCATAGACATCTACATCTATCCTCGATTACGGATCAAAATACAGATGCGTTGTCACCCGTAAATGCTAGGTAAGTAACACAGTTGGCACATTCTTTTTTTTTGTTAGTCCCATATACATGGGACCTCGTTGATGATGTCAATACAAATATATCTCGCACTTTTGCTGTCTATCGCGTGTCTACCAAAACTAAAACTAAAAGGAACTATGTGAAAATGGAGTGATGAATTTAATTAAAGCTGTGATCATACCGCGTAGTAAAATGTCGCCTAGTGATCATTTTTATGACAGCATATCATTTTTATAATCGACTGATGAACAGCAAATACCATCATTTCCAAAATTAAACAAAGGCAATTAAGTCTTGACTGCATCGTACATCTGTAATGTACGAGTCAAGACTTAAGAAAATAAGCTAAGATTCGAATGAAAATTTAATATAATGAACTTCCACAATGTAATGCCCAATAATATATCTATTGATAAAAATCCATTGCTGTCCGTTAGTCTCGCAAAAACTCGAAAATGGCTGGACCGATTTTGATGAATTTTTTTGTGTGTTTGTGTGTGTGGATCCCTGGCCGATTTAGATTCACAATTGCACCCGGTAGGTGACGCTGTTGTCGAGATCCAGAAATCACCCGTGCGTAGCAGGGACGAATCGACAGTCTATAACCTATAAATATAATTTCCTACTTCTTGACAAAGTTGTATCCTCCTTATCCTTAAATTTTCTGTTCTTGTTCATGTGTGGATAAGTCAAGATGAGCCTATCTTGAAAAAAAGCATTCTTCAAATTAAATTAAATTTTCCTAGCTAAATTTTATTTACTAATACATAAAATTTAGCTAGTTTTATTACATAAAATACCGATAGTCATCTGTATAAATCATATGTGCCCTTTGCTCATGCCCGCGCTCATTTCGTCCCGTAGGTGTCGTAAGAGATAACTATAGGAAATGCCAGGAAAAGCTTATGCCTTCCGGTAGATGGCAGTACAAGCATCTTATTTATCGTTACTGTTACAGCCTATTAAAGTCGACTGCTGAACATAGGCCTACCCCATAAATTGCTTCATATGGGGGATTTTGCCATACTTGCGACACTTACCAAGCGGGTTGGCAACTGCAGTTTTTTATTATTTAGAGTTGTTATCAGGGAAATGCTGCCGTCCATCTCCTGTTCCAGTTTCCCTCTGACGCCTCTTACGACACCCACGAGATGACACAATACACGGTATAATATCTCGTTTACGCCAGACGTTAAAATACCCAGTCCGGCTACAGGCAGCAGATGCAAAGTTGTTCACGTCTGGTATTACGATCGTCGATCCACTTGCCAAGCGTGTCCATTAAGTTAACTATTTCCTACAACGAGAAATGCCTATCTCCAGCAGTGGACTTTTACAGGCTAATGAAGACGAAGAAGAATCTCGAAAGAAATGTAAAAAACAAAAAAGTTTTTAATAGAAATAGTATGACCTCAATAAAGATCAAATATATTTATGATGAGTTATGATGAGCGAATCAAAAAAGTAATTTAAATTTGAATACTTCATTAAGAAGAACAATGTGCTGTCACGTGTCATAAATTGGCGAATTTTACTAAACAATATGAAAGTGAAATTATTGTGGAATATTGCGAAAATAATCTTGATGTCAGGATTGAATTTTAGCGTTTAAGATCCTGATTCATCTAAGCGCGATCTGTATCAATAGAAACAAAAAAGTATGTATTTGATAAATTACTATTATAATTCTTGAACATGGTAGAGTCACGCTGCAGCTATATGAGTTGCTGCACGAATGGGTCCGATCGGCTCGAATGGGGTAGGACCACGCTCTCACAGAATACCAGCGTAAAAAAGGAGCTTGATGCTGCTATTCTCCGTACGGTGAGTCTAGAGAACTGGAGAACCTTTTTAGTGGAAACGAGGCATTGCATATTAGTTCTTAGGGGTTCTGCATTTTGATTCTTAACGGAGGAGAGATGTAGATGTCTATGGGCCACAGCGTCTATTTCACCATGTGGTCTGTGTATTCTATAAAAAAAACTAAATGTATAAATTACCTATCTTCAACGGCCTTGATCACAATTATTTTTTTATGTTTATTTCACATCGGTTTATATAAACGTGGTTGAAACAATAATTAGAGCAAAGCACAAACTGATTTAAGCGACCAGATTGAAAAATATCAAATACATCTCAATTATTGTTTCAGATTACGATCACCGAACGTATCTTTTGGAAATCAAATTAACAAAAATTAAATTGCAACTTAATGATTTGTATTAACTTGCTATCTAACATTGGTTCATATTTAAACTAAGCCTTCATAATGGGTTGTTTTGCCTGTTCTTCAATGTTGACCGGTCTTTTTCTCTTATTTGTTGCACCGGTGATTATTGAAAAAGCATGTAACTGTTTAAAAAAATGATTGTGATTTGACTGACTTTTTATTTTAGTCGTATTATTTGGAATTTGAGAACATAACAGTAATTATATACAGTAAGTATAATATCAATATAAGATTGGTTAGAATTTTCGTTTTATTACATAACATTGTGTCCATTGTTACAGATTCCGCTTCAAGCGGCTTTTTATCCAAATCTCATATGATTTGCATATCGTTGTTGGGACTGATCAGTGCTGCTGGCATTTTGTTTTGTGTGCCACTTTGTACGCGTGGAATATTTGACAATAAGTGCTGTTGTCCTGAGCAGCCTATTTGTCCTGACTGTGGCCTCAACTACTAATAATATTCGCTTGGAGACATTGTATTCGCCGTCAACTATTGGGTATTAGATAAATTACTATTATAATATTTAAATATGTTAGAGTCACGCGCAGCTATATTATGGTTGCAGCACGAATGGGTTGGATCGGCTCGAATGGGGAAGGACTACGCTCTCACAGAATGTCAGCGTTAAATAGGAGCTTGATGCTGCTGTTCTCCGTATGGTGAGTCTTGAGAAATGGATGTCATTTTTACTGGAAACAAGGAATTCCATCTTAGACCTCAGGCGTGACGACGCATCTACTTTTTGATATTTAATCGAGATATCTAGAGACCACAAAATCCACTTACCATCAGGTGGACTGTGTGCTCGTTTGTCATCCTGATTCTATAAAAAATGTGATAATTAAGCCTTTCGCTGTCCCGTGTATACTATATTATATAGATCATTGCTATAGTCTTACTATTGTGTCTAAATACCGGACAGTCAGTGTTAAGATGGTTATATCACCATCGGTAGTGTTGAAATCTTGAGGATTTCCCATAGTCTCCCACTTACTACACCCTCGAAACGAAATAATGTAATAGATTCTTACATCATCACCACAGCCATTGTAGGGTCAAAGAAATCTAATTCTTTTTTTTTTCAAATCATCTGAGATTTTAGTTGTACCGAAACTGAAACTGAAATTATAACTACACAATGATTTCTTATATTTACGCGAACACTACACATTGAATAAAACTATTTTTTACGGATTTTATCGCGTTTAATTTTACTAATTTTGATTCCCGACGTTTCGTGTGCTTTACAGCACCCATGGTCACGGTGGGGACTGAAAATTAGTAAAATTAAACGCGATAAAATCCGTAAAAAATAGTTTTATTCAATAACTACACAATATGATATTTGTTTTGTCAAAACGATGGACAATTCCAATGCTGGAATCAGATAAGTTGCGCTGTAGTAAAGTTATTAACTAACTCAATATTAAGGCGGTTATTCCGTTTATCCGTCCTAGAAACTTTTTTGCAAGCATACCATGCAGTTAGTAGAAGACTGTGCCGAAACTTTACTAAATATGGATGTTTGCCTTTAAGTTCATTTCAATTTGTTTTATGCCAAGATTTCAATGAATTTGTAGTTTTGTGAGGCACTCCTTTTATTTCAGGTTTGATATTTCAAAAAAAGAAGTATGTATGTATTTTTTATAGGTATACTAATGTATACAGATACCCAGATACTCAAACGCTATTCAATTTCAAGGTGCCGTTAAGTCTCGTGCCGTCTCTATTACTTTAAGTGAAAGTGACTGTGACACCAAGAGACTTAACGACATCTTAAAATTGAGTAGATTTTGAGTATCTGACCATTAGTATCTTGGGCCGGTTTCTATCATGTTTTTATAAATGACTGTACACAAACGTGGGAGAAAATCGGTGAAAAAATAATATACGAATTCCGATTATCCACCCCGCCTGGGGGACCAAACAGAATCATATCCACAATATACATGTTGGTTTAGTGCCAAAATAGAAAATCACAAATCATCGACCCGATAGGTGGCGCAGTGGTTGTTATTAAATTTTAAATTAAAGCATAAAACACCCAATCTTACGCCTTATGACTTCCGCTGGCGATACCATTATAACCACCCATTAAAACACCCAGTCTGGTGATGGGAAGCAGCGCCAAAATTCAAGACATCTGGTATTGCGTTCGTCAATCCACCTGCCGAACGTGACGATTGAGGTTCATGTCTAGCAGTTCATATTTACGGACTGATGATGAAGAGGAAAAAGATATAAGGATATTACCATAGATAGTTTTTTTGTGGTTTTATCATGTTTTATATAAAGGATAGTGAATATATGCCCTTACATTTTCCAACACCGGGTCATTTGTATCTTCAACGTATCTCAAGTTTTTTTTAACAAGTTTATATTAAATGAGAATACTTCGTGGTTTGCAGATAATTTCCATAGCGATCTTCCTGTTCTTCTGTAGCTGTGGAATTTAGTTCGAGTGGCATTTTGTGCAAAATCCCGAGCTGTCATCTGCGTAAAATAAGATGATTTGTATGAGCGTGATGACCGCCGTGACCGCAGCTAGCTTCATCGTCCTGGGTCCGTTGCTTTGTGATAAATTCTTTAGATGTGTACGTTCCAAATCGAAACGATGAATCATTAAATGTTTTGCAATTCAGTCTTTTCTTTCCATAAAAAATAAAATAGTCCCACTCGACTCAGGAGCTTTCGGGTGATTACGATACACATAATATTATCATGTATTCCTCAAAACATGAAAACAAGAGTAAAACCGGTGCGTTTTGCTAATAATTTATGGATCTGAGATGTGATCATTTACTATTAGCCGTATGAGGAATCTCAAGGTGGTTCAACGAGCATAGGATAGCTCTATGCTCGGAGTTTCTCTGTATGATATATGAAGTAACCGACATAGCCTAACGGATCAATAAGCTAAAGTGGCAATGGGCCGACCGTAAAGTTCGAAGAACCGAAAACAAAATGCTTAGAAAGGTTCTCGAGTGGCAGCCTCATACTGTTAAGCGAAGTGTAAGGCGGCCGTGTACATATGACGACCTGGTAGCACATGCATGATGTTAATGGATGCGCGCGGTTCAGGGCCGTATGATGGTACCCTTTTATCTGAATCTACCGCCAAATAGCAGTACTTGCACTGCTGTGTTCCAATCTGATATGTTAGTCCTCAGAGGCGACAACGCATCTGAAGCCCTCTTTGCTTGATGTATGTTGCAGGTGTATTAGGTTATGAGGAAAGTTTTACGTGGTAGAGCCATGTTGCAGCTATATTAGTGGTATAGTTGTAGCACGAATGGGTCTGCTCGACCGGGGAAGGACCACGCTCTCACTGAATACCAGCGTAAAATAGCTGCTGAACGCCGCTGTGTTTCGTATGGTGAGTGTAGAGAACCAAAGACCCTTTTTACTGGAAACGAGGCATTCCACCTTAGTCCTCACGGGTGACAACGCATCTGCATTTTGATTCGTAATCGAGGATAGATGTAGATGTCTATGGGCCCCAGCAACCACTTACAATCAGGTGGACTGTGTGCTCGTTGGTCACCCTTATCATAAGGTGTTCATAGGCTGTAGTAGCCGATTACAATCAGGTGGACTGAGACCTTTGGTTACTTTAGTTTTAGAAAAAATGTGTTACATCAGACACGAGTTTGCTAGGATGAGTAATTGTTTCTGTTTTTGTAAGTATATTTTATTATTAGGCTCCTGTGCATCTGATGACTTTCAAAAGTAGGCTGAAGTCATCGCCGTGAGCAAAATTAGCCAGTCGGAAGTCTGCATATTTTTCACATTTTTATTAAATAAATATCGGTTCCTAATATATTCCTAATGATGTTAAGAATATAGTCACACTAAAAAATTGTACATTCAGTCCTCATCTTTCGTTCTTACGTGTTATATCTGTCAATGTTTGCTGAACTGGGTTATTCCGTTTATCCACCCTAAAAAATCAACCATAGCGTTGATACTTGGAAACGCGTGTTCATCTATCCACCCCGTCTGGAATCGGAATTCACACAGTTCAACTCGTACACTTTAATTATTAATTAATTTTTAATAACCACAAACTTAAACAAAAGTCATATTACGTATTGCCGTTACCGTTATCGTTAGTCTATTAAAGCCCATGTTATTACTTAATTTATAAATTCTGCAATTTTTCCAGGAAATCAACGCTAATTTCATTATTGAGTATACGTAATTTGATATCCTGGATAAATTCGCCACATTTTATGTAAATTTTCAATCGTTTTTTAAATTTCTTTGCTACAACAGATGTGTTAGCGAAAAACTGGGCGTTTTTATGCAAGCATTCCATAAACGTTACTTTTGCATGTTTGTCTTTAACTTCATTTTAAATTATTTTATGCCAAGATTCCAATGACTCTGTTATCCTGTGAGGCACTCGTTTTATTTCAGCGTTGACCTTTCAAACAAGAAGTATGTATATGTATATTTTTATAAGTATGCTGTCTACTAAGTATCTTGGGCCAATTTTTATCACGTCTATAAATGACTGTACACATCCGAGGGAGAAAATGGAAAGAAAAATATTATATACGAATTCCGATTATCCACCCCGTCTGGGGTAAATAGATGAACACGCGTTTCCGAGTATCCACCCAAGGGTGGAATTTTCAGTGTGGATAAACGGAATAACCCGCTGAACTAAACGGGGATTGGCAGTGCAGTCTGTCTTGTCTTGCTCACTATACGCTGCACGACAAATTTTTTTAGGAAGGTTATTTTTTTCGAATTCAATTTGCGTAATATTGATGTAAATTAATATTTTACCCAGCAAAAATATTGATAGTACTTGTATATAGTACAGTACCGACTCGTAATGGTGCCTCATGCCTTACCGACTTAGATTATCATTTCATCGCCAGCACACAATTCTCATTAGGTCTTGGCTTGAAGGCGTTCCTGCGGCGCCAAATCGCCGACCGCGAGTCTTCGCTGCGAGGAGGCTATTCCTTTGGCACCAGTTGACAACGAATGGACATCTGCGAGATGGTTAGGCAAGTAACATTTTGATGATGAGCCTGACTTTGAAATCGTCTCAATGGATTTTTAAAAGAAATAATCTGGTCGGATAGATTCTAGTTGGCAAGTGAGTGGATCAGTTCTACTGGGGCTAAAGAAATAGCAGGACGTCGCTATTGCGTTACTTATGTAATTTAAGTGAGGAGAATTAGAAATCGTCTCGTTTACTGTTTGCAACTGGAATATCTTCGCTAAGGTCATTGGACGGTAGTGACTGGTCGGCTGTGGATTTGGTCGCGCATGGAATGTTCATTTCGTCGGGCGATCAACCTTTTTTTTCAAGCCAAAGTGAATAACTTACAGTCCATGATGGTAAGTGGCTACTGCAGTGCAAGTACACCTACAGCCAACTTCAGACAGAGACCTACAGGTGCTTTGTCACCTCTGAGGACTAAGATGGAATGCCTCACAATCTGCTTCATAGCCTATTATATTGGCTCTCTAAACTCTTTAGAATGTAACACAACAGTGCAAGCACTGCTATTTGACAGTGGAAAAGGCCTTAGATTATTGAATACGGTAGCTATGTCTATTCACTACAATAGCCACTTATCCTCAGGTGGACAGTAAGTTCATTTGTTACTTCAGTTTTATTCAAAAAAGTAAACGTAGTGTTTCCATGTCTAACACTTATTGTTTTTAAATAACAAGAGCTTTATACTAAAATCTTCCTCTCATCCACGGTACTCGCCAGATCTTGTCTAATTTTCATTTCGTTCGGGATTTAAATAATTTTTTATAAGGGGAACTCAAATGCAACGAAAATAATTGTCGATACTTTGATTAATTAAGTAATTAAATAATTATACTTATAACTTAATTAGTAAAAGTATTGTTACGAGTTTGGGTTCGAGACAATTAAAACTGCCGATTGAATTACCAAAATTGACACTTTAATTATACAACACTAATTACAACTTTAACCACACTAATAACAAAATACAATTTTACCACAGATCGCTTAAGTTCGTAGTTGTATCGCTTCGAAGTCCTCGCTTGTATCGCCAATTCAATACTGCCTCGGTCGTGGTCTATACCGGCCTTATAGCGCCTCCGACACTTTCCAGAACCTTCTACTGTGGAAACATCTAGAATGTTCGAGTACATATCGGTCCTGAAATTTCTAGAAAGATCTTGACTCTCCTAGTTCTGCTACTCGATACTAGAGGGCGCTAGTGGCTAGTGTTGCCATGTAAAAGACATTAATAGTGGCGCGCAACACTGCCCCCTCCTAAGACATGCTCGTCCCGAGCATTATTGGCCCCATAATAACGCGCCAGTCGATCCACATGGACGATCTTAGAGTACCTCTTGCACCTTTCTGTATCCGGTAGGTTACGTCATTGATCCTTGTCACAACCGGTACGGTCCGTCCCATTTAGCTTGAAGCTTAGGAGATTTCCTTTGCTGCGAACTGGATTGTGTAACCACACTAGTGAACCTTCGTCAAACCCTTTGTTGTTCATTTTGCGGTCATACCGTGTTTTCATTTTTAGACGTTTGCTGTCCTGATTGTCTGACGTGCTCATAAATGTCATTCATTTTGTTCCGCAAGTCATTTGCATAATCAGTTATACTGCGTGGGGCATCAGGTGGTATTCCGGTGATCAGGTCTGCAGGCAGCCGTAATTTCTCCCAAAATTTGCTAAAGCTGGTGTCACTGATGTAGTTTCGTGAACAGCGCTTCGATATGACAACAAAACGGTTGTATGTGCCTGTCCCAGTCTCGTTGCTGTTTTTCCACAACTTTGCTAGGTACCTCCAATGTCTGATTAAATCGTTCTACCATTCCATCAGATTGTGGGTGGTAAGAAGTTGTTCTTGTTTTATGAGTACCCATAACTCGGCAGTTTCCTGGAATATTTGAGACTCAAAATTCTTCCTTGATCGCTGTGAATCTCTAAAGGTACTCCAAACGACAGAAGACTTCATGAACTAGTTTATCTGCAACTGTTGAAGCTTCTTGATTTGGAATGGCGAAGACTTCTGGCCACTTAGTGAAGTAATCCATCACAACCATGAAATACTTGTTACCACTTTCACTTTCCGGAAACGGCCCTGCAACGTCAACAGCTATCCTCTCCCATGGTGCACCAACATTGTACAATTTCAATGCACCTCTACTACGAGTTTGAGGTCCTTTACAGCCGCACAACTTGTACATTTGCGACACCAGTCCTCGACATCGTTACGACAGTGGACCCAGTAAAACTGTTCTCGGATCTTCAGTAGAGTTCGTTTAACCCCAGGTGACCTCCTGAACAACCATTATGGTACAGCTGTAGAACATCCGGTACTTTAGCTTTAGGACAACCATTTGCAAATGACAACTGTCTCCTGACCATTTTCCCATTTACGGCACAGGACTCCATCCTGAATCAGCAAGCTGTCCCATTGGGACCAAAAGCTGTGGTCGAACTCATCGCTGAAATGTCGCTCCACTTAGGCTTAGGAGCACTGGCCTTCATCCATTCTAGAATCGGCTTGATGTCCGAATCTTCCTGCTGTGCATGTCGTAGGCTGTCTTTCCACTCATTGTTGAGCTGGTCTGTCATAAGCATCCTCACAGATACCACTTCTTACCCTCTTGTCTAGTACAATGCTTGCAATCTTCAGGACAAGGTCTTCTTGACAATGCATCTGCGTTGCCATGAGATTTCCGCTGCGATGTTCGATCACAAATTCGTATTCCTGTAGTAGTTCAATCCATCTCGCAACTTGTCCTTCTGGATTTTTGAACTGCAATAGCCATTTCAGTGCAGCATGGTCAGTTCGTAAGTGAAATTTCCGCCCCAGAAGATATTTGCTAAAATGCTGCAACGACTTTACCACAGCAAGCAATTCTCGCCTTGACACAATAGTTCTTTCCGGCTTTGACAACGACTTGCTGAAGTACGCTATCACAACCTCTTGATCACCATTCCGTTGAGACAACACACCGCCAAGTCCAATATCACTTGCGTCTGTGTCAACTATAAATTCCTTGCCCGCATCAGGGTACGCCAAAATAGGTGTTTCGCACAGACGGTCCTTGAGCTCTTGGAATGCGATATCGCAACTTTCATTCCAGCAGAAATGTCGCTTCTCCTCGGTTAACTTGTGCAGAGGTTTGGCTATATCTGCAAAGTTCTTTACAAATCGCCGATAATAGGAGCACAATCCCAAAAATGCTCTAACCTGCGTCTTGTCTTTTGGGACCGGCCAATCCTTGACAGCGGCAATTTTCTCTGGATCCGTGCGGATACCTTCTTCCGACACTACATACCCCAAAAAGCTAACTTGCCGTTTGAATAGTGAGCATTTCTTCGGACTCAACTGAGGTTGGCACTCTGGATCTTCATGAGCACGCGTTCCAGGTTTTGAAGGTGTTCTCAAACGTACGGCCTACGATGATGATGTCATCCAAGTAGACCAGACAGGCGTCGCCAATTAGCCCGGTAAGTACAAGCTCCATCAACCTTTCAAACGTTGCTGGAGCATTGCACAATCCAAACGGCATGACTTTAAATTGCCACAGACCCTTTCCTGTGGAGAATGCAGTTTTCTCCTTGTCCTTAGGGTCTATTTCAACCTGCCAGTAGCCACTTTTCAGGTCCAGCGTACTAAACCACTTTACGCCTGTAAGCATGTCCAGCGTGTCATCAATTTGGCAAGGATAGCTGTCCTTCTTTGTAACGTCGTTCAGACGGCGGTAGTCAACACAAAACCGCATGCTGCCATCCTTCTTCTTTACCAGCACCACAGGTGAACACCATGGACTAGATGAAGGTTCAATAACACCATCCTTCACCATTCCTCAATCATGGTTTGGTTTCCTTTTCACGTGCTACCGGCAATCTTCTTGGGCGCTGACGGATAGGCAATTCTTCTCCTGTGTTTATTTTGTGTTGAACTGCCAGTCTTCCCTATGTCAGCATCGTTTGACGAGAAAACATCGGCGTACTTGAGTAACAACTTCTTCGCCTTGACCACTTCATTCGGGAGAGAACGCTGCGACAGTCTTCTAAAAGTGTGGTCACCCTCGTTTGTGCATCCTTGCTGGGGGTCCCAGTCGATGGATATTGGCACCTACGCAACCAATCCACTTCCTCACAAGTACCAACCAGTGTGCCTTTTTCCATAATCTGTTCCTGATCACAAAGGTTCAGCACATGTACTCTTGAGATGTCGGTGGTTCTGACCAAGGTTCGAGCCACTTTCCACGGAAGGTCATTGTCCACCCTTTCCACGAGTACACAACGATGAGCTTGCCCAGGATTCCGAGGAAGACTAACCGGCACAATCGTTTCCGATCTCGGCGGCAGAACAATCTTCTTAAGGCTGTACACATTCCCGGTATCGCCCTTCCACGAAAAGTTCCTCATGTCCACATTTCAAAACACCTTGCTTAACATCGATCTCACAACAATTCTTCCTCATGAAGTCTAGGCCCAGGATGCAGTCGTCCATTATATCAGCCACGATGACATTATGCAGGTAGATCATGTTGCCAGCTTCAACTCCATCTCCTTCTCCACGGACGGGTATGCGCTGACCGGTGGCTGTTACCAAATTAATGCGCTCGGTTGTATGCGGAGTCCCAAGGAACTGACTTATAAGTTGGAACTGACAACCGTGCGAGAGGCTCCAGTGTCTATGGTCAGTTTACACGGCGTTCCGTTGACCTCGCCTTTGATGATTAGGCTGTTCCCATCATGGGTTTGTGAGATCGAAATCCTTGGGGCTCTTTTAACATCAGCCAGCACCCGCCCCACAGTTCTGGCTTTACCGTTTCCTGTTGCTGCTGGGCGGTGCTGTTAGCCGCACTACTCTCTCGAGATCGATCACCCCTTTCTACAGTTCGCTTAGGCAGCTGGATCGAAGATGGCCCCTTTCCCCACAGCCGTAGCACCTAGGGCTGTATCTTATTGCAGTCGCGAACTGCAGCTGCTGCAACCTCCCTGACGCGATGGGATCGATGATCCTGCCGTACGGCTTCCACCTCCAGTGCATGGGCTAACGCGTCCAAGCGTCTCGTGGTGCCCGAGCCTCACAGCAGCTCTGACTTCAAGGTCGCGGATGCCGTCGATGAATGTCTGCACCAGATTCCTACAATGAGCGCAGGTACAGACTGGTATGCTTTTCGAACCAGCTTTTCCACCCCAAGGGCCCACTGCTGCAGGTTTTCGTTGCTGCGTTGCACGCGATCTTTGAGCTGCGCACGAAAGACGTGTTCCAGGTGAGCGTCGCCATATCTCGCCTCCAACGCCTCAAGGAGCTGCTCGTAAGTCACTTCCTTACCGAGAGCTTCCAGAACAGTTAAGGCCTGGTCGCGCAAGCCTAGGGTGAGAGCAGTCATGGCCTGACTTTTATTCCAGCCGTTCGCCTTCATGACAGCCTCGAACTGGATTCTGTACGCCGACCAGGAAGAAGTCCCGTCGAACGGCGGCACTTTGAATCCACGTAGCGAAGGTATTGTAGCTACCACGGGGGCTGTAACTCCATCCCCAAGTTTGAGGTCGTCCAGCGTTTTCTTCACGTCAGCAATCACGTTGTCAACCCGATTGTTCACTTGGTCGATTCGGGTTTCAGCTTCCGACAGGCGGTTGTCATGTTGAGCAACCCTATCCTTCACCTCCCTTATCTCTTTCCCGAAAGTAGTGTGAAGGTCCTTCATGAGGAGCATCTGCTCTTCCTGTTGGCGGGCCTGTTCCTCCTGTCCACGCTGCAGCTGCTCTTCCAACCGACGGGCCTGTTCCTCTGTCGGCGGGCCTGTTCCTCTGTCGGCGGGCCTGTTCCTCCTGTCGGCGGGCCTGTTCCTCCTGTCGGCGAGCCTGCTCCTGCAGCATCATCATCAGAGCACCTAAGTCAGGTGCTGCAGATACAGGAGCTGCTGACGGGCCGGCCTCCGTGGTCGGCAGCTGGCCCTCCGACGTTTGCGGCGTTGCATTACCAAATCGTCTCTGGTCCGTCTCTTGCTGGCGTTGACTTCGGTACGGATACCCTCAGTGTCGTCCTTTGGTAAAATCGGCATGATCTGATCCCACTTCTGACACCAATTGTTACGAGCTTGGGGTTCGAGACAATTAAAACTGCCGATTGAATTACCAAAATTGACACTTTAATTATACAACACTAATTACAACTTTAACCACACTAATAACAAAATACAATTTTACTACAGATCGCTTAAGTTCGTAGTTGTATCGCTTCGAAGTCCTCGCTTGTATCGCCAATTTAATACTGCCTCGGTCGTGGTCTATACCGGCCTTATATAGCGCCTCCGACACTTTCCAGAACCTTCTACTGGAAACATCTAGAATGTTCAGTACATATCGGTCCCGAAATTTCTAGAAGATCTTGACTCTCCTAGTTCTGCTACTCGATACTAGAGGGCGCTAGTGGCTAGTGTTGCCATGTAAAAGACATTAATAGTGGCGCGCAACAGTATCATATAATATAAAAAACACAAAATCTTCGAATTATTATTCAGTACGCATCAAAGGATTATTACCGGCCGCTTGAATAATTACAATATAGATTTCATAGAAGGAGCAAACACATTGTATTTTATTCTTAAAGAGCGTCAAAAGAAATGCCGATGGCTTGTTCCCACTAGTCTTATTAGTATGACTAGTTTTCGGTACATCTACTCGTAGCCCAGCGTCAAAGGTGCGAGAATTCTGGTACTGAGATTTTCAAGTCCGAAGACAAATTCTCCCTACAATATGATAGGCTAAAATAATTCTGTTGACACGGTTATTCTATTTCTAATTTAGTAATGGAATAATACCCGAATCGTGGAAATTTACCAATGTGTAGCCGTGCCTAAAACGGCAGCCGTGTTAAATCTGAAATTTATCGGCCAATCTCAATTACCTCCATAGTCTACAAAATTATGGAGCGTATATTGAACATACACCTTATGCCATAACTAGAACAGAATGTCCTCCCAGGTGACAGTCAGCATGGATTCCGCCGAAACTGTTCGGCCTTGTGTATGCTACATACATATAGGGCGAGATTCTAGAAATTAATGTACTGTTCTGACTTCTTTTTTAGCAAACAATATATGACAGCAGGGTCTCGACTCGCATTGGTGCATTAAATAAATGAAAAATTCAAAATAGGAAACTAGTTTTATTCTAAACAACTAAAGCATACACCGTAATATCACTTGACTGAATCCTCAACTAGACTAAAATATAATTGAGCAAATACGTAATCAACAGTACATTGGCCTAAGCTTACGTATCTGGTGAGAATAAATAAATTAACAAGAGGTTTATATGACACTTAAATTTAGTTATTGACTAAGCACATTTGGACTATGTTCCCTGTCTGTTCGGACTTAGGAATTCTTCAGTTTTCTGTGGGTGAACAAACGTCACGTGTTTCCTTCTTCTTAAGTTACTTCTACCAAGAATAGCCTCATCTAGTTTTGCTATAGCCGCTGTTGGAGTTGGGTAATCACCAACAAGTTTAGCGCTTGAAGTTGGTCTCACTATTTGAACTTTCTCATTATTGATCACTTCAATGACTTTCTCATCTTTATTAATTTCAGCGCTGGATCTGTAAAATCTTTTGACAGGTGGAGAATTTTCCGATTGCTTCAGCTTTGTTTCATCTATTTTGTCAAGCTGATCTGTTAATTTCTCCTGTTTCACTTCTGAGGTAATATTGTCCATTGGTTGAATTTCTTCTTTCATTATTTCTACTAAAGATGATGGGAATGTCGTCAATTCCGATTTCGATTTAAGAGTTGTAGTTGGAAAAGTAGCTTGTTGCGTTGTGGGTGAAAATCTTAAAGTCATTCGTCTTCTTTGCTTATGTTCTGAACTTTCTAAAGAACTATTCGAACTATTTCTCGCGGAAGTTGAATCAGTGTTTGTGAAGTTTAAGTCTGCATTCACCGTCACTAATTTAAATTCGTCTTCGACTGTTTCTTTTCTCTCAGCATTGTGTCTTGCATTTCTTGTATCAGTGGAATTACTATATTCTCTATTGCCACGGTACACGGGTGAGGTAGTGTTTGAATACTGTGTTCTATGATTATTTCTTTCATCTATAATAATGGGCTGTGGGGTTACTATTTGTAAACCGTCAACTATACTACTTTGATATGCTTTGGTATCTTGATTTTCTAAAATAGTAATGGCTTCTTTTATACCATCTATATCTTCAGGGTTCATCGAGTTTCCTGAAATAAATAAGATTCGAAATAAAATAAATTGTTTAACGTGACGCTTTAGCTATAGCTTCTTTCATTTTAATTAGGATTATTAAAGTGTAAGCTAATATGCCCATTTATTTATTTTTATTTTAAATAAAATTTTAAGTTTTTGCCACATTTATTAAATAGGTACGTAAAATAGTTGTCAGTTAATGAGCAAAAACAGGAGCAAGAAATAATGATTTTTGATTAATATTTAACAGTTGCATCAAATGTCTAAACAATGATACACACCATCTTGCATTTCCTTCTTGTAAGACGAGAAGAAGGTGAGCGCCTTCATGAGTTGATAACTCTTGGAAACGGGAATGTTAGTATCATACAGGCGTGCAGTGTTCTTGCAGTCCACGTAGAACCACCAGTTGCACTTGAGGATCGTCTGGTCGAAAAGTGTGGATTCCGGACAGAGGAACGATTTCATAACGAGACCGTCGTCGGTCAATGCGCAAACGTGAAACACCTGAAAATTGGAATATGTATTTTTAGGATTGACCATTCCACTCTTTTTCTAAACATATGGAATACAAGATATCAAATCTTACTAAAATGATTTGATAACTAACGTTCATCATGTAAAAGTCCTCCTCTTAGGCCTCCTCTTAGATTGCTTCCAAAGGCGAATATTTGCCGCTTGGCAGGCGGGTTTGCAATCGCAGTTTTGTAATTTCTAGTTATAATTAGGAAGACGATGTATTTTTAACACTAGGATTTGTCGTGGAGGCATTTTACATACATAAATTGCGCAAGGACAAACATCCAGACCCGGAGTAATTATTTGTAGGCCATATTCGAACTCGCTGCCCTCAGCACCTCAACACAATACTAAGCTACTGAGCTACGGAGATGCCAAATGCTGTCCATCTTCTGATTTATTTCTCTGTCGCCTCTTACGACACCCACGGGACGATATGGTGTAGATAGTGAATATTCTTACACCACTACACGGTTAGCTAATAGTAATATACTTAATATCAACATTAAACTAAATCTTTGCCAATTTTTCACTTTCATCGATAAAATTAAATAAGCCACGGTCGTCGACCTTTGTGTGTTTCGTATAGACGTAAAAACGAGAACATCCACTACCTACATATTTTTACACCGCCACTGCACGGTCAACGGTGGTTGATCATTTAGCAACTTATGTAGATCGACATCCATCTTCGATGAAGAGCTATGCTATTTTTGTATCTTGGAAAACGTTAACCTTCATTATAGATTATGCTGTACCATGCAAATATTATACACACATGGTGATATCACACTCTTGCGTGCACTTTGCTTAAATGTAGCATTTATATGACTTTGAAAATATTTAGCTCACAAAGTCGATTTCAGTGGATATGTTTATTAATATACACGCCTAACAGAACAAGAAGGTACCCGTAGAATAGAAGTGTAATTAATATTTTCTTTTTTAGTTTTCCGAAATAGTTGTTAGCAAATACTTACCATACAACCTAGACTCTCATCTCCATACAACCCAGGGAAGTACTTTTGGTCTCCGCAATGAAAACTCGTCTCCGGCAGATCCACTTTCGATTGGAAGTGGTCGTCAAAATTCTTCTCGTATCCGACTGGGTAATATTCTCTCGGTGCGTTCATCACCTTTCCGCTAGTTGGGTTTCTGAACAAATTTGTAATAATTATAAAAGATCACAATACCAAGAGAATCCATCACCCCATCCGATCACGTGAGTGTAATATGAGTCATAAAATAAGTCCTAAAATGACTAAAAATGGACCCAAAAATAGGACAATGAACTGAAGGACTTATTTTCTAAGCAGAATTATGTCTTACTTACGAGTATGTCCTACTTATGTATATGGGACTGGTATTCAAAAAAGACTAAAAACTACAATAACTACTAACTAAAAATAAGAGAAAATAGTTTTCAGGATCGGTCTCTTGGCGATCGATCCTCTCTGCCTACTCCGCAAAGGAAAACGTAAAGCTTTAGTAATTACTAATGCATAAGTCATTATAGTTTAAAATAACATTACAAAATTATAATGTAGCTAGTTTAGGTGATTTTATATAGAAGTGTAACGAAATTTTTACTAATCCATGTGCATTTTATAAGTTGGTCGACTATTACACATTTAAAAAACTTTAAAGTCTACTTAACTGTGATAGTTTTCCTTTTAACTTCATTGTATAAACTACTATCGTACATACTTTTACATTTCCCAAAAACAGCGGTTTAGTTGGTAGAGCGGGGGACACATGACTCTGATAAAAAATACAATTTTAAAGCTAAATATTGTTCCATATCCCCAATATTTTTGAAAGACCTATACAACAACATACCATACTCTAGAATAGACGGGTAAAAAAAAATCATCTGTATGGGAGGTACCCAAAATAGCACCTATAGTCTCTGAGTAAAATCGCGGACGGACGGGTAGCCGAACATCGCGAAACTAAAAGGGTTCCTTGTCGTATAACTACGAAACCCTAAAAAAGACCTTTAATAAGAATTATTCGTAATTATCTATTAAAAATTACTCCATTCTGTTCACTTAGCTTTCGATAGAGGGCGGTATATTCATCTATACTATTTGCTTATGAAGTTTTTGAGCTTTTCTACCACGAAATTCTCAGTAGCAGCCCAGAGTCAGGAAGTTGGCGGTGTTTCACCCCCGTGCCTCGGAAAGCACGTAAAGCCGTTAGTCCTGCCCCTGATCTCTATTCGGTCATGCCGATTTGCCATCAAATCGGACTATGAGAGTAAGGGAATAAAGAGTCCACCTGTGCTTGGGCATACACTCGGGCACTATAATTCTGTCCTGCGCAGAAGGCTAGTATTTGCTGAGACCAAAATTCGGTTTGGAGGATATTATTATTACTATTACAATCATATGAATTAAAGTAACAGCCTATAAGTCCTACAGGCCTACAACTGGGCATAGGAATAAGTTTCGAGAAGAGGAAGAGTCCGACGCGTTGACAAAACCATAATTTACGGACTTCATATGATTTCGATTTTATTTAATTTTTGAACATGCAAGTTTTCTCACTTTCGAAAATTAATAATTTATAATGGAACAACGATCGTCTATTCGCCTGCCATGCAAGCCGGATATTCCAAAACGGGAGGATTTGGATTTACAATGGAAGAGACCTATATCCTACTGACTTCGTATAAATTGTTGATAAGGAGAATAATACAGGTGCCGAGTGACGCTGGCCAAAGAAAATCATCATCAATCATCACCCCATCCGGAGTATCAACAAGGAGTACATCCACAAGGAGTAATAAAAGTCAACGCGGCAATGCCTAGATCCTTTTGTGACCTCTGGTAGATAGTAGTGTTATCACTTTGTATATTTTATTCTTAATAGAAGTAAAAGTGACAAATGAGCACACGGTTCATTTGATGCTAAATAAATGGTGTGGCTCATAGATACCTTCATCTATACTGGATTAAGAATCAAAATGCAGATGCGCTGGTACCCCTGTGGACTAAAATGCACTCACCGTACGAAACACAGGAGCATTGTGCTATTTTACACTGGTATTCAGATGTTAGTATGAGAGAGCGTATGGTCTATTCCTGCTCGAGCCGACTCATGAGTGCTGTAGTCAATGCAGCTACAGTATAATTCTATCACGACAAAAATAAGAATAGAATTTCTCGTTTGGCTGTCCCATACCAAATATTTTGAAGGTTTTTCTGCAGTGTTACTTTCTTAGTAATTTCTTTAAAACTCCAGTGACAAACGATGTTTTGAAAGACATCGTCGACATTTTGATTGACATCGGATGGGCTACTGCAGTCCATGGACAACTGCATCCAACAACACTTTATTTAAGCTAAAAACTACAGATGCGTTGTCACCACGGAGGACTAAGATGGAATGTCTCACAGCCTATTATCATACTGGCTCTCTTTACCCTTCAGATCTGAATACAACAGTACACGGCGGTCTATTTGACAGCAGAAATAAGTAAGAAGGTGGTAGTGGTCAGGCAGAGTCCTAGTAAGAAAAGAAGTCCTACTAACTAGTTCTTAACAAAAGACAAAGACACTTGCAAATGCTTACCATAGGAAAACAAAAGTTACTTTAAAGAAACTTTTGTCACTTTAAACATTCATTAAGTTTACTTTTCGCGTTGAAACTGTGGGGGCAGTAACAGGCAGAAGCTAATTTGAAAGTACAGAGTAAAATAATAAATAATTTAGGAAACAAAACGTATTAAGGGAAAAAATTTGCATTTATTCAACGTACCTCTTTGGTTTCTGATGCACGGAGGCTACAACAATTTCCGGCTCCGGTTGCACTTGGAACAACAATGGCTCCTCTGTTGTTGTTGATGTAGATGTCGAAGTTGACGTCGTTGGGATTGGTAAATTGGCGTACTTATTCAACAACTGTTGTTGCCTCAGCACGATAGCCGCTTCCACTGCCTCCATTGAAATATTACCCGATTTCGCTATTTCGGCTATTTTCGCATTTATATCCTCTTTGTTGAACTTCAGCGTCGTATCGTCGCCGTAACCAGTTATGGAGTTATAGTCATCGACCTTCTTCGTGTTGTATCCTGGGTAGAGGCTCGCCAGGTCGTGGACTTGGTGGGGGACTGGGTCTACAAAGTTAGAAAGAGGATTGACAGTTTTGTGGACAGAGACTGTGTTAGTGTTAGATGGAGCATGCAAGTGTGCAGAGGTTTGAAAAGAGGGTGCTTGTATGACTGAAATGGCCTGTGTAGGAGGTGCGGCGACAGGCATCGGAACGAATGGGTTAACTCTAGTGGGTGTGGTGTAAATACGAGGTGTGTTAATTATGATGGGAGTGGGGGTGATTCTGAGTAACGGCTGCCGGTATTGTATCGCAGTCATGTGTGAAACCATTTTCGATATGTTATCATGTGATGAGTGTTGATGATGATTCTCACTTGTATAGGCAAGTCCTGGTCCCATCGACTGCGGTACTTCGAGCGGCGAGTAGGTTTTCTTCGTAGAAGCTATCGGTAGCACTTTTAGGGTGTCCTCTTTTGGAGGGAGAGGTCTGAACGGTGGCACTCCCATTGGCATTGGCTTGGCCAAGGTGATAGTAGGTTTAGCGTGCGTAATGGTGTTTGGTGTCGCAACGGTTTGAGCTTGTACGACTATAGGCTGCATGGTGCTGGAAACTCTTCGGTGTAAGCTGGATAGTTTTTCCATGGCAGCTTGGTTGGGACGGGCTGCCGAAGACATCGGTCTCATCATAATTCTGTTTTGCTTTCCACGTTTCTGAAAATGGCCAAACGTTGCACTTAATGATTATTTAAACGAGTCTTATCTTTTGTTTAGCTTCCGTGAAATTTATGGTAAATTATTTAAGATATAAACATTACACTACGATTCACATTAAAAATAATTTGCAATTGGGTAAGGTACTGTTACACAACTCTCTCTTCTACGTTTTACAAAGAAAGTCACAGTAAATATACTGGTAAACTGTAGAGATCGTTTATTTTTTACGTGATAGAGCCACGCTGCAGTTGTATTAGTATATTGGTTGTAGCACGAATGGGTCAGCTCGACTGGAGAAGAAATACGCTCCAAAGAATACAATGTAAAAAAATAAGATAATGCTGCTGTGTTTCGTATGGTGAGTGTAGGAACCGGAGACCCTTTTTACTGGAAATGAGATATTCCATCTTAGTTACATTTTGATTCTTAATCATAGATAACTGTATAAGAGCTATAGTATCCACTTACCACCTGGTGGACTGAGTGCCGTTAGTCACCCTTATTTTATAAAAAATTAAAACTGCACGCGCGTCCCTTGTTTTTGTGTTAGATTTCATTACTTTTCAACCGACTTCAAAAAAGGAGGAGGTTCGATTGTTTTATTTTATGTGTTACCTCGGAACTTTTTTCTAGATGAACCGATTTGAATGATTCTTTTTATTCGATAGCTGGGGCTTTTCATGTGGTCATATACATTTGAATCAAGATCTGACCAGTAGTTTCTCAGTTATCCTTAATAATGCGCATTTAATTGACTTCGACTACATTGATGATGTTCACATTTTATTTATATTGAAGTCGGTTGTACAATATTTTTAATTTTACCACTTGTATTATGTCAAATATAATAAAAATGCTAAAATGTAATAAAACACAATAACAAGGGCACGTAGATTTCTGACTTCACGATATTTAATATCTACTAAACCATTACTATCACAGCCTTTCATAGTCCTCTGCAGAACATAGGTATCCACATATGGGGATATTTGCCATATTTGTCACACTTGGCAAACGAGTTGGCAACCGCAGTTGTTTTTATATTTGAAATGAAAACTTGTTTAGCCGCGTTTTTTGGTAGGGGAAAGACTAATGGATTCGCGTCACCGATGACCTCGACATGCTCGTGACGTATTGCGATACTTCACGAGCCGAGAGTCTACTACGTGTCGCTAGTCATCAGTCACATTTAGTTTTCACTTCTGTCGGCTGTCCTTATGACTGCCTCTGTTTCTTTTTTAGTTACTGTTAAGAAGACCATCTCCTGATTCAGTTTCGATGTTGAAATGGGGTTGTGGATATTCTTACGTCGCCAATACATAGTTAAATACCTCCGAAAAATACAAGGAGCCTTCCTTGTATTTCTCGTAGATATTTCCTTCCTTGCGTGCATTTTTAAATTAAACAATCCTTACTAGTATAATGTAATAATGATGTAATGATACTGTAATTGTATATTGTATGTGTACTGTAACTGTGTGTGTGTGCGTTTATTATAATATAATTATACTGGTATGCTGTATCAGTATAACTACTGTGGCTTTTTTGATCTGCACTGCCAGTCTTGAATTGGATTCTTATTCGTGTGAATGAACATTTGTGCAAAAACACTAGTTGGTTGTGTTGTGATTCTCTTCATGTCTCTTACACTGCATTCTAGGCTACCTCTGAATTTGTCGCTGCGTCATTAAGCACGGACAGGTTAACGTCTTTGTTTGGCGTGTTTGTTTGTATTATATCCTACGCAGTGCTTCATCATCATCTTCATCATTATAGTAATAGTAATAAGCCTTTTTATTTCCATAACCAGACAACAGTATCATCGTACGTATAGACATTTATCTAAAAACTAAACTAATTATTTTTATAGAATTAATCTTAAAAAATATTTAAAATTATATTTATAATTACATGCATTTTTAGTTTATTTTGGTAAAAGCCTCCTCTAGCTTTTTCCATCTTTCTCTATCCTTCGCCTCTACTATCCAATTCTTTTCTATTTTCACGATGTCGCCGGTCCACCTTACTTTAGGCCTACCGGGCCTTCTGGTTCCCGATGAGCCACGCCAAAACGTGACTATTTTGGTCCATCTTTCTTCATGCATCCTCGTTATATGTTCAGTCCATCTCCATTTCAGCCTCAGTGCTTGCTGTGGGGCGTCTGTTAGATTTGTTCTGCTCCGAACGTCGACATTTCTTATCTTGTCAGACCGTCTTATTTTATACTGACATATCTTTTCTTTTCTTGTAAAGTCCCAAGTTTGACTACCATATGTCAGTCATGGGCGGATATAAGAGTCCACGATTACCTTAATAAGTTTCACGGGTACATCAACTTTTAAAAAGTCTTTCATGCTCCAGTATTTCTTCCAGCTTATATTTATCCGTCTCTCTATTTCGTCTAGGTTGTTCGTTGGTTTGAATTATATAAATTTTTCAAGATATACATATGTAATATTCCAATGTCCTCATATTGCTTGTCATGACTTTCGTTTTTGTTAAATTCATATCTAGTCTTATCTGCTGACTTGCTGTTAGTAATGAACTTAGCATTAATTGAAGAACATCTGGGTTTTCTCCAAAGAGCACGATGTCGTCTGCGAAGCATAAGTGAGTCAGCTTTCTTTCATTAATTCTTATTCCTTTCTTTTTCCAGTCCAGGCCTCTTAACACCCACTGTAACACTGTTATGAACAGAGTCGATCATAGGGGGTCTCCCTGTCTGACTCCCCCTCTGTATTTTTATTTCTTCGCCAGCTTTTCTTGTCTGACTCTACTTTTGCAATTTTTGTATATAATTTTTAGTATCTCTATAAACTTTCATTGGACTCCTGCTTCAAAAAAGAGCTTTCCAGATAGCCGAGTGTTCAATAGAGTCAAAAGTTTTTGTATAATCTATAAAATCATCATCATCATCATTATTATAGCCCCTTACAAATACACTGCTGAACATAAACCTCCCCCAAGGAATGCCAACGACACGGTTCTGAGCCACCCGCATCCATCGACTTCATCTACAGGGGGGCCGCCCCTACTTATCACTTAACGGTATGAAACTGCCCTCTTTCCCTATTAGGTAGTCGTTTTTTTGAGCTATATGGCCAGTCCTTTGCCACTTCACTTTCATGAGTAACGTGCAGAAGTTTGCTTATTCCGAAAATCCGACAAAAATACATAATCTTTTTCGTCGTTACGCATCTTTATCATTATATATAAAGTAATCACCATCATTCGAATATAGATTTGCAAGCAAATTGTTAAAAAATTCGAAATTATATTTCAATTAAAAAAAAAATCATTACTGCGTTCATTACAGTCGTTCAAAAGTCGACTGAAGAAAATAGGCCTCTCCCCCTATATAGATTGCCTCACGGGCGGTCATATTACAGAGAAAGAGAGAGAAAGAAAGATTGATAGCAACATTGTCATAGATACCACGCATGGCAGGCGGGTTATCAACAAACCGCAGTTTTATTTTATTTTGTTGTTGTCAGTATTATCAGAAAAATAGTTCTGCTCATCATTTGTTTTCTTTTCAATCTATTGCCTTTTACCTAAGGGATTAAATGGGGTAGTGGATTGTCTTACCAGCACTACACAGTGAAGTGAAACACATACCGAGGTGAATTACGTAAATTTAAGTGTCTTACGAAACAAAAGAATCGCAAAAAACATTACCTCTTGCTTGGCAGCCGGCCTATTAGATGTGTCAACGATAATATTTGGCGCTCCATTCTTGATGCTGACCGATCTTCTTCTGCTCGGGTCGAGGTTCGTGAGTGACTGCTCGAAACCCAACTCATCTCCAAGACTGAATCCTGAAATTGAGAAAATGCAATCAATTTGCAGTGCACATCAAACATGAACCACGTGTTTTTATTAATAATCAAAAGTTTGTTATAGATTTATTGGATATGAGATCCTGGCGGATTATGATATGAATATTAAAAAAAAAATAAAGCAAATTTAATTATCATCCAATCTTGTTGAATACAAAATGAAGGGTACCAACTTTTTTACTAGATGATTACTAGTTACAACCTTTTCTGCCTAGGAATTCGTCTGGGTAGGTGTCACTCTCTTCCCTATTTATGCCGTGATTACATTACTAGTCCAATTATAACTTGACCAATAATGTGAAGGTGAGTTAAATGTTTACCTGGGACAAATAGTCCGACTAGGTAAGTCCAACTTCGACCGAGAGGTAAATTGACGGATTCAACTCGGCTGGGCAGCGTTCGGGAAATTGCGACACATCTTCTCATCAGGTATACCTCAACACTTGAAAACGAGATTGTACAACCAGTGCGTGATGCCAGTGATGACCTATGGAACTGAGACGTGGTCCTTCACTGCTGGCTGTATGAGAAAGCTCAAGGTCGCTCAGCGAGCTATGGAGAGGGCTATGCTCGGAGTTTCTCTGCGTGATAAACTTAGAAATGAGGATATCCGCAGTAGAACCAGAGTAACCGACATAGCCCAACGGATTAGTAAGCTGAAGTGGCAATGGGCCGGCCATATAGCTCGAAGAACCAACAACCGATGGGGAAAAAAGGTTCTCGAGTGGCAGCCTCGTACCGGTAGGCGAAGTGTAGGGCGACCCATCACTAGATGGAGTGACGACCTGGTAAGACATGCAGGAAGTCGATGAATGCAGGTGGCTCAGGACCGTGCTTTGTGGCATTTCTTGGGGGAGGCCTATGTTCAGCAGTGGACTTGTGAAGGGCTGTAATGATGATGATGATGATGAGTTAAATGTTTTAAAATATTTCTGATAGTTAAGAGAAAATAAAAATCACATAATTTTCTATATACTAGGAAAGCTAGTACCACTACTAATATGCCCGTTACATATACTTGTTGATCGGGACATTAATCGAATGGCGGATTCGAACCCAGGACCTTAATCTTAATCGTCACCTCTGAGGACAAAGATGAATGCCTCGTTTCCAGTAAAAACGGTCTCCGGTTCTCTACACTCACCATACAAAACACAACAGCATTAAGCTGCTATTTCACGCAGGTATTCTGTGGAAGCGCGGTCCTTCCCCGGTCGAGCCGACCCATTCGTGCTACAACCATAATATAGCTGCAGCGTGGTTTTAATGCGTGTATAGTTATCATTATTATTTTGAAGGATTGTTCTTGCTCCTATGAGCCGTTATTAACAGCCTCACGCCATATAAGAATACAGTAGTTTCGTTTACTATCTATTTTTAGAAATATGGTATGGTGTATGTGTATGGTGGTTTTTATACGCGGTAGAGCCATGCTGCAGCTATATTAATAGTATAGTTGTAGCATGAATGGGTCGGCTCGTACCGGGAAGGACCACGTTCTCACAGAATACCAGCGTAAAATAGCAGCTTAACACTGCTGTGTTTCGTATGGTGAGTGTAGAGAACCGGAGACCATTTTTACTGGAAAAGAGGAATTCCATCTTAGTCCTCACGGGTGACAACGCATCTGCATTTTGTTTCTTTATTGAGGATAGATGCAGATGTCTATGGGTGACAGCAACCGCTTACCATCAGGTGGACTGTGTGCTCGTTTGTAACCCTATCCTAAAAAAAATGGTATAGTCTTATATAGTTGGTTATTATATTATATAGTAGGGTCGGCAACTCTGGAAACACTAGAAAATCACTTCACGATCAGTCACGTAACCGTAACAAATATTTTGTATTTTGCATCGAACAAAGAACACGCGTCGCAGTGTTAACAAGGTCACGTGATCATTATCTTGTTATTCATTCAACGTTATAATAATAACGTTTTCATTGAGGGAGTGTTTGCATTTTTTTTTGTTAGAGTTATGTTTGCTCACCGTTTAATGGCGGTGTAAGAATATCCACTAATCGTCCCGTGGGTGTCGTAAAAGGCGACAGAGGGAAATAAACCAGGAGATAGGCAGCAACCACTTTCAACTAACAAATTAACAACGATAAAATAAAAAGCCAGTCCACCTGTCAATCGTGGCTACTATGGCAAATTAAGAGGCTATCTAAGGGGGAAGCCTATGTTCAGCAGTGGACTTTTAATAGACTGTAACGGTAACGATGTTTACTCAGGGAGATAAATGCTCGCCCTTAAATTTATTAAGGCACGAGCAAACCGAGTTTGATCCCCGCTGACACTAAGGACATTGTCAACCGCAATTACAAGAATGCCACGCTTGGCTGCAGCCTTCAATTATTTTGAGTTGTTATCAGGAAGATGCTGCTTCCTATCTCCTGTGTCAGTTTTCCCTCTGTCACTTCTTACGAAACCCACGGGACGATATGGGGGTAGTAGATATTCTTACACTGCCACTATACAGCGACGTATCTTTTTTTTATCATTCAAATAAGTTTTATTTACATAACATAATATACAATATTTTATTATATACAATATTAAAAACAAAATATATACTAGAACAATGAACCTAAAATTAAAAACCTTAAAAATATATTACAATAACTAAAATATATTATTAAAAGGGAGGCCCTTTAGGCAAGGTTCCGAAGATACTGGCAGGCTTCCCCCTTTGAATAGCTAGACTAATTCTTTGTCCGAGGTAGCTGCCAGCTCTTCGGTCTCCTGTGACGTCGACTAACCTTTTTGCTATTTCCTTAAAAAGCCTTATAGTGCTAGGACCCCACGGACCAAGGGTCTCGACACCGAATGGGACGTAACTATATTTGGCCTACAAATGTTTCTAACGAGTTTGGTGTCAAATGACTTTATCCTAGTGTGCTATTACTTTTAGGATAGTTGATAGAAAGAAAAAATAATAACATTTTAGATTTTCATTGTTATGAACCACTATAATTTTAGGCTGTGGGACAAATCTTAGTCCTCAGTGGTGATAGCGCATCTGCAGCTTTTTTTGTTTGGAGTTGGTTCAAGGTGTGCATGGACGTGGTGTGTGTGTCACTTCAGTTTAATAAACGTTTTACGTGGTAGAGCCATGCTGCAGCTATATTAATAGTATAGTTTTAGCACGAATGGGTCGGCTCGACCGGGGAAGGACCACGCTCTCAAAATACCAGCGTAAAATAGCAGCTTAATGCTGCTGTGTTTCTTATGGTGAGTGTAGAGAACCGGAGACCCTTTTTACTGGATAAGAGGCATTCTATCTTAGTCCTCACGGCTGACAACGCATCTGCATTTAAATTTGAAAACGAAGATAGATGTAGATGTCTATGGGTCACAGCAGTCACTTACCATCAGGTGGACTGTGTGATCGTTTGTCACCCTTATTCTATAAAAAAAAAATTAAAGAAAAAAACTTAACTTCTTTATGAGCCTTCTAACTTAATCGAATAATATTTTCAAAGTTAGGTAGTAGTTAGTAGCTAGTAGAACATTAATGCAACACTAGACTTAGTAATTAAAAAGCAAAGGCCACACAAACATAAAAACGAGAATTATGGTGCTTTTTAAAACTAATGTTTATAATATTTATTCAAAATAATGCAGTAGGTAATAATACAGAGTACAAAATTTAAAACAAGGAAGTCGTGCCTGATTTGAGTGGATACACTGTTCGGCTCATGTAGGTGTTTAATATATTAACGTCATACTTCGTGTATGACGTTTATAATAGAGCAGAAAATGTGTTATAAAATTTTTATAGCAGAGGGGGCAAACAGTCAGGTTGGTCGAACAGAGTACTGATAACAGTATCGTCCAGGCCAGACCAGAGTGGTTGCTCGTAGGGACATACTAGTTTGCAGCTGTATGGGATGACTTGAGAGAAAGGTGTCATCTTGTCCATGCATGGTCGAAGGGACGCACTCTTTCAATTATTGTATGATTGATCTACAAGAGAGTATGTGTTGTTAAAGCGTACCCTTATCTTCTATCGATGCTAATAGTGCCGTGCAAGCTATACAATGAGCTGTGTGTCTGTGTGTGCTTAGTGGAAAGAATCAGTTGTCCGGTCCATGTTGTCATATGAGATGACGACTGGTCGAAGGGGCGCTGTCGCTCACTGAGTTAGCTGACGTCATATGCGATGACGGATAGAGAGCCAGTTGTCCGGTCCACGTTGTCATATGAGATCAAGGCTAGTCAAAAGGACGCCTTAGCTAGTGTTAGTTTGCATGAGGTCAAACTTAATCACCTTGCGTATGTGTGTATAAATGTCCAAAGATAGGGACTGTGTACCTATTTATGTCAGGATAGACGAGTGAAAGAAGTGGTGATTAATAGTGTTTGGTACAGGAATTCATGACGATACACGCCCGAGGACGGTCGTATGTCAGGATTGGCAGTGTCGGCACATCTATAAAATACTGGCCAGATCGAGCTTCGTATCTGTGGTAACGTGGCAACCGTTGTTGCTTATAGGATTTTTGAGAAAAACATCATCGAGAAGCGTACCATATATTTGCGACGAATTTCTAACAATTTTATGTTGTAATGCACGCATATATGCACCATCCATCATGCGTGCATTAGAAGATGATCCTCTTTCGCATATATATATATAATTAGCGTGGCTTAGCCACAGAACAGCGACCGTCTCGTTATCCGAATAAAATTGATAGGTTGACCATGTCATGTTATGTCTAGGCTGTTAAGTGAAAGGCATTAAGCTAGTCGGCTGCGACAGATGTTCTGAGTGACTGACTCATCTATCAACGCACAGCCCAAACCGCTAGACATAGAAATCTGAAATTTGGACAGTAGCTACCTTTTATAACTTTCTTAGTTTTTTTTTTGGTATTTAGAAAAATTTCCCCTAAGGAGTATATATATTATATGATAGATATTATATATGTATATATATATATTATATATATATATATATATATATATATATATATATATATATATATATATATATATATATATATATATATATATATATATATATATATATATATATATATACATAAGCCAAATACCACTGACTGACTCATCACGAGATCTCTAAAACCATACACCCGATTGACTTGAAATTTAATACTCATTTTGCAATGTAGACGCTCACTAAGAACGGATTTTACGATAGTCCCATCAAAAAAAAATTGATTTTGCAATAAAATATCACCGTGCGCCCAGCAAAGCGATATCACCTAGTACATATATAAAATAGCGGTATGCGTGTGTTCGTAATTTTATTTCATTCCTAAACGAGTTGACCGATTTAAACGAATTTTTTATGGGGTACTAAAGGGGTCACTTGGATAGTTCTTAGCTATAGTTGGACTCGGTAGGTGGCGCTGTTGTCGAGATCTAGAAATCACCCGTGCGAAGTCGGGGCGGATCGCTAGTAATTTAATAAAACGAGAATATTTATAATAGCTATTCATTCATTATTCATAAACCCTATTAAAAGACTACTGTTGAATAAACGTCTCCGCCATAGACAGCCTTATAGAGAGGATATTTGCCATAGTTGCCACGCCAATACATTGCCATGCCATTACTCCTAGAAAAACTAACGCAGAAGATAGACTTCTGCGTTAGTTTTTCTAGGAGCAGCATCTTTCTGATAACAACTCAATAATAATAAAAAAACTGTGGTTACCTGCCAAGCCGCCACGTTTTATTACAGCTTTATTAGAGCAAATAACCTATGAGGTAAGATTTGAGCGATGCCTATGTACAGCAGTGGACTTTTGATGGGTCGTATTTAATGAACTATATATTATCTATACATATAACATATAATAAATCTGTCTGTAATTCTAATATTTTCTGGAAAAACAAGTCCACGGGACTAAATAAAGGGCACTGAAGCCAAATTAGTGGTTTTTATATTTTTTGTCTGTGTATTCCCGATTCACGCAAAAACTACTGAACAGATTTCCATGAAATTTTGTGTGTAGGTAGTTAGGGACCTTATAGCCAACTTATAGACTACTTTTTATCCGATTACGGAACTTCAAAAAAGGAACGTTAAGTATTTTTCTTCCTTTAGACGTTAATTTCTATTTTATATGATTGATTGATGTATTTTTTAAAGAAATAAATTATTTATAAATAAAGCCTAAATTTAGTTTTAACCTTTGCGTAATAAATTGAACTACGCCGATAATCTACGTTGCACTTTTTCAAAACAGTGCCATCTAATGTAAAATACAAAAAGTAGTAACATTTTACCTCCAGTCACTAATAAATTAAATAACATAAATAGCTTACATTTATGTTTTTAAATAATTTAATACATAATGATTTGAAAATTCTAACGTTATATTTTAAGTTATTTCGTTGTTTCATTTTAGTAGGAATAAATGAATTTTATAAGTAGTACCTAACTAATTACTACTTAAATAAATAATAGTGACATCTATCGAAAATCATAAAATCTGAAATGTTTCTAAGTTTAATTTCTAATCTATAAAAAGTTATTAGTACGTATTAGTTTCTTTTATCTACATCTACAATAATAATATTATAAAGAGAAAACTTTGTTTGTTTGTTTGTTTGTTTGTTTGATTGTAATGAATAGGCTCATAAACTATTGGACCGATTTTAAAATTATTTCACCATTCAAGCTACATTATCCACGAGTAATATAGGCTATATTTAATTTTGAACAAAAATAGGGTTCCGTAAGATTTTAGGGTTTTTCGGACACAAGGTGTAAAAATCAACCAAAAGTTACTTATTTTGCGTACCCTGCCTAAACTATTAAAGATAGAACCATAAAATGTTCTAAGTAATTGTAGATCTTATAAATATCTACAAAAAGTCCGCGACATACTATACCTATCTATGTCAGTGAGGCACAATAACCATTTTTTATTGAAAAATCTTGATTTTTTGGACTACATTTAAACGCGTTTATTTTACTCATGCTATTAATCCTTATCAAAATAAATTATTTCATCACTAATTACAGTTAATGTAGATAATATTTGGTCTTTGAATGATTAAAATTGGACGTTTGGTTCTGAAGTTATAGCTAAATTAAAATATTACGATTTCTGCTGCGGCCGTTGCGAAGTAGGTTACAAGGCCCGGTGAGCGTGTGGGAGGAGTTTAGATCTATGAGTAAGGTACCACGCGGCCCTCCCTACGCAGCGGTCGTGCGTGAAGTCTAATAATTTTCGTGCGATTTTTTAGGTTCCGTTCTTTAAACTACACCTACGCAAAGTTCTTCTCAGAGCTAAACAACAGTTCTTCTTAGAGCTAAACAACAGTTCTTCTTAGAGCTAACAACAGTTCTTTTCAGGGCTAACCAACAGTTCTTTTCAGGGCTTACCAACAGTTCTTTTCAGGGCTAACCAACAGTTCTTTTAGGAGCTAGAATATTACACGCTAATAACATTATCTTAAACATTTGAAAATGCCTAAGAGCCAGGTCTCAACTTTCTAAACATAGTTCTCAAGCACGGGCAGCAAAAATACGTCGTATGGGAGAATCTTCACCTGAACGTTCACAACGCCTTGCTGAACAAAATCAGAGAAACTCTCAGGTACGCGCACGAGGTCAGTGTCGAACGTTCAACGCCTACAAAACAAAATCTGAGAACCTCTGAGTTACGTGCACGAGAGTCGAGTGTCAGGCGTTCGCAACGCCTTGCCGTACAAAGCTTGAGAACCTCTGAGCTACGCGCTCAAGAGTCGAGGCTGGAGCGTTCCCAACGTCTTCATGAACAAAATGTAAGGACCTCTGACTTGCGCGAACGAGTCGAGTGTCGAGCGTTCGCAACGCCTTGCCGTACAAAGCTTGAGAACCTCTGAGCTACGCGCTCAAGAGTCGAGCCTGGAGCGTTCCCAACGTCTTCATGAACAAAATATAAGGACCTCTCAGTTGCGCGAAGAGGTCAGTGTCGAGCGTTTGCAGCGACTTAGAGCTCAGGCAGAGAGACAGCAGTTGTCCACAAATAGAGTTCGGTCGAATTTTAGCTAACAGCAACAGACTGGCTTTCAGATATGATCCGCGGTTTGATTATGCACAACAAGCGTCCGTCAAATCAGGTCATGAATAAGATCTGCTCTAACTGCTCTGCCAAGAAATGGGCGGACGAACCTAATGGTATGTGCTGTGCTTCAGGTAAAGTTTGTCTTCTAACCTGCAGGAGCCGCCACAACCAATAAAAATCTTTGACTAATAACCATCCATTATCTGGGCATTTTTAACAAACATACGTAAATACAATAGTTTTTTCAAATGACTTCGTTTGGCAAAAAGAAATCAGGGAAGGAAATTTTATGCCCACTTTTAAAATTGAAGGACAAGTGTATCATCTAATTGGTAGCCTTTTACCACCATCAGGCCAAAACCACAGTTCTTGCAAATATATTTTATTTCGGATGCAGACCAGTTATCGTTGCGATCAAGCATCGCACCAACCTTAAAATGGATTTAATTCACGAATACAGACCGCTTTAAATAATCATAACGTGTACATACGAAGTTTTAAACAAAACTTAGAACAACTCCTCAGATAATTTAAAGTTAATTATTCATTCAGATCACTCCACAGACAGCACACAGAGGCAGATATAATGCTCCTACTGTAAACGAGGTAGCTGTTCTCTGGTCGATGAAGACAAAGGTCCCAGGGATATAGTCTTACAGGTAGAGACGGGCAGCTCAAAAGTTTCTGAGCTACATCGGTCCTATGATCCACTACAGTATCCTATAATGTTTGTGACAGGAGAAGACGGATTATTTGACTATCCCTCAGCAGGGTTCTGCGCGTAATAAAACTGTTTCGTGTATGCAATTTTATGCATTTAGATTAATGATTAGAACTAACTCTTTTAATCCGTTACATTATTACAGAGACTTATTTAGTCAATATTGTGTTGACATGATGGCGAAAATGATATCGGAAGATTAAATTATATGTCGGAATCAACAAAGACTGAGGGCTGATGACTACATTCATCTCAGAGATGCCTTAAATCATGACGCAAATGTTGACCCATCAAATATCGGTCAACATGTCATATTGCCATCGTCATTTACGGGTTCTCCGCGTTTCATGCACGAGAAAACGCAGGACGCGATGACGTACGTTCAGTTTGGTAGACCTGACTTATTGTCTTTTACATGTAACTGAATGGCCTGAAATAAAAGCCGAGCTGCTACCAGGACAACGGTCTTTCGACCGTCATGACATAATTTCACGTGTATTTCATTTAAAGATGAAGAAATTCATCAAATTATTTGTCAAAGAACAGATATTCAGTAAAGTAAAATGTTATAGGCAAGTGTAGTGGCAAAAGCGCAGTTTACCTCATTGTCATTTGCTGTTCTGGCTAGAAACTAAAATACAACCAGATGAGATCGACAGTGTCATAGTTGCGGAGCTACCGATCAACAAATTGATCCGGTACTACACGATTATAACTAAAAATATGGTACATGGACCCTGCGGAGAACATAATTTAGCTGCACATGCATGAAGAACGGTGTCTGCACAAAAAATACCTCGCCGTTTCATGAACGATACCCAGACCGGAGAGGATGGGTATCCAGTTATCGTAGGCGCGATACAGAAATGGCGGTCAAGCACTACGCTACAAATCAGGGCAACATGGTGACGATAGATAATAGGTGGATTGTTCCATACTCCCGCTACTATATAAGACTTTTAACGCTCATATAAACGTGGAGTATTGCCACTCTGTCAAGCCATTAAATATATAAGTATATATAAATAAAGGTTCAGATCAGGCAACTTTTAGTTAGAAACCCACGATGAGGTCGAAAACTATTTAAATGGCAGGTACATAAGCACATCTGAAGCTGTCTGGCGCTTATTTGAATTTCCCATTCACGAGCGGCATCCTACTGTAGTGCATTTGGCCGTTCATCTGAGAGAACGGTCAAGGTGTATTTACACCAGGACAGCTCATCAAGTTGTCCAAAACCCACGCAATACCACATTACTGGCATTTTGCTCTCTGTAATGAAGATGAATTCGCGAAAACTCTTCTGTATCATGAAGTCCCGCAATACTATACATGGGCAAATAATACATTCACTAGAAGGAAGCGTGGTGAAGATGTAGTTGGACATCCGGGGATAAAAAGATGCCGCTTTAGGTAGTCTACAGGATACATCCATCCCAATCAGTGTTTTTATCTTAGGATTCTACTGCACCACGTACGCGGTCCGACCTCATTTGCATACCTTAAAACTGTAAACGGTATTGTCAAAGAGACGTATCAAGCAGCTTGCCGTGACCGAGGTTTACTTGAAAATGATGATCATTGGGGTAACACTTTAAGCGGAAGCTTCGTTATCACATTGTCCAAAAAACTAAGGAGTTGTTCGTAGATACTTTTTATTTTGTCAACCATCGGAACCATTGAAGTTATGGGATACTTTCAAAGATCAGTTCTGTGAAGATATTAGACATCGTATCAGACAACAAAATCAGGATAACACTTCACCCTTCACTGAAGTCATTTATAATGAAGTATTAATTGAAATAGAAAACAAACTTCTAGAACTAAACGACAAAAATTTAAGTGATTTTGGATTACCTTCCCCGTTCGTACCCAGAATAATACTATTGACACAATGGTACAACAGTATAACAGCAATGATCTAACAGCGTTTGTTAATGACAATGTGCCAAAATTAGTACCAGATCAAAGACATGCTTATGAGACTATTGTGGACAGCGTGAACAATAACATGGGGAGATTATTTTTGGACGCACCAGGAGGCACCGGAAAGACTTTTCTCGCAAATTTGATACTTGCTAAGATACGGCAATCAGGGAGATAGCGATTGCAGTTGCTTCGTCAGAATTGCTGCAACTCTCTTGAACGAAGGAAAACTGCTCACTCTACGTTTAAACTCCGCTATCCGTATCTTTAGATCAACGGTCTACGTGCTCTATTCGGAAAAATGGGCCTCTTGGTAAGTTGCTGCAAGACGCGTCGTTGGTAATATGGGATGAATGCCATGAGTCATAGATATACCTCCGAGCTCTGCTAATGTCATGGGTTGGCTGGAGATTTCCGACAAACGCTTCCTGTCGTCAACAGAGGTACGCGAGCAGATATTATGAAGGCATGTTTAAAATCGTCTCACCTTTGGACATCTGTTCAACATTTGAATTTGCGTACTAATATGAGAGCTCATCTACATGGAAATACGCATAGCAATTTTCCACAACAGCTGCTGAAACTGGGAGAAGGAATTTTTCCATCTTTAAATTTGGGCACCGATTATGCAGTTACTTTGGATGAGTCTCTGGGGCAAATAGTCTATAATTTAGATAGTCTGATAGATGCTATATATCCTGACATCGAAAACTTACATCAAAATGATTTTCGTTGGCTGTGTTGTAGAGCAATAGTTTCTCCAGGAATGAAACAGTCAACGAAATAAACAATTTAATTATGCAGAAAGTACCGGGTGAAGTTAAGTGCTATAAATCCATAGACACCGTCACTAACATCGAGGACGCAGTGCACTACCCCAGGAATTTTAAATTCTCTGAACCCCGCTGGGCTTCCACCTCATGAACTGTCGTTAAAAGTTGGCACGCCGATAATGCTTCTCAGAAATTTAAGACCCCCAACATGTGTAATGGCACGAGACTTCTTATAAAGGAGCTAAAAGATAATTTAATAGTTGCGAAGATTATCACCGGCCCTGCAGCTGGTGAATTAGCTCATACCAAGAATACCCATGATCCCTACTGATTTGCCTATACCTTCAAAAGGCTCAATTTCAGTAAAATTTCTTTCCCTCACGATAAACAAATCCCAGGGCCAAACATTCAAATTAGTAGGAATTGATTTACGAAAAGAATGTTTTACGCATGGGCAACTTTACGTTGCCCTATCACGGTCAGGGCTCCCGACCATCAGTATATTTTGTTACCAGAAAATAATATAACGTCAAATGTTGTGTATAGAAGCTCTACAATAATAGCAAGTTTTCTATCCTAAAACAACAGGTTGCACTCCGGGACTTAACAAATAACATCCACAGAAAGAAAATCTGTTCAGCCTGCGGATAGTGACTGCTTCGTCGATGTTAGTATCGGTGTCTGTGAATTGACCTGGGAATCATTTTGTTTGCTGACCGTGTCTTTCCTGGGTAGGCTTTGCAGCGGTAACCGACATCCACGCGGGCGGAGCCGCGGGCGACCGCTAGTGTATAAATAAACTGATACAACTGCAATTATTACAAAACTCTTATTATCCTTATAGTTTAAATAAAGAGATTTTATATATTATGTATTGGTCAGATCTTAGAAATAATAATGTCCATCATTGCGTGAAATGGTGGCATTGCATAAAATTTCAACAGTGTTTGTTGACTATATGATGATATAGCTATGATCGTTTGGCGATATTAACAACTAAACACAACATTGCTATTTCTAGATATTGTTATATCGTAAAACTATTTCATTACACTTCGCTGCTTGTTATATCGTAAAACATTACACACTGCTGCTAGCATATTTTTGACAGAAGCAGAATTTTTAATAGAATCTACATCACTTCATGCCTAATTTACGTATTATAATATAAATGTTCGCGGCTTTGTTGTGCGATTGAGTTACCCCAGTCCCACCTCAACTTATTGTCTGAGTATTAGAGGGCACAGTATTGGTTTTCATAGTTTTAATCTAATAATAACGCCATCTACTTACTGCTAAATAAACTAATAATAAGTAACTGATCAAATATAAGACAATTCTATTAAATACTTATTGTTGTAGCATCAAAAAATGTCAGACTTACCGGTGGCCACAGTCCGGATAAAAAGTAACTCTCATTTCTGGTAGCTCAGATGGTTAGCGCTCGCTGTAAATTTAACAGTACGCGGGCAACCCGGGTTCAATCCCCGCCGGCACCAACGAAATTTTTAATTGCAATTTTAAGTGCTGATTTACCACGTGCTCGGCGGTGAAGGAAAACATCGTGAGGAAAAATCCCCCTCAGAAATGAGGGGAAGCTTTAACTGTTGAATGACTAATTACTAGGTAAATGAAACACACAATCGTGAAAAAGCTTCTTTTAAGTTTTTATGAGTTTTATTTAAGCAAATACGAGAGCCGTGTAGTTCGCCGTAAGATTTCATAGCACAGGAACAAAAAGTGTACGATTCCCGCGAGGACCAATGAAACTGGTAAGGAACTTTTATTTGCTTATTTTCCACGTACTCAAAGAAATGGTGAAGAACAACTTCGCGAGGAAACTTTGATGTCTGAGTAGTTTTAAAATTAGTGAAATTTAAAATTTCTTGGACATGCGAAAACCGCTATTTCGCACTATGGGTATTTAGGAGCCCTAGCTGCTTCTTTACTTTTTTACTTCTAATGAGACTTATAACAGTTTGTCACATATTAAGATAGCTTTCATATTTTCAGACATACCTATTAAAATTTTTGTGACAGTCCCGGTTTCATAGCTCATATGAGTAAATGAACACAGGCTTTTGAGAAAAAGTACATATATATCAAAGGAAGCAAATTTTAAACACAGGTTTATTTTTATTTTTACTACGAGTAGAACTGCATTGATAGAATCTTGAAAGTCATCTGTAAAAGCCGGTAATCGAACCGGTACAAACGTAAATTTCATAGTACGTAAGCAACGCAAATTTACACCACTCATATTTTAATTGCAATTTGAAGTTTAGATTTACCACGTTCTCGGTGGTGAAGGATAACATCGCGAGGAAACCGGCATATCTGAGAAGTTAAAAAAATATTAACTTTTAGGTATATGATAAGTCGGTCATCCCGCGTTGGAGTCAACTCAATCAACTCCTTTTTGTCCTAAAACTCGCTGCGGCCTGTTCTCAGTAGTGGGATGTATGTAGGCTGCTACTTTTTTACTTTTAATAAGGCTATTCACTGCTGATCATAGGCTTCCCCCATTGTTTGTTAAATAAGCCGGATATTTGCAGTAGTGTCCACGCTTGACAAGTGGGTTGGCAACCGCAGCTTTTAATTAGAAGATGCTGCCACCCATCTCCTATTTCAGTTTTCCTCTGTCACCGCTTACGACAACCACGAGACGAAATGAGGTAGTGGTTTGTTTTCCGCCGCCTCTACATGGCTAGTATATTTCTACTCCCGTTCATCATTTCGATTCCCCATATAGATTCGTCGTATATATTCATAGTTATTTATATGTACTAATTGTAACTAATGTATATGTACTAGTTTATTTATTAGTAAAATGTATTTGTTATATAATTGGAATAGTTCGTGGTACCTCGTCTTTCTATTTTTTTATTTTAAGGAATGCATACATACATAAACACTCACGCCTGTCACCCAGAGGGGTAGGCAGAGACTACGGACTTCCACTTGGCACGATCCTGGCACACCTCTCTCGCCTCCTTTACATCCATATATCTACGCATACACGCTCGTCGGTTAAGGGTACTCCTAATCTGGCCCATTTTCAATATATCGCCAATTTGGTCGATAAACCTTCGTCTAGGGCGTCCCTTTCCGACTCTGCCGTTCACTTCTGCAGCATAAATTTGCTTTGTCACTCTTTCTTTGTTCATTCTTTCTACATGACCAAACCAACAAAGAATAAACAAATAAATAAATAGATTGCATATATTACGCAGTTGGCAGGTGAGGTGCCAACTGCATATTGTTATTATTTAGAGTTGTGATCAGGAAGACGCCGCTGCCCACCTTCTGTATATTTTTACTCCCGTTTATAAATACAGATCTTCTCACACTTTCACCGTGAATAGGACTACATTTATGAAACTTTGAAGTCTACTTGAACGTAAAAAATACTGGCATGTATTTTATGATGCCAATGAATATTCAATGGGGCCAATTATTTGAATCAAATAACGCAAATAAACACTATGCCGTGTATTAATAAAAATCATGAAATTTAACATTATTTTGTCAAAACTATATGAACTTTAATTATGAATATTATGTAATTAACGCATTTCTGATTCCAGTGCAATTTACCTTTTCTATAGCCACATCGGAAGACATGTCCGATATAAAAAAGTGTTGTTAAACGTATGTTATTAATGCATTTCTGATAAACTCGTGTGATTCTGTAGCATATTATATTGCCAAATTTCAATCATTTACGTCCAATATAAACACAGATACCGAGGTGTCTCTACAAGTAATCCAATTTTGCTAACTTTGGCACGGAATGATGTGTCTAAATTGAAGCCTACGCGAGCGAAGCCGCGGGTAAAAAGCTAGTATATATATATATATGTTACGGTAAAGGTAATTAGTGTGGTTAGTATTAATAATAACCGGTCATTATTCATAGTTAAAAATAAGACATTACACCAATCAACTGCAAAATGCAACGACAACATCAATATCAGTAGGTTGAGGTGCGACTGGGGTAGCCCTTGGGCCACCCTAAAGCCGCGTACATTACATTGATATAATCGTTAACCATAAATAAATTAAAATAACATTGAGAGTTCGACGGATAATCCCAAAGTACCAAAGAAAGTAATGTGAACTGCCCACAGATTAATAAAGGTGCTAATTATTTATCGTCTTATCACAATTTTTCACCATCTACATATCCTAACCTAACCTAACTTAATCTAAATATTGGTGCGAAATGTTGATGAGCTCGAAACAGACGCTTGTCGTACGTTATTTTTGAAAATTTATTACATTTACCAAAAGTAAGGTGTAATTAATAATATTAACCGGTAAAGGTAAATAATTCATTACTTTTACCTTCAATCTTGGTAATTTTAACAATGATTGGTAATTATTAATAATTTTCAATTAATCACACTTACTGTAACATATATATACCTTTACTATACATACTATGTATATACTATATCTCAATTAAAATTCCAAAAAGACAGGAAAGAAATAAAATGCCAACATTTTAGGACAACTTTACGATAAAAAAACAGCACTTTAGCACAAATTCTTGTGAAAGTTCAAGCAAATAAGGTTAAGCGATCCGCAATAACGTTAGGGCCGTGACACTCATACTTATAAAATAATACATTAATATGTTGCGCTATACTGTAACGATGCGAAAAGATGCTTTAATTTAAATTATTGCCCTTATCACACCGGAGATCGTCGAGATCAGGCGCAGGACCAACGACTTGGCACAGGGGTGCAACACCGCCAACTTCCTGATTCCGGACTGCTACTGAGAATTTCTTGACAGAAAAACTCAATAACTGATATTTTAGCCAGACCTGGGATTCGAAACCGGGACCTCATGATCAGGAGTCTCGTTTACGACCACTAGACCACCAAAATAATCAAATACTGTAATACGCATTCATTGAGCATACATAATTATTAGATTTAATTGATAGTTCTTCAAGGGACGATTACGAAGATGAATATGTTATGCGTGTTACCAGGATCAAAAATAAGAAATTTATTGTATTGCTTATAAAAACTAAAACACGTTGTGAATTTAATTTATAAAATGATCTATTGGTAACTCACGGTTATGTTTCGGTAAGAGTAGGGCGACCACTCACTAGATGGAGTGGAGTAACGACCTAGTAAGTGTATAGATGCAGGTGGCTTAGGACGATGCTTTTTGACATTCCTTGGGAGAGACATATGGTCAGCAGTGGACTTGTAACACATATTATATATAAATTTTAGCTTTCTTCACTCCTTCTCCATAAAAACTATAAGTATGCCAAATGCCATACTCCTCCGTGCGCAAAATATTCTTAATAACTTAAATTCAACATTTTAAAAATCCCCCGAAATAAAAAGAGCTAATGATCTTTAAACGACTGAAAAGATTTTCTTGAATCACAGCTAAGAACACTCTCGATCAAGTCACCTTTCAAACGAAAAAAAAACTAAATCTGTTCATTCGTATGGGAGCTACGATGCCACAGACAGACACACAGATAGACACGTCAAACGTAATATAACACCCGGGGGTAAAAAAGGGGAACAAGTTTTGCTTTTCCCTTCACATATTAATATATATATATATACATACATAAACACTCACGCCTGTCACCCAGAGGGGTAGGCAGAGATTATGGACTTCCATTTGGCACGATCCTGACACACCTCTCTCGCCTCCTCCACATCCATATACCTACGCATACACGCTCGTCGGTTAAGGGTACTCTTAATTTGGCCCATTTTCAGTATATCGCCAATTTGGTCGATAAACCTTCGTCTAGGGCGTCCCTTCCCGACTCTGCCGTTCACCTCTGCCACATAAATTTGCTTTGCCACTCTTTCCTCATTCATTCTTTCTACATGACCAAACCACCGAAGCATTCCTTTCTTAATCCTGGTCACAACATCATCTTGCAAATCACACTCTTCTCTTATCACACAATTTCTCACTCTGTCATTCAGATTCAGCCCTAACATACTCCTTAATGACCGCATTTCTACAGCATTTATTCTACTCTCGTGCTTCTTCTGCCACACCCAACTTTCACTACCATACATTAAAGTAGGAACTAACACAGCATTGTGAATTGCCACACGTGCCTTTTTGGACACATTCTGACATTCCACAACAGAGTGTAGAGCCCCATTTACTTTATTTCTTGCGTTCACTCGTCGTTCTATATCCTTATCATACCTACCATCCCTGCTAAATACACATCCCAAATACACAAACTCATCTACTTCCTCGACCAATTCCCCTTCTATTCTTATTTCACATATTGTTTACTTATACTATATTATTATATATTACTTTATATATATATATATATATATATATATATATATATATATATATATATATTAAAGCTGCGTGTATCAGACCTTAATGTCCAAACAAGATCCGCGCCCTTCTGCGACCAAAAGCGATCAAAAGCTAACGTTTTGATTGGCTTAACTGATTCAGTCATTGAGTAAAACATACTTATGTATGCAACTATGCATGCTGCAGTATAATGCATTTATTCAAAAACAAAGAAAAAATATATGCAACTAAATAAAATCTATATCCATAACTAAAATTGATTTGTCTTTACTGTCTAATAAACATTTTTTGAAATTTTGTCTCTCCGTCTATCTGTCTGTCTGTCCGGGCTAAATTTCGTAATTTTCGTTTCGAAAAACTTGGGAGGTTTATTTTTTAGAAATAAACGCAAAATTGATAAAATAAATGGCCATTATAAATAATGTCACATTAATAGATCCTATCCGATGGAAGTGAATAATTATTGTACCTAATTTTAAACTAATGGCCTATATCAGGGTTTCCCAACCTTTCTTTGACCAGGGACCACTTTGATTTCTTTGTTGTTAGCAGAGACCACAAGGTGAAAGAAAAAAACTATGTTAATCTAACAATAAACTTTAATCACAACTTTTGACATAATTATACAATAAACTGAGTAACATTCATTCACAAAATTATTTGTGTTTTTATTGTAAAAGAAATCATACATGTTTGGTAAAAAAATTGCGATTTTGATTGCAACGCGACGCGCGGTATTGCACTGCCCGCGTGACAAGAAAATAATAAATGTGTTATTTAAAACGATTAGATTAAAATCATAGACTTAGAATATACTTACGCCAGTATATTCTAAGTCTATGGGTAAAATATTTAAATCTTTCGCGAACCATATTTATATTCTTGCGTACCACTGGCGGTCCTCAGACCACTAGTGCTGCGCTATTTATCGTATAAAAATCATTAAATTCGCAATAAAATATACAAGTGTCACTTATCGGGATAAAAACAAACCTATCTTTCAATTTACAGAGATTAGTGTGTGTGATTAGTGAAAGAACATCGTGACATGGGATTTTTATATATTAAGATATAGAGATATGTTGCGTTTTCAACAAGTTGGATACACAAAATACACCAAATTAATGGCCTATGAACATTTAAAAAACTATACAAGAGTCTATGATAAGAGTCTATGTAACGTACAAACACTGATATTCAGTAATACAATTTAAAGAAGTAACTAAAATGAGACTACAAAGGCAAAGTCCACACGTGGTAGGGCCATGCTGCAGCTATATTAGTAGTATAGTTGTAGCACGAATGGGTCGGCTCGACCGGGGAAGGACCACTCTCTCACAGAATACCAGCGTAAAATAGCAGCTTAACACTGCTGTGTTTCGTATGGCGAGTGTAGAGAACTGGAGAACCTTTTTACTGGAAAAGAGGCATTCCATCTTAGTCCTCACGGGTGACAACGCATCTGCATTTTGATTCTTTATTGAGAATATATGTAGATGCCTATGGGTCACAGCAACCACTTACCATCAGGTGGACTCTGTGCTCATTTGTCACTCTATCCTATAAAAAAAGTTATAGGTAAACACAGGTACAAATGTAAAAGAACATTACTTAGGCTCATCTACATCTATCTTCTATTAAGAATCAAAATGCAGATGCGTTATCACCCTTGAAGACTAAGATTTAATGCCTAATTCCGTCCGGTTCTCTACACTTACCATACGAAACATAGCAGTACTAAGCTGCTATTTTAAGCTGCTATTCTGATAGAGCGTATCCTATCCCCGGTCGAGCCGAGCCATTCGTACTACAACCATAATATAGCTGCAGCGTCTCAAACACATATAAAACTAATTTACGGTCATTAACTACGTAAATTACAGGTTATTTTGAACCGGTTGTGCGTAATACGTCGGAAGTGCTTCTTGCATGCATGAAACATCTGCATGCGTGTTACTGCTTACGACGATTATGTTAACAAGACGCAATAAGTGCCTGATACTGTATAATATACAACAGAACTGTCTCCATAATATATACCGTGTGGTCGCGGTGTAAGAATATCCACTAACCCATATCATCCCGTGGGTGTAATAAGAAGCGACATAGAGAAACGAATCAGGAGATAAGCAGGAGCGTCTTCTTAATAACGACTAAAAATAAAAAAACGGCGATTGTCAACCCGTTTGCCAAGCGTAGCAACTATGGCAAATATCCCCTCTATGAGGCAATCTATGGGGGAGGCCTATGTTTAGCAGTGGACTTTAATAGGCTTTAACTGTAACTGTAATAATATATAACTATCCGATTCGTGAATAATTCACTGTTGAACACACCTAGAAAAAAAATGGAGAAAGAAAGAAACTTCATATGTCGCTCATAAAACAATACGCTTAAGAGCCTTAACTCACTACAACGGTTCATATTATGAGTGCGCAATGAATGTATTAGTTTTGATATCAGTCACGAAAAAATGGCAGTTGCTACTACACTCACAAGAATGTTTTTACATGATAGAGCCACGCTGCAGCTATATTATGGTTGCAGCACGAATAAGTCGGCTCGACCGGGGACACGCTCTAACAGAACAGCAGCGTAAAATAGCAGCTCAACGCTGATGTGTTTCGTATGGTGAGTGTAGAGAACCGGAGACCCTTTTTACTGGAAACGAGGCATTCCATCTCAGTCCTCAGGGGTGACAACGCATCTGCATTTTGATTATTAATTGAGGATAGATGTGGGTGTCAGTGGGCCACAGCATCCACTTACCATCGGGTGGTCTGAAGGATATAAAGATCGAGTATAATTAGAGGCCGTAAAATTAGTGGCACACAGGTGTTAACGTATGTGTATCAGTAGCCCGCATCCCTGGACTATCTCGTTAGTCCAGTGATCGTAAACGCGACTGCTGAACATGAGATCCCGGTTCAAAGAAATTCTGAGTAGTAGCCTGGGGTCAGGATGTTGGCTGTGTTTCACCCCCGTACCTGGGGAAGCACGTAAAACCGTTAATCCTGATTGAGCCGTTGAGCCGTTACGCCTGATCTCTCTCCGACCGTTTTGGTTTACTGTCCCATTGGATTATAAGAGTGAGGGAATAGAAAGTGCATCTGTGCTTGCGCATACACTTGGGCAGATGACTAGTCTCCGTTGAGACTACCCGCTGTAACCTCAATTCGGTCTGGAGGTCATTATTATTTTATATCTGTAACCTTCTTGTTTAAAGTTTACTTGTCCATGGAGTGCAGTAGCCACTTACCATCAGGTGGACTAGAAGTTCTTTTGTTACTTTAGTTTAATAAAAGTTAGCAACCAAATCTTCCTAAATATTTTTAGGAGGAACCAAGAGAAGACCGAGCGATCGAGATATTGTTATTTTTGCCACTTGAAAGGTCTATATTAAATCTATAATTGCTAAATGTAAAATAATAAATAAACTTACCTAGACTAGCATGAGCTTTGATACCGCCAAGATTTCGAACCCTGAACAGGCCGGACTTTTTAAAGGCGCAGTTGATTTTGAAACCGAAATCCGATTCCAGCACGCAGAGTGACTGCGCGACGTCTGTAAAAGAAAAAAAAAGACTATAATGTCTTGTCGATAATGATGGTTCATGTATGACGAGTGGCCTAGTAGTCACATTACCCGACTGCTACGTTAAAGGTATTTATTTACTTTATAGAATTATGGTGAAAAGCGAGCACACAGTCGACTTGTCGACTTCATGGTATGGGGATTTTTTATAGAATAAGGGTGACAAACGAGCACACAGTCCATTTTATGGTAAGTAGATGCTATGGCCCATAGACAAGTACATATATCCTCGTTAAGAATCGAAATGCAGATGCAATGTTACCCCTCAGGACTAAGATGGAATGCCTGATTACCAGTAAAAGGGGGTTTCCGGTTCTCTAAACTCACCATATGAAACACAGCTTTATTCAGATGTTTCACGCTGGTATTCTGTGAGAGCGTTGTCCTACCCAGGTCGAGACGACCTTTCCGTACTGCAGCCATAATATAGCTGCAGTGTGGCTGTACCACGTTTAAAACGGTCCCAACGGTTCAAATCCCAATCGGTGTCAAAATAATGTAAAATACAATTTGTAGGTCTGGTTAAGTTGCAATTCTGTCCATATTTCTGAGACGGCATTATTTATAATATTGGAGTAACAAACGAGCTAGCTGTCCAGCTGATGGTAAGTGGCTTCTGCAAACCTGCACTTGCAGACAGCTTTAAACTAAGAATGCCACAGATGAGTTACCGCCATTGAGGATTAAGATAAAATGCATCACAGTGTAACATGTAAGGCGGTAACCTAGTCAGGGAGTAGGTCGGAGTGATCGTCATTACCAGTCATAATTTACTCTAGAGGCTAATGTCCAGCAGTGGACTTCTGCGGGCTGATAGGGAAGATGAAGAATTCTAGTGTACATCCGTTAGCATAGCATAAGCGTAGCATCAACAAGCTTATTTGCTAGTTTTGTTAACGTCAAAACGATAGTAAGACAGGCACAGTTTCCGCGCAATCTGCCACTAAATATGAAATTTTTTATCATTTATCGATTGTCTTTTTGCCCAAAGTTTAGTTTTCGACGCCCAACACTTTGCATGCCGGTACCAGGCTACCACTCGAGAACCTTTCTTCCCCATCACTTGTTGGCTCTTCGAGCTATATAGCCGGCGCATTGCCACTTTAGCTTACTAATCCGTTGGACTACGAAATGAGGATATAATACAATAGAATAGATATAATATAGGATCAGAGTAACCGATATAGCCCAACGTATTAGTTTTTGACCAATAGATACAAAAGCTGCACAGATAGCAAAAGTTGTTAAGGTATCACTTTTATATTTGCAATAGCACTTGTCTGGTATATAAAAAAAACTAGTAAGAAAGTAAAAGTTCATTTTATTCCACTACTCATTAGAGATCCATTTCCGTTGGTAACATGCCGTGCACGGGAATTTAATCGGTTAGGAAATCAGAAAATGTAGAAGTTATAATTGGACGTAGTAACGCAAAATGATTCAACACAAAATCTGATTAAAATGAGTACATTAAGGCTAAAATAATCCTTAGCCTCAATGCTTTTAGTAATTAGTACATTATTCATAATAAGAGTGATTGACTTGATTAAACTCAAAATTACAAGCAAATCGAAGCAAGCTACTGCCAATGGTATGCGATCCAAAAATTTCACACCTCAATATCACAAAAATATCTTTTATGGGTTTAATCATTTTTGCTGAACAACGTCCAATTTCTTTTCATCAATAACTTTAGCCTTATGGAGTTTAAAGTGTTTATGTTTAAAGTGGATCTTGGTACGTAAAAGAGATGCGAGTTTTTATAATAATTGTCTGTGTATGCAAACTGCGAATGCGAATTATTAGTGGAAACGGTGAAACAAGTGCTCCGATGTTGATTGATATACGCTTGGACGCTCTAAGAACTTGAGATACTGTTTTCATCGACTATCTGCTAGGTTACCAAAGTAAAGCGATCGATAAGCGCAGGGAAGATTTTGATCGCTGGTTTTTTCACTTTGACAAGGTATTATTTTTTTACAACAGAAACATGGTTGTTAGAAGTATTTTATGCTGTGAGCAACAAGCGATCGAACACGAGGCTCTGCGGGCTACAGCTTCGCCACGACAACACTCTGCGCACTCATGGCTCAAAACAAGAAACTTCCTGGACGGCACACCGATTTAGCTTTTGGAAAGCCTCCCTGAAAGTCCTAACTTGGCAAACAAAAAATCGGCTGAATGGGATACGGTTTTTATCGACGAAAGATTCGCTGGCAGCGTTCGAAGAGGTCGTAGAAGAGGGGTTTGGGAATGTTTCGGCAATTGGTTCAAATGTATGAAACATTGTTAAGATGCTGATGAAGAGTTCTTTGAAAACTCTTACCATAAATTTTGTTCTGCAAAACTTTCTCAATAGCTCACGTACATTACAAATATTTATAGGTGTAAATATTATACCTTATAATTATGTTTGTTAACTGCGGCTTAGTTCGAGCAGAGGAACCGGAACATAGTTTCGTAAGCACATCAAATTATTGCCCATCCGCGAGATTTCGTTGCTTCATTCCAACCATCCAGGATATAGATCGAGTCGGCCTAGATTTCTCTTCGTCCTGCGCCGGCTGAATAACTGTTATTATGCCTACTATAGCATCGCTTATCGTATTGTTTAAAATTGCTAGTGTACAATATTTTGTTTATAATATATTTTTAATTTTAATATGTATATATTGTACTATATTTTGTTTTTATACGTGGTAGAGCCATGCTGCAGCTATATTATGGTTGTAGCACGAATGGGTCGGCTCGAACGGGGAAGGACCACACTTTCACAGAATACCAATAAAATAATAGCTTAATACAGCAGTGTTTCGTATGTTAAGTGTAGAGAACGGGAGACCCTTATTACCGAAAACTGGGCTTTCTGCTCGTTTATCACACTTATTTAATACTAGCTGATACCCCCGTCTTTGTCCGCGTTGCTTACACACATCACTGAACACGTAGTGCTTATAAAAATCGTTGTTTCTTAAAACTTTAATAACTTTATATTAAATGAAAATATCGCATTAATATTTTCTTAGATAAGGGCCAAGTGTCTGAGAAATAAAACTTAGAAAACCTAATTGAAATCTATCCAGTAGTTTTTCCGTGATGCGCGCACAACTGCAAACCTCTATCATTTTATTTATATAGATAAAAAAGTGATTAGGTTAGTAACGTCCATCCGATAGTAAGTGATTACCCAGCTCATGGAGTGGATTTACAACCAACTTCAAACAAAGGTTGCAGGTGCATCGTCACCTATGAGGACCAAGATGAAGTAGAACTTAGTGTACTTCTGCTTGATTGATGTAAGAAGGCGGTGTCCAGATATGCCTAGCCCACAAAGAACTCTACTTATTTAAACGGTTGCTAAATAATAAAACAATTATATCGTCCTCTTACTGTAACTATTTCACGTTACAATTTTTTTATGAATTATTAGTAACTAAAATTTCCTTTGAAGTTTATTGAAATTATATAAATCCATTTTTCTCTGTTATTCATAGAACTCGTACCCTTTATTAGTAGATTGGCATCATGTTTACCGAACTCTCGTTTCCAGACAAACGAGTAACCTACACCGCCACTTTCACTGGTCATCGACCCACCCACGACCAGCGCTGACCGTAAGAAGCGCCGAATATCACATCACACGTATACACTAACCAGTTTAAGCCGGAGAAAGGTGGCTCTAAGTACAGATAGCAAACAAATGAAGTAATTAACAGTCCTAAACATGTTTATAATCTTGTTCTCGGCAAAAGTGAAATGGCAGCAAAAGTGTCTCAACCATAATGAGATTTCTCAAACTGTTTTCCTTCATTTGGTTGAAACCAATCTTGTCAGCCTCGAGCACAGGCGCAGAGACGCCAGCCTCTCGATATTATATAAGATGTATTTCTTTTATCACTCCGTATTCCGCTGCAGCTATTCGTGGTTGTAGCACGAATGGGTGGGCTCGACCGGGGAAGGACCACGCTCTCACAGAATACTAGCGTAAAATAGCAGCTGAACGCTGCTGTGTTTCGTATGGTGAGTGTAGAGAACCGGAGACTTTTTTCTCCATCTTATTCTAGTCCTATCTTAGTCCTCAGGGGTGACAACGGATCTGCATTTTGATTCTTAAACGCGGATAAATGTAGATGTCTATGGGCCTCAGCATCCCTTACCATCTGGACTGTATGCTCGTTTGTCACCCTTATTCTATGTGGCTATTGTGCTCCTAGAAATTAACAGGGCTTCATTAACGCATTCTGTCATACAAAGGAATTTTTTTATTTATGTGTGGGATACAATTAATAATACCATCAGCAACCATCTTGTTGGAGAAAATTTATTTGTATATTGTGAATCACCCTTATGGCGAGGTGAAGAATCTATTAAAAATAAATTACACCGTTGACACCATAAATGGTAGAAAATAACATACATAATATTATATCTCAACCTACTTTAAAAAGAAGAAGATTAATAATTCGATTGTATTTTTATGTGAAACGATATTTCCATTGTTAATTAACGGATTTAGCTGTATAAAGTAAAAAAGTTAAATGACAGCCTATATACGTCCCACAGCTGTGCACAGGCCTCTTCTTATTTCTGGGAGTCTGTCCGCCGCGCTGCCCCAATGAGTGTTGACGAACTTTACATGTCTTCGAAGTATTTTTTTGCTTATTTCTCAGACATGCAGATTTCCTCACGATGTTTTCCTTCACCGCCAAGCTTGTGGTAAATCAGCACTTATAATTGCAAGAAACTTACAGCAAGCGCTTAGACCCTGAGCTACCACGGCTCTTTAGAGCCGTGGATTTAGCTGATTTATTTAAATTTCATAACGAAGTCAGTTTATATATATTTTTAATATTTTAGTTATTATGTTATGGTATTAAGTAATACATAATTTGCTGACGGTACCTCGATATTTTTTGTTTACACACACATTGGGGCGTAATTCGTAATTTATTCGTTACATGATAAATGTAAGCAACATCCGCTTAGATTGTAGCACAGATTGGTTGCTACAAAAACTGATCATTGCCATATAGAAAATTCTCATAATCTTTTACTAAACAAAATGACCGTAAAGCGATATTTTTTTAACATTCAATTCACGGTCATTTTAGTAATTTCCTCCTCTGCTATGGAGGCATTTTGAAGATTAGTTGGATCAGTCATAGACCAACACCTACTCCGTTGGGCCGGAATATTTATTTGTGGATCATACAATTGGAATCTAACTTGAGTAACTATGGTTAGCGTCACAGTCAAAAACTTGAACTCCTTAGCCAAGCAGCTAGGTTTATTAAGCTGGGGCCTAACTGTATAAACCTTCCAAATTCAAAAGTAATATCACAAATTTTAATAGCTTATTAATAAAAATACACTACTGGCCTTGCTTATGAGTAACTGCTCGAATTATTCAGCTATAGACAGTAAGGTCAACCTTGAAAAAAAGTTAAGTAAAATCTTGTGTCTGTGTGTGTTCTTTGATCGGTTTGTGTAATGTACGGATCATGCAATGTTCGCTGTACGGCAGTGCGCGGATAAAGCGGGCTAGGTCCCTCTCGGAGGTCTAAGGTCATCGACAACTTTATTTATCTTAACAAAATCTTCATTCGATTATTGCTCCCCACTCCACAATGATCATAATATGGTGTACAGGCATTTAAGAAAGGAAAATTTGCCAAAAACCAATTCTATCGTTTTATTTTCTATGTCTATTATAAAAAAATGGTTTTGAATAATCAGATTTTTAAATAATAAAATTATTTTTAATAATAACTACCTTTATAAAGTAATGAGGGCCTAGTACTCTATTGAAATCCCGTAACTACAAGGATAAATTTAGTATCAGCAGATCAACACGGTTAAGTACAGCTTAAACTAAACCTATCATAGAAAAACTTTTATCTTAACCAGTTCCAGTCCTGAATAACTTTAATAGGCTAGTATACGGTCTGATTTTTTTAAAACTTTTAACAGTAAATTATTTAAATTTGTAAGCTGACAATGAAAAATTGACATTTTTAAGTTCTTCTGCCATATATATTTTAAAGCAATAGAGTTAGGTGCAGTAGCAATCATAGTATTTCATTACAATGGACCTTTAAAATAAATGAGGAATACGCAATACAGATGCTACCAATCGTCTTTAATGTTCGCGGATTACATTTTCCAGTAGAAGACTACCATTCGCATTGTTTACATCATAGTGTCATTATCTTGATCTACTTTACAATTCAAATCAAAAAAAAATTCTCACGTGCGATCATATAGAATCTAGACTATAATCATTTAAAATTAAAAAAAATTGTACAACCGACTTCAATATAAATTGTTAAGAATAACTCAAAAACTATTGGTCAGACCTTGATCAAATTTATATGGGACTACATGAGAAGCACAAGCTTGCAAATAAAAAAGAAATCGGTTCACCCAGAAAAAGTTATGAGGTAACACACGTAAAAAAAAACATACAGTGAATTAATCCTTTCCTCCTTTTTGAAGTCGCTAGAAAAATCCACTATTTATATATTACCTTGGATTCATTTTCTTATGGTGACAAATGAACACACAAGACAACTAATCCAGTGTGGCCAATCGACACCTAATTCTATCTTCAATTTAAAAAAAAAAGCTGTAGCTTCGTTATGGCTGAGGCCTTAGATCGAATGCCTCGTTTCTAATAAAACGGTTCACTGGTTGTTGTCACTTACCGTACAAAACACAGCAGTTGTATTAAGCTGCTATTTTGCACTAGTATTCTGTGCAAGCGCGGTCCTTCCCCGGTCGAGCAGACCCGTTCATACTTCAGGCATAATACGTCAGCGGCTGCCTCAGCTCAAACTCCTACCGTACTAAATTGTTAATACACAAAATTGTTGCTACCATGGCATACCGTAATGTAATGCTTACCGAATAATTGACTAATAATACCGGCACAAAACAAAGGCAGGTAACTTCGATTACATAGCTATAATGGTATTTTACGGCAATTTGCGATGACGGTAACTACACGCGTATGTTGTAGTCTACCATTCCGTTGGTACGGCTACCATCTTACTTCCTTATATGACAATGATTGATTGGTTTCAATCTGAGCAAGTTAAGTGACAGTTATGTCGTTTATATATTATCATACCCACAATTTTATTGCCTGCACTTTAATATCTCATTTTAAATCCTGCTACTGATTTAAAATAAATATGAGAGGGAAAAAAATTAATATTTGTTTATTCGTATTTTATGCGCTGCCATACCGTTCATCAGATTGCGGTAAAAATTTGGCAAGTTATTGCTTGCACTTGCGCGAAGGTTATAGGCATAGTACAATTAACTTACAGTAGGTGGCGCGCGTATCGTACTGACAAATTTACTTGAAAGTTATATATCATTCAACTTCAATGAATGTATTATCATTCCCAAATAAATAATATAACTCTTCCAAATTTAAAAGATATTTCCACAATTATATCTTCTACGGCTGCAACGCGCCCGGACCAGCTAGTATATTATATAAGCATTAATTTGTAATAAAACTGATACATATATAAAATTATATTATAAATATAATAAATAATAAAAAAATATAAAAATATATGAGGGTAGAAAATAAATAACAATGCCGTTGTGGTAGCCCTTTTGTGGCTGCACTGTGTCACGTCGTGAGAGGCGGTGTTGCTGTTGGTGTGCAAACTAACCATTTTGGTGTTATCATGTATTTAACTTCTAAGTGATTACTGAAATCCATTACACCATGACTGTTTTACAGCATTAAGATTTTCATTACCGAGAAACCCTATTTTTTTTAAAGAATTTTTAGAGTGCATTTCTACTAATAAAACAATATAACTCTTCCATATGTCAATTTGTTCATTGTCTTTACTGTTAAAAGTAAAAAATCAGAACGAATACGTAAAGTCTACTTGTACTTGTCTATTAACGTTAGTCAGGACTGAAACTAGTAATAATAATAATGTCCTCCAGACCTCGTGGGGTCGTATCTGCCATTCGACTACTGTCGTGATCCACTCCTAACACAAGCATTTTAAGCTTACCAGGAGCGATTAAAGGAAATATTAGCATTGCTAGTATTTTAATTTAAAAAAAAAACATTAAATTTAAATTGTGAAACATATATAGCGAAGGGAGCGTACAACCCGAAAATATTTCAGGTCGTTTCTTAACAATAACATGAATCACTTCTTACAACACATTACACCGAGATGACCGGCTTTTGCCTTTTACCTTGAAATGTGGGCAGCAGTAAATTACACGAAAGCAAAATGCAAGAAAGAAAAATATCTTCAATCTCAATGCTTGTAAGTTAAGATTATAGTCGACGTTGTCCTGCTTTCTTCCAGCTCATACTAATGAGGCTCAACCGCACCTCGTGCATTCTTTAACATTACCTAGTAATCTCTTCAATTTTTATCTCAAGTAACTCCATACTTATTGATAGTATAGATTTTCATTACATACATTCTATCCCAAATCGACAGTCTAAAGCAACTTGGTGGTTGGACTCCGTGGGGTCCGTCTGGGCAGGTACCACCGTCTTACCTAATTCTGCCACAATTTGGCAGCAGAATTGTAAAGGCGCTACAGTGTAAAAGTGCCCGCAGTGTTGTACACTGATCTAAAGGGTAAAGAGAGCCAGTATAATTACCCACTATAAGGCATTTCATCTTAATCCTCAGAGGTGATGACGCATCTGTAGCCTTCTAAGTTGGTTGTAAATCCATGGGCTGCAATAGCCACTTACCATCAGATGGACTATAAATCCGTTTGTCAGTTCCGTCTTTTTAAAAGAATCACAAAACACCAATCCTAATTTATCTGGTATATCGTCACAATGTGTCTATCATTACGAGGCTGCCATTAAGAACTTATATTCCGCAACGGTTGTTAATTCTACGGGTTTTATGGACAGCGCATTGCTGACACATTTTACTAATCTTTTGAGTATTATCAGCTATTATAAGATTGAAGACAAAAGATATAAAGATGACAAATAGAGGTCAAGAAAAGAAACCGTTTATTATGTTCATATCCATAGTCACCTATTCATTACAGCCTATTAAAGTTCATTGCTGCAAATAGGCCTCCACTTAGATTGCCTCATAAGGAGCTATTTGCTATAGTTATTCGCTTGGCAGGTGGTTTGGCAACCACATTTTTTTAGATGTTATCAGAAAGACACTGCTGCCTATCCCATGGTTTGTTTCCCTCTGTCGCTTATTACGACACCCACAGGACGATATAGAGTGGATATTATTACACAGCCACAATACTGGTATAATGTATCTATATTTTTTTATAGAATAAGGGTGACACGCGAGCGCACAGTCCACCTGATGGTAAGTGGTTGCTGTGGCTCATAGACATCTACATCTATCCTCGATTACGAATCAAAATGCAGATGCGTTGTCATCGTTAGGACTAAGGTGGGATGTCTCGTTTCCAGTAAAAAGGGTCTCCGGTTCTCTACACTCACCATACGAAACACAGCAGCGTTAAACTGCTATTTTACGCTAGTGTTCTGTGAGAGTATAGTATCAAATGTAATAACCACAGTACCTTAGTTCATTCCCTTCTATGAACTTAAACCTGATTGAAAAATAAGGCTTGAAGTTAGCCACTTCAAGTTTGTTCTAAATCTTAAATTATTCCGACTAATATTTTAAGAGAAAATCGCCTGTGGCAGACGGACACAAAAGTTTTTATAATTTTGGTACATAAAAAAAACCCTAATTCCAATAATTCTAATTAATCCCACAACATTTTACCACTCTTTGAAAGACTATGGAATTACATATGCTTATATTATCACAATCACATTATAAATTACTATCAGACTTCCACCGTAGTGAAAACGAATAGGTTATTAAACGTTATAAAATAATTAATTATTCATAGTAAAGTTATATGGAAATGCGTCATAACATCTGCTTGACGTCGACCTACAGACAACAAGGAATGCGGGTTCACTTTCATTTTCTGTCGAGAAAGTGTGGTCATGTGTGTAGTGGACGCGGCGCGTTGTCTCAGATGCGTACATATGTCACGTTGCCAACCAACTAATGGAAACGTTTTGTTGACAGATCTACGTTTTTACGAGCCACAGATGTGTTTATATAAAAATATTTTGGCTTAAAACAGAAGAAATGAAATTAAATATATTTATTATTTTTTTTTTAAAAATCGTTCCTCAAATGACATCTCTTTTTTTATAGAAATTGGGTAACAAACGAGCGCACAGTCCAGCTGATGGTAAGTGGTTGCTGTGGCCCATAGACATTTACATTAATCTTCAATTAAGAATCAAAATGCAGATGCGTTGTCACCCCTGAGGTCTAAGATGGAATGCCTCGTTTCCAATAAAAAGGGTCTCCGGTTCTCTACACTCATTAGACGAAACACAGCCACCATTAGGTATTTTACGCTGGTATTCTAATTTTTCACACGTCAGATTTAACGCAACAGACCACAAGTGAAAGCAAAACACAATATGTTTTATCGTAATAAGAAGTGATAAAAATTGAAAGCCGAAGCCCAAATAACGGCAATCAGAGACGAAGTAGTCAGACCCCTTTCTTTCCAGCAATGTCTAGAGAGTATACGTTAATAACCATATTAGTGTGTTTTAACGTACAACGAAATGTAAATACACATGAGGACAAAGAGATAAAGCGGATAAAGAACGAAGTGAAATGCTTTAATAGACAATGCAAAAGCAGTGCGAGTGCAAACACGACATAATATTATTTAATATGTTTTACGTTGTAGAGCCACGCTGCAGCTATATTATGGTTGTAGCACGAATGGGTCGGCTCGACCGGGGCAGGACCACGGAATACCAGCTCTACCAGAATACCAGCTACCACGCTACCGCTACCAACTTTCACAGAATACCAGCGTAAAATAGCAGCTTAGAAGGAGGAGACCCTTTTTACTGGAAACGAGGCATTCCATCGCAGTCCTCAGGGAAGACAACGCATCTGCATTTTGATTCTTAATAGAGGATAAATCTAGATGTCTATGGGCCACAGCATCTACTTACCATCAGGTGGACTGTGTGCTCGTTTGTCACCCTTATTCTATAAAAAAAAATACAATGCAAACGAGGATTATTATATCCCCATATAGTCCTAGGTCAACCGTGTAGTGGTGGTGTAAGAATATCCACTACTCCCCTCCCGAGGGAGTCATAAGAGGCGATAGAAGGAAAATTTAACAGGACATGGGCAATAGCATCTTCCTGATAACAGATCAAAATAATAAAAAATCTGCGGTTGTGAACCCGCTTGCCAAGCGTATCAATGGCAAATAGCCCCTTATGAGGCAATTCTTCCTAATAAAATAAAATTTGTCACTTCAATTTTATTTAAAAAAAAACTGCTTTTATAATTAGTAGTCAGTAATGGGACTCTCTAGTAGGGGAGGCTTTGCGTTAATCGTCATTATTGTCTTAGAACGATTTCATTTAAAAGACTGAGACTCTCTCTATCTGAGTTAAGGTTTTGCATCTTAAACTTGAATGCAGCTACCCGCTCTGGGTGTTTTACTAACGTAGTAACATTATTTAATAACGAGCTGATTCCCGCCACTTCGTTCGCGTGAAATTTATTACTGTTGGATTTCATGGGTTTTGATTTTTTTTACGCGGAACTCAATTTTTTTTCTAAAATAAAAGTAGCCTAAGTTACTCCTTATAACATCAGCTATCTGCCAGTGAAAGTCCTGTCAAAATCGGTCGAGCCATTTCGAAGATTAGCCGCCACAAACAGACAGACAGACCGACAGACCGAAAGACAGGCAAAAATTTTAAAAATTGTTTTTTTGTATAAGTATCGTATATACTTTCATTTGCATTTAGTTAAAAGCTCTTATTTTGACATTACAAACAGACACTTCAATTTTATTTATTTGTATAGATATTATGTGGTTTACGGGCGGCGCGGCGTGAACGAGTGAGCTATACACAAAATCGCCACATACGACACCAACGGGACGAAGTCTGTTAATGGATACCGGCGTTTGGATAACCGCTTTATAAACATTTTTATTATCATATTTTAAACACAATTTTAACGCTCGAGAATTGATATTTCTTGAAATAATATATGCTAGGAAAAAATATGCGCATACATCAAATAATTAATTAAATTCTTAATCGAATAGGTTTTAAAATTTCTTTATGTTAACCGAGATTAAAAAATATATAATTTAATCCCCGGGAAAAAACTTTGATGTTCAAGTTCTCGTTTTTTGTTAAGTGATAATCATATAATATATTTCGATAATATGAAAGGCACGTTATTGAATTAGATTCCAGATTGGCTACATTTTTATGTAGATTCTTTATTTCCTGTTAATAAGCAAAACCATTTTAAATATTAACTTCTTTTTCCACCAAATGTCCTCGTAAATGCGAGGATTTCCGATGTAAATGCCTGTTATAACATCGAAAATCCTTGTCTTAAGCAGCAAATCTTTTGAGAAAATCTACAAAAATGTAAGGACTTATTTAATATATTTTTTTAGAATAAAATATAATTCCCGTGCATATAATTATAAAAATAACAATTGCGTGGCAACAATTGGAGTCGTAATTCTTCTCACACAGATATATATTTAAAATAAATTGTAATTATTTGAGGATATTAAATATAATTTATAAAAATAACGAACGGGCTTTTAAGAGGCTTTTGAAAGGGTAACAGACATATAAATAGTCCGCTACATAACTCCAGTACGAAGTGATGGGCTTCACAGATATCTCAGACATGCAGGTTACTTCACAATGTTTTCCTTTACTTCTGAGGACGTGTGAAATGAGCCAAACCACTGCGAATAAATTCAATGGTGCCATTGGGAACAGAACTGGGGTGTCTCGAGTGTGATGAAATATAAGGCTAGCAGCCAACTCTTGGGTTACAAGGCCTGTATAAGATAATTAATTAGCTGCAAACTTGGTTAAGTGGCTCACAATCTTTTTTTTTTAATAAAGGTAAAGGTGACAATAGCGTAAGTCCACCCGATGGTAAGTAGATGATATGTCGCATAGACATCTATATCTATTCTCAATTACGAAATTGTTTTGAGAACTAATATGGAACGTCACTCATCATACGAAGCTTAATGCATTAAACTGCTCGCTAGTACTCTGTGGGAGTGTGATTCTTCCCCAGTCCAGTCGAGTTCACCCATTCGTGTTGCGGCCGTGACACTTGATGTATGTTGTACTGTATGGCTGTACAACATACATCGTGGTAAATAAATTGTAAAATCAGATATCACATAACGGCCGTAGGAATACCACCAGTTTGACATTCTACATTTTTTTTATAGAATAAGGGTGACAAATGAGCACACAGTCCACCTGATGGTAAGCTGTGGCCCATAGACATCTACATTTATCCTCGATTAAGAATCAAAATGCAGATGCGTTGTCGCCCCTGAGGACTAAGATGGAATGCCTCGTTTCCAGTAAAAAGGGTATCCGGTTCTCTACACTCACCATACGAAACACAGCAGCATTAAGCTGCTATTTTACGCTGATATTTTGTGAGAGCGTGGTCCTTCCCCGGTCGAGCCGACCCATTCTTGCTACATATCGTTAATATAGCTGCAGCGGCTCTACTTCAACTAATGAACCTATCACAGCTGGACACAAGTTATTCCATGCATGCGCCAACTGGGAAGGCATTTCTTGGAGAATGCGCGTTGTTACCCATACGCGTTATATGGCAATGAGTTGCATCGCTAAGGGCCGCGAGTTCGAAGCCTGAACGGAACAAGTATTTGTATGGCATATAAATAATTGTTCTGGGTCTGGATGTTTGTCCATGTGAAATCTATGTATGTAAACTGCCCCCGCGATACAAGAGAAAATCCTAGTGTGGAGGTAACGTTTTTAAAAAAAAAAAAGAAAAAAAAAGAAGACATTTCTTCCCAACAGTTAGTCACCAGAGTCTATTTCGTCAGACGATTTCGAATAGAAGTTTATATATTTATTTTTACACCTTAATATTTAAAAAAAATTGATACGTAACGTGCAACAAAATGACACTTAAAAGGCGTTCCAAGGTCGTGACAATCGCACACGAACACAGCTACAATTTTACGTGGGAATTAAAAACTAAAAAGGCTAGTCGATAAAATTACATTCAAGAGATAATTAGTTGACGATATTTATGTGTGAAATGTATCTAACTAGCGATCCGTCCCGGCTACGCACGGGTGGTTTATGGATCTCACAAAAAATAACATCAAAATCGGTCCAGCCGTTTAGGAGGAGTTCAGTGCCAAACATGCGTACAAAAGAATTATATATATATAAAGATTTTCACGATTAGCATGACTTTTATGTTTAATTTTGTGTGATACGTCGCTCGTTTCCCGGACCCACTGAAAGCGATGACTGATTACTGCATCATTAAGCTAACTTTTATCACAGATTCGGAAAAAACCTCTATCCTGGCCAATCATCAAGAAACCCAATAGGACTTTTTATATTTACAGTTTAACAATATAAAATAAGTTGTACAATTATTTACAAAACTCGTTTAAGAAACAGCTTAGAATAAATAAAATAGATAAAAAATTTAACTTTGCAATACATAGACCTTGTTTATTTAGCGTCTTTGTTGTAATAGCGCATACATTGCTCCATGAATGAATTTCTGACTCTGTCGAGTTGCGTAACTGGTATCACTAGCTTGTGTTATTATTTTATTAATTTTTTTATTTTTCATTTAAATCTTGATGCTACCTAGTATTTATGTCATAAATATGTGTATGTGGCGTACTTTAAGACGAGTAACTAGTGAATATTATTTTATTTGCGTTTACTGTGAGTAACACAATTGACAGGAAACACTAAGTACTAGTATTCTTAATCACTACTCAACTGATGCTTGATCGAGTACACTACAGCTTTCCAAAGTGACAGTAAGTAACGACAACCTACAAGGGACAAGAGGACCGCCAACTTAATTAACTGATTCCAAACTAAACCGGTTCAAAGGATCAAATTAGAATAAATCCTACGGGGCCAAGAGAACCACGAATATAATTGACTGGTTCAAAATAAAAATACTCGAAGGACCAAATGTAGAGTCAATCGCACGAGGGGAAAGAGAACACCGAATTTAATAAACTGTTGCCAAATTAAACTGGTTCGAAGGACCAAATTAGAATTAATTCTACGGGGCCAAGAGAACCACGAATATAATTGACTGGTTCAAAATAAAAATACTCGAAGGACCAAATGTAGAGTCAATCGCACGAGGGGAAAGAGAACACCGAATTTAATAAACTGTTGCCAAATTAAACTGGTTCGAAGGACCAAATTAGAATTAATTCTACGGGGCCAAGAGAACCACGAATATAATTGACTGGTTCAAAATAAAAATACTCGAAGGACCAAATGTAGAGTCAATCGCACGAGGGGCAAGAGAACACCGAATTTAAAAAACTGGTGCCAAATTAAACTGGTTCGAAGGACCAAATTAGAATTAATTCTACGGGGCCAAGAGAACCACGAATATAATTGACTGGTTCAAAATAAAAATACTGGAAGGACCAAATCGAACTCGAAGAGTCAATCGTACGACCTGCAAGAGAACCATAAAGTGATTATACATACATTTACAAACAAGTGCGGGATGTCTTTCCTATGAAACCTACGGTGACACAAAAAGTGGTAAGGAAATGGGTATAGAGGCCAAACTCGCAGACACACGAAATCAAGGTGGTAAGAGCGTCTCGGCTACAGGGAAAGAAATACAGGCCGATGCATCGAAGCGAAACCTGGCATATCGACAAACAGCGGTCTTCATCCAAATTTCAGTCAGAATCCAAAGATAGTGTTATGATAGCTTTTACAGATCAATATCCTTACGCTCCAAATTTGACAGTTCGTTCATATCGTATGACTTCGCTTCTTCTTGAATCGTAACAAAATCACCATAGACTTGACCCATCGTTATGGTGCTAGTTAGATTGCGGGTGGTTGCGCAAGACGTCGTTAAAAAGCGATTATCAGATTCATTGCCATGTGGCTTGTCCTACTGATCTAATGATCGTAATGCACTCTGGCTTGTCACCGGGCTTTGAACGAGAAATTGCTCCAGTACTCTGTACCGTACAGTTATACGAAAAGAAAAGCGGTCAAATATCGTAATACATTAAACAAGCACATTTTTGTTATTGAATATGGGTGACAAACGAGCACACAGTCCACCTGATGTTAAGTGGATGCTGTGTCCCATAGACATCTACATTTATCCTCAATCTAATATATAAAAATTAATGTTTGTTTGTTCATTATTTATGCGCTGCCATACCGTTCATCGGATTGCGCTGAAGCTTTGTCAACTTATTGCTTACACTTGCGCGAATGTTATAGGCATAGTTGAACTCTTTAGGTAGCGCTGTTGTAGAATCCAGATATCACCCGTACGAAGCCGGGGCATATCGCTAGTTAACAATAAAAATGCAGATGCGTTGTCACTCCTGAGGACTAAGATTTCAAGTAAAAAGGGTCTCCGGTTCTCTATACTCACGAGCGTGATCATACTCCGGTCAAGTCGACTCGTTCGTGCTACAACCACAACAAAGCTGCAGCGTGGCTCTAACACGTAATAAAATTTAGCACTGTTTTCGAACTTTGCTAAAAATGGAAATTATAGGCTGTTTTTAAGTAACTCTTCGAAACTTATCAACTTTCGAAGATTGATTGTACCAAGCAATAGAATCCATAGAGATGTATTAGCTAGAATATATTATTGGAAATAAATTGATAGCAAATACGCGAGATCGCATAACGGAGTTTTTGTTGAGCTGTAGCTGGGTTTCGAGGGCGACGCTTTTCTATCCGCTTTATGATGTACTTATATTCGAGTAAATAGGTACAATATATAACAGTATGTACTTTGTGTACATTATCTGGTTACCGCCCCATTACCATTTCCATCCATTACAGCGAATAATAAAATGGCGGTGTATCATGAATTGCCCAGGCAGATTACGATCTGCCTAAATCTAACAATTGAACTAGGAGATATATATATTCATCCATCCATTAGCCTATAACAGTTCACTGCTGAACTTACGCCTTACTGAATATATTGCCTCATAGATAGGATAGCTGCCACACCACAGGAAGATGATCCTTAAGAAGACCTTAGCACTATGCTCAACACGAGACAAAAGTCATGTCTAACGTCCATATTACTCCTATACCGATATTTATTAGGAACAATTGCTCGAAGTTGTTGAAGAGTAGGTGTATATTGGAGAAAATATTCAATTAGGTAACTTCAACTTCCCCTCCCACGAATGGGTTCCCTCTTTTCGTGGCGGGGCACGGTGAGCTAAGAGGAACCTACATGGCCGGCTCATGGTAGCCCTAAGTGGGCTTGGCAAGCCTACTTCGGATGTGTGTTGGCAGGCTGCGGAGAGAGGAGTGTCTTCTCCCCATATCTACATCCGAGATGGGGTCGCGGGGAAGAGGAGTGTTGGTATAGGGGTTTAGCCGGTGCGGGTCCCACATAACTCGTCGTTGTGAAAAAATAAGTTAAGTTTAACTTCGATCAAGAGATTAACCGACCGAGAAGTTCTCGGAGTGACAGCTTTATACCGGTAAGCAAAGTTTAGGGCGAAAAGCGGTAAGAGAAGCAGGCAGTCGATGGATGCAGGTGGCTGGAACGTGTTTTGTGCCATTCATTGGGGGAGGTCTATGATCAACTGTGGACTTGTAATGGCTGTAATGAATGAATGACTGAATCCAAACAACATCGGACATTGATGAAATGATAGTCCACTCAGTCTTGAGGCCAGCGTGTTATTTTTATTAAAAATGCTATAACAAATTAATGGGTTGTAACAATTTATTCCAACAAGATTTCGTTAACACGTTAAGGCCGTAATGATTTAAAAAACCATAAAATTCAAAGATCAAATTGAAAAGAAAAACTGCTTTTGCTCTGAATGTAGGTCACCTATGTGCTTTACGAGTTAGTATAACCTTTGTTAAGTAACGCAACGTACCGCACCGTAATGATCTCTACTGAATACTGACACTTTAAAAACGACAATCTGTCACTATGTAATTCTAACAGATGTAAATAAAGCAGACATCTGTTTTTTTTAAGATAGTAAAATATTAGACATAACATTGTATAAAATTTTATTATTAGACATAACATTTTTATTTTCGTCACAATAAGAGTAGATCACGTCACAAGGTCTCAATATAATATGTATAAAATATAAATAAAATTGAAGTGTTTGTCCGTAATATTGAAATAACTAGTTTATTAAGATCAGAGGTTATTTGCATGCTATTAAGACATAAATAACCATTTTTAAAATTAATTAAGGCTAATATTAAATGAATGGCTGAACCGATTATGATGTGTCATTATGAACAGATAGACAGCAATGCCAAGAGAGATCTAGGCTACATTTTATCCAAAAAATTACATTAATCGATCCTATCCAGACGAAGCCGGGGTGAATCGCTAGTTAAACATAAAATTAATGTCAAATTGTGACTCATACTGCTGTATATTATTAAATTATAATTCCTGATAGCTTATTTTCTGAAGCTACCAAATCTACGATTTAGTTTTAGTTCAGAAATTTGTAAGGTAAATAATTTCTCAAAAAAAAAAATAGATGTCAATAAAATATTAAGAAAACATAATATTATACTTATTAAATACTAGCGACCCGCCCGGGCTTCGCCCGAGTGGAATCTATTATTGTGGCGTTTAAGATTAAAGATAAATTTTTCGTTTTTTTTTAAATGTCTAAGATTTTCTTATTAAATATAGCCTAGACCAGTCCTGGCATTGTGCTCTAGCTGTTAGCGGAGTTTCATTATATGTTATACGTACGCACGGCTCTACCCACCTAAGCGGATGTCCGTCCGCTTAGGTGGGTAGGTGGGTTAGTAGTAGCAGAAAAGGAGTCTTACCACTAAGATAGAAAAATTAAGATTGATATTAAGGTTCTTGTCTAAAAGGTTGTCTTTTTCTGGTAATAGCAATAAAACGATATGCCATAAGTGTTTTTCGTTGTTTTTATTATAATTTGTTTGTACTGTCCTTTTTCCTTCTTCTTGTTATAAATAAATTTGAAAAGGTCAGACTATCGCTAAGACACACGCTCATCCTTACCCTTAGGTGCTCTATTTAACACATAGTAACAAGTTCTAGGCTATATTGGGATGTCAATCACAACACAACCACAAATGTTGACTTCGGCTTAGATTCGAACCCAGGAGACCCACGACGTAACATCTAGGTACAGAGTGAATGAGGCCATGGGCTATCAAATATCAACATGATGTGTAAAACAATATTTGTAACATGATATGTAATTGTAAACTGTTCCTTTTTAAAAGTCCTGCTGGGTATCTTGCTGGTTCTTCCCAGGACAGAGGTATTTTTCGAACCACCGGTAAATTAAACATTAGAATGACTTTCAAGAAATATTATTTATAATGAAAAAAAACGTTTCTATTTCTATATCCAAATATCACGTGTAAGTAGTCATTACGAATATAAATATATGATATATACATAAATAGCGCCACGCCCATAATCCGCGAGGGCGTAGTGTACTACGCCCTCGCGGATTATTATCTGACTATTATCTGAGTTTAGATGGAAAATTGTGAAAGAAGAGATAGATGGGATAATCACAAATCCAATATCCTATTAGTAGCCCTCTACGATATGCTAACACAGGCAGGTAACACAGTTTTCACATTCTTTTTCTATAAGTCTCACATAAAATTGTAACCTAAGTCCATGACCACGGACCACGTAAAAAAAATGATTTACTTTTAAAACATCCAACGTATCACCATCCGTTACTCAACGTGAACTTCATGATCTATTGAGAAGGTCGTCGTTGTGAAACGAAGCTTCAAAACCGCGAGAAAATATAAAATTTTACGATATCAGGGAGTCGATTGCGCAAGGCGAGATTATTTATCGGCTTTGTATTCATATTGCATAAAAAAACATGGAGAGTTACAGCGCGGTTTGGCAAATTGAGTAACGGACATTTTTCTCGCGACGAATTCCTAATGCAGCCTTTGACTCCGAGTCAAATGTTAAGCAGCGTATTTGTATTGTGATATCAACCGTAAGCTAGTGACAAATTGTTTAAAAAGTGTCCGACACCTGACAACGACCTGTGTGGCAATAAACAAAAGCTTTGGTTTCATATTTCTGCTTGGAGGAGTAAGAAAAAATATGCAAACTTTTTCTTAAAATCTTTATCGGCTCGTAAAGTACACAACTAGACATGAGTATTTCCCGTTGTAAGGAGAATTTGCCAAAATCGATCGCAGTACCAGACGTCTCTATATTATATTATTATATATAACCGTTGCCGTTACAGCCTATTAAAGTCCAGCTGAACTTAGGCCTCCACCATAGATTGCCTTATAAAGTAGATATTTGCCATAGTTGCCACGCTTGGCAACCGCAGTTTTATTTTTATTTTTAGTCGTTATTAGGAAGACGCTGCTTCACCATCCTATCTACTGATTTGTTTCCCTCTGTCGCCACGCAAGGGATGATATAGGGTAGGGAATATTCTTACAACGCCACTCGTGTAATGGCGGTATAAGAAATACGAGTATATAATTGATAATACTGGTTGGTACCCGGCGCGTTGTTGCCGCAGAAGAAATAACTACGGAAATATCGTTTTAATAATGTTTCATTGGAAATGATAATACATTCATTGAAACTGAATGATATATTATGACAGTGCGCCACCTACTGTAATTTAATTGTACTATACCTAAAACCTTCGCGGAAGTGCAAGCAATAAGTTGATAAAGTTTTAGCGCAATCTGATGAACGGTATGGCAACGCATAAAATACTAACAAACAAATGTTAATTTTTATATATTAGATATATAACAGTAATAGATATATATATATAACAGGCTATATAAATAGCCTATAATATTCTACCTACAGTTGGGAACAGGCCTTCCCTCATTTCTGAAAGAGTTTCAAAGTCAAAGACTGAAAGATAGGAGCAGGAAGAAGTCCGCCATTCTACCCCAATGAGTGTTAGCAAACTTTATCTATCCTTGAATTATTTTTACTTATTTCTTTAACATCCACGTTACCTTACAGTGTTTTCCTTCACCACCAAGCACGTGGTACTTTAGCACTTAATATTGCATATAACAATTTCATTCATGCCGACGGAGATCGAACTCGATTTGCTCGCGTGCTAGCGAGTGATTATCCCCAGAGCTAAAGCTGCTTCTATATGATGATTGATATGACATTTCATGATTTGACCGATAAGTTAGCACTCATATGATCACTTGTGGTTGATTAAATAACATGATTGTAAGCGGCTTTGTACATCCGCAACTTAATCTACTGTCGCTGATATTACTAGATAAGTGCATTCGTATTTTTAACATAGATAACACATGTCGTAGTTATAAATTATCGCCAAAATCAATAAAATGGCGGCGTATCATACATTTTCCCGGACAGATTAAGATCCGCACTAATCTAACGATAGGACTGCGACATATAATAATATCCTCCAGATCGAATTTCAGTCACGGGTGCACTCTCTGTTCCCTCACTCATAAAGCCCGATGGGACGGTAATCCAGAGTGAGGTCAGGCGCAAGACCAACGGCTTTACGTGCTTTCCGAGGCACGGTGGTAAAACATCGCGAACTTCTTGACTCCGGGCTGCTAATGAGAATTTCTTGACAGAAAAATCCAATAACTGATTTATGTCCCGACCCAGGATTCGAACTCAGGACCACATGGTCAGCAGCAATAAATAACTTTATATGTTTATTCTTTAATTAATATAGTGCGTTTTAATTGTATCATACTAGTTTAGAGATTGCCTTATCGATACATCTAACAACTGCTATAATTTAGCTAAGATGTAATTTGACCACACGGCTTGCAGTAAAAAACCGACGCGTACAAAAACAAGGCCGCCCCTGACTTTCGAAATGATCAACATTGTTCGATTCAACTAATGTAAATGCAAAATGTTGTTTTTATGTAACTTGTTGATTTTGAGTTAAAACATTCTCTATCTCATAGTCACGTATTCTGTGATTACTGATTACTAGGGCGCTTGATCATTTCATCATCGTCATTACAGCCCTTCACAAGTCCACTGTTGAACATAGTCCTTCCCAAAGTAATGCCACAAAATACGGTTCTGAGTTACTTGCATCCATTGACTTACCAGGCTGGCTTATCATGTCTTATCAGGTGATCACAGGGGGCCGCTTACCGATCATATTTTTTATTGTTCCTTGCAAAATATATAATAATAATTTCTTCTAGACCGAATTTCGGTCACGGCGGCCAGCCTCAACGGAGCCATCGGCGCAGGACAGGATTATAATGCCCAAGTGTACGCGCAAGCACAGGTGCACTCTCTATTCCCTCACTCTCATAGTCCGATGGGACCGTAAACAGACACGATTGCAGAGAGATCAGGTGCAGGACAGGCTTTACGTGCTTTCCGAGGCACGGGGGTGAGACACCGCCAACGTCCTGACTCAGGGCAGCTACTGAGAATTTCTTGATAGAAGCGCGCAATAACTGATTTTTTGGCCCGACCCGGGATTCGAATCCGGGACCTCATGATCAGCAGTCGCACTACTACAACCAACGAACTGCGAAATTGCAAAATATATAAAATTACATAGGTACGCAATCAAAACAATGTTTCGTGAAATACTATGTAAAAATGACCTCTTGAATTTGCCTGACTTTTATTTTTGTTAGTATGACTAATTATTTGCCATTTATTACTTGTACTAACTTGATTAAGAAATTATTGTATGGTACTAAAATTTTCAATTGATCACTTATTTTAATTTTACTTAAGTTCATTATTTTCTTTCTCATGTTTACAACACAATGTATATTGTATAATATGTCAAATGCCTACCATAGAAATTATTACGTCAAGGTCATTGGCACTGATTACGCACGAACGAAAGGGAAATCAACGGTAACTTCACTTTACTATCATCAGTCCTAACTTCAACTTTGAATGGTCAAACCAGAGTAGTACGATACGCGGCCCGCGGCCCGCTGTCAGATTTAAACAAGTGGTAAAATTAAAAAATTTGTGCATCCAACTTCAATATAAATAAAATGAGAAAATCATCAATGTAGTCGAAGTCAACTGAAAAACAACTGGTCAGATCTTGATCAATTTATATAGGACCACATGAGAAGCCCCAGCTTTCAAATAACCATCAAAATCGATTCAGCTAGAAAAAAGTTCTGAGGTAACACACATAAAAAAATACAGTCAAATTCAGAACCTCCTCGTTTTTTTTGAAGTTGGTTGAAAAAAAAAAGTTTCCTTGTATTTTGATCACACCTCCTACAGTATCACGAAAGTGACTTTTGTATAACATATAAGTACGTAGTAAGTATAAAAAGTAACAGTTAGAGGATGTTGTGACTCATAGACGCCTAAATATAATATCCTCGATTACGAATCCTCGATTTGGGGTACGTAAAGCAGCCTCAAAGATATAATAATACTGGCACTGTAAGAAAATACATTATAATGAGGTGCAGTTCTCCTAGACAGAAAAAAGAAAAAAGAATCTCACGACTTAATTAATCAACAAGATCAACAAACTAAGAAAAATTTGGGCGGCAAAGCAATTTCAGCATGAGACACACTAGCAACGTAGACACATTTATGGCAAGTCTAATAACTACGAAGTAGCTTTGTCGATCGTAATGCGTGCAGCAATGGAGTGGAATAGTTTGCCAGCAATTATTACAATATCTTCAAGGCAAAAGTGAATGGGTTTTTAAGCTAAGTCATTGCGGTTTACCATTTTCGGCTACACCACTTACCATCAAGTGGGATAGTAGTCAAGCACTGGCTTATAATACTTTAAAAAATCTTACTCAACTTTAAGATACTTGCAGGTCTAAAAACGGGATATATCTCTAAAGTTGACATAATTTAACAAAATAAAATGTAAACTTTGACGAGTCCAGTCGCATTTTATAGTACTTAGTGTGCATATATGGTAGAGCTTAACTGCAGCTATATTATGGTTGTAGCACGAATTGTTCGGCTCGACCGGGGTAGGACCACGCTCTCACAGAATACCAGCGTAAAATAGCAGCTAATTGCTGCTATGTTTCGTATGGTGAGTGTAGAGAATCGGGGACCCTTTTTACTGGAAAGAGGCATTTCATCTTAGTCCTCAGGGGTGACAACGCATCTGCATTTTCATTCTTAATTGAGGATAAAATGTAGATGTCTATGGCTCTATGGGCCACAGCATCCACTTACCATCAGGTCGACTGTGTGCTCGCTTGACAGCCTTATTCTGTATTAAAAAAAATGTTTATAGTATCACGTCAGACACTACCGTTCAATTCTTGGAGTTTAATTCATCACCCTTCCATACTAATTCCACGCACGCACCAAAACTAAAGAGACGATGCGTGAAAGTTTTTGTATCGTGATTATTTACACGCAAACGAAATTAAAACTGCAATGGGATATTTAACGCCTTATTACAAAAATATAAGGTGTAAAATTACTTAATCGTTTCTTAAAGGCGCATGCAATAACATTAAAATTATTATAATTGCTACTGGTTGCGTCTAATCAATGCCACAGGCCGAGAAACATTGTCATTGAAAATTTTTGAGCTGTTGGTTAAATGTTGTTATAGTCTGTTGATATAGTCTACGAACAATAATATAGATTTGATCTATAGAACATTATATATGATCTTAGAACATTATTTGGCAGTAAGTAAAATATATAAAGTATAGAAACCGAACACAAAAATTATTTTTTTATATATATTTAACCGACTTTAAAAAAGGAGGAGTTTTACAATCCGAAGATATTGTTATTCTATATATTTGTGAATGTTAATTGTGAATCGAATTTGATGATTATTCTTTTATTAGATAATTTACACTTCTGGCCTCATAAAATTTCATCCCTAAGGGTGGCAAAATACGAGATATTTTTTTTTATGTAACTTATCACACGACGACATTGAGATTTTGATGTCGCTTAGTCCACTCAAAAGGGTTAAAAAGATTAACTTTTAAGATAATTTTTTTTGAGTTTACTTGTTTTTCGTAGCACCGACTTCAAAATGAAAAATTATTTTACTCTTTCGACACCTACGTGAACATATCGGATAGCTGATTCTACTACTACTTACGTATAATATATGTGTATTACGTATACCTACTGTAAGTATATTTAAGTAATATCATTATCGTTTAATACTAAAATGTCGAGTCTGAAAAGTAAAATACCGGCCTATAAGCGGCCAGCTTTCATTTTAATAACTGTTTTCAAGCAGCAAGGATCCTGTCACGCTTTTACACTGCTGATCGGTGGATTACACATGTTCATTTTACTTTAAAAAACGGTAGAAGTGAACCTTCAGTAAACTAAGCGAAACCTTCAAAAATATACAAATTTGACCTGCTCAAAAACTTTATCAAACTAAGTTTGTATAAAAAGGGTTATTATAATATTAAGGAATTTTTGGATGATAATAACCCCTGGGAATGAGGTGATCGTTTCTGTGTAACATACATGATTGTAAGCTGTTATTTTTTTTAAAAGTCGCGCTAGGTTTCTTGCAGGTTCTTCCCAGGACAGATGTTTTTTTCCGAACCAGTGGTAATTAAACAAAAGAATGACTTTCATTAAGGATTATTTTTTTTATAATTTATCTTGACTAAAAAAAAGGTTTCTGTTTTGAATTTCGAGAGAATGAGACGAATGAAGAGTACAGGCTAAATCCTATAGATGAATATGTTTGTCTCTTTTTAGTGTTGTTTTTGTTTCATCGAGTTTCAAATCACAACGATTCTTAAGAAGTTTTCATTTCAAAAGGAGGTATTTCACATTTTAACTATATGTTTTTTTTTGAGAGATGTGAACCGATTTCGATGATTATTTTTATTAAATAGGTTGTGCTTGTGGAGAAATATTCTACCTCTAAAGGTGGCAAATAGGGTAAGGAAATGAAGTTATTTGCCACCACAGTATTATTTAAACATTAATTATTATAATTAGATGACATTTAGAGTGTGATATTCTTATGGCCAAATACTCAATTTTAAGATGTTGTTAGGTCTCGTGGAGTCACAGTCACTTTGAAAAAGTGATAGGGAGAGCACGAGACTTTACGGCATCTTAAAATTGAGCAGCGTTTAAATATTTCGGCATTAGTCCTCTCAAAAGGTTAAAAAAATTAACTTTTATTATAAAGTAAAAGCCGACAAAGAACTGGAAAGAATAAAATGATTTCACATTCTAAATGTTAATTTTAATAAAAAGTTTATCGACCGAAAATCGGCGCATAGAAGTATTAAAGTCCCGTCTTTAGAATGTACAGTACAGTACAGTTACAGCTTATTTAGGTCCCACTCCTGGGCACAGGCCTCCTCTCATTTCTGAGAGGAGGTTTTACGGCAAGGAAGTTTCCACCGCGCTGCCCCAATGCGTGTTGGCGAACTTCACATGTCTTCGAAATATTTTTTTCTTATTTCTCAGATATGCAGGTTTCCTCACGGTGTTTTCATTCACCGCCGAGCACGAGGTAAATCAGCGCTTAAATTTGCAATTAACAGTGCCGGCGGGGATCGAACCCGGATTGCTCGCGTACTATGAAATTTACAGCGAGCGCTAACCATCTGAGCTACCACGGCTCCTAGTCATATCTTAATTCATATCTTAATGGCATGTTAAATAACACCTTCCGCTCAATATAAGGCAGTTATTTCGATATTACAAACAGACACTTCAATTTTATTATATGTAAGAAAAACTAAAGCGAAACATTATTACTATAGTATAATGAAATATGATGCCATTGGTCAGTCTGACTTCGCAATTATTCAAATCATTAGATAAAAGCAAACAGTAGTCATTGTGGGATTGTGTGATATATGTAGGTCACCGATCGTTTCTGGGTGCGGTTTAAAGAACCTCGGCCGGTAATTGGTCATTAGTTTTCCTATTATTATTATAAAACTCGATTCGGTCACATCACTACATTTATCGAGGCTTTGAGTAATGCCGTCTGCAATTACGTTTTCATCTACGTTTTTGTGTAATCTACATTTACATCTATTTAAAAAAAAATTGGCATGTAAGTTCTAATTTAGTAACCCAGATTGTAAATGTAGCTTTATGCTCCCCAACAAAAAAAAAACAAAGTTAACTCTTTAAACGGTATGGAAATATTACAGTCAATATCATCATCATCTTCAACATTGTCATTCAGCGATAAGATTACAAAATCAGTATATCATTTTAATACGTGGTAGAGCCATGCTGCAGCTATATTAGTAGTATAGTTGTAGCACGAATGGGTCGGCTCCACCAGGGAAGGACCACGCTCTCACAGAATATCAGCGTAAAATAGCAGCTTAATGCTGCTGTGTTTCGTATGGTGAGTGTAGAGAACCGGAGACCCTTTTTTACTGGAAAAGAGGTATTCCATCTTAGTCCTCACGGGTGACAACGCATCTTCATTTTGATTCTTTATCGAGGATAGATGTAGATGTCTATGGGTCACAGCAACCACTTACCATCAGGTGGACTGTGTGCTCGATTGTCACCCTATCCTATAAAAAAAAAAATCAAAAACCTAAGAAGCATTCAGTAGGTTGGACTCTACTCGTATTACCCATTTTTGTCCTCATCAATTTATTATTTCATTTCAGCTGAAGTCCTTAGTCACTCATGTTCATATCTACTATTTAATGTCTAGTTTCCAATTACTTTACGATACATTTTATGATGAAGTGATGAAACATATTTTTATGCAGGAAGGCAATGGATGCAGGTGACTCAGAATCGTGCACTGTGGCATTATTTGAAGAAGGTCTATGTTCAAAAGTAGACTTTGAAGGGCTGAAATGATGATGATGATATTTTTTCAGATTAAAACTATGTAATGTTTATTGCGACATGCAATTAAAAATATAAGAATTGTCTTCCCCTGAGGATTAAGGTGGAATGCCTTAGCCTGCGTGCTGCTGAGAAAGCTCAGCCTGTAACCTGTTGCAACCATGCTCACATATAAGGACAATCACACTTCTTTTTTAGGCAAATATTAATCTCTCTCGAGACTATTTGATTTAAAAACAGTACCTGTGATTTAGTGTCAAACACTGTAATCAGTAAGTGACACTCAAACATTCTACCCGCAAGCCACAAGGCCTCTTTTGAGAGGGTATAGACATAAGGAGCCCATTCCGCTTCGCTGCTCTACTGCGGTTTTGGCAAATTTAGAACCACCAAACATGTGGCCAAACGATTATATTTTATAACTAGCTGTTCCCGCGACTTTGCCCACATGTAATTTATTACGATTGAATTTCATGGGTTTTAATTTTTTGCGCGGAACCCTAATTATGTTTCTAAAATAATTAAATCCTTCTTATATCATCAGTCATCCCTTATCTGCCAGTTAAAGTCCCGTCAAAATCGGTCCAACCGGAGATATTTTCATATACCGTATATACATTCATTTACCGTATATACTTTCGTATGCATTTAGTAAAAGCTGTTATTTTTACATCACAAACAGACACTTTGCAGCACCTATGGTCACGGGGGACTGAGGTGATTGACGTCCCGATGTCAGCGTTAACCCGGAGTACCTTCAGCTATTTAATTATTACTTTTGATCCGATCTACGCAGAATGAACTTACTGTGTACCCAAGCAGGTGGTAGTACCCAGCCTCCTTCTCTTTTGAAATTACTATGTTTTATAATTTCAATAGCCTCACGTATCATCCTTGGCAGGACTCGATGTTTTTTCGCGAGGATTTGTGATCTATCAAATCTGATGTAATGGCGGGGGCCGTCTAGGATATGATTACAAACTGCTGACTTCCCGAAAGTCGGGAACGCACCCAAAACGTCGGGAATTAAAAATAAGTTAAATTTAACGTGACAAAAATCCGTAAAAGTAGTTTTACTTAGACAAAAACAGTCATAGTAATCTAGTACAGGCTTATAATAGTTAAAATAAATTACCATCAAGTCAAGTGCGTACTCGTTTGTCACCCTTCTAAAAGAAATGTAACGGAAGAGCGCAATCAATTTAGCACACAAATAGGCGAATAAACCACTCGCACACGGTTGGTTTTGCTACCAAACAAAAGCAGCTCTTAAATAGCGGTGAAAGCTTCAACGCTACACAAATCGTTTCGGAGAAGGTACGTTTTATTTAGCATTGACTTTCCCGCCTTTTAGCATCAATGACTAACACATTTGAGAAAAGAATAAATAACCTCTTCCTTAACCTCGTTATGACTATAATATATATAAGTAAATATAAATAAAATTAAGTGTCAGTCTGTAATATTGAAACAACTGCCTTACTTTGAGTTGTGGGGTTATTTAATGCCATTTAGACATGAATAACCATTTTTAAATGTTTTGTCTGTACGGGGTAATTTTCGGAATCGCTCAACGCATTGTGATGAAACCTTACGAACAAATCAAGACCAATGCCAAGAGGATCGAGGCTATATTTTATCCGAAATACTTATTTTTGGGAAAACGAAAAATTTATTTAAAAAATGGTGTTTGATTATCTTAAATATAATAAAACGCCACATTAATTGATCCTACCCAGGTGAATCCGGGGCAGGTTGCTAGTAATACATATAGTAAAATTTTATAAAACTTATAATTAAACTATTTATTTATTTATTCTTTATTGCATTCCCTATTACAAAAGAATACAAAGGACGGCGATTAGGCATTATCTGTTAGTCAACCCATACTACCAATTGATCTTTCTTACTTTTAACTCCTCGATATCATAACACTACTATATCTCACGGGATAAGCAAATACCATTAATAATAATAATGTGCTCCAGACGGCGTTTCGTTCATGGCGGCCAGCCTCAACGGAGATTATTCAAAATTATGATGCACAAGTGGGTGCGTAAGCACAGGTTCACTCTCTATTCGCTCCCTCGCATAGTCCAATGGGTCGGCAATCCAACACGATCGAAAAGAGATCAGGCGCTGGACATGCTTTGTTCATGGGTGTACGTGCTTTTCAAGGCGATGGGGTGAAACATCACCAACTTTTAGAGAGACTGATTTGACCTGATACCCGATAAAACAGCCCTCTGCTGGATATGTATAAATGCATATTAAATAGCTACCAATAAGGACTCTTTTACAGGTTCATCATCATTACTATGTTACATGATATAGAACAATAAAGATAGTTCAGACTAGGCTATAACGTACAAATTATAGCAAATATTATATAACACGTCCACACTATGCTATGCTATATAGTATTGGATAGCTTACTTTTGTAGCAATGTGATTTACTACATAACACAACAGCATAGTCTGAACTGAGCTTTAGTCTTTATTGTTTAAAATATAAAGCTAGATGTGTCCGTCTTTAACGTACCCGGCATGCGTCGCAATGAATTTTTTGACGGAAGCATTCGCGACCACGATGAATGGTATCACAAACAAGGAAACGTTAATTTTTATATAATAACACTATAGAACCATCCGACTTCACCTGGATAGGATCTATTGATGTGCCGTTTTTATTATTAAGATAATCAAAGACCATTTATTTTATCAAATTTTCGATTTTTTTTTAAAAATAAAGCTTTCAAGTTGTTGGATAAAATGGTAATCGTTGGATCTCTCCTGGCATTGCCCTCTATCAGCTCGGTTCTATTCATCATAATCGGTTCAGCCATTCCAAAGATTAGCCCGCACAGACAGACAAAATTTTAAAAAATGGATATATTTATGTCTTAACAGTATGCAAATAAAAACTAGGTAGTGGTGGTGTAAGAATATCCACTACCTATCATATATAAATACCACTATCGTCCCGTGGGTGTCGTAACTGAAACAGGAGATGGGCAGCAGCATCTTCCTGATAACAACTCAAAATAATTAAAAAAACTTCGGTTGCCAACCCGCCTGCAAAGCGTGGCAACTATGGCAAAATCCTCCCTATGAGGAAATCTATGGGAGAGACCTATGTTGAGCAGTGGACTTTTATAGGCTATAATGGATGGATGTATAGAAGATAATCTACCAGGAGCACATGACCCACTGAGAGGTGAAATTATTAAATTAACAGTAACATTACAACTATGGCAAAATCCTCCCTATGAGGAAATCTATGGTAGAGACCTATGTTGAGCAGTAGACTTTTATAGGCTATAATGGATGGATGTATAGAAGATAATCTACCAGGAGCACATGACCCACTGAGAGGTGAAATTATTAAATTAACAGTAATATTACAACTATGGCAAAATCCTACCTATAAGGAAATCTATGGGAGAGACCTATGTTCAGCAGTGAACTTTTATAGGTCGTAATGGAGCATGCAAATAACCCCTTCAGACACTTCAACTTATATTTATACATAAAAGATATCTAAGTAGATAATAAAGCACTTATACAAAGCATAAACTCTTAACCATCAAATAAATAGATTGTGATATTAATAATCCATCCACTTTCTCACTTTCACAACTCCCCAACAATCGAAGACACTGGGCGTCATGGTCAGACTGTAGAAATGAATTCGAAGCCGACATTATAATATTCATCACGGAATTTCACTCACGTCTATTGAATCGTTAAAACGATATAATAGACTGGAGTTATTATGATGCTTTTTGCGACGTCGTGTCGGTTGGAAAGCATTATCTAATTGATACTAGACACCAATACCGTTAACTGTGTAGTGGCGGTGTAAGAATATCCACTAACCCACATCGTCCCGTGGGTGTCGTAAGAGGCGACAGAGGTAAAAGGGTCGGCTCGATTGGGGAAGGACCACGCTCTCACAGAATACCTGCGTAAAATAGCTGCTCAATGGTGTTGTGTTTCGTGTGGTAAGTGTAGAAAACCGGATACCTTTTTTACTGGTAACGAGGCATTCCATCTTAGTCCTCAGGCGTGACAACGCATCTGCATTTTGTTTCTTAATCGAGGTCTATGGGCCACAGCAACCACTTACCATCAGGTGGATTGTATGCTCATTTGTCACGCAGATTCTATAAAAAATGGAAACAGCGTCAGCAGCAAACAGGGCAGCAGCATTAATAACAACAAATGGGAAAAAAATATCCCCGATGTCATTCTGTGGGGATGCTTACGTTCAGCGGTGGACTTTAATAGGTTGTATTGTATTTGTGTGTATCATCATTGATCAAGAAAAGCATTATAAGCTTTTGCAATAAATATAAGCATTATCATAATTACTAAAGCTTAACATTACGTGGTAGAGCGATGCTACAGCTGTATAAGTAGTATAGTTGGCACGAATGGGTCGGCTCGACCGGGGAAGGACCACGCTCTCACAGAATACCAGCATAAAATAGCAGCTTAACGCTGCTGTGTTTCGTATGGTGAGTGTAGAGAACCGGAGACCCTTCTTACTGGAAACAAGGCATTCCATCTTAGTCCTCACGGGTGACAACGCATCTGCATTTAAATTCGTAATTGAGGATAGATGTAGATGTCTATCTAGATGTAGATGTCTAGACAATCGGGGGGCTTATAGGGGGGATATTTGATATAGCTCCTACGCTTGGCGGGTCAGTTGACAATCGCATTTTTATTTGTTATTAGAAAGACGCTGCTTCCCATCTACTTGATTGTTCCCCTCTGTCGCCTCTTACAACACCCACGGGACGATATATTTTTTTTATAGAAGAGCACGCAAGCGAGCAGGCGGCTTACCTGATGGTAAGTGTCGACGACCACCCATCAACAACTGCAACACCAGGGGAATTGCAACTGCAAGCTCGTTTCTCGGATATTGGGTAGGGGTTATATTCTTACAACGCCACTACATGGTCGACAGTCACTATCGATGTGTCATTCCTTGGGGGAGGTTCAGCAGTGAAAACATTTCTAAAAGTAATGGGGTTGCGGATTCTTTTACTTCGCCACCTCATGGGAAATAATCTCAATAAGTGAAGTAAGTAAAGTTACAGCATTTATACATCCCACACGCTGAGCGCAGGTCTCCTGTCATTTCTTAAAGGGTTTAAGGGCAAGAAAATGTCCGCCGCGTTGCCCCAATGTGTGTTGGCGAACTTCAATTATCTTCGAAAGATTTTTTTTAAATTCCTTTGACATGCAGTTTTCCTAACAATGTTTTCCTTTACCGCCAAGCACGTGGTAAATCTCAATATCTAGTTACCAATTACAAGCCTCCACAAAGTTCAAAACTTGTATTAAACGAAGTTTGTATAAAAATAGTTATTATAATATTACTGCATTTATGGATGATAATAATTCCTAGGAATGAGGTGATCGCTACCATGCTATTTCTAATTTGTTTTGTGTTATTAATTGTGTAACATATTATATGATTGTGAACTTTTTTCAAAAAAAAAGTCCCGCTGGGTTTCTTGCTTGTTCTTCCCAGGACACAGGTATTTTCCGATCCAGTGGTAAATTGAATATAAGGCCCGTATTAATAAACGTTACTCAGCTCAAGTACACGCACTTGAGTACAATCTTGAAGTTATGATCTTATTAATAAACATATCTCAAGATGCAGTTTAGGTTTACGATATCAGCTGAGTGCCACACTGATTAATAAACGAAACTCGACTCTCAAGTGTGTATACTTGAGTGCAAGTCACAGAACAGTATTCCTAAGTACAGCGTTTTGAGATACTGTTTTTATGTGTTTATTAATTAGCAACGATCTTGAGATGCTGATTTCGTAATGAGGGCGTATCAAATGATTACGCACTTGAGTTCGTCGTTGAGTAAAGTTTATTAATACGGGCCTAAGAGAGACTTTTAATAAGTATTATTCATAATCTATATTGAATAAAAAAGTTTCTATTTCTATTTCTATAAAGGTTTGTTAACTTAGTACTAAGATTAGTAGAGATCTCTTCCCTAATCTTAGATAAAGTGTTGTTAGAAATAACTCTGTGTTGCACAAAAATTAAATACGACTTTGATTTTAAATCAGGGGACCATTGAACATTGCGATATTCGTGATAATCACATAGCTTTTAGCGACATGATGTTAAAGCGCACTGATGGATTGACTCTTTTGATGAAATACACTTACTGTATTAACGACACTTACGAAATATATCAAGTGAGAGGCATATGTCTCGTGTATGTGATAATACCGCTGAAGGTTCTATCGATTTATAATAAATTCTGACATTTATTTACACTTAACACTGCTGTGTTGCGTATGGTGAGTGTAGAGAACCGGAGACCCTTTTTACTGGAAACGAGGCATTCCATCTTAGTCCTCAGGGGTGACAACGCATCAGCATTTTAATTATTAATTGAGAATAGATGTAGATGTCTGTGGCATCCACATACTGTTAGGTGGATTTTGTGCTCGTTTGACATCCTTATTCTATAAATAAATGACATAATGCTATTGTTTTTCTTATGGTGATTTACTGACGAGAAGGTCCTTTGACGAATAATGAAGTATTCCATGTTAGCAAAAAAAACTCCATTATTTCGAATAACTCAATATGTAAAGTTCACCTTTGGTATATTTTCATAACGTAATAATTACAAAAAGTTGTTTTAAAATAGTATCCGTAATTACCGTAAATTTTATTGCCGAAGGTTCGGTATCGCAGATCAGCTATATGATCTATATTAAATCATGTTAATTTCTGTCTGTCCGTGACACCGAAAAAAACTAAAGGTCAATAAACATAATATCCGTTCCGTTATAGCCTATTAAAAGTCCACTGCTGAACATAGGCCTCCCCCATACATTGCCTCATAGGGGGGATATTTTCCATAGTTGTCACAATCTACTTTTACGGGCTGATGACGAAGAGGAATATATATGTAAGATATATTCATCTTCGTCATCAGCCGTAGCGTATATAAGATTAGCAATACACATATAAGATTCGGAATCACCATTTAAGAATAACAGAGGCTGAGTGCTCGCAATAAATTTCCTAATTTGAGGCGACCAGTTCACTGTAGCCAATATTGGGTGATTGGCCTAATTTCGTGTGTCGAGTAAAACATACATAACCATTTTTTAAATTTTTGTCTGTCTGTCTGTCTGGACTATCTTCGGAATGGCTGAACCGATTGTGATGGAACTTTACAAACAGATAGACAGCAATGCCATTATCATCTAGGCTAGGCTATATTTTATCCGAAAAACTTACAGATTTAAAAAAAGCCTAAAAAATGATAAAGTCGTGGTTTTCGATTATCTTAAATCTAATTAACCCTACATTTGATCCTATCCAGGCGAAGCCGGGGCAGGTAGCTAGTTCACAATAAATGTAGGTTTTATGCCACAAAAGAAAAACCCTAAATCTAGAGCCATTATGTAGGACTGTAGTCATTTTTTTTAAATACACTGTAACTGGCTTATTACAAGACGAGATTAATTGATAGTCCTGGGTTCAAACTATGTTTTAGATTGGTGTTTCTCTTCTTAACTGCGTCACCACAGTCTTCGCGAGATATTTCATTGCTGTCAAATTCCATACATTACATTACGTTCGCATATTTCCGCAGGACTTCTTTACTGAAACAGACTCTAAGTCTTAATTTAAACTACTTTTTGTAATTGTGGCGGCGCTGTCGTCGCGCCACAAGCGAAACACATCGAAACCTAAATCGCGCTATCAAAGTTCCGAAGTAGAGCAGTATATACAGAATAGCTCCGAACTACCACTTGGAGCGTTGGCCGCTCCCCGGGCAGAACACCTTGCCCGGTGGGAGATCTTCCCTTTTCCTTCTACGGCCAAATAATAAAACCGAATAAATTTGAAAATAAAAACTCGAAGGGAAACTCGCAACACCTTCCAGAGAGGGCAGAACAACGTCTGCCGAGTCAGCTAGTATAGTATATAATGTATCATTTGTACATAAGCAATATAGCTTGCTTGCTAATCCTAATATTTCGAATGAATAAATAACGCTTTTTACACTAAGTTTGATTGCAGAAAGGTCGCATCCATACATGAGGTCATGAACCTATTATTAAACTATTCATATTATGTATTAGTCACTGAGAAAGTTGGGCGTAAAATGCCAAACCACTCGTCCGATAGCTTGCTTCTACCAAAAGAGAAGGCAGACACAGCGAAATAAGACGTTCTTAAATCAACCTTGAAATGTAATTCGCGACGTAAATTATTTAAAATTCCGAATAACTTACGTCTCTGACCCCTAAAATGCGGTTTTATATCCGTTTCTTATTTGCACAGATTAAACATAACCCTGGCATCAACTAATTCTTTGTAATGTGCTAGATAACTATTTCTTAAGATTTTAGTTTGATTCGAATCCCAACTAAAACCAATGGTTTGAATCCTACCTACAATATCAATGTTTATTATATCCTAATATTTAACAAGTCCTAATATAAGTCTGCAGGAGTTTTTAAAAAAAAATTAACAAGTAAAGAAAATTAAATAATTTTATTTATTATTTCGTTCACTTTAGCAAAAAATAAATTATATCTATTTACAAATTTAATTAATTATTATTATGATTTAAAAGTTCATTTATTTATATATGCAATATAAAAAAAAACTATAATTAAAAAAACTAAGACTAAAACTTAAGTTATCATGCAGTCCTACTCCCCGTGGTATCGTGCCAAGAACGCTGGCTGTGTTTCCTCGCTGAGTGGCTATACTTAGCCTTTGAGTAAGAAAAGACCAGCCCTCGTATCATCAGCAGCGACGATCAGTCGCGGGTACAGTTCCTTTAGGAACTTCACCGCACGTGGACCTCGCGAAAAAGTAAAAATGAAATATGATTTAAATTCTCAGACTGAAAATTATCTAACATTGAAATTGGAATTGCTATATTTTTTTATTCTTAAATTTGTTGTTATTTTTTATTATTTATATATCAATGTAATTCAGTAATTCATCTGCAGTATAGAATAGAATATTCTTTATTCAATATAGATTACAAGTAATTATTATTGGAAGTATTTTTTTTATGTTTACCTCTAGTTTGGACAAAATGTCTGTCTTGGGAATATTCAGCAAGAAACCCTTCGGGACTTTTTCAACCGACTTCAAAAAAAAGGAGGAGGTTCTCAAATCGACTATATTTTTTATGTCTGTTACCTCAGAATTTCTTTCTAGGTGAACCGATGTTGATGATTCTTTTTTTATTTGAAAGCGGGTGCTTCTCATGTGGTACTATATAAATTTGATTAAGATCTCGCCAATAGTTTTTGAGTTATCCTTAATAATGCGTATTTAATTGATTACGACTACATTGATGATGTTCTCATTTTTTACAAATTGAAGTCAATTGCACAAAATTTTTAATTTTACCACTTGTTCACAGTAAAAGTATACAATTAAAAGCACGGTTTGTACAATTGCTTACAAAACTTAAAGAAACAGCTTGTAAGCGGTCACCTCATTCTCAGGGGTTATTATCAACCATCTATTTATATCATATTATATTATAATAACCCTCTTTATTTTCTACCGACATCAAAAGAGAGGAGGTACTCAATTCGACTGTATGTTCTTTTTTTATTTATATCATAACTTTTTTGTGGGTGAACCGATTTTGATGATATTTTTTTTATTTGAAAGCTGGTGCTTTTCATATGGTCCCATATAAATTTGATCAAGATCTGGCCAATAGTTTGAGTTATTCTTAATAACTTATATTGAAGTCGGTTGTACAAAAATTTTAATTTTAAATTATTGTTTGTAATAAGTAGTTTAAGTTTGTAATAGATACTCGTATATTGCCATTTAGCAGGGTTTCATGGTGGATTGTTTAATTGTACGGTAATATCTTAATAACTCATGGATGTGTGGCTGCGCTGTCGTCGCGCCACAAGCGAAACACTTCGAAGCCTAAAATCGCGCTATCAAAGTTCCGAATTAAAAACAGTATATATACAATAGCTCCGAACTACCACTCGGAGTTTTGGCCGCTCCCCGGGCAGAACACCTTGCCCGGCGGGAGATCTCCCCTTTTCCTTCCACTGGCCACAGATGCAATAAAGAATTTGATTTGATTTAACTAAACACAAATAATTAATTGATTTTGGTGTACCAACACAGCAACCAAGTTTACTTTCGATCTTATTGTATGTAGTAAGATATTGGATTTGTGGCAAGTTAGGACATAAGTTGCCGTGTAGTGGCGGTGTAAGAATATCTAATGGCCATATCATCACATAGGTGTCGTAAGGGGCGACAGAGGAAAACAAATCAGGAGATGGGCAGCAGTTTCTTCCTCATAACGACTAAAAATAAGAAAACTGCGATTGCCAACCCGCTTGCCAAGCGTGGCAACTATGGCAAATATCCCCCTATGAGACAATCTTTTTTTTATAGAATAAGGGTGACAAACGAGCACACAGTCCACCTGATGGTAAGTAGATGCTATGACATCTACATTTATCTTCAACTAAGAATCAAAATGTAGATGCTTTGTCACACCTGAGGACTGAGATGGAATGCCTCGTTTCCAGTAAAAAGGGTCTTCGGTTCTCTACACTCACCATACGAATCACACAGCATTAAGGTGTTATTTTACGCTGATATTCTGTGAAAGCGTGGTCCTACCCCCGTTGAGCCGATCCATTCGTGCTACAACCATAATATAGCTGCAGCGTGGCTCTACCACGTAGAAAATTCTATCTATGGGGGAGGCCTATGTTCAGGAATAGACTTTAATAGGATGTAACGGTAGGTAATAAGTCCTGATTCTAGACGAGTGAGAGAACATTTGATGTTTTTACTAACTGCTAGCGCCGATAATATCAACACAGACAACTTTTACCAATTTTCGAAAGATTTTTGGTACAGAGAATTTAACTATCATCCTCATTATCATTATCAACGACACAAAGATGACGTAACCTGATCTGAATTTTAATCGAGTCAATCAAAGTCGGTGGTGCAGCTTGCTTAAGCAACACAACTTACAAATGAAGTCAGCCTTCAGTATATTTTCATTAGAAAGAAAATGTTGAAAATATTTAAAATATTTCTTCGATAGAAAATCGATTCTTAAAATATTTCTAAGGAATAATATTAACTGTAGTGCTAAAAAAACAAAATTATATCATAGGAGTAATAAATATATCTAACTAATCACATGGAGAAGTAAGAAAACGAATACCCAGAAATATACGAAAACTAGCGATCCGCCCCGACAACAGGGCCCTTACCGGGTAAACCATCCAGAGACCCACTCAAACACACAAAAATTTCATCAAAATCTTTCCAGCGTTTATGTAGAGTTCAGTCACATTCACACGAACAGAAATCTATATATATAAAGACTAACTGTTCCCCGCGACTTCGCCCGCGTATAATTTAGGTTTTTATTTTTATTGCGTGGAACCCTAATTATTTTTCTTAAATAAAAGTAGCCTAAGTTACTCCTTATAACATAAGCTGTCTGCCAGTAAAAGTCCCATCAAAATCGGTCCAGCCGTTTTGGAGATTAGCCGGAACAAACAGACAGACAAAAATTTCAAAAATTGTGTTTTTGTTATAAGTACCGTATATACTTTCATATGAATTTAGTGAAAAGCTGTTATTTTGACATTACAAACAGACACTCCAATTTTATACATATATATATATATATATATACTCGTATATATAGATGTATAGATGAGATAAAAGAATATTATGACATCTAATGTAAAAGCTGTGTCATTTTTATATTAGACCTATCTAAAGTATCATCTATGCACTTTTCTACTTGTTGTGTCATATAAAATTATCCAACTGGAAAACAAACTTAGCTCAGTCTTTTTCTAATGGTAATTTTATGGTGCGTGTGCGTAGACAAACAAAATAAATTGTTTACTAACGAGGAAACGTTTGAAAGCAACAAAGGTGTTTAAATCACGAGACAGTAAAATTCTAACAACGACATTTACGTTGGTAACAAATAACCACTATGCAGTACGTGTACACGCAACATTACGAGTACACGGTTAAAATTTGACGTTTCTCAATTACCAGATGCAACTGTTATTAAAAATACATTTTGTATAGTTGTTTCAACAGTTAGTTTATTGTATCATCAACCGCATGTTTAAGTCCACTGCTAAACAAAGGGCTTCCCAATAATTCGCCAGTTTGAATATTTTTTATTAATCCTCAAATCTGATGGTAAGTGGACTTAACAAAAGCCTAGTCACTCTTGCCTTGAAGGCACCCGATCGATGGAAAGACAGATGCTGGCAACTTGTTCCACTCCTTTGCTGTACGCATGACGAACGATGAAGGTTCGAATGCATTATTTTTTTAATAGAATAAGGGTAACAAACGAGCACACATTCCTCTAGATGGTAAGTGGATGCTGTGGCCCATAGTCTAAATGCAGATGCGTTGTCACTCCTGAGAACTAAGATGGAATGCCTCGTTTAAAGTAAAAAGGGTCTCCGGTTCTCTACACTCACCATACGAAACACAGCAGCATTAAGCTGCTATTTTACGCTAGTAATCTGTGAGAGCGTGGTCCTTCCCCGGTCGAGCCGACCCATTCGTGCTACAACAATAATATAGCTGCAGCGTGGCTTTACCACGTAGAAAATAAAATGTTAATTTCACTTAAATATTTGCCCACACTCACCACGCTACAGGTGAGTTCGTAAGTGCAGAGTCTATACCTTGCACTGATATTGCCGATTCCTTTCACCATTCTACGAAATTTTGGGTAAGTGTGAGTCTTCTGCGCAACACGTTTGTGAAACTATGTGGTCTTTATCTACTTTTTATTTTATTTTCTTAGTTCACGACTTTCTCCATGTGTATTTGTTTATTATTAGGTATTTTTTGGATTTTACAGGGTAGCAGGTAGATTGCAGCTATATTAGGGTTGTAACACGAATGGATTAGTTACCGGGGAAGGCCCAAACTGTCACAGAATATGAGCGTGAAATAGCAGCTCAACGCTGCTGTGTTTCGTATGGTGAATGTAGAGAACCGGAGACACCTTTTTACTTTAAACTAGGCATTCCATCTTAGTCTTAAGATGTGACAACACATCTGCGTTATGATTCTTAATCGAGGATGGATGTAGATGTCTGTAGGCCACAGCATCCACTTACTATTAGGTGAATTGTGTGCTCTTTTGTCACCATTATTCTATGAAAGGTAACTAATCTATATCTGTAAATAATTGTACTACAATTATTGGTACTGTCAAAGTGTATTATATTTTACTGTTATATTATTAAAAGGTTATATAGGACGGGCTATGTCTTGTACTTTAATACTAGTTATTTTAATATAAATATTGGTAAATCCAATTGGGTATGCCCTAAGCGCATTAAAAAAATTACGTATAACATGATTATACGGAATTTTTTAAAGTAGTTTAAATACACACAAGTTTTCACTAATAACCTTATTATACTTCCAATTTTCCCATAATTTTATGTCTAACTTCAATTTTAAAAAAAAGTTTGGAAAATCCAAAAGTGCACGACTCATAATGCTTATATGATCATCATATCATATTCAGATCACTCCATAAAATCCAAGACGTATTTAAGTATAAATATTACATCCTACTTACTTTTAGTACGTACTACTATTATTTATTCTGTGCTGTTAAAATATTGTAATAAAAATCTCTGATTATTATTATAATCAAGTATGTAAAAATTTGGTTTTCGAATATTGTGTATTTGTACAGCGATCTTTTGAGCCGCTACAAACAACCGATACAATGTCCACTCACGACGGCGATTGACGCCGAACTAACAGAGTGAGTGACGCAATCTATTTAGTAAAAATATATTCACACAAGGCTGCTAAAACACCGAATATATCGACATTTCGCAGCCGAAAAAATTTATTATAACTAAACTAAACAAAATTAAACTGCCATTTACATTCAGTGGTTTTCCATATGATAGATGAAGAGTTTTAAAAATAGATTGAGTTGAACAATTGATATTTTCAAAAGTGTTTACGAAGCCATGCGGACTTGATAAATTCACACCATAAGCCACTAAAACCACTTTTTTATGTAAAACTAGCAATTAATCGATTAAAAAAAATATTAATAAGTTCAACAATCATTTATCTTTCTGACAATGTGCTTTTTATATCACTTATATGTACATTATGATTGCTAGATACGATTTCATGCGACAAAACGTTGGAATCTTAATTTTTAGGCCCTAGTAGAGCATGCCTGCGCGCTAGCGCTTACGGCATGCAATAGGTCGAAAATAAATAGGTACCAAATAATTAAAAACTTTATTACGAGAATAAATAAATAAATAAAACCATTTAAGTTATAATTATCGTGTTACACAAACTACGGACCAAATATGTAGGTCATCATATGGTTTCCTCATATTTTCCTAAACCAACAATTAATAACTCCTCTTGTTAACTAACGCTAGTATACAAACAAACATACACGACAAAATAATTCACATGTTTTTGTTACCGTCACGGCTGAGAAAAGTCGAGACTGTGGCGTTTTCACCGCTTCCCTGTTCATTGTTCAATACTCAATATTTACAGCTAGAGAGTTGACGTACCCGATTGTTAATGCAGGAGCTGGTCAACGAGAAAGTGTTGTGACAGACAGACAAAACAGTAAAATGCCTATTTATATAATATTATAACGTTTGAAACGCACAATTTGTAAAGCTATTGTTAGAAGAGGTTCAGAAACAGAAACAGAAACTTTTTTATTCAATATATATTATAAATAATACTTATTGAAAGTCACTCTTTGTTTAATTACCACAAAGTTCGTTAGCATAACACTACAATCTGCTTACCGACTAAGTATCTAAGAATAATTAGCAAATTAAGTATTTTATAATATATGCAATGGCCTTAGTGTAATTTCTAGAGTCGCACAAAGATTTCATTTACGCAAATATTACTATGCACTGAATTAAAAAAAAACATGCGTGAGTGTCGTAGAACACTCGGTTGGAACGAAGTTCCTTTCGTAATATATTATTATTGATAAACGTATTATATTATTGATTAACATTTACAAATAAATGAATTACTATCGTCTATTAAAATGAAGCGTCATTTAAAATAATATTTCTTTCATAAGAAAAAGTGCGAGGGAGATAGATATTATTCCATCTCGCTCGCACTATAGAAAGGGTCGTGACGGAAAAATCTTACACTTTTCTCGCCTAGCCCCCTAGCCCCATCCGCCAAATTCGTACCGTGCGCTAAGGAACTTTGTTCCAATAAATTTTACGAATTTTATCACTTTTAATTTTAACTTAATTTTCAACTACCGACGTTTCAAGTGCTTTGCCCCACAACAAAGACCATAGAATGTTTTATAGAGGGGATTTTGCCATAGTTGCCACGCTTGGCATGCGGGTTGGCAACCGTAGTTTTATTATTTTAAGTTGTAATTAGGAAGATGCTGCTGCCCGTCTCCTGATTCAGTTTCCCTCTGTCGCCTCTTACGACACCCACGGGACGATATGGGTTAGTGGATATTGTTACACTGCCACTACATAGCCTAGAGTGCTCAATGCATCTGAAACGTCAGGAGTAAAAAAGCTGTAAAATTATTTTTATTCAGTTATAGTCTCATATTAATCATTCAATTTTTTTTAGTGTTGTAAGGAAGTATATTATCATGGGCCAAGTAAAAATACCCAGCACTGCGACGTAAGAAAAAAGAATTATAATTTTCTCAGGGATGACAGATATCAGAAATTGGAAAGTACAACAAAATCGTTTGAACCGTTACCGCGAAATCTTCCATTATAGCCTATGAAGAGCCCATTGATGAACATAGGCCTACCCCTTAGATTGCCTCATAGGGGGATATTTACCATAGTTGCAACTCTTGGCAAGCGAGTTGACAACCGGAGTTTTTTTTTCTTCAGCTGTTATTAGGAAGACGCTGCCCATCTTCTGATTTGCTTCCCTTTAATGTCTCTAACAACACCCACGAGACGATATTGGGTAGTGGATATTCTTACAACACGCTTAGCAGGCTAGGGTAACCAGTTGTGGTGGCAACTATGGCAAATATCCTTACGAGTCAATCTATTAGGCTATGTAATTAGTTATAAAATGAATAATTTATACATATATATGTGTGATACATATTTTTAAGTATAGCATTGATTATAATAAAGATATTTTCGTAATTAGAATGGACCAGGAGAACATCATTCGCAAGTTTAGTAAAAAATGTATAAACTCAATGAAACGAGAGCGGGTCGATGACATTATAAATTTTTTCTCAGTGCTTAGTGAACTTAGAACTTGAAAAACGATGTTTCACTATTGCTTCACGTTTTATGCTTCAACTTAACCGCAAGTGAAAAATGATGATATTATAATGGCGTCGCAAAGTTCGTTCTAATGATAAGTTAAGCGGGAGATAATTTGTTATAAGCTATGGCGATTTCAGAGGTTTCTTTTTCTAAAATTAAATTTGCGACAAACTTTTACGTAGTTAGGCTGTGCTTTTACTAAGGTTGTAACTTTTTTTCAATAAAAATATTACTTTACATCTTCGGCCACTCTTAGTAGAGTACAATAAATTTATTTTAAACTAGCTGTTCCCTGCGACTTTACTGCGATTGGATTTCATGGGTTTTTATTTTTTGGCACGGAACCCTCATAATTTTTCTAAAATAAAAGTAACCTAAGTTACTTCTTATAACATCAGCTATCTGTCAGTAAGAATTACGTAAAATCGCTCCAGCAGTATCGAAGATTAGCCGGAACAAACAGACAGATTTTTTTTTATAAATTTATATGCATTTAGTTAAAAGCTGTTTATTTTAACATTACAAACAGACACTTCAATTTTATTTATTTGTATAGAAACTTGTCGTTTCGTGGTCTATCTACCATGTCTATATCCAGACTTCGACAGTTTAAAATATGTTTTTAATATTAGAAACAATTTCTTCTGTATATCTAGTAGCGTTACTTTATAAACACACACGATATACACGATATATACAGACATACACGATAGCGAGTTAATAAGAACGTGGCAAAATAAAAATTATCAAAATAAATAATTGAAATGAAGTTATCTAAGGTATATAATGAGTAGGTACCTATATAATAGGTATTTATAAGAAAGTATATTATAAGAAGGTAGGCGTCCGCTGACCATCATACATCACTTTATTTAAAAATACTCGTACAATCCTAACAGAACATAAATATGATAATAGCTTTTGGGGGTATTCCCAGTAGTCTTACCAAGTAGTTTTACTAGTAAGACTACTGGGAATTTTCTTCCCAGTAGTCTTACTGGTAAGGCAACTTCCTAATGGGAACTTCCCAATTGTCTTACTAGTAAGACTATTGGGAATCTTCGTGGCGTGTTGTATTCCCAGTTGTCTTACCAAATAATCTTATTAGTAAAACTACTAGGAATTTTTTACCAAGTAGAACTGACTGGTAAGACTAAGAAAATACTCAGTAGTACAATTAATTTTTTTAACGTCAGTACCTAACTACTTTATTTTATTTTTGTCATAATGCATTTAGCATTAACGTTTTTTGGCCTAATTTGACTGATATTTGTTCTTTATAAATAGTAGAAAAAGTACTAGGCAATCATAATCGTGAAAGAGGCAGTGGAATAGTTCTTCAGACCGTATTTCGGTCACGGCAGCCAGTGACGTACTACTACTACTAGTGGGGAGACTAGATCTGTGCGGGACAAAATTATAGTGCCAGAATGTATGCACAGGTGAACTCTCTATTCCCTCAGTCTCATCGTCCGATGGGACGGTAATTCGACATGACTGGAGAGAGATCAGGTTCAGAACCAACAGGTGTACGTGCTTTCTGACTCAGCGCTGCTACTGAGAGTTTCTTAAACAGAAAACCTAATAGCTGATTTTTGGTCCGACCCAAGATTCGAACCCGTTACCAAATATTTACAATAATTTAGCTCGACCTGGTGCAGAATCTCTCTTCAGAAATCTGTGTATTGATTTGATTCGACGGGATATATTATTCACATTTTTTGTGCAGATTTGATAGTGTCACATATTACATTTAAAATCTGCAGTGCTATGCTTTAAGCTATGGACATTACATAGCGTTCCTCCATCTCATTCACTATATAACTCCAACCATCTAAAAACTGTTCTTCAGGCAGGAGTTGAAGCATTTTGCAAAGTGATAATATTCTGTATGCCATTAATTTGAGAGATTTGCTTTTCCTTTTAGACTCTTACAATAGTGAAAATGATGCTATTTTCACTATTGTGAGAGTCGCTTATTAATATTTTTGGTAAAACGGTACGTAAAGTTTCCATTAGCGTCTTCATAATCAATTTCAAATTACGTGGGTTTGTTATGGGTAGTATAAGTGTACAAAATATAAACTCGAACTATCCTACTGTCTCTTGAAAGTTTATGTTTGCTTAGTACTATTCCTAAAATAAACTACTAAACTGACTGATAAATTTCGCGATGTAATTCTACTTGGTTAAAAATACCAAATAATCTTATTAGTAAAACTGCTGTTGCAGTTTTACTAATAACATTATTTGGTAAGACAACTGGGAATACAACACGCCACGAAGATTCCCAATAGTCTTACTAGTAAGACAATTGGGAAGTTCCCATTAGGAAATTGCCTTACCAGTAAGACTACTGGGAAGAAAATTCCCAGTAGTCTTACTAGTAAGACTACTTGGTAAGACTACTGGGAATACCCCAGCTTTTGTACTCGGTCATGTAATCTTATCAATAGAGCCACGCGCAGCTAGTTATCCATAAACATCTGCACAATGTGATAATATTAATAATGATACGACTCGGGTCAGTGAGCTGCCGACTTAAATCCTCGTCCGAGCGATTTAGTAGACTCATCTCAAACGGGTCATAACGGAACCCTTTACAGTTCTTTTATTTCAAAAATTCAAACTGTATAATGATTTAGGTGGATTTGATATATCGACAATCGGTAATTAAGTAAGGATATAATTATATATAATGTGACCCTTATGATCAACCAAGTACTGGTAACATAGATATTATAGTTTTGTTTATACATAAGAATGACAAATTAGTACACAGTCAATTTAATAGTAAATGAACTTTGGAATGCGATGAAATATTTTACAGATTTCTTGGCGGGGAGGTAAAGGTCGAAAAGTGTAAAGAATGAAATATGAATTCTATTTTATATTAATTAAATTAGAAATTGATAAACTAAACTACAGATATACCTAGAAGTAAAAGTTTAAAAATAGTGCAAATTGTGGAAAAAATTAAAGACACTAGTGTGTCAGTGGTCTGAGGCATTAATTTTAATCGACTTCAAAAATGAGGAGGTTCTCAATTCAAGTGTGTTTTTTTTGTATGTATGTTACGCGATTTCTTCACAGATTGTGAAACAATTTTGATGATTATTTTTTATTAAATAGGTTATACTTCAAGGGTAGTCCCATAGGAGAAAAAATTTCACCCCTAAGTGTAGCAAATAAATAACTTCTTATTTGGCAATTAGAAGTCGGTTTTTACTTTTCGTTAAAAGTTATAATTATGTATTTATACATTATATATACACTAGAAACCGAAAATCTTTTATTTAACGCTCAACTTTTAAACGATGACACTGTGTGACTAATAGCTTCACCTCAACCTCAACGTGCGACATCTGGTAAAATGATGATTATTAACCCTCATTGTGTTTGCACAAATCTTTACTCCGAGGAACCGCGGCTTCTTTATCAATATCAAGTAATGTGACAGCTAGGCCCCGCCTTCACTGTGATCGACTTGAAAAATAAAGCTATAATAAAATATACGGAATGACTAATAATGTGTCTATTCTTTCATGTACCCTCGTCCCGTTTCCGCTTCTTATGCAGTGCCCATTATTGTTACGTATTAGGTATGAATATGAATCGCATAAGTGTACATCAATTTAGACAAGGACAATGAATTATACATACCCATGCGTTCTTAATTGTACTTTCAAAACATTGATTTTATAACTAAAATACTAAAAAGGAAAATATAAAAAAAGAAATAATTTCCAGTTATAAAAAGAAGAAGCTTAAGAGATAATGTGGTAGAACTAGCTAGCTACTGGGTCGGCTTTACTGTGGAAGAACGCTGTCAATAGAATACTAGCTTAAAACGGTCGCATAATTCTGATGTGTTTCATAATTATAGTTAATAATGAGAACCGAAGACCCTTTACTAGTGATAAGGCATTTCAGCATAGATCTCAGGGGTGACAATGCATCTTCTGCTTTTTAATTCTTAATCGAGGATAGATAAAGGTACCTATGGGCCATAACATTCACTTCACATCAGGTGGACTGTATGCTCGTTTGTCACCTTTCCGCTTAAAAAAAATTTAAATCGGCCAAGTGCAATCGGGTTTCACTCTATTAAGGTTCAGTAGATATTATGACCAAATAAAAATTAATTAAACAAAAAATACGTTTTTTTGTTTTGGTTACGGCTTACAAAACTACGTTTTGATTCGATGCTTTCTTGATTTGTTGTTTAAATAAAGCTTAGTAGACATAAATTTCAAAACCCTAACTAGTTTACTTATTGAGGGAGGTAACAAAAACGATCCAAGGCCGCTGTTACATTATCATAATATGCATATCAACTAATATGAATCATATAAATATGAGAAAACTATGACCATGTAATTTCTACTATGTGTCAAGTGTACAAACTGTCATAGTTTTCCCATATTTCTATGAATCATAATATGCAATACATTATACCGCAATAGTGATGTAAAACTGTGAAAAAAGAAATTTCTTTGTTTTTGAAGAAAAAAATAATAAAAATATTGTTAGTACTTTTCTTAATGATCTCTCAACAAACTCCTTTCATTTTATATGTAGGACAGTTCCTACTTTTCTTTTCTCTCAAAGTCTATCATATAATTTTAAATTTCTGTAACTCCCTCCCTCCGCCCTATATAAAAAAATAGTTGTATATGTAATTAAAAATTCGGTTTTCGGTCAATATTTTACACAAAATATCCAAATTTCAGGTCCAAAGCTCATTCCGTCTACGAGCTAGAGCAGAAGGACAGACACACAGGCAGCAGATTGATATTAATCGAGCTCCGTTTTACCTTTTGAACACGGATTCCTAAAAAGCACATCCATTCCCGAAGGTTTTGCTTCTCAATAGTGTTATCCCAATTCCAGATTATTAACTAGATAATGAACACACGTAAGTTAAGGCGGCGGAAATTACTTCTTGAAAACATTGTCGTGACTGAATATGGCTGAAATGACATCATTTACCGGCGACCGCCAAAAACAATACATGACTCAATACTTATTGTGCTCACTAATAAAGTCAATAGGCTAGCTGCCAGTTATTATGAAGCCTATTTAGTGCTCAAGTCTGCAATCTAATCTTGCATCTAGATCATAAATGCTATTTATTGTATTGCGCGATAGTAGGCGCGATGGTTACGGATAAGGACATCAAAATGTAGAAGTTGTAGGTTCCAATCCGCCATTCTACTACTCTCATGAACCACTCCTTTTTTTACGTGGGGAAATCCTCTTGGATACTCGTCTATCGCGAGGGCAACACAAAGGTTATGCCGAACTCCAACCGGCTAAAACCCCACGGTGTTCATCTCTTCACCTTTTGTCGGGGCTACGGGAAGGATTTCGTTCACTAGCGCAGCCCCGACGGCTGTAACCATTACAGGGTCCTTCTCGATAAGGGAGTGCAGATAGAATTCTCCACTCCTTCTTCATTATGAGCACACCTCGAGGCCTTGTGAAAAAGACAGGCAACCCCCCGTGTCTGCTACCTAAATTGCAATGGTGATGGAGGAAGACCTAATATGCTCACCTTTGGCACCCGAATCTCCGCCTGATTATCGTGAACCACTCCTAGCACAAGCATTTTAAGCTTACTTTAAAGTTATTAACAGGCTACTAGTAATATCAATAGTATAACTAGTATTATAAAAAAAAAAACAACAATGGATTTTTACTATTTAAAAAAAAACTTATGTTTATGTCTGACATATTGAATTTTTAAATCAACGCTAAGTAAAATTTAGATCAAATATTAGATATTTTTTTTATCGCCTGATGGTAATTTGATGTTGTGGCTCACATTCATCTATATCCATCCTCGACTAAGTATCAAAATGCAGATGCTTTGAACCTCTGACCCCTGAGGACTAAGATGGAAGAAGGTAAAAAGGATGCGGGAAATTCTTACCTTCTTTAAACCGTTCTCTAAACTAACCATACAGAACATAGTAGCATCAAGCTGCTATTTTGCGCTGTTATTCCGTGGGAGCGTGATCCTTCCCCGGTCGAGTCATTCGTTCTACAACCATATTACTATATAGCATATACATATGGCTCCACTTTATATAAAAGTTTGTTATAATTAAAGTAATCAGTGGTAACTAAAAATATTAATTAGCTCTTAATCCGTTTGAAAAAAAAGATGCGCCTTGCCTAGTTTGAAGAGACCACCCTCCCTCCCTCAATTACATGCAATATCACTGCCAACTCCAATCACAACACTATTACCCCCAACGCCAGTTCCTTATCTCAAGTAGTTGCAGTAACCACTTGCCATTAGGTGGACTAGCTCATTTGTCTCGTTGAAACGGTATCAAACACGTTATAAAAACCAACGCAGATATAGTAAACACTAAACAGTTGTCCTCAAGTTAAAGTTAAAAAGTTAAAGTTACAGCCTATGTACGTCCCACTGCTGGGCACAGGCCTCCCGATAATTTGCCTCGTAAGGAGGATATTTGCCATAGTTGCCACGCTTGCTTTTTTTTAAATATCTTCATGTTTATCACTCCTGACATTGTTTTATATCTGTTCGTGAAGTTTCACTACAATCAGTTCGTCTATTCCGAAGATTAGCCGGGACAGACAGACAAACAGACAATAATTTTTAAACTGGTTATTCATGATGTCTTTACATACAAATAACACCCTCAGCTCAATATAAGGCAGTTATTTTGTTATTACAGACAAACACTTCAATTTATCTATATGTATATATGTAGAAATAACGTAAAACTTAAAGCTTTTTTTCATAAATACTGAAGCAATATTGTTTGCTTATTAAGTTGTAGTTATCAACCGCAAAAATCATGTTAAAGTGCGATAAGTGTAAATCAAAGGGCACTTACTTGTTACAGCCCTATCGAATTTACTAAGTGGTAAGATTCTTTCACCGCCTGGGAGGCGGTCTCGGTGGGTATCACTCTTAAATGAAACTAATTTTTACGGATTATATCGCGTTATAATTAGTTATAACGCGATATAATCCGTAAAAATTAGTTTCATTTAATGTGTAGTCTTCGCGTAAATATAAGAAAACATTAGGTATCACCCTCTTGCCTATTTCCGCCGCCTAGCGGACGTGCATATACTGCTGTTCCCGTTCTCAAGCGGGCCCTTGAGACCGAAACGCAGCAGCAGACTGCCAGTATAATTACAGACTCTAGGGCATTCCATCTTAGTCTTCAGAGTTTACTAACCCCAAGGAACGCATCTGTTCTGTAGTATTCACTTAATGAAGGTGATTACAGGCGTCCATGGGCTGCTGTAGCCACTTAACATCAGGTAGGTACATACAGTAGGGCTGTATGTTTGTTTTTCAATTAAGGCATCCACGACTTTTTCTGCCACCAGGGCGGCGCCACTTAACAATGAGGTAAAATGTTTGACAGATTTCATAGCGGGAACGATAATTTCTCAGGAAAATGTAAACTTTAATGTTTCTTTCCGTATCATTAGTTATATTTTATATTAATTAGATTAGAAATGGATAAACCAAACTAGATATAAATACGAGTATAACTAAAAGTAGAAAAATTAAATAAAAGAGTTATAAGTGCAAAAAATTAAAAATCAAGCCACTGACGCATTGTGTTGTGTATTGATATAATACTCTAGATAATGATAAACTATTATTTAAAACTAATTTCTCAATTACCTGACATTATGTAACAAAAACTTTACCTCAGTCACAACTAGCGACATCTGGTGAGTGGAAGATTATTAGCCCTCATTTAATATTATAAACTAAAATCTGTGATTGAGTGTATACTTGTGTACACTATGTCACCGTTGTCGAATCCGTCAATGGTGGCCACATGGACCGCTGAACTGTAAGCCCGTCACTTTCAAAATTTAAAACGCATGACATTCTTAAAAACACTTAACTTTAGCTGGTTAAAGAAAGTGTTAATAATAGAAAGTAAGCAGCCGTTCCATGTGAGAGATGGCCCGAGTGATCTAAGTTATCTCATTAGACATAATCTTAATTAATTTATTCAGGTTTGAATCTCGACGCTTTCGCTTTGTTTATATGTAAGTAATCGTTATCAAATAAACTTAAAATTCCGCACTTTTTCTTACTATGCCTGGGGATTCCATCTGGGTACCACCCCCTTACCTGTTTCTGTCACCAAACAGCAGTACATATATTATAATGATTTTTTTAGTTTAAAGGACACGTATAATTACGGGCTATTCGATCCCCGCCGGCACCAATGAAATTGTTAATTGCAATTTTTAAGTGCCGATTTACCGCGTGGTCGGCGGTGAAGGAAAACATCGTGAGGAAACCTACATGTCTGAGAAATAAGAAAAAAAATATTTCGAAGACATGTGAAGTTCGCCAACACGCATTGGGGCAGCGCGGCGGACACTTCCTTGCCCTAAAACCCTCTCAGAAATGAGGGGAGGCCTGTGCCCAGCATTGGGACGTACATAGGCTGTAACTTTAACTTTTTAACTTTAACTTGAGGACAACTGTTTAGTGTTTACTATATCTGCGTTGGTTTTCTTTATCTTTAACTTTTTTTAATTACGGTCTGTAAGTAATTCCATTTTAGTTCTCTGCGGTAACGATAGATCATCTTTGTTCGAAATTAGTACGTGTCCATTGTGGCGAAGTGGCCAGTTACTATTAGTTTTAGGTCGTTTGCTCTTTTTAATAGTATGGGTGACAAACGAGCACACAGTCCACCTGATAGTAGTTTCGAAATATACAAGAAAACTAATGAACAGAGTATTTTTACTCACAACCGTGACTTGCATGATTCAAACTGCAAGCTCTTTTGTTTAAAGACAGTTTAAGTTTTGGTCCAGATAAAAGTAATATATGTAGGGTTGCAATTGGCAATTCTTATTTTTTTATAGAATAAGGGTGACAAACGAGCACACAGTCCACCTGATGGTAAGTGGTTGCTGTGGCCTATAGACATCTACATCTATCTTCGTTTGCGAATTTAAATGCAGATGCGTTATCAGCCGTGAGGACTAAGATAGAATGCCTCTTTTCCAGTAAAAAGGGTCTCCGGTTCTCTACACTCACCATACGAAACACAGCAGCATTAAGCTGCTATTTTACGCTGGTATTCTGTGAGAGCGTGGTCCTTCCCCGGCCGAGCCGACCCATTCGTGCTACAACTATACTATTAATATAGCTGCAGCATGGCTCTACCACGTAACTTATCACGATCTTGTAACTTTACTAATATTATGTGAGAGCCGAATCATTCGTAGTGTATCCATAATCCATCTATGGGGGAGACCTATGTTTAGTAACGAACTTTTGATATGATGTAATTGTGGTGGCCCAATCGTCGCGCCCCAAGCAAACCGCACCAAGGCCTAAATTACGCTATCAAAGATCCGAAGTACTCCAGTATATACAGAGTAGTTCTGTACTACAACACGGAGCGTTGGCCAATCCCCGGGCGAGAGATCTCCCCTTTTCTTCTCAAGGTCAAATACTATAATTAATGAAAAATACTTTATAATGTATCATTGATTCATTGAGAGCTAATATATTAGACCTAACAATGTGGAATAAAGAAAAGACGTACTAAGTAGTATAAATTAAATGTACTACTTCAACCAGTCCTTACGCACTAACTGGGTCATGTCATTGGCAGTCAATAGGTGTCGGCCAGCATCGAAGAGGCGGTCATTACACAGCCAATTTCACTGACCGCTCTGGTTAACCTGGTCGTTTTGCCAGATGCTTTCCATTATACTAACTATACCTTTAATAATGAAATGTTTTATAAAATAAAAATAAAAATTAAGCGCTATGTCACAGAACACGTGAAGTCTTCTTTTTTTAAAACACTATATTTCTTATGCAACTTTTTCTGAAATGTGAGTTTCCGGTTGTTGTTTATTCATCCGACTACGGCGGAAGCCAGGAGTTCGTAATAATTTTTACTAAAAATTTAGAGAACGAACCGATTCCCAAAAATATTATATTCCAGAAAGCTTCTTTATTTCTAAAAAACATAAGCTATATTTTATTTTGATTAAAGTAAATTTTCTATCAAATATTAGAAAACGCGCTGCTTCGCTGCTTTATCGGTGTGCTCTGATCAAATGATCTGATACGTGAAAAAAAATTACTACACAAATATTAGTCTCCAATAGATCTGAAAATAAGCTGACACACTGCCAAGAAGACTACACTACCTTCTGCTCGCGACTTCGCATGTAATATACGTGCCTAAAGTATTTGTCATTAGAGATTTTTTCTACATATTATTTGCTAAGTTTTTTTATAGAATATTAAATTAAATAGAAGAGTGACAAACAAGCACACAGTCCCATTAATGGTAAATAGATGACGCCCATAGACGTTTACATCTATCCTTGACTAAGCATCAAAATGTAGATGCGTTGTCACCAAAGGAATGAATGACGAAAAGATGGAATGCCTTGTTACGTTACGCTACAAGCATAAAGCAAACACACATAGCTACAACTATACTAGTGATATAGCTGCAGCATGCTGGAGCTATATTACTAGTATAGTTGTAGCACGAATGGGTCGGCTCGGCCGGGGAAGGACCACGCTCTCACAGAATACCAGCGTAAAATAGCAGCTTAATGCTGCTGTGTTTCGTATGGTGAGTGTAGAGAACCGGAGACTCTTTTTACTGGAAACGAGGCATTCCATCTTAGTCCTCATGGTTGACAACGCATCTGCATTTTGATTCGTAATCGAGGATAAATGTAAATTTCTATGGGCCACAGCAACCATTTACCATCAAGTGGACTGTGTGCCCGTTTGTCACCCATATCCTATAAAAAAAAACATTAACATTTTACCACGTTTTCGTGTATTTCTATTCGGGTCGAATTTAGAAATTGATTTTAAACTAACTTCCCGACAAGCTAGAGACTTGAAATTTTGATCATAGCTCAGAATTGGGTGACAATGTAAGAATATGTGGTATATTATAAAAATTTAATACATAATATTTTTGAACAAACATGTTTTTTACTAAAATATCACGCCTTGTTTCTTTCCACATGAAGTGATAAATGTCACTGTTTACTTTCTCAATCATCGACATCTTTCATCACAAACGTGCCATATTGACCAATATGGGACGTTTCGTGAGTGAGCACGTGTTGCAACGCGATATCGATGGCAGGTGCCGAACAATCTGAAGAAATCAAATCAACAAGCCGTTATAGTTATTCAGTGCCAACACAAACCTACATATTATTAATTTCGTATGGTTAGGATTATTTATATAACGTATTAATAAAATTGAATTGTCTGTCTGTAATATTAAAATAACTGAAATCTATTAAGCTCAGGGAGTTATAACATGAAATTATATATTGAATAATAAAACATTTTTTTTAAATATTTGTCTGTCTGTCTGTCCGGGCTAATATTTGGAATGGCTGAAGCGATTTTGATGAAACTTTACGATCAAATAGAGAGGGATGCAATGCAATGTCAGGAATCTAGGCTATATTTTATTCGAAAAACTTGAAGATGTGTTTTTTTTTAAAAAGGAAAAATTGATGAAATAAATGGTCTTTGATGATCTTAAATCTAAATAACACCGCATGAATAGATCCTATTCAGACGAAGCCGGGGCGGGTTGCTAGTGTGTAATAATATAATAAGCAACGGAACGGCGTGGCTGTCTCCTGATTCATAACCCTCTCAGAAATATAAGGCCTGTTCCCAGCAATAGAATGTCATTTCAGATTTAACTTAAAAAATAATACATCTAACTACTCACAAAATTGGCAATTTTTTTGCATACACAAGGTTAGAACAAGCTTGATGAAAGCAAAACCACAAGGAAAATCCCACGCGACTGTCGGAGGTTAACTAATGAATACAAAATGCTCGGACGCGTCGAGATTTTATAACTTGAGTGACTCTATTTTACTTTAAAAACCACTTAACGATAATAGTGTCATCTATTTTAAGTGCAAAATAAGGTGTTTCAAAATATGTTGAGTGTGGGCCAGGTATATTAAACACTATATTAAAAAATAGGCAATCGCACAAAGAACAGTTTTTAATTATACATTTTAATATGGTTTTGTATTCTGGTTCAAAAAAAGAATTTACATTTAGAAATGCAATATACAACAAAAAAAAACTATTAAACTTTAATAGATTTTTATGCTAATAATATGAGTTTTACTCTAACACCATGTATTTTTTTAATAAAATTTAATATAACATTGAAAAATGTACAATTTAAAAAAATATAATAAATAAAAACCTAAAACTAAAAATTTAAATTTTCATACAGTACTACCGTGGTATCATGCTAAGAACGCTGGCTGAATTTCCTCGCAGAATGGCTATACTCAGCCTTTAAGCGAGAAAGGAACCAGCCCTCCTATCACCAGCAGCGACGACCAGTCGCGGATAGATTAGAGTATGAATTTAAAAAAAAAGATTAAATGACAAACGAACTTATTACGTTTACACTTACGTTGATGGTAGGTGGCTATTGCAGTCCATGTGTCCATGTAATTAACTTCAAATAACTCTTCACAGCCTGTAATGAGGGATAATAATCTTCCACTCACCAGATGTCGCTAGTTGTGACTGAGGTAAAGTTTTTAGTTACATAATGTCAGTTAATTGAGAAATTAGTTTTAAATAATAGTTTATCATTATCTAGAGTATTATATTAGGTCCTTACATATGAAATTGGCGTTTTGTACGGGAGGAATATAAAGTCAATTTTTTTTGTAAAATATATTTAATTAATCAAAGTATGCACCGTTGTTATCTATGCACTTTTGCCATCTCATAGGTAGTTTATTGATCCTTTACTAAAAACCATGGGGGCGAGAATCAATAAACTCTTTGAAGGCGGTTTGGACTGCCGCATCGGAGTTGAATTTTTTTCCTTGTAAGAAGTTGTCCAAATTCCGGAAAAAATGGTAATCTGTTGGAGCAAGGTTCGGGGAGTACGGTGGATGTCGCAGACATTCCAATTGTAGCTCATCTAATTTTGGTGGTTGTTTGTTCTGCAGTGTGTGGTCTTGCGTTGTCGTGAAGCAGCAGTGGCCTAGAGCGATTGACCAGTCTCGGTTGTTTAGCAGCTAGATCTTCCTTCATGATTTGCAGTTGCTGACAATAAATATCTGTCGTAATCGTTTGGTCAGATTTCAGAAAGCTGCTAGTCCACCAAACACTTACAAGTAACTTTTTCTGAATCAATTTTCGTTTAGGGCAGGATTTGGCTGGGTATCCAGGGTTCAGCCATTGCGACGAGCGCTTCCGATTATCGTACAGTATTAACATTTCATCACAAGTAATGATTCGATTTAAAATCCCTTCATTATTGTGTCGGTTGAGCAAAGTAACACAGCAGTCGACGCGTGTTTGCAAGTTCGATTCACTCAATTCATGAGGTACCCATCGTTCAAGTTTTTTTACTTTCCCGATTTGCTTCAAGTGGATTAATACAATTTTATCACTTACCCCGAAGCCTGTAGCTATCTCTGAAGTGCTTTGTGATGGATCCGCTTCCACAATAGCCCTTAATTCTTCATTCTCCACTTTGGTCTCCGGCAGTCCACGGGGTTGGTTCTGAAGGTCGAAATTTCCAGAACGAAAACGTTGAAACCAAAAAGGTACCGTGCTTTCTTTTGCGACACCAGCGCCGTACACATAATTAATCCTTCGAGCTGTTTCTGCAGCACTGGTGCCACGGTAGAAATCGTACTCGTAAATATACCGATATTTCATGTTTTTCATTGAAGATACGCCAAAGAATAAAATAATGAGGAAAAAACAAATGAATGACTGTTGAATTTATAAATTTGAATTTGGAGTTCTTAACCAAAGAGGAGATATTTCAGATCAAAGTGGTCAGTACGACAAAACGCTAATTTCATATGTAAGTACCTAATATTAATATACAACACAATGCGTCAGTGGTTTGATTTTTAATTTTTTGCACTTAATAACTCTTTTTTTAATTTTTCTACTATTATTTATATTTATAGTTTGGATTATTCATTTCTAATCTAATTAATAAAAAATATAATTAATAATACCTATCTAATAATAATAATAATATATAGAAATTATCGTCCCCGGTATGAAATCTGTCAAATATTTTACCTCACTGTAAAGTGGCGCCGCCCTGGTGGCAGGAAAAGTCGTGGATGCCCTCATTACACTGTCTCTCGATACCCTTCAGACCGGAACGCAGCGGTGCACGGTGTACGCACTACGGTTTAGCGGCAAAAATTGGTAGGAGTGTGGCATTAAGCCGCATGAACTCCTAGGCAAGAAGTATTTCTCTCAGTTTCATGAGGTGTACATAGACCTGGACCGTTTTGAAATATCTGCTTTGTAGTTATTTTAGTTTCAGTACTAATTCATAAATTAATTGCCGTTACAGCCTATTAAAGTCCACAGCCGAATGTGCGCTTGACCAAAGTGCTTAACAGCCTTTTGTCGGGCGTAAATGAGACACACGCATATAACGGTTGGGCCATGCCTGTCCTCATGTATACCTTTGGAATACTCAGGTGGGCTCAGACTGAACTTAACGCCCTGGATAGAAAAGTCCACACTACCATGACGTCCCATAGAATACACATCCGAGATTGTCGGTAATGGGGCATTACTTATCGCGAAGACATTTGGCGTTGCTATATTTATATAGTAGGAAAGAAATATTACTCGTTTACACTCAACCAAAAAAGTTTTCGACCACTTTCTGATTTTCAGCCCACCCCGAACAAGTTTGGACGTTCAACAGTATGCGAGCGAGTATTTTTTTTAAATCTAAATTCTATACTCTAAGTGACATGTGCCGTAGACAGTAGTATACAAAGAGTCCCTACGTTTTAGTAAAATATTAATGACATATATTATAATAATAAGTGGTAATCTCTTATTATTATATAGTATGTCTTATATAATATGTTGGCGTGGCTTTTTAAGCGCGCTCAGCATGCATAATCGCGAAATGTGCAGCCTCCGTAATTACTTCCTGGCGAGATCGGATAATCCATTCTATAAGGACGTTATTTCTTGTGATGAAGGGCTTACCTCTCTTTCCTTAGCCAACACGCTTTCCCCATAGATTAGGTACCTCATAGGCGGATATTTGTATAGTTGCCACGCTTGGCAAGCGGGTTAGCAACCGCAGTTTTATTTTTATTTTTAGTCGTTATTAGGAAGACGCTGCTGCCCATCGCCTGATTTGTTTCCCTCCGTCGCCTGTTACCACACCCACGGGATGATATGGAGTAGTGGATATTCTTACACCGCCACTACACGGCATAAATTAATTGATTTATACAAATTGTTAGCATACGATCATTACAAAACTATGTCTTCAAGATGCTTTTATATTATGTCCAATGTTACATTTTTCAGTTTCTCTATTTATCCTGATAATAAGGGCGCAATGTAACAAAAATAAGTTTTTTTTCAATTTAATTGTCTTCTATGAGTAAATGATTTCAAGGCCCAACCAATCATCGTAAGTGATGTAATCTATACATAGAATTAAAATGTGTTATGTATACACACACACACACACACGTGCGCGGATGTGTGTGTGTGTGTGTGTATGTATATAATATACTAATTCATCATTCCATCATTCATCCATTACAGCCTATCAAAGTTCACTGCTGAACATAAGCCTTCCCAAAGGTTGCCTCACAAGGGGAGTATTTGCCGCAGTTTTATATATTCTAGTTGTTACTAGTAAGACGCTGCTGCCCATCTCCTGGTTTGTTCTCCTCCGTCTCACTCTTACGACACCCACGAGACAATATGGAGTAGTGGATGTTTTTACTCCACCACTACAGAGTATTTTTAAGACCTGCAGCTTTTATTTCTCTTATTTAAGGTGTCTTAAAACACCTACTGCGATCTTCAACCCGCTTGCCAAGCATTATAATTAAGGCAAGTCCTTTCTACATTATACTTTCTATATTCTATGTAGGTTATGGGCGATTAAATGCAGAGAGATAAATTCGGTGGGATAGTTCGTGGCATCTTTTGATTATTAATTACAGATAGTGCGGTGGGGAGTAATTTCTTTTTTTAATTACTCTTTAATGTAGCCCACAAACAAAAGGCTTCTTATCGGTTATCCACTCATACTTAGCTAGTGAAATGATGTTTAAACGTGGAACAAAGTACACGGGAGAAAAGCCGTAGAAAGGCTACTTTATAAACACTGGTTGCACTGCCAATGTACAAATAAATATTTCCTATCCCAACTATTTCATTCTAGTCAGCGCTGATTTGTTAACGAAGAAATACAGTAACTGACGTACTGTAGACAATGCGTAATTTCGACATCTCTGTACAAAGCTTAAACCTATGCAAACCTTTCTAACATTGTAAGACATCAAACAATTCACGTACATTTTATCCAACCATCCATTACAGCCTATTAAATTCACTGCTGAACACGGGTCTAGTATAGATTGCCTCATAGAGACCTCTTACAAATTGCCATAGTTGCTATGCTTGTCAGGCAGGTTGGCAATCGCAGTTTTTATTATATTCAGTTGTTATCAGGAAGATCCATCTCCTGTTTCATTTCTCTCTATCGCCTCTTACGACACCCACGGGATGACAGCACTACCTTCTCGTACTTTAAAAAAAATTGAAGTAAGAGTTTCTAAATGATAGGATAAGTCCAGCATGTCCATACCCAGCAGTGACGAGCTGATAAGTGAAAACAAGAGGGAAGAAAAAAATCAGTGATCTTATAAAAGGTTGTTATCATTGTAATCGTAGTTTTGGTCTTCTCGCACGTATAATAACATCAACTTACTTCTTAAAACTCACTTAGGCAGGTGTAGCTCACGACCAAAGAAACCGTTTGGATTGCGTGACATAGCACGAACAATAACCAACACAAATAATTACAGAGCCAGTGTGAAAGATGGAAAGATGTCTATGAATCGAGGATTATCGCATTATACACACAGAAGGTTACCTTTCGAAATCCAAGGCTTTGATTAGATTTAATATGCTTCTTAAGAAATAAGTAAAATGACATACATATTGACAAATTTAAATTTAAAAACATTTTCTCAATGCACGAAATATCGGCCAAGAGCGTATTAAGAACGTCTATAACCTTTTTAAATTGTTAGACAATAAACATGAACATCATATTATTAGATGCCCTCTATTGAAATAATATTATATATATTTTTGTTTGTCCATTTATGATTTATTATTTAAGGACTGTCAGTGATAAATACAATAATACATTTTAACAAATAAACATAAACTAAAGAGTAAAATTAATGAAAAATATTGGAAAACATGCCACATTTACAAAACATCGGATACGTAAGCTAAAAATTTATTAAAATCTAAAAAAAAAAATACCAAACAAGATAGGAAAACGACAGTAACCAAACTAAACATAACATTTTATTCCATCGAATCTTTTATATTTTAAATTCTGTAGCACTATTTTTTTTTGTAAAATTATTGTTATAAACAAACTTACAACCCACCTGATGGCTGCTGCAGCCCATGGGCACCGACTAACTTCAAATAAAGAAGGCTACAGACGCGTTGTCACTTCTGTGGACTACGGAGAAATGGTTGCCCGCAATAACCACACTACTAGCCATACTAGCCACAGGCTGTAGTTACACTAATTCTCTATACCCTTTAGACCGGAACATAGCAGTGCACGCACTGCTAATTGGCAGAAATTGGTAAGAGCGTGGTACCTACCCATGGAATCAACTTTTGATAGTGTGTAATGAATTAATGAATTCATGCTAGATAATGCATTGGAAAGGTCTATTTTTTTATAGAATAAGGGTGACAAACGAGCACATAGTCCACCTGATTGTAAGTAGATGATGTGACCCATAGACATTTACATCTATCCTCGATTAAGAATCAAAATGCAGATGCGTTGTTAACCCTGAGAACTAAGATGGAATGCCCGTTTCCAGTAAAGCTGCTATTTTACGCTAGTATTCTGTGAGAGCGTGGTCCTACCCCATTCGTGCTATAACCATAATATAGCTGCAGCATGGCTCTACCACGTACAAAATGCTGGTTAGATGATGCATTGGGAGGGTCTATGTTGAACTGTGGACAAAAGGCTGATGATGAGATTGGTCGTCCGATATCCTTCTTCTTCACCAGCCCGTTAAAGTCCACTGTTGGACATTGGAGAGCTCATTGTAGGAAGGATTTTCGCTAACCAGGCTTGGCAAGGGATTAAGAGAGATGATGTCTCGTAACTTTGTCTAACGTAAGGAAGATGGTTATAATAACGCTATCTATTTGAAGCCATGAGATCTTTCAAGCATATACACCACTACACCCATGGGCTGATGGCTTCTCTAACGCCACCACCTCATGGCAATTTATTATGAGCGGCGGAATAATTTGTACTGTCAACTAACAGAATCAAACTCTAATATATTTTATACTAGTGATCCGCCCCGGCTTCGCACGGGTAATTTCTCGATCTCGACAACAGCGCCACCTACCGGGTTCAATTGTGAATCTAAACCATTCAAGAACCCACTCAAACACTCAAAAATTTCATCGGTCGAGTCCGTTTCGAGTTTTAGCGAGGATTGGCTTTAAGCCACTCGCTACGCATGGCGTAAATTAGGCTTTAGTAGTAATTGTCGTAATATGCATCATACGTCCCATAACTCAGCATGATCGACTTCTATGCCAAAATTGGGATTAGGAGGAACCCCTCCAGCCAGTCACGAGTGACTGATACACAAACATCCAAACAAACATACTAGCAAATTTTACCATAATGATTTCTTATATTTACGCGAACACTAGACATTGAATTAAACTACTTTTACGGATTATATCGCGTTTAATTAACTTATTTTATTAATTCCCGACGTTTCGGGTGCTTTACAGCACCCATGGTCACGGGGGACTGAGGTGATTGACGTCCCAATGTCAAAGTTATTCCGGAGTACCTTCAGCTTTTTTAATTATTAATTTTGGTCCGATCTACGCAGAATGAACTAACTGTGTCTTGAAGTCTTGCAGTGGTATGCTTGGGTTTAGTTTTAATTTTATTAATTACAGGATCCCAAGCAGGTGGTAGTACCCAGCCTCCCTCTCTATTGAAATTAGGATGTTTTTTAATTTCAATAGCCTCACGTATCATCCTTGGCAGGAATCGATGTTCTTTCGCGAGAATCTGTGGTTTATCAAATCTAATGTAATGGCGGGGGCCGTCTAGGATATGATCACAAACTGCAGACTTCCCGGAACGTTGGTGCTTCACGTCAGCTATGTGTTCTTTTAAATGGAATAACTTTGACATTGGGACGTCAATCACCTCAGTCCCCCGTGACCATGGGTGCTGTAAAGCACCCGAAACGTCGGGAATTAATAAAATAAGTTAATTAAACGCGATGTAATCCGTAAAAGTAGTTTAATTCAAATTTTACCATGTTTTTATTAAGTCACTTTCTTGTTTGTCCTTCTGTCTGTCTGTTGTTCCAGGTGGAATTTAGTAATTGATTTTAAACTAAATTCCCGATGAGCTGGAAACTTGAAATTTCGAATATAACTTAAATTAGAGTAATGTAAATGTCTTAATTATGTAGATGTGGACTGTGAGCTCGTTTGTCACCCTTATTCTATAAAAAAAATCGGATGACAATGCAAGAATATTATAAAATATGATAAAAAAACGTGGTAATTTTTTTAAATTCTTTCTAAGAATTTCACTTGTTAATTATCTATCATTCTCGACATTTGCTCGCGTGAAATTTGGGTTTAAAATTTTCTTTTTTAAAATAAAATGCGCAAAAATAATATGTAACAAAAAAGAACGCTGTGAAACTAAACGACTATTTAATTTGCATTTTTTTATGATAATTTATTTCAAACTGTTTGGTTTGGTCGACTCGTTCTTTACAAATATACTGATTTCATACCGAAGGCCATATATCATAATAAACATTGGCTAGTCAAGAATTTTCAGAATCGGATCAACAGTTCTAGAGATTATCTGTTAAAACAAACTTACTTTTTTTTAAAGTGGCAGTTGAACCTGTAATCTAGCCAATCATAACTGTAAAAGTAACAGCCTGTGTAAGTCCGTGTGGGACTGAGCACTGGCCTTCTTCCTTTGGTATTTAGCAATGAAGAGTCCGCACTATCCTAATGTATGTTTGAGGACTTGACATGCTCCAGAGTATTTTATATTGTTGACGTTTAACTTCACCGAGCACGTTGTGAATCAGCACTTTAAATTTCAATTGACATTGTCTTAGCTCGCGTATCATCAAATTTTAAGGGGAGAGCTTATCCCCTTAGTTAACTTGACTATATGCATCAGCTATGGTATATTTAAGTGTATAATGTGTGCTATACATTTGTGTAGATCGACGAAAACCATTGACCTTGTGACGTCACAGCCCCTCAGCTAATGACTTCCCATTGCTCCACAAGAAACACCGTCACGGCATTCGACGAAGCCAAGGTGAAAATTTGTTAGGAATGGATTTAATACACATTGTTTATGACTCAAGTGTTTTTATTTTTTATTTGCGGCGTACTAAAATAATGAGTATTGGTTGCCATTAATAAAAATTGGATGTGAGTATAATTCGATCAGCCCTCTACTTCCTGCTCGGTAAATTAAAATTAAATTTTTAAGTGCTTTATAATAATTGCACCTGAATGTTTCTCTGTATGTATGGTATGAATGTAACGGAATTTTATAATTCAGTTTTCACCCTCTTCAGACGTCTGAATTTTCTCAAATTTGCAGACATATTAAAATTGATAACACCACAATTATTCAATGACATCAGCTAGTATACACACCAGCCCTCTTGGTAGAGAGTAATTGTGTTCTGTGTACCAGCCTATCCTTATGTGACAATCTTTGGGAGGCCTATGTTCAACAGTGGATTTTTGATGGAATTAAATTAATGAAAACCTGATGAAACGTAAATAAAGCAATTCATTACTTTACACGATAATATTGAAAGCCACAAGTAGCTTAAGAATGTATTTTTTATTGTTAAGACGTTTATAATACCTTATAGAACAGAATGCGATTCAGGAGCTCAGACCAGCAAAAAAAGATAGACCGAGCGCTGTGTACACTTCAAGTGATGCCGAAACCAAGCTCAACTTCTTGACACACTCACGCACACATTTTACCACGTTTTTATTAAGTTACTTTCTTGTTTGTCTGTCTGTCTATCTGTCGTTCCTGGTAGCATCTTGCAACTCAAATTTCGAGCACTTCCGATGAGCTAGAGACTTAAAATTTTTAACATAGCTCAGAATCGGAGGATAATGTAGGAATATGAGAAAAATCGTGGTATATTAATTTTTTTAGTGCGAAATTTATGAAAGAACACTTGTTTCTGTTTTCTTTCTTCATTGGTACGCAAGTTCACTGCTCAAACATATGAACGCTAATTTAATCGCCGGGAAAAACTTTAACGTTCGAGTTGTCATTTTTTTAAACGATAATCAATGAATAAAATTTAATTTCGAATTCAGATTAACGTTTCGAATAAAGTAATTTTTGTGAAACGTTGTTTTTTTTATCCACCGAATTTCGAATGCTTACTTTTGTGCTGGAAAAATATGCATACAGCGGAAAGCGCTAATAAATAAAAGAGCGCTAACAGCCTTGTAACGTCGGAAATCATAGCCTTAAGTTGTAATAATTTTGAATACTCTCTTCTTCATAGTCTGTTTAGTTCCCACTATTTCCGCTGATTTGTTCAATCATTGAACTCATGAGACTTTTTCCCAGTAGTTCAACTGAAAATAAATTATTTTAAGAGTTAACCTACTGAGACAAAATAGTTGAACACACGCAACTTGATTAAATATATACATACAAATAAAATTGAAGTATATGTCTGTAATATTGAAACAACTGGCTTCTAGGGTTATTTGCAAGCTATCGAAACATAAATAACCATATTTAAAATTTTTGTCTGTCTGTCTGTCCGGGCTAATATTCAGAATGGCTACACCGATTGTGATGAAACCTTACGAACAGATAGAGAACAATCTAGGCTATATTTTATCTGAAAAACTTGAAGATTAAAAAAAATACTAAAAATGTATAAAATAAAATACATTAATAGAATATATCCAATCATAAAATCAATTTTATTTGTAATCTTATTTTATATAATGTACCCTTTCTCTGGAAATTATTTTGGGAAATAGTATTACTTATTAATAGTAGGTTAAATTTCGAATTAAAATATTCCGTAGTTACGAATTCATCACGTGAATTAAAAACCACTTATTTAATTTCCATCGCTTACTAAAGCATTTCGATTGTGAAAATTACTCAAAAACATAATTTATTCAAAAAATAACGTAAACAAATCAAGCGTAGCTGGGAGGGCCCAAGTTGTATGCTAATTATTACGCGACAAAAATTAGAAAACTTTCTTCGGGGAAAGTGGCTGAATTAGGTGCGGCCGGCAGTCAACTCTATAACGAAATGTACAGTAAACTCAATAATCTTAATTTTTACATTGAAACATAGCAAGTTGGTACTTAAAAGTGTGTGTTGCAAGCAACCCAGTTGGCCCCAAACGGCATTTCACATATAAAATTTACATAAAAAAATTACATTAACTTAGAAACTTAGATCAGTAAAAAAGTTTGTCGGGAAATTATGTATTTTATTAAAACTAATCCCGATAATTTGGCAAACCTGTGGGGTTAGCCACGATGACATCATTTACGTGGTAGAGCCACGCTGCAGCTATATTACGGGTCGGCTCGACCGGAGAAGGACCATGCTCTCACAGAGTACCAGTGTAAAATAGCAGCTTAATGCTGCTGTGTTTCATATGGTAAGTGTAGAGAACCAGAGAACCTTTTACTGGATACGAGGCATTCCATCTTGGTCCTCGGGGGTGGCAACGCATCTGCATTTTGATTCTTAATCGAGGGTACATGCAGATGTCAATGGGCTACAGCATCTACTTACCATCAGGTGGACTGTGTGCTCATTTGTCAACCTTATTCTATCGAAAAAAATCCTACGATTGTAGGTAACTACTCTAAGGTTAACCTCAGAGTAATATTTATGTAATTGATCTAAGGTAAACCTCAGATTAATATGTATGTATTGACTGCCTCGTTGGTCTGGTGGTCGTAAACGCGATTGTTCATCATGACGTCCCGGGTTCGAATCCCGGGTCGGGCCAAAAATTAGTTATTGGGTTTTTCTTTCCAGAAATATTAAGTAGCAGCCCGGAGTCAGGAAGTTGGCGGTGTTTCATCCCCGTGCCTCAAAAAGTACGTAAAGCTGTTGGTCCTGCGCCTGATCTCTCTCCGGTCGTGTCGGATTACTATCCTATCGGACTATGAGAGTAAGGGAATAGAGAGTGCACCTATGCTTGCGCGTACACTTGGGCACTATAATCCTGTCCTGCGCCGGTGGCTAGCCTCCGTTGAGACTGGCCGCCGTGACCGAAATTCGGTCTGTAGGACATTGTTATTAATATGTTTGTAATTGCTCTGAGGTTAACCTATATTACTCATAGGTTAACCTCATGTATTTAGTTTACTCTAAGGTTAACGTCAGTGTAATATTTATGGAATTACTCTAAGTTTAACGCTATGATTTAAAAACAATCTTTCTAACTAAAATGTCCCTTAGCTGTTGCGCCACAGTTTTCGCCAAATTGGGCATTGCTGGCAAATTGCATCCCTACTTTACATTTTAGTTCGCACATTTCCCCGGAACTTCGTCATTGAAACAGACTTTATTTTAAACATCAGACTGAATATAAACTACTTTTTGTTATAAAAGTAAAGTGTATTCTATTAGCGACTTTATAATAATTGTTTTGTCATACAGATGACACAGTTTCTCGTAATCTTGATATATCAATTTGCCAACACTTTAAACTCATCGGCGCTGCACTGCAGTGTTGTAATATCTTGTACTACTGCCCTTTTAGGCATTTCAATTTTATGACATGCAATATGTCTTTTTATTTTACCACGATTTAATGACCTCGCTTTATTCTTTGTTTGACTCTAAGTTAGATTTTGCAATTATTTTTACTGCCACATATCGGAGGCCATTAGATCTTTCTGGCATTTGCCATATTTGCCTCTTACGACACCCACGGGATAAAAATGGGTTAATGGATTATCTTATATCACTAGTGGCGACTAGCCATATGCACAGGACAGGATTATAGTGCACCTGTGTGTGCGTAAACGCAGGTGTAGTTTCCAATCCCTCAATCTTATAGTCCGCTGGAACGGCAATTCGCCTTGACCGGAGAGAGATCAGGTCCAACGGTTTTACGTGCTATCCGTGGCTCAGAACACTGAGAATTTCTTGACAGAAAACTTCAATAACTGATTTAGGCCCGACCCGGGATTCAAATCCGGGATTTCATGATCAGCAGTCGCGCTTACGACCACTACCTATATCAACAAAGCAGTTATAATAGCAAATATTAGTTTGCAAATGTAATAGTTTCATCTCGGAACCGAATCTTAACCATGATTCAGCAAGTAGGTTGTCTGACCGATGAGGAAGCTTACAATAAGCATATTGTGCAATGAATATCTAATCTTATGCAATGATCGTTTAATCTGAAGGTCCATGTGCAGTTTCTGAAGTTGAGATAATACATCCATAACCAATAATCGTTTATTTTGAACCTTGGACCTTTGCCTCCGTAAACATTTGTCACTCAGACCCCCTAGACCCAAGCAATGATTAATAACAAGTTACGTAACATCTGTTACATCTGAAAGTTCGAAGACTTTTGGCCTTTTTAATCCCAGACAATGAGGAGTTAGGCGTAATCTTATCTCACCTTTCGCCTTATATGAAATAAATTATCTGATGTGTCCTCTCTTTGGTCTGTCGGAACACGTATATTCTCTCTATTTGGAACTTACATTTATACATATGCCGGAATCGGGAAAGTGAAAGTTCATATTACATATAATTAATAAAGTCATAGTTATGCATAAAACTTTAGCCTAATGATTTCTTATACTCGTATTTACATGAACACTACACTTTGAATAAAATCCGTAAAAATATTGAATAAAACTTCTTTTACGGATTTTATCGCGTTTAATTGTCTTTTTTTTATTCCAGACGTTTCGGGTGCTTTCAGCATCCATGGTCACGGGGGACTGGAAAGCACCCGAAACGTCGGGGATTAAAAAAAGAACAATTAAACGTGATAAAATCCGTAAAAGAAGTTTTATTCAATGTGTAGTGTTCGCGTAAATTCAAGGAATCATCCGTAAAAATAGTTTCATTCAAACTATATAGATACCCTGTTTATTTTAGCGTTCAATTTTACTGAACAACTTCTACTTCTAATCTCTCACTTTCAATGAATGTATTTTGTTCATTTAAAAGTACATGCGTAGGCAACTTTTGTGTACATAAGATCTACGTTTTATCTTAAAAATGCGTAGCGGACGACTTATTGTAATGGGTGTGGTCTATGTGATAGGGGAGATGTGTAATTACATACTATATCTATATACTGTTCCGCCCTAACTAGGATCCTAAATTAGTACTCAATATAGCATGCAGTCTAAGTTAAAACATTTCGATCATCATTATCATCATCATCATCATGGTCATTCACCATTCATCATGCATCATTATAGCCCTTCACAAGTCCACTGCTGAACATAGGCCTCAAAGCACGGTCCTGAGTCACATGCATCCATCGACTTCCTGCATGTCTTACCAGGTCATCACTCCATCTAGTGGGGGACCGCCCCACACTTCGACTACCGGTACACACTAACATGCTAATCTTAGCGGTCAGCCACCGCAGAGTCTACTTCACCTGAGGATGCCTCGTGTAGAGGCGAAACACCTGTCGTATTATCGACGATGGTGTGTCTTTCCTAGTGTAGTGGTGTTGAGATTAGTGGTGCTCTTCAAACTAGGTAAGACACATCATTTTATTTTATTGCGCGAATCCTAGCTAATTAATTTTAACATCATTAACATAATGGATTACTTCAAAGTAACACCTGATTCTATTAACTAGTATTTTGTCTCTTAAAACTCGCATTACGAATTTTTATTCAAACTTAAAACAGCTAAGCCATGCCAGCCATGCTAGCTAAGTGGGTGAAGCACTCACCGTAAATTTCACAATACGAGCAACCTGGGTTAAATCTATGCCGCACAAATGCAATTGTGAATTGAAACTGAATTACAACGTAATCGGGGGTGAAGGAAAACATCTTGAGGAAACCTGCATGTTTTTTTTTAATAGGATTAGGGTGACAAACGAGCACACAGTCCACCTGATGGTAAGTGGTTGCTGCGGCCCATAGACATCTACATTTATCCCCGATTACATATCAAAATGCAGATCCGTTGTTACCCGTGAAGACTAAGATGGAATGCCTCATTTCCAGTAAAAAGAGTATCCGGTTCTCTACACTCACCATACGAAACACAGCAGCGTTAAGCTGCTATTTTACGCTGGTATTCTGTGAGAGCGTGGTCCTTCCCCGGTCGAGCCGACCCATTCGTGCTACAACTATACTACTAATATAGCTGCAGCATGGCTCTACCATGTCTAAGGAATAAAATACTTCGATGACATGTGGAGGTCCATAGATTTCGAGGACATCTGAAAGTTTAGACACTCTGGGGTGCGCTATTACAAAAAAAAATTTATACTTAATAAAATTAAATTAAAACTTAAAAATAATTATCATGCCATTTTAATTTTAATCACCTTTAAAAATTACAAAACTGATGAAACATTAAACAGATGGTGTCCTTGTTATATAACGTTTTTAAATTACAGGATGTCCCAGTTTCTGACACGTGTTAAATACTCGTTTGGTAGCCTTCATGTGAAGCTGTCGAAGTATGCAGCATGCATTGCAATGCTTTTTTGTCAGGGAAAATTTGCGCGTGCGCAACAACTAGACAAAGGTTCATCGTAATCGGATTAAAATAGTACAGGAACGCATGGAAACGATCAAATAAACAAACAAATATTTATATTTGTCAAATACCTTCGGGGGTGCGCACATAACAACTAACCAATGTATCGTCGTAATCGGATGAATTATATAGACGCATACGGGACAAAAAAATATTCATTATTATGTATAAGGTTGGGAAATTTAAAGTGACAAAATCAATGACGTCAAAATCAACAACTTTCAAAATCAACGACAATCAACTTTTAAGCATAAAAATAAAGTTAATTATGCAACATACTACTTCACCATTTTTGCGATAATCGCCTAATTATTAAGAAAAGTTTAATGTTAAATATACTAAATTTGATAAATGTTAGTTAATACTTGTAGCAAAATAATTGAAGGTATTTTTATTAACAATAAGTTTCACAGAGGTATACGTAAGCGCCTAATGACGTCATTTATAGGCTGAATAGCCTAATGACGTCATTTATAGGGCTGAATTTGCTTCGCAATGCAAACCTGCCCGTAAAATAACCTGTCAATATCGGCATTATATGGTTACTAATTTATACTCATGTTGTGTGCTATTGTTCATTATAAGTCGCAAATTCTAATTTAAAAGCAAGACAACTATGTTTTTTTTTTTATAGAATAAGGGTGACAAACGAGCACACAGTCCACCTGATGGTAAGTGGTTGCTGTGGCCCATAGACATCTACATCTATCTTCGTTTGCGCATTTCAATGTAGATGCGTTGTCAGCCGTGAGGATTAACATAAAATGCCTCTTTTCCAGTAAAAAGGGTCTCCGGTTCTCTACACTCACCATACGAAACACAGCAGCATTAAGCTGCTATTTTACGCTGGTATTCTGTGAGAGCGTGGTCCTTCCCCGGTCGAGCCGACCCATTCGTGCTACAACTATACTATTAATATAGCTGCAGCATGGCTCTACCACGTATATATATCTACAATATTTAACTTTCGGGTAAAGCAGGATTTACTTAAACAGTAACAACGAGACATCTGGTGCTACAACCGTCAATCCGCCTACCACGCATGATGATTAATACAAACCCTAAAAAAGGCCCCATGTCCAGCAGTTTTTAAGGGCTGAAGAAAAATAAGAAACAAAGACTTGGTAGCGCCGTGCTGCAGGTATATCATAGTTGTAGCACGAATGGATCGGCTCGACCGACAAAGGAGCACGCTTTCACAGAATACCAACGTAAAATAGCAGCTTAATGCTGCTGTGTTCCTTATAGTGAATGTAGAGAAATGGCGACCCCTTTTACTGGAAACGAGGCATTCCATCTTAGTCCTCAAGAGTGACAACGCATCTGCATTTTGATTCTTAATTGAAGATTGATGTACATCTACATCTATGCCACAGCATCCACTTACTGTGTGCTCGTTTGCCACACTTATTCTATGAAAAAAGAGAGCGTATTCGTAACCCTACAAAAAACTTTTCTCCTCTAACCAATCTTAATAGCGATACTTATTTTCGCTAATTAATTTTAAAAAAAATACAGGTAAGTACTTAGTAAAAACATGAAGCTGTTTAATCCAAGACATACTTTTGAATTCGTTAAATTTCATTACACTGGAAGTTAAAAGATGGTGAAAAATTCACAAATATTTTATTTAACGCTCAATAAATCAATGAAGCTCTAAGAGAAACACAAGCTTTAAGTAAAGAATAACAATTTCTAGAGTCTTTGCAATTCGCGAATTCTAAACTTACCACGTAAGTTATTAAGGGAACTGTCTGACCAGAATTATTCTAAAATATGCAACTGACACAAAACACAAATTAAAAGTAAATCAATTAAAAATGATCGTTTTGGATTCCAAGTTAAGAGACGCTTGATTTATCCGGTCATATAAGGACCATTTACTATAAACCAGTTTCTAACGTACATACCTGCGCGCATTACAGGCACATGTCAAGTGTCAGGTGCAATTGAACTGCGGTCGGTACATTTACCGTTGATTCCGCCTGCGTAGTGCTTCGACCGTGACTCCTATAATCGTGTTTGTATGTATTGCGGTTAAGTCTGCAGCGAAGAAAATGTCGCCAAAACGCTCCGTTAAATTTGGGTCACGGGAACACGTTTAATTGACCAAATAAGAAATAAGCAAACGATGAGTGTCGTTTGAAAAGTGAACGTAGTATTCAAACATTCTTAAAGATTTTGAGATAGTTTTTATGCCCCTTTTTACTGGAAACGAGACATTCCATATCAGTCCTCAGGGGGTGACAACGCATCTGCATTTTGATTCTTATTTGAGGATAAATGTAGATGTCTAGGGGCCACAGCATCCACTTACCATCAGGTGAACAGTGTGCTCGTTTGTCACCCTTATTCAAAAAAATGCATTACATTTAGAAGTTTTGATGATCAACCTTAGATACGAGACGCAACAACGATGTGATAGTTTATCTGTTGCTGAAGGTTGCAACTACAGTAGCAGCTAGTGATTGGAATTCACAACACATGATTACATAACTGCTTATCTACTGTAGGATCATAGTCTACCTACATTATAATTTAAAAAAAAATGAAAGTAAATGCCTCATTACCTCACAACCTCTTGTAATCACACATGTAAGTGTATGTTTATGTTTGTATATACAATGTATTGTTATTTCCAAATAATACCTCTTATTTTGCTGATTTCTTCCCACTCACTACTCTGAATGATTTTTTTTTTAATTTTTAGCCTTAGGTAATGTATGTCTGCCCGTGAAGTCAATGTTTGGGCTCTATTTGAAAATCAACTATGCTGTCATTTAGTACAGGAGCAGTTAACTGAAATAGGGACCAAATATGACTTCACACAAATTCTCTGGCGTTTTCTTTATCTCGTTTTATTTTAAAAAAATCTTTGTGATGTCAAATAAAGTTTTCTTTCTTTCTTTAAGCATTAAGTCCGCTTATTGTTAACTCGTTAACAGAGTATACTTAGAGTATACATAAGCAAGCTATTATGTATACTCTAGGAATCTATTCTATTCCATATATACGTAATTTATATTTAATATTTAATACCGTATAGTGTATTGTCCTGTGTCGGAATAAAGTATTGCTAATGACTTTTCTGTACCAATTCCAACTAACAAAACACTCTTCAAGTTTTCCACTGACTTTCGTCGAGTTTACTTTTTAAATAACAATAATGTGAAATAGCGGCAAAGTTCATGTGATTCAATTTAATGAAGTAAATTTTACTAATTTTATCACTTGTTCATACATATTTAACATTGTTTGCAGTTCCCATACCGTGAAAATTAACTAATGCTCATAAGAATAGGGTGAGATAGAATCAGCGATGTAGTTTTTGTCACACTAAATTTTGACAATTGCTTCAAACCAACATAACTTGTTAAACTTCTTTAAAAAGTAAGCTTTGGCATTAAAAACTAACTATACTAAAATGTAAGTTTTTTTATAGAATAAGGGTGCCAAACGAGCACACAGTACACCTGATTTAAAATGAATGCTGTGGCCCATTGACATGTACATCTATCCTCGAATAACAATCAAAATGCAGATGCGTTGTCACCCGTGAGGACTAAGATGGAATGCCTCGTTTCCAGTAAAAAGGGTCTCCGGTTCTCTACATTCAACAAGCGAAACACACGAGAATGAATAAAATAATCTACAGCGCAGATAGCAGACCGTAACCAAAATAAATAGCAGGCTGTTTATGATATATTTTTATCTGTCCCTTTTATCTACTGTGTAATATATCGAGCACCTATAAAACAAAAACACAGCAGCATTAAACTGCTGTTGTACGCCGGTATTGTGTGAGAGCGTGGACCTTCCCCAGTTAAGCCGCCCCATTCGCGCTACAACCATAATATAGCTGCAGCGTGACTCTACCACGTAAAATTTACTAAGCCACCAGAATACAACCTCTGTCTAGTATAGTATGCTCCAGCATGTGGCTCTACCACTTAAGAAACCTTTTATTTCAGAACATAAATTACAACGCAAAGTTAACGTTACGTTGTATTGTATGTCTAAAATATAATGTTAAACATTTTTTTTTAAAACTTTTTTGATATAAACGTATCATAACTTAAGGTTGCAATGCTCCGCCCGCGTGAACAGATTCGCTTACAGGAAACACTTTCCTGCGGTAAATTTGATTTGCCCATGATATGTACTATATCGTACTTTTTAGATCTTTCTAGATGGTAGGACTCCTTTACTGCCTAGGGGTCCGTTGGAGTAGGTCTACATTCTTACCTGTTTCTGCCCAAACAGCAGTGCGTGCACTGCTGTGTTCCGGTCTATAGAGTAAAGAAAGCTAGCACAATTACAGGCTGTGAGGTATTCCATCTGGTTCAGAGGTAATAACGCATCTGTAGCCTTCGTTATTTGAAGTTGTTTGCAGGTGTCCATGGACTGTAGTAGCTAGCCACCATCAGGTGCACTGTCTTAGAGTCCGTTCACCACTTCAGTTTTATAAAATAATAAAAATATAAAATATGAGGAAAATCCTGGAACTTTCTTGAATTTGGCAAGCGTAGCTAAAACGAATATGAATAGTTCTTACGTTTAACAACTGATGGTAAATTATATCTGTGGCACATAGACATCCACATCTATCATCAGTTAAGAATCAAACTGCAGATGCGTTGTTAACTCTGAGGACTAAGATGGAATGCCTCGTTTCCAGTAACAAAGGGACTCCGGTCCTCTATATTAAGCATACGAAACACAGCAACATTAAGCTGCTATTTTACGATGGTATTCTGTGAAAGCTTGGTCCTTCCCCGGCCGAGCCGACTCATTCGTGCTACAACCAGAATATAGCTGCAACGTGACTCTACTACGTAGAAAAAGATATATTTAACAAATATAATATTATATAATATGCATGTTTATTTTATATACATAATATGCAACACAGAATCCTTAGAATTAAGAATACTTAGACATTTTAATATAATATGTCTGTCGTTACTCTCCATGGACTAATCGTTAAGTAGACTGTATTGTATGTAATTCGTTTGGCACATCGATTTTATTTAAAAAAAATACGTGTGCCAAATTTCGTCTAGCCGTTAATGCGTGACTGAGTAACAAACATCCAAACATCTTCACTAACTTTCACAACACACGAATCTGTAATAATCTAATTTAATCGCTTATTACCATATCAGTAATCTTCGCTTTCTAGGGTACGAATTAGTTTCACATCATCCTCCGCTATTCACGGTATATTTAACTAATCTATATACGACTACATATAAATAAAATTGACGTGTCTGTCTGCTGTGTCGAAATAACTGGCTTACGAGAATATAAAGTTAAAAGGGTTATGTTATTTGCATGCTATGAAGACATGAAAAACAGTTTAAAAAAAATTGTCAGTCTGTTTGCTGTCTTTCTCTCTGTCTGTCTGTCCGAACTAATCTTCTGAATGGCTTACCCATTTGTGATGAAACTTCACGAACTGATGGTGAGCAATGCCAAAAATGATCTAGGCTATATTTTGTAAGAAAATAGAATAAAACGGATAAAATAAATGGTTTTTGAGATGTTTTTGGAACGAAGTTCTTTATCGCACGTTACGAATCAGACGGATGAGGGCTAGGCGAGAAAAGTGTAAGATTTTTTCGTCACGACCCCGTTTCTATAGTCCGAGCGAGATGGAATAATATACATCTCCCTCGCACTTTTTCTTATCTTGCCATAAAATAAATATTATTTTAAATAACGCTTCATTTTAATAGACGAGAGTAATTCATTTATTTGTATTTGTTAATCAATAATATAATACGTTTATCAATAATAATATACTACGAAAGGAACTTCGTTCCAACCGAGTGTTCCACGACACTCACGCATGTTTTATTTTTTGTTTCAAAAAGTTGACAGACAGAAGGTTTCAAATATATTTTATAGTATGGTTAATAGGTTATTTATAATTACAATGAGAACCACTCCTTGCAAAACTAATTATGTACACTTGTTTCGTAACATTTTCGTTTCCTACTTTCAATAAGCAACTATAGCATACATTTTTAATTCAGCAGCTTTAATGATGGCCTTGTGATCGAGTGGTTTCGTCTACCGTTAAACAGAATCGAATCCCATGATAAAATATGATGGGTTCACCACTACTCATGCAAAGTGATGTTCTTTTTTGGCATCACTTTGACGTACAAAGTTAATCTTATTAAACCTACATATTTTTAAGTTATAAATTTGTATATTGTTGTGGGCGTCAATGGTCTGTGTCAAAATCATAACAAAGTTTCTTTCTTCTTCGTATTCTACAAACGGCCCAAAAACTCCACTATAAGGACCTCTCACATTGTAGGGATCATTTGCCTTAATCTTGATAGGCGGTTTGAAATTGCAGTACTAGTCATGAGCGGCTTTGACGCTGCCGCTTGTCACCGATCTGTGTATTTTACGTCTGGCGTTTTTCTTTATAGAATAAAGGTGACAAACGAACAGTCCACCTAACAGTAAGTGAATGTGGACTGCCTCGTTTGTCTTGTGGTCGTTAACGCGGGTGCTAATCATGAGGGTTTTCCTGTGAAGAAAATTTCTCTTAGTAGCAGCTCTGAGCAGGAAGTTGGCGGTGGTTCACCCCCGTGCCTGTGAAAACACGTTGGTCCTGCGCCTAATCTCTCTCCGGTCGTGTCCGATTACCGTCCCATCGGACTATGAGTGAGGAATAGAGATTGCTCCTATGTTTGCGGCTTTTTTATAGAACTCGTCTCGAGGAGGCAAGGACAGGTTATGTCGTATTCGCATTTCGCCATTCAATGGTTTCCACCTTCAATTAAAATGCCTTGCTGTAATAGGTTTTGTAAAATATAGGAATTTTCCCGGATTCGCACGGGTGATGTAATCGTTTTACCACTTAATCGCAATACGCCAATATTTCAGTACAATTTTTATAGGATAAGGGTGACAAACGAGCACACAGTCCACCTGATGGTAAGTGGTTGCTGTGGCCCATAGACATCTACATCTATCTTCATTTGCGAATTAAAATGCAAATGCGTTGTCACCTAAGAACTATGATGGAATGCCTCGTTTCCATTAAAAGGGTATCCGTTTTCTACACTCACCATCGAAACACAACAACATTATTCTGCTGCTTCACGCTGGTATTCTGTGTGAGTAGTCTTCCAGTCGAGCCGACCGATTTGTGCTAATGCTGTGTGTTGCTAGCATAGCTGCAGCGTGGCTCTATCACGTAAAAATGGCGTAAACAAAATACTCGTAGTTATAACGCCATCTATAGAAAACCATACTATAATTTTACTGGGTTTTCCATAGTGGACTCTTACGATAACCACGGGATGTAATGGGGTGATGGATTCTCTTACCTCGAAGAAGAGTCTTATTGGGTCATTTAATATAGTGGAAGGTCGTCCTACATCGCCCCGGCATACCGGTGTGCCGGCAAGTACACTGCCACTCGAAAATATCTCTTCCTCAATAGTTGTTCGTTCCAATCGCTACTTTAGCTCTCTGATTCGGTTATATTTTACTAGTTTTAATTTTTTTTTATAGGATAAGGGTGACAAACAGGCACACAGTCCACCTGATGGTAAGTGGTTGCTGTGGCCATAGACATCTACATCTATCTTCATTTGCGAATTAAAATGCAAATGCGTTGTCACCTAAGAACTATGATGGAATGCCTCGTTTCCATTAAAAGGGTATCCGTTTTCTACACTCACCATCGAAACACAACAACATTATTCTGCTGCTTCACGCTGGTATTCTGTGTGAGAGTAGTCTTCCGGTCGAGCCGACCGATTTGTGCTAATGCTGTGTGTTGCTAGCATAGCTGCAGCGTGGCTCTATCACGTAAAAATGGCGTAAACAAAATACTCGTAGTTATAACGCCATCTATAGAAAACCATACTATAATTTTACTGGGTTTTCCATAGTGGACTCTTACGATAACCACGGGATGTAATGGGGTGATGGATTCTCTTACCTCGAAGAAGAGTCTTATTGGGTCATTTAATATAGTGGAAGGTCGTCCTACATCGCCCCGGCATACCGGTGTGCCGGCAAGTACACTGCCACTCGAAAATCTCTTCCTCAATAGTTGTTCGTTCCAATCGCTACTTTAGCTCTCTGATTCGGTTATATTTTACTAGTTTTAATTTTTTTTTATAGGATAAGGGTGACAAACAGGCACACAGTCCACCTGATGGTAAGTGGTTGCTGTGGCCATAGACATCTACATCTATCTTCATTTGCGAATTAAAATGCAAATGCGTTGTCACCTAAGAACTATGATGGAATGCCTCGTTTCCATTAAAAGGGTATCCGTTTTCTACACTCACCATCGAAACACAACAACATTATTCTGCTGCTTCACGCTGGTATTCTGTGTGAGAGTAGTCTTCCGGTCGAGCCGACCGATTTGTGCTAATGCTGTGTGTTGCTAGCATAGCTGCAGCGTGGCTCTATCACGTAAAAATGGCGTAAACAAAATACTCGTAGTTATAACGCCATCTATAGAAAACCATACTATAATTTTACTGGGTTTTCCATAGTGGACTCTTACGATAACCACGGGATGTAATGGGGTGATGGATTCTCTTACCTCGAAGAAGAGTCTTATTGGGTCATTTAATATAGTGGAAGGTCGTCCTACATCGCCCCGGCATACCGGTGTGCCGGCAAGTACACTGCCACTCGAAAATATCTCTTCCTCAATAGTTGTTCGTTCCAATCGCTACTTTGGCTCTCTGATTCGGTTATATTTTACTAGTTTTAATTTTTTTTTATAGGATAAGGGTGACAAACGAGCACACTGTCCACCTGATGGTAAGTGGTTGCTGCGGCCCACAGACATCTACATCTATCCTCGATTACGAACCAAAATGCAGATGCGTTGTCACCCATGAGGACTAAGATGGAATGCCTCGTTTCCAGTAAAACGGTCTCGGTTTCTACACTCACCATACGAAACACAGCAGTTTTAAGCTGCTATTTTACGTTGGTATTCTGTATGAGCGTGGTCCTTCCTACTATACTACTAATATAGCTGCAGCATGGCTCTGCCACGTAAAAGTTATAGAATAAGGGTGACAAACGAGCACACAGTCCACCTGATGGTAAGTGGATGCTGTGACTCTTAGACATCCACATTTATCCTCGATTAAAAACAAAGTCCTTGCCAAAATTTAGATGCGTTGTCACCCCTAAGGACTATGATGGAATGCCTCATTACCAGTAAAAGGGGTCTCCAGTTCTCTACACAAACCACACTAAACACAACAGTTATTTTACGCTGGTATTCTGTTAGAGCGTGGTCCTTTCCCGGTCGAGCCGACCCATTCATGCTACAACCATAATATAGCTGCAGCGTGGCTCTACCACGTACAGTTTCTTAACCACAACGACGGTCTAGTATATTTATAGTATAGTACGTGTGTTTACTGGACTGTGGAAGTGTGGTACAACTTCAACCATTTATATGTTACGACATTAAATACGATGTTAAAACAGACCCGCGCTTCAAGTGTACGCAGACGTCTTTACATCCGACGACCTTGTCGCCGTCATTGGAATATGAAGCAGTATTAGCAAGTTGTGTTTTTAGTAATCGTGTTACGTGTTGTGTAATATTATTTGTTTTATATATTAGTGGATTGATATCTAAAAGATTGTAGTAATTATAACAGAAGTGCGCCTATACATGAAGTTCAGTTGAATTGAGTTCCAAGATATGACATGGGCAGCAGCATCTTCCTGATAACAACTCAATAATAATGTATAAAAACTTCGTTGACGTCATTCGTCACTCGGTGGTTGTAATTCTGCCTGCCAAGCGTGACAGCTATGGCAAATATCCCATCCATCTATATATCCAAATATTTTACTCTTTTTAGTTCTTTATAGTCGACTTGCTGTGGTAGACAGACTAAGCTCTCGCTTTAAATTTCGCAGTACGCGAGCAACCCGGGTTTGATCCCCGCCGGTACGAAATAACATTGTCAATTTCAATTTTGAGTGCTGATTTACCACGTGCTCGACGGTGAAGGAAAACATCGTGACGAAACCTACCCTGCATGTGTAAGAAATAAAATATTTTGAGGACATGAGCATGAGGCTTGAGACAAGTCCATCAGCACACATCAGCGCGGCGGATTAATTATTCCACAACATCCCCCCCCTCTCCCTTTTTTTTACCAGTAAGAGTAACAAACGAGCACACAGTCCATCTGATGCTAGTTGTAATCCTTAATTAAGAATCTCTAAGCTACCAAAAAAACCGATCTCCGGTGCTGTTATTTTGCTCTGGTATACTGTAAGAGCGTTGTCTTTTCTATTACGAGGTAACCAATTCGTCCTAAGGCCATAATAACTTAAAAATATTTTTTTTATTTTTAAAATCCCATCAAAAGTCCACCGCTAAACGTAGGCCTTCCCCAAAAATTGCCTCATAGAGTAAACATTTGCCGTATTTGCTACGCTTGGAAAGCAGGTTGGCAATCGCAGTTTTTATAATATATTATTGTCGAGTTGTTATCAGAATGATGCTCAACTGAATTTCATGTACAGACTCAATTCTGTTACAAACTATAATCACTACAACCTGCTACTGGGATTCCTAAAGTTATGGGTTCCGCGGTTCCGTGGCAAAGTCACCAGGGTTCCGCGAATTTATTTATTTTTGCTTGTTAAGTAATTTCACACTTTAGTACAAATATTTTTTTGAATTGGCGTAAAATATGTGGTGAGAAGAACCCATTACTGTTATATAGATACATAGGTAGTTATATATGTAGCGGGAATGATATTATAATATTTCAATTGCATTTGATGTGGGGTTCCATAAAATAAAAAGAATTTGGTATGTGTTCCATTACCTTAAAAGTTTGGGAACTCCTGACCTACTAGTATTTCAATCTACAAGTAATAATAAAGATGTTAAAAATCAAGAAGCCAAGATCGGCCCAATAAAATAAAATGATGTGTCTTACCTAGTTTGAAGAGCACCTCCCGCCCTCCCTCAATTGCGAATTGAAACGCAATTGTGGGAGGTAAGACTCATCAATTTATTTTATTGCGCGCATCTTGGCTAATTGATTTTTAACATGTTCAATATAATGGATTTCCTCAAAGCAACACCTGTTTCTATTAATTATCTACAAGTAAATTAATAGAATCAGGAATAATAAAACAAATAATATTACAGAACACGTAACACGCAAACTGATGCAGTTTCCCTCTTTACCCTTTTACGACACCTACGGGATGACGTGGGTTAATGGATTCTCTTATTACTCTACTCTTTCTACTCACCTCAAATACAATTAAAATGAAATATCAGTGGATAGACTAAGTTGAAAACCTTGAGATTATATCGATATAAATATTTGTTGACATAATTTACTAGATACTCTGTGTTTAACATCGATATATATGTACTACGTACTAGATTTGGCATTCCGAACATTCACTATGTTCAAATGAACTGTACTGCAATCCGTACACCTTTAGTGTCATTTAGTGTGGCTTCAATATTCATAGAGTGTGGAGCTGCGCTAATAATACGAGATTTCAAATTAAAGTTCAAACCTGAATGTAATTAATAATTCAGTAGTCAAATAAGTAAAATTATTTGTTGTTCAAGTGAATAAATAGGTAATAATATTACAATAGAAAAAATAAATTTCTTCAGTTATATGCCACGCTATCTACAATCATAGGCTAAAATCTACTATCTCCCGCGCATGCGCGAAAACAGAGTAGTGCACATTTTTTGTTTGGAATAGCTTCTCTAGTACGTAGTACATAGAACTCAATGGTGTTTAATAAATTTGCTGTGTACAGCTTAGGTACTACGTTACGTACATTAACCTGTAATTATAAAATTGACCTACATTTATCAACAAAATATTTTATTTGTCTTTTGTTCAGACATTTGTTATTGTGTGCCTTAATTAATGAAACATTATCGTGAATAAATCTTATTTTTACAGATTTTATCGCGTTTCATTTACTTATTTTTGTATTTAGTAAATTAAACGTGATAAAATCCGTAGAATTCGTTTCATTATGTGTATTTTTCGCATAAACATAAGAAATAATTGAGAAGAAGAGAATCTACTTAAATTCTTCTTGTTTTGTAGAGGATATCCGAGCAACGTTTAGTCCAGTGGATTCAGACTAACGTATTCCTCCGTTTGCTCTAGTAAAATTGTTCTAGTATTATTTTGGATGATAATACATGAACAATTTTTTTTTAACTTCCCGCTTAGTTATAGATTTCGGTCCGATTTTGAGAATGCTAGTTTTCATCAGATCTCCACGTTTTGAGGTCCTAGGAAGTCGTTCCGACTATTCCCGGCTGGACGTCCGGCCGTGTGTGTGTGTGTGTGTGTGAGTGTGTGATAAAATTTTGTCGTACAATATCTTTAGAACGGACCACCGATCGAGATGACGTTCGAAAGTGTTCGTTGAAACTTCGAGCTGATTAGATTTTTAAGTCAATCGGTCGAGCCGTTTCAAAGATATTCAAAAAATTAAAATAAAAAAAAACAAAAATTAAATAGATTTTCGAACGTTGCACTCGAAAATAAGCGGAAAGTTTCAGGGATGGCCTGCAGGATCAACCGTATTTCAGATTTTTTATAATACAATCTAAATCTACCACTGCCACGTTAATATGTTTTTTTTTTATAAATTAATTATTTTAAAAATTATTAACCTTCTTCTAAGTTATATCGTCTTTATTAGACATCCAGCAAACAATAAAAGAAAAACATACAGACATAGTCTTATTAAATTGTTCTTGAAATAAAAATTTATATCTGAACCAGTTCTTGAGGAGGAAACAGAGGAAGAAGGGATGAAGATTTTGTCAATTTCTCATAGGTATAATAATTCCGAGCTGCAACTGGTTCTATTGTTTGTCGGCAGTAGCTCGGTTGTTTGGACACAACGTGACAGCTTATCAAGATCATTAAAAACCAATTCTTCAAATTGATTGCAGCCACGACATCCCCTTAACAGTCCACCCGCAGCAGTGAGCGTCTATAAAGTTGGCAATATTTGTTGTAATTTTATACAGCAACGCTACACTAGCCATCCTTTATCCTACTCTACATTGATTTGTACGTGGTAGAGCCAAGCTGCAGCTATATTTATAGTATAGTTGTGGCACGAATAGGTCGGCTCGACCGGGGAAGGACCACGCTCTCACAGAATACCAGCGTAAAACAGCAGCTTAATGCTGCTGTGTTTCGTATGGTGAGTGTAGAGAACCGGAGACCCTTTTTACTGGAAAAGAGGCATTCCATCTTAGTCCTCAAGGCTGACAACGCAGCTGCATTTTGATTCACAAGCGAGTGTAGATGTCTATGGGCCACAGCAACCACTTACCATCAGGTGGACTGTGTGCTTGTTTGTCACCCTATTTCTATTTAAAAAAAAAACATTTTGTGACCATGAAAGTGTAAAACGTAAGTAAATCAACACGTAGTAATGCCACATTGAAGCGTAATATCTGCAGCATAACTGCACGAGTAAGATAGGTGAGTGACGAAAACCGGAAACGCTTTTTACCGATAATCAGACATTCTATCTAGTCCTCAGAGATGACATTCTGCATTTTGATTCTTTATTGAGAATCGATATTGGTGTCTATGGCCCACAGTATCCACTTACCATCCTGTGGTCAGTTGTCCCGTCACAATACGTGGGCTTCCTTGATAATGAGCATAATAAGTGATTTCGCGGTATCGTAACTGAAGGACTTATTTTCAAATCAGCCTTATAGGGAGTGGTATTCAAAAAAGATTAAAGAAACTTTTCGATTTTGATAATAATACCCTATCTATCGCGCAAATGAAAAAGTAAAGCTAATAGTAGTAAAGCATACCTATAAGTCGTTTTCTTCATAATATGTTTATTTTTAAGTTTACAATAACATTACAAAGTTATTAATGCAGCCAGTTTTAGGTCATTTTCTATGGAGTTGTAACGAAATTTTTACTAATCGAAGTGCATTTTATAAATTGGTCGACTATTACTCGTTAACTTCTTAATTGTACTTAGCTGCAATAGTTTTCCTTTTAACTTTATTATATATTCTACTATAGTGTATACTTTCCACATTTCCAAAAACAGCGGTTTAGTTGGTAGAGGAGGGAGTGTTATTTTTCATTAGAGTCATATGTCCCATATGACTCTAATGAAAAATAACACTTTGAAGCTAAATATTTCGCAAACGGAGCCCTGAATTGAAAAGATGTTGTACTACACCCCCAATGTTTTTGAAAGACCTATCCAACGATACCCAACATGATGGAATAGACGAGTAAAAATAAAATTTTTTTAAAGATTTTATTTAACAGTTTTGTAGGCGTGAATAATATCTATAACTATGCCAAATTACAGATTTGTAGCACCTAGGGTCTCTGAGCAAAACCGCGGACGGACGGACGGATGGACGGACGGACGGAAGGACGGACGGACATAGCGAAACTATAGGGTTCCTTGTTGTGTAACTACGGAACCCTAAAAATGAGTACGTCGTAGGACTGGTTGTAGAAGTGGACAAGTCGCGCAACATTAAAAAGGAAAACGGCAATAAAACGCCGGAATCATTAGCAATTTAGCCCAGGACCACTTTCTTTAGAAAGTGTATCATTAACGAACCATAAAATGACATTTACAGATATGTATATAGAGTTTATAATGTGGAATCATTATCGAAAATCCCTGTCGCAAATTATAGGCTATCAAGCGCGAAAGTGCTTTAAAAATATACTGCCGTCATAATACTGCCGTCAAATTGTTTTATGTTTTATAGCAAAATGCGTACATGTGACATCAAACCGTTCATTAGTTTGAGTTTCGAATAAAGCTGAAAACTTTTTTTTCCTTTCCTGTATTACAAATATTGAAGGCCACTGTGCATTTCATTTGTTATTACACTACGCATACATGCCGTTTGGTGCTGACTTAAGAAAATCCGTTAGTAGACGTCGTAAGAGGCGTGTACGGAAGGCCACACAGCCTGTATTCCAGCTCATATAAAATCTAAAACAGAATCCCATAAATAGATAATAGACAGCATCAAATGTGCGAGATAGTTATTTCGTATTGGGGTCACTATTTCGCCTGATAAGCGGATCAACGCTATCTTCAACAGGTGATCAGTTTTAGATTCTTACGGGATAGTAGAGAATAGAATAGAAATCCTAGAACCAACTTAAAGTTACAGCCTATATACGTCCCACTGCTGGGCACAGGCCTCCTCTCATTTCTGAGAGGGTTTTAGGGCAAGGAAATGTCTTCACATGTCTTCGAAATATATTTTTTTTGATTTCTCAGACATGCAGGTTTCCTCACGATGTTTTCCTTCACCGCCGAGCACGTGGTAAATCACCACTTAAAATTGCAATTAACAATTTCATTGGTGCCGGCGGGGATCGGGTTGCTCGTGTACTGCGAAACTTATAGCGAGCGCTAACCATCTGAGCAACCACGGCTCTAGAACCAACTTGCTCTTTAGTAATTATATTCGAAAATATTGCGTGACTTGAAAAGTAAAAATGTGCGAAGCAGACTACAGACTGTTATATTTATAACTTCAAGGTAATAATATATTATGTACTTTTTTACTTGCCTTTTCGTACTTATTAGTATGCGAATAACGTGAGAAGAGCCATGGTCCTATAGTAGTTTATCGTATGAACGGTCGCCTTAAATTCCATAGTAAAGAAACAACCCGAGTGCCAGGAAACAGGAAATTATTAATAGCAATTTTGTAAAACAAACTAATGTAGTACATGCACGACGGTTAAAGAAATGTTTTCTTTCAACTCCGAGCCCGCGCATCATTTTAACAATTTGAAGTCGGTTTTTAGTTATTGTTAAAAGTTGTAATTATTTTATGGCGCCTCTGACGACACCCACAGAATAATAAGGACGCAGTAGATTATATGGCGACCATTGTTTCTAAATTATTTCTTACATTTAATATGACATCAAATAACAAACACTAATAACACTATTGAAAGGATAGGTATATTACTCAAAATTATATAACTCTACACAAGTCGTGCCTAACCTTACACGTAATAGTCACCCTCCTTGAAAGTGCAGCGCCGTTATTGCAATATAAAATTAAGCGGAAACTTCGAATATCGCAGCACGAACTTTGACCTACGTGCAGTGAAATCAACCCATAAGTAATTAACACTTACATGGGCATGTGGAATTATTCTTTAACAAAAATTTCATTAAAGGCAAATATTTTATATGCACACGATTAATTATTACAACAGTGCTATTTTTGTATTACTAGGGCTTTGGTTGCCTTAATATTAAACTTTTTCATAGTTCTTTTTGTTTCTTCTAAACGGTGGATACAGCTCCGAGTAAAGAATGCTTGATTTTTTTCATTTAAAATTATTATTTACTCTCGGAGCTGTATTCTCCTAGGTTTTTCTTAAGCTTCGTTCAAACTGAGGCGAATCCCGCACGTCATTATTTTTGGTTTCTCAATAGGAAAGCATGTCTTCTGATATTGATGCTGAGGTTATGTTGTTATTATCATTAACTGAAGAAGAATCTCAAAATGTATTTTTTATAGGATTGACATGGGAAGGGTGACAAACGAGCACACAGTCCACCTGATGGTAAGTGGTTGCTGTGGTCCACAGACGTCTACATCTACTCTAAATTAAGAATCAAAATGCAGATCCGTTGTCACCCTTGGGGACTAAGATGGAATGCCTCGTTTCCAGCAAAAATGGTCTCCGGTTCTCTACACTCACCATACGAAACACAGCAGCGTTAAGGTGCTATTTTACGCTGGTATTCTGTGAGAGCGTGATCCTTCCCCGGTCGAGCCAATTCATGCTACAACAATACCACTAATATAGCTGCAGCGTGGCTCTACCACGTACAACGATGTGATGTACGAGATGTGAGGAAGAAAAGAAGACAATTGTTCATGAGCTGAGTACTCAACGCATAGAATTTGGAGACTTTCACACTTTGATCCCACATTACGAAAAGATAAAAAAATATTTTATATATATTTTCGTATGCCAGAAGAATGCTATAACGAAGTTTTATATATTTTTTCCCATCATTTTTATAGTCTTCGTGGCTGAGGTCGTATAGAATCTTGTTTTCTTTTACTTTTTTCAACGGCATTTCGAAAAATCAGGCACTATACCGCGTATATTTCGCTGCAGCACGTGCGACTATTCACGCTATGCAATGTGAACCATACAAGTTAGCTGACGCAATCGGCGCGAGAGAATCGCATCCCGCTTCACGCGCGGGATTTGCCTCAGTTTGAACGAAGCTTAAGTCATTACCGAAAATCAGTGTTACGGTTTTACTACAAATCATGCTGAGTAGAATGCCTTCGACGTACAAAGATAAATTTAATCAATTTCATATTTTTATTATAAACTATGTGGTACCGGGCGCATTTCTGCCGCAGAAGAAATAATTGTGGAAATATCGTTTTAAATTTTGATGATTTTTACCTATTGTTTAATTAGGAATAATAACACATTGTTGAAATTGAATTGAATCGCGCGCCACCTACTGCAAGGTGCCTATGCTATATATGCATATGCCAATACTATGCAAGCAATAAGTTGACAAAGATTTGGCGCAATCTTTGTCAAAAAAAATGTCAAAATAAAGTTTTGTTTATTCTCTCTTTCTTTATAAAGGGCGTACATTCTCTTACACCCCCATCACTACACGGTAACATTGTAAATTAAGAGATTTTTTTTAGTTATTACCTATAATGCGGGTTATCTTACGTCGTCTTCAGTAGTGACAATACAGTATTCTTTTTTGTTTAGTAAATGTGGACGCGACACCCACGGTGAACTACGAGGAACCCACATAGCTGGTGCAACCTATACGGCTGGCCTAACGTGGCCGCTCCGCGTGATCTTGGCGAGCCCACTACGAATGCGTATTGGTGGACAGCGACGGGAGGGTTGTCCTTTCATCGTACCGCCGAGGTGAAGTTGCGGAGGAAGAGGAGTATGACAAGGTGCCGATGAAGGTGGAATACCATTAACATGGGTTATATTAGATGCGCGTCAAGTGAGTGACGTATTACAAGTTCTTGGTGTATAATTCGACTATATGAAATTGAAATACAATATGCCGTGTTTCAAAATTTTTTTTGTTTCTTTTTCGTTTGCTGAAGGGGTGAAGGCCAATCTCCTGTGTGTTCCAAAATCCAATGTGCTGTGTTATCCCAGCCTTAGCCACGAGCATTTTAATTTTGTAAGAGAAGATTTTTTATGTAACCTCTATTCTAGAATGTTTTCCTGTATCGTGGGGGCAGTTTACATACATAAATTTCACAAGGACAAACATCCAGACCGGAACAATTATTTGTAGGACATACAAATATTTGTTCCGTGCGGGATTCGAACCCACGGGCCCTTAGCGCTGCAACTCATTGCTAAGCCACTGCGCAACGGAGCCGTCAATTCGCTAGCCACATCCACCTCGTTTGAAACTAATGCTACAATAATTTGAATTTCTATCTGAATACAAAAAAGAATTTATTACTCTTTTTCCTCAAGTGGAGTGTCGTAACGAACACGCAGGCAATCAAACCGTGGCCTCTGACAAATGGCAGAAAATGTATCTCAAAAATTATCTACAATTTGTAAATAATAAAAATAATAAAAATTGATTGATTGATTTGTACATTTCTTTGTATTTTTCTTATAAGGATGAAGTGACATGCGAACTTACCAGTCCATCTTCCATCCTGCAGCCAATTTTAAACAAAAGAAGACTACAGACGCGTTGTCACCTCTGAGGATTAAGATTGAATGTCTCATCCCATGGGACGGCAATACGACACGACCGGAGATAGATCAGGCGCATGACCAACGGCTTTACGTGCAACTGTGCCACTTCCTGACTCCGGACTGCTAATGAGAATTTCTTGACAGAAAAACTTACTAAACACTACTAAACAACTGTTTTTTTTTGGCCCGACCGGGGATTTGAACAACTACTAGACCTACGAGGCAGTCAGTAGAGCAGTACCAGTGACGTATCTCTATTAATCGGTCGCCAAACCTTACTTTTGTTTAGCAGAGTGCGACACGAGACAGCGTTTACTTTTGATAAATCGTGATGTATTATATCTTAGAAATTTTTTGGTACAAGTTAGCCGTTAGCTAAACCAATAGTAGTCTAGTGGCAATGAGTGGTTAGAATCCCGCACAAAACAAGTATTTGTATGTCATCAACGTCACAAATACTTATTTCGTGCGGGATGTTTGGTCTGGGTGTTTGTTCTTGTGCATTTTAATGAATAACTGCCTCTAGGATACAGGAGAAAATCCTAGTGTAGTGTAACGTATTTTTAAATATACCGGACCGCTGCGAGCTCAAATGCAGAAGGAGGTGCTTCTCGATACCGCCCGCATCGTTTCTTTCCCTTTTCCCCTAACTCTCAGGCGTCCTGTCTCCCCTGCCAAGGACTTCTATTCTATCTGGTTGGGTTTTTATTTATTTATGTATTTCATATTTAATTATTTTACTATTTCAATATATATTTATGTATGTATATACATAAATATTGTATTTATCATTTTCATTTATAAATATATTTACACAGCACAACCAGATGAACAAATTATTAAATACCCCAAAATAATAATAAGTAATAATGTATAGTTATAACACAAAAATATAAGACCGAGTTTTTGCTCTCGGTTTTATATTCTTGTGGTTATAGTTAGCCAAGGTGCGTCAAACTGCTGGGTACAGGCCTCCTCTCATTTCTAAGAGAGTTATGGTGGAATTAGTCCGCCTCACTACTCCAGTGTGTAGGTGTTGCCGGTTATGTGCGTGTTGGCGAACTTTACATGTCCTCAAAAATTTTTATTCCTCAGACATGCAGGTTTCCTCATGATGTTCTACTTCACCGTCGAGCACGTTCAGCACGTGGTAAATCGGCACTTAAAACTACAATTCACTTGGAAAAAGTCGGTCTAAAACTGTGGACTTCTTTTGATTTCATTGCACGAAGGTCACTCACGAAGTATTGAATTATTGTTAGAAAAATATGCGCGGTTAAAATTGTTTGTCCATTGTTCTGTAATGGTTTAAACTTGTATTACTTTCGACATGTCGCTTGGTTAACTCAGCGTTAAATCGCATAGCGGTTATTGTACGCGCAATCTTCGCCGCCGTGATGTTGGTGGCAGGCGACGTTGCGATACATTTTTGCAGTAAGTAAGTAAGAATAGAGTAAAGATTTTTGTCTAGAAATAACAGTGAAAACACACAGTCAGCCTGATGGCACATCAATGTTGTAGCCCATAAAAATCTGTCCTTGATAATAAGCAAAATGCAGATGCGCTCTCACTTCTGAGGACTAAGGTGAAATCCCTTGTGAACAGTTAAAAAGGTCTCCGGTTCGCTACACTCACCTTAAGAAACACAGCAACATTTTGCTACTATTTGACGGTGGTGTTCTATGCGAGTGTCGTACGTCGCCGATGGAGCCAACCACACGCCATCCCCACAGATTGCCTTATAGAGGGGATTTGGCCATAATTGCCATGCTTGGCAGGCGGGTTGGCAATCGCAATTTTGTTTATTTTCAGTTGTTATCTGGAAAATGCTGCTGCCCATATCCTGTTCCAGTTTCTCGCTGTCGCCTCTTTTAGTACCCACGGGAAAATATGGGGTAGTTACGCCATTCAAACTTTAACTTAAAGGACGATAATTAGTTCCTTTAATTAGAGGCTATTGGATGTAGCTTGCAGCATATAAAGACAAAGTTTTTGTTCACACTCGGATTTTCGCCTGTATCGTGGAAGCAGTTTACATACATAAAATGAACAAGGACAGACATCGAGACCCGGAACAAATATTTGTAGGCCATACAAATACTTGTTCCGTGAAGAATTCGAACCCGCGACTCTCAGCGCCGCAACTCAATGATAAGTATCTGTGCCACGGAGCCTTCTGAAAGTTATAGCATAATACCTTCCACTGCTGTTCATAGCCCTCCTATCATTAGTAATTACACCCATCAAGGACTACGCATTGAATTCCATTTATTTATTTTCTCAAATTCTTTGCTACTGTACAACTCGTTATAATGGTTAAAAATGCGACCAGCGTTAATTTTGAAATGCCATTAACCTAATTTATGTATAAACGACAGTCATAACCTTACTAGTCTGATGTATGTACTCGTATCTTATAATTTCAGTTCAGTTATTAAGTACCAAATTATCATACACAATATAATTTTTTTTCTTCACAAATGGACTGGGTCGGCTCAACCGGGGAAGGACCACGCTCTCACAGAATAAAATCGTAAAATAGCAGCTTAATGCTGTTGTGTTTCGTACGGTGAGTTTAGAGAACCAGATACCTTTTTTAAGAGATTTTTTTTTACTGTGAAACGATGCATTCCATCTTAGTCCTCAGGAGTGACGAAGCACATATCACGTTCCTGAGCCACCTGCATCCATTGACTTCCTGCATCCCTTACCAGATCGTCACTCCATCTAGTGGGAGGCCGCCCTACACTTCGCTTGCCGTTACGGAGTTGTCACTCGAGAACCTTTCTTGGTGCACTCTCTGTTCCCTCACTCGTAGTCCGATGGGACCGAAATCCAACACGACCGGAGAGGGATCAAGCGCGGAACCAAAGGCTTTACGCGCTGTTCGCGGGAGTGCAATACTACTAACTTCCTGACTCTGGGCTGCTAAGAATTTCTTGACATACGAGCTGTAGTAGCTCAGAGCTGACTGCCTGGTCAAGTGGTCGTAAGCGCGACTGTCGATCACGTGATCTCGAGTTCGAATCCTGGGAGGGGCCAAAATCAGTTATTTGGTTTTACTGTCAAGAACGGTATTTCAAGAACGCGCCTCGGAAAGCACGTAAAGCCCTTGATCGTGCGCCTGACATCTCTCCGATCCTGTCGGGTTGCCGGATGGACTTTGAAAGTAAGGAAATAGAGAGTGCCCCCCACACACTCGTCCATTTAATATTGTCCTGCGGAAATTGGTTATCTCGGTTAAGACTGGCCACCGTGAGCAAAATTTGGACTGGATATCATTATTATTATTGGTAATATAAGAGCTAAGCGCTTACTGTAAAACTTTCAACTAGGCCCGGCGGTGCGCGTACACTGTAGCAGCGCACTGCCTGGCAGGGTCGCCATGTAATGCAGGAAAGGCGTCAGTGAGAAAAGAGACGTGTCACTCTTGTTATGACTTTAATTACACTACTTTTTATTATGAACTTAACTCTAATATATACCTATTGTCGTGGCGGCTACACGTCACTACAGGACCTACTCGTTCAAACATAGTTCTATCGCAGTTGACTCTATTAAAATTCTTAATTTAATTAAGTGTTGCTTTACTACGTAATTGATAACATGTATGTCTGAGAAATTAAAAAAAATCGAGGTGATGTGTGCTCTACAACTCTCAGTAATGGGGGGAGGCCTGTATACAATATCTGTAACTTAAAATTTAATTTTGCAATACAGGACTGTTAAGTAAATACAGTTCCGTAAAGCGAGGAAATCTCAAAAATGAATACGTACTTTTTCTTATATCATAGAATAAGAAAAAAAAAGATTAAACGCAATGAAATGACACAAAATGTATTTTTTCTGTAACTTTTTTTTTATTATTTTATTTACATTACAAGTACTAAGCAAGTAGCCTTTGAGAGAAGTTAAAAGATAGAAAGCGATTTCACGCGAGCCGTATTACTGGAATAGGTACTTTTAAAAGTACGAGCCTTATTCAAGAAAATTTCTAGGCGGTAGAACTCTTCTTCTACTTAAGAATCCATGATCTTGAGTATTTCTGCCGCCAAGTAGCAGTGTGTGTTCCGATCTGAAGGGTACAGAATGCCATTATAATTACAGGAAGTGAGGCATTCCATATCTCAATCCTCAGAGGTGACAACGCATCGGTAGCCTTCTTAATTTGAAGTTGGTTCCAGCAGCAGGAGCCAATTACCATCAGGTGCACTGTAAGCTTGTTTGCCACTTCAGTTTTACGAAATAAAATGGAAAAAGAACACTCCGTAATTTTCTTGAATTTGGCAAGGCTAGCTAAAACGAATTTGAAAAATACGTCTTCAACTTATACAAACATTTTACAAAATATTATTAATTAATAAATATTATAGAAAATGTAATATGTATATTTATTTCGTACGCTTAATATGCTATAAAACTACTTACACTTAAAATTTTATAGCTTTTAAGTCCATATATAGCTCAGCGTTGGAAAGAAAATCTAGATCTATATAAACTCGGAAAGTAATACTTATCTTATTACGTAAATGGTTTATATATATATATATATATACATATAATATGTATAATAATTTACATGTATACTATAATAAGTATAGGATTCGCAAGATTACACAATCTTTTTTAAACATTATTCCCATATTATGTTAATTACTTTACATTTCAAAGAAATCTTTACGTTTTATTGCCAAAAATAGCAATGAGGTCGTTAGTGTAAATGATACCGATATACTGCATTAATTACATTTCCAATGTTGTCCAGTAATTAATCATGTGAAATAATTTAAAAAGCGTCACCCGACACTAGGAATTTCTCCTGTATTGTGTATTTTTCATACACAATTTGATCAAATAGAAACAGTCACACCAGAAACAATCATGTGCGAGCCATAAAAATATCTTTTATATGCGGGAATCGAACTTCCGGGCCGAATCACCACAACCAAACTTTTGAGCCGCCATGTGACCAATCGCACAAGATGAAATTGGCGATGTTGAAATCTAAAAAACAAGGACTAAAGCATCTAATTTTTTTAACATTGAGGTGCTTTGTTAACAGAATGATTTTTTTATAGAAATTATATTATAATAGCTTGAAATTACATGTTATTTGTTTGTATTTAAAATAAATCTTGGCGGTGAGGGAAAAATCATGCGTGAACCTTCATGTCTGGGAAATAAAAAATATTTCAAAGACATGTGAAGTCCACCAAAACGCGTTGTGGCAGCGCGCCGGACCCCCTAAAAACCCTATTTTTGTAGAATAAGGGTGACAAACGAGCACACAGTCTACATGATGGCAAGTAGATTCTGTGGCCCATAGGCATCTACATTTATCCTAGATTAAGAATCAAAATGCAGATGCGTTGTCACCACTGAGAACTGAGATAGAATTCCTCGTTTCTCGTAAAAAGGGTCTGAGCATAGACCTCCTCTCAGTAATGAGAGAATGTCTGTGCCCAGGTGTGAGACCTATATATGCTTGTACTTTATACTTTTAACTTTAAATCTTATTAAACTATATCTGACCAAGTTTTAAGTCACTTCAAAGAGTAGCATTTTCAAATTAATATGTAGTTGTATGTAGTTGTTTATCATTGATTTTGTCAAGTGTTAACTAACTAACTGCTGTTTTATTAAGTACCTATATTAAGATAAAATTTCAACTGACTCGACGACATATCCACAGGCGATGTTTTACATGTATACGAAACACGCGAAGGTCGACGACCGCGCCTTTTTAAATGTTATCGACTAAAATGAAAAATTAACGAAGATTTAGTTTAATGTTGGTATAATAATATAGCTAACCGTGTGCTAGCGGTGTAAGAATATCCACTACCCGTGGGTATCATTAGATGTGACAGAGAGAAACAAAGCAGAACATGGGCAGCAGCGTCTTCCTAACAACAATTACAAAACAAAATTGTGGTTATCGATCCGCCTGCCAAATGTTGCAACTATGGCAAATATCTCCCCATTAGGTCTGTAGAGGAGAGGAAGAGTAGAGTCTATATTCAGCAGCGGACTTTGATGGGCTGTAATGATGATGATGATTATGGTGTAAAATTAAAAAAAAATACATAATTTAGTACCAAAAACAATAGACATTGAAATATAGAAACGCGTACAGCGTTAGCATAACGCAAGAAACTGTCAAAAATAACGCGCTTTCACGTTTTAACAAATATCATAACGAATTTATAAATATTTATGCAACAAAACTTGAAGCAAGTATAACTTTATAATATGCAATAGGAAATGTAATAACTGGTTATAGTTTAAATGGAGCCTTATGGCATAGATTCTATCGCCTAATTGTATAGATTCTGGATAAGGATATAACGAAAAAATATAGTACATGAATCTTCCTAATTAATAAATTGACCAAGATTAACTAAAAATGTTACACAAATATATTTCATTTTATATACGTACCAATTTTAAATATTTTTATTCTTATTAGATAGTTAAAACTAAACTTACCAATAAAAACTGCTAAAGCAATAAAAAGTCCACCCCAAAAACTCAGAGCCGGCTTCATTTTATAAAAAGATCCAAAATTCGTCCTCACTTTCACTAAAAACTACACTATCTCACGTTCATACCGAACTAAGTTTAATTATTTTAATCAAGCCCTTCTATAGTACTAAAATAATTAATCCAGCTTATATGAAGACGTTAATGATAACACAAAAATTGCTATGTTAATAGCACTAATTCACTCAAATGAACATAATGTGTAATGTTTCGCAAACGTCAAACTGCCCGCCCGAGAAATGGCGCTAATAGTTTGACAGCTCCTTTCCCTCACATCGGCCAGTACCGTTCGAAAGCCAAGCCAAACGCCTACTGAACTGAGAGTGGAATGGCCACTTCCAGTTAGTGCAAGGTAATAGGTAACTTGAACAGAGAAACGAAACTATAAAGCGACTAATTCAAAAGTTAATTAATTAACTCCGCGCAATTTATAACTATCTGGCCATCTAAAATAATCGGTTAACGTTATTATAGCGATAACCATAACATAGAACTCCATCCGGATTTTAGCAAGATTAGAAAATGTAACTTATTTAATATTTATGAATGGGTATCATAATTATATGTTGTATTTAATATATGACCTTTTTAATCACTGAAGGCGAAAATATATTTTAGAAAAATGAGTTCCAGCAAGCGATTTCATTTATTTTAGGTACTCTTTATGACTTCTAATTTTTCTTACTTTTACTCTCTGAGTGGTACCACAGACTTTCCCTTGAGAAGGGGTTCATGTCGAAAAACTAATTCCTACACTACGCCAGACAGTGCGAAGAGCTCTACCTCGAACTCATAAGATTATTCACTAGCAGAACCGCGCGGGTTCGCTACAGGTTCTCGCCAGAGTTTATCATCTACGAGTACAAACAAATTTTTATACACTCATTCATAGAGTTCCCCCATAGAGTTCCTCAAAGGCTGAATTTGCCGTAGTTGCCACGCTTAGCAAAACGGTACGCAATCGCAGTTTTTTTTAATTATTATTTGAGTTGTTATCAAAAAGATGCTGCTGTCCAACTCCTGTTCAATTTCTCCTTCTCCTTCGTTTTTCCTTCTGACGCCTCTTACGACACCCACAGGATGAAATGAGGTGGTGTATATTCTTACGACACCACTACACGGGATCATCATCAATTAATTTTAAAAGGTTCGGCTGAGCTTCTAACTGGTTCTTTCAAGAACAGAGGCTTTTTTTCCGAACCAGTGGTAAAATTAAAAAAAAAAATACTTTTAATAACAATTATTGATAACGTATATTAAATAAAAAATATTCTATTCTATTCTGTTTCTACCACCTCTTGTTTTCAAACCGCCAAAGAAGATTAGTCAAGTTTTACCATCCTTCAAGTGTAATATCCCTCTACAAGATGCAGGAGTGTACAAGCTTGATTGCGAATGTGGTCTCTCTTACATAGGACAAACAAAAAGATCTATTAAAACCCGCGTGACAGAACATATAGCTGACGTGAGGCACCGACGCTCTGGTAAGTCTGCAGCCTGTGAACATATTCAAGATCGCCCCTTGAGTTACATCAGATTTGATAGACCACAAATCCTCGCAAAAGAACACCGATTCCTACCAAGGATGATACGCGAGGCTATTGAAATTAAAAAAACATCCTAATTTCAATAGAGAAGATGCTGCCATCTGCTTGGGGTCCTATAATAATTAACAAAATTAAATCCAAACCCAAGCATACCACTGCAAGACTTCAAGATACTGTAAGGTCATTCTTCGTAGATCGAACCAAAAATTAATATTCAAAAACTGAAGATAGCCGGGCTAACTATGACATCGGGACGTCAAACATCTCAGTGTCTCCCGTGACCATGGGTTGCTGTAAAGCATCCGAAACGTCGGGAATTAAAATAAGTAAGCTATGTTATGGTTGTAGCATGAATGAGTCGACTTGTCCGGGGAAGGACTACGCTCTCACAGAATACCAACCTAAAATAGTATCTTAATGCTACTGTGTATAGTATGGTAAGTATAGAGAACCGCATACTCTTTTTACTCGAAACGAGGCATTCCATCGTGGTGCTCAAGGGTGATAACGCGTCTACGTTTTGATTCTGAATCGAAGATGAAGATGTCTATGGGCCACAGCATTCACTTACTATAAAGTGGAATCTATGATCATTTTGTCACCATTATACTCTGTAAAAAAAAGTAAACAAAACAAGACAAAGGGTCTTAACTGGTATCAAGGCATTCTATCTGAGTCCTCAGGGATGATAACATATCTCCATTTTGATATGTAGAGCGTCTACGAGCCACAGCATCCACTTACCATCAGGTGGACTGTGTACTAGTTTGTCACCTTTATTCTATAAGAAAATGGTAAGCTTACTAACGATCAATTTCTAAACTAAAGCAAATATGTGACACTATTATAGACAACCTGTTAGATTGGAAATCGTCTAGTACGTGTGTAAACGTTGAACTCATGAAGTATCTTGGTATTTTAGTTGGACAGATGCCTGTGCTTATTATGTTGCTGTAACCAGTATATGAAACAGGCCCATAATTACTGCAATTAGTTATAGCTAGAAGTAATTAATATATGTTAAAGTTTGCAAGCAGACTAAGGTTTAGTCACCTTATATTTATTTTAATTAAACGAAAATATGTATTATATAACATAAGAACCTCGCTGCCTGCTATTTAAGAATATGGGTTATAAAGAGATTAAAGTTTCGACATCCATCCTCGATTAAGGACCAAAATGCAATGACTAGAACGGAATGGCTCGTTACTAGTAACTAGGATCACCGGCTTTCGTCACTCGCCATACAAAACACGGCAGTTTTATGCTGCTATTTCACTCTGGCGTTCGTATCAAGTAAGCTGAAATGGCAATGAGCCGGCCATATAGCTCGATGAACCGACAACCGATGGCGTAGAGTAAGAGCACTGTACCGGTGAGCGAAGTTGCCTACAGTTGATGGAGCCTCATTAAATGGAATGTCGACCTGGCAAGATAAGCAGGAAGTCGATGGATGCAGGTAATTCAGGACCGTGTTTTGTGGCATTTCTTGAGGGAAGCCTATGTTCAACGGTGGACAAGCAGAACCCATTAATTTTCTTTCGGTTTATTTGCAATTGGGTCCCGCCTGCTACTAAACTTAAATCGGGTATTTAACTTAGGCTTACAGCTCTTAATATGGTCTGTTAAACCGAAGTATAGTTTAGGTACTTTGTTTATAGTTTATTTTTATTTTATTTTCTATTCTCAATCTTGTTTCGGTCTTTTAGTGCATTACTTTTAAATTGTCTTTTCTGCAGTCAGGTTTTTTTTTAATTATATATTTTATTTTAGACTTTTTAGTGTCCCAGATGACACAAACGTGGCCCATTTTTAAGCTATCAAAAACTTTTAAACCAATTTATTATTCATAATTAAATTTAAACATATAACTTATATATATTTTTGTAAACCCCTTTTAATTTCCTTTATTTTGATACCCTACTCGATAGGTTTGCTTAATTTTTTTTTTATTATCGTATTACTATTTCGCGCCAAAAATCTGCTATTTTGTTTTTTTTCAAAAAGCTATCTAAGACCACTTGGCTTTTTAAGACGAATATAACGATATCTTAACTGTTGAAATCCATACAGCCGTTTGGAGGATACGAGGTAATAACAAATATACATACATACAAGATACGCACGAAGAACATAACCTTTCCTTGGCAGTCGGGTAAAAATATTATCTTGGTCAATTAAAAACCTCTTTCTCAGTAATAGTAGTAGGCTTGGTACAATGCAGAAGAGAAGGCAAACGAGTCGAGCACCGCTCATCAAAATCCATAACACCAGAAACCAGAAGCATTGCAGCTGCGTTACCGGCATTTATACCAAAAGCGGCATTGCAAGGCGTTTGATCTTAATTATATTAGCTAATTTACTGTCAACGGTTTTTTACGAAGTAGAGAGATAGGCCAGTGACAATCATGTATAAATATTCATAAAATAATCATAAAATATTATATTTATTATATAAGTGGTCGTAATCGCGACTAATTGATCAAGTTATCCCGGGTTTGTTTAACGCTGCTATGTTTCATATGGTATGGCTATGGTGATTGTAGAGAACGAGGCATTCTATTTTACTCCTGTCAAAGAGTGACAACGCATCTGCGTTTTGCTCTTTAATCGAGATAAATATATAAGTGAATATTATATATTTACTATATAATATATATAATATTTATTCCTGACTCCGGGCTGCTACTGATAATTTCTTGACGACAAAATCCAATAACTGATTTCGGTCCGACGCTGGATTTGAACTCCAGACCACATAGATGATAATAACCCCTGGGAATGAGGTGTTCACTACCAAGCTATTTCTAATTTGTTTTGTGTGGTTAATTGTGTAACATACATGATTGTAAGCTGTTATTTAAAAAAAAAGTCGTTTTTTCGAACCAGTGGTAATTAAACAAAAGAGTGACTTTTTTTTATAGGATAGGGTGACAAACGAGCACACAGTCCACCTGATGGTAAGTGGTTGCTGTGGCCCATAGACATCTACATCTATCTTCAATAAAGAATCAAAATGCAGATGCGTTGTCACCCGTGAGGACTAAGATGGAATGCCTCTTTTCCAGTAAAAAGGGTCTCCGGTTCTCTACACTCACCATACGAAACACAGCAGTGTTAAGCTGCTATTTTACGCTGGTATTCTGTGAGAGCGTGGTCCTTCCCCGGTCGAGCCGACCCATTCTTACTACAACTATACTACTAATATAGCTGCAGCATGGCTCTACCACGTATGCATGGCTCTACCACGTATAAAACTTTCAATAAGTATTATGTATAATCTATATTGAATAAAAAAGTTTCTGTTTCTGTTTCTGTTTCTGTTTCATGAGTAGCAGTCGTCCTTACGACCACTAGACCTTCGAGGCAGTCTTACATTTATCAGAACAATTTCACTTAAAAAAATGACAAATTAACCGAATTTTACAATTGATAATCTGCACTGCAATTTACTCTTGTAGGTTCTGAATATGGTCGAAGCATTTTTAATTAATAAAAATTTAATGAATTGCCTATTTTCCTATAAAATATTCCAGATTTACTATGTTTTTTCTTACTTTTTTTTCTACTGGGAACTTTATAGTGCAGACCTCGTGGGTCGCATCCATTTTAACACATTTTTATGAACTAGCTTTCATTAATTAAATATTTAAATATATTCGTGCGCCATTTTTGTCACCGATCTCCCTAGGGCTTTGTGGTTCTTTTCTAAGCTTTAATCTCTTTTGACTCAATAAGTCAGGCTCACACAGGCTCGTCGCCGTGGCGTGGCGGCGTAAGAGAGTCCACTACCCCATATTATTCGTAAGAGGCGACAGAGTAAATGAAACAGGAGATGGGCAGCAGCATCTTTCTGATAACAACTCAAGATATAAACTGCAGTGGCCAGCTCGCCTCCCAGCATAGCAACTAATACAAATACGAGGCCATCTATGGGGGAAGCCTATGCAAGCAGCAGTGCAAACAGAGAACTTTTGATAAGCTGTCATTAATTAATAACAATAAAAATAATTACATAAGAGAAATAAATATTTATATTTATTAATATTCATGAGTTTTAACTACAACCGCGCGTAGAGGTTACACGTACACGCGTTCATTTTTTTAACGCGTGGTTGACCGAGTTTAACAGGACAGCTGTAGACTTCTGTTAAACTCGTGCTTGTACTTCGCTTTAGTGTCTACTTGTGAAACCGATAGGTGTCGCTATGCTTAACAGAACTTGATGAAGGTTAGCGAAAGTCAGTACTTTTATCAAGCTGAACTGACAATCGAACTTACAGACCACCTGATGGTAAGTCGCTACTGCAGTCCACGGACACCTGCAGCCAACTTCAAACAAAGAATGCTCCAGATGCAGAACTAAGATCACAGCCTGTAATTCTTCAACAAAACAGATCTCTATACCCTTCAGACCGGAACACAACAGTGCAATAAATGCTATTTAGCGGCAGAAATACTTAGGTAAAGGAGTGATATCTACTCAGGTGAACTCCAAAAAGGCAAAATAGGAATCCTGCCACCTAGTCTTTGACTGAGTCCGATGAAGCTGTAAGCAGCTGGCTAACAGCACTAATATAAAATAAAATAGAAATAGGTTTTAATTGTAGGTAAAAAAAACATGAGCTTATATACCTACCTAAACATCGCGTCTATCATCAAACGTCTATGTATTTGCTAAAACTTGAAATAACTTGATAGACTTTGATGCGGTTTCCACTATCATTTAAAGAATGTATAGGAGGAGAGAAGAGATTCAAACGTGGTAGAGCCACGCTGCAGCTATATTAATTGTAGATATAGTTGTGGCACGAATGGGTCGGCTCGAGCTGGGAAGGACCACGCTCTCACAGAATACCAGCCTAAAATAGCAGCTTAATGCTGCTGTTTTAGGCTGGTATTGAATATGCTATAATTTTTATACGTGGTAGAGCCATGCTGCAGCTATATTAGTAGTATAGTTGTAGCACGAATGGGTCGGCTCGACCGGGGAAGGACCACGCTCTCACAGAATACCAGCGTAAAATGGCAGCTTAATGCTGCTGTGTTTCGTATGGTGTGTGTAGAGAACGGGAGACCTTTTTTACTGGAAAAGAGGCATTCCATCTTAGTCCTCACGGGTGACAACGCATCTGCATTTTGATTCTTTATTGAGGATAGATGTAGATGTATATGGGTTATATCAACCACTTACCATCAGGTGGACTGTGTTCTCGTTTGTCACCCTTTCCTATAAAAAAAATGTGCTCTCAAACGAGGATAGATGTGCCACAGCAGCCACTTACCATCAGGTGGACTGTGTGCTCGCTTGTCACCCTTATCCTATAAATAAATTGTACTGAAATATTGGCGTATTGAGATTAAGTGGTAAAACGATTACATCACCCGTGCGAATCCGGGAAAATTCCTATATTTTACAAAGCCTATTACAGCAAGGCATTTTAATTGAAGGTGGAAAACCATTGAATGGCGAAATGCGAATACGACATAACCCGTCCTTGCCTCCTCGAGACGAGTATCCGTAGACATTTCCCCACAAAACGGTTGTAGCTAGAGCAAAAAGTAGTTAAAATTATAGTTTCATTATTATTTTTGTAAATAAAGTTTATTACTGTTTTATCATGTCATTCGGGTCAAGTGTACGCACTTTGGTAAATATTAGTTCACTACGTATAAAATAAAATAGTTAGGAATATAAAAGACGGCTCTGAGATAAACCATATAGTAGCCTCTAAATTTAAATAAAAACAAGAATAGAAAACTTGGTGTTTTTTTTCCTGCAAGCATTTAATTACATAAAATCGAAATGCGCTCACTGCGGGTAACTGTGCGCACCCGTATGTGGTAAGTATACGCATATGGGGTAAGTAAGCGCATTCCTTGGATTAATCAAAATATCCACAATATTCAAGAATAAAAGTTCTTTATTGTAATGCCACTTAGAAAATATTTTTATTAGTTATTAGTCTTTGCATAAAAATAACAATTCTCTCATAAGATTAAATAAACTTAACATTTATTTGGATTACAATTAAAATTAAATTATAGAAATTTTTAATTATTAATATTTAGAGATCAACATATTTTAGTTAGGATTGTCTAATGTATTAGAAACAATATCAATTTAGGAATCATCAATACAATTATCACAAACAAAAACACCTCTCTCATATGCAGTGCAATCCTCAAGCCACCAGTCTTTGCAATACATCCACTGAATCCATTTTTCTTTACATAGAGGACAAAAGTATTCTATTTTTGTAGAAGTCGAGGCCATAGAAGACTTTGTTCTTCCTTTACATGACGATGATGTCGATTTCGAATACAAGACTCACTAATACCAATGACACTTGCAGCAACTCTTTTGCTCTTTCCATGCTTAATGAGTGCTTTGGTTCTAGATATTTGTTCTTCAGTGACCGATGCAAGTTCAGGCCTTTTTCTTATATAATTTCGCGGCATGGTGATGAGACACTGAAAAATAAAATAAAAGAGTGTTAGTAAACCCTACTTCTCCATAACATAATGTAGGTACGAACGAAAATAACACCGAAGGGGCAAATGTACGCATGCGCACACTTACCCGCGCACACTTTCCCAAGAACACCAAATTGCAAATGGAAGCTCATAAAATAAATTAGAAACAAATATAACATCATTTTTTATTATAAATGTAGCGTAAACATATTATTATTCAAAGAAAATACAACTTACCGTTGTGAAATCAATAACGTCGATGATACACTGTTTTCCATTAAACAAAAAATTACGAATTTAAACACCATATACTGTTTTTTATGAAACAAAAGTTATTCATCAACCACCGCCACAGAGACTAGTCGCGACTAGCAGGGCACTCTAGCGGCACTGTTCGACCTAAACAAAAAACCTCTCCCCCGTTTCCCGTTCGGGAGATACTCTCACTGCGCTCACTTACCCACTGCGCTCAGTTACCCCGAATTACTCTAAGTAGTCATTCATGTGATGAATCACTAGGTCATTAATAATGTAACATTTATTAGGTATTTTTCATTAAACATTAGTTTCGTAATATAATATTAAATTTATATCATCACTATTCTTTATAAAAAGTATCGTACCAACATTATTTCGGGGAAACGTACATATTATACTTTATAAAACAACTAACTACCTAAACGTATTTCACTTTATTCTTACGACTTTTAAAGTTTTTTGTGGCTGTTTACTTATGTTATATACACAACGAGCTATATTAAAATGAACTATATGCACAAAGAAATAAATTTTCGGATTTATCGACTACACAAAAGTGCCCGCCACTTCAACATTTACAGAGAGAGCTTTTTTACCGATGAATTCTCAAATAATATACGTGGTAGAGCCATGTTGCAGCTATATTAATTGTCTAGTTGTAGCACGAATGGGTCGGCTCGACCGGGGAAGGACCACGCTCTCACAGAATACCAGCGTAAAATAGCAGCTTTACGCTGCTGTGTTTCGTATGGTGAGTGTAGAGAACCCGATACCCTTTTTACTGGAAAAGAGGCATTCCCTCTTAGTCCTCACGGCTAACAACGCATCTGCATTTTGATTCGCAAACGAGGATAGATGTAGATGTCTATGGGCTACAGCAACCACCTACCATCGGGTGGACTGTGTGCTCGCTTGTCACCCTTATCCTATAAAAAAATGACGGGACGAAAGAAACGGAGTGTCCCTTATCTAATTAAAAAGTAAAGTACTCATTAGATATTGCTAAAAGCAACAAAAACTAAACATTTACACCCTTATCACTATCGTCCTCATATACAAGTAAATATTCATATACCGTAATTATTAATTCTCCGCCTGTTGTGTCGGTTCTTTGTGCTTTACGGCCGTCCCATGATCCCTTTGTCAATTCAGCTTACTGATCCATTTGATTACTTATGCCGGTTAACTGGTAAGTCTGGTGAATACGTATAGTCTATTTAAAATAACATTAGACAGAAGTTAAAAAAGGTTTTTTATAACGCACTCTTTGTAACAAAAGTACAAAAAACATGTTACAGTTAAGATTGATGCTTAATTTTTTGTAATCTATTTACACACCAACTGTTACACTTATTTGTAATCATTATAATTATTTATCTCATGAAATTAAGTGGCTATTATTTAGATATAGTATTTTATGTTATTTAAAATTCCTAAGTCAACGCCAAAAACCTAAAAGAAGCAGGAGTGGACAATACCGGGAACGTTTTTAATTTCATTGTTAATTTACCAAATTAAAAATAAAACTTAAATTATTTGTAATAATCCCTTGATAAGTTGTGATGGCAGGGTTTTTCTAATTTTACCGGTTTATGATGTCATCTGTTATTTTTCGTAAATAATCTGTAATTGTCATTCACTTGTGAATTATATTTATGATATTTTACTGTTTTTTTTTTCTTATTATTATTATTTTGTTACCGTTATTACTAGTTTTTTTTTTGAGTTGCTGGTGCAAAGCGTTACATTTAGTTGAAAATGGGGTAATCTAAGTACGAGCGCGAGTGACTCAAACATGCAATTCCTGAAACTGACCAAAGCCAACGGCGACCAAGTGCCCTCAACGTTGACTTTGACAAAATTTTAAATTACTTAAAACATAGAATAAACAAACTTCACTTTGTGTTTCATAAAAGCAAACTGTCGTAAATATTTTGAAGCAAGTTTCGGAGTCCTGGTCTGTAGGTACACCTTATAAAACTCAAATAATTAACAAAACTGTAGACGTTGCAGGTAAGGATCACACAATATTTGAAAGTAATATGGCAATCTTGCTTAGTTCTTGTAATTAAAAAATCATTGTTATTAAAAATGACTGTCATTTCGTTAGTTTTAGTATTAGTACAACATTCTCTCTTACATACCACAAATTTTAACATAATTACGAAAAACTAACAATTTTATCAGGCTAGGGTAATTAAGGAACAGTTACATGTTTCAACAATAATAAATTTCTCAAAGTTATGTTAAAACAATTTAATGAAAATTTTCATTAAAATTATCTAAACTTATATAATATATATATATATATATATATATATATATATATATATATATATATATATATATATAGGCCGTGTAGTGGCGGTTAAGAATATCCACTACCCCATATCTTCCCGTGGGTGTCGTAAGAGGCGACAGTGGGAAACAGGCAGGAGATGGGCCAGCAGCAACCTTCTGATAACAGCAATATCACAATAAAAAAAACTGCGGTTGCCAACCCGCTCGCCAAGCGTGGCAACTATGGCAATATACCCCCCAATGAATAAAGTTACGAAGAGACGGCCCCCAGTCCCCGGCGGCCCCGCTATTCCTGGCTACGCTGGCGACCATGGTATCGGCGGGGCAGGGGGTGCTAAGAATCTCCGGCGGAGGTTCGGTTGCCACCTACGACGACTCGACCTGGCAACTTATAACGCAAGCACCCTGGGGACTGACGAGAAGATCCTGGAGCTGGAAGAAGAAATAGACAAGTTGCGCTGGAATATTATAGGATTATCCGAGGTCCGGAGGACACGATAATTCTCGAACCCGGCAACTTGTTCTATCACCGGGAGGGCAACCATCTGTCCCAAGGAGGTGTCGGATTTATCGTCCACAAGTCTCTCGTTGACAACATTGTAAAGATTGGGAGTGTGTCGACGAGGGTTGCGTACCTTATACTCAGAATCACCAAACGGCATTCGCTGAAGGTCATACAGGTTTACGCACCAACCTCGACACAACCCGATGAGGAGGTAGAGGAAATGTATGAGGATATCTCTAGAGCCATGCATTCCTCCAAAACCCACTATACGGTGTTAATGGGAGACTTCAACGCAAAACTAGGCACAAGAGAGAACGGTGAGCTGAAAGTAGGGCAATTCGGAATAGGGCGACGGAACCCAAGGGGCCAGCAGCAGGCTGACTTCATGGAGAAAGAGAGACTCTTTATGATGAACTCTTTCTTCCAGAAGTGGCCCCACAGGAAGTGGACCTGGTCGAGCCCCGACGGTTCGACAAAAAATGAGATTGACTTCATTATGACGACCAGACGACAACTGTTCAGTGATGTCTCAGTGATCGCGAGGGTGAAAATTGGTAGCGATCACCGAATGGTTAGAGGCACACTGAATCTAAACGTTAAGTTGGGGAGGTCTCGTCTAATGAAGTCAACGCTCCGACCCCCTCGTGCTCTAGTCCAAAGTCCCGAAACCTTTCAGCTCGAGTTACAAAACCGTTTTCAGTGCCTAGAAGACTGCAATGAAGTGGACGATATGAATAATAAGCTCGTGGAAACTATCCATGTGGTCGGAGCTAAGTTCTGCAAGACCCACCGCAGAAGAACACAAAAACTCTCCGATCACACTCTTAATCTCATGGCTGTTAGACGGGAAATGGAGTGTGGCATCATCGTTTCCGGGACACCTGAGATTTTGAGTGAGATTGAGAGGTTCTATGGGCAGCTGTACACGACAGGGTGACGTTATATCCCCGAAACTCTTCACCGCTGCATTGGAAGACGTTTTCAAGCCACTGGACTGGAAAGGATACGGTATTAACATCAATGGCGAGTATATCACTCACCTTCGATTTGCCGACGATATAGTCCTTATGGCAGAATCGCTGGAGGACCTAAGCACTATGCTCAATGACCTCAATAGTGCCTCCCAACGGATAGGTATTAAGATGAACATGGACAAAGCAAAGATCATGTTTATTGTCCATGTCACACCTATGCCGGTAGTTGTTGGGAGAACTAAGCTCGAAGTTGTTGACGAGTATGTTTACCTGGGACAAATAGTCCGACTAGGTAAGTCCAACTTCGACCGAGAGGTCAATCGACGGATTCAACTCGGTTGGGTAGCGTTCGGGAAATTACGGCACATCTTCTCGTCAGGTATACCTCAAAACTTGAAAACGAAACTGTACAACCAGTGCGTGTTGCCAGTGATGACCTATGGAACTGAGACGTGTTCCTTCACTGCTGGCCGGATGAGGAAGCTCAAGGTCGCTCAGCGAGCTATGGAGAGGGCTATGCTCGGAGTTTCTCTGCGTGATAAACTTAGAAATGAGGATATCCGCAGTAGAACCAGAGTGACCGACATAGCCCAACGGATTAGTAAGCTGAAGTGGAAATGGGCCGGCCATATAGCTCGAAGAACCGACAACCGATGGGGAAAAAAGGTTCTCGAGTGGCGGCCTCGTACCGGCGGACGAAGTGTAGGGCGTCCCCCCACTAGATGGAGTGACGACCTGATAAGACATGCAGGAAGTCGATGGATGCAGGTGGCTCAGGACCGTGCTTTGTGGCATTCTTTGGGGGAGGCCTATATTCAGCAGTGGACTTGTGAAGGGCTGTAATGATGATGATGATGATGATGATCTAAACTTTACTTTGAATTAAAATGATTTTCACTCCTGCTTCTACGAGCCTCTTTTTTCTAATGCTATAACAAATAGCATAAACAGTAAATAAATAAATAACAACCGGAAGGCCATTTAAAAGTTTTCACGTATAGACAATATGAGCTTAAAAACAATAACTTTAGTCGGTAAAAGATAATCATTGATTAAAACAAACACAGTAAATTAACAAAATTTAACAAAAAGAGCACTCAACAAAAGAATTTTTCGCTAAAATATTTTTGATAGGAGAAACACTGGTATTAAACAGATTCAAGTCAACACTATTAGAAATCTCATTAAAAGTTCTGCACGCACATATGATAAAAGAATTTGCCTGTATTTAGTCCGGGTTTGCGGCACATGGAGTAAGCGAGGCTTTCTTAATAGAGTAGCTCTTGTTATAAAGCTTAACTTACTCAGTAGCTCTGGACAGTCAACATTTGTCAATTTAAAAAGATAAATTATCTGCTATGCGCCTACGTTCCTACAGAGACAAATGAAATTTTTTACATCGCGAAGTGTGGTTATTAGTATAAAATTGCGTCTTAAATTGCAGAAAACGTAGAAACGCTTTTGTACTTGCTCAATCATATCTATATAAATGTTATAATTTGGGTTCCACATTTGAGAGGCGCACTCCAAATTGCTGCGAAGCAATTAAGTATCTTAAAGTTTTGATATTATGAAAATCGGTGGAAAATCTCAAAACGAATCCAAGTGCTCTATTAGTTTTTTTTAATGATATTTTCAATATGTGCATCAAAGAGTAATTTAGAATCGAAAAACGCACTAAGATCTCTTACTGATTGTAATATCTCTATACTGGTGTCTTGTAAATTGTAGTACTCGTAAAAGACAGTGGGTTTGGGTTTACGGGTAAAAGTAAGGATAAAATACTTGGACACATTTAAGTCAAGTTTGTTGCGTAAACAATATCGTTCAAGTTCATTGAGATCACGCTGCAGACCAAGGCAGTCAGAAGTTTTTGTGATATTTTTTTATCATGCAGACGACAGCACTGGAGAACGTCGCCGAGTACAAGCGGCTACTCACTTGCCTGCCGCAGGGGCAATCTAGGGTGTAGGAGTGGGAATGACCCTTAATTGCCTCCTTAATTGTGATGTGTGTATGCAAGCAGGGGCATTATCCTAAGTCGGCCCTGCGGCAGGGCGGCTGGGGCGCAAAACCTTCCTTGCTCTCTAGATCATAGCTGCCGCCGCCACACGTGTAGCGCAATTGGGGCAATTTCAATCAGTTCGTTAGCGACTTTCGCGCGGAGCACACGTGTGAGTACAAGTCACCAGTGCTGGATAGTGGATACCAATAAAGAATGTGAAATTTGGACACTGGTGATAGAAGTGTTTTGTACGTGGTAGAGCCATGCTGCAGCTATATTGTGGTTGCAGCACGAATGGGTCGGCTCTAACGGGGTAGGACCACGCTCTTACGGAATACCAGCGTAAAATAGCACCTTAATGCTGCTGTGCTTCGTATGGCGAGTGTAGAGAAATGGAGACCCTTTTTACTGGAAACGAGGCATTCCATCTCAATCTTCAGGGGTTATAACGCATCTGCATTTTGATTCTTAATTGAGGATAAATGTAGATGTCTATGGGCCACAACATCCACTTACCATTAGGTGGACTGTGTGCTCGTCACCTCTGTCACCCCTATTCTATAAAAAAAGTGTGAAAAGCAGCATCTCCTTTTTGTCTTTATTTTTGCGGTAGCACCGCAGAAAGAACGTTATTTGAACGTGGTAACGTTTTTAAACGTCGTAGAGCCATGCTGCTGCTTGTATGCACTATATTATGGTTGTAATTATTAATTAATTAGTTGTTTTATCGATAAATGTCTATGCGCCACAGTACCCACTTACCGTCAGGTGGACTGTGCTCACTTATCACCCTTATTCTATATAAAAAAGAGCCAAGGCTATATATGCCGATTCATTGATATTTCGATAAAACTGGCGCCATTCTCAACGAGACGTACACTCTCATACTGAACGGCAGGAATGTGTGTAGAGATAGTTCTGATATTGCCCCGATCGCTGTACACCCTAGATTGCCCCTGCGGCAGGCAAGTGAGTAGCCGTCCTACAGCAACAAACTTGTGTCTGAAGTCGAGTTTTTGTTGAACAAAGTCTCGGACTGAGGGCGACTAAATCTAGTCCAGTTCAGTCCCCAGAAAACACAAGTTTTCTCGTTTACCGCTAAAAAGAACCCTTTGGTCGTATCTCCTCAGTATCAGGGCACTGCCCTTGTTGCCTCAGCCTTTATCGGAATCCTCGGTGTCGACATATCGAGTGACGTGCAGTTTCGTGGTCACTTGGAAGAGAAGGCCAAATTGGCTTCTAAAAAGCTATGCGTGCTCAGCAGAGCGGGACTGTATTTCATGCCGGCACACCACTTACAACTTTACAAGGCGCAGGTTCGGCCTCACATGGAAAACTGTTTCCATCTCTGGGCAGGGGCTCCCCAGTGCCAGCTCCTTCCACTTGACCGCATCCAGTCGTCGACGACCGAGTTCTTTCCGATCGGCTTGACTCACTAGCACTGCGTAGAGATGTTGCATCTCTTTGCGTATTTTATCGCATCTATCACGAGGAGTGCTCTGAGGAATTGTTCGGACTAATTCCAGCCGCTCAATTTCACCATCGCACATCGCGACAAAACTCACGATACCATCCATACCATCTGGATGATTGGCGGTTCACCACTGTGCGATTTAGAAAAAGTTTTCTTCCTCGCACAACTTCCTTGTGGAATCAACTACCACCAAAGATTTTTCCTGACCGATACGACTTAAAGAACAAGGGACCTTCAAGAAAAGAGCCTACTCTTTTTTAAAAGGCCGGCAAAGTTTATGGGCGGCGGTAGTCACTTACCATCAGGTGAGCCGCATGCTCGTTGCCCTCTGCTATAAAAAAAATTAACTTCATATACACTTTAATATACTTAGTGGCGATAAGGTTATCACATTAAATAAAAGACTTATCCTACATAACGTTCTTTGAACATACACAGCTAAAAAAATATATAACATTTAACATTCTAGTCGCGGTAGCCTTTTTTTTTCGTTTTTTGTGTGATTCCCTATGAATGGGAAAGTGTAGATAAATAATTACCTATGTCGATGCCGCGTGAGCACTGCGCACCTGCCGCACCGTTGCCGCTTTAACAGGTCACTTCAAGTCAGTAAACTAATATTGTCAAGGTGATTTATTTCGTGTCAATTTTACGCTATTTATTTTGTTTGAGAGATTCATTTTTTATTTTTGGTATAATTGTTTATTTTATTATTTTAACAGACATATATGAACTTGTATTTATCGCTGTGCTTTTTAATGTGATAACCTAATCGCAACCCAATATATAGGCGGATTTAATGCCCGAGGCATTATCTACCAATCTACCTTAGACTAGTGGATAATAGAGTAGTGATATAGGATTATCCTGTCAAAATACATCTAAGTATGTACATATATATAACCCTCTCTTTAGTTCGCTGAGCGACTTGCAAGTTAGCAGTGAATAATGATCTCTCGACTCTCTCTCTCTCTCTCTCTCTCTCTCTCTCTCTCTCTCTCTCTCTCTCTCTCTATCTTTGCTGTAAAAGTTATCACTGGTATCATGCACAGGATGTAAGATGTACTAGGTACATTTTGTAAAAATAAAAAACTGGATTAAAAAATCTTTAAAAATAAAGTGCAACAATCAGACTACTTAAAACGAAATTTTGTAAAAAAACTCTTGTTTTGCACTTGCAAGTCCCTTGACTATAGTGATTTAATGTTTAAAATTCACAATAAGAATATTATTACATTTAACATTGTATTTGATTTTATCACAAGTAAATGAAATGGTAATAACATAAAATAAATAAAAGACCTCTAGAATTTCTTGCCGGTCTTCTCTTGAGAACCGGTGTAGATTTTGACATTCATATGAGCTTTACCCCGTGGCAATCGATCGCCGCTTCCCAGTTCTGAGCAGGATTCAGGAGCAAGAAATCACCTATAATCGGGTCTACTTCCAGAGGACCCGAAAGAATCCCACAGGGTCGCCCACAAAATGTAGAGATTCAATAAGACGGGTGGGCCCAACACGGCCCTCAACCGGCCCCCCTCCTGCAAAACCCAATGATCAGGAAGAAACCAACAACCAGGGCAACCACAGGGGCAATCCTACAACCTCTCGGTAATGACGCCACAGAGCGTCAACCCTCTAAATAGAGAAAGCGGGGGAAGAAGAAGAAAAAGGCGCAGCCTCCTTCTCAGGCTGCGACTACCTCTACCCCAACCTCAGCGGTACATATTGGCTCACAGAATGAGGGTGCTCTCTAGGAACGTTAACTGCCCAACCGTGGTAAAGGTGCTGTACGACCTGAGTTCTCAACACCTCCCGATGCTGATCAACCTTGGCCTCAGGACGGTGACGTCGTTTCCCAGAGCTTATAAAGCCAAAATTAACTGGAGACTCTACCACCAACATCTGCAACGACCGTCTGCATACGAGCCAATCAATACGGCGGACGACGTAGAGGCCGCTGCAACCAGAATAACTAGGAAGATCGAAGAAGCATTCCACGCGGTCTCTACGATCGTCCCCGTGAAAAATCAAAAGGAAGAGCTGCCACCCTCAGGAAGCTCTGGTCACGCCTCGCTGCCCAAGACTAAAAACCCAGTTAAACCAGCTGACGGATGAGCTGTCGGTTGCAATACATGGCCACAGAGGAGATTCCTGGAAAGCAGATCAGCAAGAGGCGTCGCTATACAAATTGAACCGACAGCTAACCAAAACTAGAGCTTCCGTCTGCCCGCTGGTGTGGAGTTCATGGAGACACACCCAAATGTCGAGTCAAGTACGGGAATTACTGTCGCCCGCGCCACCGCTTGCAGGAGAGTTTTCATATCCCCCGCAGAACTGCGGAGGACAGTAACATGCCTGCAACTGAGGAAGGCGCCGGAGCACGACGGGATAACCAACGCAGCTCTACGACAGATGCTCAACAAAACCGTGATAGAGATTGACCGACTCTTCACGGAATATTTCGGACATCTCACCTCCCGAAGGAGTAGAAAACCGGCAAGGTCATTGTTCTGCCGAAGCCCTGGAAGGACAGGCATAAAGCAGTTAGCTACAGGCTGATCACGCTGCTGTCGCACATAGCGAAACTGCTAGAAAGGCTTATATTAAGAAGAATCCACCCATGCATCTAACTTTCCTGGTTGCTGAGAAGGCGTTCCACAGGGTGTGGCACTCTGCATTACCTCATGGAACTGATGGAACAGTATCCCTCCTTCGTCGTCCTTCCTAGAGAGTAGGATGTTCTACGTCTCTGTAGAGCCAGCGTACCACAGGGCAGCTGTCTGTCGCAGATCCTGTACGCGGTTTATTCCCATTATCCGGACACTTACGTGAATGGGAGGACGATATAGAGCTGGCGCTATAGGCGGACGATAGCGCATACTACACGTCGTCCAGAAGAGCCCATATCGCCACTGCAAAAATGCAGCGCTTGCTGGACCTGTTGCCGCCATGGCTGGACGAGTGGAGGATATCCGTCAACGATGGAAGACGACGTCATGTCGACGCACGTCGATGTCGACACATCTGCAATGCCAGGAGTACGCGGGCGATGCTACGTTCAGTCCTGATATCCAAGTTACCTATCAAGACAAAGGTGAAACTTTACAAACTATATATAAGGCCGAAGCTAACATACGTTCCCTGGTACGCGCTCTTGAGCGAACGACAGAGGAAGCTGCAGGCCCAGCAGAACCATTACGGACCATTATCGGTGCAAGTCGCTACGTCCGGAACGACGTCACGGCGGCTGATCTCAAAATGGAGAGCCTCGAGGAATTTGTGGTCCGTCTGTCGCGCGGTATATTTGACCGCGCCGACAACGGGCTAGACGAAAATCTGAACAACTTTGCGCCACTACACGCTCTACCACTGGACGGGCGACCTCTACCAAGAGAACTTCCTCTCTACAAATAGAGAGTGACGAAATAAGCCTCAACATCAAGGATTGACCAACTTAATCTATTTTAATTACTACGATTCTGCATAAGCTCCAACGACCGGTACACCGTGTTGTACCACGAGGATAATCCGGGCAATAGGGATCTCCCCGAGGCCGAGGCCCCGAGACCTGCAGTGTAATGATGCACATTGCACACGCAGATGACATTATATTATGAGCTTTACAAGATTAAATTAAATAAAAAGTTTTAGCTTTAACTTTGACTTTGGAAAGACGTGTTTAAAGTTCTCAAGAGGCAGCCTTGTACCGATAAGCGAAGTATAGAGCGGACCCCTACTATATAGAATTATTAGACTGCACTTGCTTTAACACATTTTTTACGTGGTAGAGCCATGCTGCAGCTATATTAGTAGTATAGTTGTAGTACGAATGGGTACGAACCGGGGAAGGACCACGCTCTCACAGACCAGCCAGCGTAAAATAGCAGCTTAGCACTGCTGTGTTTCGTATGGTGAGTGTAGAGAACCGGAGACCCTTTTTACTGGAAAAAAGGCATTCCATCTTAGTCCTCACGGGTGACAACGCATCTGCATTTTGATTCTTTATTGAAGATAGATGTAGATGTTTATGGGTCACAGCAACCACTTACCATCACCCTATACTATAAAAAAAAAACATTTAGGAAGTCGATGGAAGCAGGCGAAATAAAGACTGTATTTTGTGGCATTCCTTGGAGGAGGCCTGTGTTCAGCAGTGGATTTATTAAGGGCTGTGTTATAAATATGATGGCATTTATATATTGACTTAGCACAGAATTTGATATTTGCCATCATCAAAAGCCTTTTTCTTGAGTTCAAGGTTCACAGACGTGCAGGTATCCGGAGAAAACGGTTTATTCCACATTTTCCCACCAAATGTCCCACAGGTGGGACAAAGTGGACTCTTTTAAAATGTATTCGTATACTTTTCCCCACTAATCGTTTCTTGGTGGGACAAATTACACTGTTATAATAAACTTCGTCCACTTTTCCCCACTAAGGCTGTCATAAGCAAATTCCAAAATCTTGAAGTCTTATTCAAACAAAAAAAACCCATCAAAATTAAATTATTGTAATCAATATAAGTCATAGATTTACTTATGTTTATAATATGTTTATAACATTTTTGGAGTTATCTTCAGAAATCACTGACAACGTTAATAAAAGATTTACTTTCATAATATCTGAAATTGTAGATGTTTCATAATATAACCTCATAAAAAGACAGCTATACAACGATATAGATGAATAAATATACGATACGTAAACATACATAAATCACGGAATATTTTAGTCCGGTCAAGTTAGCTCAAAAAATAGGGGTAAAGTTGGTACGAATGTTAGGAACATTATAACAAATGAAATGTGAAAAGTTTCCATCGATCCACACCACCACCACCTTTTTGCAATTTCAAAAAATTGTATTGAGGAGTTTTTCCGGTGCCGGTGGGAGTAAGTCTGAATTGGTTCCAATGTGTTGTCAATAAACTTTCAACCCCAGTCTTCTGGATCCAGTTTATTACCAAGCCGCACTTGAACGTGATAATATACCCGAAATAGATGTTGATGAGCAGAAGCAGAGGTTGGGTGAAGACAAGCTAATGGCACTCGTTTTTTGTTATGAGTATTTCTTACAAAAGGTAAGTATCGAAACTTATTTAAGCAGGTAACTTTTTTGGAGCTCCGTATACAGAAAGAAGGAAGCGAATTCCGTTGATGATTACAGATTGTGGAGTAGAGTTAATCCCTTTAAAAATTTCAACACAATTAACTAAATCTTGTTTCTCAAACAATTTCAAAAGTGCTGTTTTACCCATCCACAGCCAGTTATTGCGTGTGAAAATGTGTGAGTATGTGATTTTGGTATTTCTAAAAAGCAAGTAAACTTTTGGATGTATATATTTCCGATTGATGTTGATCCAATATTTATTTTTACTTGTATTACGGCTCAGTGATGTATACAAAGGCAATCGACATGTTTTCATTTATGAAGAACACAATTTTTACCTTTAATATTTGATCGATGGGGAATATTCACATTTTATTTGTAATGGTGTTCCTAACATTCGTACCAATTTTTAGCTCTATGCGAATTATTTAACCTTACTCCTATTTTTTGAGCTAACTTGACCGGAATATTCCGCGATTCTTCCTGGCATGTATATCGTTGTATATCTGTCTTTTTCAGAGGTTATATTTTTACAGGTTACCTGTGATATATATATATATATATATATATATATATATATATATATATATATATATATATATATATATATATATATATATATATATATATATATATATAACCTGTGATTACAGTATATATGTAAGTAAATCTTTTATTAACGTTGTTTGTGATTTCTGTAGATAACTCCAAAAATGTTCTAAACAAGTAAATCTATGACTTAGGTATATTGATTACAATTATTTAATTTAGATGATTTGTTTCCTTTTTTTTTGTTTGAAAAACAATTCAAGATCTTAGAATTTGCTTATCACAGCCCTAGTGGGGAAAAGTGGATGAGGTTTATTATAACAGTTGTTATAATAAACCTCGTCCACTTTGTGTAATTTGTCCCACCAAGAAACGATTAGTGGGGAAAAGTAGACGAACACATTTTAAACAGTCCACTTTGTCCCACCAGTGGGACATTTGGTGGGAAAAAGTGGAATAAACCGAGAAAACAGAGGTAAAGTTGTGAGATTTTTGGGCCTTGCAAACCGATGAGGTGGATCAAAGAATTTCCCCTTAGAAGTTTTAAGTTTCAACATCATTATTAATTAAAGAGCAAATATTTATGTTATGTACTACTACAAAAAAATATCGAAGGAAACAATGAACACCGACATCTATTGACAAAAGTTAAAATTTAAAGTTCAATGTAAATATTTTAATTTATTTTTATAGAATATGGCGTAAACGAGCATGCGGCTCACATGGTGATAAGTGACTACCGCCGCCCATGAACAACTGCAGCACCAGGAAAAATTTCAGGTGCGTTACCGGCCTTTTAGAAAGAAGTAAGCTCTTTTCTTGAAGGTCCGTAAGTCGTATCAGTCCGGAAAAATCGCGCGGTGGTACACGATTCCACAGAAAACAAAACAAGAAATGTGTCTGGTCATTTTAATCATATTAATATAGCATCGATTCTTGTTATCAAAGAATTAGTTACTACTCTGTAAACCACAACAGAATATTTTACATTAATTATTGCACCATCTAGCAGTTGTAATAAAAATTGGTGATACATGAACGTTTCTGCTATGGATTTACAATAGTGTTATCGCCATCTGTTGGATCCTTTTACTAATTAGCCGTTTTACAGCTTTGCCGCTCTTATGCATGTAGTACTTTAACTCAATAGTAGATGGCGTTATATCAAAATACGATGTAAGTACAGATAAGAAATCAAAGAAAGTTTGACGTTTGTCAATGTCATTTCACGCATAATATGCATGAAAGTTTAAATTTTATGCCTTCTTGAGTATAGGGATTTTTGATTACATAAACAGAGAAATTCTTTATTATCATAATGCAAGTTTATATAAAAAAGAAATTGTACGTTTTGAGTTCGTTATTCGTAATATTTAACGACGCCATCTTCAGGTTAGTATGTACTATATTCGCCATTTGTAGCTCTCACTCTTTGACAGCAGTGAACGGAACTAAGTAACGAAGCGTTGTCGTATAGATCGCTGGCTGGCCGTCTGGCTGAAAATAGTGAACGAAGTATTTCGTTTACGAAGTTTTCGAAATATGTTCGAATAAAAAGTGAACAGTGAGTGACTGTCATCGAGCAAGATGGTTGATGACGTGAAAGATATTACGGAAAACGCTGAAAGTAAAGGTATAATGTGCATTTAAAATCGTTAAGTGCTGTTTATAGTGTGAAATGTGTTAAAATCTGTCTAACCCTAAACCGCGTCGTGGCCCCACGTCGTGGGTTCGTGCATAGCTTTCGAGAACGTCCGCAGTGGGATGTGGTCGACGTATTTCGATGTTTTGTTTTTCGTCTGCATTTGGGCGTCTTTTTTAACGTCGCGTTATGTTCTATAATTAGCAAATCGGGCGCCAGGAGGTGAGGAGTGCGCTGGAATGTGCCAAAAATGTTTGGACTGTCTGTCATTTGGTTGCCGATAGTGCGGTCTGCCGGATTCCATACATTGTTACCGTTACTTCAATCTATTCTTTTTGGTTTTCATGTCTGTTGTACATTTTAGGCTTCAAATTCAAGCCCTCATTAGGCGTATGTTGTGCCACTTGAGTCATATTTATTTTATCAGAAGATAGTCTGACGTAAGTACATATTTTTGCATGCATGTGTGTATGATACATTATATATTTTCGAGCGGGCGTTCACACTTCACACACCTGTAACCAACACTTTCTAGTTAATCTTATCAACTTATATCTACATTTTATGTGCACACTGCAATGTAATCTATCACCATATTTCAGGAAAAATGGCAACATTAAAACTGCATATTAAGGATACACAGATAAAATCCAAAAATAGCTTTGGTAGCTGTTGTGAAATATTTAATGTCTTGTTATAAAATACCGAATAATTTATTTGAACTGAAAGTATTTTTATACTATTATTTACTTTTCAATCATAAATACTAGTAGAAATATTTCTTAACTTTTATGGGCGTAGCTAAAATCTTCTCTGGGTGGGTCCACACATCCTACCCTGTTAAAGAACACCTAGATGATATGCAATTTTCTTTTCTTGTGAAGTTGCTGACACTAAGTTTTGAGAGGGAGGTGGAAACAGAATTCCTGGAGTGGCCCTGCCCCTTTGTTCATTCATAGTATAGTGTTGGGAGGTTCGGGGAATAAATAACACGTCTAGTGATCTTGACTGTAGATTTATTACTGTCCAATTCATCTATCGTACATACACATGAACATACACTACACTACACGCCCATCGGCAAAAAAAAAAAAAAAAATTATAATAATAATTTTTTTTTTTTAAATGTTACACAACTTGGAGTAAAAGAAATCAAAAAAAGGTGTAAATTATTTTTAAAATATTAACATTCTTAATCTATAACATAATAAAAATATATCGTAAACACTTTATAAGTAGAAAATTATTTAAATTTTAAGTAAAGTTTATTTGTATACATAGTAATAATAACAATTTCATTATTTTATATATGGTCTAGTGCGATTTTTATGTATTGACTTATGTTTACCTTTATAATCTATTGTTACATTTGGTTCACAATCTTGATAACCTGAAATGGTCCTATATAAAGAGGATCAATTTGCTTACACGTAATTCATTCTTAAGGAGTATCATATCACCGGCATTATACTTAATTGGATTTGTATAATAATCATACTTTGTTTTCCTACTCTGTTTGCTTAAATTAAATTATTTCTTGCATCATATTGCGATTTTTGAAGTCTATATCTAAGTTGCTGGGTAATCATATGGGTTATATAAAGGGTCTATATCTAAAGTTAAATTAGTTGGCAAACGGCAAAGCTTCCCAAAACAAGCTCATATGGGTATACTTGGTTTCCGTGTGTACAGTGTTATTATAACCAAACACCAATACGGTAACCAAGTACTCAATGTGGTTCATTACCTGTTTGAATTCTGAGAAATGACATCAGATTTTTGTGGCTGTTTTCTAAGGAACCTATAGATTGGTGATGGTATGCGTTGACGTTACCTGTTGGATATTGAGTATACGGCACACATCTTTCATCACAGTTGAGACAAATTCTGTCCCTTGATCAGATATTATTTGTCGAGGAATACCATATCTCAAAACAAAATTATTTATGAAAGCCGATGCCACTGAAATAGTATCCTTATTTTTCAATGGATAAGCTTCAACATACTTACTTAGATCACACTGTAGTGTGAGTATATAAACATTACTATCATTATCCTTACATAAGGGCCCTACTAAATCTAAGTAAACTCTGTCAAAAGCAGAATATCCCGTATCGGTTATAACCATTGGTTCTTTTATATATTTATTTAAGTGTTTATGTCGCAAACACTTGTCACATCGATTAACATAATTAGTAACATCTTTCTCTAATCCCGGCCAAAGAATCTTTTCTTTTATGTTGTTTATCATTCGCCTTATACCGGCGTGCCGCTAGTTGGCAACAAATGATAGTCGTTTAATATTATACGTTTTGTCTCATGATCGTCGACCTTATGGACACCATACAAAATTAATATTCGCGGTCCGGACCTATTGGTGTCTCATTTATAACACGAGTTAACTCTTTAATTAATATATTATTATTATTATTTAGTATAATATACAGACGATCTATCTTTCGCTTATTACAAAAGCAATCCAACTCCCTCACAAAGGCATCTCGTGCACAATATGATCGGAAAGAAGGATTTACATAAATAGTTGACTTTGGTGAGACAAAACAAAATAACTTAGAATTAGAATAGAACTTTTCTTTCATTCTGTTTATCTTTTCCCATTCTTTTTCGTCTACAAACAATAATTCAGTGCAATCCTTTGGTTTTTTAAGTGTTCCCACGACTTTTGGGTGATCAGTCCAATCGTTGGTGGAAACCTTATCTACCATAGGGTTGTCACACTTATCTTGTGCTACCTTTTCATCCATCCGCTTTCTTTGCGCTCTTGTTAGGACAGATATGACCTTTTCATTCATTTCTTTCAAATCTTCACTCGAGATTTGGATGCGTGACAAAGCATCTGCAGCTGCATTGTCAGCTCCCCTTACATACCTGATAACAAACTTATATTCCTCAAGCAATAACCTAAACTTCGTAAGTCTACTTGACGGATTTGTCATGTTGAATAAATATACGAGGCTTATGATCTGTTTCAATAATGAATTCGCGTCCATATAAATAAGGTCGAAAGTATTTTACTGCCCATACTATCGATAATAATTCCTTTTCGATAGTAGGATAATTTCTCGGCTTTGTTCAATGTGCGACTAGCATATGCAACCGGTCGTCCGTCATGATTACATAAAACTGAGCCTATAGCAAAACCAGACGCGTCAGTTTTTAGAATAAATTTATGATTTTGGTCAAAATTTGGATACTGGAGTATGGGAGGAGTCGTTAAAGCTTTTTTGAGCATTGAAAAAGATGTTTTACAGTTTTTATCCCAATGAAATTTGACATTTTTGCGACATAAATTGTTTAGAGGTAAAGCGATTTCAGAAAAATTTGGTATAAATCTTCGATAGTAATTCATAAACGCTACTAGTCTTTTACATCGTTGGTACTTTGAGGAATTGGGTAATTTTGTAATACTGATATCTTTTTGGGTCAGGCTTAATACCTTCGGAAGAAACAACATGGCCAAGATAAAGTAGTTCTTTTTAGAAAACACATTTTTAGGGTTTAACTTTAAGTTTACTTTTCTTAAGCGAGATAATATTTCTATTAAATTTTTATTATGGTTATCTAAATTTCGGCCAAAACAAATGAGGTCATCTAAATAAGTGAGCTTTTCGTAATTTAAACCAGCCATAGATATTGTAATTGCACGAGAAAAGGAACTTGGGCTTCTTTAAGCCATTGGCATTCTGGTCATCTGATATTGACCAGAGGGTGTAGTGAAAGCCGTATACCTTCTACTAGATGGATTAAGGCTTAATTGGTAAAATGCTTGATTAAGATCAAGGTGGGAAAAATACATTGCCCTGATAAAGAATCCAATATGTCCGTAATATTGGGTAACGGAAATTGTCATCTACAATACAGTTGTTTAATTTTCGAAAATCAATAACCAAACGCCAGCTCCTGTCTTCACCGTTTTCTGATTTTTAGGTACAAGAAGTACAGGACTTGACCACTCTTCAAGATGGTTCAATAATTCCGTCTTTTAACATATTTTGACTTGTTTTCTATTTCGTTTCTCTGAGAATAAGGTAATCGATACTGTTTCACATACACTGGGTCACTATTAGGTTTTAATTGTATATTATGTTCGTATAAATTACAAGTTGTTAATTGATCTCCTGGCAATAAAAATACGTCGGAAAATTTTGCACAGATATTTATAATAGAAGATTTTTCCTCTTTATTTAAATGATCTAAATTTAGTAAATTTAACATTTTACGAACACGTTCAGGATTAATGAGACTTTTATCAAACTTACAAATTGAGTAATTATATAAACTATCGGTTTCGGGTCTAAAATAACTAAGATTAATTTGATCCTCTCGTGTATTTAATATTTGTATTGGTATTTTCCCGTTATTTACTTTGACAATTCCACCAGACAGAAAAACTCCTCGCATAACTCTCTCGGAAAGACGACACAATCTTCTTTCATACTCGTGTTGATATAAAATAAACTCTCACATCTCGGAGGTATACTCAAATATGTATTATTTCCCAAAATACCCATATGCAATGGTAAAGTTACTAATTCATTCATATTATGCAGTGTAATATTATTCATTTCAAAATTTATGTTACAATTAAACTTACGTAAAAATCTATACCTAGAATTCCAGAAGTTTCAGACGGCAATTGCTTTATAACATGAAACTTATTATTAAATTTCAATCCGTTAACAGACAATGTTAAATAAACATATCCCACGGTTCGTAATTTGCCTCAATTCCGTTTATTGTAATCGGTTTCTTTTGTAATGATATGTTGAGCTTTCTAAGCGTGTCATATTTAATTGCGCATAAAGAAGCCCGGTATCTAAACCATCTACATTTGATACTACCTATTGCTAACTCAACACAATTACTATATTCGCAACCAAATATACTATGAGTCTCGAAAAATTCTAAATTATTATGGTTATTAGGGTTAATTTCAACATTTTGAGAACTTTGCGATACGCGATATTTTGGCGTCATAAAATTAATTCGTTGGGTATTGTAACCACGAAAAGATCCGCGATTCTGGTATGAGTACTTACTGTAATTACCGCAGTTACCTTTTTCCCACGATGTTGTTGATTTCCCGCGAAAACTGTTGGGTACGGGTTTCCTCCAGTTGACGCTATTTTTGCATGGGTAGGCAAAGGGTATGTTTGACGTGGTACATTGTTGTATGTATACCTACCGCGTAAATTTTACGCATTCTGAACCACCTCGATTCCCGAAAAAATCGATGGTTCGGTGTACTCGTTAGGTCGAATACAGGACGCCTCCTCATCCTTTGCTGCTCTAATTGTTTCTTTTAATGTATTATAATTACGTGCTGACAAAATAGTACTGAGTTGTCGATTTCGCAAGCCATTTGTGAAACTTTTAATAGCAATCTTTTCATTTATCGGACGTAAAATTTTATGCGCGTTTTGGTCGCCATCGGCTTGGGAAATCGTCAAATCTACGAATAATTGTTCGATTTTATTGCCATAATTATCTATGGAACTACTATTTTGCCTTATTTGCATTAGTTCGTTATGAATGGAAGTGCAAGATTTCTTTGTTAAAGATGGTTCCGCATATCACTTATAAGCGTCTCGCATGAGTCATAGGAATCTAATAGGCGTAATTTAGCGCTTTCATTCAAACGAGTTTTAAAACAAATTTTATTAACATAGACTTACCTTCTTCTTTAAGCGAAGAGCTATATAACTCTATCGAGTCCATCAAGGTTTTGGTGACCGATTCCTCGCCCGTCATCACTGGCAGGAGTGACACAGCAGTTTTAAAGTCGAAACTTTCCATGGTGACTACTTCGCTTCGAATAGTGCCCTCAAGTTGATTGAGAACTGTAATCCTTACTACAAAAGTTTTCTATTTGTATATATAAGTCCTTAATTAAATCGCAATATGATTGTATTTCAACTAATGCTTTACTCTTAATTTGTTTACTTTCTATCTCTTTATTTAAGATTATTAAACAATTATCAAATTCCTCACGTAACTGTATTGATTCTCTAAGGTTTTGTTGTAAAATACTTTTAGTTCGCCTAGCATAACTTAATTTAACCAAATTATTTTTAATACTTTTAAATTTTTCATATATAATTATTAATTCACTAGACATGAAAATACAGTTAAAAATACACTTAAAAATATACTTAAAAATACAGTGTATACATGGCTATTTTGAATTAATATTAATTTCTTAAACTTAAACTATTATATATTTTTTAATTTCCACCTTATGTCCATTTTTTTTTTTTCACTTTGACGCATTCGTTGTCTCCCGGTGACCATCGTGGCGCACTCTGCATACACAGGGTACACGAGGTCCTGGGTCAGGCGACCGCACAAAGAGCGACGCAAATTTTGCATTACCATCTCATTCCGCATCCAGCTTGTGACACCTTTTATATATTTTGTATACACCATAAACAAGAGCCAAGCCCAAAACTGTGCATATTATAAGCAGCGACGGATATCCCAGATAGATGGCTTTTAATTTCCTCTATATGTGCAGAATTTGAGCCTCCTGAAGTATCTTGCGTAATGAACACTTGGTCTTTCTTAAGTTCAGAACGACACATTTTTTTTTTTTTTTTTAATTATATAAGTCCAATATTATTTATTCTTCATTTTCATATTTAATTTGTATTCCACATATTTTTAAACGCGGCCCGCGACCGAACCCAGGCAGACCGCCGATGAACTGGCAGGGTCGCCATATAGTGTTGGGAGGTTCGGGGAATAAATAACGTCTAGTGATCTTGACTGTAGATTTATTACTGTCCAATTCATCTATCGTACATACACATGAACATACACTACACTACAATAGCTATGCTTACATCAACATTATTTTAGAAAACACTTACAAAAGTTGTTTCATCTGTTCAAAAGTAAACCGATAACTCTTATATAAAATACAATTTTTACATAATATATAGCTAAGGCAGAATTAAGCATTTGCATTAAATATGCTATATATAAGTGAATATACTATTGTTATCTGCTATCATGATATCATTTAGTCATAGTCTATAGTCAAAGATGTAGGTTGATTTTGTTTCCTCAAATTTTTTATAATCATAACATGAACATATTCTCTGTTTTTGATTAAAATGGAATATACCATTACCATTACAGCCTACTAAAGTCCACTGCTGAATATAGGCCTCCCCCATAGATTGTTTCATAGGGGAAATTTTTCAGGTTGATAACTGCAGTTTTGTATAATTTTAAATTGTTATCAGGAAGACGCTGCTGCCCATCCTGTTTCAGTTTTCCTATGTTGCCTTTTATGACATCCATGGGAAATGATGGAATAAAATGGTGATAATAATGTATCTTTTAAACCAATTTTGATCATTAAAACTTCCAAATATTAACAAAAATTACAACTACCTGCATCTGTCTCTAGGTGTTGGGACTTCCTTTCTGCCTAGGAGTCTGTCTCAAATTGCAGTGCCTGCACTGCTGTGCTGAGTTCCGATCTGAAGGGTATAGAGAGCCGATATAATTACAGGCTATGTTATTTATTCCATCTTGATACTCAGAGGTGACTACACATTTGTATCCCTCTCGATTTGAAGTTAGCTATAGGTTTCCATGGACTGCAGTAGTTAGTTACCATCAGGTACAGAACTGTAAGTTGGCTTGTCACTTAATTTGTATATAAATTAAACCTGATGTAACATACTGGGGTGTGCCATTCAGTAACTTTCTAAGGATGTATCACAACAGAGTTTTAGAGGAGTAATGATTATATGAAGAGAAAAAAAAACATTTGAGAGCCCATTGTAGGTCTGCGATGGTTTAACCAACATGATAAGTTTACAGATGTGATGCCTTAGAAATATATATAGAAATTTTTATATTATACTTATAGATATTAATTTTTATGATTAATTTACTAAATACCTCTGTCCTGGGAAGAACTAGCACAGAAACCCTGCAGTACTTTTTACAATTATTTATGCAAATCATATTATGGCTTGGTAGAGATCTCCTCAAATTCTACTGCAGCTATAGTAGGCCATTATATATTTTAGACCTTTCCTTAAATGAACCTAACTCCAGTTAGTTAAGTGACCAATATTGTTATGATAGTGCAGAATTGCAAATTGAGTATTCTAGTCATAACTAACACATGAAACTTGATTAACGAGATGTTAATAAACTATGAATTTAGATTGAAAAAATGTAAATATTCCTATGAAATTCCTTCAGCAAATATACTTTTTATATTCTTAAATTATTGCCATGTAGTTTATTATGCTATCCAGTAGCGGCATAAAGGCAGTGTAATCTTTTCGGCAAAGACCTCCTCTAACATCTTTAACTGTTAATCATCTCTTGCAAGTCTCTTCGCCAGTATGAACCTATTGACTTCTGTCATTTTTGGAATTTTCTCATGATCCTTACTAACTTATTACAAATTTTATTAAATTTAGAGTATATACTATTATTTGTTCTGTGGTATAATAAAAATTTATTAATTTAAAAAAAATGTGTGTGCAGTTCACACGCGGTAAGTGAAACTTAGGAAAAAGAGACTTTAAAGACATTTTCACTTTAAATTACTAAATCCATTACATTATTCAATTAAAAAAAAAAACAATATTCTCTGTCCAGATAAAATTTGCACCCAGTGCTCATGATGCAATAGCCACATACAATGACTACTGAGCCATGTGGTGGTCACATAAGTAATAATATTTTCTTTACATATTACAGTAATTCATAATTTACTGTTAGTAACATAATATGATTTGGGAATATTTTGTAGGCTAAAAGTATTTTTTATGCTCAATAGAAATTTAAAGGTTATCCAGTATTTCTTAACCTGATAACTTGGTCTTAATTCAAAAAACATTGTCATAAAATTTTAGTATGTTATTCCAGTATAGATTATATCAGTTTTAAACATAAATTAAAGCATAATAAATATTATAAGGTAAATGAAATTATTTGTCAAATTTAAAACAGTGCAATTGTTTGTTCTGGCTCATTTGCGTGTGAAGGACATGCATTTTATGAGCATCAGTTGACCTAAGATAACACAAATTAATGTGCAAATTTGTTCAACAATTCACCTGAATGTAATGAAATTTACATTTTGCAGAATTTAGGTGACACTGTTTAGATAAAATATTTTGATAATGACAGACACAAAAAATATATGTAATTTTATTGTTACAGCTATTGTTTCTGGCTCAGAACACTTCTAACTTGTAAAATTACCATTATTTTATTTCTTTAAACTATTTATATGCTGCGATCTGTGGTATTTTCATACATACACAGCTTAAGTTATGTTTCGTATGGTGAGTGTACAGAACTGCAGACCTTTTTAACTGGTAACAAGGCATTCTATCTTAGTCCTTAGGGGTAATAATTCATCAAGTATAGATGTAATATCTATGGGCCGCCACTGCCTTCAGCAGTCTAGATTTTTTTATTAGGAACGAATGTGTATTTAGCCAATATTAGCCACTGACTGTTATGTGAAACAAGTGTTTAACTTGTCACCTTAGAGCAGTTGGGTATATGCTTTCTCACTCTTGTATTTTAATAATACTTTTTCTTGTTCCTTTTTCATTATATTTGAATATTTCTCTATGTGCACATGAAATTGCTTTGCTTTTGAACTATGTAATAGTTTTAATTTAACCTATACAAATGATGTCAGCAGGCGACCCTTACCATGATTTTATTCTTTAATTATCTATGTACTTTGAATCATTGTTGTTATCTATTATATATTGCATATGTTTATAACTTGATAATAACAATGACTGCTGCACATATGCCAGCTTGTGCCACCAAGGTATTTTAAATAGAATATTTTAAATAGAGAACACATTAGTTAATAACAGTCTACTGTTAGACTTAGAGAGTCTTCAGTAATAAGGAGTGGCATTACTTTCTAAAAAAAATACCTGTATCTAGGAGTTCAAAATTGCAATTAACAGTTTTATTGATACTGGTGGGATCAAACATGTCAATGTGATTTAACATGTCATTTGTCAAGGAATACATCATGAAACCTGCATGTCTAAGAATTTAGAAAAGAATTTTTGAAGGGCATATGAAATTCGCCAACTTGCAATGGCACTCTTCCCTGCTTCAAAATCATCTTAAAAATGAGAGGAGACCTGTACTCAGCACACCACATCTTCTTGATAACAACAAAATAATAAAAAAATTGTGGTCGCCAACCTGCCTGCATACTGTGGCTTTTATGGAAATCTATAGGAGTGGGAGGATATGTTCAGCAGTAGACTTTTGATATACTGTAATGGAAAATAATGTGATTATTCATTAAAGCTGTGTAGGAAGTGATTTATTTTAAAAACAATTTGAATTGATCAGTTAATGTGTTGGAAAACAACATAGGGTTGGCAAATAAACACATGGCTCACCTTATTCTAACACATTACTATGAACCTAAGACATTTGACTATTAACACTGGTACATAATACCAAAAAATAGAAAAACTATGTTGCAGCATGTTATGTCCGCAATATGAATAGGTTTACACAACCTGAGAAATACAACTAGGCATTCCATCTTACTCAGGGTGATAAGTGACAACGCATTGAGTTTCTGAAAAATAGCACATTGTATAAGTTATCTGTTACAAACTGTATCTGTTTCAATAACAATTATTTACAATCTATATTGAATAAAAATTAATCTATTCTAACATTTTTTCAGTATATATATGAATATGTGGGAGCCCAATCTAGCATACCCTGTGTTATGGAAACATTTTAATTCCTTAATCGGGTATAAGTACAGATGCCTATGGGCCACAGAATCTATTTACCTGTGTGCTTGTCACTTTTACTTATACTTAGAAACACTACTTGCCAATACCACTACTTCAGTAAAAGGGAGGAGTTGTCCCAGGTTTGCATCCCAGATCAGACAAAAATCGGTTGTTGGGTTTTTCAGTTTAGAGTTAGGAAAGTTGAAAATGTTTCTCCCCTGTGCTCTGGAGAGCAGTGAAGCTGTTGATGCAGCACAGATGTCTTTCCAGTTGTGTCGGAATGCCTTCCCATCGGACTATGAGAGTGAGAATAGAGAGTGCCCCTGTACTTGCGCACACACTTGTGCACTAATGGCTAATCTCCATTGAGACTTGCTGCAGTGACCGAAATACGCTAAGGACATTATTACAATACGCTTAAACAATTACCTTTGTGTTTTGACATACACCTCTGGCACTATCGTAATGTCCTACACAATTGATAACTATCAATAATAATCGGAAGTTATTGCCTGAACATCATTAGGAAGTCTGTCAGAGTGTAGTTATTCCCAAGTCAAGACGCATAATTTAAATGCCACAGCAAATATCGATATAGAACTAGCTAAATAGCATTCAATTTTATAGAAGTTGTCCTCTGATTTAATTCAAAAACAGTTGCTTTTTGATCACACAATCTGACTTGTTAGTTTAGGTGAGGATTAGTATGGTTGTAGGTTAAGACAAGTGAGATATCTATGTGTGATAGCTTTTAAAAATAGCTAGAAATTTTACTGGTCTAAATAGTAAAAATAAAACACAGTTTTTTTTTAAATTGAGTATTTTGTGATTTTATTTTGGTAATATAATTCTAGCTGCTCACAGCTGGCAGCCCTAATGATTCAGCATCTCTATTTAGAATGTTGAAATGTAAATTTTGCTTTGAATGCTGTTGAGACAAGCATTAGATAGGCGTTTACCTTAATCCTTTTGACTTGTGTATTTGTGCAGTCAGTTTTATTTGTCACATGATTAGATTTATAAGATTTTAAAATAATAATAATGTCAAATTGAGTGAAAGCTTGTGCATTTACATTATTGTCGGAGCTAATTAGCAATAGATATTATGATTGAGTTATTGTAATTCAGTTCTTCTTTTAATTAAAAAAAATGGGTTCAATGTTTCGTCGACGTTTCTCTGCCAATGTCAAAAGTATAAATTAAAACAAGTTAAGTGTAAATCCTTAGAGTTAAAGTTGGGAATATAAGATGTAGTATAACCCGCCAATCAGTTTAGTGGCTTAAAATGTGAAACAACACATATTAGTATGAACATTTTACTAATAATGATGATATAATAAAAGTAACTAAAATGACAGTACAAACAATTATGATACCTATAATAGATATTATATGAAAAGCTAATGTTATTGGTCTAAAGGAATTTTGCCAGCACATTGACAAAAGGGGAATCTATTAGGTTTAATAATTAAGGAACATTTATTGGATCCAAGATATGTGAGGAAAGAATATCATAAAGAGAGACTGACAGATACATTAAAAATGGGTGATCCCAGCAACGGTATAATTATAAGCTTTGAGGCATTTCAACATAGATGGCAACACATCTATGGTGAATATGGCCTTCTTTCTTTGAAGTTAGAACTTTTTTTTTTATTATTGATTTAGTTCATTGTGGTTAAGCCACACTGCAGCATTATTACGTTTGCAGCACAAACAGTCGGCTCGACCAGGGCAAAACCACACTCATAGAATACTAGTGCTAAAGAGCGGCATAATGCTGCTGTGTTTCATGTGGCGAGTGTAGGGAGCAGGACTTTTTGCTGTTTCATTACACAATACATTCTATCATAATCTTTCTTCAGGATGACAATGCATCTTTATTTTGATTCTTAATCGAAGATGGATGTGGGCCACAGCATCCATTTAGCGTTAGATGAATTGATTATCGTAACCCTTATTCTATAGAAAAAATTGTGAATTATGATTTAAGCATCTAGAGTTTATCAGGTGTTCAGTTATATAGGATGATTGTGAGGAATCCTGTTTGTATGAAACATGAAATATATTTCAAGGACATGTCAAGTTTAGACTTACATGCACGGAAGCAGTTTGCTTGACTCTTCCTTCTCCTAGTTATGAGCCCAATAGCTCTTTTCTAGGATGTGGTTTAATTTAATTTTTTTTTAAACACTATACTTTTACTAGGTGGTAGGACTCCTGGATAATAATTTAAATAATAAAACGAACATCTTTCATGCAACTTTTAAGTTAATATTTTAATAATCTTTGCTACTTTAGTGTACTGACAACTCTTTATAATGCAGTAGCTGTAGGATTGTGGGCCATGATCTTGAATAGGGCAATTATTCATATGACTGTGACACACACACACACACACACACACACACACACACACACACACACACACATACACATATATTGTTGTAGTAATAAAAATTAATGTAATTTAATGATTTTGTTTCAACTTAGTTTAGTGTGAACAATATTTGTATAATTATGTCATTGAGACAAATGGCAATCAGTGCTAACCACTGAAACTGGATCTTGTGACTCATGAGTCCCGGGTTCTAATTACAGGCAATATTAATGTGATAAAACAGTATTGGAAATGAGGCTTGAACAATCCATTTTTGCGTTGCTGACACTGCATCTATACCACCTTTGAGTCTTATGACAGAAGCTTTATGCTATAATATGTTGTTAACTAGTAGGTAATAGGATAGAATAGAATAATTAACTTAACCTGTAGATTGTGAACAATACTTATTGAAAGCATTTTTCCTTTTACTTTTATCAATAGTTTAGAAAGAAAGCTCTGTGCTGGGAATAACTTGCAAGAAACCTAGCAGGTTTTTTTTTTTCAAAGCTAATTTTACGATAAAAGCAGGTTATACAATTAATATTTATTAAAGTCTCCTCGCAGGAAAATCCTTCCCGATGCCCCAATGCGTGTTGGCGGACTGCAAGTGTCTTCGAAATATTGTGTTTTTGTTTCTCAGATGTGCAGGTTTCCTCATGATAGTTTCCTTTATCGCCGAGCACGTGTTAAATCAGCACTGGAATTTGCAATAAACAAGGATTGCTAGAGTACCTACCATGAAATAAGAGGCATTCCATCTTAGTCATCAGGGGTGAAAGCATCTGCATTTTAATAGTTAATTGAAGATAGATGTAGACATCTATGTGCCACAGCAAACCCTTACTATCAGATATTAAATTATTGTATTGTCATCGGTCCTTGATACGAGTGCAAATTTTCAAGTAAATCGGCCGTCTACAAGTTTGTGAAAATTACATTAAAGATTCCATTACATAGATAGATACCAGTAGATAGATACACGCGAAGCTAATAAAAGCGTGTTAAATAAGACGGGAATTTAAAATATGTTAAAATTAAATGCGATGACATTCGGAAAATTAATTTCATTCATAATATGATAAGTAATACACTATACTGTTCCCCGCGACTTCGCCCGCGTGGAATTTATTGCGATTGAATTTCACGGGTTTTAATTTTTTTGCGCGGAACCCTATTTCTTTCCTTAAATAAAAGTAGCTTAAGTTACTCTTTATAACATCAGCTATCTGCCAATGAAAGTCCCATCCAAATCGGTTCACAGGTTTTTGCGTAATGCGCTTTCAGATAGACGTCGTGTTAGGGTTTTATTATAGTATAGATAGATAGATAATATACATAAAGTCTTAAGCCTGTCACGCAGAGGGGTAGGCAGATACTACGCACTTTCATTTGACACGACTGACATATCTCGCGTCTTTCACATCTATATAGCTACATTATATAATATGCTCGTCGGTTATGAGTACCTACTGCTACTTGTAATTTGACCCATCTTTAAGATAGAAGACAGAAATTAGAAATCATTCATCATTCACTACAGCTTATCAAAAGTCCACTGAACATAGGCCTCCCCTATAGCTAGCCTCATGGGCGAGATTTTGCCATAGTTGCCATAGTTCTTATTTTCGGTTATTATCAGTAATATGCTGTTGCCCATCTCCTGTTTCAGTTCCCTCTCTCGCCTCTTACGACACCCAAGTAATGAAATAGGCTAGTGGATGTTCTTACATCGCGACTACAGAGTGATTTAAGAAATCATTCTAGAGATATCTCATAATTATGCTCAGTCAGAAAACATGACATTGCAATCAACTACATGAGCCTAGAAATCTTATCCGAACAGTGCTCAGCAATTTCTACTCCTAAGAAAGTGATATTGACATTGCATGCATAATTAATATGTGATTCATTCGCTTCGCCCCAAGGATATCAAGAACTCGTTCCATGCAAGTCTGGCGTCTGGCCTTCACGGCGCAATGACCTCTAAGTCTATTGTGCTAAAGGTGACAATTACATAAAAAAATATTCGTGTTAGTTATTAAGATCTACTCTAGTCTCCACCAGTGTTAATGTACCTATACTTTAAAATTATTGCACATATTAATAATTTGAACTAGCTTTTGTGTTGGAGTAATAATATAAATTATTAAAGAAGTATCATTTGCATTGTTAAATTATCACAGAGGCAATAGAAAATATGTGTTAACGAGAAGTTTGATGAGTAGCCTTGACCAAGTCACAGATATCGAACTGTAGTTGGCAGTGTGCACAAAAAGTCTCGGGCAGTCGTAATCTTTTGACAGCCTAGTGTAGGATAATGATTTTTTTATACTAACGCAATCTATGAGAGTGAGGGAATAGAGAGTGCACCTGTGCTTGCGCACACACTCGGGGACTATAACACTGTCCTGCGGGTAGTCTCCGTTGAGACTGGCCGCCGTGACTGAAATTCGGGATAGAGGACATTATTCCATACACTATATTGGTGTGTTAATAACACAGTAAACAGTAATAGTACTTGTGACTTAACTAGAAAAGATTAAAAGTACAGTTCGACAAGCTTACTTAATAAATAGTCTAAATAGAATCTATAACCGTCGTCGTCGACTCATAGGCCTCCTTTCGAGTTTACTGTAGTCACCATCGCTTAGCCTTAGCAGGACAGTTTTAGGCGTCTTACATGTTAGAAGCTGTTGCCTATCGCTGGTCTTGCGTATTCCACTCCGCATTCCGTCGAAGGCGACGTCATTTTCCTGAATTTTAAGTGACAAGAAATTAATAGTTCATGTGATGATGAATGGTAACTGCTGTCCATGGACACGTTTCTGTAACTTTTTCTTAAGATATTCATGTTGTTACTTACATTGGGATTTTCTTTTATGTCGTAGAGGCGTTTTACATAAATTGCACACGGACAAACATCCAGACCCGGAACAATTTTCTAAGTCATACAAAGAGTTGTCTCTTCTACTTAGCCACTGCGCTCAACCAACTCAAGGGAGGTCACAGATGCGTTATTACTCCTAAAGACAAAGATGAAATCTGTTCCTCTTTAAATCGAAACAGCGGTAAGTGCCAATGCTGCTTGGCGACGGAAGATAAGAAGGTGCTACAAACATAGACGGACTGTTTGTGAGAAAAAGAGGCTAATTCCTAGTATTTCCTTTTGTTAACCTAAGTTACTCCTGCGAGTGAGCATGGAATAATGGGTTTTTTTATACTCCGGCATCACGCAATTCGTATTATAATTATCATTATACCTAGGTATATATTGATTCTGCCAATACATACATAAACACTCACGCCTGTCACCCAGAGGGGTAGGCAGAGATCCTGGCACATCTCTCTCGCCTTCTTTACATCCATATATCGACGCATACACGCTCGTCGGTTAAGGGTACGCCTAATCTGGCCCGTTTTCAATATATCGCCAATTTGGTCGATAAACCTTCGTCTAGGGCGTCCCTTCCCGACTCTGCCGTTCACTTCTGCTTTTTTTCTTTTACTTATTATATATATGTATGTTACTTACTATGATTCTTTTTTTATTAAATAGATTATACTTCACGGGTAGTCCAAAATATTGGAATTTAGAGAAAAAACTCCACCCCTAAATGAATTAAGGATACAACAATAGGGGTGAAGTTTTCTAATGTAACTATTTAGACTACATTTAGTTTTTTATATCCTTAGCCCACTCAAAAGGGCAAAAAAATAACTTTTAATAAAAACTAAAAGCCGACTTCAAGCAACTAAAGAGAATATAAAATAATTTCACATTCTGAATTCGGCGCTTTATCTCTTCTGTGTACAATATGGCTTAGCACCGACTTCAGAATGAGAAAATAAAATATTAAAATAATTTATTAGTTTTTGGCTAATAAGAGTATTAATTTTATTTTTCAACGCACCAAAACCAGTACGTAGGTACAATAAGAGCAAAGGCTTTTCTAATATTTTAATTTCGATTTAAATCAGATCAATATGCGTATAACATAACATCTTTAGTTTCTAAGTAGATGCAGCGAATGTCTTGTGAGTATTATTTGCAGACATTTATGGCTTCCCAACCTTACTCCTACGATTCCATTTTTGAAGTTTTTAATTTATTTTATTATCGATCGCGAAGTCTTATAAATGTGCTTGAGGCGTAGGCGACATTTGACCTTTGATAGATAACCGATTTAGTACCATTTTTTTATATGATTAGGCTATGTTGTAGCTAAATACTGGCTGAAACATGAGAACCTACGTTTTGTGCGTGGAGAGCCATGCTGCAGCTCTATTATAATTGTAGCACGAATCGGCTCGACCGGGAAAGACCACGATCTCACAGAATACCAGCGTAAAATAGTAGTTTAATGCTGCTGTGTTTCGTATGGTGAGTGTAGAGAACCGGAGACTTTTACTGCAAACCAGGAATTCCACAACGCACCTGCATTTTGATTCTATTTCGAGGGTATATGTAGATGCCCATGGCCCACAGTATTCACTTACCATTAGGTGGACTGTGTGCCCGTTTGTCACCCTTTTTGTAGAAAAAGAAAACTTAGGCTATTATAATGGAAACTATCCTACTCGTAGGTTGTATCTACATTAGGTTCAATTTTGTAAAGACTACCATATTAGTAGTGCTGTTATAGGCAGAAGGAAATCTTGAAAAATTAATTGCTTAAATACTAAACTTTACCTACGCCTAAATTGCATTCGAAATATTTTCATTCTTTATTGCTTCATCGACGTCATTGCTTGTGGTATCACTACAACACTACTCACAATTCAAAAATAAGTTTTCTTAGTTCAAAACGCGCTGCTAAACCTAGAGCCTAGAGTAATGAATTATTTCTATAGCTGTTAGAAACTGTAATAATGCGTTTTTGAGCTGCCTTTTACATCCTCTTGTATATTATGTTAGAAAATGGTCACAACTATTTAAATAGGTAAATGAGAAAGATTAAGACTCGTTGAATGACCTAAGTTAGTTGTCTGCGCAGTACTTTATATTATGCTAGAACGAGTGGGAGAGTTTTAACGCTTATTAATTATCTACCCTCACTCCTAACAATCTTTCGATTTGATTTCTGGGTGACTAGCCCGACGCGTACCTGCTGGGCAAACAGGAACTGTTATTAAATAATGTATGATGAGCAATTCTCAGTACATCGACTCTGGCAATAAAATCTCGCAAGTGACGGTCTCGTTAGGAAGTACGGCCTTGCTTTGGTATCTTCACGTGACTATTTCATTTCCAACTCTAACGTAGTTGTGCTAACGTTCTGTTTAGCTTGTAATTTAAATGTGACAGACGAATTTGGTGTTTATTTCACTGCTTAAAGGTCATTGTGTAGGCTGGTTAGGTTTGGAATCTAACCTTAAAACCTACGGGCGGCATGTAAATGTACTCCCACGTAAAGACAATTTTATAATCTTCATTTTTATTAAAATTAGTTGTCAATAATAAAGTTTCTAAACTTTGTGTGGGTTTGACTAACTCTTAAAATTCTTTGTTTGGGCAATACAATATAAATTAGTCAATATTTAGACGTCCTTTCTTCATAAGGGCTCGGCTGGATAGAATAATTTTCGTATTATGTTATTTTGATTATGTATCATTTAAATGTATTAAATATTATATTAGGAGTACCCTTAACCGACGAACGTGTATGCGTAGATATATGGATGTAAAGGAGGCGAGAGAGGTGTGCCAGGATCGTGCCAAGTGGAAGTCCGTAGTCTCTGCCTACCCCTCTGGGTGACAGGCGTGAGTGTTTATGTTATGTTGTTTAAATGTATTAAACGAATGAATTTTGCTAATTAACGGCTGTTGTCGCTCGGGTCTGCTACGTCGCCACCAAAAATAGGAAACCATCTTGAGGAAACCTTTATCTCTGAAGAATAAATGATTTTGAGGAAGTTTGAAGTCCGTCAACACGCACTGGAGCAGCCGGCGAACAACCACAAGCGCCGTTGGCATAAATCGAGTCGAAATTTACTAAAAACTAGTAAAAAGTACTGCGCAGACCAAAAACTTTTACAGTCTTAAACTCCATTATACCTACATTCCATCTTACTCTTAGTCCTCAGGGATGACATGGCATATGCATTTTGTCACAGCATCCACCTACCATCAGGTGGACTGTGTATTCGTTTGCCACCCTTATATCTATATATTATTTATAAGCAAAATACCACTAACTCACTTACTTAACACGAAATCTCCAAAACTATATGCCCGATTAACTTAGGTTGGCATATATACTCCTTTCTCGACGTAGACACCCACTAAGAAAGGATTTTGGAAAATTCAACCCCTGAAGGTGTGAAATAGGATGTTACAACTATGTAACAAGCCATATTTATTACATTAATTCAATACAACACAGAAAAAAGATTAATAGTACGTACCTACAATAGTCTTAAAAGCGGAAGCTACGTGAGACAAGTTTACCATTATCAATTTTGCAAAGGCGTAATTGGCTATTGAGCATGAGTTTTCTATCGTATTTAATTCGTATCGCCATCAAGTGTCTTGTATGTCAATATATATAGTTTCATTTACGTCAGTCCGTCATCACGTCTCAATCGCCATCAAGTGTCTTTCGTATGTCAACATTTAGTTACATTAACGTTAGTCCGTCATTACTACATTATATTACATCAAGTGTCTTTCGTATGTCAAAATATAGTTACATTTACTTCAGTCCGTCATTATGTCTTAATCGCCATCAAGTGTCTTTCGTATGTCTTAATCGCCATCAAGTGTCTTTCGTATGTCAAAATATAGTTACATTTACGTCAGTCCGTCATTACGTCTCAGTCGCCATCAAGTGTCTTTGGTATGTCAAAATATAATTACATTTACGTCAGTCTATGTATATAAAAATATAGTAGTTTACTTCAGTTCGTCATTACGTCTCAATCGCCATCAAGTGTCTTATGTATGTCAAAATATAATTACATTTACCTCAGTCCGTTATTACGTCTTTTGTATGTCAAAACATAGTTAATTCACGTCAGTCCGTCATTACGTCTTAATCGCCATCAAGTGACTTGTGTGTCATAACATAGAATTACATTTACGTCCGCAAGGGGCGTTGTTCATAATTCTATACAATTTTAGTCGGTTTTTAATTAGAAAATTAAAAAATTTGTAGGTACAACCGACTTCAATATAAATAAAATGAGAACATCATCAATGTAGTCGAAGTCAATTAAATACGCATTATTAAAGATAACTCAAAAACTATTGGTCAGATCTTGATCAAATTTATATGGAGCTACATGAGAAGCACCAACTTTCAAATAAAAAAAGAATCATCAAAATCAGTTTACCTAGAAAAAAGTTCTAAGGTAACACACATAAATAATTTTATACGTGATAGAGCCATGCTGCAGCTATATTAGTAGTATAGTTGTAGCACGAATGAGTCGGCTCGACCGGGGAAGGACCACGCTCTCAGAATACCAGCGTAAAATAGCAGCTTAACACTGCTGTGTTTCGTATGGTGAGTGTAGAGAACCACAGACCCTTATTACTGGAAAAGAGGCATTCCATCTTAGTCCTCACGGGTGACAACGTATCTGCTTTTTGATTCTTTATTGAGGATAGATGTACATCTATGGGCCACATCATCCACTTACCATCAGGTGGACTGTGTGCTCGTTTGTCACCCTATCCTATAAAAAAACAACAGTCGATTTGAGAACCTCCTCCTTTTTTGAAGTCGGTTTATAAATATGTGACAAAAGTCGGTCGCCAAAAGTAATTGCAGGTATATAAACTAAACTAAAGAAGGCTGTATTCCCACACGGTGTATCCGTTATTAACTACATGACTATCTGGTAACATATTTTTTACCAGAAAATGCTGGAAGCAAATAATTCGTTTTATCTTTACTTGGGTCTTAAATGTTATCCATATTGGATCATAAAACCGCATGAGATTATGTTTGTATCTGCGTTCAATCGGACCGTTATCTCACTCGATTGAATCGCAAAGATATTAAACTTATCGACCCCTTATCGCTGTAAGTTAAACCGCAGAGAAATGCGCCGTTCATATGATTGTAGGTCGATAATGTTCCAATACCAATGGTTCGTTCACTTTGTTGACCCTATTTGTAAGTAGGGTAGGTCGAATATTTAATGAAAGGCTGAGTTCTTCAGCTTCTTTTTATAAAACAAGTGACAAACAAAGTAACAGTCCAACGGTAAGTGGCTACAGCAGCCCGTGGACAACTGCAACCAATTTCAAACAAAGAAGGTACAGAGGGAAGTAACAGATGCGTTGTCACCTCTGACGACAGATGAAATGCCGCACAACCTGTAATCATACTGGCTCTTTATAACCTTCCAGGGCTTGATTGCGGTTAAGTTACGAGGTTACGCTACCGGTATAAATTGCTATTGTAATTTTTTTAAAGGTAGACCGAAAACGATTAAAATTCACCGTAAAACCACCGGTATAAGATAACGGTAACGCTATTTTAAGGGGTATCGTTATACCTTTGTGTAAACTTTACATAACCGAAATTATATTTGTAATCAAAAATATCTGTTTGTGTAACCAAAAGTATTTGTTTTTTTGACAATGACAAATAAGAAATTCTAAGAATTTAATTGAAAACTAAGGTAATTTTGAATCACAAGAAGAAGTGAAGCTGTAAGTTTATAATTAGGTAGCGAAAAATATAACGCTACTGTTATTTTTCGGTACCGAAAAAATTGTGTATCGTTATTTTAATTTAAAATATCGCAATAAGATGATATGACGTCATACCTTTAACCGTTATAACCCATAATTTTTCGGTCATGCAAGCCCTATACCTTTCAGACCGGAACACAGTAGGTCAAGCACTGTTATTTAGCGGCAGAAACAGATAAGAGGGTGGTACATATCCAGACGGACACCTTGGTAAGTCCTACCACCGTTGTGTTTCTTAAGTTTAGTTCGAGCTAATCCCAGGATGATCATAAATTTTGTACATTTTGATTCCTAGTACTGATATCAATGAAAATGTTAATTGCAATGTTAAGAGCTGATTTTTTTCCTGAAAGGGAGAAAATGTCTGAAAAACTATAAAATTATTTCAATGACATGTGAAGTCGGGCAAACCGCAGTGGAGCAGTGGCGACCCATTTTCTGCTTCGTTACACCGCAGTATTGAGAGTAGGCCTGTGTCGTGCACTTAAACGATTAAAGCTAGTTGTTTTATTAGAAAGAAAGAAAGAAATGCGTTTATTCCAGTTTAAGCATGTAAAAAATAATAATAGGCAAAAATATAAATAAAACGAAGTGCTAACTCACATCATAAATTTAAGAAAATACACTTAAAAAGACCCTGTGCTGCAGCATGTAATTGCGAAAAGGACCGGTCTCAGTGATAGCACTGGTTTTCATTCCGGCCCATGCTTTGAAGAAACTCTGGCGACTGAGTGCACGCTCGCTCTCGATTTTTTTTTTATAGTAGAGGGGGCAAACGAGCATGCGGTTCACCTGATGTTAAGTGACTACCGCCTCCCATGAACAACTGTAACACCAGAGGAATTGCAGATGCGTTGCCGGCCTTTTAAAAAGGAGTAGGCTCTTTTCTTGAAGGTCCCTAAGTCGTATCGGTCCAGAAAAATCGCTGGTGGTAATCGGTTCCACAAGGAAGTTGTGCGAGGAAGAAAACATCTTCTAAATCGCACAGTGGTGGACCGCCAATCATCCAGATGGTATGGATGGTATCGCGAGTTTTGTCGCGATGTGCGATGGTGAAATTGAGCGGCTGGAATTAGTCCGAACAATTCCTCAGAGCACTCAACGTGGTACATGCGATAAAATACGCAAAGAGATGCAACATCTCTACGCAGTGCTAGTGAGTCAAGTCGATCGGAAAGAACTCGGTCGTCGATGATTCGATCCACTCTGCGCTGAATGCGGTCAAGTGGAAGGAGCTGGCACTGGGGAGCCCCTGCCCAGAGATGGGAACAGTATTCCATGTGAGGCCGAACCTGCGCCTTGTAAAGTTGCAGGCGTTGTGCCGGCATGAAATACTGACCCGCTCTACTGAGCACGCCAAGCTTTTTAGAGGCCAATTTGGCTTTCTCTTCCAAGTGACCACGGAACTGCACGTCACTCTATATGTCAACGCCGAGGATTCCGATACTGGCTAAGGCAACAAGGGGAGTGCCTTGAAACTGAGGAGATACGACAAAGGGGTTCCTTTTAGCGGTAAACGCGCAAACTTGTGTCTTCTGGGGATTGAACTGGACTAGATTTAGTCGCCCCCAATCTGAGACTTTGTTCAACAAAGTCTCGACCTCAGACACAAGTTTGTTCCGGTACTCAGCGACGTTTTCCCGAAATATTGCCACGGCCGGTGTATAGAGCATCACCAGTGCTGTCATCCGCATAGCAATGAATATTACTGGTTTGCAACATATCATTGATATGCAGAAGAAACAGCGTTGGTGATAGCACGCAGCCTTGTGGAACACCAGCGTTAATAGTCTTGTAATCGGAGCACGCACCGTCTACTACGACCTTGATGCTCCGATCAGCCAGAAAACTGGTGTTCCAATTGCACAATTTCTCGGAAGCCCATAGGAAGGAAGCTTCGAAAGAAGCGCTTTGTGCCAGACCCGATCGAGGCCTTCGCTATGTCAAACTAACGGCCAATGCCTCCCCTTGGACTCGATCGCCTGCGCCCATCTATGTGTTAGATAAACAAGAAGATCACCAGCTGAGCGACCCGACGGAAACCGTACTGGCAGTCACTAATCAGCTGGTGCTCCTCAAGTACCGCATGAGCTGGCAGTTAATAATGGACTCCATTATTTTCGAGAACAAGGAGGTGATGGCGATAGGCCTGTAATTGGACGGATCAGGCAGTTTACCTTTTTAGGGATCAGGTGCACGAAAGCTGTCTTCCATGAATTCGGGACAACGCCTAGGGAGTAGGAGTACCGAAAAAGACGCGTTAGAACCGGTGCCAACCCCACTCGACTTGTGGATGTCCAGGGAGAGGAGTGCTTTGCGTACTGAGCACTGTGTGAATCGCACATCAGGCATAGAGCATTCATACTTCGGGATGGTCGGCGGTGTGTTCCCCCCGTCATCAAGAGTCGAGTTGGACGCAAAAAGGGAGCCTAAAAGGTCGGCTTTCACTTTTGCGGCGTGGGCCAGTGAGTCATCCTCCCTGTGCAGAGATGGTAGTGATGGCTTACAGAAATTCCCTTGGACAGCCTTGGCGAGAGACCAGAATGCACGGGTTCCCGAAGGAAGGCGAACTAGTTTCTCGCCAGTTCTACCTATGTGCTCTGACTTTGCCTTGGCAATAACTCTTTTGAAGGACCTGGAGGCGAAGTTATACTTCTTTTTAAGCATGCTGGTGTTTACGTCCCGAGCCGCCGAAGCCTCACCCTAGGCCTGATAACACTCCTCCTTACTGCGTAATGCAGTCTTACAGGAGCGACCAAACCAAGGCTGCGATGCCACCGATGGGTACCACAGATGATGGAATAAATAGTTCCATTCCCTTTAGCACCACATCGGTGACAGAGTCAGCAACAGCGCTGGGATCATCCGGCGAGAAACAAACCCGCCCCCATGGGTAGGATGCAAAGAAAAACCGCATTCCATCCCAATCCGCCGATCTGTAATGCCAAACACGGCGGCAACCTGCAGAACGCAACCGCGAGGAGAGCGTGAGTGGCACCACACTCCGGATCAGACAATGGTCCGAAGAGCCAAGAGGGGCATCGACGGAATCCTGATATCCGTCCGGATGAGAGGTCAGCAGAAGGTCCAACAGGGAAGGTGTATGATCCTCCACATCTGGAATCCGCGTAGGCGAAGTAACCAGTTGTGTCAGACCATATGCCAATGCAAAGTCATAAACAGATCTCCCCGCATGATCGGTTAAACTTGAACCGAGCCATTCAGAGTGGTGGGCGTTAATATCGCCAAGTATCGCGATCTCTACGGATGGGATCTGTTGTAGCAAGAAATCTGTAGCCATTTGGACGTGGTCGATGAGTCGGTCTGTGTCGGCATTACCGCTATGGGACCTATACAGGCACCCGTAGACGCGCGGATGGTCGTCGCTGTCTACGCGCAGCCATTGAATGGACAGGTCCGTACCTTCAAGACTGCCGAGGCGTTGAAAACAGATATCCTCTCTGAAGTATACGTAAACTCCAGCCCGGGGCACAAAGAAGTGTTCTGAATTTGTACCCCGGGTAGGAGAGGTAATGTCCGAAAATTAAAAAATAAATAATATACATAAATGATCTAATAGTAGATTTATCCCTTTTGTTAAATAGGATAGCGTGTGCATATTATGATATCTATAGTAGTTTTGTAAATAAAAAAATCTAAGATATTTTAGGGTAAATATTAATAAATACACAAGCTTTCGGATTTCTAGCCCCTCGTCTTAAGATCCGTAAAGAATTTAGAACTATACAATAGTGTCGTTCATAGTGAAGAGACACTAAATGGAAAGTTAAATAAATCTGAAATCTAGGACTCATGACAGTAAGCTGAGTGGTAATATAAAATGCTTAGCACCGCTATTTATTGATCTTGTTAAATAATGATTGGTACCGCGATACTAAATGGCTTATCTGATGTGCTTACGTGAGGTCGGATGACGAAGATTCATGACTTTTAGATTTGCCTGGGTTAAATGTGTTACACAGAATGACCAGACTTCTATTTCTTAAACATGTTATAGTATGATTCCGAAGTGGATTTCAATTATAAATTTTAGATCTCAGAGAATATATGGAGGCTTTCCATCCATTAATCCACCTATAAAAGTCCACTGCTGAACATAGGCCTTCCCCATAGATGGCCTCATATGTACAACTGGATTTTTCCATAGTTGCCACACTTGATATGAGGGTTAGAAACCGCAATTTTTCATAATTTTGAGTTGTTATAAGGAAGATGTTGCTGGCCATCTCCTGTTTCAGTTTGCCTTTGTCGTCTCTTACGACACCCACAGGACGACGTAGTGGATATTCTTACACTTTTTGTACGTGGTAGAGCCATGCTGCAGCTATTTTATGGTTGTAGCGTGAATGAGTCGGTTGGACCGGGGCATTACCACGCTCTCACAGAATACCAGCGTAAAATATCAGCTCAATGCTGCTGTGTTTCGTATGGTGTGTGTAGAGAACCGGATACCCTTTTTACTGCAAAAGAGGCATTCCATCTTAGTCCTCACGGCTGACAACGCATCTGCATTTTGTTTCTTAAGCGAGGATAGATGTAGATGTCTATTGGCCACAGTATACACTTACCATCAGGTGAGCTATGTGCTCGCTTGTCACCCTAATTCTATAAAAAAAAACACCACTACACGGTTTATAATGGCTTTATACACATTCAATCCGAAAACAGATGAAATAATTAAGCTTCGTTCACATCTGAAGACACCGTACATGGCAGACACCATATAATCAAAGACAGACACGTGTGTATAAGCACAGACACAAAAATAAATAATACGCTTGAGTGTCCGCAGATATTTTCCGGCACCGACCTGTCCTGCTTTATTGGTAAGAACGTTTTGTCCACCGATTGTCTCTTGTGCTCGTTTGTGGCTAGCGTCACCGTACAAACAGGCAACCTATAACCGTGCATAGGGCTAAGCCTATCTCATAAAAGTTAAAATTTACAATTTGAAATAACAATTTACATTTGTACATATTTGTGTTGAATAATGGTTCTAACTTGACAGGCAATAATTTACTCATTTGTGAGAAAACTTGGTTTGTTAAACACAAAATTCTAGTTCTACGTTTACAATAACGTAAGAATGCCGACAGGCAAGGTGGCGATTAAAAATTACTGTTTGTAACATACAATTGTCATTGAAAATGACAGTTTTTTTTTACAATGGTTTGATTACAAATATTTAGCTGTGTTACTTTAACAATTTTGTAGCTTAATCGGTTTTTATTGTACCATTCGACTATTATGTCACTTGTTTATTTTTTATATCATATCATATCAACATTTATTCAATAGAGCCCTGATCTATTCAACCCTAAGGACTAAGATGGAACGCCTCGTTTTCTGTAAAGAGGGTCTCCGGTTCTCTACACTCACTCATACAAAACCCAGCAGAGTAAGCTGCTATGCTCTGGTAATTTAAGAGAGCTGATCCATTCGTGCTATACAACCATAAAATTATACATATAGCTGCAGTGTGGTTCTACCACGTATAAGCTCTAAGTATGTCCTCGGCGTCTGTAAGTTCCTTATTATAATGTGTGAAAGCGCCTTTCTTTTACGTTCATGAAATGCACACCAAACCTGATTTCTCTTCATCTCCTAGTAGCCACTACAGCTTGGTTTTTATTGAATAACTCCGAAAATCAATTTGAGACGTTATTCAATATAGATACGTGCCGTACGTGCATGCACTTTCTAGTTGTATCAGTGGGGTCTGTCAATGTATTGTTGAATAGATGCGAAAACATCCGTCTGCGGCGTGTCTGCCACGTTACGTGGAAGGAGTGATTGAAAATTTTGAGTTCATCGACGCTCGGTCGCTGTAACCATTGTGTATTTGTCGAAGTCTCAACAATTGATGAAATACTTTAGAGATACTAGAACGATGGTTAATTTATATTTGAAACGCGTACCTTTTATTTTATTATTATAACACACTACAAAATCTCTATATATAAAAATCAATTGCTGTCCGTTAGTCTCGCTAAAACTCGAAAATAGCTTAACTGATTTTGATGAAATTTTTTGTGTGTGTTTGAGTGGGTTCCTGGATAGTTTAGATTCACAATTAGATACGGTAGGTGGCGTTGTTGTCGAGATCCAGAAATCACCCATGCGCAACCGGGGCGGATCGCTAGTTTTAAATAAATTCGTGGCGACTAAAGTCTATTACACCGAATTTAGAGTTCTATTACTACCCTCACGCGGTACACTACTGGATAAAAAGGTACTTACGATTTTGAAATCAAGAAATAGTTTTTTTTATTTATTACAAACTAGCTATTCCCCGCGACTTCGCTCGCGTGCAATTTAGGGTTTCAATTTTTTTGCGCGGAACCCTAATACTTTTTCTAAAATAAAAGTAGCCTAAGTTGCTCCTTATAATATCAGCTATCTGTCAGTGAAAGTCCCGTCAAAATCGGTCCAGCCGTTTCGGAGATTAGCCGGAACAAACAGACAGACAGACAGTATGGTAAGTGTAGAGAATCGAAGACTCTTTGTACTGGAAACAAGGCATTTCATCTTAGTTACTCTGTATACTGATTTTTAATCGAGAATAGATGAAAATGTCTATGGGCAACAATCAAATCCACTTACCATCAGGTGCACTGTGTGCTCGTTTATCACCCTTATTATATAAAACAGTTACCCTACCACATTTAAGTTAGTGAGGAATTGAAATTGTATACTTGGGGAGTGCTTTTAGCCGGGATGGAAGATGTGATTTAGATGTGGACAGGCGTGTCGCTGCCGGGAACAAAGTCAATGGTGCCTTGACTGCTTTGGTCAAAAGGCAAGGCGTAGTGAAGAGCGCACGCCTTGCAATACATAACGCAGTGTTGGTACCAACTTTGTTATATGGCAGCGAAACCTGGTATGCCAGAAGAAGCATAAAAGCAAGTTGAATGCAGTGGAGATGCGATCTCTTCGTAAAATGTGCGGCGTTACCATGGCCGACCGAAAGCGAAACGAAGAGATTCGCAATAGCAGGTTTGAAAGATGACCTTATCACAAAATTGATAAGGGCGTGCTTCGATGGTTTGGGCACGTTGAGCGAATGAGTGAAGACCGAATGGTGAAGAAAATATATAGCGCGAAAGTTAACATTAAAAGGTGTCGAGGTAGACCGAGACTAACTCGAACCATGTGAGCAAACTGCTCGAAGAGGGAGGTCAAGAGTACTCGGATACCTAGACGTGCATGCATGAAGAAGATTATGAATCTGAAAGAAGCGAAAGAGATATGTAAGGATCGTGACACTTGGCGATCTGTTCTCTGGCTACCCCGTCAGGGATTGTGCGTGAAGATAAGTAAGTAAGAGGAATTACATACATGAATTACAAATATAAAAACATCCAGACCCGTAACAATTTGTAGGCCTTACATACACTTGTTCTGTAGAGGATTCAACCACATAGCCCGAGGCGTCGCGTCGCGCCTAAATGCTTATTTATTTATTTATATAAGTATAGGATCAAAAAGCGGACTTAATTCTAAAAGCATTCTCTGCCAGTCAATCTTAGTAGTAGGAATCGACATTCTGCCTTATCCGCTGAGCTACCGACCCGTCATGCATTTTAATGGTAAATAATAAAACCGGTGATCTGATAATTGTCGACACAGATGTTTTATTTATCAAAGGTTCCTACAGATTCCTTCTACACTCTAAACACAACGAAAGATACGTCGAAGATGAGCAACTTTGACAAATTATTGAACCTACATTTGTTGAGCGTACGTAATTACTAAATGCAGCTGACCCTTCTGGTCTCGAGCACATGACTAGTGCGGCAGAAAAGCAAGAAGCAATTCTTTAAAAAATATTTTCTCCATTCGATTCCTGATTGAATTTCACGACTACCAAAACCGTCTTCTCTACATAGTATAAAACAAAATCGTTTCCCACCGTCTGTATGCTTAGATCTTTTGCAACGGATTTTGATGTGGTTTTCATTAATAGACAGAATGATTCAAGAGGAAGGTTTATGTGTATTACATGCATATTTCATATTATATAATTCTTCTGTCTGTCTGTAATGTATTTATGTACAATTCTGTACTGTAATGTACGTACACAAAAATGAAAGCAGTTTTACAAAAATAAGTGATATTCATAATGTAAATACTAGGAACAGACACAAGTTAGTAGTAGTACCAGTTACTCGACTCCACCGAGTCAGTAATTCATTCTTGGGGCGATACGCTTTTACAACAAAATCCCAGTAAATATACAAAATTTGACCTGCTCAAAGTTTAATAATTTTACTAAACAAAGTTTGTATAAAAAGGGTTATTATAATATTAAGGAATTTATGGATGATAATAACCCCTGGGAATGAGGTGATCGCTACCAAGCTATTTCTAATTTGTTTTGTGTGGTTAATTGTGTCACATACATGATTGTATGTTACACAATTAACCACTAAAGACTAAAAAGTCCCGCTGGGTTTTTGCTGGTTCTTCCCAGGACAGAGGTTTATTTCGAACCAGTGGTAATTTAAACATAAGAGTGACTTTCAATAAGTATTTTTTTTAATCTACATTGAATAAATAAGTTTCTGTTTCTGTTCTTGTCCGTGTTTATGTGACTGAACACATTCTAAACGGCTGGACCGATTTTGATGAAATTTTGTATGCGATTAAGTTGATTATAGGATGGTTTAGATTCACAATTGGACTATAAGATTTATATACCAGATACGTTAAGGAAACCTTAAGCTATTCCTCTCCAAAACTTTAAGTGACTTAACTTTATTTTTTTTATTAACAAAAGAGCAGACCAATGCTTCGTAGTCAAACAATACATTGAGACAGCGAATACCTACAGATAATAAAAATATGGATCAAGGTCGGTTTCACCGGCGCACGATTCGATCAGCTTTTCCTGCGAGAAACATTGTTGCCTTTTTTTTGCGCGCCACCAACTTTAACGCCTAAATGTAAAATGCTTTAGAGGCAAGCTAGAACCAGAAGTTATACAATAGTTCCGTACATTTATTTTATTTATTTTTAGGTACTCATAAGTTAACAACACTTTAAAGGGTAAATTAGGCGAACTTTGTCAGTTAAACCTAGGATAAAAGAAATAATGCTGGCATTGCAAATTTGTTGAGAAAAGAATGTAAATATCGATAAAAATTATGATAAAAATAACTGTGCAGTGGCGGTGTAAGAATATCCACAACCCCATATCGTCCTGTGGGTGTCGTAAGAGGCGACAGATTGCAACCAGGAGATGGGCAGCAGCGTCTTGCTTATAACAACAAAAAATATAATACTGCGGTTGCCAACCCGCTTGCCAAGCGTGGCAACTATGGCCAATATCCTATGAGGCGATCTATGGGGGAGGCCTTTGTTCACACACTGCTGCGTGACAGTAATAGGTAAAATGGTTGGTACTTGTACTTAACTAGACTGATTAGGAGGGAGGCCTACCACTCAGTAATATCTATAAAGTGTGTCATGTCAATGTGAATTATGTGCAAATATTTTTATTTATCTTCGTCATTAGCAATTGATGTCAATGAATGCGACGTCTACCAAAAATTATCTTGTCAATTAACATATTGATTAAAATGTATTGAGACTCTTACTTAATTTATTATTCTACTAGCGACCCGCCCCATCTTCACTTGGGTAGGATCTATTAATGTGACGGATTTAATATTAGGTCCTTACATATGAAATTGGCGTTTTGTACGGGAGGAATATAAAGTCAATTTTTTTTTGTAAAATATATTTAATTAATCAAAGTATGCACCGTTATTATCTATGCACTTTTGCCATCTCATAGATAGTTCATTGATCCCTTTACTAAAAAAACCATGGGGCGAAAATCAATAAACTCTTTGAAGGCGGTTTGGACTGCCGCATCGGAGTTGAATTTTTTTCCTTGTAAGTTGTCCAAATTCCGGAAAAAATGGTAATCTGTTGGAGCAAGGTACGGTGGATGTCGTAGACATTCCAATTGTAGCTCATCTAACTTAGTGGTTGTTTGTTGTGCAATGTGTGGTCGCGTTGTCGTGAAGCAGCAGTGGCCTAGAGCTCGTACTCGTAAATATACCGATATTTCATGTTTACCATTGTGCGGTAATAAGCGACGCCAAAGAAAAAAATAATGAGGAAAAAACAAATGAATGACTGTTTTCAAAACTCAAATGTACCAGCTAAATGAATTTATAAATTTGAATTTGGAATTCTTAACCAAAGAGGAGATATTTCAGATCAAAGTGGTCAGTACGACAAAACGCTAATTTCATATGTAAGGACCTAATATAATCATGAAAGACCAGTTAATTTAACATTCACTTCTAGTATTGCTTTCTGTCTGTTCGTTAAGTTTCATTACAATCTGTTCAGCCACTTCGAATATAAACCCGAACATACAGACAGACATAAATTTTAAAAATTGTTATTTAACTCCCTCAGCTCAATAAAAAGCATTAATTTCGATATTACAGACAGACACTTTATTCAGGTATATGTATAGGTTACTCCTACCGTTTTTTAAATTACGTGACTCACAACCAGTCTTATAAAAAAATGGTGTTATATTCCTATAAATGTTTATTTTTTTATAAAACTGAAAGTTGTACTGGATATAATACTATAAAGCCTGTAATTATGCTGGCTTTCCATAACCTTTAGACCGGAACACAGTAATGCAAGCCCTGTTAATGAGGGCTAATAATTTTCTGCTCACCAGATGTCGCTAGTTGACACTGAGGTAAAGTTTTTTGTTACACAATGTAATTTAATTGAGAAGTTGGTTTTTAATAAAAGTTTATCAGTTTCTAAAGTATTATATTAATACACAATAATACAGTTTGGTTTATTTATTTTTAATGTTATTAATATAAAATATAGCTAATAGTACAGAAAGAAACAATAATTTTTACATTTTCCGAACAAATTAACTTCCCTGCTATGAAATCTGTCAAATATTATACCTCACTTTCTAGTGGCGCCGCCCTGGTGGCAGAAAAAGTCGTGGATGCCCTCATTGACAGCAGAAATATGTAAGAGGGTGATACCTATCTAGATGGACTCCCAGGCAGAGAAAGACTCCTACCACCTAGTTGTATATAACGTAAATTTTTTTTATACTCACCGTAAAATTTTCTCTTGTATCATGGAGGCGTTTTGAGTTCATTGCGTTTTACATACTGTACGTAAATTGCAAAATACTATTAAAAAATTTGGAAAACACAAAAGTGCACACGTTGAACGCGCACGTAATGTTTTGAAAAATCAATTTACTTTTATTAAATACCGAAACACGTATTTAGTTTAAAGCTACAAAAAAAAATGTTGTGTTCAAATTGCTATAATTTCTTCGCAAACTGCAATTTACTTTTCATTCTTACATTAAGACTGTAATGTAACCTTGCGCGCAGATGTTCACCTTTCTTGGTAATATTTGGATCTCTATAAGCCTATGCGCATACTTCTTAATCGAGCCCAAGGTTCTTTGTCTGATAATAAGTAAACCTGTTCTTTAATAAATCGATCAAGTGCATGCTAGCGCAATTAGTACTTTATTGCTGCAAGACCGAAAATTCAAATTTTATTCTCACATGTGTATTTGGGCAACTGCATTTATAAATATACCAATTTTATTTCAATTATTTCCATGAAACACTGATAAAGTGTCAGGTAATAGACTCTTTCTAATGGTAACGAGGCATACATCGTCCTCAGGGTTGACAACGCATGTACATTTTATTTATAATCGATGATTACATCTTTGGTCCAAAGTACACTTACCATTAGATGGACTGTGTGCTCGTTTATCATCCTTTTTACTTATATTAAACAACTATAAAGGTGACACCAAGGTGATAATAAGAGTGTTTCATTTTGCTGAATTTGGAACGGGGCACATCGATCACTAATAAAAAATGTCCTTATCGAATAAGCGCCCACTCGAACATTTGGGTGCGCTTTTAATTTGTACAACTTTAGGCAATGCATTTAAGGTTGAATTTACATTAATATATATTTATTTCAACTAGAATTACGTCAAAACAATTGGCGACAGTTTTTAGAGAACTTTTGCATGGGATTGTGTATGTAGTTTTTTTTAAATTAGTGATCGATGACGGGACATTACAAAACAAAAAAAATATTTAGGATGAGTTCGGGGCTATCGACTACAAAAACTTTCGTTCGGTCGATCGCATCTATTCTGACGTCGAATTTAAGTTAAATGAAGTTAGAAACCTCTATAATTGAAATACATTGTTGATTCCCGACACTTTTCACCAAGAACCCTCTATTAATAAAACCAAACAAAATACCTCTGTAGCTAAGATATTTCTTTAGACTACTTATTAAAGGAGTTTCTCAATTCGATTGTCGGTTTTTTTTATGTATGTTACGTGATATTTTCGCCAATTGTGAACCGATTTTAATTTTTTTTATGAAATATCAAATTGAAATTTGAAGAAAAATTCCCACCCCTAAGAATAGAAAAATAGGGGATGAATTCTTAGTGTTATTATTTAAACGACACTTTTGTTATTTCTTCGCGTTGTGTGTGACTATAGGTAATAAAAATCAAACTATGAAGAGTAAAAACTGTCTTTTAAATGTAAAGAAAAAATATTTCCATATAATTTAATAGCCTTGGAAGTCACGTCTTTAATTTTCTATATATCTTAACACCTACTTCAGAAACTACCAAAATATGGCGGTCGGTCGGTCGAGGCGACCCATTCGTGCTACAACCATAATATAGCTGCAGCATGGCTCTACCAACTAAAAGATGATGATGATTTATGATACATGTTTACAAATTTAAGTCAATAGATGTCACAGTAATGCATTAAATTAAGATGACTCAAAGCCGCGGCGCTGTAAAACGCGTCGACGAAAGGAGAAAAATACTACTTATGCCTTATATACTTAAAATATACTGTTAGGGTATCGTTTGTTTAAAGAATAAACGATATACATAGGTTGTCTTTACAGCCTAGCAAAGGTCCACTGCTGAACATAGGCCTGCCTCAAAGATTGCCTCATAGAGGGGGGGGTTATTTGCCATAGTTGCAACGCTTTGCAGGCGTGTTGGCAACCGCAGTTTTTATTTTTTAGCTGTCATTAGGTAAACTTTGCTGCCCATCTCCTGGTTTATTTCCATTTGTCGGCTCTTACGACACCCACGTGACGATATGGGTTAATGAATATTCTTACACCACCACTACACGGTCAATATTTATAGGTAATAGTTCCGATATTTACCAAAGTTCTCACACATATTAGACATAAGCCGTGGTACCTTTTAATTTACCGCCTTGCACTGTCAAAGAGCATAATTAAAATGAACTAATATATTAACATAAACACTTACGCCAGAGGGTAGGCAGAGACTACGGATTTCCATTTGGCACGATCCTGGCACACCACTCTCGCCTCCTTTACATCCATATATCTACGCATACACGCTCGTCGGTTAAGGGTACTCCTAATCTGGCCCATTTTCAATATATCGCCAATTTGGTCGATAAACCTTCGTCTAGGGCGTCCCTTCCCGACTCTGAACTAATAGATGTCATATTATTATTATTATTATTATTAGTTACTAAAACAAATTTACTACCGATCGTTTCCCTCAAAACACAAACGTTAAAGTTTGTGCAGTACCCAACAATACACAAACTAAAATTAATTTGTGTCATTTGGCACAATTTTTAATGGCAAAAGGAATGTAGTGTTAGCAAGTCTATCTCGATGAATTATATCTTTGTGTGACAGTAATAAGAATATACAGAAATTTCACCCACAGCGGAAATCTTAAGCAATGCATAAAACTGATTAAGATCGGATTGGTTTTTTATCATTCGGATACAAATATGTGAAGTGACGTTCAACCGAACGAACTTCCTGTATTTTACTAACGTATTTTGTACCGTATACCTTTATTTCATTCATGATTATTGATTATGGATGGAATGAAGGTGTGTTATGGTGGCTTGCGGCATAAGTGGGTCAAATTGTTCGTTACAAACACGCCATCTATTTGGAAAAGTCTCCGCTTTATTTGCTACTCAGTATGGAGTGATCAAGTTTGATGAATTTTTTTATTATGCCAATACTTATAAGAAGAAGTGAAATCCAATGGATATTTTAGTGCCCCGTGCCAAATTCAGCAAAACGGAACATTTATGAAATCATCTTGGCGTTTTCTCTGAGAGTTATTATTGAAGTGCAGGCAAGAGTCGGCAAAGAAGGACCTAGACAGAAGTTTATTAACCAAATTTGCGATATAGTGATGGCCTAAGAAAATCCACTAACCCATATCATCCCGTGGATGTTGTAATAGCTTCCTGAGAAAAGCTCAAAATAATAAAAACTACCAACCCGTCTGCCAAACGTGGCAACTATGGCAAGCATTCCCCTTATGAGGCAATCTGTGGAGTTGGAGGTTGTACTGTGCGAGTATGGTTCTGCCCTGGTCGATCCGCCGACCCATTCGTGCAGCAGTTAATGTCCTCCAGACCAAATTTCAATTATGGCGGCCAGTCTTAACGTGACTAGTCATTTGCGCAGGGCAGGATTGCAAAAGCACATGAGCACTATCTATTCCCTCACTCTCATAGTCCGATTGGACGGTAATTCGTCACGACCAGAAAGAGATCAGACGCAAGACCATCGGCTTTGCACTCTCTATTCCCTCACTCTCATATTCCGATGGGACGGTAATTCGTCACGACCAGAAGAGATCAGGCGCAAGACCAGCGGCTTAACGTGCTTTCCGAGACACGGCGATGAAGCATCGCCAACTTCCTGACTCCGGGCTGGCTACAAAGAATTTTTTGACAGAAAAACCCAATAACTGATTTCGACCCGACCCGGTATTTGAAACCGGGACCTCATGATAGGCAATCGTTTTTACGAGCGCTGGACCAACGAGGCAGTCAATATTGATTTGCTGATTGGCCGTGTAGTGGTGGCGTAGAGTCCATCATGCAATTTCGCTCCATGGGGATCGCCTTGACAGTAGCCATATTATATTATTTTAAGTTTACGCGAACACTACACATTGAATGAAACTACTTACTTAAAAAGTACTTTAAACCAATGTAAAGTACTCGAAACGTTGAGAATATAAAATGAGTTAATAAAACGCGATAGTATCCGTAATACTATTTCATTCAATGAGTAGCCACATTTTCCTCAGTGGCCGCAGTTGACGGTCGATCTTCAAGAATCGCGCAATAGAGCCTGTGACCACGATCAAACTTAGCGTACCAAACTAGGGGTGGCAATACTTTCCGTAAAAGTATCGATTTTTAAATCAATTCGAATCTAAATCTGATGAATCGATTTACAAAAAATCAAGGCCTAAAAGAGCGATTTCTCAAAAAATCGATCTTTTTTCGATTTGCATATCAACAAATACAACAAAGCACAGATTACAGACGTAACTTTTTTGTTATTTCTTTTATAAGACGCGAAAGAACTGATCACAGCCATCACAAGTTTTTAAATTATTAAGTGAAAAAATTTCTTTACATGTTTGAATACATTCAACTAGGTAGGTACTCAATTGTAAATAAATTTATGGTTCTTATCAAAACAGAAAAAAATCGAACCGTGATTTTTCGGTTTGGGATGAAATATCGATTCACTGGATCGATTCAGTACTAATATCGATTTAAAAAATCTAAATAAAAATTTTGGGAACAAGAAATTGATTCTGCGTTCAATCGATCTCAGATCGCCATGCCTGACAGTACTTGGATGTGGTGTATCAAGCTCAACAGTATTTTGAAGGCGAGCACTGCGCTCTTGCGTAAGAATGTCGTAAAAAGTCATCGACCTAAAACCTTTTCGTTACATTCATTGTCGGTGTAAAAGGTGAAATTAATTAGCTATAAAAATAATTGATAAACGATTTCCCGCCGATTTTATTGCATTCCACAGATAAAATTCTATATTTTATTAAAACAACAAAATTCCAAATTCAAATACAGTGTAAACTCCATGTATTCGTCACTCGATTTAACGACAAACTCCCTAAAGCGTAGAAATCACTCGGCTTTGGTTGGTTTAGCTTGTCTTCCAACGATACACCCTATAAGCATTACACCCACTCTCAAGAACGACAACAATTAAATAATAAAAAGTACTTTTTAAGTTGCAATAATTAGTAAAAACTGCACAGCTGTGTACGTTCTTTTGTTCTTTTGTCGCTTTGTTATCCTAGCCCGTAATAAACTCGACTGTCGGCATCATACATACCAAACTCTCTAAGAAATCCGTTGTTTTGTTTACAAATTGGGATTGCTTGCACGTGTACTGTTGTTAGTAGGAGTCATGGATTATCTATACGTTATCATATTCATACTTCTTAGTTGCTCAATGCTCACAGACTTTCAAACTGTAAAAATGGCAAGTAAGGGAAAATCACTGTGTATTGACGAAAAAGTGTCTGAAATAAACTTTTTCTTTTTCTAATACAGATTTTTCTTCGTTCCATTTAACGACAACTCTCTATAACGTCAAAATATGCACTGTCCCTGAGCGTCGTTATATAGAGTTTACACTGTCTTTATAAGTGGCCAGGTGTGCAATACTTTCAGAGTGGTCTAAGTACTAGTATTCCAGTTAACTACTCTAAGTGAGCTTAAAATGCTTCTTAAGGTAGGAGTGGTCCACGATTGCACCCTGGCGGCTTTGAACTTTCGCATCTTAAGTCCGCGGTCCATATCATTAATCATTAGGCTACTGTCTTAAGATTATGTGTGAAATAAGTCGATTAAAATGGAAACTGAACGCATCACCCGAAAGCGTTCACAATCGCACCGCAACACAACACTTTCACTGACATGCCGAGCTCCAATAAACGGAGCGCTCGGTCCCGCTTGCGCACAGTAGGCAGCCAGTAAAAACTATTTCCTAGATCAGTGGTTCTTAACTGGTGGTCCCTAAAGGCGCCTAAAGTGGTCCGTAAAGGTATCATACTATTTTAATAGCAATTTCACCCAATTGCTGGAGATAAAGACCAGTATGCATATACTGCCGATTCGTATTACAAAACAATGTGGTGTTAAATTAAAATAAGGCGTGCTTAATGAGACACTCTTTTACACATTCATTTTTGTAGGTATTTTATAATTATAATGCTATAATTATAGAACAAACTTAAAAATCTATTTGACTATTATATTATATCTAAAAGTTAGTGTTCCATGGCTATAAAATCGGTTAAATGGTCCTTCATTTTTTTTTATAGGATAGGGTGACAAACGAGCACACAGTCCACCTGATGGTAAGTGGTTGCTGTGACCCATAGACATCTACATCTATCTTCAATAAATAATCAAAATGCAGATGCGTTGTCACCCGTGAGGACTAAGATGGAATGCCTCTATTCCAGTAAAAAGGGTCTCCGGTTCTCTACACTCACCATACGAAACACAGCAGTGTTAAGCTGCTATTTTACGCTGGTATTCTGTGAGAGCGTGGTCCTTCCCCGGTCGAGCCGACCCATTCGTACTACAACCATACTACTAATATAGCTGCAGCATGGCTCTACCACGTATAAAATCATCTCTAAAAGGTTAAGAACCACTGTCCTAGATGGACCGAAACGGATCGCACGAAACTCAAAATCATCCGATTTTAAGAAAGAGCTGATGGGACCGCGTTATTTTTATGTAATGTAAGTTAGTTACAATTATATAATAGTCGTCCGTTATAAGAATTGGGTAATTTGCTCTTAGTAGTGTTACCAAACTTATCTGATATTCTATGTGAACCCAAATTAGGTTTTTGGTATTTAAAAATATTCAAATGAGATGATACGATGATGTTCATTATCGCATAATTAAATTTAGTATTATCTCTACACATGTATGTATCTTTCTATTGTCACTTAATGAAAAGAGAGAGAGAACAACTTTAAGCATTTTTAATATAGATGCCGATTTTTATGTAATAAAGACCGAATGTCTTTATTACACTTTAATATATTACACCTTTCCATAGAAAGCTTTGTTTAGACAGCTGTTAAGAAGTATTTAAACTTAATAATTAGTAGAAAAATAGGACAGTATACTCTTAATAGTCAAGAATTATTAAAACCAACTCTACTCTGACTAGATGTTCTTAAAATCTAAATAATTCACTTTTCTTTTACATAAAATTAGAGACATTACGTAATTAGAAGAGGTTTGTGACGTGGCGCAACCATGTTGCAGGATACAATAGCTGCATGATCAGACCAGGAGTAACCATGCTCGCACAGAATACCGGTGTAAAATAGCAGCATAATGCTACTGTGTTCCCATGGTGAGTGAAGAGAACGTCTCTTTGCTGCTATCGAGGCTTTCAGGAGTTTCTTAGGAGTGACAACACATCTGCATTTTATTTCTCTACATTTGGATAAATGTAGATGTTTATGGGTAACAGCATCCACTCAAAGTGGAATGTGTTCTCATTTGTTCCTTACTTCTTACTCTAACCCTTCGTTACGTCTATTATCTCCGAGTTAGAATCTCGAAATTTGACCTGTTATTTAATGACATGTTACGACAGATGTTTGGAAATATTATACTTGGAAGGATCCAACAGCTGCTGTCCATCCATTTAAGTCATTCTTACATTAATTTACACGTGTGGACTTTTTTTATAAAATCATAAGAAAATATTATAGATTTATAGAACGTCATTTAACGTGGCAGAGCCATGCTACATAAAAGTTATCCATCAGCTAAATTATTTCATACAACAACTGTAATTTGCAATTTGTTTACGTTGTATTATCCTATGTACAATTCAATTTTATGCTAACAGTGACCGACCCAGATTCCGCGGGATACTTCCGCCGTAGTAATTCCGTAGTCTTGCAAAAAATACGCGCCCCAAATATCCCACATTCTTTTAAAAACGCAGCGCTCCTGTTTCGTTAGGACATTATTTCGTGTTGTTCTGAAGTAAAACCTTAACAATAAAAAATATACTCATGTGAGACCTTCATAAAAATGGCCACCTTACTAGTGAGCGCTTTAGTCATGCAACTTAATAAACATACTTCAAGGGTGTTTATGAATCAGACTTATTCTTTACTTATTAGTCGACTTTAAAAACAGGAGGTTAATAATTCGACTGGATTTTACGCGATATGTATCTTCGTCAATTGTGAACCGATTTTGATGATTTTGTATTCATTAAGATTGTGATATATTACTAAGTCCACCCAAAAGGGTAAAAATTAACTTTTAATCAGAGTAAACGCCGACTTTAAACGACTAAAAACAAAAGAATTTCACATTCTGAACCGTTACAGCCTTCTAAAGTCTACTGTTGAACATAGGCCTCCGCCATAGATTGCCTCATAGGGGGGATATTTGAAGTTGAAGAAGTTGCCACGCTTGACAAGCCGGTTGGCAACCGCGGTTTTTTTATTTTTAGTCGTTGTTAGCAAGACGCTGCTGCCGATCTCCTAATTCGTTTCCTGCTGTCGCCTCTTACCACATCCACGGGATGATATGCGGTAGTGGATGTTCTTACACCGCCACTTCACGGTAACATTCTGAAGTCAGGGCTTTATTCCTTCTATACAATGTCTTAGCACCGACTTAAGAATGTCAAGTTTTTTTTTTGTTTTAGTTCCTTGAGTTTTTATTAAAAATTAATTTTACAAGATATAATTTATTAATAAACTATTTCAATTGTCAGTAATTCCTCATCACACCGTATTAGTCTACTGCTGGACATGTGCCTCTTCAATAGTACAAGGTAGGCTTTCTCGTAATCATCAAGCTTGGCGGGCTGATTGTCGATCACAGCACCAGATAGCTCGCAACTTACGCTACTTCTCATTGCCGACCTCGGGCTGTGTGCCTGGTAGAAATACGATATAGTTATACCGCCATTTACCGGAGGCCACACGACCTTGGCCTTTTTCTTGATGTAAACATGAAATGGGTTATGATTTTTGTGCGAGTCAATGAATGGGTGACTCATAATAATATCAATAAAATTCATTGTATTTATCAAGCAAATAAGTAACAGAGAACAGTAAATTTATATCCAAATATGCCACGCATAATGGCGACGAAAATAGATTTTTATTGGCAAGCATCCGAATGACTGGCAAATTTCTACTTATGCGTAGTTACGATACTAGAAAGTTACTTTGTATTTCATTTACGTTCTGCGTTTAAGCTTAGTTGCGGTGTTTTCCCGTAAATTTTATAATACGTTCATACCCTGCCTGAGCTTATACCCTCGTCTAGCACAACTGATATTTGACTATTGCAATTTTATGTACTGATTTACTTATTTCGAGGAAGAGTCCGTCAACATGTATTGGAAAGCATGGCGAACACTTCCTACTCCATTATTATCTCATCAATAAGAGGTCTGTGTCCAGCTTTGGGTACAGGACATCAGCTTATTCATTATTAGTTTTTCATCTCTTAGATACATTCGGCAAGTTTCTCTAAAAATTACCACTCGTACATAATATACGAGTATATACAGGGATTTTCATTAAGAGCGCTCGAACTTTGTAATGAAATAAAATAATCTGGTCAGGTCGAGTCTCCATTCAGCCCATTATGCTAGACAGACTAGAGAATGTTTAGATTGCGCTAAAGTGGTTCACTGTGCGACAGTGAGACATTCAATGATTCACTTTATATTGTGAGCTAGCGGAAGTACGAGTATACACCGGTTACATTGGCAAACATCCGCGACACTCAAGTGTATATGACAGCACACGTATTTTAGTACTATAAGGTAGGACCCGTTTTCTGACTAGGATTCCGTCTAGGTTGGTACCACCGTCTTGCCTATTTGCGGTGCTTGCACTACTGAGGTCCAGTCTGAAAGGTATGAGAAGGCCAGTATATTTACAGACTGTGAGGCATTTTAACTTACAAGTAGTTCACAGAAGTGACCACGCATCTGTAGCCTTCTTTGTTTAAAGTTGACTTCAGGTGTCAATGGGATTGCAATATTTTTTTTTTTTTTTTTAATAGGATAGGGTGACAAACGAGCACACAGTCCACCTGATGGTAAGTGGTTGCTGTGACCCATAGACATCTACATCTGTCTTCAATAAAGAATCAAAATGCAGATGCGTTGTCACCCGTGAGGACTAAGATGGAATACCTCTTTTCCAGTAAAAAGGGTCTCCGGTTCTCTACACTCACCATACGAAACACAGCAGTGTTAAGCTGCTATTTTACGCTGGTATTCTGTGAGAGCGTGGTCCTTCCCCGGTCGAGCCGACCCATTCGTACTACAACTATACTACTAATATAGCTGCAGCATGGCTCTACCACGTAAAAAATATCCACTTTTCGTAAAAAAATGTAATGACCAACGAACTTACCCTCAGATGGATGGACTGTAAGTTTACTTGTCACCAGGTGGACTGTGATTTCGTTTGTCACATATCACCATGCGGACTGTAAGTTCGTTCGTCATTTATTACCATGTGGACTGTAAGTTCGTTCGTAATTTATCATCAGGTGGGCTGTAAGTTTGTTTGTCACTTACTATCAGGTGGACTGTGAGTTCGTTTGTCACTTATTATCATATTGACTGTAAGTTCGTTTGTCACTTGCCCTCAGGTGGACTGTAAGTTCATTTGTCATTTACCTACCAGCAGCTGAACTGTAAGTTCGTTTGTCACTTACCATCATGTGGACTGTGAGTTCGTTTGTCACTTACCATTAGGTGGACTGTGAGTTCGTTTGTCACTTACCATCAGGTGGACTGTAAGTTCGTTTGTCACTTACCATCAGGTGGACTGTAAGTTCGTTTGTCACTTACTATCAGGTGGACTGTAAGTTCGTTTGTTTGTCATGCACGCCGAACATTCCGCTCCGCTGCACGCTCCTCGCCTTAAATTTTACACCTGTGTGAGTTGTGACATTTTTAAATCTCTGTATTCTTATTGCTAGTAGTCGTATTTTAATTGACATTGTTTAGATAATGTATGTGATACTATTCCAACGCAAATAAAAAAAAAAACTTGAGTGGAGAGAATTTCGTTTTAAAATGCGCCGTATTTGGCACGTGGAAACTGTTTATAAACATTGAGCGAGTTACAAAACACGCACTGAATTTATGTTTATTATAATAGTTTTAAATAATAATTATAGTTCGGAACGAAGTCTTAGTCCCAAAAGAATGCATTACATCCGCATCTCTCGTGCCTGTGAAATCTTAATATAGAATTCCTTTCTTTTTGTTGTTACGTATTAAAAGTACTTCATCACACAGCACAGGCTAGATATTGTCACTGGTGTGAGATGATTCGTTAACTTTGCCTTATATAGTAACTTTAATGCATTTTCATTAATTATTTATTTGTTATAGCCTATCAAAAAGCCACTGCTGTATATATGCCTATAGATTGCCTCATAAGGAAGATTTTTACCATAGTTGCCACACTTTGCAGGCGGATTTGCAACCATATATTTTATTATTTTCATTTAATATCAGGAGGAAGCTGCTGCCCATCTTCTGTTACAGTTTCCTCTGACGCCTCTTACGACACTCACGGAATGATATGCGGTAGTGGATTGCGATAATGTCGCGAATTCACGGCGTATACGTTAAAGAAGGAATTAATTACTAGGTCATTGCATTCTATATTTTAACAAGCCTCTTAGATTTTATATGAGACTTTCGCCTTCTTCTTCAACAGCTCGTAAAAGTCCACTGCTGGACGTGGGCTTCTCTGTAGATAGGTTTTACACCCCTGACTCTGTTGCCCGTCGCCGGTCTTGGTATGTTATACGTCTGGCGTAAACGAGATGAATACACCGCCATCTATCGGAAGTTATAAGATTTTTCTGGCAGTTCCCATAGTCGCTTCTTACATCACCCACGGGACGTTCTCTTTTGAAGTTGGGTGATGGGTTCTCTTACTTCTACTGCCCCCACGCGGCACGAGTTTCGCCTATTTTTGTTGTAATATTTGCTTTTTCTCGCTGGTTTGCAAATGTGTGTATTGGTTTACGAACATTATTATTGTTTCCAAGCCTTGGTATCTCTCTGTGTGTTGGTCACAAAAATATTATCATAATCTTTTTCATATAGGTAAATTTGGCTTCGCTATTACATACATACAGTTAGCCCAATATAGATGTGAAGTTCAAATTTACATATGCGATATCTGGGACGCCGAGTCTAAGGGACTCTTTAAGACAGAAAGGGTTCGGATCACTTTTTGGTTTTAATAATAATAATAATAAACTTTATTCACTTTCACTTTGTTTACATGCAGGGTATCTTAAACTATTACAGTACTGGTTTTTTTGGCAACATTCTAGTATGATTGAATTGATGAAAATTAGTGTTTGCTCTCCGAGCGATATTAATCGTTGTAGCTCAGCGCTCAATATTGCTGACGGCTTCGTGTCGCAGTGGCTTAGCAAAGAGTTGCGGTGCTGAGGGCCGCGGGTTCAAATCCCGCACGGAACAAGTATTTGTATGACTTACAAATAATTGTTCCGGGTCTGGATGTTTGTCCGTGTGAAATTTATTCTTGTAAACTGCTTCTACGATACAGGAGAAAAACCTACTGTGGGGGTAACGTATTTAAAAAATATAAAGGTTACCATTTGTTAAACTGCAATAAAACATGTACTTTTAGATCTTAATATTATATAATTTTTTTGTAATAAGTTTGTAGTTTAGTTACTAAATTTACTTTTATTTAGAATCTAAAAAATGCTTTATCTACCCACCTATCTATCTATCTATCTATGTGTTTTCTTTTGGTTCTAAAGATTCCTTTCGTGTTGCAGTGTCTTCAGAGGCCCTAGACCGATCGAGGCTTGCGCGCGAACGTCGCGAGGCCGAACAGAGGAAGAGGCTGGACGAGCTCCGCGCGCACGCTGCAGCTGCTCAGGCTCAGCGCGAGAAGCGCGACGAGGAGCGTCGCCGCAGACAGGCCGAGCAGCGAGCGAGGGACGACGACAGGCGACAACAGGTGGGTTGGACCGATAGCCAGGTGATATACAGTGTGTTCGTCTAGACCCACTCGTTTCCTTTGATAGTTTGATAGTTTCATCGATGAAAAGGCAGGTGAGGGTGCTTGGGAAGCGAGGGAGCTTACGGCGGACCTTTTAAATTTAATTTGTGCTGCGTTATAAAATTATAAGAAATTACACGGAATTATACTAGCTTAATGTTGTTGTGTTTCGTATGGTGAGTTTTGAGAACCGGGGACCCTTTTTACTGGAAACGAGGCATTCCATCTTAGTTCTCAAGGGTGACAGCGCATCTGCATTTTGATTCTTAATCGAGGATCGTTGTAGATGTCTATGGGCAACAGCATCTACTTATCATCAGGTGGACTGTGTGCTCGTCTGTCACCCTCATTCTATAAAAAAGGCACTCGGTTTCACAAACTCGTTTCTTTTGATAGTTTGATAGTGGCATCGATTAGAAGCGGTAGTAAAAAGTGGGTGAGTTAAATCGACTTGGCAGTTGAGAGTGCTTTTGAAGTGAGGGAGCTTACGGCACGCGATTGTTTTTAAATTTTAATAATTTTAGTTTGTACAACATTATAAAATTATAAGAAATTACACGGAATTGATCTATTGTAAATATTTTCTTCGAACTCTAAACTGAATTCATTTTATTTCCCCAAAAGTTAAAAAATTCAACACATTTAATAAAAGTAATTTTACGTATTTTATCGCGTTTAATTTAATTTATTTTCTTAATACCCGACGTTTCGGGTATTGGGAAGTTGAGTGGTGCGGAAGTTAAATTAAACGCGATAAAATAATATGTAAAATTCGTTTTATGAAATGTCTAGATTATTCATGTAAATATAAAATATCTGATTAAACACAATCTACAGAAGTTCAATAAAAGCAGGACAGCCTGTATATAAGCAGGCTAATGACTCTCACCAATGAATTTGCTTTAACAGGCCGAGCAGCGGGTGAAGGAAAACGACAGGAGGCTCCAGGTGCGTAATGATGACCCAACAGCATATATCCCTGCAGGGTAAACCTTGCTTTTAGAGGAGGCGACAAGCGTAATCTGTGTGTGCGCATAATGAGGTAGAATTTGGTTACTTTTTAAGCATGGGAGCAAGCAAGCTGTATTGATCGTTGGCTTTACATATATCTCCAGTGCTAGTGAGTGAAGGTAGGGCAAGCTCTTTTGGCTAAATCAAGACAGTACAAAGGTGCTCAAGTTTAGATATAACGAGGTCATCAACAGGTAGGATGTATAACCAGAAATTTATATCCGTAGTTATTGTAGAAGTACAAAAAAAGTACACGTTAAATTTTATGCATAGGTGTATAATTAAAAGGTAGCTCAGAAATCCTACTGCCCCCGATCTTATCGCATTTAAGCGTTATAAAAGGCACTAGTAGACTAGAATGAAGATATGCCTATATGCTGCACATAGGTACATTTGTGCGCAGTTTGTATATTCCGATAATATACCGAAGTTGTTGCCGTTTAAAAAAAAACACCTAGTAGAACGTCATCATTATTATCATTTTTAGACTAGACTGCACTCACTCCTTAACACCTAAGTCTACATTATGTCGCTGTATGTTAGCTTAGTAGGGGTAGCTCATGAATTAGTCGCTCGCTAGAATTCCGCAGTAAGCAAGGAACTTAGGGTCTATCTGCCGGCATCAATGAAATCGCTAATTGTAATTTAAATGCTAATTTACTACATGATCGGCGGTGATGGAAAATATCGTGACGAAACCTGCAAGTCTGGGGAATAGCAATATATTTCGAAGAGGTGTGAAGTCAACGCGCACTTGAGCAGTGCTGCGGATTAATTACTCAACAACCCTTTCAGAAATGAAACGAAGTATGGTCTACTTTACATAAGTAAAACAATAATAAGCGTCACGTTTGCAAGCCCCGAGGGGATAGGCAGAGTCCAAAGATCAGCAAGCTACTCCCGAGACAATATATGGTTTTAGATGGAACATTGGGAACGAAGTAATAAGTGGCTAGCCCGTCGCCTACACAATCACAAACCCAATATCCCATTAGTCGTCACCTTTTACTACATGCTAGGCAAGGAATACAGTTGTTAGGTATATTCTTCATTGTTATAAGTCCCACATAAACATGGGATCTATAAATCCCAGACCACGTATGTAAAACTTTATAAATTTAATGTTCTATATAACAGTTACTTAATAAACCTTAACACTAAGGTCCTATCGCAAGGTATCTCGGACCTCGTTCGTGGATTCCAAAGGCGGCTACGCTGACCTTAGTTCTGTTCATTTGCGGACATAGCGCTCGATTTCTTGACATGATTAGTTGTACCAAGTGAAGCTATTTTATTACTTAGACCTAAGATTGAAAATATCTTAGGATTGTGACGCATAGAACGAGTATTTCAAACTGAGTTTTATTAGATAGTTTTATTTGAAACTGAGGTACATATTGAATCGGTGTGTGCGTAGCTCCGATACGTAGTTCGACCCACACACACTCGAATATATAAATGTATATTACGAAGCGTGAATATTAATGAATATAACGAAATTTTATTAATAAGATATAGCATTATATCTATAAGTAAGGTGTAGCGATATAGTAGTAATATGTTAATTGTATATTTAACGCATTTGAATAAACGCATAGAACAAAAAATAATTGAATAAAACTACTTTTACGGCTTTTATCGCGTTTAATTGTACTTATTTTTAATTCCCGACGTTTCGGGTGCTTTCCAGTACCCATGGTAGTGGGGGACTGAAAACGTAATTCTTGACTCAGGAACACATATTTGTCAACAACTTCAAGCGTAGCCCCATCAACTACCGGTATAGGTATAATAATATGGGCAATGTCTTATAAAATATATCGGGGCAAGAGAATTCAGCCAATCCGGACACTTATTACTTCTTAAAGAACAGAACTAATACTAGGGATATATGCTTGTGATTCTGGAGACCTCAGACCAACATAGCACACAGTCCACGTGATGGTAAGTTGATGTTGTGGCCCATAGACATCTACATCTATCCTCGATTAAGAATCAAAATGCAGATACGTTGTCGACCCTGAGGACTGAGATGGAATGCCTCGTATCCAGTAAAAAGGTTATCCGGTTCTCTACACTCACCATACGAAACACTTATTAAGCTGCTATTTTACGCTGGTATTCTGTGAGAGTATGGTACTTCCCCGATTAAGCCGACCCATTCGTGCTACAACCATATAGCTGCAGCATGGCTTGACCACTTACATAAAATATCTAAAAGCATTTCCAACCAACAACATGGCTTTAGGTGCATATATTTTCGTTCAGCAGTGAACATTTACGGGCCGATAAAGAGAAAAACAAGAAAGTCGTGTGCTTAAATGCGTGTCAAAAAGTTATGCTTGATGGTATGAGGTGACAACTCATTGTCGGAAGTTGCGAGTGACTGTTTTGTTATTTATAAATTTTTAAGAAACGAACCAAAAATATCTTATAGTTAATTTTAGATTCCGGAAACTCAATTGACCAACTACAAATGTTAATTTTGAAGTTATTTTTTGTGTAAAGGAGAATGCCCATTAATGTATGGAATCCCGTACCATGTTGCATCAAAATCAAACTTTGTTTTTTATAGACTACACTGATTATATTAACTCCTACTAAAGTTATTTTTTAAAACAAAACCCGGGTTATGGAGTTATTTTATAAAATCGAAATAACCTAAAAACTACGTTTTATTTTTCGACGCTACCAACGACCTATTTTAAATAGACACATTAAATATGGACGAACATTATGGCTCTAAAAACAGCGTAATCTACTAATATTAGTAAGAATTACGAGTTACAGCAACATATTATAGCCGCGTCGCAAGATGTGTGACTGAAACTCGGAGATTTGCACGACCTTTATACATATTGCCAATACTGTGAGCGGGTAACGTATCTAAGGGTAATATATCATTGGACGCCACTGTGATCACACTACACACTAATACCAAATGAAACATTATCATAAGGGTGACCAGTCAGACCAAAAAAAAACGCTCGTCGAGTCTAGAGAGTCTTGTCAATAACCCTTTAATAATCTTAAGATACTATTCATGACAGACACTATTGCTCATGGTCATGTTGTTGTCGTGAATCGATTAGGTAAGTGATAGAAAAATAAAACAAACAAGTCCATTTTTAATAATAGGTTTTAGGTTTTTAATAGCAATTAAAAGTCAAAAATATTTATTTAAAATACATTTATTTAAATCATTCATCATACTCTTGAAAAAATCATCTAAAGCCATTGCCGGCGCAGTTACGTCTTTACACCGTCCCCAGATCAAATACCACACTATCGTCATTATATGAGCACAGCAGCCCACTGTTCGATTAGATTGAAACCGATTTATCGATAAGTGTACGTTGCAGTTTACACTATTAAAATGCCCAGTAGTACCACGGAGTCTGGATTTGTGCCCGGTGTATGGCATAAGGCTCAACTCCTATTACATGGGACGTATAACATAACTGAAGACTAGTGGAGTACTACACACCTCTGCCTACTCCTTCGGTAAATATAGGCGTGATGTTATGTTTATTAATTTAATGATATTTCTATCCAATCAGTGTGTAAATTATCATCAATAATGTTCTGTGTCTATATTAGGCATGTTAGAAAATGTCGTGATTAATCGAAAATCGATCTTTTAATACTCGATTTAATCGAAAATCGATTCTAGCATGTTTGAATCGAATCGGAGATCGATTATTTTAAATGAATCGACATGCCTACTATAAACGTCATATAAATAGGAGCAAAACCATAGACATAGAGCATGGACTGAGCCTTCCCTAGCCAAATGTCAAATAAAATTGACTCAATATCCATACTTATAAACTTAAAAGTAAATTCCCTGTTCAAAAATCAAATCCCCCGACGCGTAATGTCCTAAAAATTATGAAACTAATTACTATAAAATTTTGGTCTTGATGCGAGACTTCTTGGTACCACTTTTGGTCATTCTCCTTTGCATAGGATTAGGAATTAATATTTTTTCATCGAACAACTATCAAGTTGATAATTTGCGGATCTCCATACATTCCCATAGACTTTTAACATACAACTAAACAGTTGTTTTTGTATATATAAATGTGCCTAGCGTAACTTTACAATTTCCTTCAAGCAAGTATGCACTAGTTATAAGGGTCCGAACCTATCATTAAATAAATTAGATTTCGTAGTTCCATTAGTCCGTACTAAATTTTCACTATCGTATGCCACCGTAACTATTATGCACTGGAAAGGAGAAAGTAGCTACGTTGCTACCGAGATGGCGTACAGAGTATGAACGTGCGCCTTAACATTCTAGAAAGATTTATTATGTAAGTAACAATTGTTACACACTTCATAACGAAAATGTAGGCCTGACGGCGGGCCTATTTACCCTAGGGCTTAGCGTCGATTTATAGCCGAAGTCTTCCTATAACAAATATCAACTAAAAAATAAAATAACTTCGATTGCCAACCGGCTTGTCAAACGTAACAATTATGGAAAATATCTATGAGGCAATCTATTGAGGAGGCCTATGTTCAGCGATAGAATTTTTTTTTTTGCTGTAACGGTATAAATAATTGTCTTCGTTGCCTGGATCGATTTTACATATATCCATACCACATGAGTAAAGAAACCGTACCGTACAGAGGCAAAGCTTCATACAACCGCACTATGACAGGTACACTACTACAACACAGACGCGCGTGTATGCGTGAGCACTGGCGGCTCGTCACGTACAGCGAGAAACTGCTTTAAACCGGTTCGGCCAGTGCTCAAACTCAGGGTCACATGAGTAAAGAAACCGTACAGAGGCAAAGCTTCATACCACCGCGCGAATCGGTTGCACAACTACAAGCACGCGGGGCATGTGTGCGTGACCACTGGCCGCTTGTCGCGTATATACGCGGCGAGACTGGAAAAAACCGGTTCGCTGGCACAGCCAGTGGACAACAATCTCAGGGTCAGTGCGACGCACGTTGTTTGTTTTGTTAGTTGCAAGTTTGAATATTTTAATGTAAAAACGTGGTATTATTAATAATGGTTGTTTATTGTACTGTGTGTATGAATAATACTAGAAAAAATAAAAATATATCACATACTTTAAATATCCCAAGGAGTAGTAGGTAAGTAAATATTGGATTATTACTTTTTCAAGTAAGTACCTTTATTTTATGATCCTATTTTTAATAAGAAGAACACGGTGTGTTTTTACCTTTTTATTGTTATTACAAACTTTTACTAAACATTTGTAGGTATGTGGATTGATTGGTTGGTAACCGTTGGTATGTAGTAGGTATGTGGGTTAAGTTCACATATTGCAAGTAAGATTTGAACCACTTCTCGATGTCTGCTTGAGTTGAAATTTTTTATACCGTAATTTCAGTGACAATGCAATAATGTAATAGATATTGTTTTGTTTGATTTGTCTTAACCTATTGTGACAAACCTACCAAAATAGGTAACAATTTTGACAGCTCCTTAGAAGCTTTGCCTCTGTACGGTTTCTTTACTCATGTGTCAGGGTGATGTAAAGAATAATAAGTGTCAAATTTTGTTTTTTAAAGAATTATTCGTGTTCAATGAAATATAAAAAAAGTGTTAATATGGTTTAATATACTTGTTTGTATGAACAATAATATAATAAATATAAATATATAATTTTTTAATTATCCTAAAGACTCCACAAGGTAAGTAACTTAACTATATTTTATTATTTTTAATGTGGTAGATACCTCATACATATAGGTATATTATATATGAGGTATCTATTAACATTGAAAGAAAACGTAGTACGTAGTACCTAATAGTTATTTTTATAATTGAATAATTACGTTTATAAGTTAAATACATAGCTTCATGTTTTTTCTTTATTATTTTAGACGACAAGAGTGGTTAAAAGCTGTCGGATGAAAAGATCTCCTTTCAAAACTTTATGATTATAAACATTGTGAGGATCACATCGCAAAATCCTGTATGCAATTTAAAAAAAGGACCGTAAAATATTTATCTGGAAATGCTTTTCCAACGCTCAACTTACCGACAAATGACGGCGCTTGTTCGAGTTCCAGTCAATGTGAGAATGTATCTGAAATAAATGTATGAATTGCTTGAGCAAAAATTTCTCCAATATTTTGATCACGAAAGAAATATTGTAAATATTGGTAATGAAATATTAAAACGTGTACAAGATTGTATATTTGTTATGCCATGTGAGTGCTTTACATTAGATTATTTAAAAAAAACTGCATTAGATTTAGAATTTACCATTTAATTAAAAGGCGCAACAAATTTTTGAAGAACAAAAATTGTAAAAATAAAATATTTTGAATAAAAATAGTTTGTAAAAAAATATTCTACATTAAGTATTATAATAAAAGCTGATAAACGTTTTGTTATTTAATTTTATCCTCCTGTGCCAACCCTACAGAAATATTTTAACATTTTGACAGCTCCTTTTAAAATTTTTACGTGGTAGAGCCATGCTACAGCTATACTAGTAGTATAGTTGTAGCACGAATGGGTCGGCTCGACCGGGGAAGGACCACGCTCTCACAGAATACCAGCGTAAAATAGCAGCTTAATGCTGCTGTGTTTCTTATGGTGAGTGTAGAGAACGGGAGACCCTTTTTACTGGAAACGAGGCATTCCATCTCAGTCCTCAGGGGTGACAACGCATCTACATTTTGATTATTAATTGAGGATATATGGGCCACAGCATCCACTTACCATCAGGTGGACTCTGTGCTCGTTTGTCAAACCTTGTTCTTAAAAAAAAAGACGTCAAATTTCTAATTCGTGTTTAGACTCTTGTTGAAACAGACGTCGTGATAGTCCTTAGGTTATCTAATATTTTATTTTCATCTGCAATACACCATCTGTCTGTGGATACAATTAGAGCCTCTCGATTGCATTGCTAAAATTAACACATTTTACCGCACGTAAGCGTTGAGTGCCTCTATCCGCTCGAATCAAATTTGCATCCAATCGCTGCTCTACCAGTGTGTTAATTAGGGTTGCCACCTTTTTTTTGGAACAAATATAGTATTTTTCCCAAAAAAGATGCAAAAATATAGTACTTTTAAGAAATTGAGAAAAAAAAAATTACACATTTATTTTTAATCAATATGTATTTTTCCATAAACATGTTGTATATCTGTTATTGCTCTTCGCTTTGGTCATCAATGATACCTTTAATATAATTATAGGAATCTGAGCAATTTAGATTCATATTAAAATATATTAACAATTCATTTCTTTCTTTTTTTTTTTGCTTTTTTTTAGAGCCGTGCAAAAACCATCATCACTTTCCATGTTTTTTTTTTTTTTTACAGCAGAAAATAAACACTTACCTATATAAAAATCGGGCGATTTTCATCGACAAATTATTGACAGTTTAACGAATGCGTTTCGTTCTAAAATTCCCCATGCTGCGCTGCGGGTACGTTCCAGACTTCCAGTCACAGTTAAAATATAAAAAAACGCGACAGTTGAATTAGGAATGAAAATATAGTATTTTTCGTACTATATTATTTTTCTATAATAGTATAATATAATAGTACAATTGACTGAAATATAGTTCGATACTATATATTATAGTACGGGTGGCAACCCTAGTGTTAATTCATTACGGCGTGCAAAAGAGGAAATGCAAGTTAGGTCTTGCAAAATAGCAAATTACATAAGTCACATTCCAAGCGGTTTTATATATGTACTACTAAAATGTGCTTAATTCGTCGTGGCTTATAAATATTATCGGATAGTAAATAGTAATTTATGTACCATTCTCGCACAAAATACTAATGTAGTAAGTTAATACTAATACTAGTAAAATAGCAGCATGTGCTTGGTCTGTTGAGTGACGATAACCAGACTTTCTTTTTACTATTAACGAAGCGTTCCATCTTAGTTCTCTAGGTGTAACAACGTATATGCATTTAGTTTCTTAATCGAGGATGGTTAGGTGTCTATGGGCTACAGCATCCACTTACCATCAGGTGGACTATGTTCTCGTTTGTCATCTTACGTCACCAAAAATATATTTGAAGCAGTTTTTCTTCACAATTTCATGGGTTTTATTTTATTTTCTGGGGAACCCTAATTCTATAATAAAAGCCTAAGTTACTCCTTATAACATCAGATATCTGCCAGTGAAAGTCCCGTTAAAATCGTTTCAGTCGTTTCAGAGATTAGCCGGAACAAACAGACAGACAGACAGACATAAGTGTAAAAAATGTTTTTTGTTAAAAGTACCATAGGTATATATTTTTATATTATGCATTTATTAAAAAGCTGTTATTTTAATATTACAAACAGACACTTCCATTTTATTTATTTGTATAGATAGAAAACACTTAATACCGAATATAAATGATTTAGCTGAAAATTGCTTTTTGTATAAAATGGACTTGGCCGCGATACATCGAATCAAGCGTAACAACACTACGGCACCTTAATCGTGGAATTCTTTGCATTATAATGGAAATGAACGTCACGCCTAACGCGAGAGCCGAGTCAACAGTGACATCACCGCGCAAGGACGCGGTTGCGTAATAACACTTGCGCATTCACCGGCTCGCGGACGAATAGTAAATTGGCCATGCGAATCGCATATGCGTTTATATCATTCGAATCGCTCGCCGTGACGTTGCAGCATCTTCTCCATCCGCTATAAAGGTCACTGGTGGAATGGCCCTCTCCTATTGTTGGGTGTGCCATTATTCATCAATTGACGATCGAATCACTTGGTCGCATCCAGCGCAGAGCTGTTCGAATCGTCGACGAGTTCTTTCTGATCTGCTTGACTCACTACTGGCACTGCGAAGAGATGTTGCATCTCTTTGCATATTCTATCGCATCTAGCACTCTGCTCAGAGGATTTTTTCGGACTAATTCCAGCTGCCAAATTGTACCATCGCACATCGCGACAAAACTCGCGATACCATCCATACAATCTGGATGATTGGCGGTCCACCACTGTGCGATTTACTAGAAGTTTTCTTCCTCGCACAACTTTCTTGTGAAATCGACTATCGATTCGACTTGGTAACCTTCAAAAAAAGAGCCTACTCTTTTTTAAAAGCAACGCATCTGCAATTCCCCTGGTGTTGCAGTTGTTCATGGGCGGCGGTAGTCACTTATCGTCAAGTTCAAGTCGCATGCTCGTTTGCCCCATCTTATAAAAAAAGAACCCTTCGAACATGTTTGGCCTTTGACGCTACTTCCAGTAACACTTTTGATCCTTTCTTCGCTGTTTCACTGACTGGATGGTTATATCGTCATTTGTCTGAAGCCGTAAGATTCCTCTGGCATTTCCTATAGTCGAATCTTATGACACCCATGGGACGAATTTCTTACACTGCTACATGCTGCGGCATTAGGAAGAATTCATCCCATCTTCATATGTTATCCGGATGTCGTAAAAGTTGACTGGAGAAAATGTCAGAAATGCGACGCGCCTATTTCAAACGGATTTTTTTCTCTATCTTGATTGGAGCTTTGTCGAAAAGACACGCAATCCCATCTATCTAAAACATCAAAGAAAACTAATAATAGGTAAAATCATAATAAATAATGTCCTTTAGACCGCATTTCGGTCACGGCGGCCAGCCTCGGCTGAAACTGCGCAGGACAGGGTTATAGTGCTCGAGTGTATGCTCACTCTATTTCCTCACTCTCATAGTCCGATGGGATCAGGACCAACGGCTTTACGTGCTTTCCGAGATGAGGTGCAGGACATGATTTCCGAGCACTCTGGGAACAACTTCCTGCGACTCTGACTTCCGGGCTGCTACTGAGAAATTCTTGACAGAAAAACCCATTTACTGATTTTGGCTCGATCCAGAATTGGAACCTGGGACTTCTTGATCAGCAATTAAGACCACTAGATCAACGAGGCTTCTTTCTGTCCATTCTTGGTTTGTTTAGATGCAAACCATGTTCTTTGAGTCAATGGTAACTGAACCCTACAAAAAATAACTTTTTAAGGTTATGGCAATATGGACTTACGATTCAATGTGTTTATACAAAAGTTCGACAACATATAATTTGTATATTTTTAAATAATAAATATCTTATTTAAATTAAAACAGAAAACTATTAAAGTAGTACATTCAACCAAAGTTATGTTGTGTAAACTGTCCCATTATAGACAATTATTATTATTAATATGTCACATAATACAATTCAACGGACACTAGAATATCGCCAATAATTTAGACGAATTTCCGGCGCCATATTTAAACGAAAACAACAAAAAAACTTTGTTACAGAGTGAAATCCTTTCTCAACAATTTCTATTATTAATTTTGAATACTAATACTTTTTAACCGACTTCAAAAAGGAGGAGGTACCTACTCAATTCGACTGTATTTTTTTTGTTTTTTTTTTATGTGTGCTACCTCATAACTTTTTTCTACGTGAACCTATTTAGATGACTATTTTTTTATTTGAAAGCTGGTGCTTCCCATGTAGTCCCATATAGTTACATCAAGGTCTGACCAGTAGTTTTTGAGTTATCCTTAATAATTTATATCGAAGTCGGTGTACAAAATTTTTAATTTTACCACTTGTATTATTGAGTTTTTTTTGCTTTGAGATTGACAATTGTTATTCGATCCACGGACAAGGTTAGACGCCGTCTACATCCAATCATATTTGACTGTAAACATTAAATAGAAGATAATGACATATATTAAACTTAATTTATTATCTAGCAGGCAAATAAGGCGTGGCAATTTGCCATTACCAGTACCATTACAGCCCATAGATTGCCCCATAGGGGTATATTTGCCACAGGCAAGCGGGTTAGCAACCGCAGTTTGTTATTTTTATGAGGAAGATGCTGCTGTCCATATCCTGATTTAGTTCCCCTCTGTTGCCTCTCATCACGACAACCACGGGATGATATGGGAGAATGGATATTCTTACACCGTCACTATACGGTTAAATTTGCCATTACTAGTGACAAAAAAACCCTGAATATTACAACCTCAAAAAGTCTAAACATTGTGGATATTAAACAATTCTCAGAAACGTCCAAAACTTTAATATGAGAATATGTGTATTTGATTTTATGGGGCTGTTCGTTCTTAGGAGAACAATGTATGAGAAGTGAGAGCAGAGCAATATCATTTGGCTTGTTATCTCTATACATTATAAAAATCAATTGCTGTCCGTTAGTCTCGCTAAAACTCAAAAACGGCTCGACCGATTTTGATGAAATTTTTTGTGTGTGTTTGAAAAGGTCTCTAAATGATTTAGATTCACATTTGGACTTAGTAGGTGGCGCTGTTGTGCGGGGGTTGATCGCTGTAGGTAATATATTAGCAAATTTTTGATAATATAGTGTAGCCTAACTATTCAATGGAATACACGCGTTCTGATTCTATATCTTCTGAGAAACAGAAACAGAAACTTTTTTATTCAATATAAATTATAAATACTTAATACTTATTGAAAGTCACTCTTTTGTTTAATTACCACTGGTTCGAAAAAAAAAACTACTGTCCTGGGAAGAACCAGCAAGGAGTTTTTTTTAAAAATAACAGCCTACAATCATGTATGTTACACAATTAACCACACAAAACAAATTAGAAATAGCTTGGTAGCGATCACCTCATTCCCAGGGGTTATTATCATCCATAAATTCCTTAATATTATAATAACCCTTTTTATACAAACTATGTTTAATAAAGTTTTTGAATTTTGAGCAGGTCGAATTTTGTATATTTTCTGGGATTTTGTTGTAAAAGCGTATACATCGCCCCAAGAATGAATTACTGACTTGGTGGAGTCGAGTAACTGGTACTACTAGCTTGTGTTTGTTCCTAGTATTTACAAAATGAATATCACTTATTTTTGTATTAGAGTTATTGATGATTGTGAGTGAAGGAATAATAGGTTCTTTACGTAGGTGCAAAGGTCGACTGATGTTTCGTTGAGGTAGGTCAGCGGACAATACTCGTATACTCTGCGTTTGATAGCGCCTGTTATTATATATCTGGCTTATCTAGTGTTCCATTTTGTTGTTAAATTTGTCTGTACTTACTCTAGTTAAGCATATACCATGTATTCTGGACGTTCTTATTTTGTATTATTAAACTTATCATCAACCGTATGAAATGTTTTAATGAACTTGTCTTTGATTTTGTCAACGTTTTGCAAACTTCTGAAAAGCCTTGTGTTGGCAACATTAGAGAGTCTACCACACGGTCTCATTCCGTGCATTTCATAGAAGAGTTTTAGGGAAAGTCCTAGAGGATGTTTTAGCCTCCGTTGGCTGGTTATAATATGTATATCTATGTGTGTATGTATATTTGTTTGTAACCGCCTTCGTAGTTCTATCACTATCCTAAGGTTGACTGGCAGAGAATGCTTTTAGCATTAAGTCCGTCTTTTGTTCCTGTACTTAATGTGTAAGGTTCAATAAAGTTTAAATAAATAAATAAATATAAGTATATCCATTGAGTATTAAATTTAAATACCCTGACCGGCAACAGAAGGCATTGCCAAACGCGCTCCTGACTGGTGCTGCCGTCAATCTTCAAAAAAATCTTGCTTTTGCTATTTGGCGACACAAATAGCTAAAATAATGAAACCTACCTAGACATATTCCTAGGCAGAAAAGTAGTCCTACCACCTAGTAAAACAAGTCATCCTTATTTGTATCATCATCATCATTACAGCCCTTTACAAGTCCACTGCTGAACATAGGCCTCCCCAAGGAATGCCATAAAGCACGGTCCTGAGCCACCTTATTTGTATTTAAAAAAAAAAACTAAATACACTGATCACAAGGCCACGCGGACTTCAGCGTGAGGTGAAAATAAAAATGCAATTACAATAGTAAATACATTGTGACGCAGTGCGGAGAGGGTTTTACGTGCAAACACCGTAACGTAGTCTGACTAGTACCTAGTACGTAGGTGACAACGCATCTGTAGCAATCTTTATTTGAAATTCGTGGCAGGTGCCCATGGGCTACACTAGCCACTTACCATCAGGCAGACTATAAATTTGTTTGTCACTCCAATTTTATAAAAAAAGTACATTTGAGCTGTGGCAAGGCGTGCCATAAATGAGTGATCAGGAAGATGTTGCATCCCAACTCCTGTTTTATCTTCCCTCTGTCGCCACTTGGAACACTCACGGGACTAAATAGGGTAGTGAATATTCTTACACCGCCATTACACGGATTTAATATTTACCCGTTGAAATTTGACCTTAAATTGTTGAAAATGAAAGGTGAACTCGTATTAGGTTTTTTGTCGTCTATTTAAATCCATAGAGTATCGTAGGTGTTTAGTGTTTACCGAGAAAACAAAACATGAATTAAACATGCAGATGGAATCCGATTGTTTTCTATTATTAGAAGCTCTGGAATTATTGATTTTTGAGCGTAAATGTGCTATTAAACGTCGCTATGTTTTCGATCCCACACCTTTACGTCCCATCACTAGTCCACTGTTGTACATAGGCCTCTCACATTGATCACCAGAAACTATGGCCCTGAGGTACCTACGGTGACAAACGAGCACACAGTCCACCTGATGGTAAATGCTGTGGTGTATAGGCATCTACATTTATGCTCGATTAAGAATCAAAATGCAGATGCGTTGTCACCCCCGAGGACTACACTCACCATACGAAACACAGCAGCATTAAGCTGCTATGATACGCTGGTATTCTGTTAGAGCATGGTCCTACCCCGGTCGAGCCGACCCATTCGTCTACAACCATAATATAGCTGCAGTGTGGCTCTACCACGTTGAAAAGGGTTGAGAAGATTTAGGGAGCATATTCAAGTAATTAAAGTTAGATCTTCATCGAACCTAATAAAGTACAGCGTACTTTTAACAGATAATTTTTTTTTCAAACACTGAGGCTCTTAAAGCCACTTTATGTAGGATGAATTTTCAACTTTATGACGTCAAAGAAAGCGCTGCAATGCGGTTTGTGTTTTCCTTTAGCACGAGGTATTTGTAGCACTAACGCTTATGTTTCTATATTCACACCTCTATCCGTTTAGGATAAGCAGTGACCTAATAGTAAAGTAACACGGATATTATCAAAATGGTTAATGAACTATGAATGTTAGGTTAGGTGGCAAATTGCCAGATAAAACTGAGTGTAAATAAATAATGAACATGCCTTTAGTCCACATTTTTCTGTAAAGTTTTAAAAGGGAAATTATAAAACGAGCGGAACAAGTTGTTCGACTGATAACGACATTATTTAATACCTATTAATACTAATTAATACCTACTGACATGAGCAGTATTCGATTACTTTTGCGCAGAATACAGTAAAGTGCCTGCTAATGTTAATCAATAAAAAAGTTTAAAACTGTCTACAAAAAGTGGCAAACAAATATCCTTAAAGCGTATTGAAATTATAGGAAAATGGTAAATAAAAAAAAGTATATTCTCCATCATCATCATTTCTCACGTGGTCTGTCTTGCCTCTTATGACACCCACGTGATAATATGGATATTGGACACCCCCAACTACATGGTAAATACTGAGTGAGCGAGAAATACTGAATGTGGTTGCCAGTAGGCCACCCCAAAGCCGTGAACATTTACATAATATGAAGATAACATAAGCCTAACGTTATGTACACACATAAGTATGCTCAATGTGCATTTCTTGGTGAGGTTTCGCTTTATTAATCATACCTTATTTAAATGAAACAAAAATTAGGTCGCTCAGACAATATCATGTTCTAGTTTTAAATAAATGGTAAATGTCACTGTTTTCGGACTTCGTAGTCGTTCACAGCCATTTACTCGCTTAGTATTTTTTACAGCCTATCGAAGTCCACTTATCAAACCTCCCCAAACTGATAAGATGGTAATTTGCCATAGTTACCACGCTTGGCAGGCACGTTGGCAATTGAAGCTTTATTTTATTTTATATTTGATATTAAGATCCTGGCTCGTTTCCCTCTGTCGCCTCTTATAGACTCCCACGGGTCCATATGGAGTATTGGATATTCCTAAACCACCACTACACGTTTATTATTAGTATTTTATTAACCAATATTCATTATTTTAAAACCTTTAATTTAAATTTAATCACTCGTTTGAATACTATTAAATTACACCTAAAACTAAATAAATAGGGCCACATATTTTTCACATTCCTATACATTTACCTATTCTTTATATATCAACACGTTCCTTAAATGTCATATAAACCATAAATCATATCTACGTAACGTCCTAGTGCAGGCCTCTTAATACTGAAAGCTGCAAGGGTTTTAGGGTATGGTGTGGCCTCAGTGCCTTTCGGCAGACGTCCTTGAATATATTTATTTTCTCATACATTTACTACTAGGTAGCAGGACTACTTTTCTGTCTAGAAATCCTTCGGGTTAAGTACCACTAGGGTTGCCACCTTTTTTTTTTGAACAAAAATATAGTATTTTTACCAAAAAAGGTGCAAAAATATAGTAGTTTCGGGAAATTCAGGAAAAAAGTACACATTTATTTTTAATCAATACTTATTTTTCCATATACATGTATATTTGTTATTGCTCTTCGCTTTGGCCATCAATGATCTGTTGTTACCTTTAAAATAATTAAAGGAATCTAAGCAATTTAGATTCATATTAAAATAATTTAAAAATTCATTTCTTTCTCTTTTTTGCTTTTCTTTTTGTGAGGCGTGCAAAAACCATCATTACTTTCCATGTTTTTTTTTATTTTAACAGTAGAAAATAAACATGTAAAAATCGGGCGGCATTCATCGACAACTTATTGACAGTTTGACAGCCGCGAATGCGTTTCGTTCTGAAATTTTCGTGCTGTGTTACGGGTGCGTTCCAGACTTCCAGTCACAGTTAATATAAAAAAAACGCGACAGTTGAATTAAGAATAAAAATATAGTATTTTTCGTGCTATATTATTTTTCAATGATATATAGTACAATAATTGACTGAAATATAGTACGATACTATATATTATAGTACGGGTGGCAACCCTAGGTACCACCCACCCTGTTACCTATTTCTGACGCTAAATAGCAATGCATGCACTGCTGTGTTCCGGTCTGAAGGGTTTAGAGAGCCAGTATAATGACTGGCTGTGCGTTAATCCATCTTAGTCCTCAGGATTGGCAATATGATAATATATAGACTTCTTGATTTGAAGTTCATTGCATTGTGTACATTGGCTGCAGTAGCCACTTACCATTTGTTGTACTGTAAATTCGTTTATCACTTAAATTTCATTGTATAAAAAAAATACTAATTTGCAACAAAACTGACCCACTTGCCAAGCATGCATATAATTAGTTACAGCAAGTAGATTGGACGGGCGAGTTGATAATAATAGGTCACCAATGATTGTTCAAGACAACTCGGCACACTGGGTGACCCGGCCGCGAGTTACATAACCCACTACATACTTCAATTATGATTTAACGTGCGCATCTTGTACTTGAGCTAGTGTAGGCGGACGACTGAAGTCAGATAATATCTAGCCAGTAGGTAAAGTTTTGTACGTAATTGCACTGCTAAATTTTAACAAACATAATACCAAACAAACATCAATCATTAGTATTAACGTATTTACTGGAAACGAATGGAATGCCCATCTTAGTCCTCAGGGGTGACAAAATATCTGCATTATATGATAGATGTAGGTGTCAATGGGCTACAGCATCCACTTACCATCTGGTGGACTGTGTGCTCATTTGATACCCTCATTCCATAAACAAAAGCCCTTTTTATTGGTAACGAGGCATTCTATCTTAGTCCTCAGGGTTTGACAACATGACGATGATAAATATGCCTATGGGCCACATCATTTAATAATTGTAACTTGCGTTCATATTCTTAGTGTGTAATATTGTTTACTTAAAAATGTATAGATATATGACTAATTCGACGATCTCTTACCATGCTATTAGATAAACCGTATAACGTCTAAACATCTCCAGCGTCCCCTCAACGTTTACGCGGAAATACCTCGGCGGTGGTGTGTACGCGGGAGTATTTTTAAAAGCGGCATTAAGGAGCTGAGACACAAATAACTCCTCTTCCTTTAGGATCGTCCGCATTCCAGTGTCCGGTCCGCGTCGATAATAGCGGGATAGCTTGATGATTATGAAAAGGTTAGGTTTTTTTAAAATTTATTGTTTATATATGTGTGTTCATCGACTACTTCATGTCGTTCCATGGATGTCGCAACAGTGTCTTCCTTATAACAACCGGGAAAAACTGCGCTTGTCAATCTGCTTGCCAATCGTGGCAATTATGGCAAATAAGCAATCTTTGTGGAGCATAGGCCGTTCAGCAGTAGACTTTAATAGGTTCTAATGTCGGTTATTTATAGTAACTAGTGTTAATAATTTGTCCTTTACGTAATGATACTTGGCTTAGGGCAAACATTCAACATTGTTTACATGGTTATATCTGAAACCATTACTCATTTGTACTCTTTTCTTGGAGGTCCCTTAGTCTCGGAATATGGCTTAGGGACCTTCACGAAAAGAGCATACTCCTTTCAAAGGTCATAACTATTACTACTATTTAAACTGGTGATTAGGCAAATTGCAAGCACACAGTCCGCCTGATTATAAGTGGATACTGTGGCCCATAGACATCTGCATTTATCCTCGATTAAGAATCAAAATGCAGATGCGTTGTCACCCCTGAGAACTAAGGTGGTGCTGCCTCGTTTCCAGTAAAAAGGGTCTCCGGTTCTCTACACTCACCATACGAAACACAGCATGCAGCCATAATATATCTGCAGCGTGGACAACGTAAACAATATTATGATAGAACGCATTTTTTTGGCTAGAAGTTCGTTTGGGTAGGTATCACCTTCTTACCTATTTCTGCCGCCAAGCAAGGCTATAGAAAGGCAGTAATAATACTTTATTATTACACTATTACTTTATTATTATATTACATTATTATTATTACTATAATTACAGGCTGTAACGCATACCATCTTAGTTCTCAGAGGTGATAACGCACCTGTAGCCTTCTTTGTATGAAGTTGGCTGTACGTGTAAATTAACTGCAGTAGCCACTTACCATCATCAGGTGGACTGTGAGTTCGTTTGTCACATCAATTTATAAAAAAACCAAATTGTCTATTAATGTCTCCAATTTGTACACAGGTAGAAGAACGCAAACGGGCGATATGGGAAGCGTCAGTATCGCGACGCGAAGCTTTGCTTCAACGAGAAAAGGAGCGCGCAGAGCGGTTAGAACGAGCCAGAGCTGCCCGCTCCGCCGGCCAGCCTTCGCCTTCGGATCCTCCACGCCCCGCCTGTTGGAGCCCGTGGACTCTGCTGGATTCTTCTGGGCCGCGCGCAGGTATGCTCACTAGAACCACATTGACAACCATTTCCTCGATAACTGTTACAGCGTCCAACACTAGACGTGGAAAGCCTATTTCATATAATGTCTCATAAGCAATATAGCAATAGCAACGATGATGTAATTTGAATGAACGAGGGTAAAATTAAAAAGATTGGAATTTTTTTTTTCTTATGAAAACGCCAGACTTTCTTTTTGTAAGAATGAGTTGGCTAAAAGACAAAGAACTAATTGATTTCATTATTTTATTTTATAGCGTTATACTACGCGGTGTATATTTTTTTCGGAATTTAAATCATTCCCTATAGTTGTTGCGATGTGAAAATAATGACTTGCGTATCTAACTGTAAAGATCAGATATCGATAAAGTATATAAAGTTGTCAATTCTTTTTGATCCATCTATGGCAATAAATAAAACCAAGTAACTACAATTATAGTATAGAGTTCAACTAAAAAATACTCGTATATCAAAAACCACTAAAATTTTCAAAGTAATTTTTTTTATTTTAACATCGAGTTTGTTAAACATTTTAGCCATCTCGTCAATCAATTTGTGTTTGTAATAAAATATACGTTTACTTACGTATTGTAGTATATACGATGATGCTTCAAGTAGGTATATTTCTTTAAGTACAATGCCAGTCGACTTGCCCGGTAGTAAGTATGAAAATGTCCAAAACAATGTGCATTGCAAGTCATTGCAATCTTGCATTATCATTGTCAATTATTTTCCGAGTGTCACTTGCTTCGCTTTTTTTAGGCTCAATTTACAACGGGTGTTGGTTTTATATTTTTAATGTACGAAGATTTCCATAAACAATGTAAATCATACAAAAACGTTTCGATGTCTGTTTGTTTGCCAATTATAGTCATGAATACAGATAGTGTAAAATCGTATCATACTACTGAAAATTTATCTTTTTTCACGCCTGCATCGCTAGCATGGGCAGGAGACAATTTTATCCCCGGGGAAAAGAGAAAATGTTTATCCCCTCGCTTAGTTTTATCCACCCTTCGAGCATGGACACACAGATGTATATAATATCCACAGTAGATAAAATGGGAGATAGACTTAGACTTGATAGATTTTTTGTATGAATTTTATATTAAACCCACGTCCAATGAACTAGAATAAAATTGTCACTTTCAAATGTCAAAAAAGCATAATTTTTTATCTTTCATTTGGCTCCATGCTACGGACGGAGGATATATGTCTACTTCGTTATGTCAAACGGGGATATACTTCTCCCCGTTGCCGTGCTTTGGCATAAGGACAAGATAATTTTATCTCTTGTCAGTGGATATAATCGGGGGATAAATGTTTTGTCCCCAGCCCATGCTAGCCGTGCTGGAAAATTTTTGCACTCTATCAATACTACTAATACGAGTATAAAAAGGTCACAAATTTATACATATATGGGGCTAATGACAGGCAACCCTAGTTCTTCAAGTATACAGTTATAGAATATAACGAAATTTTTTTTTTAAAAATAGCGGAATGTAGTTGATTTTTACTTATTGAAGCGCTTTTATGTTGATTATGATATAAGACAGACAATTTGTATTTACATAATTTATGGAAATCTCTCCCGTGTGGATAAAAGCTATATAGTCCCTCATATAACGGACGCGGGTTCAGACTTCAACCTCGAAAAGCTACAGTAAATAACATAATGATCCTCCATAATCCAAATTTTTATTGCCCACTAATTTTTTGTTTTTTTTTCTACCACCAGTACCAACCCACTTGATCAGATGAACTTTTTTGAGTCACTGTAAGCAATTTTTAAGTTTTTTTTTTTAATTTTGTTTTGTTTATTACGTTGTAATTTGTTTATTTTTTGACGTATTAACACTTTAGTATTAGTCTTTTGAAAAAAAAATGTAATGAATTAGTTACTTAACTGTAGAATTTAGTTTGTTTTGCTTTATGTTGCCCGTTCAAATTTGTGCATGATCTAGACTTTTATTAATTATAAGACAAGCTTTAAGTAGATAATGTGTAGAGTAATGCATGTTCCTAATAATATGTTGCTATTTTGCACGCCTCACAACGTGAGGGAGTGCTCTACTCTCGACATGTGGCCATACCTCAATTTCGCTACATAAAATCGTTCTTATACTTTTAGCTAGACATCAAATCCATATTATTATTAACGTTGCAATAACTACAGACATTGAATTATAATATTAGTTTATTTTGTAATTGATTCACTTTAGATTACATAACAAAAAATGTAATTGAAAAAATATATGGACTGCCGTCCGTTGGTCTGTGCGTCAGTGAGTCTTCTCGCTTAATAGAAATGTAAGCAATAGATTGAGATATCAATCAATCTCTTTATTTATTAACAAATTGTGTACGAATATTGCAGCAATGTCCTTATTATATTGTATTGCTAAGCCTTAATTTAGTTAAACAATAATGATTTCTTATATTTACACGAACACTACACATTGAATAAAACTACTTTTACGGATTATATCGCGTTTAATAACTTTTTTTTAAAAGTAAGTTAAAATAAGTTATTAAACGCGATATAATCCGTAAAAGTAGTTTTATTCAATTAGTTAAACAAAATAAATAAATTAGATAATCAAGCAATTAAATAAATAATTTAACTAATAAATGTCATTGTACCTTTCTTATCTATATAATTATTCCAATTAAAATTCATCATTAAATGTTCAATAATATATTATTTACATTTTATAATAAGGGAAAACCAATAAAAAATAAGCTAGCAAATGTGAACCGACTCCATAATTAAAAAAATAAAATAAACGATCAAAAATAAAATCAAATAAAAATAAATTATTTATTAAATTTCTTATTATTTAGATTTTGACTACTCTACAGTTAAAATTTGTCAATATTATAAATACATTTCTCTATAAGTAGTGCCTTCAACTCTGTTTTAAAAACACCTAACTTTTTTATTTCTATTAGTTTTTTAGGCGTCTTGTTAAATAGTAAAACTGCCTGATAACGAGGACAGTGTTTCACAATCTCCAGTTTAGGCATAATAGGCAAAGTCAAGCCCATCCTTCTGGTGCTTTCTCTCTCTTTCATTTCTTCTTCACTTTCATAAAAGTGTCTGTTTTTAAAAACGTCGCGTCGATCAGAATTATCAAAATATATAGGCTGGGTGCCGTAAGTTCATTTAGCTTTTTGAAATATTCTTTACACGATTCCCGAGGCGGAATGCATACCATTGCTCTTATAGCTCTTTTCAGGGCAGTGAATGCTTTTTTCATATTATATTTATAGATATTGCCCCAGAATTTTATGCTATATCTTAGCTTAGACTCAACAAGCGCATGGTACACGTTTAAAAGTTGATCAACGGTTAATTCTTCTCGCAAGGTACGTAAGGCATAGCTAGCTGAACTTATAGTATGGCTGCCATCTCAACTTTTCAGTTTAGGAGATCGTCGAGATGAATTCCCAAAAACTTCACAGAACTTACATTTATTATTATTTCCCCATTTACATACACTTCTGTTATGTCATTGTTTCTAGCGGTGGCTTTGAACATGACGATATTAGTTTTAGTTGTGTTTTGCAATAAACCATTTGCTGTGAACCATTTTCGGAATGTTGTCATAGCTTGAAATAATCTTGTCCTTTAATTCTTCTGCAGTTTTTGATGATATTACTGCGCTCGTATCATCTACAAAAATAATGACTTGAATCTCAGGATATATTAACAGATAAGATTGCAGATGTAATCTATTAAGTCGTTCAAAATATATATAGTATTAAATAAGATTCCATATATTCTAAGGAGGATCCCTATTGATTTTTGTTATTGAACTCAAAGTTATTAATGAAAGTCGATCAGATTCTGTTTATTTTTTTCTTGTAAAATTTATCGTCACTATTTTTATTTTTTTCATCAAAATTAAATAAAACGCTCACGAGGCGTGCACTTTTGGGCTTTTGAAATTATTTTTTATATAATACTAGCCCTATTATATAAAAAATAGTAATAATATTTTTTATATAATAGAGCCGTGGTAGCTCAGATGGTTAGCGCTCGCTGTAAATTTCACAGTACGCGAGCAAACCGGGTTCGATCCCCGCCGGCACCAATGAAATTGTTAATTGCAATTTTAAGTGCTGATTTACCACGTGCTCGGCGGTGAAGGAAAACATCGTGAGGAAACCTGCATGTCTGAGAAATTAAAAAAAAAATATTTCGAAGACATGTGAAGTTCGCCAACACGCATTGGGGCAGCACGGCGGACAATTCCTTGCCCTAAAACCCTCTCAGAAATGAGGGGAGGCCTGTGCTCAGCAGTGGGACGGTATATAGGCTGTAACTTTATAACTTTTATAATACTAGCGATCCGCCCCGGCTTTGCACGGATGATTTCTGGATCTCCACAACAGCGCCACCTACCGGGTCCAATTGAGTTTTTAAACCACCCAGGGACACACTCAAATGCACACAAAAAAATTCATCAAAATCGGTCGAGCCGTTTTCGAGTTTTTGCGAGACTAACGGACAGAAATTGGTTTTATATATAGAGATAGGAAGCTGTCAAACAAGCACACAGTCCACCTGATGGTAGGAATTAAAATTCAAATGCGCTGTCGGAAAAAGGGTCTCCGGTTCTGTTCATTTACCACACGAACCAAATCTGAATCTATTCCACGCTGATATATTATGCCAGTGTTGTACTTCCTCGGTCGAGTCGACCTCATTTTTGTTACAGCTATAATTCAGCTGCAGCTTTACCACGTATACATACACTTTAGCTCTTGCGGCTTAATTTTAACCTAAACTAATTTATATCACTACTATTTTAAAAAAAAAGTGTTCTAAATTAGCCTGTAAAAGTCCAATGCTCGACATGTGCCTCTCCCGCTGTAGGATTTGCCAATGCGGTAATGAATGAATGTGTGACTGTAGTGAATGGCAATAGGTATTAAGGTCCGCCCTTTGTTATAACATATTGAGGTTTGAAATGATATATCTATATATAAATAAATAAACAAAATAAATGTGTTGAACAATTCTTACTGTCTTTATTATGTCGCATATACACGGGGAATACACTTTGTTCTTTTGTTTATAGATAACATTATCATCATAAGGTTTTCTTGTCAATCTTCTCACTATATTTGTTATGTGCAGTTTCGATGTTTATATGATGATGAAATACTATATAATAACTTAATAACTTAAGCGCATTTTTGTACAATTATCTGATACAAAGTCCATCTTAGGACTTTGCGAAGGTCTTCATTTTTATATACTTCTTCTTATGTCCTCAATGGTGACAACGCATCTGCATTTTGATTCTTAATTGAGCATAAATGTAGATGTCTATGGGACACAGCATCCGCTCACCATCAGGCGAACTGTGTGCTCGTTTGTCACCATATTCTATAAAAAAAATGATAAGTAGTCACTACACTGGCGGCTCCGTACCGCAGTGGCTTAGCAATTGAGTTGCAGCGCTAAGGGCCGCGGGTTCGAATCCCGCACGAAACAAGTATTTGTATGGCCTACAAATAATTGTTCCGGGTCTGGATGTTTGTCCTTGTAAAATTTATGGATGTAAACTGCCCCCGCGATACAGGAGAAAATCCTAGTGTGGAGGTTACGTAAAAAAGAAAAAAAATATAAATCATAAAAACTTAGCTTAAGAAACTTTTCTGTTATTTAAAATTGTAAGTTGGCTGTTAGTAAGCCATATGAATAAAATAAAATAAAAATAAAATAAACGACCCGTGACCTTGGGGTCACGTGGTTAGAGTGCCTGGCTACACCTCAACAAGTCCCGAGTTCGTCCTATCTGAATATAGAGCTTGGTTTGGAGTTGTCTGTTTGCAATCTGTCCCGTGTATTCTGCACTCTGGCCTACCTTCAATTTAATCGAATACGTGTTACATTTTTACTAGATGGTAGGACTCTTTCTCTGCGTAGGAGACCGTCTACGTAGGCACCACCATCTTACATATTTCTGCTGCCAAATAGCAGTACTTGCACTGCTGTGTTCCGTTTGAAGGGTATAGAGAGCAACTATAATTACAGACTGTGAGGCATTCTATCTCGGTCCTCAGTTGTGAAAATCATCTTCCTTGTTTGAACTTTTGTACGTGGTAGAGCCATGCTGCAGCTATATTAGTAGTATAGTTGTAGCACGAATGGGTCGGCTCGACCGGGAAGGACCACGCTCTCACAGAATACCAGCGTAAAATGGCAGCTTGACACTGCTGTGTTTCGTATGGTGAGTGTAGAGAACCGGAGACCCATTTACTGGAAAGAGGCATTCCATCTTAGTCCTCACGGGTGACGACGCATCTGCATTTTGATTCTTTATTGAGGATAAATGTAGATGTCTATGGGTCACAGCAACCACTTACCATCAGGTGGACTGTGTGCTCGTTTGTCACCCTATCCTATAAAAAAACTTGGCTGCAGGTGTCCATTAACTGCAATAATAGTCAATATCCATCAAGTGGACTTTAAGTTATTTATCTCTTCAGTTCTATAATCTATAGGTATATCTATACAAATCTACACATCTATCTATACAAATAAATAAAATTGAAGTCTGTTTGTAATGTCAAAATAACGGCTTTTAACTAAATGCATAGAAAGTATATACGATACTTAAACAAAAACACAATTTTTTAAATTTTTGTCTATCTGTCTGTCTGTTTGTTCTGCCTAATCTCCGAAACGGCTGGACCGATTTTGATGGGACTTTCACTGGCAGATAGCTGATGTTATAAGGAGTAACTTAAGCTACTTTTATTTTAAAAAGGGAATTAGGGTTCCGCGCAAAAAAAATTAAAACCCATAAAATCCAATCGTAATAAATTCCACGCGGGTGAAGTCGCAGGGAACAGCTAGTTTTTGTAATAAATTGGGTACGGGTGGGTAAGGACGAGCGAGTGCGTCTGTGATGGCGCGTATGCTTACAGCACTATAATATCTCATGTGTAGTTGATTTCTTAGTTAAATACTAGGAATGCTATTAACATTTCTGATATTTCCGTTAACCACTCCAGGTAAGCTTGAAATGATCGTGTTAGGAGTGGTTCACGATAGTAGTCGAACAGCGGATTCGAACCCACGACTTTTAAATTTGCGGTCTGTAACTTAACCATCAGGCCAGATTGCAATAAAGATTAGGATTATCATCATCATAATCATAAATATTATATAACTTTTAAACGATGCGTCAACATCGGTAGTGAAAACCTAACTGTTACCTACCTGTTACATTGACATATCGCTTTTCCTCATACGGAAATCGAACCCACAATTCGTCAAGCGCATACTACCCGAACGTGCATGTCCAAAAATTTGAGCTCGGTTTATCAATGAATATATTCTTTAATTCTTTCCATTAAAGTTGGTTTTACGATGGCAGCCGATACGTTTAAATTCGATTGTTGTACTTGCACTGGTTAATATCCGAAATGTCGTCTTAGTCACGGTCACAGACTAACTAATCTCTAGAGACGCTCACAAACAAAATATTGTTCTTATAGTATTTTCATATAGCTGATGTAAATATTATAAGAACTATTTTGTTTGTGTTGATATTCTATATAAAGTCAACAGATAGAGATTTACACCTTATTTTAGAAACATGATTAGGGTATATTCATCATCACAAATCACATTATATTATTAGCCTATTTAAGTTAGTCACAAACTTGACACGTTAGATCTTATGCATGCTATAGGTAGAAGTTAGTTTAGAGTAGTTTTAAGTTAAATTGGTTCGAGAAGCCCAGTATAAGAAAACATTTACACAAATGGACAAATCTATTTTTAATTTGTATAAATAAATTATCTTACTAAAAGGGTTCTTCAAAATCTGATTTAATGTCATCCTCTATATATTATATTATTTCTTTTTATCGCCGAGAAATAGCAGCGTACCCACTGTTATGTTCCGTGGTAGTGAGAGTACCATATGGTGGTACTCTCACTACCACGGAAACTACTATTACAGGCTGTGAGCTATTTATTGTATTATTTTTCAGAGGTGACAACACACTTTTTTGTTTCAAAATTGATTGCGGGCAGATTGACTGTTTGTATGTTTATCAATTAAATTTAAAAAAAACAATGGTTATCGTTTCGCACTAGAAGCTATAGCCTCTGCGCGTAGTTACTCTCTGCCTGGACACAGGACATCGCAAACTTACGCCCGTGAATACTCAATTACCCGCCGATCACGGGCCGCAACAGTACGACCTAAATAGCATTCCAGTCTAGAAATGCAAACTGAGCTGGATTTGCGTATAAATAGATCGGAAAACGTTCATAGCGATTTTCTGGAATGCCTATACTATTAGTCCTATAATTCAAAACTGACACTGCTACTTGGCAGCAGAAGTAGGTAAGAGGGTGTTGCCGACCCAGACGGACTCTCAGGCACTCTCAGGCATAGGATCCTACCACCTTGTGATCAGCGATAGCGCTAAAAGTGCGAGATGTGGTGATTACGATGTTTCTTTTATTGTTGGAAAAGGGTGCAAAAAACATGGTCTGTTTACGGGTTGATAAAGGAGAAGCGAAAAATTCTGTACAAATTCAAGCCAAGCTTTTGGATAGCTAGTCTTTTTTTATAGAATAAGGGTGACAAACGAGCACACAGTCCACCTGATAGTAAGTGGATGTTGTGGCCCATAGACATCTACGTTTATGCCCGATTAAGAATCAAAATGCAGATGCGTTGTCACCCCTGAGGACTAACATGAAATGGCTCATTTCCAGTAATAAGAGTCTCCGTCACTACACTCATCATACGAAACACAGCAGTGTTAAGCTGCTATTTTATGCTGGTATTCTATGATAGCGTGGTCCTATCCCGGTCGAGCCGACCCATTCGTGCTACGACCATAATATAGCTGCAGCATGGCTCTACCACGTTTAGTACTTTACGCCATCGACGCCATTAAACATAATTAAACTTAAAAAAAAACCCGCTTCAAACTATCAAGAATAAAATAATTTGGAAATAATTTAATAGCTACTAAAATCGTTACATAAGTCGGATCAGTATCCACTGCAAAAACATTCTTATCTAGATTGGTATAAAAAGGCTGAGCGAAACAGGGCAATCGATATGAAGCATAATTTTGTTAAACGACCGATAACAAGCCTAATATCTGTTGTTCTGTGATAGCTCTTATATATTACTTTTTATCCAAACTTTCTAGAAACCGATTAGATATCAGAATAATAATCGATGCTTGCAAACGGAAAATTTGGACACGGAAGCCGGTTTGCTCAATTGTTTTAGTTAATTGTGAATTGACTCAATTATTTATGATACAATCAGTGCTTCTAGTTTTTGTCAAAAGCCCCAATTTAGGTCATTCGTAAAAATGTTCTCTTTGAAGGTTTGAGTCGAAAAAACTTATAAATAAATCAGTGTTTAAATTGTTTCCCTACTTTAAATTTTGTGGACCTGCTAATACAGCTAATACCTTTTTAAATTTCTATACTAATCAGAATGATATTATCGATTTTTTTCGCGATTCTTAAACTGTACTGGCCCGAATTGAATACTGTAATTATTATTTTAATAGAACTATGTATTGCAAACGAATACACAGCCCGCCTTATTGTAAGCGGATGTTGTGGCTCATAGACATATCTACCTTCAATTAATCAGTAGCGTTGTAATCCCGAGGACTGAGATGGACTATCTCGTTACCAATAAAAAGGGTCTCCGGTTCTCTACGCTTATCATACGAAACACATCCCATTCCCGGGTAGAGACGATACATCTCTCAGCTATCACGACTCCTTTACTTCCTGACATGATGGTAATACCATTATGTAATAATATGTCGCCAAGGTCCAATATATACGTGGTACAGCCATGCATCAGCTTTATTATGGTTGTAGCAAGAATAGGTCGGGCACAGAATACCAGCGTAAAATAGCAGCTTAATGCTGCTGTGTTTCGTATGGTGAGTGTAGAAAACCGGAGATCCTATTTACTGGAAATGAGAAATTACATCTTATTCCTCAGGGGAAACGCATCTGCATTTTGGTTCTTAATCGAGGATAGATGTAGATGTCTATGGGCCACAGCATCCACTTACCATCAGGTGGACTTGTGCTCGTTTGTCACCCTTATTCTATGAAGAAAAAAATCATCAACAAAGCCCATTGTAGTACGTTAAGTAAAGACGGCATTATGTAATGTCGTCTGCATTCACTTTCACGATTTTCTTACTCAGTTTTTGTGATTTTTTTAATTAATTCGGTAAGTGTTGCCATGTTCTTAAATCAAACGCTTTAACGTTCATTTGATGGGCAATGTAAAACACTGGTATTTATTCACACACTTTTAATATCAATTTTATTTATATTAGACCCTTTTTACCTTTTAAGGGTTCAATCCCCGCCGGCACCAGCAGAATTGTCGATTGCAATTTTAAGTGTTGATTTACAACTTGCTCGGAGGTAAAGGATAACATCATGAGGAAATCTGTAGGTCTGAAGAATAAATTATTTCAAGGACATGAAAAGTCCGTCCACTTGCACTGGCGCAGCGGATTAATTGCTGCATATCCCCTCAGAAATGAAATGAGACCTATGCCGTATATACGTTGATGTAGATACCTATATAATATGTCGTATACGCAGGCCTACATGGTTTCTTCTATCATTGGTAAGATGGAACAAATAGGACTTAATGACTACATTATCCTATACATACATCTATAATCATAATAAAATTGAAATGCCTGTCTGTAACATCGAAATAACTACCTTTTAATGGGCTCAGGGATTATTTGCATGCCATAAAGACATGGATGAATAACCATTTTTATCGTTTTTTTTCTGTCTGTCTGTCTGCCCAGGCTAATCTTTGGATTGCTAAACCAAATGAAATGAATGAATGAATGAATAAACCGATTGTAATGAAACTTCACGAACAGATACAGAGCAATGCCAGGAGTGATCTAGGCTATATTTTAACCGAAAAACTTTGGAAGTTTTTTTTTATGAGAAATCGAAAAATTGGTAAAATATAATTTAAAATTAAAAATTTTGTACAACCGACTTCAATATAAATTATTAAGATAGAAGTTAAGATAACTCAAAAACTATTGGTCAGACCTTGATTAAATTTAAATGGGACCACATGAGAAGCACCAGCTTTCAAATAAAAAAGAATCATCGAAATCGGTTCACCCAGAAAAAAGTTATAACACACATAAAAAAAACATACAGTCGAATTGAGTACCTCCTCCTTTTTGAAGTCGGTAGAAAATGGTCTTTAATGATTAACTTAAATCTAAATATTCCTACATTAATCGATTCTACCCAGGCGAAGCCAGGACGGTTCGCTAGTTCGGCTTAAAATTACATTCAAAATTAAAGTGCATCCAATCCAATCAGAGCAGAAAAAACATTCTATCGTGCTTTCTTTTTTCACTTGTCTCTTTAATTTCGTGAATAGTTAACTGTTGAATGAAACTAATTTTACGGATTTTATCGCGTTTTATTTCAACGGAGGTCTTCAACGTCCTGATGTCTTAGTTAACCCGTGTTACCATCAGCTTACAATTATAAATTTTTGGTCTACGCAGTGACTTTATTATCTTAAAGATTTGCAATGGTATGCTTGAGTTTGGGTAGGTGCCAGTAGCCGGTAATATTCTCTATTGAATTTTCGTTATATTTTAATTAAATAGGATCACGAATCATCCTTAATTGGAATCAGTTCACACATCTTCAAAGTTCGTATTTTTAACGTCCATGGCCAGACGTTAAATAATTATTGTGCAATATTGAATTCATTACTTTTCGGCCATAGATATAAAAAGAAGTATTTTTTATATTTCTATGTTTTCGGCTTTGAATATTTCGGCTTTAAATGTGGGAAATATTTAAATTAAGTTTCGTTATGTTTATGCGTGCTTAAACTCTTCGAAAATGATAATCTCTTATTTATTTTTGACGTAATTTTTTTTTCTCAAATGCCAACGTGTTTTTATTCTACTAAGAATGCCAACTATATGAATTGATAGCTATACATATATACTAAAACATAATCCGTTTCTGATTGGGTTTTCGATGTTGCCTTTACTTCTACTTATTTTCGCAGGTTACTTCTACTATATCTGCGTTTTAAATTTTGCTTGAATTGGGAATTTCAGCAATACGCCAACTAGTTTGTTTTTTCACGTAAAATTTCCCATTCTTTTTTATTTTAAAACACGTCACCCTACAGTAGAATTTCCTCCAGTACCGGGGAGTCGGTTTACATTCATAAATTGCTACAAGATATAATTTGTCAACAAGCATCCACATTTTGTTTCTTAATCGAGGATAGGTTTTTTACGTGGTATAGCCATGCTCGCAGCCACGCCATGCATACATATTAGTAGTATAGTTGTAGCACGAATGGGTCGGCTCGACCGGGGAAGGACCACGCTCTCACAGAATACCAGCGTAAAATAGCAGCTTAACGCTGCTGTGTTTCGTATAGTGAGTGTAGAGAACCGGAGATCCTTTTTATTGGAAACGAGGCAATTTTTTTGCAATTTGATTCGTAATCGAGGATAGATGTAGATGTCCATGGGCCGCAGCAACCACTTACCATCGTTTACGTTTTTTTATAGGATAAGGGTGACTCCGTATCCTATAAAAAACGTTAAGTTTCTATTTTGTTTGTTTTACTTCTATAAAAAGGTGATATTTTTATCACTCTGCTTTTACAATGATAAAAATAGTTTTGAGTTTTCACAACTAACACATTAATTCGTCATTGAATGCAGCGTTATAGAGTAACCAAAAAGGGGAGAACAATCGCTTGGCAGGCGCGAATAATGAAGATATCAGATCTGCCGCAATGCAGTGTCGCGTTTAAGCCCCAAAATCCTCTGAGCCCTAGACGATATTTGTTGCTTGCAGTGCATGAAGACTAGTTATGTATCAACATAGTTACGTACCTATTTATTTAACGAGAAAGGTTTTGTAGGCACATTTTTTTAATAAAAGTAATTATGACAAAAGAATACACAGTCTATTAATTGCTTGATGGTAAGAGGATGCTGTGGCCCATAGACATCTGTGTCTATTGTCGATTAAGAATCATAATACAGATGGGACGTCACCCCCGAGGTTTGCTATAATCTGCTATTTCACGATGGTATCCCGTGAGAGATTGGTCTTACCCTATTCGAGCCGACCAATTTAAAGCTCAAATGTTTGCTATAATCTGCTATTTCACGATGGTTTTCCGTGACAGCTTGGTCTTACCCTATTCGAGCCGACCAATTTAAAGCTCAAATGTTTGCTATAATCTGCTATTTCACGATGGTATTCCGTGACAGCTTGGTCTTACCCTATTCGAGCCGACCAATTTAAAGCTCAAATGTTTGCTATAATCTGCTCTTTCACGATGGTTTTCCGTGACAGCTTGGTCTTACCCTATTCGAGCCGACCAATTTAAAGCTCAAAGGTTTGCTATAATCTGCTATTTCACGATGGTATTCCGTGACAGCTTGGTCTTACCCTATTCGAGAAAGCTCAATAATAAAGCTGCTGCGTGGCCCTACCCCGTAAAAACAATTAAAATAGCGACATCGGCTTTGGTATAAACATAATTATGTCTCTAAGCAGCAATAATCTCTAAGTGCAAGGCTGTGTTCCAATCTGAAGGGTATAGAAAACCAGTATAATAACAGGATGTGAGGCATTCTATCTTAGTCCATAGAGCTGACCACGCATCTGTAGCCTTCTTTGTTTGAGGTTGGCAGCAGGTGTCCAAGGGCTGCAGTAGCCACTGTTACCTTTGGAAAGAAATATATAAAAATAGAAGAAAATAAAAAAGAAACGAACTAACGGTTGCGTGCATAAATATCGGTTTTAAATAACACAATTTTTGATATTATGTCACCATACCATCGGGTTTGAAGTTTAATGGAAATTCCTAACAGCCACCTATGTCTTGACTTAAATTATTTTCGCAATAGGAAGGAAGCAGTTTTGGATTTGTTTTTAACAGCCGTAGCACGCTCTAAAGACCACATGACGTCACCTTCCTCCCGACGTTACACCAGCGAGTATTGTCTCCCAAAACAATGGTTGTAATACTGCGCGTACGGTGTTCAATGTTGTCTCTTTTTGCATAATTTTGGATACATAATAAGCGAAAATATATCTTAACTATAAATGGAGTAAAGACGGAATTTGCCTGATTCCAATAAAGTGTTATAACTTAATAAGCACTATTCGTGAATTATTTAAAAGGTTTATCGTGATAATCATTTTGAATAAATACCATACTTATTGTATGACATGTGGTAACTCTAGGTCTCAACCTTGTTTCGGCCTCCGTAGGTTAATTGCAATTTTAAGAGCAAATTTACCGCGTGCTCAGCGGTGGAGGAAACGCTATACCTGCATTTTTGAGGAATATTTTTTTAAACGTGAAGTCGACTATCACGCACTTTAAGAACGGCAGACTAATTGTTCCACAATAACTAATTTATCGAGGATGTATTACTTTGTCATTGTATTAAAATATTCGTAAATCTATTAAAATTAAATAAAAACATCCTAATTTGAATAGAAAAGACGGCTGGGTGCTACCATGTCTACGTTTATATTTTTGTGTTACTCTGTTTATGTTCAGGTTTCTAACTGCAAGATGGTAAGCTCGTCCTGTGTAGATCGGACTTTTGGTTCATTATAATTAATAATTATAATAAAATAAACTGTAGCGTGGTGCTACCACGTGTAAATTAATATTTATTTTAGGGCCATGCTGCAGCTATATTAAGGTTGTAGCACAAATGGCTCGGCTCGACCGGAGAAAGATCACGCTCTCACATAATACCAGCGTGAAATAGTAGCTTAATGGTGGTGTTGCGTGTGGTTAGTGTAGAGAACCGGGGTCCCTTTTATTGAAAAGAATATTTGGCAATGCATCTGCATTTTGATTCTTAATGGAGGATAGAGATGTAGATGTCTATGGGCCAAAGCATCCATTCATCTGGTGATTTGTATGCACGTTTGTCATCCTTCTTCTGTAAAAACTTGAACTTAAGTATGACTATGGGCCGTTGAACATCTCTGTCTCTTCGTGTTGCAAAGCGCTAGAAATGACAGGAACTAAAACTAAGTTAAAGTTAAACGCGAAATCCGAAAAATCGTTTGCCGAACACCTAAGTTAACCAATAGTCGGCGAGAATGGCAAGAGAAGGGTAGAATTGTAACTCCAATGGATTTCAATATTTTAAAAACGATATAATATAACACTAGCATGTTTCCAGTGAATAGGTTTCTTCGAGGTTAGTTAACTTATTATTAGTGACTGCAACTTACCATTACATAGATTTGTGGTCAAACGCTGGCCTTAATTTCCGAATAAAAAGATCCACTTCTATTGCTTTATTACATAAAAAGGCGTTGATGAAACCCTTGAAGAGTTAATGCGAATTACACTAAACATAAAATTTTGCAATTTTACATTCTATTGTAGCATTAACCTATATCCCCAAAACATAAATGCTACATATCCCCTAAGTTGGAAATATTAACCTCCCTCATAGCAGCTGATTGATAACGGGCTCTTTGTCCTTATTCTACTCGTATCAGATGGAAAAATAACTTTTTCATCACCCCGAGCGTATAAACGTACAAAACAGATCTTGTCGTATCTAATATAAAACTACATATTAAGTATGCGTCGTCTTAATGTTTAAATAAGGAATTATTGAAATAGAATCAATTACTAATAGTAATATCTTCCCTGGAGTTTAGGATTGGCATAACCTCCATGCTGAGCTGGTGTAATTTCTTCTTCTTTTTATGGCGGTTTTGATCGTTCGCCAATGTCAACGTGAAAGTGTTTATTAAGTAGAATAGCTCAGCAGACACAATAACACATACAAATAACTAAAATAAAAATAAAAACCCCCGAAACAAAAAGAGCTGAACAGATATTCTTGAAACATAGCTAAGAACACTATCGATTAAAGCACCTTTCAAACAAAAAAAAACTTTATAAAAATCGGTTCTTCCGTTCAGGAGCTATGATCCCACAGACATACACAGACACACATATACACAGATACACACTACAAACATATAACACCCTTCTGTTTTCGTCGGGGGTTAAAAAGAAGATTGTGATAATACAATACCTATTTTTTTTCTTTTTATAATTCTAATGATTGCACTCTTGAATTATCTAGAACATACGACAAACACAGTTGTTGGAGCTACATTAGTATGAAATGAATATTGAAAACCATTAAAGTTTTATGCTATTAGTGTTAATAAAATCAAACAGAATATATACATAAGGAGTGTTTGTGTAGGTTAAAAGCGAGTCACAATTTATAGGATGAGGAACGTCAGGAGGGAGATGATCATAGAGTAAACAAAACAATTTAGGGCAGCTTAAAAAAATATGATTGGTAGTATCTAACCCACATTCACAGAGGGAGTTATTCCTAAACATTAATTAGGCTAAATGCACTTGTGTACAAGCATGGCCACTACTAAGTCTACAAATAAATGATGTCGCATGTTTGTTGGCTTTATTAAATTTGAAAAACCATGGCTTTGAAGGGATGATGCGGCTAGTGTTTTAGTACACAGACATGTCTCGCGCATAACGCTGCTCAGCGTCTGATAGACATTCCTCTATCTTTGGGATTTAGCTAGATTTTGCTTATGTCATTGGCATTTATTTAGGTAGCTTATTCGTCTTACGAAACGTGATTTTAAATAGCATGTTTTGTGTATGTAACAAATGTTTACGCTTACCGCATATGTCAGTGTATTAGAGTTTTTTCATTTATGCATGATTACATAGTGTCGATTGGTTATTACAAGAGTTATATATGTTTTATTTCTGCTTTAAATTATGCACATGTATGATTACGTTTGGCTCCGTTCTATCTTTAGATAAATGCATTGGTTGACTAAAATCTCGTATAAGTGTGTATATTTACTTCACAATGATCTATAATTAATTTAAACTTGCGATCGTACACTGGTGAAACTCCATCGTTATGTTATCAATTTTAAAAATGATAAAGCCGAAATAGACACAGCTATCCCACAATTAATTTTATCTAGCGATATTTGAGCCTGTTTAAATAGTGATGTAATTAACCCTTATTTACACTTAAATAAAACCTTATTTTATTCTAATCATTCTTCTACTCTCGGACTTCTAATACAAATCAGTTTTCCCTGAGACATCTTAATTGCAACTTTATTCTCATAGAAATGTTTGATTAGTTACACTTCCATAGAAATAAATTTACAATATCTTGAATTGAAACGACGAGTGATAAATGCGTTAAATAAGACGTAGCTATCAAATGTTTATTCAGTCTTGCATGCTCAAAACAGTTTGGAAATAAGTCTTTTTATTATAAAGAGTTTAGCACGAAAATTAAAAAAATATAACATGCTCGGGAACGTAACTAATACTTGTATTTCACTGTTTAATACATAAATGTTAGTATTACGTTATGAACGATTCACACTTGAAGGACATACATCCATAAACTTTCACACCTGTTAACCCAGAGGCGTAGGCAGAGAATGGATTTCCATTTGGTACGATCCTGACACACCTCTTTCGCCTCTTTTACATCTATATATCTACGCATACATACTCGTCGGTTAACTAAAATCTACTTAATTCGTCGGGTACTTAAACCCGTCTTCTATATATCGACAATGTTGTCGATAAACTTCCATCTAGGGCCTCTCTTGTCCTTATCAAACATCATCTCGTATACCTCATCCATCTTATCATTCATCGCTTCACACATTCAGCGTAGCCAAGAAGACTTCCGCAATCCACTTCTCGCTCCTTGAATGAGGAATAATATGTCTTCGCTCTAGTAAACTATTATCTCTTCTGTGTAGGGTAACTTTTTATAACAACAAAATATTACCCATTTATATCCTGTGTAACATTACGGAATCTTCTTATGTGTTTGCAGGGGAAGGTGAAGAGTGTCTGTGTCTGCACTAACACTTAGGGTTACTGTAACAATATATTCTGTGCAATTGACAACTTATATCGTTTGATAATGTATGATACTTCTGTGATTAATGATCATTCTTCTAACGTAAACCGTACTTAACTTAGCTCGATGATTTGGGAATGTTACTAACCTCTATTTACACTATTTTCAATACAAATTATTAAAAAATCGATTGCACGTTTTCCAGGGCGGCATCAACCACGAATGTGATGTTCGCGTCTGCGCCGCTCACAAGGAGAGCTTCAGCACTACAACTCGACACATCTGACACTGACACTAAAGGTAAATTGCCCTATATGACCTTTTCACTTAATAAGGCGATCTTCTCGGAAACGTAAGGTTGAAAATGCTGTTATCACTTGCGTTTTTTCGCTGTTACACAGGAAAAAGTATGAGAAAGAGAGAATAGGGCATAATTATTGCGAACGACTAGAATTTTATCGTTATTATTGTAACTTGTTGTAATAAATTCGCCCGCTCCTTTACTTAAGTGATTAAATCGACCTCTTTTCATTGGAACTTTATGTGGAATAGACTATGCAAATCTACCACACACAGAAAATATAATTGTATAATTGTAAAAACTTTCACACATCAAGTATGTATCGCCTTCTTTCATTCTGTAAATAGCAGGGAACATATTAAGCTAGGGAAAACATACTTTTAAAATTATACTTTCTTTGATTGATTTGACTTTTAAGTTTTATAGATATAAGGTTGTTTATGGCATGTCATATTCAGGACTTTATGTTATATAAAAAGATAAGCTTATATTGAAGCTTATGGCTGATTAATTACTTTATTATACGGTATGTTTACCCCTCGAATGTGATTCTTAAAAAACCTACACTAGGATTTTCTCCTGTATGAGCGGTTATATTTACATAATTTGTACATGGACAAACATCCAGACCTGGAATAATTATTTGTAGGCCATACAATCACTTGTTCTGTGCGGGTTTCGAACCTGTGACCTCATATCGCTACAGCCAAACACTTAGCCTCTACACTACCGAACCGTCAATGCACAGTAATTTACTAGATTTCTTAAGCGCTGGTTTACGACGTCGTGGACAGTGAAGAAGTGTTTTGAGAAAATCTTTTAAATATTCGAGTTCAGATGAAGTCTGACAATCCGCACTAAAGTAGTAATGAAAAGTCTATCCCATTATTACTTGGAATGAGCCGTCCATTCTCGGTAATAAGCCTATTGGATTGAATCCAAATTATCGTAGACAGTACGTTCTTTTGTAATTTACACATAAATAATTAATATCAATTTTCCAATGCTGCTAAGGACTGATGTTCACAAGTTATTGTAAGTACTTATTTTAAGATAACTAGGGTTTATGTTGACTATCGTAGTTACTGCTTTGGTATGCTTGTGGATTAGTTTGAGCATACTCTAATTTTGTAGTGTCCCATCAACATAACACCGCATGTTTATGTGTTGCCCTTATTACTTTATCGTTTAAAAATGTTACTAGTGCGCAAAATGCCCCGACAGGTACAACATTGAGGTGTGCACTGGGAGGACCATACACCTCAATGTTTTAGGTATCTTATATCTTTTCCATTATTACGTTTATTATATTATGTTTTAAAATATATTATTGTACTAATGTTATGTTACCACTATATCCTGAACACTTTGGTATGCGGTTTTTCGTAAAGATAAAAACAGTGGTTCTCAACCATTTTTGACGTCAGTACTTAGTAGTACTAGCTCTAAGATGGTGTCTGTGATATTACAAAAAGGTTACATATTGTATAAATATAAATTACACATAAAAATATTTTGTATTCGAAAATGTATGAAAATGTATTATACGTGGTAGAGCCATGCTGCAGCTATATTAGTAGTATAGTTGTAACACGAATGGGTCGGCTCGACCGGGGAAGGGCCACGCTCTCACAGAATACCAGCGTAAAATAGCTTAACACTGCTGTGTTTCGTATGGTGAGTGTAGAGAACCGGAGACCCTTTTTACTGGAAAAGAGGCATTCCATCTTAGTTCTCACGGGTGACAACGCATCTGCATTTTGATTCTTTATTGCGGATAGATGTAGATGTCTATGGGTCACAGCAACTACTTACCATCAGGTGGACTGAGTGCTCGTTTGTCACCTTATCCTAAAAAAAAATATTTAAATGATTTAAATACTAAATCACTCAATGAGGTGCAATTAAGTAATGATTACAACCCATCCCATAAAAATCTCTTGCTAAAATGAACAATAGGGCACAAATGCAACCCATATAGTGTTGGTTATTACAGTACCTCGACACTGGCTTTGCTAGTCCTGTATGCCATACCCCACGATAGGTAAACTTTATTTTTACGTAACAATTTCTTATTTTTATTCTCAGGATGAATAATTGGGACAACTTGTAAATATTCGAAAATAAGTGGCACTTATCACAATAATAGTAATTATGTAATTTATGACGTCTAGTGTTTAAAATTTACTGTCCTTGTGTTAAAACTTTACAAGTTTAAATACGGATTTTGTAAATGTTAATGAAGTCACTTATTCGGGTAGTGTTGTCATTCTATAATCATCTATTCAAACAGACCGAGAGCCATCACTTAAAGCTTCTCAAACAATGAGCAAGTAAACACGCTTCATTCGAATATTAATCTTGCCTTTGACCTTGCATGGAATTTGTACCATCTTGACTGCAGATCTAGTGCGGGTGATAAACGAATATGGCTCTTATTTGCTCGCCATAAAGTATATATAATCTATGTGCACCAAAATGTACGCTAAGCTTAAAACGACTTTTCAAATGCAAAAGAAAAAATAGCCTTTAAATTTAGAGTTACAGGTTCATTTATTGCTTCGAGCTATTTTTGGGGATTTAAAATGTTTCTAAGTCTTCCACTATGGTAGGTGGAGAATAATAAAATCTCCTAGCAATTTTCTCACGTGCTTTATTAGGAGAACTTCATAACTTCAACTGATAAACAAATTTCGTAAAAAGGCCGCACAAACATCTCAGAGACAAAAGATTGCGTTACTGTTTTGGCATTTATAAAAATGACTTTAAAATCTAAGCTAAAGTGAAAATTGTTGTTTATATTGGTACTGTTTGAGGGTCTGTTTTAGAGTTTATTTGTCAAAAAGTAGTGTTATTGATGAATGCTTATTTTGATCTTTATTTGTAATTAGTATTTAGAAATAATTTTAACTCATATGGCATCTATTTTTTTTTTCTTTATTTTATTCCTTATCACAAAAGAATCAAAGGGCGGACTTCATGCATTGTGGAATTCTCTACTAGTCAACCCATATATGATGTATGTCTCTATGATCGTATACAATGAGAGTATATATTGTGTTGTAATAATTTCGTGCCTAACATAATCTAGTAGGGTAGTTGTCCTGAAAGTTTAGAAGGTAAGTGTCCAATTTTAAATAGTGAAGGCTATTAATAGGTGCGTTGTCACCTCTGAGAACTACGAAAGAAATTCTTCACAGCTAATATATGTAATCTATGGGGGCGGCCTCTGTTCAGCAGTGGACTTATATCGGCTATAATTAAAGTCACCCTCCATTGTTTGAATGAGGGTATCCACAACTTTTTCTGCCACCATGGCGGCGCCACTGAGGAATAAGTTGAAATATTTGACAGATTTCATAACTAATTTACATAGTTATATTGTTAAAAAAGTGGATTGATTAATGTTTATTTCTGAAATATTAGTTATATTTTGTATTAATTAGATTAGAAATGAATAAATCCAACTATGGATGTTCCTAAAAGCAGTAGAATTAAAAAAAAAAACAAAGTATACAGCACTCAGGTATTGTTTTGGGTACATACATAAACTAGACATCGAAAAACTTATAATTAAATCGCAATTTTTCATTTATTTAGATTACAATGATTGTGGCCATCTACGTAATAATTAAGTTCACCTTAGTCTCAACTAGCGGCATCTGGTGAGCGTAAGATTGTTAGGTCTGATTGTAAGTTAAGCGAATAAAGTGGAACCCCTGACCCCGCAGACGAACCCGAGCGGCAGGGTCACGTGGTGTGGTCGTCGGTGGCGCGGCGGCGCACGGACCTGGTGCCGACGCTGCCGGCCCCGCGCGCGCCAGGTAGGGCCTACTCCATGACGCGGCTGGACAAGCTGCCCCGCGCACACCTCGCCCCCGCGGCCTCGCCCTCCATGCACCACCTCAACAGGACCCGTGAGTACATTGCAGGCTGCCCCGGGCTGCCCTCGTGTGCCGCTAACGCTGTGGACGGGTTACGCTTGCCGCTCTTGGGTTTGTGCGGGTGTGTTGCTAAAAACTGACTTGGAGGTGCTATCAATTCGTTTGGCGCTTGGGCTGATGTGACTAAAAGATTTTGTTCAGTCGACTATTACAAATTAATGTTGCTATCTATCCAGGGTCTGATTGTATTGTTGTTTCCCTATGATCTATCAAGTAAGAGTCGGAGATATTGTAGATATCGCTTGGAGCTTTGTACTTCCCCAATACTTTAAAAATTCCATTTGATCTCAAAATCGCCTTTTATGAGTTACTACTACTCTCTGTGTTATTGGGACAGAAGCCTATTTTGGCTGGAGTTGTAGTTCGACAATCTTAACGAATTCCACCTCATTACGGACGTAGAGTTCATCATTTGTCTAGAATATGTTTGCTTGGATCGTACTGTTTTTACGATTCTTAACGCTTGGACTACAACCGGTAATAACGTGACATTTTCTTTTAACGTATATCATACAATGTCAAATTCGTGGGTTAAAAAAATTGGACAGCTTGTGTGACTAAGCGGATAGCTTCGCTTAGCGTTGATTAATGCTTTGCTTTAAAGTTAACGAGCTAAGTTAGGATTTAGTTCCCTTTTTGTGAAGTACAAGTTAAACGAACTTTTATACCCTTAGAATTAGTTTTATGCACCAGTTTTATGTGTGGTTATATTTAGTCGATTTGAACCCTTGCAAGTTGTATTGTATTATTAGCGAGTGTGATTTTCCAAATATACTCTGTGAAAGAATATACTTTCATAAACGTTATTCGTTTAATCTCTTTTATGTAATGTATACCTTAATGTTGAAATATAATGTAATGACTTTTCTTACATTTGTGGTTTTTCCAACAAGAAGAATCGTAAACATTTCATGACAAGAATGATACATTGTCATTGTATCTCGAGATGTGCATTATAAAAAGATATGAACTTTATTAATTAATTAAAATTTATTGTCAATCGAACGAGGTATAAAAGTGTTTTCTGCTGCGATTTGTTTCTGCACTTGTCACCAATTGTGCATTTTATGGTTGAAATAATTTTCTACTTTCAAAGGTCTTCGGTATAAAATGCGTTGTTTTTCTTTAAATTTTACCTGATACTTAGATTTTAAGAGAAATATGCTATAAACAATATCTTAAAGTTATTTCCATAAAAAAAGGTTTATGATTTAACAAATATATGCTAACGATCGCTAAAATTATAATTTGCATACTCATACGATTTGTTCAATTCTTTACATGAAATGAAATTTTAATAAGATGGTTTTGAAATAAGAGACTTCTCCTCTCAATCAAATAATGAAATTAATAAAATAGCTGATAACTGGTGGAATTTCGTATATTTCTCTTAAAACTAAAAACTCTTATGTAGTTGTCTCTGCGTTATAAAGGTGAGTGGTAATACTAATGTATTAATAAGTTCACGCCATATTCATTTATTAATTTATTTCATTTATTAATTCTACTTTTTCACGTTTTGTTAATTTAATACTGTCTGATTGAGACTAGTCATTTAACTTAGGCTAGTATATCATTTATTTCACTTTCCATAAGAGGATTATGAAACTGTAAATTTTCATACAAAAAGCGATAACGTTTTTCCCCCGTAAACATAGTCTAATTTTCAAAATTTTTGGAAATGTTGTAGACATAATGAAAAACTAGGTCCGTACGATTTTATCTTAAAGAAATATTGCGTACGATATAAATTATTGGCATATATATATATATATATATATATATATATATATATATATACAGGTATTTTGAAACGCTCCTGAAAACGAAGACAGATGATAGTACTAAGGATACCTATGATGATGGGTCACAAAAAATTCGATCGAGGAAAAAATCATCTTTTCACAACGTTTTATTAACTTTTTCACGCTCCATCATGTTATTACAGTTATTTGAAACGATCTTTCACAAAAAATCATGAAAATACTGAAAAATAAAACCAGCAGTGGAATTACTGAATTACAATCAGCTGACTAGGGGTCAATGTACGCTCGAACGCCGAATTCGCGCGGCCCGCAACTAGCGATGGTACCACAATACCTAATAATTTACAACACTTGTCTAAATACCTAACTTATCTACTTAACCTACTATTTTGCCACTGTGCTTGTCTCCACGTAGCCACTTTAATTCAATTCACAGGTTAAATAAACCAAATAACTGGTTCGATTCCCCGCTAATGAAAAAATACTTAAATAAAATGTTTACAAGGTTAGAGTCATGCTTTGTTATCCATTGTGTAGGTATTTTATTATTCTGATTACGTGGTAGAGCCATGCTGCAGCTATATTAGTAGTATAGTTGTAGCACGAATGGGTCGGCTCGACCGGGAAGGACCACGCTCTCACAGAATACCACCGTAAAATAGCAGCTTAACACTGCTGTGTTTCGTATGGTGAGTGTAGAGAACCGGAGACCCTTTTACTGGAAAAGAGGCATTCCATCTTAGTCCTCACGGGTGACAACGCATCTGCATTTTGAGTCTTTATTGAGGATAGATGTAGATGTCTATGGGTCACAGCAACCACTTACCATCAGGTGGACTGTGTGCTCGTTTGTCACCCTATACTATAAAAAAATTATAGTCCAGAATAAGTTAGTATTCAGTTATGTACCTATTCAGATCAGTTCAGTACTAAGTTATTTAAAAAAAAATAGGTATGAAACAGCTTACCAATCCTCCGTGACCTTATGAGATTCTTCAAGGCACATTAACATGTTGCCGTATTCACGAGCACTATAAACGTACCTACGCGTTAGACATTATTAAAACCAAACAAAAAACACAAAACGTAACAACAAGAACAACATCATTAATTAATAAATAACAAGTAATAACGATAATAATTTAATAAACAAAACAATTCAACTATCGCTCGTGATAGTCAACATGGCACTGTCTCAAAAACTAAAATTATTGTAACGTCCTTGAAGCATTTGTAAATTCCACAGCGCGAGGCGACACGAAGCAGCGTGTGTGTGAAAGGGAAGGGTAGAGTGAATAAGTAGTATAACCTAATGCATTGTTTCGTACCGATCTAGGAAAGAGTTCGAGGCCCGCGAGGATATTGACCCTATTGTCAGCTGATTTTCTTTTAAAGTTTCACTGCTGGTTTTATTTTTCAGTATTTTCATGATTTTTTTGTGTGAAATATCGTTTCAAATAACTGTAATAACATGATGGAGCGTGAATAAAGTTAATAAAACGTTGTGAAAAGATGATTTTTTTTTCCTCGGGATCGAATTTCTTTGTGACCCATCATCATAGGTATCCTTAGTACTATCATCTGTCTTCGTCAAAAATACCCTGTATATATATATATATATATATATAAAACAATATTTCAAAAAGGAAATGTAGGCAATGGCCTCCAAGACTTTCATCTCTCTCTATCGCACGAAACGGCGATACGGAGCGAGCGGTATGAAACAGATAGCATTTTAGAAAATACCTACTCCCGCCGCTTATTGGCACTTCACAATCCTCTTAACAGTTAATTCACAATTCTCAATAAATTGGTTTACATTAAAAGTGTATTCATTCCTTCATTGAAATTTAAAGTCGCCTAAGTACATACATATATCCATATCCATATCCAAATATCTTTTAACCAAGTAAAAACCACAAAAGTAAAATCTTAGAAGTCCGTCTTAGTGAGTTATATTTTACCTTTATGTGCTTACCCACTGCTGTGTTTCTGTTTGATGCGAATTATAACTCAGCATTAGTACAGGCTATGAGGTATTTCCTCAGGGTTGACAATGCACTTATGACCTTTTTCTTTTGAAGTTGGCTGGTTGGTTACTAATACAGAGAATTGTAAAATGTCACATGTTAGTCTGGTATATAGGTTATATGTTTATGTTGGACTGATAACAAAAAATAATGTGCCAAAAGCAAGTACCACTTACTTACGTAGCATTTCGTAAAAGGCGACTAATAGGATATTCGGATTGTGTGTGAGTAGGCGAACCCACTTATCACTTCCATCACCGTTATCCCTTTAAACCCAATTTTTTTCGGCTAAACGTGGTTTGAGTAGCTCACAGTTACTCAAACCACGCCTACCCCGGCAGAGTCCAAAGAGCTGTGAGCCCTTCGGGCATTACAGGTGAGTCATTTTGTATGTAGAATCGTGAAAACTAAGACTGCAATATACACACATACTAACGTTATGTTTGTAAGATAAAGCTGTTCGCATCATAATCACTGCTTTTATTATAAGTGCGCAAGAAACTGGTTAAACAGTATTTAGCTTCTAACTAATGTCATCATCATTGCAATCCATCACAAGTTCTCTACTTAACATAGACCTACCTTAAAGCTTGCCGCAAGATGTATCTTCGTCATTCCAAACCTACTTCCCAATTTTTGTACTTGGAGTTACATGGAACATCGCGTCGGTTGTTTAGGACAAATGAGCTTTAGTTATTGCCGGTATTCGTTTTATAAAATAAAAGTGAAAGAGTATTTGTCCTGAGCAGTTAATAACTTCAGATATATCACAGAATACCATCACCGACATTTGATCACGGCCCATGCTTTTCATAATTCGATAAATGTGCTCGAACCGCGGTCCGAGGTTCGGACAGTATGAGACACAAGTGGCGATGTACACAGAGACACGTTCGGGCGAGACGACCCCGGGCTCGCGGCCGGGCAGCGCGCTGTCCAACGCGGGAGTCGTGAGGCGGGCCACCTCTGCGCCGAGGAAGCCGCGCCCCGCTTCAATCGCCGGCACCGGGGTAAACACACCACGAGGTAAACTGTACTTTAATGTATTGTTTTAAAGTCTAATTTAGACCGTCACTTGATTTATGAATATCAAGATTTCTAATTTACACTCTATTTTCTGGGTTTTTAGGTCTATGTTTGATCGATCACTTTTTAAGTTTTATTTCGTTATACGATTTGGAGCAACCCAAAATGTGTAATTATTGTAAACGATCATTGTTTATTCATTAGCTTATAACATGTTCGCTAAACGCGCTTTGCTTTTTGTATATAACTTAATTTTATAAGTATTTTACCATCGTATTTTGGTGTATAAAAGTCGAATAATGTCTATATAAAATGCATGTAAAAGGCGCCTTAGTTTTTAATTACTTATTTTCTAACGCTATAAATTAATTACTTTCATAAGTATTAATACAGTTACTCGTGTCGTATTTACATATTTCATAAATGAGCAGATTACATGTTATGTGAAATTTTAGAACGTAATTAACAATTGGTTAACTATTATATCAGTGGTTTTGACCGAGACAGCTGATTGCGTAAGAACAAACATATCTAGTAGCATTAAGTGCTTAGAAAGCAAATGTACGTGTTCGCGACAAACGTGTGTGATGAAACGTGATAGGTAGTTGTATCTAACTTGTACGTTTTAAAGAAAAAAAGAGAAACACCCTCACTGGTCTCAGAAAGAAACTTCAAAGGTGCGATACGTTCGGATATGCGATGGACAATCCGCCTGCCAAGCGTGTACAGCAAAGAAAATCAGCGCAATGGATTCCCGCTGCTCATACTGAACCTATTTGTTTTGTCAACGTCACAGTGCCTTCTTTTATATCTTTTTGATGTTTTAGACTGCAAACTACACGACATTGTGTTTTGGCTATGTTTGTATAAAGTTCACAAAGTGCATATAAACTAGTTTTGTTTAATAACTGCTATTTGATACCAGGTGGCGTCGACACGGGCGTGAACAGTATCGCGACAACGCCTTCAGTGTCACGCGATGCTACCACAGTAGTGGCCGATGTGCCACGTCGGCCCACAACCGCTCGGAAACCACGCCCGCTATCACTGCACACCTCACCACGGCCTGGTGAGACATTGTTTAAACTAAAATTGCAATCAACGTGGGAAAAGGATTCGTTTTCTAAGATCCGTGTATAAAAATAAACCCTTTCCACAAAACAGCAGTCAGAAAACTACCTCACGTCATCTCATGGACATTTTAAGAGACTACATAGGGCAACTGAAAAAGGAGACAGGCAGCAGCATCTTGCGGTTGTCATCCGCCTGTCAGGAGTAGTATTTACAGCTAATATCTCCCTATGTGGTAATATATATGAGTAAGACCTACCTTAAAGCTTGCCGCAAGATGTATCTTCGTCATTTCAAACCTACTTCCCAATTTTAGTACTTGGAGTTACATGGAACATCGCGTCGGTTGTTTAGGACAAATGAGCTTTAGTTATTGCCGGTATTCGTTTTATAAAATAAAAGTGAAAGAGTATTTGTCCTGAGCAGTTAATAACTTCAGATATATCACAGAATACCATCACCGACATTTGATCACGGCCCATGCTTTTCATAACTCGATAAATGTGCTCGAACCGCGGTCCGTGGTTCGGACGGTATGAGACACAAGTGGCGATGTACACAGAGACACGTTCGGGCGAGACGACCCCGGGCTCGCGGCCGGGCAGCGCGCTGTCCAACGCGGGAGTCGTGAGGCGGGCCACCTCTGCGCCGAGGAAGCCGCGCCCCGCTTCAATCGCCGGCACCGGGGTAAACACACCACGAGGTAAACTGTACTTTAATGTATTGTTTTAAAGTCTAATTTAGACCGTCACTTGATTTATGAATATCAAGATTTCTAAATTATACTCTATTGTCTGGGTTTTTAGGTCTATGTTTGATCGATCACTTTTTAAGTTTTATTTCGTTATACGATTTGGAGCAACCCAAAATGTGTAATTATTGTAAACGATCATTGTTTATTCATTAGCTTATAACATGTTCGCTAAACGCGCTTTGCTTTTTGTATATAACTTAATTTTATAAGTATTTTACCATCGTAATTTGGTGTATAAAAGTCGAATAATGTCTATATAAAATGCATGTAAAAGGCTCCTTAGTTTTTAATTACTTATTTTCTAACGCTATAAATTAATTACTTTCATAAGTATTAATACAGTTACTCGTGTCGTATTTACATATTTCATAAATGAGCAGATTACATGTTATGTGAAATTTTAGAACGTAATTAACAATTGGTTAACTATTATATCAGTGGTTTTGACCGAGACAGCTGATTGCGTAAGAACAAACATATCTAGTAGCATTAAGTGCTTAGAAAGCAAATGTACGTGTTCGCGACAAACGTGTGTGATGAAACGTGATAGGTAGTTGTATCTAACTTGTACGTTTTAAAGAAAAAAAGAGAAACACCTGAGATCACTGGTCTCAGAAAGAAACTTCTATTTAAATATGTTTAATATCTTTTGATGTTTTAGACTGCAAACTACTCGACATTGTGTTTTGGCTATGTTTGTATAAAGTTCACAAAGTGCATATAAACTAGTTTTGTTTAATAACTGCTATTTGACACCAGGTGGCGTCGACACGGGCGTGAACAGTGTCGCGACAACGCCTTCAGTGTCACGCGATGCTACCACAGTAGTGGCCGATGTGCCACGTCGGCCCACAACCGCTCGGAAACCACGCCCGCTATCACTGCACACCTCACCACGGCCTGGTGAGACATTGTTTAAACTAAAATTGCAATCAACGTGGGAAAAGGATTCGGTTTTCTAAGATCCGTGTATAAAAATAAACCCTTTCCACAAAACAGCAGTCAGAAAACTACCTCACGTCATCTCATGGACATTTTAAGAGACTACATAGGGCAACTGAAAAAGGAGACAGGCAGCAGCATCTTGCGGTTGTCATCCGCCTGTCAGGAGTAGTATTTACAGCTAATATCTCCCCTATGTGGTAATATATATGAGTAAGACCTATGTTCAGCAGTAGAGTTGTAATGGGTTCGAATGAAATGAAGACATGAAATGGTATAATTATAGATTCTAGCTAATGCTATATATTTTAAAAGGTACTTATGATTTTGTGCTTTACTATTGGTTGACTGGTAAAGGATGCAACCTACTAAATTTACTGGTAAAAAATAATCATATTAAACCTCAGGCGTGACAACGCATCTACATTTCATTAAAGTCACAGCATCCACTTATGATGAACTGTGTGCTGTTTGTCATCCTTCTATAAAAATACACTTTATTTTTACATGGGATCTTAGTAAAACCAACTATTTCTCACCTTTACATAACGAGTTTTAAAGCAAAAATAAATAAAATTATGATTGCTATTGCAGCTTCAATTTTGTCTGGTTTTTTATTCGGTAATGGTTTTATATGTCTAGTGCACTATTTGCTCTATTACTGTAGCGACCGCGAGCAGAAAGATTGCGAGAAGGATGACATGGTCGAAGTTATAGCATAATAACTTATACCGTAATGCACTTTGTTTTTTCTAGTATTGTCATGAGTAAACATGTTGGAAAAACATCACTGAAAATACTATTTATAACATTAAATAAAATATCCCACAGAATTGAAATAAAGAAGAACAAATCTTACAAACTAATTCTTCCATGTGCAAATTGAACCCAAACGCTTATCCTAAGCGCTACCGAATCGTTAAGCAAACATTTTATCAGTAACTAATTCTGGTTGAAAGATGAATAATAACTCGATGTTATTATTTATAACATTTGGTCTCATGAATGCACCTTGTATCTTTCAACTAAGTATAGAGCTCAAGTATTTCAGCTCGTTGTTTTGAAATCATTTATTTCATAGTACACATACGAGTCATCTATTATTAAACAAAAAATAATGTAAAAAAATAATGTAATTTTTTTATATCATATTATTTTTATTTTAACCTAACCAACATAAACCTTTGTTGTATAAAAATAATGATCTTGTAAATGTCCTTATAATGGTGGCATAAGATTACCCACTATCTCATATCATTACGTAAGAGAAGTCAGACTGAAACTGAAACAAGATCTTCTACCGTGTGGTTGCGGCATAAAGGAATCCATCTTCCCATTTCATACCGATGGTGTCTTAAGAGGCGACTATGAGAAATGCAAGAAAATCCTATGATTTCCGATAGATGGCGCTATCACAATTTCGTTTATACCAAGCTTAAAGTATATCGAAGGTGCGAGATGTTGTGTTTGACACTACGGTCGAGGCTAATCTTCCCTACAACAGGAAAGGCCCATGCCCAGCTGTAGACTTTTACGGGACAATTAATAAAAATCACTACACGATTAAATAAAATCATTTTTTTGTTTGTGTTATGCTTTTCATTTATAATTTAATTATTGTATTGTTAATTCATTCATTTCCACTTGGTATCCACGTTATAAGAACATCACAGTAGCTTTTGTCATTTATTATCGACTGCCAAACTTGTGGCTTTTTGTCCTACTCATGAAACTTCCCATCTTGAAGGAGCTTAGATAATTCTATTTTCGTTTATGGGCTCGAGGTTACCGTGGTGCTCTTCAGTTTCAGTGCAGTTTAGTTACTGTTATACTTTGTTTACAGCACCAGTGACAGCCCCTGGGGACGGCAAGCCGCCGCTGCATAGAAAACCAAAGCCATCCAAAGAACATGATAAGGTGAACATAATATTACGTATTACGGTATTCCTACAGGTATAACAGCGGGTTTTTTACTTTTACGAGTATTTGTCCCCAAATCTAACCTCAATTACGCAATATTAATAATATTCATCAATATATACAATAATATAAATACATAATATGATTTCATAGGGAACGTATAATAGATATGAATAAAATTAAGAGATTCGAACAATGTGTAGATTAATACATTGGAAGAGCTCCAGTATTTATCACAATTTATTTTTTCCTTGTCAGGGAACCTCGTTTTGAAATTTTTGTGGATTTAAGTGAAGAAACTTTAATAAAACAAAATATTTTTTTATGTTGACAAATAAAGATATTTTTTTATTAAGACTTGGCTTGGATGTTTGTCCTTTAAGCCATGTCTTCATTTCATTCGAGGTCTTCGTTTTAAGAGATTTTCTATTGTGTATTTGATGTATTTTTAAATAGGCAGAAAATATTTCATATTCTTCAAAAACACAGTCAAGCGGCGGGGTCATTATTTGTGATGGGTTCACTTTCAATTTCACTGTCACTGTCACACACTTCACTAGCTAATAAAAGCCGTTGAAAGTTAAATTGGCCGCATTCAAACAACAAGTGATGAATAGTTCCAACTTGATCACAATGTGGGCAAGAATTTCCATTTCATTTCAATATTTAACAGATTATATTTCTGGTGAACAAATCTAAAAAAAAATTCTACTATTTGCAGCGCGGCAAGTCACAATCGCCGGGACGTGCGTTGTCTCCAACGCCGCCGCGACATACTAGCGATGTTATGGAAAAGGTAAAGCTAACAAAATATTTTAATATTGATATAGTTTTTGCTGTTGCATAAAAATTGTTGTAGGAGAAATATTTCTAAAAATTAAGTAATTGGTATCATAGTTAAATATAAAGAAACAGTTTATTTTAAATAAAGAGACATGTATAATACAATCTATATATTATTCACAATATTGTACAAAACACTTTGGCTAACACGATGCCTGTTCTCAAAACAGAATGCCCAAGAATCATGATTCAGCCTCTTTTATAACATTCCCCTTCCGACTTCTCTTCAGTTGCGCACGTTCTATATGTAATGTTACATTTGATTTGTATTTTACCTTTGATCATCTGTATTCGCGAATTGTAAAATCGTTATAAAGTAGCTTTTTACAAGTAAGAGTGACAAACGTGAGTTACAGTCATTGATAGTAAGTGCATGCCGTGCCCCCATATATGTAGATATATGGGCACACAGCATGCACTTACTACTTCTTCTTACATATTATTCATTAGAAATCAAAATAATGATGCGTTATCACCACTTAGGACTAAAATGAAATGCCTCATTACCAGTGATATGATAATCTAGCTCTTGTCACTCACCATTCGAATCTTCTTTCATTTCTGGTCGAGCCGACTCATTCTCTACTTCTTATCATCACTCCATAAAATCCACTGCTCCCTCTAGATTTCACTAGCCCCTCCCGATTTTCCCGGTGTTGCCTTAATCGTCACGCTTGGCAGCCTTTGACACTGCTGCTATAGGTATTTTAAATTCCGTTTGGCGAATACTAGACGGTTCCATCTATCAGAAGAAAAAAAATCATAGCCTCTAATAGATAGCGGTATTTAATGTTAGCCAGATGCAAAATACATAGGCGGCGACAGGCGGCAGCTTAGAAGGTGCAATACGTCTGGTCCTCAGCTTGACAATTCGTCTTTGAAACGCGTTGAAAGATCAAAATAGTGGAAGAGGCCCTTGACCAGCTGTGGATTCTTAGGAAAAAAATAGTGTTATAGGCCAATGGTTCTTTAAACTTTAAGTAATGAGGGACCATTTAACCGATTTTTTATCTTGCCATGGACCACCTACTTTTAGATATAATATAATAGTCAATTTGATTTTAAGTTTGTTCTATAAATAAAACACATACAAAATGAATGTGGAAAGGGGTGTCATTGTGCGCCCCATATTTTAATGTAGCAATGTCCTCCTCTAGGCCGAAATTCGGCCACGGCGGCCAGCCTTAACGGAGACTAGCCATTGGTGCAGGACAGGATTATAGTGCACAAATGTATGCGCAAGCACAGGTGCACCCCCTATTCCCTCACTCTCATAGTCCGATGAGACGGTAAATTGACACGACTGGAGAGCGATCAGATGCAGGACTAACGGCTTTACGTGCTTTCCGAGGCACGAGGGCGAGACACTGCCTACTTCTTGACTCTGGGCAAAAATTTCGTGACGGAAAACATAATAACTGTTTTTTTGTACTGTATGTTAAAGAATTGTATGATGCCTTTGCGGACCACTTCAGGTACCTTTAACTACCACCGGTTAAGAAATACTGTTAAAGGCCATGTTTCAATGCTGCTGTGTTTCGTATAGTGAGTGTAGAGAATCGGGGACCCTTTGCACTGGTAACGAGGCATTCCATTTTAGTCCAGACATTACAACGCGTCTAAATTACAATTCTGAATCGAGCATGAATGTAGATGTCATTCACTTACCATCAGGCGTACAGTGTGCTCGCTTGTCACCCTTATTTTATAATAAAATAGATCTCTCATTTCTGAGACAGTTATGGGGCAGTTTATAACTGGATTGAAACTGACTATGATTTAAAGTTGCCCACGTAATTCCAGAGCGTGTCTTCCACGTCGTCGGACAAGAGGCAGGTGAGCGCGGTGGAGGTGACCCAAAAGCTCGAGGCGCTGCAGATTGGTGGCCACGAGCACGCACAACACCAAATCCTAGACGATAAGGTCATTTGGATACAGTCTTCAATATCCTTACTATCTTACTAATATTTTTACTAATTTTTAATGTGGTAGAGCTATGCTGCAGCTATATTATGGTTGTAACACCAATGGGTCGGCTCGGCTGGGGAAGGACCACGTTCTCATGAATACCAGTGTATGGTGAGTGTGGAGAACCGGAGACCATTTTTGTGTAGTGGCGGCATTAAAAAATCCGCTACCCCATACCTCCCGTAGGTGTCGTAAGAAACATGAGACGGGCAGCAGCTTCCTAATAGCAACCCAATAATAATAAAAAACTGCGGTTGCTAACTACCTAACTAACCCCTGGTAGCAACAATGGCAAATATCCACCCTATGTAACAGAGGTAGAGCCACGCGGCAGCTTTTGCTGTTGCATGTATGGACTGGCCCGAGCCGGGGTGGTACCACAACCTCACAAAATACCGGCGTGAAGTGGAAGTTCTGCTTCTGCTTTTCTTCTGGTGAGTGCTGGTGGCCGGAGGCCCAATTCCCCCCCGTCATGAACATGGTAGCGGAATTAAATGTAAAACTACCCCAGGAGCTACTCCCAGCACCCCTGAAGAATCCCTCGCTGAGCATCCACGACCAAGCTACTCCATCCCTGAGCGTGGGTGCTCAGACTGCCCCGCGTTTGGGGGGGGGGGCAAATTCCGCTCAAGATAATAACTGCTCTAGGCAAGCTGAGCAACAAAACCAAGGCGATCCCTGCCACCCTATCCGTGAATTACTGCAACATCAGGAGACTTCACTCGAACCTAAACGCCGTCCACTACCATCTCGAGACAGCGAAGACGGCCTTGCTCTTTCTGACCGAGACGCAGGTGTCCTCTCCGGCTGATACTTCTCTCCTACCCGGGGTACAAATTGGAACACTCCTTTTTGCCTCCGGCTGGAGTTTGCGTATACGTCAGAGAGGACATCTGTTCTCGACGCCTCGGCAGTCTTGAAGGTTCGGACCTGTCCATCCATTGGCTAAGCGTAGACAGCGACGAATATCCGCGTGTCTATGAGTGCCTCTATAGGTCCCATAGCGGTAATGCCAAAACAGATCGACTCATCGACCACGTCCAAATGGCTACGGATTCCTTGCTACAGCATTCCATCCGCAGAGATCGTGATCCTCGGCGATTTTAACGCCCACCACGCCGAAAGGGTCGGTTAACGTTTAACAGATGATGCAGAGAGATCTGTTCATGATTTTGCCTTGGCAGGTCTCACACAACTGGTTACTTTGCCTACGTGGATTCCAGATGTGCAGGCTGCCGCCATGTTTAGCACTATAGGTCGGCCGATCGGGGTAGGGTGCGGTCTTTCTTTGCATCCTAGCCTTGGGGGCGAGTTTGCTTCTCGCCAGACGATCGTTGTGTTGCTAACTCTGTCGCTGATGTGGTACTTCAGGGTATGGAACTTTTTATTCCTTCCTCTGTAGTGCCCATCGGAGGCAGATCTCAGTCATCGTTTAGTCGCTCCTGTAAAATAGCATCACGCTGCAAGCAGGATTGCTACCGAGCCTGGGCTTATGCATCAACGTCCCGGGATGTAAACACCAGCGCCCTTAAAAAGAAGTATAATTCCGCCTCTAGGTCCTTCAAAAGAGTCATTGCCAAGGCAAAGTCTAAGAAAACTAAAGAAAACTTGTTCGCCTTCCTTCGGGAACCCGTGCATTCTGGTCTGTCGCCAAGGCTGTCCAAGGGAACTTCTGTCAGCCATCTCGTCCTTCTCTGCACAGGGAGGACGACTCACTGGTCTATGCCGCAAAGGAGAAAGCCGATCTTTCTTTAAGTCCAACTCGACTCTCGATGACGGGGGGAGCACACCGCCGCCATCTTGAGGTGTGAGTGCTCCATGCCAGATGTGCGGTTCTCACAGCGCTCGGTTCGCAAAGCACTCCTCTCCCTGGACATCCACAAGTCGAGTGGGCCTGACAGAATCCCCCAATTGTGCTGAGGACGTGTGCTCCAGAGTTGGCAGCGGTTTTAACGCATCTTTTCCGGTACTCCTACTCCCTAGGCGTAGTCCAGAAATCATGGAAGACGGCTTTCGTCCACCTGATCCCTAAAATAGGCGACCGCTCAGACCCGTCTGACTACAGGCCTATCGCCATCACCTCCTTGTTCTCCAAAATTATAAACTGCCAGCTCATGCGGTACCTTGAGTATTACCAGCTGATTAGTGACCGCCAATACGGTTTTCGTCGGGGTCGATCAGCTGGTGGCCTTCTGGTCTACCTGACTCATAGATGAACGGAGGCAGTAGAGTCCAAGGGTGAGGCATTGGCCGTTAGTTTGGACATTGCGAAGGCTTTCGATCGGGTTTGGCACAAAGCGCTTCTTTCGAAAGTTCCTTACTATGGGCTTCCCGAGAAATTGTGCAATTGGATCACCAGCTTTCTTGCAGATCGGAGCATCAAGGTCGATGTAAATGGAGCATGCTCCGATTACAAGCCTATCAATACTGGTGTTCTACAAAGCTGCGTGCTATCACCAACGCTGTTTCTTCTGCATATCAATGATATGTTGCGAAGCGGTAACATTCATTGCTATGCGGATGACAGCACTGGTGATGCTCTACACACCGGCCGTGCCAATATTTAGCGGGAAAACGTCGCCGAGTACCGGAACAAACTTGTGTCTGAAGTCGAGTCTTTGCTGAACAAAGTCTCGGATTGGGGGCGACTAAATCTAGTCCAGTTCAATCCCCAGAAGACACAAGTTTGCGCGTTTACCGCTAAAAAGAACCCATTTTTCGTATCTCCTCAGTTTCAAGGCACTCCCCTTGTTGCCTCAGCCAGTATCGGAATCCTCGGCGTCGACATATCGAATGACGTGCAGTTTCGTGGTCACTTGGAAGAGAAGGCCGAATTGGCCTCTATAAAGCGTGCTCAGCAGAGCAGGACAGTATTTCATGCCGGCATACCGCCTGCAAATTTACAAGGCGCAGGTTCGGCCTCACATGGAATACTGTTCCCATCTCTGGGCTGTGTCTCCCCAGTGCCAGCTCCTTCCACTTGACCGCATCCCATGCAGAGCGGCTCGAATCGTCGACGACCGAGTCCTCTCCGATCGGCTAGATTCATTGGCGCTGCGAAGAGATGTTGCATCCCTTTGCATTTTCTTTCGCATCTACCACAGGGCGTGCTCTGAGGAATTGTTCAGATTAATCTAAGCCGCCAAATTACACGAACGCACATCGCGGCAAAACTCCCGATACCATCCACACCATCTGCTTGGCGGTCCACCACTGCATATTTTACTAGGAGTTTTCTTCCACGTACGACCTCTGTGGAATAGTTTTCCACCGGCGATTTTTCCGGACCGATACGACTAGGGACCTTCAAGAAAAGAGCTTACTCCTTTCTCAAAGGCCGGCGACGCACCTGCAACTCTCCTGGTGTTGCAGTTGTTCATGGGTGGCGGTAGTTACTTACTATCAGGTGAGTCGCATGCTCGTTTGCCCCTCTTCAATAAAAAAAGAGACAATCTATGGGGGAGGCATATTATGTTCAGCAGTGAACTTTTGATGGGCTCGACTCCAATCATTCGTGCTTTAGCTAAGTATTATGGCTAAAGCACGAATGGGTTGTCTCAACTGTGTAACGACCACGTTCTCGCAGAACGCCAGCATGAAATAGCAGCTTAATACTTGCTTAATGTTTCGTATGGTGAGTGAGAACCCTTTTTACTGGAAACCAGGCGTTTCATCTTAGTCTTTAGGGGTGACGTTTATCAGCATTTTCATTCTTAATTGATGATAGATGTAGGTGTCTATGACAGCATCTATTTATTATCAGATGGACTGTGTGCGCGTTTGTCACCCTTTTATAATAAATTGGCCTAAATGGTCCTCAGCTGCGCATAGGATATTATGATATGTACAAAAAAAATATTTTATTTTTTGGATTTTGGAGTTTTATGAGAACTTACAGATAGTTACAAAAAAAAGTATCTAGGCAATGTCATGGTGATGAGTATAATTTTATTCTATCGGTGTTGCAAGAGTCTCATTTTTGGAGACCGAAAATTATTACTAATCGTGAGAATGCTTCATGCATCCATGTGATATGGTTACTAAATTAATGATTATAATAAAAAAAGTCTAAATAAAAAAGACAGTGAATTAAACGACAATAATCTGATATTCTTGCAGGTAAACGAAAACAAAGAGAATGTAGAAAGTAAGCCGGAATCGAAGCCCGAACACATAGTAGAAGATAATAATAGGCAAGAAAAATCTGTAGAAGTACAGAAGCCAGTCGAAAATAAAGAAGAAAAACGCGAAGACAAGAAAGAATTGTCGCAGGAAAGAAAAGAAGAGAAACGGGAGGAAAAGAAGGAGTCCTCGCAGGAGAAAACCGAAGAAAATGAGATGACGGGTAAGTCAAACAGCATTTGTTGTTGAAAACAGGCCACTGTCAGGCCTGTCTCACTCCACGCTTAAGGCATAAAAATAAACCTACGCTGCGCGGCCCCTGCACGGGGCTAATGCCGTGATCTTGTCACGCGCGCGCTCGATTTGACGCGCACCATAAACCGCGTATCGATTATGCGCTCCAAGAGGTCGAACATTGGCGCGCGCTCCAGCCGCGCTAAATGGATACCGCCTTGGAACGCGCGCCAAATTGGTCGTTGGAACGCTCAAACGTGGACCGGGCCGCTCCATCTGGTGTCGGTTTTTTACCGCGTATCAAAGTAGTTTAAGTTTAGGCGCGCGCGCCAGTTGGGACGCTTGTTGTCATTACCGACATCCATGTTGAACGGTTAAACACTGGAGCGGCTACCGCGCGCGCTAGGAGCGCTTAGTTGATACACTTGGAACATTTGGAACGCGAAAATAGCCTACCGATTGTTGCGGCGCGCGTATTAAATCAAAATGCACTTACGCACGCGGGAATCTGTATCACTTAGCCCGTTACGCGCCTTTGTTAAGGCCGTTCCTTCTGTAGGGTTAGGTGTGAGAAAACAAATTGAATCGTTTGGTATTAGTTCGTAGTAGAATACACCGAGGTGTTATGCAATGTATTAGTAATTTGCTGATAATAAGAACATTATTGTTAAATGTGAGATAGGTTAAATGTATTATTAAAGGTATTAACCTACTACTACTAGCCAATGATACTTTATTACTATTACATGCTGTGTGATGCCAGTAGAGTAGATAGCATCACCCCATGCCTGCCTGTGAGTGTCGTAAAAGGCGACTAAGGGAATCTAAAGAATTACTGATTATCTAGTAATCTGTCCACCAATCCGCATTGGGACGCGTGGTGGACTACTGCCCAAACTGCTCCGTATAAGGGGAGCCCTATATCCCAGCAGTGGATCAATATTTAGGCTGATGATGATGATGATGTTACGTTTTTTTAATTAAAATTGACAACAGTTTTAGATTACTTAAGTATATAGTTTGTACATGAAAAAATGGTCGTAGAATCGTAGGTTATAAGACTTGTAACATTATTACATATAAAAAATCGAAAACTGTGAAGCTGTGGTCGGGTCGCTAATCAAATAATAAATCTGTAACTATGACGTCAGTAACTAGGTACCTAATTATCTAGATCTACCTATAAATAATAGTATCTCTATCTATTTATCTATCTATTTAGTATTTCTAATCATAAATTTAATTTATACCTTTAATGATCATTTACTGATTACTAAGTATTTATTTAATGTATACCTAATATGTACCTGTTACTTTGTATTTATTACCCTCTATATATATTTATACAATTTGTCTATATTTCTGTCATTTTTAATATATATATATATATATGTCGGAGCGTCTATAAAATACCGGTTGGATCGAGGTGGAATCGAGGGTATATCGAGAGATATCGAGAAACCCCCACTCGTTTGTGCAGTATAAAATTCACTGTAGGCGCCGTGTGGGGGAGATTCCGCTTAAGTCATTCTACGAGTAAAGTAATTCTACAAGTGCTAAGATAGTGTCGTGGTTCCTCTGCCTCTCAGCAACATCATCCTCCTTGCCTGCACTGGAAGAATTACTACAACGAACAGAACCACGACACTATCTTAGCACTTGTAGAATTACTTTACTCGTAGAATGACTTAAGCGGAATCTCCCCCACACGGCGCCTACAGTGAATTTTATACTGCACAAACGAGTGGGGGTTTCTCGATATCTCTCGATATACCCTCGATTCCACCTCGATCCAACCGGTATTTTATAGACGCTCCGACATATATATATATATATATTAAAAATGACAGAAATATAGACAAATTGTATAAATATATATAGAGGGTAATAAATACAAAGTAACAGGTACATATTAGGTATACATTAAATAAATACTTAGTAATCAGTAAATGATCATTAAAGGTATAAATTAAATTTATGATTAGAAATACTAAATAGATAGATAAATAGATAGAGATACTATTATTTATAGGTAGATCTAGATAATTAGGTACCTAGTTACTGACGTCATAGTTACAGATTTATTATTTGATTAGCGACCCGACCACAGCTTCACAGTTTTCGATTTTTTATATGTAATAATGTTACAAGTCTTATAACCTACGATTCTACGACCATTTTTTCATGTACAAACTATATACTTAAGTAATCTAAAACTGTTGTCAACTTTAATTAAAAAAACGTAACATCATCATCATCATCAGCCTAAATATTGATCCACTGCTGGGATATAGGGCTCCCCTTATACGGAGCAGTTTGGGCAGTAGTCCACCACGCGTCCCAATGCGGATTGGTGGACAGAGTACTAGATAATCAGTAATTCTTTAGATTCCCTTAGTCGCCTTTTACGACACTCACAGGCAGGCATGGGGTGATGCTATCTACTCTACTGGCATCACACAGCATGTAATAGTAATAAAGTATCATTGGCTAGTAGTAGTAGGTTAATACCTTTAATAATACATTTAACCTATCGCTCATTTAACAATAATGTTCTTATTATCAGCAAATTACTAATACATTGCATAACACCTCGGTGTATTCTACTACGAACTAATACCAAACGATTCAATTTGTTTTCTCACACCTAACCCTACAGAAGGAACGGCCTTAACAAAGGCGCGTAACGGGCTAAGTGATACAGATTCCCGCGTGCGTAAGTGCATTTTGATTTAATACGCGCGTCGCAACAATCGGTAGGCTATTTTAAAGAAGAACGCATCAGATGCGTGCAAAGTATTATGAACATTAGCAACGTTGTAACTAGGTTTAAACTCGCAAGTTTGCTATCAGAGAGTGATTCTTCTGTACTTGTACTATTATCTATTCTATGCCACTGTTGGATATGTGCCCGTCACATATCTCTACCCAACGGTGAATGTACTACATCATGCCTTACACCTTTAACATTGGTCCCCGTCATCGGTGACAGATGGTCCGTCTAATTTGAGGCTGGCAGGTCGTGACGATTATGGCAAATCTGCTGTATTTTTGGAGATCCATATTCAAGTGTGGACTGTTATGGGCTATTGAGGTATCCTACCTTCCCGCCTTCCATCTGTGATATTTATAAGTTTGAGGTATCATTAAATCACTAAAAATTATATAAAACTAAAATGAATTTTGCAGCATCAATGACCGCCCGTCGCATCACAACGGAGGAAGAAGCAAAGGCTGCGCTGGCTGAGAGGAGACGACGAGCTCGTGAAGAGTTGGAGCGGCAAGCGGAACTCGAGAGACAGAGGTGGATTATTGCTTATTTTTATAACTCGCCTCTTATTCATCGCACCACTGGACATAGGCGTTCCCATAAAATTGCTACAAATCCTAAGTCATTTTACATCTATAGACTTCTTGCAAGAGATTCAAATACGACTAGCCTCTTTTACATCATCTTCATTGACCCTTTACTGTGGGATATGACTCTCTTAACTCTTTTTTTATAACTGAAAAAAAAAGTGACAAACGAACTTACAGTTCATCTGATGGTAAACTACTTCAGTTTCAGTATACAATTGTAAACAATTTTAAACAACGAAGGCTACAGATGCGTTGTCACCTCTGATGACTAAGATGGAATGCTTCACAGCCTATAATGCCGCGTCCGCACGTTTGGCAAACCTCAACAAGCTGTCACAAATTCAGACGTGTGGATTGCGTAAGTTTGCAAGCGCTTGTAGCCAATTCGATTGTCGGTTTTTTGTCACAAATCTAAGGGAATTTGCCGCAAGCGCTTGCGACGCGTTCACACGTTTGTGCGCACTCAGGCTCGTTTGTGCACTGGTAGCGAAAATAACTACCTATAATAATATAATTTCATAATTACCTGGTACGGTTTTTATGAATTTTTAACGTCCACCATCTTCTTTGTCGTATTTTTCATTTTCTTTCACTTGTTTTCTTGTATTTATAATAAAAATAACTTAAGCCAAATGTTATGACCGACACAACAATTTCGATGTCCCTCATGCTTGCCTCTTCAGAACAAACTAACACACTCGCAAGCGGGTGGATGGCGACGTTTGAAGACGTATCAAGTCAAACGTTTGTAGAGATTTGGAGTTTGCGGCCAGTGCCAAGCGTGCGGACGCGCCATAATAATACTGGTTCCCTGTAAATATACAGAAATAGGTAAGAATGTGGTACCTACCTAGAAGGGTTCCTAGGTAGAAAACCATTTCCACCTACTAATAGACCGCCCGTATTGTTAACCGAGTCTTGCAAGTCATCTTTCTAGATCAGGGGTTCCTAAACCTTTAAGGTAATGTAACATTCACCAAATTCATTTTATTCTATGGAAACCCACATCTAATGATTAGGTAAAAATTAAAGACAGTGCAATTTAAATCAGAACAAAAAGTTTAATTAGAAATATTTTTGAAAAGTGAAATTATGAAAACATATTGTTTTGTCTGTTTTATTAATAATTGCTTTATAGTTGGGTATTATGTCCGCCAGTTGTATGTGCATGTCTGGGGTAGCATCCAATCTAGAGCTGATATTTGTTTTCTGTAATGTAATGTCCTAACACCAACTCAAAACTCGCAACCGCAGGCGGAAGATGCAACCCGCCACACCGCGCACCCGCGCAAGAGAATTGTCCCGAATTCTTGCTAACTACCTACGTACTTACATAACAGTAACTAACTGTGGAATTACTTAAAAATCAAAAATAAATAATTTCGTGGAACTCTGGTGACTTTACTACGGAACCCTTAGGTTTCGCGGAACCCATTTTAGGAATATCTGTTCTAGATATTTAGGTATACAATAAGGCTCAGGCAGTAGACAGAAAATCAACCCGGAAAAAATTACTGCCAACAGGCAGGCAGGTTAGTGAGTGCAGAGCTTTTTTTTAGTCTAGCAGAGGATTTCTACGTTTTTATTTTTTAACTGACTATTAAAAGATTTATTCCTAAAAGCAATTTACTTTTAAGACTACAGCGTGAGGCGGAAGAAGAGGCTGAGAGGCAGCGACAGGAGGAGGAGAGGCAGCGGCGCGAGGAGGAGGAGGCGCGCGAGCTGGCGGCGCTGCAGCGCAGGCTCGAGGACGAGAAGCTCAGGAAGGCCATCGAGGTAAATGTCTGCGGCTATTTTAATACATACATACATATACAGGATTGTTTTTCAAAGAGTAGATAAATTTTAAACTTGAGTTCTAATTATTAAACAATTATATACCGTTATTGGCGTGTAGTGGTGGGTGAGAATATCCACTACCCCATATCTTCCCGTGGTTGTCGTAAGAGGCGACAGAGGTAAAGTGAGGCAGAAAATTTGCAGCAGCATCTTCCTGATAACAGCAAATTACAATAAAAAACTGCAGTCGCCAACCCGCTCGCCAAGCGTGGCAACCCCCCATGACAAGAGTTACAAAATACCGACCACCAGTCCCCGGCGGGCCCGTTATTCCTGGCTACGGTGGCGATCATGGTAACGGTGGGGCAGGGGGGGGCTAAAAATCTCGGTGGAGATTCGTTTGCCACCTATGAGGACTCAGCCTGGCAACATAACGCACACACCCTGAGGACTGACGAGAAGATCCTAGAGCTGAAAGAAGAGATAGACAAGTTGCGCTGGGACATTATAATATTATCTTAGATTCGAAGAGAGGGGAAGGACAAGGTAATCCACGAATCCGGCAACTTGTTCTATCACCGGGAGGGCGACCATCTGTCCCAAGGAGGTGTCGAATTTATCGTCCGATAGTCTCTCAACGTTGTAAAGATTGGAAGTGTGGCGACGAGGGTTACGTACCTTATACTCAGAATCACCAAACGGTATTCGCTGAAGGTCATACAGGCTTACGCACCAACTTCGGCACATCCCGATGAGGAGGTGGAGGAAATGTATGAGGATATCTCTAAAGCCATGCATTCCTCCAAAACCCACTATACGATGTTAATGGGAGACTTCAACGCAAAACTAGGCACAAGAGAGAACGGCGAGCTGAAGGTAGGGAAATTTCGAATAGGGCAACGGAACCCAAGGGGCGGGGCCAGCAGCTGGCCGACTTCATGGAGAAAGAGGGACTTTTTATGATGAACTCTTTCTCCCAGAAGCGGCCCCACAGGAAGTGGACCTGGTCGAGCCCAGACGGTTCGACAAAAAATGATATTGACTTCATTATGACGACTAGACGGCAACTGTTCAGTGATGTCTCAGTGATCGCAAGGGTGAAGGGTAGTTAGAGACACATTGAACCTAAACGTTAAGTTGGAGAGGTCTCGTCTAATGAAGTCAACGCTCCGTCCCCCTCATGCTTTCAGCTTGAGTTACAAAACTGTTTTCAGTGCCTAACAGACAGCTCGTGAAAACTGTCCATGCGGTCAGACCTCAGTTCTGCAAGACCCGTCGCAGAAGAATACTAAAACTCCACGATCACACTCTTAATCTCATGGCCGTTAGACGCGAAATGAAGCTGCAGTCTTCAGCAGATTTGACAGCATACAGGCAACTGAACAGATAGATCTCCAAATGCATGCGGCGGGACTTGCGCAACTTTAATACTGCTCGTATTGAAGATTGAGCGGAACCAGGGCTCCAAAGTCTTTGCCAGAGATCTGTCTCCCAGAAAGAGACAACTGTCGAAGCTGAAGACTGAACGTGGCAGCATCGTTTCCGGGATACATGAGATTTTGAGTGAGATTGAGAGGTTCTATGGGCAGCTGTACACGTCATCGTTAGAGCCACACGCAAGCGTGAGTAACGATCCAAGAGCAAGTCTTATCCGACACTATTCCGATGATATCCCGGACTTCAGTCTGAGTGAGATTAGAATGGCTCACCAGCACCTTAAAAAACGGCAAGTCCCCGGGCGAGGATGGAATTACAACGGAGCTTCTGAAAGCGGGTGGAAAACCGGTACTTAAAGTCCTTCAGAAGCTCTTTAATTCCGTCCTCCATGGTGGCACTACTCCGGAGACGTGGAGCAGAAGTGCAGTGGTCTTGTTCTTCAAAGACGACAACGCTTTCTTGAAGAACTACAGTCCGATTGCCGCGTCTACGTGCTGTTTTCGAGATTCATTACTGTCTCGCACGCAAACTCGACTACTTCCATCCTACCGAATAAGCCGGTTTCCGAAAAGGCTTTAGCACCGTAGACCACATACATACCCTTCGGCGAGTTGTAAAGAAGTCCGAGGAGTACAGTTTGCCACTATATCTTTCGTATGTGGACTATGAGAAAGCCTTTGCTTCCGTCGAAATAACAAGGGCAGAAAAATAGTTGACAAAAATTATTGCGTCTAGAAATAACTTATATATAAAATTAATTTTATTATTTTTCTATGATTTTCCAAATAAAAATGTATTTTAATTAAAGCCACAGAAAAAAACAAACATTTTTGGGAATATCAAATGACTTTAATCATTTTACTCTATATTCATACTATTTTCGTATACACTTTGTAAGACTACCAACACAACACACAAACACAAAATATTTTTATATTAAGTTATTATTAGTAATAACTATACTATCAGTAATAAGTAATAAAAATAAAAGTGATATGGTTGAAAATAAGTTTCTTACAAAGAACTTCCTACAATAATACATTATCTCTATCATAGTACTATGTAACAACTCCATTTAATGTTATGGCAGCACTAGCTAAAACAATATGTCACTGTTTTTTTTTTAACTGGCTTTACGGCTCGGGGTTCTAGCCCTTCTGAGAATGTCACTGTATGACACAAAGGCCCTGGAGCCATGCCAGAAATATACATTTATAGTATGCAAATATATAATAGAGATACAATAATCTAAAAACTCTCAATTATGTAGGTAGGTACATTATGTTGAGAATGTATTAAGCCAACATCAAACAACCACGACGCATGACTTTTTCCAAGTGACATAAGAGATAACCTAAAACGGTTCAAATCCAAATATCCTTTTTTTGACGCCTTCTCAGGACATAATTCTTCGACAAAGTTATTCAGGGACTGACGCTTAACATTTTAAGATATTTTTGATATATAGACGCTACCATTCCTTCTCAACTAATTTTATGTATGAAAGTCTGCCATTGTTCTTTGGGCGTTGCTTCAGTCCCTTCAGTGGTGCCAAGTTGACTGTCGGTATATCGAAGTGCTGAAGTGTTGGTACAATAGAGCTACGATGGCTATCCGAGTACAGAACCAGAGTACGAAACCTATCCAACTGCAGAGAGGTGTAAGACAGGGTGACGTTATATCCCCAAAATTCTTCACCGCTGCATTGGAAGACGTTTTCAAGCTATGGACTGGATAGAATACGGTATTAACGTCAATGGCGAGTGCATCACATCACCTTCGATATGCCGACGATATAGTCCTTATGGAAGAATTACTGGAAGACCTAAGCACTATGCTCAATGACCTTAATAGTATCTCCCAACGGATAGGTCTTAAGATGAACATGGACAAAACAAAGATCATGTGTAACGTCCATGTCACACCTATGCTGGCAGTTGTTGGAGCAATAAGCTCGAAGTTGTTGTCGAGTATGTTTACCTGGGACTAATAGTCCGACTAGGTAAGTCTGACTTCGACCGAGAGATCAATGGACGGATTCAACTCGGCTGGACAGCGTTCGGGAGATTACGACACATCTTCTAGTCAGGCATACCTCAAAACCTCAAAACTAGATTATTCAACCAGTGCGTATTGTCAGTGATAACCTATGGATCTGAGACATGGTCCTTCACTGCTGGCCGTATGAGGAAGCTCAAGGTTGCTCAGCGAGCTATGGAGAGGGCTATGCTCGGCGTTTCTCTGCGTGATATACTTAAAAACGAGAATATCCGCAGTAGAACCAGATTAACCGAAATAGCGCTACGGATTAGTAAGCTGAAGTGGCAAAGGGCCGGCCATACAGCTCGAAGAACCGACAACCGTTGGGGAAGAAAGGTTCTCGAGTGGCAGCCTCGTACCGGCAGGTGAAGTGTCGGGCGTTCCGCCACTAGATGCAGTGACGACCTGGTAAGACATGCAGGAAGTCAATGGATGCAGGTGGCTCGGGACCGTGCTTTGTGGCATTCCTTGGGGGAGGCCTATGTTCAGCAGTGGACTTGTGAACGGCAATAATGATGATGTGGATGATAATATGATGTAATATGATGATGATGATTACTTAATTGAAAGGTACAAGGTGCATTCATGAGACCAAATGTCATAAATCACATTGAGTTATCAACCATTTTCCAACAAGAATCAGTTACTGATAAAAAGTTTGCTTGACGGTTCGGTAGCGCTTAGGATAAGCGTTTCTACTTTAATTTGAAATTTACCAAATTGAATGTGATTTTTAGGCAACGACGTTTTTGCCTACCGATTAACCCTTACGAATGTGTACGTGCGCAGTAAAATCAGTTAAAATAATGCATTACTACGCATTTTGAATTTAAAAGATAAAAAGGACCGAATTATTGAGATTTTTAATTAATTTTTCCACACCATTTGCTATATTACTTATTCTTAACCTTCTCTACAAATTTGGCCGGTTATTGCAAAATAACCCTGTATAGTTGTTTATTTATATTTTACAAACACACACATCCTAAGTTCTACTTAAAATTCAAAAGAGGAAAGAAGGATAGATGTGCCACCGAATTAGAAAAGTAAAGCAAAGGTTATTAGCATACAGCCTTATAGTAAGTTGTACATCTATACATATAAATAAAGTTGAATTATCTGTCTGTGATATTGAAATAACTGCCTTTATGGAGCTTAGATGGTTATTTGTATGCCGTGAAAACATACATAACCATTTTTTAATACCGTACCATATTTTACGCAGTTTATGGCGTTTAATTTTTCTGATTTAAATTTCTGATGTTACGGGTGCTTTACAGGATCTGGTTCTGTATGATCCTGTCAGGTATGGTCCTGTAACGTCAGGAATTAAAATAAATTAAATTGCGATTAAATTCGTATAATTGGTTTATTGAATGTATATTTCTCTAAATATAAACAATCATTTTGATGTTACATTTTAATTTCCCAATACAATATTTACAATAATGTTTTATACTGTGGTATACAACATGTTATAAAAATCCTGTGGTTCCCGTTAAGTGGTTTTATAACTTAGCATTAGCCGAGGGCTAAACTGCTCTTATTATAATAGGACTTTACCTATGAAATTGCCGTTCTGCAGTACTGGCAATTTCGAATTAATTTTATTTTAAAAACATGAAATTCATTTTTCAAAATTAGTCGTTTGTTTATTAATTAGCGTTTAACGTCTTATACACTCTATCTTGACGTACGTCCCTCCAAGGTCATGCACGACGCACGATGCAAAACGACTATGAATAGGTCAAGTTGCGTACGGTCAAGTCTACTCATTGTCGTACGCAACTTGACTTGATTTGTTAATCACAGTGGTTTAAACAATCTATATACAATATGTATTCTATTCTATTCTATCTACGGCCACTGTGAGGTCTCTGAAACGGCCGCTACAGCATTTTTTCAAAGCGAGCCGCTGCGCGGCGCGCGCACCCCCAGGTTTTTCTGTGAATAACCCCTCAACAGTATTTTTCAAGATGGCGTATCATATCTTATATTTTGCAACCATTGCGGCTATATTTTACTGCCAAGGAGAAATAATTTACTTAATTTGTGTTATCTTTAAATATATTATGGTTATAATTATGGTTATATTATGGTTTATACAATAAAGTATAATAAAAATGTTTTTCTTATCTAAATTTACATATTATTATAACATTAGTGCTAAAAGCGAAGTATAATAGTAATTCCAATAATTTTTATCTAGATACAGTTATTCTCAGAACGTTCAAATTTAAAAATAAAAGAAATAATAATGAAAATAATTTTAATAATGTGCTGGCAGTTTATGAAAATTCCATATCTCTTCTTGAATACCTAATAATATTTAATATGTTCATATTTAATTTATATTATAAAATATTTAAAAAAATCATTTTTCGAAGTTATTTAACGAGAAAAATTATTAGTTCCGCTACGTAGATGACGATGTTTTGACGAGTTCTAACAGTTTCTAAAATTATATTGAGATCAAATATACATTGTTCATTAATTCATTACGATCTATCAAAGTCAACTACTGAACATAGACCTATCCAACGGATAACCTCATAAGGGGGTATTTGTCATAGTTTCCACTTTTGCTAGGCGGGTTGGCAACCGCAGTTTTTTACTTTGGATCTAGTTGTTGTTAGGAAGATGTTGTCGCCCATCTCGGTTGCCCTCTGCCACCTTTTATCACACCCACGGGATGATTTGGAGTAGTGAATATTCTTTCACCGCCAATACACATTGTTATTGAATACTTATGTTATAAATTTCCACTTTATTACTAATTAGAGGTCTGGGAAAAATATTTAAAAAGGTTGTTTCAAGCATAAAATGTCGATACTTTATCGAATAACAACATGTATAAAGAATATGTAACAGAAATTATTTTTTAAATAGATCCATATTAAAAGAATGTAATAAACAAAATAAAATTATTATAAAATAAGCGGCGTTTCGCGCGCTCCTCAAACTCAAACCCGTCACCCGCTTATCATCGTAGGACTTAAGTATAAAGGAAAAACCCTAAAATTGACACGCACTTCGAGTGATTTCAAAGGTAGCGTCCAATATATGCGGACTGACTTATTTTGAGCCCGTTTTTTTCTGCCTACCTAATATTCAGTAGTTATTAAAAACATGGAAAGTTAAACATGGTAGGTTTAAGTTTTTAGTTAGAACGGACCTGCAGTCATCTCGAAAAGTGAAACGGTACTGAATTTTTTACATGCGTGTTATCTAATATAAAGCGAACTACGGTAGGCTAACTGCTTCATACTAAAATGTATGGGCAGCGGTGAACGATTTCTGCAAAAAAATTTAATGATGCTTATTTAGGCTTAGATTATTGCTTTTTGGTTGGAATTAGTAAAAAAAAGTTAATGGTGAATGTATTATCTATACTTTCATCTCACGTTTTAACCATAAATATTTTCTAAAATAATAACGAAATAGCCTAGAGTGTTCAATTAAAAAAGCTTGTTTTAGGTGTTTTACCATCGTTGACGATTTTTTTTTCTCGAAAATGAAGATTTTTTTATCAATATCACGCGATGAAAGTGAAGACTCATCTATTAACTAATTGAGATTTTTTTGTGGTGTCATTCAATGAAGTAAGTCCTTTAATATTTTTAAAATCGTAACTGCCTATTTGCGTGTTTCTTAAGGACCGGCCTTTTAAAAATTTGCATGACCATAGACAATACAATAATTAAATAACTTCATTCTAGTATTCTGATCAGAATCAACAGTATAAAATAAAATAATTATCAGTGTCATCACAGCTCATGATCAATGCGTGTTGAGTTTTTTTTTTAACTCTTATACTATTGAAAATAATACCCTGATTAGTAGCGTGAGGGGTACTGCGCAGTTGTACTGTTAAAGTGTGGGATTGAAAATGGCGTCGCCTCTATTCATCTCTCGCACACTGTCGCTATCTATACTCAATCATACAGTCTTTACCGACGAGTATCGGTAAAGACTGTAAAAAAATACGTTGCGATATGCGTTTTTCGGTACATTCTATAACTTCAGTCCTACTTGTCATTGGAATCAATGATGACATAATATTCCCATAAAGTACAAAAAATTTAGTCCCGTTTTATTAATTTCTGATCTGCGGCGCGTTCTGAGAGTTGCATTCATAATTACATATTGTTAATTTTGTTTGTTAATATTTTTGTATAAAATATTTATATGCCATTGAGATATTAGTAACCATTTTTTAAATTTTTGTTTGTCTGTCTGTCCGAGCTAATCTTTGTAATGGCTGAACCGATTATAATAAAACTTTATGAAATAGAAAGGAATACCAGGAGTTCTCTAGTCTAAATTTTATCCGAAAATATAGAAATTTTATTAAAAAAAATATTTCAATAAAATCTCATAATCTTAAGTCTAAATAACGTCACATTAAAATAGATTCCACCCAAGAGAAGGGAAAGCGTATCGCTAATTATAAATGTATTTTTTTAAATTATATACCTACTTGTGTATAAAATTAAATTTGTTTTCAAATGTTTTCCCGTTAATAGAAAATTTTCAATTATCGGTTTTCGCTATTGGTTACTGTTCATGTTGACGGTCCGGGCTCGATTTGCCGCCATTTCTAATCCCATTCTTTATCCGTACGGAGTATAGTAAGTGAGGGTATTGTGGCAGGCGCAGCAGGAGCTGGAGCGGTGCTGAGGCGGAGCGGCGCGCGCGAGGAGGAGCGAGCGTGCGCGCGCGCGAGGAGGAGGAGAAGCGGCGCCTGGCCGAGCGCGCCGAGCTGGCCCGCCGCCAGGAGGCCGAGCGCGAGGAGCGCGAGCGCCTCGCGCGCAAGCAGCGCGTCGAGGCCATAATGGCGCGCACGCGCCTCAAGAAGGTACCACAGTCTAACTACTACTGACGCGCGGCAGGAGCAGGAGAAGCGGCGCCTGGCCGAGCGCGCCGAGCTGGCCCGCCGCCAGGAGGCCGAGCGCGAGGAGCGCGAGCGCCTCGCGCGCAAGCAGCGCGTCGAGGCCATCATGGCGCGCACGCGCCTCAAGAAGCGCCACAGTTCAACTACTACCGACGCGCGGCAGGAGCAGGAGAAGCGGCGCCTGGCCGAGCGCGCCGAGCTGGCCCGCCGCCAGGAGGCCGAGCGCGAGGAGCGCGAGCGCCTCGCGCGCAAGCAGCGCGTCGAGGCCATCATGGCGCGCACGCGCCTCAAGAAGGTACTATCAATGAATGAATTAATGATTCATCCGTCACAGAAATTCGTTGTAGAAAAAATATCGATGTATCGACATATCGATATTTCTTGACGATATCTAATATTTCGATACATAGATATCTTTATATATAAATATAATTCTTCTGTCCGTGTATATGTGACTAAACTCCTTCTAAACAGCTGAATCGATTTTAATAAAATTTTGTGTGTATGATTAAGTTGATCCGAGTTTGGCTTAGATTCACAATTGAACCTGATAGGTGGCGCTTTTGTCGAGATCCAGAAATCACCAGTGCCAAACCGGGGCTGATCGCTAGTATCTTACTAACAATGTTTATTATTATTTTCGTTACAGCCTATAAAAAGTCCACTACTGAACATAGACCTCCGCCATAGATTGCCTCATAGGAGAGATATTTATGCCATCGGTTGTCGGTTCTTCGAGTTATAATTATGGCCGGCCCATTGCCACTTCAGCATACTAATCTGTTGGGCTATGTCGGTCACTCTGGTTCTACTACGGATATTCTCATTTCTAAGTATAGCGCGCTGAGCGACCTTGAGCTTCCTCATACGGCCAGCAGTGAAGGACCATATCTCAGATCCATAAGTAATCACTGGCAACACGCACTGATTGTACAATCTCGTTTTCAAGTTTTGAGGTATACCTAACGAGATGTGTCGTAATTTCCTGAACGCTGCCCAGACGAATTGAATCCGTCGATTGACCTCTCGGTCGAAGTAGGACTTACCTAGTCGGACTATTAGGCCCAGGTAAACCTGCTCGTCAACAACTTCGAGCTTATTGCTCCAACAACTACCGGCATAGGTGTGACATGGACGTTACACAGGATCTTTGTTTTGTCCATGTTCATCTTAAGACCCTATCCGTTTTGAGGCACTATTGAATTCATTGAGCATAGTGCTTAGGTCCTCCAGCGATTTTGTCGCAAGGGCTATACTATATGTATTGTTATATACTTTAACTTTATGTACTGTGATTGATGTTAATAACGTATCCTTTCCAGTTCACTAGCTTTAAATGTCTTCCAATGCAGCGGTGAAGAGTTTCGGGGATATAACGTCACCCTGTGTTATACCTTTGCAGTTGGATAGATTTCGTACTGTGGCACTTCGATATACCGACAATCAACTTGGCACAGCCGAATGGGGCTGCAGCACCGCCCAAATTACGACGGAATAAAAGGCTTTCTCATAGTCCACATACGTAAGACAAAGTGGCAGATTGTACTCATCGGTCTTCTGTACTATTTGCCGAAGGGTATGTGGTCTATGTTACTAAAGCCTTTACAGAAACTGGCTTCTTCGGGGGGAGTCTGGAAGTCGTCGAGTCTGCGTGCGAGACGATTCGTTATGACTCGAAATCAGCACGTAGACGCGGCTCAGAAGGAAAATCTATGTGTAGTTCTTCAAGAGAGCGTTATCGCCTCTCTTGAAGAACAAGATCACCGCACTTATGCTCCACGCTTCCGAAGTAGTTCCATCATGGAGGACGGAATTTAAGAGCTTCTGAAGGACTTCAAGTACTTCTACCCGTTTTTAGAAGCTCCGCTATAATTCCACCCTCGCCCGTTTTTAAAGTGCTGAAGAGCCTGACTGAAGTCCGCAATATCATCGGAATAGTGTCGAATATCGGATCCGTAAAATAGGTTAGGTTAATTTGGATCCACCTTAATTAATAGACTAAAAAAAGCTGTCCATTTACGCTGAAATAAGTTCTATTATACTTTGCTCAACCAGAATAAATTTAAACCCTTTTTTATTTTTGTTTTGACCTCTTTTACAACGAGTAAATATCTCCAGCGATTAAGGAGTAATAATAAATTACATATTCGGTTTCGCAGCAAGCAGAAGAGGACAAGAAACAACAAGAGAACAAAGCCGCCGCAGCGCTTAACCAATCGACGGCACCAACTGACGAACAATCGCCCGCACAGACTAATGACCAATCGCCTGCACAGACTAATGAACAAGCGCCTGCACAGACTAATGAACAAGCGCCTGCACAGACTAATGAAATAGCGCCCGCTGACGTACAAGCGCCGGAAGAAACGAGCGAAAAAGCTTCCGCGCAGACTAACGACCACGTGCAGTCACAGACCAGCGAGCAAACCCTCGCACAGACCAACGAGCACAGATCCACTGTAGTCAGTGATAACGGATCCAGTGCTACAAGTGAACACGTGCACGTGCCCATTAATGTGCCCGCGCCCGAGCACGTGTCGGAGTCGACGGAGCTGCACGTGCCCGTCACTGAGTCGGTTTCCGTGTCCGTGCCCGTGTCTGTTGCTTCGGACAATGGCAACGTGTACACGGCAGATCTTTTGCAGCTCGCCCCTAGTCAGGTTTGTATTTTTTTTAATTTATGACTCCTTTTTTAGCATGCCTTAAGAGGATTGTGAAGCTGTAAGTTTTCATACAAAAAGCGGTAACGTTTTTCCCCCTGTAAACATAGACAAATGTTCATAATTCTTGGAAAAAGTATTGCGTACAATATAAGTTATTAGCATCTAAATATCTATATTTTTTACTTTTTTTATCATACTAAACTGAATTACTAAAAAAGAAAAACCTACATTAAAAGGTGTACTGAATCTAAAGAGACCAAAATTGTCTCATTTCGTAAAGATGAAAAAGTTATCTCCCGAAACAATATTTCATAAAGGAATAGATGCTAAACCGAAGTCGGGTTTACTTTATTTATAGTTTATTTTAACTTTGTTTTCTATTCTCAATCTCGTTTCGGTCTTTTTAGTGCATTACTTTTAAATTGTCTTTATTTTGACACCCTACTCGACAGGTTTGGTAAAATTTCTTTTATTAACGTATTACTATTTCGCGCCAAAAATCCGCCATTTTGTTTATTTTTCTCAAACAGCTATCTAAGAACCCTTGGGTTTTTAAGACCAATATAACGATATCTTAACTGTCGAAATCCATCCAGCCGTTTGGAAGATACGAGGAGGTAAGAAAGAAATACAAACATACATACATACAAGATACGCGCGAAAAACATAACCTTTCCTTGGCAGTCTGGTAAAAACATACATTTTGGTAAGAACTGATATAAACCGGTTTTTAATCCCAGTCTGGACTTAAAAATAAAAATAATTACATAATGAGTTGAAAATAACGCGATAACATCCGTAAACTTTGTTTTATTCAATGTGTAACATTCGCGTAGAAATAATTAAATGCTGTAATGTGTCAAACTCGATTTTCTAAAGGACCATAACAGTACGGTCGTTATAACTTCGCCTTAGCCTTGGCTTCTCAGTTTGTTCAAGCTTAATGTTTGCGTTTTGTGTAAAGCGTTTTTTTTCACTGTGATATTGGAACGTCAACTACGTATGTGTTTCTTAAATTATTTTTTACAAATGGACGTCAAACAATATTCTAAAATAAATTTAATAATATTATTGTTAATTTATCTTGACGGGTTTAGTTCGATCTGATGACTTTTGGGAATTAATTTAATGAGTCTATTCTTTGCCATGTAGCAACACTGGCATGCGCGAATGTTCGAAGAATCTGCATTTAGGCCGACCAAGTTAAAACGTCCGTATGATACTACTATTAAGGTTAAAGGTAGGTTCAAAATAAATTTATATAAAAATAATCTTTATTTAGGAATTAAGTAGGTAATTAATATCTTTAGATCTGGATGCGGGCCTTACGTATGACATGACTGTGCGGTTGTATCAGTTATGCCCTGTACTCTAAATAACTTGTGAATCGGAACTTATCTTGCAGCAAGAAGAGTCGCAGCCGCAGGCGAATGAGAACTCAGCGGAAAACCAAAGTACGGCGGCGCAAGATGGCGCCACCAACAACGGTAACGTCACTGCCGACTTGCTGGGACTGTCCGAGCGAAATGATGTGAGTGTGCTCAATGACTGTCACTTTTCTTTTTGCTCTTCAATATACGATAAGACGACATATACGCGCAATGGTCGATTTACAGGATTTTTTGATGGAAATATAAGAGCGCGAGGTGGGTACGATGAACATTCCTTCACGTGATTGGTCCGTCATATTTTTTTATAGAATAAGGGTGATGAACGAGCACACAGTTTACCTGATGGTAAGTGGATGGAATGCCTCGTTTCCAGTACAAAGGGTTTCCGTTTCTCTACACTCACCATACGAAACACCGACGTCGAGTCGACCCATTCGTGCTACAACCATATATAGCTGCAGCATGGCTCTGTCGTAGCCAACTAGCTTAATGTCTGTTAACAGCCTAGCCTTTTTACTATTAACTAGCGGCCTGAATGATATTTAGCCCATGCTTTTCAGCCGATACGTCTAATACATCATTTTATGCCTAATTATGTACTATGCGCTATCTCTATATATAAAAATCAATTGCTCGCTAAAGCATATTCCAGACGGATGTAATACAGCGTCCCAACAGAGGTGACCTTGCTTATTGCCATCCATCTAGACGGCAGATGTAATCCAAATTTTTATTTGACCTTCTACGTCCTTGGAAGACGGGCGCGCGCTCCCATCCGCAGTTGGAGCGCGTGGATTACACCCGTGTAACCGGCGGATTACGTCTTACCAAAGACATTTGCGCACGTATGCGGGTGCAAAATGTCATCAACGATTCCAATCCAAAAATTTATGAATATCATTCACGTCTAATAACACCAATAAGTTTGGATGGTTGAGTATTAATCGTTCCTTCAACCAGCGCTTCGTCCACTTTCTTTTTTTTCTTTGTTTTCCTTCTTAAATTGCGCACAAAACTGCTAAAGCAAGGCCCCCACCTTTTGAAATTTTAACAAATTAGGAGCCATTTCTACAACTTAATTCTACGCGAGCGCGATTCATAGTTAAACTCGACCGTGTTGACGCTTGGTTGTGATCCGTGTAGCCGAAACACAGTCCGTGAATGGAAAACAAGCTCCCACCAAGGTCACCTATGTTGGGGCGCTGGATTACATCCGTCTGGAACATGCTTAAAACTCAAAAAACGGCTGGACCGATATTGATGAAATTTTGAGTGGGATGTTTGATGTGAATCTAACCATCCAAGGTTAGATTCACAATTGGATCCGGTAGGTGGCGCTGTTATCGAGATCCAGAAATCACCCGTGCGAAGCCGGGGCGGATCGCTAGTATTATATAAATATACGCGGCTTTAGGGTGGCCGAAGGACCACCCCAGCCGCACCTTAAATTACTGTCGCTGATATTACAAGATAGTTGCAATGTTTTATAAGACGCATCGGCTGAATATCCTTCAGGCCGCCACTTGAACGGCGCCCATTAGTAAAAAGACTAGGCTGTTAACTGAAAGGCTAATTAAACTAGTTGGCTGCGAGATCTCTACAACAGTACAGTACAGTATATTGGCTGAAAAATGTATGCTGTCTCTTGGTGGTCACGACTCGCGGCGCTATCGGATAAGCATTCCATCTAAAAGCCGGTTACACACATATGTACAAAGATTTGTATACGTGTATGCGAAAAAAATGAAGACCTCCCACACATATACCATTCGCATAATCATTTGCGAACCTAAACGCAGCCGTGTGGTGGCGATCTTTGACTTCTTTAATAAGAACATAATCAATGTAGTCGAAGTCAATTAAATACGCATTATTAATTGCGCGATTGCCAACCCTCCTGTCAAGCATGACAACTACGTTAAATAGCCTCCCTTCCACCCCCCCACCCCCCACCACCCCCATGAGGCTTAATAGACTTACAGCTAATTGAACTGTCGTCGTCGTCACCTTATTTACATTAATTATTGAATAAAATTACTTTTATCGCGTTTAATTATACTTACTTTTAAATTCCCGGCGTTTCGGATGCTTTCCAGCACCCATGGTCACGGGGGACTCGGGGGGTCTAATTCATGATTCATATATAATTTATGCAAAGCTAAAAATAAAAATTTAAATAAACAAATAGTACGAGTAACTTAAAAAATGTAATAGTTCGATTATTTGAATATTTTTACCGATTATTCATATTAGCATAAATTTGAATTATTCAAGAACTACGGTAAGGTGCATAACGAACATGTCATTGAAACAACGTCAACCATAAAAGTTGATTCTGGTTAATTTTTTATATTTTGCTTTGTTTGTTTGAACTTCATAATTCTTTGGATTAGACGTAAAAGGTTATTTTAAATCGAGCTTGTACAAATACAAAGTTATTGCAGAATGATTAATGTGAAACGTCAAAAGATATTTCTTAGATTTTGTTAAGTATAATATAATCATCTTATTAAATAATTTATGAATTATGACCCGTCTTTAGCTTATAGAATTTGAGAGTGACCCCCAAGATCCATTGAATACCACCTACATTCATACCACCTACATTCCTGATTTATATGTTTTATTTGATCTACTTTTAGACCAAGGACAAATCTAACGAGCAGTCGACCATCCCTACCAAGCAGAACGACAACACGCCAACATTAGTGTAGCCAACAACGGCAACCAACATGTTGCCCACTTATCGGCCAACTTCATACAGAACGAGCGCATCTCCTCTGAACATGACCAACTCCATCAACAAGTTGGACAAACAAAGTTGACTGAAGTGCCTAAATTGTTGGACGATGACTTCACCACGCACAATGGTCATTCGGCGACACACAATCACCCGTTAACGTTGCAAAATGCAATCTAATATTTGAAGTATAAGGTCGAAACTTGAATGGTTTTCATAGCGTATATATTGGCTGGATGGGTCAGCGTATAAGGTGATACGAAAATGAACTAAATACCGCAAGAGTTAAAGTTGAAAGTTGAAACATGTCGATAAAATTTATTGCGGAAACTTAGTCCACTTAATTGTTTTTTTTTTTAATTTGACAATGACATTGACATTATTCGGATTTGTTACAAAAGGTGCCTTGCTAGATTTCTTATTATTTAATTATTGGGTGCTAATTTTGTTTTGTTTAAATTATTTTCGGCACGAATATTATTGGTATTTCATATAAAAAATATTTCTGATAGACTTCTTTCATGAAAAAAATGCATCCGTGACCTCTAGGTTTAGCCATTTACTTAGTAAGTAGGAATCAAGGAATAACAGGTAACTGATATTTTTGAATAATAGGTACAATTTTTAATTAATTTGGAATTAATTACTAAATGCTACGTTAAAGCCAATATGTATGCGTTGGAAACGGTACATACACTGCCTCTACGATGACTATTCGGCACTTAGATGTGCTACCTCTTTCATTCAAAAGTCACTTGCTATACACGTGAAAGAAACAACAATGCCAAATGCAAGGGAATAGAAAAGTAATCTATGTTCAATTGATTTAAAGTATGTTTTGAATGAAAGTTGTTTGTTCAATAACTATCGAATAGTGGACGTATCGAAGGCAGCGCGCTATGGTATAATTATGTAATTAATAATCAATTAATGCATTTATGTCTCGACGATTCTAATATTCGAGTTCAAACATTTAATAGGCTTTTTTTGCTGGATTTAAATTGAAATCATCGCATAAGGTTCCTCATAAAATAAAATAAAATATTTTCGTATGTAACATTGAGTTAGCGAAAAAAAATATGTTTTTAGAATCGGAGACTATTGGAACTAACATCATTAATATATTTTTTCTCTTTCGACAATCATTTTTGTCTTAAATAGGTTGTGTATAGACCACTGCGTTTCATTATTTAAATTGTAAGTTTTATTTATTGTGATGTTTTTATTGTATAAAATTCATAACGGCTTTAGACGCGAAATATGGAAAGTATGTCACCAATCAGTAGCGAAATGGCTTAACGCCTGGAAATCAATTTATGAGAAGGCTGATGAGTGCGAGCGAGACGGAAGAACACGTTCGAATTGAGTCAGTGGCGTGTCATTCTAACCAGGCAAAATTATGAATGATTGAACTAGTTTTGTTTATTAAAATTGAATCATTTGGATTATAATACATTTCCGCTTAACGAAATTATAAAATATTTATAATAATCATCAATGCCATTGTTGTTTAATAAGTTGTGTTTTTTTTCATTGTGTTTATCAAGTGAGACTTTCACTTCAACACTTACATTGGTAATAAAATTACTTTTGCAGTAAAATATTTTTACATTTTTTAGTAGTACAGAGATCTTAAATTTATAATAGACATTTCAAGCCTTAAATGTAATATTTTATTTTTAAATTGATTCATAATTTTTTGACAAACTTTTTGTGTTGTTTTTTTTACCAAAAAATATTTTTGTTAAAAAAATAACTATGTTTTTACATAGTTAGAGTTCTTGCATTGTTATCAATTCCCTTATTAAAAAAAATAATAATTTAATAATTCCTAACAAAACTAAACATGAATAACTTTCGTAGTATGTTGTTAGAGGAATTTAGCGTTCCGACTTTAGAAGAGAACACCGGGTTTTCGAATTTCACTATTCCAAAATAATATCTATTCAGAACAATAGCTATAATATATATATTGCACAATGAGTGACATGCCTTAGAGTGAGTACCAAGACAATATCGCCAGTTGCACGAAATGTACTAATTATTTGCATTTCTTAACATATTATGTCAAAATATTGTAATGTAATAAATGCAATGTTATATATTCGTGCATATTGTGGTTTGAAGTAGAATTTACAAAGAAACACCTTGTAAGACCATTTTATCAACATCGCGGAACTACAAAATGCGACTTTTTAATAGCAATAGTAGTAATTTTCTTAAAAACTCGATCAAATGATTTTACCAGGTGTGCGACTCGGCTATGGCGTTATAAGTAAAATCATTGCTTAACAAATACAATAATAATATAATAAATAATGATAAGTTATTTAGACGACATGCATAAACAATTTTTGTAATATAAGTAGTTAGCTTTCAAAAAAATTATAATCTATTTCTTTTTCTTTTTTAATAAATATGTTGCCTGTATTCCCCTAAAGTGTTTCGTGTTTATAATATTTTCCCAAACATATTAGTAGTAAGTATTCTAATTGTTTTTTTTTTTCTCACCAGAAAAGACAAGTTTGTAGGTCATTTTGCTTGTTTTGACCTACTACTTTTTTTAAAATAATTCCAAGTTGTGGTTGGTTCAAATCATATGTTTTGAACGCATTTCCAAAATGGCGCCATTACTTTTGACAGCTACAGATAATATTTAACTACAGAATGAATTCCCCTACTCTATCGAAACATTTCGATAAATTAGGTTTTTTTTAAATTTTCGCAATATTATTATTATTTAATTAGCTACCTATTTTAATTGGGAAAACATTTCCAAAAACTAAAAGTATTCCATTACATTTTTGTCTTATTTTGTCTTTGAAAAAGAGCTATTTGTTTTAATTTTAATAGATATCAATGAAACCGTCCCCGATGGTGGTATGATATACAGACAATATATTTGTATTCCTAAATTGCTGAATGATTAGACAACTATTAATTATTTGATATATGTAAGGTTTCTAAAGTCGTGCTTTTATATATTCTAGGTTTTATAGTATTTTTCCAAAGCACATTAAGTACTTTTATGGGACGGGAATACACTGAACAGGCTTTCGTGATTACTTGCATGTAGGTAACATTTTATAATGTTTGCTAATCGTCCATTTTTAATGTTATCCCTCAATCATATATTTGCATAAACGGCCTTATATAAATAATATTGGAGTAGCTATTCTTTCTTATAAAACATTTAAATTTATTTGGATCGGCACCGTAATGTAATGCAGAACTTATGAGACTGGTTACATGTATATATTTCCAATATAAATATGTTATCATATTGTATTTTTGAGGGTACAATAAAGTATCAGTGTTTTAGGCCTGAATGAAAACAATATTGAAAGTTTTTTTTAAACTCCATAATTATGATTTTTAATTGTATTAAGGCTTTCTAAGCTGCTGCCAAAAACAGTGTCCATTTTGCAAAGCAATATTTCAACAACATGGCGGCCTGTCACATAAGTTTGTTGCATGAATATTTGTTGTGAGATCGGTACAATGTACGGTTGTTAGCTGTCATTATAATGAACATTGTATTTATGTATACCACACATTTGGACATGGCTTCTATGTACGTTCTATTCTATATTATGTTAGCAATCGATGGATTTATAAGGAGAAAGTTTTAATAAAAATATTATGAAATTTATTGCATTATTTTATTTCTTTCCTTTATTTTATTTTATACAAGCGACCCGCCCTGGCTTCGCCTGGGTGGTATTTTTTAATGTCACTTATATCGTTTCGATTTAAATATAGCTTAGATCACTCCAGCATTCCTCTCTATCAGTTCGTGAAGTTTCATCATAATCGGTTCAGCTTTATATGCTTGTACTTTGGCGTTGAACTATGGGTGAACTTTACCTTTAGGTACGACAACAAAGGATGAATGAAATAGTCCATCGCTTGACGTAACACATCGGTAATAGCATTTGCACCACTCAACGAATCTTAACGAGAATGCGAAGCAAACCTGCTGACTTGTATTTCGAGATTCTCTGCACATCTTGGAAATTGCAATTAGGTTGGGAATATAACGATGCAGATTTCACCGGACTGTAGTCAGAAGTTCCCAAAGGGGATGTACCTAACTAATATTGTTCATATTTCTCACCGGAAATCAGTAGGCTGTTGTTGTTGGCAATGTGCTCGTGGTTGGTGGTAGCCGATTTCATAAATAAGTCGTGGGAGGAAGAAAACTTCCGGTAAATCGCACAGTAGTCGACCGCGAAGCATCTAGATGGCATGGATGGTATCGCGAATTTATTTATATCCAATGCTGCAATGAACCTTGTAAAACTAGGCTGGTTTGCAACCTTGCAAGAGTTGATTTGAGAGATGTTGATTGTCAATTTATTAATGTCAATGTACGTTATAGCTACTTGAGAACAAAGGTTTTTTCTCATTGAGAGTTAAAGTAAAGCAAAACTTCGATGAAACGCCGAGTTTTCTTAGGACTGATCTCGCCTATCATTGACGATCAGTCGGATTGACAATCGCAGTATCTACCAGACGTTTCGCACCTCTGACTGCTGCACTTCTCCGGTCTGGCGTAAACAAGAGGCTATCCAGCCCTCTATCTGAAAACCATAAGATTTTTTGGCATATCTTACGTAAAAATAGTACAGTATTATAATAATAATGTTTCCCAGACCAAATTTTGGTCACGGCAGCTGTCTCAACGGAGTCTAGCCTTCTGCGCAGGACAGGATTATAGTGCCAGAGTATATGTACAAGCACAGGTGCACTCTCTCTTCCCTCACTCTCATAAACCGATTGGACAGCAATCCGACACGACCCAAGAGAGATCAAGCGTAGGACCTTTAGAATTTCTTGACAGAAAAACCATTTTTGGCCCGAACTTGAAGATTACAGTATAATACAATATATTGTTGTTAAATGAAACTTGCGCTTATATAGTATTGTAAGCCTTTGGACCAAGATGCAATGTCAGAGACACGGGGACAATTGTCACACAACCATATCCAAACACTTACAATTTGTGTCCGCGAACAATGTTGGTTGGTGAGATACGACTCCAGAACCCGTGGTGTAGTAGCCATTCACAAGTCCATTGCTGAACATAAGCATCCCCACAGAACACAATTACGCTCTATTACTGAGAGAAGAATGTTATCTCCAAAGTCCAAACTAAAAAAACTGAAACACGCGTCTATGAGTGTTTACTACTAGCGCCACAGCGGGCCTCCATATGAAACTTTTTTCGCGGGTAGTTTTTTCTGTAACTTTTAAACTTATTAGGAAGGTGCCATGGGTGCCACAGTCAAGGTTACTAATCAGCTGGTGGTCCTCAATCGGGAGATCTACTGATTCTGGTCAATGTCTTCCGATACCCCGATTTAGTGACTAGAGATGAGACATACTTGCAAAATTTAATACCAAGGCTTCTAAGTACGAGTATAAAAATACCAGGATCGAAAACCAGGTTTTAAAAATACTTAAAAGTGAAAGTATTTGTTAGTGTCAATATATATATGAATGACTAATTCGAGTCTTAGGACTACTAATTAATAAAAGTTTTAAAATTGTCTCTAAATTCAATATACACGCGAAATAACTATTTAAAAATTAGGTCACGGTCAGTAGGTTACGTAATCAATTCACAATAACAACTGAATTTACAAAAAATCGAAACAAAACTTTTACTTCCTCGAATATAAACATAATTCTTATTACTTACGCGACTTATCCAGCCGCGGTGTCATATTTTGAAAATACTTGCATAGGAATTCGACCCGTTTTCCATGATAGCCTACTATGAATAAGGAGCAAAGTCGTATAAATAAAAAAAATACTTTAAAGTTCAAAGTATGTTTTATTCACAAATACGATTGAATTTCTTATTCCTATCAAGATATGGATGATTTTCCCATGCAACTAAAACAGAGATAACTACTATAATTATGACGGAGCTTAGCAGTTATGCAACAATTTTAAAAAATGAACCCGAACATTCGTCTTAAATGTTTGTTTGCTGGTAGGCTGTCTTAACTTTTCAGGCAGGTCATTCCATAGGCGCGCGGCTTGGACAGCAAACGACGATGTGACGGCTCATAATTATTATTAATAAATAATAATTAAATTCAATATAAAGTCATTTAAAAATGTCATAGGAATTATATTATAAACAATTAAAATGCATTAATAAGCATAAAGTTCAAATATATTCATTTCGAATATTGAATATTATATTATAGTAAACGCATAATACTGTCTTTAAAAAATCTCTAAATTTAATAAAAACTCTGCTTAAAATATTCAAAATGTATTAAATAATACAAGTACAAGTCGATTATATTGCAATAATAAAGATAAATAACATTTGTTATATAATTGAAAAAATGGGTCAAAATTAAGTTAGTGAGGGTGTTCTTGTATTACTGGCGCGTGTTCATGTAATGATTGCTTATATGAAGGGCGTTGCCGGAGACGCATACCCATGGGTGTACATGTATATGGGATGATCGGCTGACCGACTGCTACTAGTACTGTTGCACAATGTATAGTCCTATATTAGAGACTTATGATAGTAAGGTCTATGATACAAAAGCATTAATATAGAAGGTACGAGGGTGGATTGAAAAGTACTCGGCCTAACACAGATCCATTCAATTCTAAAAATCAAATCTACCCACATTATTTAGTTCAATTCAGACTAGTTCATTGTGTGAAGTTCGAAACGTGTGCGATAATTAGTTGTGATTTTATAAATTTATTAACAAAGTAATCGGACATAATTTCCGCGAATGGAGCAAATCGAGCAGCGTGCCGTCATTAAGTACTCCATAAGAAGGCTATCATCAAAAGCCATCCATGATGACATGGTCAGTACATTAGGCGATTGTGCTCTGTCATATTCATCCGTCAAAAATGGATAGCAGAATTTAAGCGTGGTAGAGAGAGTGAAAGATGAACCCCGCTCTGAAGGCCTTCGACGTCAACTACTGACGAAAATATTAAAAAGTACTTGATTTAATAATGGAGACCGCAGATTAAAAATTAGAGAGATAGCCGAGATTATAGGCATCTCTTATGAACGAACTCAAAACATCATTGTCAACGAGTTGGGTTTCCACAAGGTGTCTGCGAGGTGGGTCCGCGACTGCTTTCAGTTGAACAAAAAGGACGCGATTGACTATTTCACGCGACTGTTTGGAGTTATTTGAAGCCAATGCAGATGATTTTTGAATCGTTTTGTTACTATGGACGAAACATGGGTTCATTACTGTACACCGGAAACAAAACAACAATCAAAACAGTGGAGAAGACCTGGTTCACCACCCCTAAAAAGGCTAAGTCGATTTTGTCGGCAAATAAGGTGATGGCTTCAGTATTCTGGGACTCGAAAGGTGTGATTATGATTGATTATTTGAAAGGGTCAGACTATAAACTCTGATTACTACTGCACCTTACTACGTCGTTTACGAGAGGAAATAAAAGAAAACGTCGAGGAATGCTCAGAAGAAAAGTCCTGTTTCATCAAGATAACGCCCGTTCACACGTCAGTACAGTCAATGGCTGAAATTCACAACTGTGGCTTTGAACTGTTACCGCATCCGCCGCATTCACCTGATCTGGCACCATCAGACTTCTTTCTGTTCCCTAACCTAAAAAAGCACTTGGGAGGTCAAAGATTTTCGACAAACGACGAGGTCAAAGCAGCTGTAGACGCATATTTTGACTCTAAGGAAGAATCATTTTTCAACGGTCTAAATGCTTGGAAGGGGAGGTGGCAAAAGTGTATTGAACTTGATGGTGATTATGTAGAAAAATAAAAATATTACTGATTTAGTATGTGTTTATTTTCTTGGTTAGGCCGAGTACTTTTCAATCCACCCTCGTATCTACGATGCATAAGCATTATGATTACAGAGTTATGACTTGAAGTCCCATATGTATAAGATATATAATAGTATGGTCTATGAAATAAAGCAAATATGTGGAAATGGGACATATATAGGATGGTCGGGTGACCGACTGCTAATAGTATTGTTGCACAATGTCTAGTCCTATATTAGGGACTTATGATAACAGTAAGGTCTATGGAACTAAAGCATTAATATGGTAGGTCTCTATGATGTATAAGCATTATGATAGCAGAGTTATGACTTGAAGTCTCATATGTATAAGAGATATAATAGTAAGGTCTATGAAATAAAATAAAGCAAATATGTGTAAGGTCTCAAATATGTAAAAGCATTATATTGGAAGAAATGGGACTTGAAAAGGATTATTGTGGTGGCGTGTAGATTGCTTCACAGCATCTGAGACCGAGGTAAACTTGGACTCGCTAACCGATGTGTCCTAGACATATCATCTTAGTGCCGGTGGTAAGCAGGTTTCTTGTAGCAATACGATTTGCCCGTGCACATCGCACACCCTTACCGTTTGTGGACGGCGTCTTAACGTATCCGAAAGATAGCCGACGTATCAACGCATTGCGTTATGATACGTCGGCTATCTTTCGGATTAGGGTGAGTGTGTTTGGTAGTACTTTTAAGTGCAGCAAGCATACTCAACCTCATGTGTTAGTGCAATAGCGTTATGATACGTGGAGTTTTGGCTACTGACGTCTTAGTAGCGTGCTACTATGACACGTTGGTAGTATTTTTAGTTAACAACAGTACCAATTTCGTTACCAAAGTCGATAGGGATCATGTGGTGGGTGTATTGAGAGGGGGCACCATCCGTATGATAGTTGCATTGATGCTTACTGCTACTTGCGGTATTGCGTCTTGTGATGGATCTGCGGGTGTGCTGTGCCTGATTCGACGCATCTTGTGGTTCTGGTCGATGTAGATATGCGGGTGGTGATGTCTACTGGGATTGTATGGGGGACATTGGGATGGTGTAAGCCCGACGATAGTCGTATTGATGCTTATTGCGTTCTGCAGCATTGCGTCTCTGCGATAGTTGTATGGCGGGTCGCTATTCTCAATGGCGCTCTCTGCGTCTTGGTTTGACTCACAACCTAAGTAGTTTTGCCCAAGTCGGATCCCTTCATTACGGGGCTGCAGACTGTCTGACCCCCATGATGTTTTATATAACAACATAATAATATATCTCAGTAAAGTTCCCACCTATGAAAGATTGAAGGAAATATGTTGGTGGGTGAGACAAACATTGGCTTTTTATGGCCAGTGTGCTTATTGTTGCCTAATCTGTGTGACGTACATTCACTGTGGCTGGATTTGATCGTATTCTGTATGGCGTTTACACGCATTGACATGCGCGACTTCGGCCGATGTTTGTGCTTACGCACTACCAAGGGGCCAAGTCCTCTTTTACTGGTACGCCAGTTATTTTGCTGTGGAACTAAGGTCCAGTTCCCAACTTAACGTCCCCTTCGGGGGGAGCGCCGTGTGCGGTGAGCGCCAACCAACCAACGCGCTGTGGGAGAGAAAAGCCCTTGTATCTGGTATTTGATATAAATATTGTGAGGCTTTTCCAAGCGGGAAGGGATTAATCAATAAGGAATTTACTGATGTGAACCCGATACAAGTGGAATAGGGACGTTTTAATGTTTTTGACCTTTTATGAGCCCTGTCTTCGTGAATGGGGTTCTTTAGCTTATAAGGCACTACCAACAGCTTTCGACTGCTCTAGTGAATATTCATCCTTCCAAGAGACACCTAAAAGAACTAAGTTACTATACAAACACAACGTAAATAAGGGTCCTAACTGAGACGATCACGCCATAAATTTATTAAACGGCCTATATTTAAAACTTTAGAAAGATCTATATAAATGGTTATATACAGGTCACGTAAATTTAATATATTTTTATATATCTTATAGATATAGATTCTAAAGAAATAAAGAAAAAAAAAGGGGGGAGTGTTACATTTTGGTGCCGTGATCAGGATAGAGGTTAAATTTTAAATAGGAGGCCGTCAATATAAAACTATGAGGTAGGCTATATGCCTACGATTTGTTGTCTGTGAAATGGAGAGGTGTCTTGGGGATTGGTGTTTGCTGGGGGTGGTTGAGAGTCCGGGGGTGGGGCTTATAAAATAAAATTGATTATTTTATTTAAGGTGTGTGCATAGCTGAGCGAAATAAAATTTAAAGTGTAATAAGTGGAAAGACTCAATTAAACTAAGTGAAGGACACAAAAAGTGCTAAAAATTCATAAGAATAAATTGTATTATAAAAAAATGGCTAAAAACAAGAAAAATTTAAACTCAATTAAGGCCAAGCCTAAAAATGAAATGAAGATGCTTCAGAAATTAATTAAGAATGCAGTGAAAACCTTTGAGGTTAAAATAAAAGATATTGAGGAAAAATTTATTAACCAAACGAAAGGTCATCAAATTAAAATGAATCAAGGAGAGATGTCCGGGGCGAGCATCTCTTATGTAAATGATGCTAGACAAAATATTGTATACAATATACACAATGTAACGATAGAAAAGCCGAAATTTGGAAATGGAAATACTCATCCAGTAACATTTTTGGAAGATCTCATCAATTATTTAAAGAAAGTTCCATCTAATGGTCTCGAAATATGAATAGCACAAGAGTGCTTTGTAGGTAAAGCCAAATATTGGGCTCGCATTAATAATGTGCGTTGGACAACTTTTGATGATTTTAAAGCAGACTTTCTAAGAGTATTTTGGGGTGAAGAAGAACAAAATAAAGTAAAGAGATTCCTTGTGCAAAATAAATGGAATAGAAGTACACACCCCGCCATGGTTATAAAATAACATTTCCGACGGTTCGTCGGGTCCTTTAACCGACTTTCCTATCTTAAAAACATTTAAATTTTTCTACGGGGTGCAATGTGCGCGCAGTTACCTTGAGGAATCTTCCAAAATTACTAAATCGTTCGTAGTCGGGTAAATTCGGCGATTCTCTTCTTTTTAGCGTATTTACGCTTTTTGGTGATTTTTCTTCACCAGTTTCTAAGCTTTTTTTATGAACACATACGTGGGCCATAAATCAGGACTTAGTCTGAGGAAATCATGTCCTTGAAAACAGCGATGATTCTCATCAAAGATGGAAGGAAAGATTCCAGTGGCGTCATCTACCACGTTTTGTGACGTTAGTACCCATCGCCGTTAAGTTACGTTCGTCACGTTAAGTTTCTCCATAAATTTGCGTAATACGCCTACGGAAGTAATCGAAGGCTGTGAAGCGCTGTGATGTTAGTTTTCGAACCGTTAGGTCTCGCATCACCCATAACGTTGCAAGGGAAGTCGCTGATTCAGCAAGCATGGTGATTAGGTATCTCATGGGATGATCAAGTTCCACACGAATTAGATGATTTATGGTGCACATGGTTGACGGAAATTAAAAAGTTAGGTTACTTAGAAGTGTTTAGACCCGTTGCTGAAGTCATCAGCAAGGGGAGTTACATACTTTCACGGACGCTACTGAGAGAGGTACGCCGCCGCGGTGTATTATGTCACCACGGACGAGAGCGAAGAGAGGTTACACTACTCGCCGCAAAGGCACGAGTAGCGCCGTTAAAACCAGTTTCTATTCCAAGGCTTGAATTGCAAGCAGCTATATACCGATAGTGGATACGAAATATCCGAACGAGTATTCTGGACAGACTCACGTACAGTGTTGGCGTGGATTAGGTCGGATCCTCGTACTTTCAAACCATTCGTTGCTCATCGACTGGCTGAGATCGAAGATCACAGTAAGCCATGTGAACGAAGAAGTCCTGATTTATGGCCCACGTATGTACATAAAAAAAGCTTAGAAACTGGTGAAGAAAAATCACCAAAAAGCGTAAATACGCTAAAAAGAAGAGAATCGCCGAATTTACCCGACTACGAACGATTTAGTAATTTTGGAAGATTCCTCAAGGTAACTGCGCGCACATTGCACCCGTAGAAACTTTTTAATTTTATATAATTTTTTTTTTAATGTTGTTTAGAAGATTAGAAAGTTGGTTAAAGGACCCGACGAACCGCCGGAAATGTCGGTTATGTATTCCGACGATTTATTGGCAAAGTCGGTTAAAGGACCCGACGATACGTTGGAAATAGCGTTTTAAAAGGAAGAATTTCTTATTTAGAAGTTTGTTCAAAACGAATGCTTTCACCCGAAATAAGCAAATTGGCCGTGGAATTAGGAGAAAATAACCTCCTTAGATTAAACGGACGTTTATCTTTTAAGTCTAATTTAACAGAGGATAGCAGAAAACTGTCATATTAGACGGTAAACATTTATTATTTATTTATTTATTCAGCCAAACTTATCACTAACATTACAGGATCTAATGACCTAATGCGCTAGTGAAAATAGTAAACATTTTAATTATTGTAACATATTATAAATAATGCCACCCTTGTGAATTCACTCACAGAACATACGAATATGTCAACTTCCTCATGGATAAGGTTAATTAATCTGGTGGCGCGAGTGCGCGGCGCCCTCAGCAAGTTGGTGTGGGGCGGCCGCCGCCGCCACACGCATTGCTCCGGGACATTCAAATATATACCCTCCAAGAAACAAGGATTGTCTATCTTTCCTTATTACTTGGAGAATATATGATACCAGTGCGAGGCGCCTAACACGGAGTTCATTATATCCCACCATACCTAAAACGAAAAGGTTGGATATTTAAGTGGGTAAAAGGATATACGCCATACTTTTGAAATATAGAAACCTAATAAATTTGTTTTGAATTCTCTCCAGCATGAGACTATATTTAGTTTCATGTGGAGCCCAGATAACCGCGTTGCACTCAAGCTGGCTCCTAACTAAGGCGTTATACAGTGCTACAATGGCTTTAATGTTAGTGAAACAACGAGCCCTGCGTATGAAACCTAAGTTGCGATACGCTCTGCAGATGTCCTCTATATGATTTTGGAAATTAAGTACTGAGGTGAAACGAACACCCAAATCCTTAACCTCGTTCACTCGTGCCATAGCTACTCCATCCAGTGCATACCTATAGAGCACGGGATTGCGTGCGCGAGTAAAAGTTAGAGTTACACACTTCGATGAATTAAACTGCAACTTGTTATCCTCGCACCAAGCTACCACCCTGTCAATGTCGCGTTGTAACCTCTCACAGTCCTCCTGTTCCCTGATCGGTAGATACAGCTTGAGGTCGTCAGCGAACAGCAAACATTTAGCGTCAATCACAACACTCGGCAGATCGTTTATCATTAAGGTAAACTCGAGCGGACCGAGGTTGCTGCCCTGACTCACACCAGATCGAGTGTAATATGGCTTCGATACAAAACCAGCATATTCCACATATTGTTGCCTGTTCCTCATGTAACTCGCAAACAATTGCAGTAAGTGTGGAGTAAAACCAATGTTTGCTAACTTTTTAAGTAGTACGTCGTTATCGACCAAGTCGAAGGCTTTTTTGAAATCAAAATAAGCGACGTCCACTTGCACTCCACTGTCCACTACCGGCACGATATCAGCCATGTAGTTCAAAAGGTTGCTTGCGGTACTCCGTGTTGGTCGAAAGCCATGCTGAGCATCTGTCAGATGGGCGCTTACCTGTGAAAGTACATTCTTATGTATGGCAGACTCTAACACTTTCGCCGGTGTTGACAGGACAGCTACAGGTCTGTATCCTTCTACATTAGTTGATAAACCTTTCTTAGGCACCGGCACGACTCGTGTTATTTTCCACCTCTCGGGAAACACCGCCGACTCGATGCAAAGGTTATATATGTGAAGTAGAGGTTCAGCCAACACTTCCCACAGTCCCTAAATACATAGGGAGGTATGCCATCCGTCCTACGGCAGACTTAGGCTTTAACCGCTGTAGCGCACCTCTAACTTCTTCTAGTTTCAAGCGGTCTAGATGCACGCGCGCAGCCCTCCCACCAGCATTAATGACACTCGCGTTCACTTCTAAGTCTGCCGGTTTCGTACTATACACCGAATGGAAATACCTCGCGAATTCTTCAACACTTTGTTGACCCGTTAACGCCTCCATCCTGTAATATTGACCGTGAGTGTCTACTACCCTTTGAGATTTTATGTAGTTCCAAAATGCCTTTGGTTTTTATGTAGGTATTTTGGACGCGGTGCTGATAAAGTGTCTTCTCAATACCTATCATCTTTTGACTCTCGCTCTACACTGTGAGTATTTTTCGTAATCTTCCGCTAATCCATCGTTTTATACATTTTGTGTAGAATCGCTTTTAATTTTATGTTGCGAATTATTTCAGGTGTGAACCAATCGGGGTAATGATACCTCGAGCTCATAGCGTTTCGCTTTTTCTTTGGAACACAGTCATCTATAATTGAATAAATAATGTCATAAAAATTTAAACTCATTTCTAAGTTAAGAACCCACACAGGACCCCAATCTACAGCTCCTATGGAGGAATATAGTGTTGACAGATCTGCTTTTTTAAAATTCCATCGCACCGGTACGTAATATTTGTTATTGTTAGTAAAAGTATCACGAGCGTCGGCCAAGTCTGGCGTCGGCGAGGATGAGGGCGTCGGCGAAGGACACCGGACCGATACCGCGAGCGCGGGATGGTAGGGGTCGAGAGACACAAGCGGAGACGCCGCGCTCACGCACACACCGTCCCATGTACTTAACACTAAGTCTAAGCAACGACCAATACAGTTCTCTATTCTGTTGCTCTGAGTGAATCCACAATAAGCCTGAAAATATTCAAAATAATCATTAACAGATGACGGACAAGAATGTAAATTAAAATCTCCTAATACTACCACAGTGCTATACAAATCACAATATTTTTCTATTATCCTAAATAACATCATATAATCAGTCTCACTACTTTTTGGAGGTATATAAATAACGCAACATAAAAATAAAAATCTCTGATGTAAATAAACAGTTGCACTTGCGCATCGAATACATAGTTGTCTACGATGACGTCGCCGGAATCGCCGCTGGTCGCAACTTGAATCGCGGTGTGGCCACTAAACATGCGCCGCCCTGCTTACGTCCGTCTGCTCGGTCACTTTAATTATTGTATAACCAGATGGAATTAATTCAGCGTCCCTAATTGAATTATTACAACCAGTTTCGGTAATAGCGAACAAATCCGCTTCGTGTATAAATACACCTTCACAAAATTCATCTAGTTTTGTTCTAAGGCCTCTTACGTTTTGGTAGAATACCTCAATATATTTATTGGTTCTTTGACTTATTGACTTGCGAAACCACACCCATTCACAAAACTCTATATTCACCGCCCAATTTTCTGATTGACATAGTAATTATATTTGCTCTCTGGAACACCTATTATGAAGGATGCATAATCTCTTTCAGTTTTATGTTTAATTTTTTCCACCTTGATAGCTATATCCTGTCCACATATGTTCTTACATGCGTTTCTACGCATTCTATGGTAGTATCTTTCTTGCCTCCAGATATGTAAATATTTTTTCGCTCTGTGCCTTGAATTTCTAGAGAGGTTGTGTTATCTCCTCTTGACTTCACTGTTCGGTACCTACTTTTTTCCTATGAATGACTGTCCATTCTTCACTTTCTTTTTTGTTCTCTGTCTCTTTCTTCTTCCGTATTGGGTTTTGTACCGCTTATTTTCTCGGCTTGTACCTCTGTGGTAGCAGATGTCCCCTGTTTCGTGGCCACAAATTCCTTTGTATTTTGATTTTGTTTGACAGTACTTGCAAATGACTTTGGTAGTACTGGTGATAATTGAGTCACTTCTCTATTATTCATAATATTAGTCCCCGATTGACGAGATTCCAGTCTTTCGTTTTTTTCTATCAATATTTTAATTTTATTTTCTAACGAATCTACTTTACTCGCCTTTTCTTGAACTACCTTCAATATATTTTGTACTTTAATTAACTCTGTTTCTGTACGGATAAATTTGTTTTCCAGTTGTTTATATGCCTTTATTTGCTCGTCTAATTTATTTTTCATTTCCAATTGAAACTCTCTCATCATGTCAAAAAAGTTACATTCGTTTTCTACCATAGGTATATCTGTTCGCTTTCGCCTGCGCTCAGTGTTAACGAAATTGGTCGGCGTAAATGTCTTATTCATTATTGTGTGCCCGCGAACAGGGTATCAGAATTACTCTCTTTGGGATATTCCGTATACATTCAGGGCATATCCAGTTTTTATACCTCAGTGAAAGTCTCATATGTTTTCTCCGTAATTGCCAAACATTTTAAGTGAAATAACTTTTACATGTTTCTTGCGAACACCCATATATGATATTTCAAATATTCCAGAATCACACCCATTACATTTAGTAGTCCCATTTGACACTTCCTAGCGAAAAACTTTTGTTTGTTTTAAAATATATGCTACACACACTGAACACGTCCGTACGCTCAACGCTCACGTCAACATATATCGTAAAATGATGATTAGAAAAGTTCATCATCATTTCGGTCACGCCAATCACCAAACGGTGATGAACGAGGTGAACCATAAACAACTGTCAGTGGTGCAAAACGTATAAGTCAATGCCGCAGATATTGCCACAAGGAAAACTTCCATTAGAGAGAATAGCTCACCATGAGCCACCGTGTTCAGCCGTAGATTGTTTCGGACTGATGAGTGTGTCGTGGAAAGGTGACAAGAAAAACGTTGGGGTGTTTTATTCACATGTCTGACTACCAGAGCAGTACATCTGGAATTAGCTGCGTCATTGACACCAGCGTCAATGATAATGGCGTTAAGGCGATTTATCACCAGAAGAGAAAAACCGTCCGTTATGTAATTAGCTGATCATTTTGGACAAGATGGTTAAAGGAGTACATGCCTACCTTGATACCTCGTACGGGCGATAACGGAAGGTTTATAGAGCCAAAAGTGGGTGACATAGTCCTAATAATAGACCATTTGTTACCACGTAACACATGGCCGCGAGGTAAGATTCATAGGATTACCCGGAAAAGATGGTCACACTAGAATTGTTGACGTCATCACTGATACAGGCATCCTAAGAACACCTACGTCCCGATTAATAGTTCTGATACCCGCGACGCCGGCCCAAATGACGGTGCTATCGCACAAGGGGGAGACTATTGGCAACGCGATAATATTTCCATAAAATTATTTCTAGTTTCTAAGAATAAGATGAAATTTATATTGATATCTAATTACGCCAATTTCTGAAAGATAAAGATATTTGAATTAAGTTAAAGTTATGCATTATATAGCAATCAGCTATGTAATACGAATAAAGAATTAAATGTTTAATTATTTGCATAATTAAAAGATATAGGGTAAACAGTACCAATGTTGGCACTCCCCAATGATTGGCACTTTGCTATTTTAATCTAAATATTAAGAACGTTTTCTTTTTCTATATCACAGCAACACAGATATCGCAAGGATATATAATTTCATACTAACAACACATATATATATTTAAACCTTCAACTATTTTCCTATAACGGCTGTTTTAAAATATGTATGGACAACGTCATTAAAGCAATATTAAACGTTATTTTATCGTTGTGAAAAAGGAGCATCCGCTTTTTAATTGAGCCAATGACTATACTTTAATTTGTTTGACAACATAACGATTGGCATATATGTCAATCACTATACTTTCTTTCTTTTGTCCAAAATCTATTATTGACACTTCCAATTACTGTATATTTTGAGTAGTGCCAATGATTATGACTTACCTTTTCATATTTTAGATTGATGAAGAATACCGATAGTTAAGATCGGGCGCTTTGGAAACTATGAAAATGCTGGCGCAACTTTGCCCAAGTCTGACCATAATCTTTATAGCTCTTAATCTGAATGCAACGCGACTATTGCAACCAGCTGATATCACTGCATTTCGGCCCATCAAAGCTATGGCGTAAAACTGTCTTCGAATGGCGGACAAAATTTGACAAAAATGTTACTTAAACAGATACAGGCCTACATTGGCAACAATTTTACCGAATTGAAATAAATCCACGTTATGAAATGGTTTTGAACATGTGGGTTGTGCCCATTTAGTCCAGACAAAGTAGATTACACGTGTCTGATGCCCTCGAAATCACAGCAAGCCATTTTAGATGATCACCGTTCTGTGCATATGAATTACCAAATATTTTAAGAATAACGACTAATAACGACTGAATCAGAAATACTTGTATCAAATTTGCCTTGTATTCTTTCACTTAATAATGATTTATCAGTACCAGAGGTTATACAAGATGCAGAGATAATTGCTGAGTACCTATCAGAAAGAAAAGTAACCCTTATGTTTTTCATCAAATAGGCAGCAAATTTAGAATTTGTTGGAGGTGAATGGGTGATCGTGGATGGCAAAGCAAACAAAAATCTTTTAGAAAGCCCTAAAAATATTTATACATATATAAAAAGCAGGTAAACAACACCGTTATTTTGTGCTAACAAGTGAAGATTCGGAAGCTGCGGAGCTAGAAAAACAATGGAAAAATTTGGGCACAAATGGAAAAAGCAGAATTGAATTAGTCAGCCCAATACTAGACAAACTTACAAACTAAACGAGACGAACAAAGTCAAAAACTCTGACATTATAATATTCTCTAAATATTTAATCTGACCAGTCAATACCACAAATTCAGAAAAAAATTAAAGAATTACTGAAGCAGAAACATTTAAAATGACTATAGGTAACCTTTATGTACAAAAAGCTTTTCTTAAGCCTAGCATTAGAGACCCTAAAATAGCTAACTATAGATTAGTCAGAAACGATCGCAAAGGGGCGCAGTTAGTTAGGGGACTCTTATATATTATAAGTCATCCCTACACGTAGTTCCCATTGACACGCCTCAATTAACTAATTTAGAGGCCTCCGATACTTCGATTCGATAAAAGAGCACAATAATCCGTTGGTGAATGAGGCGGGCTCGTACTCCCCAGTGAGTATGCTGCTTCCCATAGGAAACGTCCCAAGAACGTTCTTCTTGATCCCGACGACGAGATCACTTCTGTTAATAGGTCGACCCCCCCCCCTCTACAGGAGAGGGAACCCGTTTGTTTAACATTAACACACACACACACACACACACAGACACTACTCTAGTACAGAACACTAGGGCACACCGCGTCCGCCGGCGAACGCGAGGTCACAGACACATCCCGTACACGAGGTTCAACATCCGTGATACGGGGCGTTTTTAGTTTTGCGACCGACATTGCGATAGTGGTTGAAGCCGAGGTTCGTACCTCCTTCTGAGTGGCCCTTGAATCACATCGAGCCCCCCCTAGCTTGAGGAGTCTCACTCCGAAAGCAGGGGTCGGGGTGCCTCGGGACTGCAGTCGGCTGAAACGCTGCACTCAATAGCTCGTAGGTCCTCGCTTACGAGCCTAATTCGATGAAGCTGTCAAGGCCGCAGGGCCAACAGCGTACACTTTTAGAAAAAAAACCATTCGCTATCCTTATCTAGCCATTATGCATCTTATCTCTAATTATGACCTCAAAACTTGAAAACGAGACTGTACAACCAGTGCGTGTTGCCAGTGATGACTTATGGAACTGAGACGTGGTCCTTCACTGCTGGCCGTATGAGGAAGCTCAAGGTCGCTCAGCAAGCTATAGAGAGGGCTATGCTCGGGGTTTCTCTGCGTGATATACTTAGAAATGAGGATATCCGCAGTAGAACAAGCGTGACCGACAAAGCCCAACGGATTAGTAAGCTGAAGTGGCAATGGGCCGGCCATATAGCTTGAAGAACCGACAACCGATGGGGAAAAAAGGTTCTCGACTGGCAGCCTCGTACCGGTAGATGAAGTGTAGGGCGACCCCCCACTAGATGGAGTGACGACCTGGTAAGACATGCAGGAAGTCGATGGATGCAGGTGGCTCAGGACCGTACTTTGTGGCATTCCTTGGGGGAGGCCTATGTTCAGCAGTGGACTTGTGAAGGGCTGTAATGATGATGATGATTTAAGTAAAGGAGAGACAATAGCCGGAGATTATTATACATCATTAATCAAAAAACTACGCCAAGAACTAAAGAAGAGACGTCAAGAAAAATTGCGTGCTGGTGTGCTTTTTCATCATGATAATGTCCCTGCCCATCGATCTGATGTTTCCGGCGCTGCCATCCGGACTGTTGGGTTTCAGTTTATGCAGCACCCAACATATTCTCCGGAACTAGCTCCGAGTGATTTTCACCTTTTAACTCACATGAAAGAGCACTTGCTCCCTTGTGCTGTAGATTGTAGAGGCCTTTTGCGAGCCCAGGATCAAGCTTGTTTTCAAGGGAATTAACCAACTTTCAAAATGCTGTATTAGCTAAGAAGGCGATTACTTTAATACTGAGAACTCTTAGGCAGTTTTTAACCTGAATAAAAATAAAATTTATTTAAAAGTTATAATGAGTTGATAAACTTTGTAAAGTAGCATTTTATTTAACACTAGCTGTGCCTCACGGTTTCACCCGCGTTGTATGTCACGCGTTTGAGCCGCGCGACATGAGATGACACCTAGTTCAAGCATTTTAGATAGCAATGTAGGGAAAAATTGACAAAATTAATGGAGTTCTTTTATCTATCGGCATATGTACGTTATAGAGCAAAGTTTCATTTTGTCCACTCTCCCTCACATGACACACTTTTCATGTATCGTGTACTGTTTACTTTAAAACTGGAAAAAAGCGAGAATCGGGACACTTTTTGTGTCGCGAGGGGTCATTGGCCGTCTCCATTCTCTTGTTAACAGAAAGAGCAAGCTGTCGCTAAGACACAAACTCCACCTGTACAAAACCTGCGTTCGCCTGCACATAGTAAGGCATATCAAGAAAAATAGTTTGATTTCTCCGCTCCTAGACCACTCGGAGTCTGTTAATAGTGGACACCATACACCACTGTACAGGTGGTCTGAGGCGGAGAAACAAACATTTTGTGATATGACTTACTATGTACAAGAATAAGTGTTTATTAGTGAACCTGCCTATATTTATATTCCAGCTACATCCTTAGTTAACCAATAGTAATATCTTTTATTTACTTAGCCATTTTAGAATTTATATTTTGACCAATGAAGATTAATCAATAAAATATTATGTACAACTATTATATGTCGCGCTCCATTTGCCGGCGTAAGACTCGTAGATAGCTTCTCGTAGCTGCGTTGCTGGACGGGGCTATATGATGATACCGACCGACGCGCGCATTCCGCTTACCGCACCGCTCTCGAGCGGTCTGCTAAGTAATCAGCTCTCGTCCCCGTACGTAGAGTGCCTCTCGCTCTCGCCTTCGCTATCCTGCTCACGCTGTGCAGCGCTGTCGCTCATTGAGTTCGCTTGCTTTACCTACGCTCTTGCCCCTGCCGCCTGGCAGAGAGGTTTTACCGCTTATTGTTGTTGTTTTACTTGTTACTTGTTATTTTATTATTTTTCTGTTACTATTTTATACTGTGTTATTGTTTCTTGGAACAAAGTCTCTTCTTCTCAAAACAAGCCCTGTTCTTTTGAGAACAGGGACCCTCCCTATTGTTTCAGAATAAAACGTCGTCCCTTCCCCAACATGTCCACTGGACCTATTTGGACTTTATAGCCGCCTAAACCAATCTCTTGGTCTGGGCATTAATCTAGATGAGTCGGCCCTAGCCGCAATCCTCTCGTCCGTTGCCCCTCAGGCATGCGCCCCGGCCCCTGTCGCCCCACGGCTGCCCGCAGACCGACCCACCCGCGTCTCGACGCCATGTCCCTCGAGCTCGTGCTCAGACTCCTCCGCGTCCTCCCGGAAGGGCCCATCACCCCAACCGGCTACACATCTAGTAGCAGTTCCGCGGACTCAGACGGTACAATGACCGATGAGAACCCTTCTGTAGTGAAGTCAAACCGCGGCCAAAGCGCGCCGCTGAAACCGCTCCCCGTCCCGCAGCCCCTGCCGCCACCTCCGCAGCCCCGCCGCTGCACTCGTCCCCGCAGCTCACCGCTGCCTCCTCACCCAGCCCCCGCTGCTGCAGTGCCCTGCTGCCTCAACCTCCCCGCTCTCTAAGCCAGCAGCTCTGCAGCCAAAACTCGCCAAGAATCAGGTCCCGCCCCGTCTTCCTAGAGACAAGACCCAATACACCAGACTGTCGAAAATCTGCTACAGCAAAATCATCGATCAGGCCACTAATCTCAGTGAGGCCATTAAAATTCACGTCTTCAATAGGGAGACTGTCGCCTACAAGGCTATTTACAGCACAACGTGTCGTATCACGTTGCTCTCTGAAGAGCGAAAGGTCAAGGCAGTCATCAGGGAGTTCCGTTCGAACTCTCAATGAAGAAATCCTGGAGGACCTTAAGTCCCAAGGCTTCCCGTCGAAGCAGTGCATAAGATGCACAGCAGCAAGGGCAAGAGGTTCCCTTGCTCTTGCCATCCTTACTAATGCCGGGTAAGACCATCTTCCGGCAGGTACGCACCGTGTGCGGCCTGTCGAGTGAGGTCGAGCCCCACATAGGCGCGGTTTTCCGTACCAGTGCCGCTGCCAGCTATACGGGCATGCGGCGGCCAACTGCTCAGCCCCAGGTGCGTTAAGTGCCTAGACCCCATCACTCGAAAAGTGCCTCGGCCACTGACGCCGAATCCCTGCTTGCGTCCTGTGCGAGGCAATCTGGTCACCCGCCAATTACAGGGGATGCCTCGCGCCCTCGGCCGTCTTTTTGACCTCCACCGCCGGTGAATGATAACACATTCGGCACTGATCAGGATGCCCGTCAGAATCCTTTAGCCTCAGGGCCCCTGCGCCTCACAGGGCCCCTAGGCCTCTTATGGGCCCCTATGCCCTTATGGGCCCTCCTGGGCCTTATGGGCCCATCCAGCCCCTCCGGGCTTTCTCTCGGCCCACGCAGCCACCAATTCTCCCTGGGGCCCCAAAAGTACCCCTGCGGACTTCCTCCGCTCCTCAGAGGCGCAACCTCAATGGTTGATGACCTGAATACGGTTTACTCCGCTATTCAGGCATCGACATTGGCGAGATCGCCACAGCGCGCAAACTGCGTGCTGCAAGGTCCCCTCAGGACCGTCTCCTTCTAGCGGAGCACCACAATCTTCTGAGCTCGTTGTGGTTAAGTTAATTTAACACGCACTATGACGACTCCGCCCTCCCAAAGTCCCGGGACGTATTAAGCTAAGGGCATCACTCATCTCCTTCAATACTCGCGGTTTGCGAAATAACCTCCGGCTTAAGCTCTTCCTTCGAGATCGCGAAGCCGACCTCCTCCTCCTACAGGAGACCCACCTCAGACCCCAGAATCTCAGGTTTCTCCATCAATATTTCTTCTTCGTAATGACAGACCTGACCGCAGAGGCGGCGGTACTGCCATTACTTCAAAACACTTCCTGCTCACATTCCCACCGTCGCTTACAACATGGAAGCCACGGTATGCAGGCCTTGACCGGACATCCGTCCATCGTCAGCCTCCTGCTATATCCCTGGAACTCCCCTCAAAAAGATTTTGAGGCCATCCTTGCGTTAGGCAATTCAGTTATTATGTTTGGAGATTTTAACCAAGCATACTGATTGAACATCTTACCACTACTCAGAGCGGCAAGATACTGCTTGATATCTATACTGCTACCTATCGGAGAAAAACAAAGTTAAGCTTCCTGGGTTCATTAGTGGGAAGCGGTAGTGTCATCATTGGCGTTCCACAGGAAGTTCTAGGCCGACCTTATTTCTAATTTATGTCAATGATCTATGCAGTATGACTATACCAAATGCCAAAATCTGTCGTACGCCGATGACACGGCTGTGGTTTTTGATGAATCTTGGGAGGCTGTCAAGACTAGTGCTGAAAGTGGTCTAGCTCGAGTCGCTCTATGGTTGCAACAAATCTCCTCACTGAACATAGCTAAGACAAATTTTATTTAAAATAAATAAATAAAATTCCTTTATTTTCAAAAAGTCTTATAACAAGATTTATCGAGTTTTCCTTTAAGTTGTCATAGACACTTGTGTTGGGAATAACTCGCTACTTCTACTGGTTTGCTCAAAAGACTATTAAACTATATTATATCTAGAAGCTTACAATTATAGAAATGTGGGTGGGAAAATTAGTTAGTGTATATATTTAGTGTGTGTGTGTGTGTGTGTGTGTGTGTGTGTGTGTATGTGTATGTGTGTGTGTGTGTGTGTGTGTGCGTGCGTGCGTGTGTGTGTGTGTCTGTGTGTGTGCGTGCGTGTGTGTGTGTGTCCGTCACCTGCAAGCCCTACGGATGAGGTTCTTGGGATCGTATGGGTGTTCCGCATACAGGTACCGACATTAAGTTTAACCGGGTTTAATTTATTCTTATGAAAAGTTTTTCGACATCTTCATAACTAAGTGAGTCCAACCATTCTTTTAAGTTTTCTTGCAAGTGTAAGATGACATAGGGTATATTTTAAGTAATTTATTTACTTTGTTGTATATATGGACGGACTGACAACTATATTGTCTTCTAGCGAAAGCAGTGTACAGCAGTGACAGGGCAACATCCTTCTTTTCTTTTATGACTTAGGTCGACATAAGGGATTTGTGGCACGTTAAGATGAGATTCAGAACGTAGAGTTTTCGTACTGAAGTGGGTCATCATTCTATATAGTGTGTCAGTGGAAAACGATAAGGTTTGGAGTAGATGACTTGATAAGTGATCTGAGCTCTTTCGGGGGCAAGGAAGTGAGTTTTGTCAGCTCCTCCCAAATCGAGATACAATGATATGAGCACAGATTGGGCCAGGGCTACATAGATTCGGTTTTAAGTTTGTTGCACATGACCTGCCGTAGTGATTTGAATACCCATATGAGTTTCCTAATGCGGTTAGTTAATAGTTCCAAATGTGAGTGCCAGTTAAGTCGTTGGTCCAACATTATACCTAGGTATTTAGTTTGGCTGACTTTATCAATAGTAGGGCATCGCAAATCATGTTTCAGGGTTTGAGCAAGTGTGGTTTTTATAGCAAAGTGATGGTCAGGTTGGGATTTGTTAGAAGGTAAAGCAGATGTAGTTGTTTTTGGTGTTCAAGGTAAGAAGGTTATCTCGCCAATTAGATACGATGATTAAACCCTTTCAGTACCTGCTGGACAGTATTCCAGGTGCTACCAGTAAAAACAAGAGCAGTGTCGTCCGTAGGAGTATATCCTGCCCCGACATCTCGTAGATTACATAGATCATTTATGTATATATTAAAGAGAGTCGGGCCCAGGACACTACCACCAGGACACCAAAACTAGGCGGCTTTATCACTATGTAAATTATTTATTTTTACTTGCTGAGTTCTGTCCTGTAGGTAACTTTTAAAAAAGCATTAGTGGAGTATCCTAATACCTGGCTTTGTAGCCTGTGTAAAGAATAGGCACAGAGACAGTGTCGAAGGCCTTTTTAAATCCAAAAGACTGTAAGGCATTTGTGCCTTGTCTACTTCACCAACTATAGTAGAAGTGAGATCAAGAATCGCATCTTGAGTTGAAAGACCCTTTCTAAAACCATATTGAATTTGATAATAATTTATATTTATTTAGAAATCAACAAATCTATTGTTAAGCTTTTCAATTATTTTGGAGATGGAGGTAAGGACAGAGATAGGCCTATAATTGTTTACATCCTGTCTGTCTCACTCTTATACACAGGGGTTATCATAGACCTCTTTAAGACGCTGGGGAATACACCAGTACTAAAGCAAAGGTTTGCGAGGTTACGTATGTGCAGTACAACAAAGGCTCTAGCATGCTTTAGAAAGCCAGTGCTGATACCATCCATCCAGGTGGCTTAGAGTCGAGACTCATCAAGATGCTCTCGACTTCTTTGTCGTCAGTGTTTAGCAGGACGAAGGATGAGGGCTGTGTATAGTTAGAGATAGGAGCTACTAGTACCCGACTTCTAGTACCTAAGTTGTAGTAATTATTCCAGCTAGGTTGTTGCCTATACAAGCAAAATAGTTATTAACATAGTTAACCGAATCTAGTGGTAGAGGTTTTAAGTTAATTAGGGCTACATTATTAGTCTTGGGTGGTTTGTACCGAGTTATCTCATTTACTGTATTCCAGAATTTACGGGGTTATTAGCAGATTTATTAATAAGTTTGCCATAATGCTGTCGTTTAAGTTTTTGATGAGATTGGAACAGTAATTTCGAAAACGTTTGTGGTTATTAAAAATTGTATTATGGGGTCCTACTACCTTTGTTGTTAATTTCTTGCCTTATGCACCTCAGAGCTCCGGAGTTATCCAGGGTTTTAATATCTTTTTATTATTGAAAATAGGATAGTTTAGAATTATGTTGGATAGCTGACAATTATATTAATAAAAGTGTTGGCAAATTCTTCAGGGCTATTTGGCAATTCTGAAAAGGGATACTTGTCGATATGAGAGTATTATATGCCCATCAAAATCTGTAGTTAGTTTAGACTTAGTTGGAGCTTTTGTGGATGTTTTATATAACTGAAGCAACACAAGATTGTGATCTGTGACCGTCGTGTTAAGGACGGCGATAAAAGCTGCAGTGAGGTTGACTTCAAGTTTTATCATTACGTGGTCGAGGCAGGATCTCTTTCTCAGGGTAGTGTGACCAGGTAATAAGCATGCAGGGATAGTGCGTCTAAGTAGCTGAGTCTATTACGGCGATACAGGGCTTCTCTGTAGCTATGGGATTATTTGCTTTAGCATTACGAATAACTTGCAGCCACAAAATGACTTTTGCCTTAAAATTCATATGTGTTTTGAGGATGCTAAAAACAAAGCGTGTGACTGCCCATCAATTGAAAACTCTCACACTAAATATCTGGGTGTCGTTATAGATCAGAGGCTATCGTGGTACCCACACCTCGAACATATTATTAATAGGACCCGAAAATTGATTTGGATTTTCAAAACTATAAGACACGTAATACCTGATAGTACTAAGCAGTCGGACTCTAGATATCTTCTTAACCAAATATACACGTCCCTTGCACAATCTATCATAACATGCATTCCGGTGTGGGGTGGGCCAAGACCAAATTTCTCTGCTTGGAAGAGCACAACGAACCCTTGGGTCATGTATTTTTTAAAAAAGACGTTTTCCACTGAACAACTGTATAGAATAAGTGGTCTACTTTCAGTTAGAACAATTATATGTCACTAGAACAATCCTCAAAACTTTCAATGCCTTTATTTGCACATCCTGGAAAAGCGGCGAAAGATGTTGTGGTTAAGCCTACTGGTACCAAAACAGTTTTTGCTAGTAGGCAATTTAGCTCATGTTTTGCATTCCTATATAATAAAATAAATAGAGAATTGAACATATACGACAAAACATACAGGAATGTAAAAGCCTGATACTGAAGTGGGTGCAGTCAAAACTTATGAAGAAACCGAATTTCTGCTGCATTTCATAATTCATTTCTATGTACAATATAATATAACTAAATAACTCTTCATACACACACACACACACATACACTCACTACTCCTCTCTCACACACACACACACACACACACACACACACACACACACACACACAATTTTTGTAAATTTTTGTAGTTAAAGTCAAGTAATTTGTTTTTTATTTTTGGTTTTAAATTAAAAATGTATGTTTAGATAAGAAGAAGCGGATTTCAAACACAAGCATTACTTGCTTAAATGGAGATCCCAGTCAATGATATTAATTTAAATTTGGTGAACAAAATAAATTATTTTATTTTTATTTTTATTTTATTTTTATTTTATATCACGCAGTCTCTCGACCTCACTGTCCTCAGTCCCTCAGTGTCACACTATCCTGACAACACCGACCACGCTCGTGACGTATTAGACTTTGCAATAGCAAAAAGTCTGTCTCAACCTCAGGTCAATCGAGACCCTTGACGATCTTGGTTCCGACCACCGCCCTGTCTCCCTTATACTTGGCCATCAGCCACCTCCCCAACTCCATCCACGAAACCTCACTAACTGGAAGGGCTTCAAGACGTCCCTAGCCACAGCTTTGACCTCCGGACTCCTATCCCCTTCTTCGGACTTATTCGACAGTACCGAAAAATCGACACCGCGGTCGATTCACTCTCCACTTTATAACATCCTCCCTTAAGGAGAAAGGGTCGTCCCGGCTGCAACAATAATGGTCTTCCTTTACATATTAGCAACCTAATTAAAGCTAAGAGAGCTGCCTCCGGAGCAGCACTCTATCCAACCCCGAATATAGACGTACGGCCAATCGTCTTCAACGAGAAGTCCGTTCACGCCTTGAATTTCGAGACCTCGAAAAGAGTAATCTCATGGAGAATATCTCTCCTTCTCATAGCGCGTACTATCGGATGGCAAGAGCCCTCCGCAGACGCTATCACTCATATTCCTTCTCTCGCCCCTGACGGTACTACTGCCTTCGAGGACGAGGAAAAAGCTGAATGTTTTGCAGACAGCATCGCTGCTCAATGCCTCCCAGTTCTCAACCCACAGACCCTCCACATCCAGACAGTGGAGGATGAGGTCCGCCGCCGGAACTCACTCCCCACAGTCTCTGACCCTATCACTGTGTCCAATGATGAGATCTCATCCTCATCAAAGGACTGAAGCCCAAAAGGCTCCGGCGCGGATGGCTCCAACCAAGCCCTTAAACATTTTCCTGAGCAGGTGTTAACCCTTTAGCTATTATCTTCAACGCCTGCTTCAACCTTAGTTACTTTCCACCACGTGGAAAGAGGCAACTGTCATTGGTATCCCCAAGCCAGGAAAGCCTCACAATCTCCTCTAGTTATCGTCCCATCAGCCTCCTCAAGGCCATGGGCAAACTATTGAACGAGTAATCCAAACTCGCATGGCGCCATCTGTTTCCCACAGACGGTGACCCTCTTGTCATCCCTCACCAATTTGGTTTCCGAGCGAAACTCTTGTCCCAAACAAGTTCACCGTATTGTGAATACATCCTCAGCAGTTTTATCCTCGCCGTCATAAGACCATCGCGGTCTTCTTTGACATAGCGAAAGCGTTTGATAGAGTCTGGCACGAAGGCCTTATCTACAAACTGCACAATATAGGTCTCTGATCGTCTTGTTCGTCTCGTGGCCTCCTACTTGAAAGACCGTACCTTCCATTACAGACACGAAGGCACGCTCTCCTCTTCGCGTCCAATCAAAGCCGTGTCCCTCAGGCCTCGGTACTCGCCCTCTTATTATATCCTGTACACCAACGACATTCCCATACCGTCGAATGGTGTTCAGATCTCTCTTGCAGACGACACTGCCCTCTACTGCAAAGGCACGTCCCTACCCTTATACGGAACAAGATCCAAAAGTCAGTTAATGACCTGGAGCTTGGTTCCAAAATGGCGTATCGATGTGAACCCGGAGAAGAGCTCCGCCGTTCACTTCGAACATAAACGACGCGCCCACTATTATTCCGCCAATCCGTATGTTAGGACCCGGTCCCTGGCATACGTCCGCTAAATACTTAGATGTCACCCTTGACACGAGGCTTTCGAGCCCCATGTCAAGAGAGTAACTCGTAACGCGCGATTTTATCTGGGTAGGCTCAACAGTATGTTGGGCCGACACAGTAAAATGTCCTCCGTAATAAACGGACCCTTTATAAGGTCTGTATACGACCCGTAATGTCTTACGCGGCCTCATTTTTGCTCACGCTAAGCCCAAAACCTGAACAAACTTCGTTGTTCAAAACTTTTTCTGTCGTCGGGCTACGAACGCACCTTGGCACGTCCGTAACGCTGACCTCCACCGAGACTAGAGCTCCCCACAGTTCAACATTTCTTAAAAACTCTGAAAACTTCTTCAAAGCTTCAGAGTCCCACTCCAATCATTTCATTCGTGAGGCTTCCTATGCAGCCCCACTTCCTTCGCTATCGAGTCCGCAGACCGAGAAACGCCTCTCGGACCCCCAACAAGCTTTCGGCCGACCTGGACTGCCTCTGGCGGCTCAGGCAAAGCCTTCTTCTTCCAATACTTAATATGCCTTAGTAGGCACGTCTCTCAGCGGCCACCGCCGCCTGCGCCTCTTTCCTAAAGAGGGTCGCATCAAATCTCGGCAGTAAGGCCACTATGGCCAATACCGACCCCAAGGTGGTGTTTAGTGGTAACTTAGGTTAGTTAGGTTAGTCAGTGAGTCCCACATAACCACGCAGCCGGCTGCGTGGTATGCTTAGACATTCACCACCTCCTCCCCGCTTCCGGAGGTGCCTTTATTGGGCGCAAAACGCGCGCGCGCATTCCGCTTGCGCCGTCGCTCCCGGAGCGGTGCGCTTGCGGGTCCGCCGACCGAGCACCCGTTCCCGTACGGGTCTTCCTCGGTCGGCACAGTTTCTTAGAATAGAACGTCAGTCCCGTCCCGTCCTCAGCTGGCGTCGCCGCCCCGTGCGGTTGCGTTGGCTGACCGCTCTTCCGTCCCTGTACGGTTGGGTGCCTCCCACACTCCCGTCCTTGCACGGTCGAGTTTTGCCCTCCTGCTCGGCTAGCACAGCCGCGCCCGTGGTTGTGCTTAGCTGTCTCGCCGTCGCCGTGTTTCCGTGCCCATGAATATGGGTTCGGGCGACGGTGGCGCCTCCCCGTCTCCGCCAGCCGCCCTCGTGTGGTTGTGTTGTGCGTCCGCACTTGCTGTTGAACGGTGAGTGCCTTCCTCCTGTCCCCATCGCAGTGCCGCCGCCCTGCGGCTGCGCTGGCAGTCGTTCTCGCACATGCGATTCCCACTCTTTCTCCAGCACCGTCGCACTTTGCGGCTGTGTTGGTTGATCCGCGCTTCTGTCCCCGGACGGTTGTGCCCCACGCCTCCCTCTCCCGAGGAGGTCGTCTCAGATGCGACATAAAGCCTTCGGGCTAGCGTCGGTCCCAAGGTGGTGTTTAGTGGTAGGCACTTTCAAAGTGAGTCCCACATAACCACGTAGCCAGCTGCGTGGTATGCTAGAGCATTCACCACCTCCCCCGCTACCCGGAGGGTGTCCTTGCATTGGGCGCAAAACGCGCGCGCGTAATTGGCGAGCGGCGGCGGCGGGACACATCTCCGGAACAGCAAGAAGAAGCGAAGCTGCGGCGTTGAAGAAACGGCTCGAAAATGGTCGACGGATGCATGAAGATAGCCGGCGAAGACGATGCGGCGCTGATGATATTTGCGGCTGTTTTGTTTCTATATTAGAACGTTAAATATATACGTCAAATTATCTCGCATCGATATGCAGCCCGCAGTATCTCAGTAGCCGGTAATTAGGAAATAAATGTTTCTTCAGACCTTCACCTTCTGCGTTATGGTAGCAGCAGAGAAACATTATTATATGCCGATACCGCCCGCATCGTCCGCCGGTTTCTTTCCCTTTCCCCCTAACCTTCAGTCGTTTGGTATCCCCTGCAGAGGGCCTCCATCTGGTTGGACTGTTATTTATTCAAGTATTTTTTATTTATTTATGTTAGTATATTTAATATATATTAATGTATATTAATCATTTCCTTTTATATATACCCCTCCATAATAATTACACTTTGAAAAAAAATGTCTTGAATTTGTATATAAAATACGAAGAAACTTTTTCCACGACCTTATATGATTGCTCAATTTAGTAATCTATGTTTGCAATTCGAGTTCTACATAGAGATGGGTAGCTATTCAAGTAGCTAACTAAATAGCGGCTATTCACAAAATAGCTACGGCTATGATATTCGTCAACACGATAACTTGCTATTGGCTACTTTGGTTAGAGGCGCTTCGATCATCCGACAAGCTTACGGCGCAGCGGGCAGCTGCCACAAATCATATAATCACTATATAATCATATAATCACTACGTTATGCAGCCGCGCCTAGCTGACTAGCTGTAGCGCGTAGCTTCATCTGTTTCGGTCTCTTCAGAATTATTTGGGTAGTGTTAGGTTAACATCAAGAGAAGACTGTCAAAACTACTTGTCGCATTTTTCTACCGACTTCAAGGAAGAGGTAGTCAATTCGACTGTATGTTTTTTTCCGATTTCGATAATTCTTTTTTTATTTAAAAGCTGGTGCTTCGCATGTTGTCCCATATAAATTTGATCAAGGTCTGACCAATAGTTTTTGAGTTATTCTTAATAATTATTATTGAAGTCGGTTGTACAATTCTTTTTATTTTAAATTATTTGATCAAAAATTTCAAGATTTCTACTGCAAAGGGATTGCCTACATACATTACATAAGGATATACCTACAAGACGGCAACAAGATATCGAACAAAATGGCACATATAAGTATATTAAAATTAAATGTAATTACACTTAAAAAACGTGTGTGTGTACTTATGTACGCACGTAGGAAGTTATACCTCTTTAGCGTAACAAAACAAAAATAACAAAAAATTATTTAACATCCTGGTGACAATTAACTGATAGCTCCGTGGCGCAGTCGCTTAGCAATGAGTTGCAGCCCTAAGGGCCGCGGGTTCGATTCCCGCACGGAACAAGTACCTATTTGTACTTGCCTACAAATAATTTTTCTGGGTCTGGATGCTTGTACTTGTGAAATCTATGTATGTAAACTGCCCCCGCGATACAAGAGAAAATCCTACTGTGGAGGTAACGTTTTTAAAAAAAAAGTTGTATTTTTTTTTATTAAGATTCTTAAACTTTATATTTACTCTTAATATTGTTTCACAAAATAAACATACATCCATCAAGTTTTTTGATGGGTAAATTTAACCTCTTTTATGTTTATAAAGATATAAATAAATATATTAACGATTTTACATCATTATGCTGAGAATGCAAAACTGAGAGACAATCTCCACACTTAAGTTTGTTTTACAAAACTCTATCCACCTTTAATATATTGCAAAACAATTTTTTTTGTTATGTGCATGGAAAGAAAATCACTTAATGCTAATATACTTTGAAGTGGCAGAGAATTTGTATTATATAAATATAAAATATATGTTTACTTATTTTAGATCCTATACTTTCTTTTGAGCACGTCCATTTTTTAACTTTTTTCTTTGTCTTTATTCTTCTCTTTAATTTAGATATTGTTTTTAACCTTTGCCTCCTTCTTGGAGTCACTTCAACACCACTGATTGATGTAGTATAAGCAAATTAGCTAGGTGCAGGTTCAATATCTCTGTACTGATATGTAGATGGTCTACGTGGAAGATGAAGATCAACCTGGAATTCAAACAAATTAAATAGACAAGGCAGACCTATTTCATAGAACTTATGTAATCAAGGGCAATCTAACATATAATCTAGTTTAACAATAATATGTACAAGAATAATTCAACTTCTATACAATTATTATGTCTACACAATTCTTAATGTATGCAGTACAAAGAACATCAATTTATTGTTATGAATTTAATACAAAATTTATGAACTATATATTTTGAAACACCCATTTTCAGCAGAATAGGTTACAGGTTTCATTATTTATTTCACTTTCTTTTAGAGAGGATTGTCAGATAATTTGAATTATCATACTGCTTTAGATCGACCACTCTCATCGGTGTACCATTTAAACACCCTATATTATAATCTCACAAAATCAAAAAATCGTATGAAATACCTTTTACTAAACCGTTGTCAACCACCTCCAAATAATTGTTGCTCTTATATTATATACTCTTACAAACACGTTTTAAATGCCCTTTTTTATTACACTTTTGACAAAAATAATTCGCATATCGACATTTATCTTTAGTATGGTTCTTATATCTTATATCTTCATGTATTGGCAAATAAATAATCTGAAATCAACAATGGTTCTTATTGATTTTTTTTATTTATTCTCTTAATTTTTTTTTAATTTAACTTTTCTTTATTATTATAATTAATTATTAGGGTCGGCTTTAGTAATCTGCGGCACGATTTAAGTGTTCATTTTAGCTTTAGTTGACAGGCAATGATGCTATTGATTACCATCTAGCTGCTTTTTATGCCGGAAATCTTTAGTTTTCGAGATATCGATAATTATAATTTTGAGGTTATATCCATTTAAAATGATACGAAAACAACAATATAATTATTAGAAAGAGATAGAAATAGAGCATGGTCTGTATCTATTTTAAAAATAACACGCAACAACAATATAACAATTAGAAAGATCCTTTTATGGAATTAATTAAAGCAATTAAACATGTTTATAAATAAATGTTTTAATAATATATTTGGTCGTTTCTTTTGATCAAACCCTAGTACCAGAAGGTATAAATCACAAAACCGAATCTGTCAACCCCGTCTTCACGGTCTTTCCGCTCTTACCCCAAATTGTATATAAAAACGGAAGCGCGGAGGAAAGCAGCCCTCGCCCGCTGTACCTAGCTCACCTGCGCAGCTTCGGCTGTTGGTCGCCTTCGGCGACCAGCCTCAACGCTACGGCTCGTACGCTGCCTGCGCTTAGTTACGCAAGAACGGGCTGGCTTACTTCCCACAACTGGAGCAACAGAATCAAAATAGTGTTGATTCGCACGGTTTTCCTCAAAATCAATTTTGCCTCAATAGGTCACAACTTTAAAAATCATTAAAAAAGGGGGTTCCAGCACTTAACCCTTTTGGGGAGGTTCCCACCCCTCCTCCCCTCCCCGCCCACTCGACCATATATTCATGCCGCAGTTATTATTTGCCTCAATAGGTCACAAACTTTAAAAATCATTAAAAAAAGGGTTTCGGCACTTCATTCTTTTAGGGGTTCCACCCTCCTCACCCTCCCCGCCCACTCGGCGACCATATATTCATGCCCAGATTACTAAAGAAATACCAATTATTAACAATAGGCTATATTATCACTAATTATATTAATTATGTAATATGATCCTTGTTGGTCGAAATAAAGATATTATTATTTTTGGGTATTTATATAGTATTCTCATCTGGTTGGGCTGAATAAATAAATATTTTAAAAATAAATAAACATAAATATATATTTAATATACTAACATATAAATAAATAATACAAATAAATAAAACCCAACCAGATGAAACCCTCGGCAGGGAGACCAAACAGCCGAGGGTTGGGAAAGGAGAAACCGGCGGACGATGGGGCGGTATCGAGGAGCACCGCCTTCTGCATTTGAGCTTGGAGCGGTCCGTCACGGAGTCCCAGTCGCCTGAGATGACCCGAGAGGCTGACTGGGATTAACCCGTTCGCAGAGACGACTACAGGTATAATTTCGGTCGGCAGTCCACTTACATGTCGGTTACCGTGAGCCAGGTCCAGATATTTTATTATTATTATTATTATATTATTATTATTATATTCACAAACCAAGCAAGATATGTTTTTTTCTGTAGTTTGAGGAATAGAATTTTCTTGGACTCGTAAAGCGAAAACGGGTTGCGCTGCCGCTGGTGACATGGCTAGTCCTTCATCTTGCAATGACCTTTGAACTGCAACTCGAGTACATCGCCAAGCTATCGATGTTTTCACTAAAAACTTTTCTTTTTCCTTGGCATTCGCCAATACTAGCACAAACTTGTCTCTTGCGAGTTGTCGAGTGCGAGATGACGAATCCGGGCCGCCCATTCAGTAAAGTCTTCGCTTGGTCTTTGTTCCGCTTTATAAAAAACGTATCTTTCCGCAAACATACATTTCTTTGAGGAAAACTGGTTGTCAATTTTTTCAATAAAAGTCTTATAAACTCAGTAGTTTTAACGGAAAAACAAAATCGCCTACTAGGCGATATGTATCTTCTGCTAATGATGTGAGCAAAAAAGCCCTTTTCATAACTCCTGCTTTGTCAGTGTCGTCATGATAATCATTTGCTCAACACAGAACTTGACAAATCGACTCTTAAAAATATTCCACTCTTGCATGTGGTGATTAAATGTGAGGTTGTAGCCGAACAACACATTTCCTTTATTTGACATTATTTATTTGTAACTATTTAACTTTATTGCACTCTTTGATGCGTGAATAAGGTCCTTGTCGCCAAATATTGTGTATTTATAGAGATTTCACCACTAAAACACAAATGAAATTTATACCTTTTATTGAATGACAACACAACTGTCAGATTTTAATTTTTTCATAAGCCTACAATATGCCTTACATACTCTACAATAATATAAATAAAACAGTTAACGTACGAAAAACATATATCGCAACGTATTTTTTTTGCAGTCTTTACCGGCGGGTGTGAGTATAGATATCCTCTATCTGCGATAGATATCACAGAATGCTTTTACTCCTAGTCCTAGCGGATAGATATCGACAGTGTGCGAGCGAGAGGTGAATAGAGGCGACGCCATTTTCAATCCCATTCTTTAACCGCACGGGTATCTTATAATTTATACATATTTGAATAACTACTTTAAATATAGTTATCAGTTCCCACGAAAACTTGAGAGGCAATTTGCCACTGAAGTTGTCGCTTTTAGATGACAGTGTGCGCGCGCATCGTAACAACTTCATTGTGTCGGTGTGCGCGCGCATCGTAAAAATTCACTCTCATCATTATTCCCTAACGCCCTAAAAGAAGTATAACTTCAATAATGTCTTGTATTTGTATATTAAATACGAAGAAACTTTTTCCCCGACCTTATTGCTCAAATTTTGTATTCTTTGTTCGCAATTAGAGTTCTTCAAGCTTCATTATTTAATAATTTTAGGTAGATATGTCAACAACATTATTATTACTTCATTGGTGATATAGATACTTTCAATAGACCTTAATTAAGGTCTTTTCAAAAATTCTAGCAACCTTTGCTATTTACCTTATATTAACATATCGATAACTTAGATATCTGAAGCTATGTCTATTTCACCTAACACAACCATACCGCGATGTAATAACAAAGTAGCGCCATCTAGTCCCTATAGACTTGAGCGGACAGGTGATTGACAAGTTTTGGCTCATCGATATATATGTACTAAGGCCCGTATTAATAAATGTTACTCAACGACGAACTCAAGTGCGTAATCATTTGATACGCCCTCATTACGAAATCAGCATCTCAAGATCGTTGCTTATTAATAAACACATAACAACAGTATCTCAAAACGCTGTACTTAGGAATACTGTTCTGTGACTTGCACTCAAGTATACACACTTGAGAGTCGAGTTTCGTTTATTAATCAGTGTGGCACTCAGCTGATATCGTAAACCTAAACCGCATCTTGAGATATGTTTATTAATAAGATCATAACCTCAAGATTGTACTCAAGTGCGTGTACTTGAGCTGAGTAACGTTTATTAATACGGGCCTAAGTGCTTTTAACTCAATGTTCTGGGACATCTATTGTCACGTGAAAATCCGGCAAACTCGCGAGGTTATTGATATTAAAAACTATTCTGAATTCTATAAAAATAGTGCCTAATATTACCATGTAAGGTAGTTCGGATTTAATATGCCAAGAGCAAATATCTCAGTATCCTGTGAATTAGGGCGCTATGACTGTCGACAAACGTCAAGACTTCACCGAGCACGTTGTAAACCGGGAATTAAGATTGTGATTTACAATTTCAGAAGTACTCACACGGAAATTAATTTATTTAAAACTAGTTGTTGGCGACGCATTTATTTTATGTAATATTTGACAGAAAAATTCAATAACTGTTTAGTTTTGGCTGGACCCGGGATTGAACCCAGGACCTCATGATCAGCGTCGCGTTTACGACCACTAGACCAACGAGGCAGTCATCATAATATTATATTGTTGTATACACTAAAATCGATGTTAGCCAATATCTACTTTTATATCTAGTTTTGTTCTGTTGCAGAATCCAGCCAAGAGGAAACTCCCAACTTAGTCATTTCGACATCACAAGTTGCTTTTTCCGTCGCCACCTTAACTTCGCATAGCGACATATCTTATTTGTAAGAACATTTTGCCAATTAAAATATAAGGAGAGGCTTATTCTAGCGTTGAATTTTACTTACAACTAGCCAATAATTTAAGAGATGTTGAATTTTATGTATTACTAACTAGTTGTCCCTCGCGACTTCGCTCGCGTGGAGTTTACTACGATTTCATGGGTTTTAATTTTTTGCGCGGGACTCTAATTATTTTTCTAAAATAAAAGTATCCTAAGTTACTCCTTATAACATCAGCTGCCAGTGAAAGTCGCGTCAAAATCGGTTCAGCCGTTTCGGAGATTAGCTGGAACAAACAGACAGACAGACAGACAAAAATTTTAAACATTATTTTTTTGTTATTAGTACCGTATATACTTTCATATGCATTCAGTAAAAAACTGTTATTTTAACATTACAAACAGACACTTCAATTTTATTTATTTGTATAGATGTATAGATGAATATCTATTTACTATCTAGACAAAGTCAAACTCTATCTCTATCAAATATTTCGTAATTGTTCGTGTTTGTATATGAATACGACTTCTTGTTAGCACTTATTAATTAATTAGGTAATTAATGTTAAATCGTAGATAGTCAAATGTAAAATTCCAATAAAAGGTTTAAATCGCATTTATTGTAAGTTAAGTTATTTATAATGCAGATTAAAATATATAATTCATACTGTATCCAAATTGGAATACTATATTTAATCTGTGGTATTGGCACCTATCACTGATTATGAGAGAGTTTTGGCGGGAACTTGACCGGTGGCGGCATGCTGCTCCTATATTATTGTTTAAATAATGGTTTGAAGTGGATTTTGATATGTAAAAGTGGTGCGATTTTGTGTATTAAGTGTCTGCGCATGTGAACTATTAGTGGAAACAGTGAAACAAGTGCTCTAATGGTGATGTTATTCTCAAGTCTGCTTATTAGGCGCCTTGAGATACCATCGCCGACTGTCAGCTGTCTGCTGGCTCAAGTTGCCGTCAAAATCTCCCAAGGGCTGCATAATGTGACGCATCAACATATTGTGAAGCAGTTAGGGAAATTATAATAAACCGAATAAAAATACTCAAGACTTGGCCTACAGGTCTAGATACCAGGCCATAAACTCCAAAAAAAATATCACTGATTATGATTACAGAGTTCTATAGCAAATATATATTATTAGTACGTTACTCTAGTCTACGTTACTATTGTTATTGAACGGGTGATACTTGATGATTTCGTCATTACATGCATTTTGAAATTCAAGAAAATATAAGTTATTATATTCTCAGTGTAAAATATTTAGTATTTCAGTACCATTATGTAAATGAATCGACTGAATGATATGTGTCAGTACACTTCTAATAAAGATAAATATTAAACCCCCCTCCCCTCTACTACAATGAATAGTTATTGTAGGACTAACAGCCATAATAATGTCACAGCATTTAACCTCTTGCTTTTCGATTAATACTAACTAATAATTAAGTAACTAAGCAATTTTTCTGATTCCAAGTATTTATTTAACAACTTAGTATTTATAAAACAATAATTATAGAGAATAATATGAAAGATTATATTTTTTTTATAAAAACCGAATAATGTTTCTTCGGTTGCAACAAAAAGTCGACCAATCAGAGCGTGACACATATAGAACATTCTAGACATTATTAATTAACTGCGTAATATTTACTCCCGAAAATGATGGAAATAATTTTTATGCTCTAAAAGAATTGTAAACATGGTATTGAATTAGATTAAGGTTTATAGATTAAGGAAACAAAAGAATATTTGTCTTGATGAAACTTATTTTCTATTTATAGTAAAATTAAAGAATTAATGTACCCAAATATTGTGAAAATGTGGGATATTTTGGTTAATAACTTTTTACATTGTTAATATATTAAGAAACCTTTATGGTGTGCTAATAGACAACTGACTTACCGATTTAACAATGTATAGTACATTAGTGTAGGAAGTAATCGTGTATAGAATAAATTGTAATTTAAGACAATTGTATAGAGAAAATGTTATGCAATAAAGAGGCAAAACGGACAATGGCAAGCGGCTCACTTTAAAGTAACGCTCGAGTCTACCTTATGGCTTCGGGGCCCAGTAACATTGTAGTAGCTGAATTGACTAGTAGCAGAACCAAGAAGTAGCTGAATAAAGAACATAGTGAATAGTAAGTAGCAAGCAACATAATAGCAGCTACACAAGTGATAGTAATAGCTAGTTGTACAACATAGTAGCTGATAATAGCAGCTAGTAAACAGTGATAATAAAAGCAGATAGCACTAGTAGTAGTAAGTTACTACGAACAATTTAAAGAAATAGTCAACTGAAGAAATCGTCTGAAAAATATACTGACCAACCGATAGTGAACAACCGATATAGAACAACCGTAGTTGACCAACCGTATTCAACAACCGTGATCAATAACCAATAGTCAGAAGATTTCCGCCGAATAGTTGAGCAGTCGAAACGCTGGCCACTGCCTTGCCATTTGTATTCTATTTCGTGCATTTTGATTTAACCTCAGTCCACAGTACCCCAGCTGCACCCACAAAGACGGCAGTAGAAGTATCCTCCGGAACCTATAGGTGTAGGACGTGAGCGACTCGCGGAGTACTTTCGATAACACTTACTCCCGAGTTTCGCCCGTCCGGCACATGTTCGAAGTTGTAGATTGACGAAGTCATTTTCACCATAAATAATTCGTGCTGGTAGGTTTATCATGTTTACAGTAGGATAGTATTTTTCCGTATAGGTACTGCCCTTTGAGCAGAAAGTACACGCATACAACCTTGAGTCACGTCAAGTTTACCTTGTTTGTATTTGTGATTTTTGTTATGCAACATGTATGTCAAAGGATATAGGAGGCTCCGTGGCGCGGTGGCTTAGCAATCAGTGAAAGCGCTGATGAGGGCAGTGGGTTCGAATCTCGAACAGAATTTGTATGATCTATAAATTGTTTCGGGTCTGGATGTTTGCCTTTGTAAAATTTATGTTTGTAAATTGCCTCCATAATATAGAAGAAAATCCTATTAAGAAAGAAGAAACTAAGAGGATAGATGAAGATGTCTATAGGCCACGGCATCCACTTACCATCAGGTGGGCTGTGTGCTCGCTTATCACCCGACCTTATTCTATAAAAAATGTGTCTTTATTAATTTTGTCTGTTGTTTTTTGAGAAGGTCTTGTTTTGACGAATCGGTGTAGATACGAGTATTAACGTAGTGGTCGCGTTAAGATATTCACTAACCCACAACATCCCTTGGGTGTCGTTATAGGCGACGGAGACAACACGCCTGCCTAGCATAGCAACTATGCCATAGATCCCTTCCAATGAAGCGATCTATAGGGAATAGACATCTAAATCTGTGCTCGATTAAGAATCAAAATGCAAATGCGTTATCACCTATGGACCAGTAAAAAGGGTCTCCGGTTCTCTACACTCACCATACGAAACACAGCAGCATTAAGCTGCTATTTAACGCTGATATTCTGTGAGAGTATGAGTTATAGGCTTTACTTTTAATTTTATTTTACTTAATTTTATTTAAAATTTAGTCTAAATCTAGTTCATGATGGATTACACGTAACACGTAGATTATATTTTGACATCTTAATGGTAACCCCGTAGTCACGGTCTTAGTCAATTTGCTAATCAAGCATCAGAGGCCGAGTAAGCCACTGTAGAGACACGAGGGATTCAGTGTAATAAATAATAAACTACATGATGTTTATAATTTGCACTGCTAATCTGTAGAATACATTTATAGAATAATATACATTACGTTTGATATTTAATTATGTTTTAACGATAATTAGAAACTATATAAAAATATTAAATGAATTTTAGCTGATTAAATACATTAAGCTATACGTAATTAGCTACTTTGTTAGGTAATATTTTATTAACCTGATAAAATAGCAGTCGATTTACACAAATATTGCCTGATAACGAGTGCTTACTGTTTAGTAAAATAAATTAAAATAATAGTCCAATATCTAGGGGCTACGTCTCCAAACTTCTTGATAAAGTATCTGCACTCCCTCAGTGGTATTTCCACAATGAAAATTGAAGACTTTCCAAGCGTATTCCAGTAAATAATATCTTGTCCAATTACGTTTTTTCAAATCCGGCTTCGATTAAGGACCGTGATTAGCAATAGGATCTCATTTTAATAATAAAATGCAGTAATTTGTTCAATCGACCTTTACTTGATGTCCAATTTCAAGGCAAATAGAAAGTACAATATTTTTTTAAAGATACCGACAAAAGTTACGAACTAATATCTATTATTTATTCTGTGCTATAGTTCGGCCGTTCAGAGAATGCGTTCCTGACACCTATCAGTTAGTCACGACTAGTGATGGGCACAACATAACACTGAGTTCGTTACCGTTCCTCCAAAATGAACCGCCGCGTTATTTTTAAGATTATTTTCGTTTTAAATTGGCGGAATCATTTAAAATTTATATTTTAGTAATTTAAGTGGAAACCAATAAAAGGTAATATTAATATAATAAAATTGTTTTATTTATCTTTGTTACAAAGTTACAATCTGTATTTCTATGCAATAAAGTACATTGAATTGAATGTGCGTACAGAATATTAATCAGACTCCGATTCGCTTGAGGAGGTGGTGTCTTCATCATCATCTTCGCCTACATGTATAATTATTTTATTTTTATTTTTTTATTTTATAGAAGTAGGGTGACAAACGAGCACACAGTCCACCTGATGGTAAGCGGTTGCTGTGGCCCATGTACATCTACATCTATCTTCGTTTGCGAATTTAAATGCAGATGCGTTGTCAGCCGTGAGGACTAAGATAGAATGCCTCTTTTCCAGTAAAAAGGGTCTCCGGTTCTCTACACTCACCATACGAAACACAGCAGCATTAAGCTGCTATTTTACGCTGGTATTCTGTGAGTAAATATAATTATATTATTATCAATAACAGAATCAATCCTGATATCTCGGTCAAAATGTTCCACAATCAGGTTTTTAGTCTTCTCAACAACCTTTGCCCAGTCATCTCTTGTGACTTCCCCGCAGGCTTCTTTTAATAGGGTCATCATCTTTTGGGTCGTTACCATTTTCAACCTAAATATAAAAATGCTACTTTCTTTCGCGCGTTCGGTTTGGTCTTAGTTTTATTTTTATATTTAATAAAAGTTATCTTATAGTCCATTATTTTCAAATTCTTAAAAAGAAAAACAAAACGTATTATTTTATAAAGTATAACTGTATAAGAACAGATTACGATACTGTTATTGCCTGTTATTGTTAGCACAGCACTACAAATATAAAGCGCTGACATAACCTTGTAATAGCGCAGTATAGATTTAGAAAAATATTGTTTACCAAGTTATTTGACACTCAGTTTGGCACAAAATTATAACATTCATTGATTATTGATATAATAATGTTGTTTTAATGCTCATCAATTGTTAAAACGGTAAACAACCAGCAAAAATATTTTTATCGTAACTGCAACGCCATTACAAAGTTACGTCGTCAGTTCAATCGCGACGTATCAGGAACGCATTCTCTGAACGGCCGAACTATAATATTGGCTTGAGAACTGCTAATATTATTTGTCAGGCGCTTCAACACCTTCGAGCAGGTAGTCGTTAAGACAGTTGCCTGACGCGCAGGCTGCTGCGTTGAAGACGAGCCTCATCTTCCCCCAGCTTGTTCTGATTACTCACAGCATAGTGGGGCAGGTATCAACTCTTCGGATCTTCTCTCTTTGATCGCGGCATAGCCATTCTTTAGAAGGGTTTCTATCTGCGTTGTTTACGCATATACGATACTAACCATTTATGCAGAACATTGAGATATTATGTACGAACCTTTCGGTAACGAGTAATAGTGTTCTATAATACGTGCGTACGTACCAAGGGAGTCCCTACATTATACTTTATATGCTTTAATGAGAGTAATCAGGAGAGTGCGCGCAAAGACGTGCATTTTCTATACCCTCACACTCCATCCGATGTATAGTCCGATGGGATGGTCATCCCACGGAAAGTATAAAGAGATCGGACGCAGAACCAACGGCTTTACGTGCTGTCTGAACAACAAGGATGAAACACCGCTAAAATCTTGACTCCGGGCTACTACCAATTTATTGATAGAAAACCCAACCGATTTTGGGCCCGACCACACCTATTACTTAAAGGTCAACAGACTTTCCTCGGTTGAGTTTAGATTCATTTTTTATTTGTTCGAAGGATGAGATATAATTTAGGTATCCAATTTCATTCATTTTGTTAGTGTAATTAGGTACTTCATTTTACATAGGCATTGGAATGTAGTTTTTTCATTTCAAATATTTTTAATATTGATGACAATATGGTGTCTCATACCATAGTACTAATAATTGGCGATGGTCCGTCCATTAGTTCGTTAGTGGGCCTGTTTAGTTTTTCGTTCGTTTGTCTGTCTGATTAAGTGACTAACTAAATGTTTTATCCTGTTTAGTATCTTTCTAGAACTTCTCGATTAAAAGCACAAATAAATAACAAAAGTTCTAATTCCACGCGGTCGAATTCGCGGGCCCAACTAGTATTTAATAATTTTAATCAATTATTCAGTCAATTAATTGTGCAAACGTCAGAGTAATATGTATGTAATCATTCTAACGTACAAAATAAAAGATGTAAAACACAGAATTAACATTTTGAGTTTCTTTTGATATAATTATATATTTTTGTACCAATTTTTAAAATGGCAGTCTACAAAGTGAGGGAAAGAAACAGCGATATCTTTTTCTCGCTTTATTTTTAGTCGCCCAACCCAACAAAGATAAAATTATGATTGTGTGCAAATTTCTCATAATTCATACCAATAAATATCACAAAGCACGGTCCTAAGTCACCTGCACTTATCAACTTCATCTGTATCTACATCTCTTACCAGGTCGTCACTTTATTTAATGAGGAGCCGCCCTACACTTCACTTACCGGTTGTCGGTTATTTGAGATATATGGCTGCCCCATTGCCACTTCAGCTTACTAATCTGTTGGGCTAAGTCGGATACTCTGGTTCTACTGCGGATATTTTCATTTCTAAGTATATCACTCAGATAGCCCTCTCCATAGCTCCCTGAGCGATATGCCACACGGTCGTAACAATAAATAGCAACATTATTTTGTAACGGTAGCACAGATTACGTAATAGTTAACGCGTTCTTCTACTACTTAGACGAAGTTACCACCTGGTAAAACATTGTCCTATGCTGCTTAGGGAAACCTGCGGCCAAACGTACACAAAGCCACAGATGTATTGGCACATCTGAAAACTATTACAACTGTAGGTAATTACACTAAATACCAGAATAAATAGCAGCTTAATACTGCTGTGTTTCATCGAAAATGAGGCTTTCTATCTTAGTAGTCAGGGGAGAAAACGCATCTGCATTTTGATTCTTAATCGAGGATAGATGTAGTCTATGGGCCACAGAATCCACTTACCATCAGATGGACTGTGTGCTCAAGTGTCATTCTGTTCCAATTTCAAATGCATTTTCGTGTGAATTTTTCATATTAACATAATATAGTAATAATTTAAAACTATTTTGTCGTACTTTATAGAATAGTTGTACTTAAGTATACACTGCTATATAACTATGTAGTGTATTTAAATAAATGCGAGGACATAATTAATTATATAAGTAGATAAAATGCACTAAAGAGCAAGGTAAACACAGTTGTTTTCTTGGTCTTAGCAAATGCGGTGACAGGTATACTTGGGTACTGTTCATATGAATAGTTACAAGAGTCGTTTTGCACACAGCATCATGTTGTATTACAAGAACGTTAGAAATCCGTGTTGTAACTTTTGTAAAACCTATGTCATTAAAATTATGAGTTAATTTAATTTAAGAGAATTTTACGAAGTCACTGAAAATTTATATTTAAAATGGGTTTAGAATTTTATGAATAGGGGCATAAACCGTTTATAAAACATATAGAACATTTTGCACACAGCATCATGTTGAACGTTAGAAATCCGTGTTGTAACTTTTGTAAAACCTATGTCATTAAAATTATGAGTTAATTTAATTTAAGAGAACTTTACGAAGTCACTGAAAATTTATATTTAAAATGGGTTTAGAATTTTATGAATAGGGGCATAAACCGTTTATAAAACATATAGAATATTTTGCACACAGCATCATGTTGAACGTTAGAAATCCGTGTTGTAACTTTTGTAATACCTATGTCATTAAAATTATGAGTTAACTTAATTTAAGAGAATTTTACGAGGTCACTGAAAATTTATATTTAAAATGGGCATAAACCGTTTATAAAACATATAGAAAATACCAACAAAAAAAAATAGTACACTAAGTACGTTTCAAATAACGCCGAAACCATGCTCAACTTAATGTAAGAACACGTGCTCAACGCACATTAAGTAGGTATATGTGCACCTAAAAGAAAGATATTATAAATAAAAGTTTTGAATATAATATCTTTGATCTAAAATCATTTGCAACCAACAACGTAGGTAGGTGCATATGTGTGCGTCCAGCAATCTGGCTGATAAAGAAAGAAAGAAGAAAGATGTGTGCGTGACAGTGTCTCCATTTGAGCAAGGTTTCTTTCTTGATATGAGACTTAAATTATGGAAGTAATAACTTATAATTTCTTGAATTTCAAAATTATCAAGTTTCACCCGTTTAATAATAATAGACTATAGTAGTACCAATACCACAGATTAAATATAGTATTCTAATTCTAATTTGTATACAGTATGAATTGTATATTTTAATGTTCATTATAAATAACTTAGTTTACAACAAATGCGTTGTAAGTAAGCCTTTCATTGAAATGTTACTTTTGGCTATCTACTATTTAACATTATTTACGTAGGTTATGTGCTAACAAGACGTCGTATTCATATACAAACACGAATAATTACGAAATATTTGATAGAGATAGAATTTGACTTTGTCTAGATAGTAAATAGATATTCATCTATACATCTATATAAATAAATAAAATTGAAGTGTCTGTTTGTAATGTTAAAATAACAATTTTTTACTGAATGAACATCTCTTAAATTATTGACTAGTTGTAATTAAAATGTAACGCTAGAATAAGCCTCTCCTTATATTTTAATTGGCAAAATGTTGCGAATTTCAAGGCGGCGACGGAAAAAGCAACTTGTGATGTCGAAATGACTAAGCTGGGAGTTTCCTCTTGGCTGGATTCTGCAACAGAACAAAACTAGATATAAAAGTAGATATTGGCTAACATCGATTTTAGTGTATACAACAATATAATATTATGATGACTGCCTCGTTGGTCTAGTGGTCGTAAAAGTGACGCTGATTATGAGGTCTCGGTTTCAATCCGGGTCCAGCCAAATCTAAACAGTTATTGAATTTTTAATTCAACAACTAGTTTTAAATAAATTAATTTCCGTGTGAGCACTTCTGATATTGTAAATCACAATCTTAATTCCCGGTTTACAACGTGCTCGGTGAAGTCTTGACGTTTCTCGACAGTCATAGCGCCCTAATTCACAGGATACTGAGATATTTGCTCTTGGCATATTAAACCCGAACTACCTTCCATGGTAGCATTCAGTCACTACTTTTATAAAATTCAGAATGGTTTTTAATATCAATAACCTCGCGAGTTCGCCGGATTGCTCTCTTGCCGACGGCTCCGTGGCGCAGTAGCTTAGCAATGAGTTGCAGCGCTAAGGGCTGCGGGTTCGAATCCCGCACAGAACAAGTATTTGTATGGTCTACAAATAATTGTTCTGGGTCTGGATGTTTGTCCTTGTGAAATCTATGTATGTAAACTGCCCCCGCGATACAGGAGAAAATCCTAGTGTGAAGGTAACGTTTTTTTAAAAAAGTAAAGTAAAAAATTTTCACGTGACAATAGATGTCCCAGAACATTGAGTTATAAGCACTTAGTACATATATATCGATGAGCCAAAACTTCTCAATCACCTGTCCGCTTAAGTCCATAGGGACTAGATGACGCTACTTTGTTATTACATCGCGGTATGGTTGTGTTAGGAGAAATAGACATAGCTTCAGATATCTAAGTTATCGATATATTAATATAACGTAAAGTGCAAAGGTTGCAGAATTTTTGAAAAGTCCTTAATTAAGGTCTATTGAAGGTATCTATATTACCGATGAAGTAATGAAATAATAATAATGTTGTTTACATAACTACCTAAAATTATTAAATAATGAAGCTTGAAGAACTCTAATTGCAAACAAAGATTACTAAATTTGAGCAATAAGGTCCGGGAAAAAGTTTCTTCGTATTTTATATAAAAATACAAGACCAGGCGAAGACTTTACTGAATGGGCGGCCCGGATTCGTAATCTCGCACTCGAGACGGCATTAAGAGACAAGTTTGTGCTACGATTGGCGAATGCCGAGGAAGAAAAGTTTTTAGTGAAAACATCGATAGCTTGGCGATGTACTCGAGTTGCAATTTAAAGGTCATTGCAAGATGAGGGACTAGCCATGTCACCAGCGGCAGCGCAACCTGTTTTCGTTTTACGGGTCCAAGAAAATTCTATTCGTCAAACTGCAAAAAAAAACATCTTGCTTGGTTTGTGAATATAATAATATCTTTATTTTGACCAACAAGGATCATATTACATAATTAATATAATTAGGTGATAACATAGCCTATTGTTAATAATTAATTATAATAATAAAGAAAAGTTAAAAAAAATTAAGAGAATAAATAAAAAATATCAATAAGAAGCTTTGTTGATTTCAGTTGATAGCAGCAGCTTTGCAGTTTACATACATAGATTTCACAAGTACAAACATCCAGACCCAGAAAAATTATTTGTAGGCCATACAAATAGGTACTTGTTCCGTGCGGGAATCCAACCCGCGGCCCTTAGGGCTGCAACTCATTGCTAAGCCACTGCGCCATGGAGCCATCAGTTAATTGTCACCAGGATGTTAAATAATTTTTAGTTATTTTTGTTTTGTTACGCTAAGGAAGTATAACTTCCTACGTGCGTACATAAGTACACACACACTTTTTTTTAAGTGTAATTACATTTAATTTTAATATACTTATATGTGCCATTTTGTTCGATATCTTGTTGCCGTCTTGTAGGTAGTGACATAATCCCTGTGCAGTAGAAATCTTGAAAGTTGTGTTTTATGTTGAAGCTGGTCGAAAGGACAATGTAGTACCGGGCCATGCCGCCTGCGGCTGGCCTATAAAAATGTACGAGTAAACCCGTACATTTTTATATGTTAACGTTATTGGAGCGCGGGCTCGTGTTTTTTAGTACCATTAGCAAGGCATTACAGTTAACAGTGTTTTATTTTGCATCCTGCAATCTCAGTATTTGAGTGGTACTCCTCAACAGCATTTAATCTTGCATTGCACTGCATTACATATTTGCATAACTACAATCATTTTTGGTCCTTCGACTAATACCTTAGTGTTTAGTGTTTTGGTACAGTGGCGAATCGGTTCATCTGGCCTCCCACAAGCGGGTCTCACCAGTTGAATTGAGAAGGCGTATACATACTGTGCTGAGGACACGAACGCACTAAGTGGACCGACGTTTGGAAGTTACAGTTCCATCAATGTTTACTTGCATATTTAATCAATAAGTTATCATCATGCAAGCCTTACTGCAGAGACAGTTTGAAATCGTAAACTAGATCAAAAAGCTTAACACCAATTTCAAAAAGGATCCGAAGTCAAGAAAAACTAAGGAATACATAGAGAAGAGAATTAAAGATTTGAATGAACTTTGGCTCGAATTCAAAAGCAACAACGAACAATTATCGACATCAGAAGACAAGACTCACGAATATTTTACAAAGGACATTTTTCTTGTGTATGAACATTTGTACAGCAAAACGCGGGAAATGATGGCTGTGTATGAGTATGAATTAAAGGATGAATGGACGAAAGATAATACTAGGTGGTATTATCTTTCGTCATTTTATCTTCAGACATTTATATTACAAAGGCGGCTAATAATGCAAGTTCGGCGAACATGACAACTACGGCCTCGAAGTCACAGGGCAAGAAACCACATGTGCAATCGAACCACGTGGCTGGAAATGATGACAAAATATTGCTTGCCACAATTAAGATGCAAGTAAGGGCAGCAGATGGTTCTTACATCACACTGCGCGCACTTCTGAACTAGGGATCACAAATGTCCCTTATATCCGAAAATTCAGCGCAAAGGTTAGGGCTAAAACTTCAATGCATCTGTCACCGGTATCGGTACATCGCCAAACAAAAGCCGAGGAAAAGTATTATTGCACTGTAAATCATTATCGACCGATTATGCATTCCCTACAGAAGCTTTAATAATATCCAAAGTTATTATCTGCCTACCTGTGACGTCATTCGAAAACAAAAATTGGCCATACATACAACACTTGCAATTAGCGGATCCTGAATACAATATATCGAAGCCTATTGATATTCTTTTGGACGCAAAAGTTTATGCTGAAATGGTTTGTTAAAAGGCTCGCCATGCCAACCAATAGCACAGCAAACACAGATGGGTTGGATATTGTCTGGTTCTACGACGAAAACATTCAACTGTTATTTTACCATCAATAATATCGAAGACATTTGCAATTATTGGGAAATGGAAGACATATCGGAGCATGAACGCTCATTAACTTTAGAAGAGCAATTTTGTGAACATTAACACCAAAACGACGAAAAGATTATCAAATGGAGTATAAGAAGTACGTTTACCCATGAAGAAAGCCTTTGAAAGGCAATTAGGTCACTCGAAACTAAAGGCAGTCGCACAGTTCAAGCAATTAGAGCGAAAGCTGGGAAAAGATCCTCAGCTATGTGAAAAATACAACCATTTCTTGAATGAGTATATTGCAATGAACCATATGGAACCGGCAGTGGAGAATAAATCTCTAGAATGTTATTTACCACATCACGGGATCCTAAAATTTGACTCTAATACTACAAAATTACGAGCTGTTTTTAATGCATCGGAAAAAACAACGACTGGCTTTAGCTTGAATGACTGAATGGAATGCGGACCTGAACTGCAACGTGATATATTGGAATTATTATTAAGTTGGCGTGCTTACAAATATACGTATATACAGCAGATTGCGAAAAGATGTATCGTATGATCAAGGTACAAGAGGGTGACCAGCAACTCCAGAAGATAATAGCGGAACGAACAAGGCGCTATGCAAGAATTTCAATTATGCATCGTTACATGTGGTATGAAAGCTGCACCTTACTTGGCTCTCAGAACGATGCAGCAGTTAGCCAGTGATGACGCTGACGTTTATCCTATAGCAGCTGAGATCTTGAAGAAGAGATTATATAATGATTTCTTATATTTACGCGAACACTACATTTTACGGATTTTATCGCGTTTAATTTTACTAATTTTGATTCCTTATATTCAAAAAACTGAAGGTAGCCGGGCTAACTATGACATTGGGACGTCAAACACCTCAGTCCCCCCCGTGACCATGGGTGCTGTAAAGCACCCGAAACGTCGGGAATCAAAATTAGTAAAATTATACGCGATAAAATCCGTAAAAATAGTTTTAATCAAGAGATTATATGTTGATGATTTGATATATGGCAGCAACAAGATCGAGGAAGCAAAGCAAGCACAACGCCAAATAATTGATATATTACGAGGAGGCGGTTTCAACTTGAGAAAATGGTCCAGCAATAAACCCAAACTCTTGGAAGAATTATCTGAAGACCAAGTTAATGTCTCTACTGTTAACTTCAACAACAGCTCAACATCATCAACAAAGGCATTGGGGTTTCGTTGGCATCCATCCTCTGATATTTTTACATTTGACAATAAGATTGAGAACACGCAAAAGCCCGACACAAAACGATCCATGCTGTCAAACATATCGAAGCTTTTCGACCCGCTCGGTTGATTATCTCCGAGTACAATAAAGGCAAAACTGTTATTTCAACGACTTTGGAGTGAGCATATGGAATGGGACCAATTATTGTCACCAATTATTTAACACGAGTGGAGTAAACTAAAAGCAGAATTAAAGAACATAACTAAAATTAAAATTCCGAGATGGGTCGGCAATACTCAATCTTCAGTGCAGCTACACGGCTTCGCATATGTCTCAGAAAAGGCTAACGCTGCCGTAGTTTACATCAAAAGCTAAAATGAGCATAAGGAACCCAGGATACATCCAATAGCAGCGAAAACAAAGCTAACCCCACAGAAGAAACGTATTACATTGCCACGGCTGGAATTATGTGGGGCTGTTTTGTTATCTAAATTGATGCAAAAGGTTATTGTTTCGATGTCATTAGCTCAGGACAAATTAAAAATTCATGGCTGGACGGACTCAATGGGAAGGAAAACATACGTGACGAACCGAGTGAATGAAATAATTAAGGTCATACCGTCATCCTGCTGGAGGCATACTAAATCAGAGCATAATGCAGCTGACTGTGCCACGCGAGGACTTTCACCATCTCAACTATTATCGTGTTCTATATGGTGAGATGGACCCTCGTGGCTCAAGGAGAACAAAGAGTATCCTTCAGAAAAATATGAAGCTCCGGAAATCGAACTCGAATAGACGAAAACTCGGATATGCGCGGTCGAGACTAATCATACACCGTTTAGAAATGAGCTTCGTGCCACAGAGTAAAGAGTAAGGACGAGTAAGAAGAGTCGGTTTCTTTACTCATGTGCGCGTGCTATGTCAAGTATTACGTTTCATAACTATCGCTCGCGAGCGCGTACGAAACAATAACAATTTCACTCCAAGTTATATCACAGTGAATGAAATTCATTATGCTACTAAATTAATAATTAAATCAATTCAGTCAGACAACTTTGCGCAAGAGATAGAACAATTAAAGAAAAACGGCAACATTTCACGGAAAAGCGCAATTATAAGTTTAAACCCATTTCTTGACAAAGATGGCATTCTGAGAATGAAGGGAATATTGCAACATTCTACATTACCTACAACCAGCAAACAGCCGATTGTACTTCCCTATCATTCACGGTTGACGGACTTGCTTATACTGGACGCTACTTTACATCGTGGAGTTAAACTGACCTTGGCACACATAAGAAACAAATACTGGATCATTATTGGACAGCGAGCAGTGAAAAAGATTATACGCCGGTGCACCACATGTGTTCGACTCAATACACAAAAGCGAACACAGATCATGGGTGATTTGCCTACCCCTCGAGTGGTACCATCTCGCTCCTTTACACATACGGGGGTGGACTTTACGGGACATGTTGAGGTGAAAGCAAATTAGGGTAGAGGCATTAAGATTTAAGACCACAAAAGGTTATATAGCTGTCTTTATATGCCTAACCATAGAGTAATTAGACTTAGAATGATAGTGTCATTCAAAATTCCGTTCAAAGTTGAAGCAACAACACAATGAATGTGTGCATAAGCGGCCTGTAATTATGTTTGCCCACAAACTCATAAGCAAACGAGTAATGCTTGCAAGTAAATGACATTTTCCCCAAAAAGTGGGGAAAGTGTAATAGTAGACATAGTCATAGAATTAATATTTAGGTTGCGTTTAGAATTATTTATTAATTGTTTGCAAAGAGAGAAATGGATCATTATTTATATTTGTTGACTAATGTAATATTTCACTTATTTACATACGTAATATCTTGTGTTGTAATATATATTCACAAATCTATTATGTAATTATATTATTCTGTTGGAAGTGGTATATTTATATAAATATCTATTATTTATCTTCCATAAAATCTTATTTAGTACATTAGCTAATAATATATTTAACATACCCATGTGAATATTCTTATTATTTGTGAATATTATTCTATATATAATACTCCAGCGGCTTAGCCCAAGGGTATCATATATAGAGAAGTGGAAGAAATGGAGGAGGCAAATGCCTACGTTCATTTCCTTCAGTTTTTCCGTTCCAACGCCACTTAGACTTGACAAGTGAATAGTTGTCAGATAATCATTTTAGCTGTCAGATATTTTTGCATTAGTTATTCATTACTTGATGTGGCTGTAGCCCGCCGCTTCACCCGCGTTAATCAAGATAAAAGCATACACTGATCTCGATTCTTGTCACTCTAAGAATCTACGTGCTATATTTAATTTAACTCTTTAATTCCCGTGCCTATGTTTATCAAAAAAATAATACTTTCTTTTACTTTATGATACGGATACATTTAGTATCTATAGACCAAAAGAAATTGTAAAAATAAGACATCTACGTATTTTTTATAGGGGTGTTACAGATGATACTGGGCATTCTTTAAACAGTTCATAAAGTTAAACTTTTTCACTTTGGTTCTATAGGAATAAAATATCCGTTTTTATAAAAGACATATTTATTGATATATAAGAAAGAAGCGTTTTATTACCATGGAACATACAATAGAACTTTAGATACAAACCGATATAATACTTGACTTGGCGCACATTTTTCGCGTACGTTGATGACAATATCTACATCGCCGCTGCGAACAGACAACTTCTACATGGTCATCGGCGATACCTGCAGATCTCACCTCACCAGGCACTCTAATTTGGACTGGAACTCCGCAGGCATAATCAAGGGTTAGAGGCTTTGTTGGTATAGCACCCTGACGTAATTTACATAAACCACTTTTAGTCATATACTTTTCTTTTTCATCGAAATGTATCGAGCATATCTTAGTGTGTTTAGTTGACTTCCAATAGTTTTCTTTGCGATTAAGTCTAGTTTTTTCAATCCATCGAGCAGCAACAGTCGGATCAGATGGAAATCTAAAAACGAATACATTTAAATTGGCAATAACATTCATGTTATTATTAACTTCACTTCATTAAAACACAATAAATAATGAACATATTTATGCTATTTTGACTACGTTAATTATTAACTTAATTCAATACACCACTGTTGGCTAGTGGCAAAACGTATAGTCTTTTTATAAAATTTTAAAGATAATATGTAAATCAGAATTAGAATTAAAAAAACAGTCATAGGGTATGTTATTTATCCTAAAACACATACCATAAAAAAAGGTAAAAACAACTGCACATCATCAAAACAAAATCAACACATTTTTTTCGTGGCAACTGGGAACCCTAATAATATTTGGCAAACAAAAATACCTACTTATATGCGAATATTGTAGGTATTTTTATTTACCAAATAAAAATACAACAATAACAGCCCCATATTGGCAGCATAATAGAATTATAATAATAAGAAAAAACGGGGTAAAATATTATACTATGCCTAGCAACATTTTCATTATATTGGCGTCTATCAAATTTGCGATTTATTATTTTGTTTAAGTGAATGTTTTTTTTTACAAAAATATAAGATGCTAGGCAGTACTTACCCGTGAAATGAGATTTTTAATTTTTTTTTCATGATTATGTCATGAGTTGTGACATCCTTTCAAAGCTTAGTACGTCATTTTTTTGTAAAATTGCGCGAGCTCTTTACACGACTACGTGGACTCGAGTACTGACGCGCCGGAAGTCGTACGTAGCCGTAAAAGGCTAACTTGAAATGGCTTCACTCTGCGTGCGCCTGCTGCTGTTCTAAGCCTAATAATTCTATGTGCCTAACTATAAAAGCCGTTCACCTGGAGCTCGTGTCGGACCTCACTGCATCAGCGTTTTTAGCTGCATTTAAACGTATGTGCGCTCGGCGCGGCACGCCATTACACGTTTACAGTGACAACGGTACGAACTTCGTGGGTGCGTCACGTGTACTTAAAAGGGAATATAAGCAAGCACTCCAAACAATCAACACCGATTTCCTCGATATCGTTAGCCAGCTGGGACTTACTTGGCATTTTAACGTGGCTGCCTGGAACAGTGCGGGCGGCATATGGGAAGCCGCTGTTAAAAGTCTAAAGCACCATCTGAAGCGCGTAGTTGGCCATCAGAACTTACCTTCGAAGAATATGTAACGCTGCTTGCGCAAATAGAGGCTTGAATCAACTCAAGGCCTCTATGTTCTTTAACTGAAAACCCAGAAGACATAGATTACCTTTCACCCGGCCACTTTCTTATCGGCGGTCCTATTCTAGCTGAACCATTATCTGATAACAATATTGAAAACATAAAAACAAGGTGGCAACTACCTGAGCAGATATACAAAGAATTTTGGAAGCGGTGGTCTGCAGAATATTTACATACGTTACAAACACGAAGATGTGGCATATACCTCAGAAGAATATAGAACTGGACAGCATAGCGGTGATGAAGGAAGATAATTTACACGCTGTTACACTAAACTAAACACCGAGTCCTGAAACGGCCTATCACGAAGCTGTGTCCTTTGCCAGTACTCCCAGACCAAGATGACAAACGGTCGCGAGCGGACAGTGACCCCGGCGCTACTGGGCATACGTCAAAACGCAGTAGAAGTAAGCCAAATTATTTAATTTGTTTGCTCTTACTTATCCTAGCAATTACATCGCCGTCGATGCAGCAAACTTACAAAATAACTCAGTTAGAATCGACTAAAGCGCTATATTTTGATCGAGCAGCCGATTTGCAACTTATAGAGAGACACTGAATCATAATTGTATACTACAACATGTCAACATTCTGGGAAAACATTCAAAAGGTGGAAAGATATTTAGATCATTTAAACAGCATCTGTAATGAAGAAAGTACATGCACTGCCACACTGACTCAGTTCAGACACGAGTTGGACGAGATAGAATATTACAATAATATGTTAACATTTGCACCAAGTTCCAGAACTAGAAGAGGTTTTATTAATGGTGTGGGAAGATTGAGCAATTACTTATTTGGAATTTTGGATGACTAATTCGCTGAAAAATACTCTAAAGACATAAAATTAATACATCGAAACGAAATCTATCTGTAAAAGTTACTTAAATATCAAACTACAATAATAGAAGCGGAAAATAATATAATACAGCGAAATGAATACATAATGAATAAGCAATTCACGAGAACAATTAATAAGGAATTTTTCGAGTGAAGTTCAACAAGTACAATAGCGAGTCATAAACATATTTTATTTTACTACGCATGTTGTTACTCTTGACGTCATTTTATCAAACTTAAGAAGAATACAGGACACTCTGATTAATATTGTAACGAACATATATCGCGGTAGGCTCGAAGTACACTTGCTTTCTCCGACACAATTGCAAGAACAGTTAAACGTCATATCAAGACATGTTCACGGAGAGTTTTTAATCCCGGTCAACGTTCAAAATATTAAAGAGTTATTCAAAATGCTACAAGTAAAGGCAAGAATAACCGAGGATTACGTCATAATTGAAGTGAAGGTGCCACTACTGAGTACTGACACTTATGAACTTAATAGAGTCATACCTATACCGCAAAGAATAAATTTGAACTCTATCTACGTCACACCTTCTACCGACTACATAGCATTCAATTTACGAAAAGATACCTTTATGTAGGTGACGGAGAATGATTTACAGCTCTACATCAAATACAACGACGTCAACCTAGTATGCCCCATTACTAGTCCATTATACGAACTTATACGAACTTATTATACGAGTGGGTCAGTCTATATGTGACGTTAAATAATCACGGATGACAGCAATCAAACATATTGTCGTAGAGAAACAAAGGAGTGCCCGACAGATGGATTTAATTACACTCTCGTGATACCTGGCTATACACATGCTGCGAAGAATGCAAGATCCGCATATTATGCCCGTCTGGGCTGGCGACGATGAGTTTGCGCGGCAGCGGCCTTATCAGTATAAGGTCAAGATTGCATTCTTAAAGGAGACACGTTTTCTATACAAGGTCATCGTGACTACAGGAGTGAAATATATACAGGAAGTTTTGACATCGGGAGTATGGCTGAAGGATCCATATTGAACTCTGTCATCAGTACATCGACTAATCAGCTGCCATTCGTTGCTGAAAATCACAATAATACTCGTACATTTTGGAAAATCAAGGAGAAAATACAAGACAAAGATATAATATACTGTACTTCATAGTAGCCGCAGCAATAGTAACGGCAGTTATATCTACATATATAGAAGAAAACTATATTATATCCCCACGGCGAGGCCAGCCGACGTGACCCCCGCGGCCCCCGCGGCCCCCGCGGCCCCCGCGGCTCCCGCGCCTGGCAGCCCGCCGCCGCCGCCGCCGACCGAGCGCCGCGTACTCAGCGGTCCGCGCACTGCGGATAATAATACATCCACAAGATTATTAAGTTCGAATGTAAAATAGACGAATTTTTCTTATTTTCATATACTTTACAGATTTTATTCTCTTTCTTTTGTTTTAGGCTTTGCAATATGTACGAGTAAACCCGTACATTTTTATATGTTAACGTAATTGGAGCGCGAGCTCGTGTTTGACGTCACTTTAATGCATTGTACACATGTTTTCTTTTATAATAAATTTAGTACCATTAATTAGCAAGGCGTTACAGTTAACAGTGTTTTATTTGGCATCCTACAATTTATTTATTTATTTATTTAAAATCTTTATTGCACTTAAAATGTACAATTGGCGGACTTAGGCCCGTATTAATAAACGTTACTTAGCTCAAGTACACGCACTTGAGTACAATCTTGAGGTTATGATCTTATTAATAAACCCATCTCAAGATGCGGCTTAGGTTTACGATATCACCTAAGTGACGCACTGATTAATAAACGAAACACGCCTCTCAAGTGTATGTACTTGAGATGCTAAAATCTGAGTGCGGGCAGTCCGTGACTTGAGATCGTGATTGTTGACATGGAGATTGAAAATATTTTAAGAGAAATTAATTATTACGACGAAATTGAATGCAATGACGATTTTGCATATGGCGTTATCTACTCTAGCTTGCTACATATTTATTTATCTATGATCTACTCTCTCCCAAATGTACTCTGTGCTCTCACATCTATTCTGTTTATAAAATCATAAAAATTACCATGTATACATACACCCTTCCTTATATATTACTATTACTATACTCTTTGACATACATAATAAAATATTACTGCTATGTATTTCTATGTAACACACAAAAACATTTCAACGTATATGTACTAGCACTAATATTTGATACCATATATTAGGTACAAATTATTATTAGATATTATTATATTTAACAATCAGTGTGATAATTCATTAAAAGTATACAGAATTATCAAACAACGCAGGTATCCGGTTTTATTATTATATTCCATGTGCTACCATACTTTTAAAATATATAATGTAATGACTATAATCCTAGTTAACTAATGTGTAATTAAATCAATATAACTAATAAAACTTATAGGTTATGAACAGAAATAATAACTACCAAAACTGGTTCAAGGGATAAAACAATACACTGAAAACAAAATTAATGATCGTAATTAAAATTAAACAAGTGCTTATTATTTACTAAATATTACTACAATAAATAGACCAAAATTGTCTCCTTATGTTACACTATGATAAAAATACAGGATAAAATGTATTGAAAGAAAAAGGTATGAAATTTTAAGCAAATGAGATAGCAGAACTTAAACACTAGGTATATAAAATTAAACCCATGGTAGAATGACAATAGGGCCTGAGTAAATTCTATCTTCAATTATATAAACAACTTATATTGCGATTAGTTTATTAGTGATACAATTATGATTGAGAGGAGATTTCACTACAGTGATTAAACAAAAAAAAATCACATTACTTGATCTTACCAGCACGTCTGGTACATTCCAGCTCAGACTTTCCTGATGCCCGAGCTGCATTGTCACCTGATACCGACTGGCCGACCGGATCCGATTTCTTACCAAGAACAAACTTTTTAAGGTCTTTTTAAGTCATCACTTTATGCCGGTTTCCATCTGGCAATTTAATCGTGATGCATCTAGCGTCCAGACGTTACGCATACCGAAAAGTTTGCGTGCTTCTATAAATACAGCTTGTCGTTGTTTAGTTAGGAATTCAGAAAATACATAGGGTGTGCCCTTAAGTGAAGCCTTTTTCTTCCAAACAGTATAGCGGAGGGATGAATCAGTAAGTCTAAAAAGTACAGGCCTACTATAGCCCGTAGATGCCGATCTAAGTCTCTGTACAACTTTGAAGGACGCGGCTGTAATATCGTTGAGACCAAGGTTGTTTTTTAATATTGTGGTAACAATACCAGCAGTATTCTCATCAGCTTTTTCAGGTACCCACTAAGGATAAGGTATTTCTTTCTCGTGTCTCATTTCCATTGAATCGGCTAACTGGCTCACCTCGTGAATTTGCTGTCGCATTAGCTTGAAGATCTCCTGAACATAGTCGCGAAAGGCATTAAATTCTTTATTAATCTGAACAAGATTTTCTGATTTGGTCGAGGCAGTGCCAAGTTGCTGCTCAAAGTCATCCATTCTTTTTGGAAGTGTAGCTTCTAGAGTTTCAGAAGTAGAACACCGTAACTTGAAAATTGCCTTTAGATAATATGGTATTGACACAGTCGCCGGCAGGTATGTTCACTATGTTATTATACAATCTCAGTATTTGAGTGGTACCCCTTAACAGCATTTAATCTTGCATTGCACTGCATTACATATTTGCATAATTACGCAAACAGGGGCTTTTGGTCACCTGCGGAAGTTCGCAGTATGCCCCTCCGCCCCGCAGAGCACACATCTAGGGGGGGACCGATGCGTTGCGGGTGCACTCATTTGTGCCATGATCCCCCGTGCATTTGACGCATCTGGGGCGGGCGAAACAGTTTCGGGCTGAATGTCCATAGAATTTAGAAATAAATAGTATTATATACAAAACAGAGATAGCTATAATTTAAGAGCGAGATGGCTCTAGCCTCCTATTGTGAATCGGGTGGTCGTGCTCAGATTAGTTGTTCACCTTGTATTGGTATATATCATCGTCAAATTATAGTACAAAAATATAAAAAATCTAATTGTTTAAAGTGATAACTGTTTTCATGAAAATTTCAGTAATGTATGAAAATGTATGTAATAAATATTTCAGGAATGTTTCATAAAATAATAAGATAAGAAATATGTTAAAATAATTTAATTTTATTGATATAATATATAATATATAATAACGAAATAATAACAAAATTGTATAAGAAATTTAAAGTAGTTGTATTAATGTTTAAAGAATTTAATTCGTGAATCAAATAGTTGTATTGTTTAAGACATTCATGTTTATTACTGAAGAATAATAATTGATGTGTTTTCGATAGATATTTAAGATTATAATGAGATTATAAAGATATTTAAGACTATAAGATTTAATTATGACTCTAAAAATTACTTGTAAAATTGCTGTATTTTGATAATTATTTTATTATTCTTTTATGTGATATTAATGTTTTAATTATTATTGTAATGTGTCTTTGTTGTGTTTTATGTGAAATGTAATTGTGTAATGATATTGTAATGGGCAATAAAATTATGAGATATGATAGATTATGTCGAAATGGCGTTTGGCGCGCGGTTCTCTTTAGGGTATAGCTTTCATGGTACAATAGGAGGCCGATATATTTGCAATTCGTTCACCATCTCCGAGAAAACCAACCCCTCCTATCTCACCGGAACGACGTAGCAACGCGGCCGTGTATGAGCAAGGAGGGGAGGAATCATATGGCTGGGATAGCACCACGTATGCTACCCTAGCCTCCTCGGACGGACAACCCACACAAAACCCGTCTGGATTACCATTGGATGATGGTCAACGACCATCAACAAGCTACGCGCAACTGGCAGCAGCCCCGGCAGTACCAAGGAAGGTGGCTGAAGCACCCAAACCAACCGAGGAGGCCGAGAAGGGCAGATATCCTCCCATAGTCGCAGAATGCCTCCCGAACTGGACGAAGCACTTCGAGGTGCTCAACAGGAAGTTGGGACATCCTCCGAATGCTCGTCCGTTCGGGAACGGGGTGCGCTTCTCCCCCCAGAGCCCGGAAGAATTCCGGGCCATACAAAAATATCTTATGGAGATCACCAAAGAAATACCAGCCATGTCCTGGTACTGCTACACCCCCGAGGAGGAGAAGCCCACAAAAGTGGGTATTAGGGGGCTGCCAGTTGACACGGACACTAAGGCAATAGGGGAGGCTATCCAGGCACTAGGATTCCCTATCCGCTACGTGAAGGCAATCCCCCCCCGCAGAGGCAGGCCGGGGTGCCTGTACTTCGCGCAACTGGACCACCTAAGCCAAGAAAGGCTCCAAGACCTGTATAAAATAAACGAACTCCTTTATATGAAAGGAGTCACGATAGAAGCCTGGCAAGGACGAGTGGGCCCAGCACAATGCCACCGCTGCCAGGCTTTTGCACACGCCTCATACAACTGTTTTCGGCCAATTAAATGCGTCCGTTGCGCGGGGGAACACGCCGCAAGCCAATGCCCGACGGGTAGGGACGAAACACCTACATGCGCAAACTGTGCGAAAAACCATACTGCCAACGACCGCCGATGTCCGGTTTTGAGGAGGATTGCCCGGAAGCAGGGGATTACACTTCCGGGTCTGCTTCCGGAAGCTCCGAAGCGGACCCTAGAGAGTCGCCCGAGGACCGTTGAGATTAACGAAGAGGGGTGGGCAACCATAAGAGGGAGGGGGGGAGGCAAACAGCCCCTCCACCACCCCCCCGCAGCCGCAACCGCAACCACAACAACAACCGTACCGCTGGAGTAGGGGTACGGTCTACCCCTACTCCAGCGGTCACGATAGCTTCCAAGGCGCAGGTTACCGCTAAGGAATCAAAAACCACTGTAGGTAGAGCACCAAAAAGGGCTCTACACGAACATAGAGCCTGCTCTACGACTAGAGCGCGCTCTACATTAAGAAGAGAAACCCAAGCCCAGCCGAGACCAGAGCCATATAAAAAAACAACTAGAACACCATCAACAAACACGGAAAGTGCCGACGCCATACACAGATTGGTTGGTATAGCCATAGAAGTCGGCACACAGGTCCTGGCCGATATCCGAGCCGGGACCGACCCAATAACAGCCATAATGAGGGCATTAGCGCAACTACTGGCTCGGCATTACGGAGGCTAGTAACCTGCGCCTATTATACTGGAATCCAGACGGGATACAACATAAGATCCATGAACTCCGCACAGTCGCCCAGCAACAGGACATACAGGTGATATTGCTGGGAGAGACAAAATTAAATCCATCTACGCATCTTAAGCTGCCAAATTACTATATTTACAGAAGGGACGAGGTCAATCCTCAAGGGACCGCCTACAGAGGCACGGCGGTTCTAGTGAGGAGAGACATCGTCCACCAAGAACTGGACTTACCAACTTATGTAACGATGCGCTCTATCGGCATAAAAATGGAGGCGGCGGGCGAGGAACTAAGGATCTACGCAGCATACCGCCCGCCAGGGACTCCATTCTGCTCCTCAGACATCCGGACGGTGATGGAAGGCGTAGTACCTACCATCGTCGCGGGGGACCTAAACGCGAAACACCCGGCGTGGGGGTCCAGAGTGATCACCCCGCCGGGTCGTGAACTATATGAAGACGCTGAGAGAAACAGCTACGACGTTTTAGGTCCCGAGGAACCAACGCACGTCCCTACGGACTCACGAAGAAATCCGGATGTATTGGATATCGTGCTCTCTAGGAACGTCAACTGCCCAATAGTGGTAGAGGTGCTGTACGACCTGAACTCACAGCACCTCCCGATTCTAATCACCCTTGGCCTCAAGGCAGTGACTACGCTGCCCAGAGCTCTTAGAAGGAAGATCAATTGGAGGCTCTACCAGAAACACCTAATGGAGAGACCTCCAATATACACTCCAATCAATACAGCGGACGACGTAGAGTCTGCTACAAAGAAAATTACTAATAAGATACAGGAAGCCCTACAAGCGGCCTCTACGACCATCCCAGCCACAGGAAGGAGGGAAGAGCTGCCGCGAGAGATATGCGTGCAGCCCAAACGCAAAAGAGCGCTGAGGGAGCTCTGGGCGCGTACTCGCTGCCCCAGATTAAAAACGAAATTGAACACCCTAACGGATGAACTGTCGGTTGCAGTCCGGGCCCACAGAGGAGAGGCCTGGGAGCGGCGCATATCAAAAGCAGAGGAGGAAGATGCGTCGCTCTACAAATTGAACCGACAGTTAACAAAAACCAGATCCTCCGTTTGCCCGCTGACCAACAACGCGGGCGAACGTTGTTACGAGGCCAAAGGTAGAGCGGATATCCTAGCAGAGCACTTCGAGGAGCAATTTATGCCGAACCCAGCAAGTGCGGAGTTCATGGAACTTCATACCCGGAAGGAGAGCCGCGTACAGGAGTTCCTGTCGACGCCCGCGCCACCGCTTGCAGGAGAGTGGTATATATCCCCCGCCGAACTGCGGAGGACAGTAGCCCGCCTGCAACCTAGGAAGGCGCCGGGGCACGACGGGATAACCAACGCAGCACTCCGACAGCTGCCCAACAGAATACTTGTAGAGCTAGGTCGACTCTACAACGGTATACTGCGGACATCCCACTTCCCGGAGGACTGGAAAATCGGCAAAGTGATCGTACTGCCGAAACCCGGGAAGGACAGGCGTAGAGCAGCCAGCTATAGGCCGATCACGCTACTACCGCACTTAGCTAAACTGTGTGAAAGATTGCTGCTAAGAAGCTTCCGCCCGTGCGTACAACTTCGGGCGGAACAGCACGGATTCAGAAGGGGCCACTCAACAGCAACGCAGCTGACCAGGGTGCTGCACTACCTTGCGGCTGAGTACAACCGTGGCCGCACATCGTTGGGCGTCTTTCTCGACATAGAGAAAGCGTTCGACAGAGTGTGGCACTCTGGATTACTTTATAAACTAGAAACACAAACAAGTACCCCTCCTGCTATGTTGCGGCTAGTGGCGTCATTCCTTAGAGATAGGAAGTTCTACGTCTGTGTAGAGGACGCCGAGTCAGCAGCGAGACCAATTAGAGCCGGCGTGCCACAGGGCAGCTGTCTATCACCGATCCTGTACGCGGCTTATACTAATGACATCCCTACCCTGGCAGATCACCTGCGCGAATGGGAAGACGATGTTGAACTGGCGCTATACGCGGACGATAGTGCCTACTTCACATCGTCTAGAAGAGCCCACATAGCCACTGCCAGGATGCAGCGCCTGCTGAACCTGCTGCCACCATGGCTGGACGAGTGGAGGATGGCCGTCAATGTTGGCAAGACGACCGCTCTGCTCACTCGCCGCTTCAGGAACTTCCCACCACCTTTGATGCTCAGGGGCCAGGAGATCAAGTACGAGAAGGCCGCAACCTACCTTGGATGCCGGATAGATCGGATGCTGCGCATGACCGCGCACGTCGATATCGTCGTCCGCAACGCCAGATGTGCGCGGGCGGCGCTCCGTCCCGTCCTGGCATCCAAGCTACCGCTAAAGACAAAGCTGAGACTATATAAAATTTACATAAGATCAAGACATACATACATAACATACGCTGCGCCGGCCTGGTACGCGCTCCTGAGCGATCGTCAGAAGCGGCGATTACAGGTCCAGCAGAACACATCACTACGGACCATCGTCGGTGCAGGTCGCTACGTCCGGAACGACGTCATCGCGGCCGACTTGAAGATGGAGACTATCGAGCAATTTGTGGCCCGATTAGCACGCGGCATGTTTGACCGCGCCGATAACGGGCCACACGAACACCTACATAATTTTGCACCCCTACATGCTCGGCCACCGGACGGGCGACCTCTACCAAAAGAAGTCCTCTCTATAGCGATTAGAGAGTCGAGTAATAACCCACAATGCCGCAGACAGGCCAACTTAGACGCCCATAGGCCAATTTAGCCTATAGACCGACTTAGCCGCCTGAATAGGCCTCCTATGTAGGCCATACTAGACGACCGTCATATTTTTAAAAAAATTTTTTTTTACACCAACGAAAAGTGACCGGAGAATCGAACCCCGGACCAATGAAAAAATTACCAACAACGCCATAACGGCTCCCACGACCGGTGCATAGTGATGCACCGCGAGGAGATTCCGGGTAAAGGGGAGATGCCCGAGGCCCGAGATCTGCTGTGTGCTAAATAGCACACATGCAGACGACAGGAGACTGCAATTCGTTCGGGACCAGCTATAGATTTCAGTTTTAAATCAAGAAAGAAATAGCAAATAGGGAAAGTTATAAAGTAGTGAAAGTTTCTAAATCGCATATCCAAGGGCAACTTTACGAATAATTAACATTTTATTTCAAGATTCTTCAGTGTTCACCCTAATAGTAGGAAAAAACGGAATATACAATCCACTAGTACATGACTGACGTCAAGACCGGGACTATTCCTTAGGGACCCGTAATCTTAGTCATCAACCCTTTCTTTTGAGAGAGGATAAGGTTCTGAGTTGGGCGTCTTAATCAGGGGTCACGCCCACCTTGTTGTTCCCGAACCCAACGTGGTGTGGTATTGGTCTGTGAATAGAAGGCCAATAATTGGTTGATCACTGCTGCAGGGCGCGAGATGAAGATCGTTGATGCCCTTTCAAACAGGCAGGGCATTCCAAAGCAATATGGACTGCACGGTAAAAGAGGAACTAAAGAAACCACTCCTATGTGGTGGAAGACGAATTTTAAGACTATTTTGGGAACGGGAATCTCTATCGTAAGTAGAATACAGATACTGAAAGTCATTCTTAAGATAAGAAGGAGAATTTGGGTCAATTAAAATTGAATATAGTATTTGTAAAATTCGGAAGCGACGTCTTTGACGAATAGAAAGCCATTTAACCTTAGAACGGTACTGGGAAACATGGTCGTACTTACGTAAGCCGAAAATGAACCTAATGCAATTGTTGAGAAGGCGCGCTCTAGTTTATCGAGAAATATTAAGATAGATCTGGGTAACACACATCCGCTTAATCAATAGTGGGCAATATTAAGGTCTGGATAAGTAAAAGTTTAGTTTTAAAAGGTACAAAGTTCTTGAGATGACAAAGAGAACGTAAGGTGGCAATAACTTTACGGCTTATTTCAGCAACTTGAACTCCCCAGCTTAAGGTATGGTCGATATGTAAGCCAAGATTTTTGACAGATTTACAAAATGGCAGGAACTTTCCATTGTAAAATACGGCAGAAAGATTATCGTCATTAATCATAGCTAACATCCCGCTACTATCCATAACAATTTTAGATCGAAGCTTTTACGCATTGCAGTAATACCGTTACTCTCCAGATTAAAAAGTGCAGCCCAGGCCGACCGAAAATTTATTTGTCATGAATTTGCGGCAGCCATTACGCGCTAAGTGCCGCTGGACATATTGCATTCGTTTCCATGTCCTGTGAGTTGAGTGCTGTGAATTTACGTCTCGCGTCGTATTTATTTAGCTATGAAAATAATTTTGCAAACGGTACAGATTATTTTTAGACGATTGTTAGGATCTCAGATTAATTGCTGTATTGCTATAGATGTTTATAAAACTTCAAACATAGGTTACGGATGCGTTGTCACCTCAGAGCTTAGATGGAATGCCTGCTAGCTCTCTATACCCTTCAGACCAGAGCAGTGAAGTGCAGGCACTGCTATTTTGCGGGAAAATAGGTAAAGGGGTACCTACATAGACGGACTCCTGTTAGTCCAATAAGATAAAAAATAACTGATGTAGAGAGTATCTCCGCTAGTTAAAGAGACTTCATTCGGCATGCAGTGCACTCTTTTTCATCATAGGAAAATACCTACACATAACCCTCCCACATCCATATCATACCCGCATATCTCGTACTCGCACCCACAGTGCACAAGTGTATGCGCAAGTACAGGTGCAATCTGTATTCCCTCACTCATAGTCCGATGGGACGGCATTCCGACACAACGGGAGAGAGGTCAGGCGCAAGTCCAACGGCTTTACGTGCTTGCCGAGACACGGGGATGAAACAGTAAAATCTCATAACTGATTTTATCTGGACCCGATTTGAACAGCCGATTTGAAAGGACGTCATGATACGACCACTAGACCAAAGAGACAATCTGAAGTTGTCAAAAAAATTGAAATCGGTCAACTGGTAGGGATTTTATCATTTAGAGCGAAACTTTTACGCACTGCAATAATGCCATCCATCCATCCCGATTAAAAAGTGCAGCCCAGGCCGACTGAAAATTTATTTGTCCTTAATTTGCGGCAGCCATTACGCGCTAAGTGCCGTTGGACATATTGCATTCATTTCCATGTCCTGATAACAGAATGCTATGAATTGACGTATCCCTCCTCGCACCGTAATTATATAGTTATGAAAAATAATTAAACAAACGGTACAGTTTATTTTGAGACGATTGTGAGGATCTCAGATTAATTGCTGTATTGCTATAGATGTGTATATAACTTCAAACATAGGTTACGAATGCGTTGTCATCTCTGAGATCTTAGATGGAATGCCTGCTAGCTCTCTATACCCTTACGACCGGAGCAGTGAAGTGTGGACACTGCTATTTTGCGGGAAAATAGGTAAAGGGGTACACAGACGTACTCCTGTTAGCTTAAGATAAAAAAAGAACTGATGTAGTGAGTATCTCGGCTAGTTAATGAGATTTCATTCGGCATGCAGTGCACTTTTTCAACATAGGAAAATGCCTACACATAACCCTCCCACATCCATATCATACCCGCATATCTCGGACTCGCACCCACTAAATCCACATGGTCTTTCACCTTTGCCGCATATTGTGAGGAACGCTTTCGCACACATCCGCCACCTGCGCCATTTGCATTTTCAGGATCTATCCTAGGAGAGAATTCATCAACCTCTCTTTATCTTTCGGAAAGGAGTCTAACTATAAGCGCAACGAAAACCCACAGAATCCGTTGCTTAGCGCCATGGGGCCAGAAAGAGTGTGCGCTCGTAGACACTGGCGGAAATTTTTCTCGACTTCAGCGTCAGATCTGGACCAGGGTGATGCCAGCACCAGCCCACATGCCAAAACCCGAAAAAATGGATAAGCCTTATGTTCTAGAACTGGGAAATTCATTTTGTTTTTTTTTGTTAAATATTCCGATACTAGATTCTATAGATCAAAAATATGACTTTAATTTCTCCTCCTGTATCTACAAACAAAGTCTCGACCCAATTATTATTAATATTTGCAGGTCATACAAATACTTCTGTTCGAGATTAGAACTCGCGGCCTGTAGCGCCGCAGCCATAGGCTTATCCACTGCGCTACGAAGCTGTCAAATTTATAAGGATAATGATACGACATAATTCTGGATCTATGTCGAGATGATATGAAATATGAAAATTCACAGTCCGTAGAACTCCTTTTCTGCCTTATCCGTTGGGGTAGGTTACCTCTTTCCTATTTCAGCGGCTAGTCCGCCTCTGAGGCTTGATTAGCAAATTGATTTAGAACGTGACGCGGCTGGGCTTCAATGAAGATGTCAAAATACGATATACGTGTACGTATAAGTCTTGATTAACTAAGCTAACCTAGATTTAGACGAATTTTATGTAATAGATAAAAGAAAATTAAATTATACCTGCTATATACTTTCACAGAATATCATCGAGAAATTGCAGTTTAACGCCGCTGTGTTTCGTGTGGTGAGTGTAGACAACCGGAGACCCTTTTTAATGGAAACGAGACATTATTTCTTAGTCCTCTGCGGTGACAACGCATCTGCATTTTGATTCTAAATCCAGGATAAATGTTAATGTCTATGGGCCACAGCATTCACTTACCATCAGATGGACTGTGTGCTCGTTTGTCATCATTATTCTACAATAAAAGTGGTCCTCTGTTTTCGCTATTCTAGTGTCATTATATTCCAACATTCATATAAACGATAAATGTAAATGGCGCGAATAATTCCCACGAATGATACAAACGCGTTAAAACACACACACAACGCATCAAAACGTTCCTTATTCTCCTGTCACTTCATCACGAAAAGAATAGAATATATACGACTTTTCGGCATTATATAAGCACAGTCGCAAAAAAGCCGACACAGGCAAAGAGGTTTCCTTACGATGTTTTCTTGCACAATTTCATTAGTGTCGGCGGGATCGAACCCAAGCTGCTCGCGTACTGTGAAATTCACAGCGAGTGTAGAGCCAAGAGCTACAAACTACTACGACATTTTAAAGATACCTATGGATAAGATATTAAAAGAAAAACCAAAATGCTGTTAAATTGACAGTTGCCTTTATTAAATTACGATCATAATAATTGTTATAATAACTATTGTACATTGTTCACATTTTGCCAGCCTTGCAAAAATGCATTTTGTGTGAATTTCTTATGTTAACATATTTTAAGAATAATTTAAAATTATTTTGTCGTACTTAATGCAATAGTTGATTTAAGTATACACTGCAATATAACGAGTCTTTATAAATAAATGCAAGGATGTAATTATATAAGTAGATAAAATGAACGAAACAGGAAAGGTAACACTATTATATCTTAGCAAATACGGTGACAGGTATACTTAGGTACTGTTTTTATGAATAGTTACAGAGTCGTTTTGCACACAGCATCATGTTGTATTCACGGACGTTAAAAATATATGTTGCATCTTTTGTTATACCTGTCATTAGAATTATGAGTTCACGTAATTTTTAGGCAAGAATTAAGTCACAAAAAAATTATATTTAAAAATCGATTGTTCAGAATTTTTAGAATAAGGGCATAAACCGTTTTTAAAACTTATGCTATAAAAAGGTAAAATACTAAAGAAAAGACCAACAAAGAAAGATAGTACACTACGTACATTTGAAGTGACGCCGAACCCATGATCATCTTATTGTAAGAAGACGTGCTCAACGCACATACATATGTCCAGCAATAGACTTTTACTGGCTGATAAAAAAATAAAGAAGAAAGATGTGTGCGTGAGAATTTGTCCATTTGAGCAAGGTTTCTTTCTTGATATGAGACTTAAATTATGGAAGTTCATAGTGATTTACAAAGGTAAGTTCTGAAATGAAAGGCAGCCGAAGAAACTTTAAATAGAAAAAGAATATAATTTTCTTTCATATTCTCTGTAATTGTTTTATAAATAATAATTTGTTAAATAAATACTTGGAATCAAAGAAATTGGTTAGTTACTTAATTATTAGTTAGTATTAATCGAAAAGAAAGAGGTTAAATGCTGCGACATTATTATGGTTGTTAGTCCTACAATACATATTGGTTGTGGTAAAGGGAGGGGGGTTCAATATTTATCTTTATTAGAAGTGTACTGACACATATCATTCAGTCGATTCATTATGTAGGTACTGAATACTAAATATTTTACACTGAGAATATAATAACTTATAATTTCTTGAATTTCAAAATGCATGTAATGACGAAATCATCAAGTATCACCCGTTTAATAACAATAGTAACGTAGACTAGAGTAACGTACTAATAATATATATTTGCTATAGAACTCTGTAATCATAATCAGTGACAGGTACCAATACCACAGATTAAATATAGTATTCCCATTTGGATACAATATGAATTATATATTTTAATCTGCATTATGAATAACTTAACTTACAATAAATGCGATTTAAACCTTTTATTGAAATTTTACTTTTGACTATCTACGATTTAACATTAATCACCTAATTAATTATTAAGTGCTAACAAGAAGTCGTATTCATATACAAACACGAATAATTACGAAATATTTGATAGAGATAGAGTTTGACTTTTTCTAGATAATAAATAGATATTCATTAGTAATACAATTCAACATCTCTTAAGTTATTGACTAGTTATAATTAAAATTCAACGCTAGAATAAGCCTCTCCTTATATTTTAATTGGCAAAAAATTCTTACAAGTAAGATATGTCGGTATGTAAAGTCTTCAAGACGGTGACGGAAAAAGCAACTTGTGAATGACTCAGTTGGAAGTCTCCTCTAGGCTGGATTCTGTAAGAGAACAAAAAACATTATAACATCTTTGCTAATTTTTAAGTTACTTCCACACTTTATTTTTCTTTTTCGTTGTAGAGCCATGCTGCAGCTATATTATAGTTGTAGCACGAATGGGTCGGCTCGACCGGGAAAGGATCACATCCATCTCATATATACTATGGTATACCGGCGTAATATAGCAGCTTAATGCTGCTGTGTTTCGTAGTTTCGTATGGTGAGTGTAGAAAAGCGAAGACGGTTTTTACTGGAATCGGGGCATTCCATCTTAGTCCTCAGCAATATCAACGCATCTGCATTTTGTTTCTTAATTGAGTAGTTATAGATGTAGATGTATATGTGCCACAGCTACCACTTACCATTAGGTGGACTGTGTGCACATTTGTCATCCTTATTCTATGAAAATAAAAAATCTTTCACTTTTTCATCTCCAGTCTGAGAAACCCCGTTTTAAAAGAGCGGCGAGAGTCATCATCATCATCATCATTACAGCCCTTCACAAGTGCACTGCTGATTATAGGCCTCCCTCAAGGAATGCCACAAAGTACTGTCCTGAGCCACCTGCATCCATCGACTTCCTGCATGTCTTACCAGGTCGTCACTCCATCTAGAGGAGGGACGCACTACACTTCGCCTACCAGTACGAGGCAGCCACTCGAGAATCATTTTTCACCATCGGTTTTTTTATTGGATAGGCTGACAAAAGAACACACAGTCCACCTGATGGTAAGTGGTTGCTGTGATCCATAGACATCTACGTCTATCCTCAATAAAGAATCAAAATGCAGATGCGTTGTCACCCGTGAGGACTTAGATGGAATGCCTCTTTTTCAATAAAAAGGGTCTCCGGTTCTCGACACTCACCACACGAAACACAGCAGTATTAAGCTGCTATTTTACGCTGGTATTCTGTGAGAGCGTGGTCCTTCTCCGGTCGAGCCGACCCATTCGTGCTACAACTATACCACTAATGTAGTTGCAGCATGGCTCTACCACGTTGAAAACGTTCGGTTGTCGGTTCGTCGAGCTATATGGCCGGCCTATTGCCATTTCAGCTTACCAATCCGTTGCGCTATGTCGGTCACTATATCCTCATTTCTAAGTTTATCACGCAGAGAAAAGGGACCACGTCTCAGATCCATAAGTCATCACTGGCAACACGCATTGATTGCACAATCTCGTTTTCAGGTTTTGAGGTATACCTGACGAGAAGATGTGTCTTAATTTCCCAAAGACTGCCCAGCCGAGTTGAAACCGTCGATTGACCTCTCGGTCGAAGTTGGACTTACCTAGTCGGACTATTTCTCCCAGGTAAACATATTCGTCAACAACTTCGAGCTTAGTGCTCCCAACAACTACCGGCATAGGTGTGACATGGACGTTATACATGATCTTTTCGTTGGGAGACACTATTGAGGTCATTGAGCATAGTGCGTAGGTCCTCCAGCGATTCTACCATAAGGACTATATCGTCGGCAAATCGAAGGTGAGTAATGTACTCGCCATTTATTTTAATACCGTATCCTTTCCAGTACAGCAGCTTGAAAACGTCTTCCAATGCAGCGGTGAAGAGTTTCGGGGATATTACGTCACCCTGTCTTACACCTCTCTGCAGTTGGATAGGTTTCGTACTCTGGTTCTGTACTCGGATAGCCATCGTAGCCCTACTGTACAAACACTTCAGCACTTCGATATACCGACAGTCCACTTGGCACCGCTGAAGGGACTGCAGCACCGCCCAAATTTCGACGGAATCAAAGGCTTTCTCATAGTCCACATACGCAAGACAAAGTAGCAGATTTTACTCTTCGGTCTTCTGTACAATTTGCCGAAGGGTATGTATGTGGTCTATGGTGCTAAAGCCTTTTCCGAAACCGGCTTGTTCGGGAGGCTGGAAGTCGTCGAGTCTGTGTGCGAGTCGATTACGATTAACGATATTTCAATTGTTAATTAGCCATAATCAGGATAGGATTCTGTGATCAGGACATCATAATTAAATTTATTTGTGTACTGTGCAACCTAGCACAACACATATAAGGAGTATGTTTGTATATATGAAATCGTTTGACTAAAAATAATAAATGAAAATAAAAATACATTTATTTCTCAATAAACTTTTTCATAAATTAGTGGTGAAACTTGTTATATAAATGTATTTTTCAATGGAGAAGGTTTATATTTATAAACTACAAAGAATTGAAAAAATTTGAAACAAACAAAATTTAAAATTTTGATTTTATTATTAACTGGCAGGACAACGTCTGCCGGGTTCAGCTAGTTTGATTAAAATTAACATTGCAAAACAACAAATAATTTATTGGATTTCTTATAATATTTAATATTATAGTGTTTTTGTTCTTGTCGTGTCTATAACTGTCTGCTGTTGTGTAATCATAATTACTGTGCATATTTGATTAATGACTTACCGTCAGTCCATTTTTTGCCGCGCATGCCGACGAAACCCATCTGGGCCTTTCGTTTCGGCCATGGTCCGTTCTGTCCAAGCAAAAACTTGATCTCTTGGGCGCCGCTGTTTTGCAGATCCTTTTTTCCGCGTACGCCTATGAATTTCCCACGGAACGAGAGATCATATGGCCGTTTTTTCTGTATGGATTTCTTGCCACGTACGCCGTAAAATTGATGGAAATTGGCTCTCTTGTCGACTTCGTTCGTGACTCTTTCGTATGACTCCTCATTTGGTAATTGTTCGTCGGTGTCTACACTTTCAGGACTCAGATTTATGCCTTGCAGCTTCTGAATGTAATTCGCAATGAGGTTGGCAAACGGACGCCCTTCGTTTTGATCTATCTCATTAGCAGTATAGTCTATCTTACCGAATAGAGATCCAACTCTCTGGAAAGAAATCTGAATCGTCTGGTAGTAACAACAGTTCGGGATATTCCTTCTTCCCTCGCATTCCAACAAATCCCATCGGTGCTCGTTTGCTTGATTCTGGGTATTCCGATGAGTCGTAATTCTTCTTACCTTTCACCCCAACGAAGAACTGCGGCTTCCGTTTATAGAACTGATCGGTTTCCTCCGAGTCCAGGTACTTTTTACCCCTCATACCGACGAATCCATGCGGCACCCGCTTCTCCATTTCTTGAGCGGTGACTGCGTAAATTAAATGTATTGTGATGACAAGAAGGCATGTTCTCGAAGTCGCCATGATTGTAAAATCTGGAAAAGTAAAAGTTTTGTCGTTAGATTTACGGTTTAACTTGAACACACGCACTTGAAAATTATAACTCAGTATGTATTGCGAAAGATTTTTTATTACGAATATTTCTCACTTCGTTTTTGATAATTGCAACTCTAAGTGCTTAATTAACCACGTATTCGGCGGTGAAAACATCATGAGGAAACCTTTACGTGTACGTACAAACCGGCATGAAGAACTATTAAATATATTTGAGGAACATGTGCAGTCCATGGGCAAGGCGACGGACACTTCCCAGCTATAAAAGCACGCAGGAATGAGAAGAGGCTCGTGCCCAGCTGTGTGACGTACACAACCTATAACTTTATTTCTTACTTTATAAGTGTAACATGAGAGACGCTTTTGAAGTTTGTAGATATACTAAGTCATTTTCACCATAACATATTTCGTCCATATCATGTTGACAATAGAATGGTATTTTTCCGTATACGGCCCTTGGGGCAGAAATTACACGCATACAACCTTGCGTCACGTCAAGGTTACCTTGTTTGTGTTTGTGTTTTTTGTTATGTAACATGTATGTATGTCAGAGGATTTAGACGGCCCCCGTGGCGCAGTGGCTTAGCTGAGGGAAGCGGGTTCGAAACCCGAACGGAATTTGTATGATCTATAAATTTTTCGGGTGGATGTTTGCGTTTGTAAAATTTATGTTTGTAAACTGCCTCCATGATACGCATAAGAAAATCTCGGTATGAAGGCTTCGTTTATTAAGAATAAAGAAAAAATACCAATATTGTGACGGAGGAAACAGCGAGTGGTTTATTTTATGCTGTTGGCTCATTTCTTATGATATCATAATTTAAATTAGGATACTTAGGATACTTAACACATTTGCTTTCAAACTGCAATTACATGGTAGAGCCATGCTGCAGCTATATCATGGTTGTAGCACGGATGTTCGGCAAGCACGAAGGACCACGCTCACACAATACCAGCGTAAAATAGCAGCTTAATGTTGCTGTGTTTTGTATAGTGAGTGTAAGGAACTGGTGACCCCTTTCTACTGGAAATAAGTTATTCCATCTCAGTTCTCAGGGGTAAAAACGCATCTGCATTTGGATTCTTAATCGAGGATAGATATATCCTCCATAGATCACTTCATTGAGAGGCATTTTTATTATAATTTTTTGTATCTTAAGTTAAGGTTTGTTTTTCTATTGTAAGTAAAATAATGTTAACAGTTATTATTATATAAATCATATTTGAGGACGTCGTGACCAGAATCAGGTTTTGTTAATGGAGTGGGAGGTTTTGAAGGGTAAGACAGTATATTATCAAACCGTGGGACAGTCGATCTTAGTCCTGAGAGTGTCTTTATCCTTCTTTGTTTAAAGTTGTTTGGAGATTCAGGCCCCTCACCCTTTTCCAACTTCCTTTATCAAGTAAAAATTGTTTTTCCTAGACTACCCACTAAATCCTCATGGTATTCTACCTATGCCGCATATTGGCATGGTCGCGGGAAAGCTTTCACACATATCCGCGGCCCCATCAGCGCCGGCAGTCGTATCGCGGCCCTACTACGGGACTCCTCTCTAATTTAATCCGGCCCTGGAGTAACATAATATACATTATAAATATTATGATGTCATTCCATTGAATCATACGAAAATCAAAACTGTCATTATATTGCGATAAACAAATCTCAGGATAAACAGATATCGGAGCCATAGACCAGATCCGCCGCTGGGGTCAGGAAGACTAATGCATACGATACGGGGGTGTACATTGCGCAAGTGAAGTTGGAGGCCGCGGAGGAAGGCGCGCCATGTGTTCTGGTGCACTTTAACTGAGAAGGAAATGCAGAGGAGTAGTCCTCTCTCGAGGAGGGGCCGCCATGGGGCGCCCGGCGCTGGTAGGGCCGCGGATATGCGCGAAAGCGTTACCGTAGCCCTGCCAATAGCGACGAAGGTGGAACACCATGGGGTTTTAGTCGACCCGAGTCCGACATAACCCGTCCTTGCCCCCGCAAGGCGGGTATGCGTAGACATTTCCCTATGTTAAAAAAAGGCCCATAGACACCTAAATTTATTCTCGATTAAGATATGTTATACGCAGATACGTTGACACTCCTGAGGACTAAGATGGAAAGCATCAGTTCCAGTTTAAAAGGGCCTCTCTTTTAGCTCGAGTTACAAAACAGTTTTCAGTGCCTAGAAGAGTGCATTGCAGTGGACGATGTGTATGACAAACTCGTGGAAACTGTCCATGCGGTCGGAGGTAAGTTCTGCAAGACCCGTCGCAGAAGAACACTAAAACTCTACGAACACACTCTCAATCTCAGACGAATCTTAGACGGGAAACGAAGCTGCATTCTTCAGCAGATTTGACAACATACAGGCAACTGAACAGACAGATCTCCAAATGCATGCGGCGGCACTTACGCAACTTCAATACAGCTCGTATTGAAGAAGTGGTCGAGCGAAACTAAGGCTCCAAAGTCTTTGCCAGAGATCTGTCTGCCAGAAAGAGCCAACTGTCGAAGCTGAAAACCAAGTGTGGCAGCATCGTTTCCGGGACACCTGAGATTTTGAGTGAGATTGAGAGGTTTTATGGAGCCACACGCAAGTCTGAGTAATGAAAAAAAAATCCACGAGCAAGTCTTGTAATGATCCAAGAGCAAGACACTATCCCAATGATATCTCGGACGTCAGTCTGAGCGAGTGATAGAGCCATGTTGCAGCTATATTAGTAATATAGTTGTAGCACGAATGGATCGAATCGACCGGGGGAGGACCACGCTCTCACAGAATACCACCGTAAAATAGTAGCTTAACACTGCTGTGTTTCGTATGGTGAGTGTAGAGAACCGGATACCCTTTTTACTGGAAAAGAGGCATTCCATCTTAGTTCTCACGGGTGACAACGGATCTACATTTAGATTCTTTATTGAGGGTAGATGTCTATGGGTCACAGGTGGACTTATCATCAGGTGGACTGGGTGCTTGTTTGTCACCCTTTCCTATAAAAAAAAACCTATGCCAGTAGTTGTTGGGAGCACTAAGCTAGAAGTTGTTGACAAGTATGTTTACCTGGGACAAACAGACCTACTAGGTAAGTCCAACTTTGACCAATTCTATTTTCAATCGACGCCTGGACAGCCTTTGTTAAATTACGACACATCTTCTCGTCAGGCATACCTCAAAGCTTGAAAACGAGAATGTACAACCAGTGCGTGTTGCCAGTGATGACTTATGGATTTGAGTAGTGGTCTTTCACTGCTGGCCGTATGAGGAAGCTCAAGGTCGCTCAGCGAGCTATGGAGATGGCTATGCTCAGGGTTTCTCTGCGTGTCAAACTTAGGAATGAAGATATCCGCAGTAGAAGCAGAGTGACCGACATAACCCAACGGATTAGTAAGCTGAAGTGGCAATGGGCCGGCCATTTTTTATTATTTCTAAATATTTTTATATTGTAGTAGGTAACTTTGATATTACTATCTTTTATTTTGTTTTTCTTTTTGTAATTAATTGTATTTGTATAGTTGATGGTGCATAATAATATATAGTGTTAAGAGCGTGTACTCGCCGACAAACTAATTGCAGTTTGGCGAGCGAATAATAATAATAATGTACATCTTTGTATGAATAAATAAATTTAAAAAAATATATGTCTCGAAGAACCTATAATCGATGGGGAAGAAAGGTTCTCAAGAAGCTTCCTCGTACCGGTAAGCGAAGTATAGGACAACCCCATTAGATGGAGTGACGAACTGGTAAGACATGCAGGAAGTCGGTGGATGCAGGTGGTTCAGGACCGTGCCTTGTGGCATTCCTTGGGGGAGGCCTATGTTCAACAGTTGTATTGTGAAGAGCTGTAATGATGATGTATTTTTAATAACGCATTGAAAGATTATAAATTAACTAGCTGGTACCCGGCGCGTTGCTGCCGCAGAAAAAATATTTATGGGAAATATCGTTTTAAATTTAGAAGGGTTATATTGTTTTATTAGGAATGATAATACATTCATTGAAATTGAATGACATATTATGACTTTCAAATAAATATGTCGGTACGACACGCGCGCCACCTACTGTAATTTAATTGTACTATGCCTATAACCTTCGCGCAAGTGCAAGCAATAAGTTGACAAAATTTTAGCGCAATCTGATGAACGGTATGGCAGCGCATAAAATACGAAAAAACAAAAATTAAATTTTATCTTAATAATTATAATCTTAATGTATTGTATAAAACATTTTTACTGTAGCATTTTTAGTGTTTCCTCTTTAATGATGGGTGGCAGTTTGTTATACATTTTTGCAACCATGTAGTAAGTACTGCAATCTGCAATATTGAATTTTATTCTCGAAGATGGGCTATTCTTATGTCGTGTGTTAATATTGTGAGAAAGCAGTGCGTAGGAAGTTAACGAAAGAAACTATATAAGAAACTATATTCCACTATTAACTAAGCAGTGCCCCATAATAAAATTCATAAGGACTAACGTAAATTAATTGGATAGAGGTAAAATTTCTATCACGTTTCATATGAGATCAGACGAGCGCAGGGTCACTTAGTTATCTAGGAGAGATAATTTCATCTCAACTTTTGCAATGTTATTAACGTTTAAGTTCAGAGCTTAAGTTCCTTTGTTAAAATTGTTCAAGATACGATATCTATTTTTGTAACCAAAACTAACTCTTTGGCACTATTTTATATTTTAAAACTTCTTTATGATAAAACCTAGTTTGCCACTGAAAAGAGAAAGAAAAAAAATAGAAGTAAAAATATATCATTATATAACATATCTCTAGTTAGTTTAACTACTCAATATAAATTTAAGATAATAATAATGTCCTCCAGACCGAATTTCGGTCACGGCGGCCAGCCTCAACGGAGACTAGCCAACTGCGCAGGACAGGATTAGGTCGGCCACATACATACGGAATTCCGTTTCGTGATTCCGTTTCGGAATCCCGAATCGGGATTCCGTGAATACATCACACACATACGTTTATTTCCGTTCGGAATAACAAGGGTCAGTTGAGAGAGGTTAGCCATTGAGTCTAGACATTCTGGCAGCGAATAATGACGACGATTTTCTGGTTGCGATTCCATTGTTGCTGTATCATTGTTACTGGGTGCATCCCCTTATCTCCCTAAGCTTGCAATATAGTCAATATTATGTAAAAAGATCTATCTATCCAGAGATATGTTTTAAATATGGATTTCTGTAAACTCTTTCGATGAATTATTAAATAAAATAAGATGAAAGGTTACGAAAAGCTATACACCTATAAGATTAAATGTAAAAACATACATAAACACACCTACCCGCTTCGGCCGTGCGACGAACACTGAGCGCGTTCCGTACGGAATTTTTACGTATGTGTGTTGCGACTCGTACAAAATCTATGGAAGACTTGCGTTCGGAGCGGTTTTTTTCCGTTCGGGATTCCGAACGCACAGGCGGTCATACGGAATTTCGAATCGGAGAAATTCCGTACGGAAAAATTCCGTACGTGTGTGGCGGGTCATAGACTTTATATGGACTTGCTGCGTTCGGAATCTCGAATCGGAATCCCGAAACGGAATTCCGTATGTATGTGGCCGGCCTTATAGTGCCCAAGAGTATGCGCAAGCACAAGTGCACTCTCTATTCCCTCACTCTCATGGACCGATGGGACGGTAAACCGACACGACCGGAGAGAGATCAGGGGCAGGACCAACAGCTTTACGTGCTTTCCGAGGCACGGGGGTGAGACACCGCCAACTTCCTGACTCCGGGCAGCCACTGAGAATTTCTTGATGGAAAAGCTCAATAACTGATTTTTTTTTGCCCGACCCGGGATTCGAACCCAGGACCTCATGATCAGCAGTCGCACTACTACAACCACTAGACCAACGAGGCAGTCACAAAGTCAATTTAAGATATTATATACTTCTTCATGTATGTAGTACCTGGGCAACCGAGCTTCACTTGGCGTTAGAATGAATGGGGGCCAAGTTTGGCACAAAGAACGTTCATGCTACGTAGTAACTATTATCTCATCTGTGGTTGAAAGTTGTGTGTCTGTACGGGCGCCAAGCTCCATAGCTGTTTCAAGGATGTTGTATATTCCTATAAGTCCTATGATTTAACAACTGCTAAGTGTAGCAGTGGCCTATAAGGTTAACTGTCGAAAAGTGCGTCGTCGTTGTGAACAATCGAAGTATTTTAATAATTTTAAAATACAAATTTTAACAAACGGTTTTTGGCATAGATAATTAGATAATGACAATTGTACAGATTAAAAATATGTTTATATATAATATCGGTATCGTAATCAACCTTAAATTAAATAAATTTAACATAAGTAGAAATAAGTATGATCACCCGAGGCAAGTGTGACATAAATTAGTTAAAACTATAATGGACATTTAAATACCGCTACTCTGTAAGGATTTAACATAGATAATTTAGTTTCATAACATTAATTATTAAGTGCGTGTTTGTTTGATCTAGCATTTTAGTATCTACAAGTAGCATTTTGTAATTTAAGGTAATTAAAACTAATTGAGGTAGAAGACTGTCACACTTACCCCATCAATGAGGCAAGTGTGACAGTACGCTTCTTTTTGTAGTTACTTTATTCTTAATAATCTTAATAATGTCAAAATATTTTAAGATCTATAAACGATTAGAACGTCCATTTTTGTGTAACAATGAGTTTTTCCCCACAAGGGGCAAGTTTTCTGAGTAGTTTTAAAAAAATGACGTCTGTTGATAAAATAGTTGAAGCTATGTACTTAGCTGTCGGTATACGAGTAGTCAATAGCGTAAAAGTTCCTGCGTTGTTCAATAGATGGAATTTAAGCAAAAAAACGTGTTTATGCCGCATTATTTGCATTTGTTACACTTGCCCCACTGTCACACTTGCCTCGGGTGACTATATGTACATTACGCGCGTGTCGCCTACACTGTCCCTTTTATAATTTATGTTTCTCGAGCGTTATAATTAATTTTTGAAAAACAAATTTATATTTTTGTTAAATTAGAATACAATATGGCCTACAACATTTTTTTTTTACCGAAGTATTCACATTTTTGCTTTTGTTTACGCCTAGTTAATGCCAAATTTCAAGTTTCTAAGCATGTGAATCATAAATGTGGCACTTTTCTGACCTTAATAATTCAAGAACTATAATAGGTTTTTTCATGAAATTAGGATAGATTGCTATATGTATTTAAGGCAGTTAGGCTACATTATTAGGTATGCAAAATAGCTAATGTGTAGGTAATAATAGTTTTCGAGTTATGGGTGTTCGAAAGTGGTTCAAAATGGTTCCTATAAATATACACACTGCCGATGCGTCGCACTTCTATTTTCCGAACTTGGCTGACACACGGTCATGTGTCTTGATAAAGAATGTTCTGTGTATCTTCAAATTGTTTTGGAAGAGCAGGATCTTCTAACACAGGAATGGATGTTATACTTAAAAGGGATTAATCACGAATTATTTTTGAATTATTCTAGTAGACTAACTTATTGCAAGGTATATATTACTATACTCTTTGATTGCAAGTTACGTTATATTAAAAAATAAATAACGCATCTGCATTTTGATTCTTAATCGTGGGTAAAATTAGATGTCTATGACAAAGGCAAAGACAAAGACAAATGTATATTTATTTGCAAAAACCATAAACTTAGAATATACTGGCGTAGTATATTCTAAGTCTACGGCAAAAACATGTGTAGATAATAATACATTTGATGTTTATTATTGGTGTGAAAATTGTAATTTTGAATCAACGTGTTTGACAATAGTTGATGTACAAATATGAAAAAATAAAAAGAAGAATCGCTATAACAGATAATTAATAAGTTACTACAACAAGATATATCTACTAATTGATTAATTGAAATGTGACACAACATGAAATAATTTAATTATAATAAATGTCAATAATATTTCACATCGATAATAATTATACAACGCAAAAGTTAAATAATAATATTAACTATGTATATATGCAGCGAAATTAAATAGATTTGTTACATCATAGAGTTTGTCATTAAGGAAGTCATTAAAATTACAATAGCTTTTTTCAGTCAATATTTTTTTAATGTTTTCTGAAATATCTGGGTCTAGGTCTGTATTCAATTGTATAACGTAATGCGTAATATGCGCCAAAACATCCACTTACCATCAGGTGGACTGTGTGCTCGTTTGTTAGTTTAAAAAAATTATATAGAAAATTTAGTACATGTCCTATTCTGGTTTGTTATCTCTAATATTTTGTTTTATCAAAATCCGTTAAGTGGTTTTAACGAGATTGAGCCAGAAACATACAAACATTCAAATAAATTTTCAATTTATAATATTAGTAGAAATACTGCTTACGTATTGTGATTGATTACTTTGAGTTATGGCGATGATATTGCTCATTTAAGTATATGGATTTAATACTTATAATAAAAGTTTAGTAATTTTCAAATCTAAGATTTTCATTTCAATCAAGAATCCCATTTTTGTGTGAGAATAATCGAATGGAGCCTAAAAAATTGTCATTATGAACAGTAATCTACAATAACGTTGGACAACATGAATGTACGTTGATTATTCCATTTTCTTTTCTAAAATACCCTCAGATATGAAAACATTCTTTTGTATAGATACTGTTCACAAACAAAAATATCTCGGTATAAATTTGCTATTCTCCAGGAACTAAGTGCTAGCAGTAAATTACACAGCAGTTCAGGTTTGATCCCCGCCAGTACCAACGACATTGTTGATTGCATTTTTTATGTGAAATTCAACACGCACTTGAGCAGCGCTGCGAAATAATTTCCCCATAAGCCTCCCAGGTATGGGGGGGGGGGGCATGTGCTCGGCAGCGGCACATGAAAAGGCTGTAGCTTTACTTTAAACTTTTTGTTGTGTAGAGAATTTAACTACATAAATCACAAATGATAATTAAATCTTTTTACAGACGTTAAATTTTTTTATAGATATTAATTTAAAGAAATAACCTACGTTTATTCTTTACTGCTATAATGCTATATCTAAATTAGTAAATTGGTTTAATGTTAATAACTTGCATTTAAATAGCACTAAAACGAAATGTATGAAGTTCATGACTCCAAATGTCAGACAATTAAATACTAATGTAATTTTAAATGGGGAGGAACTGAGTCTTGTCGATACCACCATTTTTCTTGGAATAACACTAGACGCGAAGCTTCAATGGAGCCCCCATATATCAAAGTTAGCAAGCAGACTTAGTTCTGCAGCATATGCTGTAAAAAAGATTAGAAATCTTACCAGTGTGGAAACAGCTAGACTTGTTTACTTTAGCTATTTCCATAGCATAATGTCGTATGGTATTTTGCTATGGGGACACGCAACTGACACTGAAATTATATTTGTTTTACAGAAGAGGCCATAAGAGCAATCTATGATTTAAAACCTAAAGAGTCGCTCAGACAAAAATTTAAGAAATTAATATATTAACTTTGGCCTCTCAATACATTTATGAAAATGTAATGTACGTACACAAAAATAAAAGTAGTTATACAAAAATAAGTGATATTCATTCTGTAAATACTAGGAACAAACACAAGCTAGTAGTACCAGTTACTCGACTCCACCGAGTCAGTAATTCATTCTTGGGGCGATGTATACGCTTTTACAACAAAATCCCAGAAAATATACAAAATTCGACCTGCTCAAAATTCAAAACTTTATTAAACATAGTTTGTATAAAAGGTTATTATAATGTTAAGGAATTTATGGATGATAATAACCCTGGGAATGAGGTGTTCGCTGCCAGGCTGTTTCTAATTTGTTTTGTGTGGTTAATTGTGTAATATACATGATTGTAAGCTGTTATTTAAAAAAAAGTCCCGCTGGGTTTCTTGCTGGTTCTTCCCAGGACAGAGGTTTTTTCGAACCAGTGGTAATTAGACAAAGAGTGACTTTCAATAAGTATTTTTATAATCTATATTGAATAAAAAAGTTTCTGTTTCTGTTTCTGTTTCTGAGCACGGAGTACATAAAAAAAAGATATCAACATATAAGTCACACAATCAAGAACACAGTCCACCTACATATATACATTTTTCCTCGAATAGCAATCCGCCCAGGCTTCGTACGGTGGATTTCTGGATATCGACAACAGCGCCACCCACCGGGTGCAATACATTATATATATATATATATATATATATATATATACTTATATACTTATATAAGCGTACAGACGGCGAGAAGCGACTTTGTTTTACACTCTGTAGAGATTAAGATTCAAACGCAAGTGCGTTGTCAACCCTGAGCACCAAGATGGAACGCCTCGTTCCAATGAAAAAAGGTCTTAGATTCTTGTCACTAATCATAGTAGCAATATGCTGCTTTGTCATGCTGACATTCTATGCAAGCCTGGTCCTTTTTTAGTCGACCTATTGGTACTACAACCACAATACGCTCCAGCATGACTCTACCAGAAACAGAAACTTTTACAGATTATAAATAATTCTTATTGAAAGTCATTCTTATATTGAATTTACCACATGTTCGAAAACAGAGTGTCCTGAGAAGAACCAGGAAGAAAACCAGCGGGACTTAATTCTTTTGAAAAAAAAAGCAGCTTACAATCATATATTCCATGTACCATGAACGTCGTACTAGTAATGGTAGTGGTAGAATTAAACTCTGGTTTCTCATGTATCGAGACATTTCAGACAAGCCCAACGCCTTTTAGCTTCTTATCCTTTTATTGTTATAGTTAACTCATACCTATAGCTATCATGTTTATACGGAACTGATAACAAAAAAAAATAGTTGATAGTTTTACGTCACATATTACTCATACACTAGGATTTTCTCCTGTATAGTGGACGTAGTTTAGATACGTAAATTGTACAAGGACAAACATCTCTCGGAATAATTAATTGTGGGCCACGAATACTTGTTCCGTGCGGAACTTGAACCCACGGCATCTGCATTTTGATTCTTTATTGAGGATAGATGTAGATGTCTATGGGCCACAGTACCCACTTACCATAAGGTGGACTGTGTGCTCGTTTGTCACCCTATACTATAAAAAAAAATTATCAATAAAGATAATTAAAGATTAATATTATTGGGTTTGTGATAGTTTAGGCATCGCCTAGCCACCATCTTTCTCAATTTTCCATCTACCATAATCTTGCCCGAGTGGCGTGCTGCTCTTTGGAATCTGCCTACCCCCTCGGGCATTACAGGCGTCACGTATATGTATAGGTATATTAGGTACGTTATAGTTATATAATTTTAGGCTACCGGTGACAGCTCCTTGAGGTAACCTTTGTTAAAACTTTTTCAATTTGTTTCCAGTTTGTGTTTGATCAATGAAATTACAAAATCCTTGCCAAAATATACGTTTTGATATAATTTTAATGGCTTTCGGAATTCGGAAGTCATTAAAATGGAGCTTTCTCATGTTACTTTATGAGATTTTCAATATCATCTTACTTAACGCTCAAAGAGTTTTACCTTGCCTTACCATTACCGTTATTCTTTAAACGTTACAGTCTATACTTGGTGAAACAAGCTTGTTATGTAAATGTTTCACAGAATACCAGTGTAAAATAGCAGCTTAATGCTGCTGTGTTTCGTATAGTGAGTGTAGAGAACCGGAGACCCTGAAGATTTACTGGTAACGAGGCATTCTGTCTTAGTCCTCAAAGGTCGACCTTCATTAGTCCTACTTTTTATTTTATTTATTTAACCTTTATTGTTAACACCTTAATAAAATAGGGTAACAAAGGGCGGACTTAATATCTATTGGCATTCTCTGCCAGTCAATCCGTGGAGTGATGAGATTTTGTAGGAGTTGCAATTATATACATATATACATACACATACATACTATGATATACATATAATATACAAAATCTATACCTATAGTGTATATTAATACATAACAAAACATGCATGATATAACATATAATACATATATTAAATACATAGATATTATATATATAACTTACATATAATAATAAAATACATACTACTTTTTATATCTAGATGTCCGTTTCGGTAGGTCAGTCCCGTAAGACGTCTGTGAACCATTTTTTTTCATAGGAGAGGAAGCAAACGATCATGCAACACCAGGGGCATTGCAGATGCGTTGCCGACCTTTTAAAAAAGAGTAGGCTCTTACATACCGCTAACAAAGACTTAGTCCGATTCCGGTGATTACCAAAGACATGAATTACCCAGGCTTGTGAAGAGTAACGGCAAGTCACACCTCACGCCCACAGCGATCGTAATTGGATGCTGGGGCTCATAGACATCTTCATTTATCCTCGATTAAGAATCAAAATGCAGATGCTTTGTCACCCCTAAGGACTAAGATGGAATGCCTCGTTTCCAGTAAAAAGGGTTTTCCGGTTCTCTACACTACCATAGGAAACACAGCAGCGTTAAGGTAATTGTTTTATTCTTAATGATTTTTTGAGCACATTGAGCAATTACTTTATTGTTTTTAGTTCTATGAAGTCGGCTTTTACTTTTTTAATAGTTAATTTTTTTAACGTTTCGAGCGGATTAAGGAATATCATTAAAACCTTCATATCCTATTTTCTCATCCCTAGGGGTGGAATTTTGACTTCAAATTGGAGCAACCCTGAAGTATAACTTATTTTATAAAAAGAGAATCATCAAAACGTTTCACAATTGACGGAAGATGTCGCGTAACATGCATACCAAAAAACATACAGTCGAATTTAGAACCTCCTTTTTTGAAGTAGGCTATATTTGAACAATACATTAATAATATTTGAAATTAGGTTTATATTAGCATTTTTCTATGCGAGTTATTTCAATTTACTGTCTCTTCCAAATATTTTTCAATGGCAATTTCATTAATGCACCTTGGGGATGAAACCGTGGCACATTTGGAACAATTTCGTTCGTTTCCCGAAATTGGTTAAAATTTATGGGAACCTGATTGAACAAGGAGAAATACTGAAATACGCTCTTGCTAACATTTTTCCTCTGCTTATTTTACAGTCGGATTTCTATTTTTTTTTATTCAAATGTTTTTCGTATTTCTCCTCATAGTGACAATATATTTAAATAAAACTAGTTTTACGGATTTTATCGCGTATATTAACTTATTTTATATTCCCGACGTTTCGAGTACTTTACAGCACCCATGGTCACGGGGGGGACTGAGGTATTTGACGTCCCAATGTCATAGTTAACCACGGTTACCTCCAGATTAAAAATTATTAGTTTTTGTTCCGATCTACGCAGTATGAACTTACAGTATCTTGAAGTCTTGCAGTTGTATGCTTGGGTTGGGATTTAATTTTATTAATTATAGGATCCCAAGCAGATGGTAGCACCCAACCATCTTCTCTATTGAAATTAGGATGTTTTTTGATTTCAATAGCCTCGCGAATCATCCTTGGAAGGAATCGGTATTCTTTAGCGAGGATTTGTGGTCTATCAAATCTAATGTAGTGACGGGGGCGATCCTGTACATGTTCACAGGGTTCGGGAATATAAAATAAGTTAATATACGCGATAAAATCCGTAAAACTAGTTTTATTTAAATGTGTAGTGTTCGCGTAAATATAAGAAATCATTATGACAATATATTATTTGACTTAGTCTACAATAAAATCACAAAATCTAAACCCGATAGGTGGCGCTGTTTTACATTTACACTGTAAAACATGATCGAATGAAAACTTGAGTTAATGTAAAATAATGCGGAGGCTATTCGGGAGGATGATTTTTATTTATTTATTTCGGGCCCTCGGAGTGGATTTCACAAGCGAGCTGATATGATATATTTTATAAAAAATATGTATTCTTCTTAATAAACCCGTTAGTCACCTTTACTCTCTCGTAATCACCATGCCTGATTGGCGGTTTTAAGATCGCAGTAACAGAGTCTCGCTTCTTTGACGTTGTTTCCCGTTGTAGGTTTGGGTATTTTTTATCAGGTTTTATTTATAACACACAGTCCACCTGATCGTAAATAGATACTGTAGCATATAGACATCTAAATTTATCCTGGATTAAGAATCAGAATGTAGATGCGTTGTCACCCCTGAGGACTAAATGGAATGTCTCGTTTCCAGTAAAAATATACAAGAAAGATATAACGCCATCTATCGGAGGCCATGACGAACAATCTTTCTTGCCACTTCTAACGACACCCAAGGCACGAAATAGGGTGATGACTTCTCTTACGCCTTCACCAAATAGCCGATTTGTTCACAGATGATTTAATGTCATGATCATCATTATTTTTTAAAATACTAACGATCAGCCCCAGCTTCGTACGGGTGATTTCTGACTCTTGACAACAGATCCATCTATCGTGTCCAAATGTAAATCTAAGCCATCTAGGGAACCATTTAAACACACACGAAAAAAATCATCAAAATCGGTCGAGCCGTTTTGGAGTTTTAGCGAGACTAACGGACAGCAATTGATTTTCATATATAGAGATTTACTTTAACTAAACGTATGATCAGTTTGAAATAACAAAGTTTATAAGAAATAACTGAAGTGTCCTCTTTCTCGAGTATAAGCTCTTTCTACGATGTCATGTGAAACGAAATTGCAATTTTCCGGAAAAAAATTTAATATACGCTCCTTTACTTTATGAATTTTACAAGTCTATTCCGTTAAATTTAGTATAAGATGTTGTTTGTGAGAACTGGAAGCTGTTACCTTATGCTATGATTAAGTAATTTATATATTTACTTAATTATAAAAATGTACGTTATTTCCGAGTGGTAGCTGTGTGGTAGAGAATCCTATAAATCTATACAAATAAATAAAATTGAAGTGTTTATTTATAATGTCAAAATTACAGCTTTTTACTAAATGCATATGAAATTACATACGGTACTTATAACAAAAACACAATTTTTAACATTTTTGTCTGTCTGTTTGTTCCGGCTAATCTCCAAAACGGCTAGATTTTGACAGGACTTTCATTGGAAGATAGCTAATGTTATAAGGAGTCAATTCAAACCCATAAAATCCATTCGTAATAAATTCTAGATTCTTAGTGAAGTCGCGGGGAACAGCTAATCTATCATATAATGTAAATGAAATGTCTTACAGGCTGTGAGACATCCCATTTTAGTCCACAAAGGTGACAACGCTTCTGTAGCCTACTTTGTTAAAAGTTGACAAAAGATTTCTATTGATGACAACTTCAGTCACCATTAGGTGGACTGCAAGTTGTTTAGTCACTTTAGTTAAAAAAAACTACATCAGATACAATTTAACTACAACTACAACTGATTTTTAATTGAGGATAGATTTAACTAGAAGGTTATGACCACCTACAACAAGGTGGAATGTGTGCTCTTCTCGTACCCATGCTTCTTAAAAAAAAAGCTATACCATAATTTTTTTTAAATAAAAATCTTTAGTATGTGATAACAAATAACGTTACAGTGTCAAATAATTTGAAACTTTTAAATTAACTTATATCGTAATATTTTTTTACGTAAAACAAGCTGTTAATAAATTTAAAAAAAACATGATGACATTAGACAAAAATATCAACAATTTTTAAATTTAGAACGAAAAATTATAAATACCTCAACTTCACTGCAGTTCGTACTGAAGTTCACTCACAGGAAAATGCGTACGCGATCACTTGCGATTGACTAAAGCTCGGCGATAAATATGTTAACATCGCGCGTCATTCGAATGTACGAGAACAGATCAGCAGAAAAGTTTAGTTTTGGAAATAAGTATAAATATTTTTAATATTCCTTTTTTGTCTATCATTATCTTTTTTACACGTAGTAGAGCCATATAATGGTTGTAGCACGAATGGGTCGGCTGAACCTTAAAAAGACTACGCTCTCACAGTACACCAGCGTGAAATAGCAGCTCAATGCTGCTATTCCGTATAGTGAGTTTAGGGAACCGGAGAACCTTTTTATTGGAAATGAGGCATTCTATCTTAGTCCATGACAACGCATCTGTATTTTTTATTTAATTAAAGGCATATGAAGATGTTTATGGGCCACAGCATCGACTTATGGTGAGCTGTGCGCTTAATTGTCACCCTTTTCACCAGATTTTTTTTACAGTGTACACTCCAGAATATTGGCCTTTTCTTCTGCAGGGAAGATTTGCCATCACTACCCTTAACAGGTGGAGTGGCAACGGAGACTAGACATCTTTAACGTGGCAACCCGTCGGTGGGATATTTAACATACCCTACTAGACGGTTAAACCATATTAGAAGTCATGATATTATGTTTTTTATAGAAAACAGAAGTGAAAACGAACTTACAGTCCACCTGATTGCAATAGGGCTACTGTAGCCCATTGACATCTGTGACTTCCGTGAAGTAGGATAGAATGGCTTACAGCCTGTAATATTGACCCGACCGGAATACAGTGTTCGGTAAAAAGATGATACTTGCCAATAGAGAAAAGTAGTCCTACCTGGCATAAAGAGATTTTTTGAATTTCCGCAAATTCCTCGCTTCTAACGAAATCTACAGGTGCTTAATTGCATGTTGGATTTTTTATAGATGCTGTCACTATTGACGACTTTTATTATTATTCTAATATTAATTACACGTTATTTAATATTGAATTAATAACAAATATCCGAAGCTATTTTAATTAATTCAGTTTATGTCCCGCAGTAGTCTGTATACGCTATTGATGACAATGCTTACAAATATACAAATTTATATCCTTATACAGATGAGGAGTGGTGCATCCATTGTTTCGCATAGGCCTCCTCTCATTACTGCGATGGTTCTAAAGTAATCTAACCGCGAAATATCGTTATAAATATGTAACAATTTTGATATCTTTCAACGACCTCAAAAAAGGAATATTTGAATAACACTTGTGTAGACGAATATACTAGATAATAAAACTTTGCATTAGATAGCAATACATTAGTCTATCCATCACATCGGATTAGTAGTCCGAATGTTTTGGTAAAAGTCATGGAGTCGCACAAACACGGTGCCCTCTGAAGTCGTGCTCACTAATGACATCATAATGACATTATCTCTAATGCTTTTGTGCTTCATATCTTAATGGCTTTTTAGTAGACCCTTCAGTACTTGCAATTATTTACATATGAAAGTATTTTGTTACAATTGAAGCTAACTATTACTCCAGTTAGTTGCAAAAATAAAGTACCACTGCTGTGCCCCGGTCAAAGGGAATAATTGCAAACAAACACCGGTATAGTTACGAGTCTATCTTTCCATCCGAATACAATCTGGGCGTCTTCAAGGCAAGAGTGAATAGGCTTTTGTTACGCTAATACAGTGCGATTTACCATCTAAGGCTGCATCTCCACTTACCACCAGGTAGGATTGTGGTCAAGCACTGGCTTATAATAAGTTAAAAAAAGAGTCATTCTTTGTTTGAATTTAGTTGCAGGTGTCCATAAGCTGCAGTTAGTAGCAACTGACTATCAAAAGAATTGTAAGTTCGTTGTTCACTTCGATTAAAAAGAAACAAATCATTTCAATTCACCGACTATAGCCTTTCAACAATATTAGGTGTTTTTTTTACAGTATAGGGTGATAAACGAGCACACAGTCCACCTGATGGTAAGTGGTTGCTGTGACTCATAGACATCTACATCTATCTTCAATAAAGAATCAAAATGCAGATGCGTTGTCACCCGTGAGGACTAAGATGAAATGCCTCGTTTCCAGTAAAAAGGGTCTCCGGTTCTCTACACTCACCATACGAAACACAGCAGTGTTAAGCTGCTATTTTACGCTGGTATTCTGTGAGAGCGTGGTCCTTCCCCGGTCGAGCCGACCCATTCGTGCTACAACTATACTACTAATATAGCTGCTGTATGGCTCTACCACGTAAAATTTACAATATTCATATTATATTATTACACAATATTGCAGTGACCTCTTTTTATAAAAAAATATCTTTTTAAAATATTTTAAATATTTTTGTTTCATTTAGTTCCATTAATTCTGATCAAGATTTTTTATAGCGGAATGACCGAGCTTTGCCAAGCATTGATTTATTTAAAAAAAATCGAGATCAATTTATAAACAACTGGCTGGCCCGGTAGAAGTTGTTTAACTTTATTTGGTAGTCCTTTTCTGCCTAGTTGTGCTTCTGGATTTAGGTCTGAAGAGTATAGAGCGCCATTATAATTAAGTCTGTGAAGCATTCCATTAAGATGGAACGTGCCACAGAGGTGACAATGCATTTGTAGCCGAAGTGTATTTATTTGAAGTTGGTTGCAGGTGCCCTTGGGCCGCTGTAGCCGCTTACCATAAGATAGACAGTAAGATTCTTTACCACTTCAATTTAAAAAAGAGCCGTGACGAAACAACACCAACAACATAATACCCGACTCATAATCAAGGAGTTGCTACGATGTGGTCTATCAAATCTAATGTAATGGCGGGGAATTTGATAGACCACAAACCCTTGCAAAAGAACACCGATTCCTATCAAGGATGATTCACGAGGCTATTGAAATTAAAAAACATCCTTATTTCAATAGAGAAGATGGATGGGTGCTACCATCTGCTTGGGATCCTATAATTAATAAAATTAAATCCAAACCTAAGTAAACCACTGCTAGACTTCAAGATACTGTAAGCTCATTCTGCGTAGATTGAACCAAAAATTAATATTAAAAAACTGAAGGTAGCCGGGCTAACTATGACATCGGGACGTCAAACACATCAGTCCCACCCGTAACCATGGGTGCTGTAAAGCACCCGAAACGTCGGGAATTAAAAAGTTAAAATTAAACGCGATATAATCCGTAAACATTAGTTTCATTTAATGTGTAGTCTTCGCGTAAATATAAGAAAACATTAGACTTGAAACTACTGTAAATTTTGGCTGCAGCTGGAAGGCGAAACCTGTTACGATTTAGGTAATAGTTAAGTATTGTGTTAGGAAATCTACGCGCTCATTTAAAGTACAATAACATTAAAGTCTAGAATCTGTTTCAATTCCTTAAACTAAGTGAAAGCAGTAAAGTGCTATAATTTGTAGCAAAAGTACATACGACTTAATTGGTTTTTTATGAACCCTCTAAGTAACATTATAGCGCGGGAAGTGATCAAAAGGGTAGTAAACTGTTGACAACGGCGAGTAAGGTTGCTAATCGGTTGCAATCTATTCATGCTTTGTTTTAGATATTCTATTCTCTATTATTTAATTATTAAGGTTTGCAATGTTGTGTTAAATACTATAAAGTTAAAAAAAAGTTACAGCCTATATACATCCCACTGCTGGGCGCAGGCCTCCTCTCATTACTGAGAGGGTTTTAGGGCAAGGAAGTGTCCGCCGCGCTGCCCCAATGCGTGTTGGCGAACTTCACATGTCTTTGAAATATATTTTATTTCTTATTTCTCAGCCATGCAGGTTTCCTCACGATATTTTCCTTCACCGCCGAGCACGTGGTAAATCAGTACTTAAAATTGCAATTAACAATTTCATTGGTGCCGGCGGGGATCGAATCCGGGTCGCTCGCGTACTGTGAAATTTACAGCGAGCGCTAAACATCTGAGCTACCACGACTCAGATGATTAAATACTATAGTCATTAATGACTGTAGATTTTTTAATCATTAGCTTGCGACAGGCCACTGCAAGACATATGCCTTTCCCAAAGCGCTACCTAACCCGGTGTTCGGCTACACGCATCCAGTTCCTAACAGTCACCTTGCTTAGACTTCTTAATAATATTTTCGAATGATCAATTCAATGTTCAATACAGAGTAGATAATTATTTCAATTTGTAAGCAGAGATATCTATATTTTCTATGTCTATGTGGAGGCTCACATTTACCCAGCAAGGAAAGGACTATACTGCAGTTTTTACTTAATAAGGATGATCACAGTAGAACAAGATTAATAAATAGTTGAATTGATTAGAAAGTCGAGGTGTCAATGGCTTGAAAAACCGGCCAAGAATAGGCAAACTTTCCATCAAGATCTGATACCATCGGAAAGATCTTGTATAGTAAGCGCCATGTGGGAAAATTTACCACTACATTTCATCCCATTGGTATGGCAGGTACCACTTATGATACCTATAGGAAAGGCCTGAACCACCTTATGGCCTCCGATTAATGGCGATATACCGTCTCACCTCTCTTTGTCAGATGTAATATATCTCGGTTATGTGATTAGTCTAGTGGTGATTCGAATGTTGGGTTGGGGAAAAATATTTATTGGGATTTTAAAGAGGAAGAAAAACCAATTATTGGGATTTTCTGTCAAGAAATTCTTATTAGCAGCCCGGAATCAGAAAGTTAGCGGTGTTTCACCACCTCGGAAAAACGTAAAGTCGTTATAGATCCCATAGAATACTATAATACATACACAAGTATTCTACGGTAGATCCTGCGCTAGATCACTTTTCGTCTCGGATTTCCGTCCCGGGCTAGTTAAGAAGAAGAAGATGGTCAGCAATACTCGCAATTTGTAATGATGTACAAAACACTTACGCTAGTACATAACTCCTGTTATATTGTTCGTAACAAATGGAAGACAGGCATTTAGCTCTTTATAAACATTTTAACTTTTAAGTGACTGCAATATAACGAAGGACGGTAAGTAATTAAAGCGTAGTAAACCTGAGCTAACACACCGGTGGACAATATTTATCCGTTAATAGCAATCCACTTATGTACGTGATATATTGAAAGTTTTACTTATGCTATATCTTTTGTTTCATCATGCATTTAAATACACTCCTTACATATATAAATATATACATACATACAAACATAAACACTCACGCCTGTCACCTGTAGGCAGAGACTACGGACTTCCATTTGGCACGATCCTGACACACCTCTCTCGCCTCATCTTCATCCATATATCTACGCATACATGCTCGTCGGTACTCTTAATTTGGCCTATTTTCAATTTATCGCCAATTTGGTCGATAAACTTTTGATACATTCTGACTTTCCACAATAGAGTGTAGAGCCCCATTTAATCTATTTCCTGCGTTCACTCGTCGTTCTATATCTTTATCATATCTACCATCCCTGCTAAATACACATCCCAAATACACAAACTCATCTACTCGCTCGACCAACTCCCCTTCTATTCTTATTTCACATATCGTTTTACTTTCTTCTCTTCAAAAACCATAACTTTCGTCTTGCTTGCGTTTACTTTCACAATCATAAACAAAAAAAAACGGGCGGTTTTGATATTTTTCCTGCCTTGAAAAAATTAATACAAAACGAAAAAGGTTTTAATTATTTGAACATGTTACTGGCCGGTTATAAAAGTACGTTAAAAATTCAAATTTTTACTTCAGACTGGTTTTTAAAGTAAACAACTTTTTACTATATTTTGTGGCGCGAACTCCCGAAAGTTAATATCGTCTCTAAATAACTTTAAGTTCATTTTTATTGAATAATCTCATTTATAGTCTAGCGGTCTCGAAAATTATAGATAAAGTTATAAAAGCCAGCAAAATTATTGTGCTTAAGGAGGATTACAGCCAATGATTTTTGGCTCAGAGTCTAAATATGAGTCGTTCGACAGTTCAAAAGACCTGGCAGCGCTATCAGAAGGTTCCGTCAAGAGAAGGCCTGGTGCTGAAAGAAAATCATCTACCAAACCACGAGTGGTCGTTTTCTGGAGAGTCAAGTGAATCTTCAGTGCATTTTTTGTTTGAAAAAGAAATATTTTCTTTTTCTTTTAAATACCTAGCTCACAAAATTCAACATAACGTATTTTCCAATATACTACTTGATATTAGCTAAATATTTGCACCAACTATCTAGTTGATTGAAGAATATAATAAAAGCACATTCTGTACCGCCCGACAGGAACTCAATTTTAACGGGATCTTGCAATTAACACAGTAAGCACCAACGTTGCCCAATATAATATGAAAAGCTTTGCATCTTTGATATATATTACAGTTTGCATGTATATTTTTGAGTAATAATAAGTATCGTTTATTATTCTAGTGCACCGTGAAGTGGCGGTGTAAGAACATCCACTACCCCATATCATCCCGTGGGTGTCGTAAGAGGCGGCAGAGGGAAACTTAAACAGAAGATAGGCAGCTGCAGGTTCTTGTTAAGAGCTCAAATAATGAAAAATTGCGTTGCCACCTCATCTGCCAAGCATGCCAACTATGGTAAATATCCCCTCTATAAGTCAATCTATAGGGAAGGTCTATGTTCAGCAGTGAATATATGATTATTATAGTGCAGTTATATGATTATAGTGCACCTCACACGTTAATCTTTCTCCTAAAGTATTGAATCGTATTAATAACATACAAATGGGTTAAATTCATTCATTTAAATTTATTTGTAGATGCACATAAAAATATTTTAAAAGTTGAAAAACATAATATTTGTTGTTAAAGCTGCCAGTAGCAGATCACCGCAAACTAACCACATATCAAGCCATGCACAGCATTATATGAAAAAAATATATATATAAGCCAACCTGAAAAAAGTAAAAATAATAAAATAATTTCCACCTAAGCTTCATAATATGGGGTTTTAATTCTTCTATATACTATGACGGTACCGACTTCAGAAGCCATTATGTTTTTTTTTTATAGGAGCCAACGAGCATACGGCTCACCTGATGGTAAGTGACTACCGCCGCCCATGAACAACTGCAACACCAGGGGAATTGCAGGTGCATTGCCGGCCTTTTAGAAAGGAGTACGCTCTTTTCTTGAAGGTCCCTAAGTCGTATCGGTCCGGTGGTAAACTATTCTACAGAGAGGTCGTACGCGAAAGAAAACTCCTAGTGAAGCGTACAGTGGTGGACCGCCAAGCATCCAGATGGTGTGGATGGTATCGGGAATTTTGCCGCGACGTGCGTTAGTGAAATTTGGCGGCTGGGATTAATCCGAACAATTCCTCAGAGCACTCCCCGTGGTAAATGCGAAAGAAAATGCAAAGAGATGCAACATCTCTTCGCAGCGCCAGTGAATCGAGCCGTTCGGAAAGGACTCGGTCGTTGACGATTCGAGCCGCTCTGCGCTGGATGCGGTCAAGTGGAAGGAGCTGGCACTGAGGAGCCCCAGCCCAGAGATGGGAACAGTATTCCATGTGAGGCCGAACCTGCGCCTAGTAAAGTTACAGGCGGTGTGCCGGCATGAAATACTGTCCCGCTCTGCTGAGCACGCCAAGCTTTTTAGATGCCAATTTGGCCTTCTCTTCCAAGTGACCACGAAACTGCACGTAGCTCATGTGAATTTCTTTTTTATTTCTTTCATATCGTCTTTTATTTTTTATCAAAGTTATAATTTTTGACTCTTTTGTAAGGAACAACACAAGCTCAACATAATAACTAGAAATTAGTTTAGAATATAACTAAACAACTTTCTATATAGTACTTTGAGCTTTCAGCTTGTGATATTCCTTAGTCCCTTTTTCCCTTAGGGATGGAATTTCTTTATCAAATTATAGTTTTTTTTTACACTATAAATTATAAACAATTATCATCATCATCAACTGAAGCATGAGATGGGCAGTAGCGTCTTCCTGATGATAGCTGTTTAAACATTGTTAATCCACTAGCAAACGTGGCCTAACTAACCACCCACATAGATTGTTTCATAGGGGGGGGGGGGGGATATTTGGCATAGTTGGTACGCTTGGCAAGATAATTGGTAGCCGCAGTTTTGTATATATGATTGTTATTACGAAGACGCGCTGCCAATCTTCTGGTTTATTTCCCTCTGTCGCCACTTACAAAACCCACGAGATGATATTTTGTGATAGTAGATGGCGTTTTATTAACAGTAAAAGATTAATAATGGTTAATTCCCCAAAACAGAGAAAAAAAAACAGTTTTATGTGCGGTACACTGTATATACCAGAACATAAAACTTACTCCGTCCTGTTAGTGTCGTAAGAGGCGACAGAGGAAAATTGAAGCAGGAAATAAACAGCAGCATTATCCTGTTAACAACAGAAAATTATAAAAGCTACGAATGCCAAGCGTGGCAACTATGGCGATATTCCCACTATAAGGACTATAGGCGTTTGTTTAACATAACAATGTCGCACCATCCTTTGTATACCGCACCATCCTTTGTATACCGCACCATCCTTGTATACCGCACCATCCTTTGTATACCGCACCATCCTTTGTATACCGCACCATCCTTTGTATACCGCACCGCCGCCGTGTACATGCCTTCGATGATTAATTTGTTGTTATCGATAATGGCGTTGCGCCTGCGCAACGTGCTCACCGCCCTAGCCGGGCTGAGGCCGAGCTATGATTTATGACCCCAACTGCACGGACAAAATAATTTTACTATAGTTACTATTGCCTATAAGCCGTGGAATTTATAGGCTGTAACGGATAAATGGATAGATGTACCGTGGCGTGATAGAATTAATTCGCTTAACAGGTTCCTTGTCCGCGATACAGATACAATAGTTAAACAATTGAAATGCTCATATATAATTCATGGGGCAGGGAAAGGGTTAATCTGCCCTAAGGTAAAATCATAAAAATGGATTAAGTTTAATCTCTTTCAGATCCGTAGCTTAGCTTGAGGCAACTTCAAGCTTGTTATAGTTAAGCACTTCGATCACTTCCAGCCATTATATTAACTACTTCTACTACTATAACTTGTTTCTGAAGCAACAAGTTACACGGTATACGTTCAAGTCGATACGTCGTGCAAATAAATAATTTCGTATCGGTTGAAAAACTTTTTAGTACTATGAAATCTTGCGAATTCAATTCAATTAAATTTTTAAGGAAAGTTTTTCCCACTTATCAGAGTTAAAACTTTTCCACTACAAAAAGTTTTCAAGATTCCAAAAAAAAGATCGGCAATGGGCCGGCCTGTAAAATTAATTAGCGATAGGTAAGAAAAGTTACTGGAGTGACAGCCTCGTAACGGTAAGCGAAGTGTAAGGCGGCTCCAACTAGATGGAGTAAAGACCTGGTAACAGATTCAAGAAGTTGATAGATGCAGTAGGTGGCTCAGGTCTGTGTTTTGTGGCCATCTTTTGTGGAGGCATTTGTTTAGTATTGGACTTGTAAAGAGCTGTAATGATGACAGTCCTCCAGCGATTCTGCCGTAAGGACTATATCGTCGGTAAATTGAAGGTGAGTGATATACTCACCATTGACGTTGATAGCGTATCTTTTCCAGTCCAGTCGTTTGAAAACGTCTTCCAATGCAGCGGTGAAGAGTTTCGGGGATATTAAGTCACCCTGCCTTACACCTCTGCAGTTGGAAAGGTTTCGTACTCTAGTTCCGTACTCGGATAGTTATCGTAGCCCTACTTTATAAACACTTCAGCACTTCCATATACCGACAGTCAACTTGGCTCGAATCAAAGGCTTTTTCATAGTCCACATACGCAAGGCAAAATGGTAGACTTTTCGGTCTTCTGTACAATTTGCCGAAGGGTATGTATGTGGCCTATGGTACTAAAGCCTTTTCGTAAACCGGTTTGTTCAGGAGGCTGGAAGTCGTCGAGTCTGCGTGCGAGACGATTCGTAATGACTCTCGAAAACAGAGTGATGATGATAACGCGCCAAAATTTATATTAGTTCCTTATTTATGAAGTTTGTGTTTAATATGGAATTCAAACAATTTTATAATATTTTTTATATTCGAAGTGTCTGCCATTATTGGCCATTTTGTTAAAAGTTCATTGATGCCTCTGTAGAATGACAGAATCTGTAAACGAAGAACTATAGTAAATGACAAAGCCTAAATAGATCATCCGTAAGCTAAACTTGGCCGGCCTTATAGCTCGAAAACTGACAATCAATGAGAAAGATAGGGTTTCGAGTGGCGGCCTTGTAACGGTAAACAAGGTGTACGGTAGGCATAGATGTATAGACGACTTGGTAAGAGGTCACTGGATGCATGTTGCCTAAGAACGTGTTTTGTGGTGTTCCTTCGGAGAGATCTATGGTCTAGCTATGATCATCAGTGGAATTGAAATGGGCTGGAATAATGATGATGTAGAGGGTGCCTTAATCGCCATGTTTGATCTGCCTGATTGGATGGTCGCAGTACCAGATATCTCACATCTTTTACAAGCTTCTCATAAACGGTCTTGGTGAAGTATGTGGGTACATCTGTTATAAATACCCGATGAGGAACATCTGTCGTTAGTCTCATGACGCATTTCCCTTCGAATTCTTTTACGACGTCTACAGGATGAGATAGGAAGATGAATTCTCAAATTTAATAGAATCCATGGATACTACTAGAAAAAAAGGTATCCATTTCCCGAACTTGTGCTACACGATGCTCGTAACTTGGGTGCTAAGTATGTATTACTTAAATAATTTAGTTGGTATATAAATATGTAGGTAATATATCCTTCTAACTAAACTAGCTTCGATTTATCAACCGGTTCACGTTTTAGAGCCAAACCTATCACTTTTATCTAACCGATATAGGTCCATAAGTGTGCATCACGGCAAAAGTGGGATATTATCGTCTTACGTGGAGTTCACGGGAATGGCTCCATTACTGACACAGGTGGAACTAAAATACACTTAGAACTTTGCTATAGATTATTATATTATAGTCTCAAATAAATTCCGCATTTTAAATGTGGTAATTACAAAAAATACGTGATATATATAAATAATTTTGACGTGGTAGAGCCATGCTGCAGCTATATTAATTGTATAGTTGTAGCACGAATGGGTCGGCTCGACCGGGGAAGTACCACGCTCCCACAAAACATCAGCGTAAAATAGCAGCTTAATGCTGCTGTGTTTCGTATGGTGAGTGTAGAGAACCGGAGACCCTTTTTACTGGAAAAGAGGCATTCCATCTTAGTCCTCACGGCTGACAACGCATCTGCATTTTGATTCACAAACGAAGATAGATGTAGATGTCTATGGGCCACAGCAACCACTTACCATCAGGTGAACTGTGTGCTCGCTTGTCACCCGTATTCTATAAAAAAATCTTAAGAACACGTTCAGGGGCTAAGTAGTTGTCTGGAAGAAATCGCTTTTAGCGATAAGACCGCCCATTGTATCATATTTTTTGGTCCTTTTTTATTGTTTATATTTATATATTTTTGGCGAAGTACGCGAGCAATCAATATTCAATACTGGCCAGCATCAACTAAATTGTTAATTACAATATTAGGTGTCGATTTACCAGGTGCGCGGCAGTTTTCTACGTGTTAAAACCGTGCTGCAGCTATATTACGGTTGTAGCACGAATGGATTGGTTCAACCGGGTAAGGACCGCGCTCTCACAGAATACCATTGTAAAATAGCAGCGTAGCGTTGCTGTGTTTCGTATGGTGAGTGTAGGGAACCGGAGACCCTTTTTACTAGACTCTAGAAATGAGGTATTACATATGATGGTGACAACGCATCTGCATTTTGATTTTTAATCGAGGATAGATGTAGGTGTCTATGAGCCACAGCATCCACTTACCTGCGCTCGTTTGTCATCCTTATTCTATAAAAAAATTAATTCGTCCAAAGGCAACATTATTATTAAAAATTACACATACATACATTATTGAAAATTACACGCAAACTTAACTTTATGATTGATGAGGCAGCCATAGCAATATACTATGTTTAAAAAGAAAGAGTACATCGCACATCGAGTATCAAAGTACATATAACATAGCTCGTGTTTTTAAAAATATTCAATACCTTTAAACTTTCCACTTACCCTTCATCAAATTCGTTTTTTTTTAACTTTACAAGTAGTTTTAAATTTTCGTAACTGCTCACAGCGCTATAGAACGGGTCGTTACGAAAGATGGAAAGTTCAGGAAACGATTTCCATAATGGATTAGCCCGCGACTCGTTCAAGCCGCTGGCCTCATAGCAACTAATTTTAGTGCGCCGGTTTAAAATCATTTCCAAATGTTTGCTGCTCACAGATACCGTTATTATTTGAATAATTTTTAGCTAATACTAATCCTGGTGAGTGCTGGTTAGTTCGAATAGATTTTACAACCCTCTTAGAAACGAGGAGGCTCTGCATAAAGGAGTGGAACATATATAGCCTGTAACTTTACTTTACTTTTCACATGAAACAACTGAATTAAAAAACAAAGAACCTCAACGCAGTTATCTAATATATGATTTATTTCATGTTATAAAGTTATTAATATGTACCACATATATAACTTTTTTTAAATAAAGATATAAAAGTATATAATAATATGTGTCTATCTTACATAGCCCTAAGAAAGGTGTATAAGAAGGTGCGCTCGGATTCGTGACACAAATATGAGCTTTATTTTTTTAAATAATTTTATTAAACTCATCTATATTTTTTTCCTTTTCATTTTTTTTAAATCATAAATCATAAATCTTTATTTGCAAGAATCACGGTATAAAAAGATGTTACAATATATATAGTGCAGTCGTGTTTCGCTAATAATAGCATGCAAATTATAATTTTAAAATGTTCAGACAATATTAATAATTATTTAAATTCAGAAAATTAATCTCAAAAGAAATCTTTTAAGTCATAAAAGCATTCAATTTTTAACCAATCATACAAATGTTTCTTATATAGTCTTTCGCTTAATAGTTTAAATTCTTTAGGTATTTTATTATATAATTTTACACACATTTTTAGGCAGCTTTTGTTATATTTAACGAGCCTAGGAATAACATAACGATTTCGAGGATATATATCACTTGCTTTAACAAATAATGACTTATTTTTAAAACCAAACAAGCCAACTTCATAAATGTATAGTGACGGGAGGGGTAATATACCAAGTCTTTTAAATAGCGGTTTACAGGATTCCCCTGGCGATATCCCGCATATTGCACGAATACATTTTTTTGGGCAACGAATGCTCTATTTCGGTCAGTACCATTACCCCATATTATAAGTCCATAGCGTAGAATAGACTCTACGTATGCGTGGTAAGTTGCAATTGCCGTTTTAATATTTGTAATTTTTTGACATGTTTAAGGCATATACAAATTTATTAATTCTACTGCATACGTTATCTATTTGTTCTTTCAGTTTATATCTTCATCTAATGTTATTCCCAGAAATTTTGTACATGTAGCTTCTTTTAGTTTTAGTATATTAAATTTCATATTGTGATTGGAATTGATAAATTTATTAAATTGTATATAATGGGATTTATCTAGATTAATTTTCAAATTATTTATGTCAAGCCATTCTATTAGTGTGTCAATTGTATTATTAATGTCATCTTCATGATTTCTAATTGTATTTTTATTTTTATTACATGTCACAATAATTGAAATGTCATCAGCGTACAGAATACATTTATGATTCGTAATGTCAACAATGTCATTAATATATAATAGAAAAGAATCGGTCCTAATATACTTCCTTGCGGAACGCCGAAATTATTATATTTATATCCAGATGAATAAGATGTCAAGTTATTGTTTTTATCTATTTTATCAATGATAACACATTGTTGTCTGCCATTTAAATATGACGATAACCACTGAAGTACTAGTCCTCTGATCCCAGCTGTCTCTAATTTTGCAATAATATATCATGTGAAACGAAATCAAAGGCCTTTGAGAGGTCAATTAATAATCCTGTTGTCAATTGTCTATTGTTTATGTAACTAAGTATTGTTTTACTAATGAAAACATGGCAAGTGAGGTCGATTTGTGTTTTTGAAACCCGTATTGTTCGCTTTTAATTATCTGGTATTTATCACAGTAATCAACTATTCTTTTATACATACATTTTTCAAAAACTTTGGCCAGAATAGGTATCAAGGTGATTGGACGATAATTTTGAATATCATCCTTTCTTCCTTTTTTAAATAAAGGTTTTATTATTGACAACTTTAGTGCTTCTGGGAATTTGGCTGATGAGAATGATAAATTAATAAGATAAGTCAAAATTTTGGATACATTATCAACGCATGATTTTAAAATTTTCGTGTTAATTTCGTCATATCCTCTGAGCTTGTATTGTTTAATGATAATATTTCCATTTTACTTCACTTTCTGTCATAGGTTTTAGGTACATCGAATTCACTTTTGAATTTCTACTTAAATCGTATTTTACATTTAATTTTTTTGTAGAGGTGTGATTTGTGGCCGTATCTATAAAATAATCATTAAAAGCAGTAGCTATTTCTATGGGATTTGATAATACGTTATTTCCAATTTTAATGGTGTCTATATTATCCTTAACTTTCAGATTATGAACTTCATTTTTAATAATTCTCCATGCTGCCTTGCATTTGTTATTACTATTATTTATATATTTAATATTATCAATTTGTTTGGATTTATAAATACATTTCTTTAAAATATTAGAATAGTTTATGTAGGTAATTTTATTACGTGTACTTTTTTGCTTATAGTATGTGTATCGAAGGACCCGTTTAGTTCGAGAACTTTTTTTTAATCCTTGACTTATCCATTTATTTTTCCTTGCGTGACTATTGTTTAATTTTAGTTTTATTTTTGGAAAACATAGATTGTAAAAAAGACATATCAATTCGTGAAAAACGTTAAAAGCCTTATTCAAGTCAGATTCCATATAAATTTCATACCACGATAAGTTTTGTAGACATTCTTTAAATTTTTGAATATGGTCCAAGTTATAATCTCTCTTAAAGATGTAATAAGATGGTGCCGATGTTAACTTATTTTTACTGGAAGGTTAACATTTGTGCTGTGTGATGATCCGAGATGAAGTGGTAATATAGTTGCAGTGGCGTTTGGAATGTTACTCAATATGTGGTCTATACAAGATAATTTTCGCGTAGGAACGTTTATATGGATTTTAAATTGTAATTATGACACAATTCTTGTAACTCTCCAGTAAATTTTCCTTTTTTAATGTATTTATGTTTATGTCTCCTGCTATAACCATGCGCTTCTTAGTATTATACTTTGTGGTTAAGCTATAGAGTAAGTTATCTAATTTTTTAAATGCCACACTTATGAATAGATCACAATATTTTTTATTACAAAAATACTTCACGTTACCGTTATACGTTATAGTTGCCACACTCGGTAGGCGAGTAGGCAACCACAGGTTTTTATTTTTTAGTTGTCATTAGGAAAAAAACTTGCGTTAAAAAACGCTACCTCCACACTAGGATTTTCTCCTGTATAGTGGGGACAGTTTACATACATACATTTCACAAGGAGAAATATCCAGAACCGGAACAATTAATTATTAGTAGGCCATACAAAAACTTGTTCCGTGCGGGATTCGAACGCACGGCCCTTAGCGCTGCAACTCATTGCTAAGCCACTGAGCCGTCATATCTCGGGTTAGTGTCCTTCTGTCGCCTCTTACGACATCAACGGGACGATATGTGGTAGAGAATATTCTCAAACCGTTATGACGCGATCAGTTTAAATTTTTGAAACAGCTTTTAATATTTTTTTATAGAAAAGCTTTGCATATTTTCTGGGTCTGTAAAAGTAACTAGTATAACTAACTTGTGCTTGTTCATTGTATTTATAGAATGTGCATCACTATTTTTAATAAAACTATTTATTTGTGCATATATAAAAGTAAAGTAAAGAGGCAATCCATCTTAGATCTCAGAAGTGGCACTGCATCTGCATTTTTAGATATACTCGTAGGGTCTATGGATAACAGTATCCACTTACATTAAAGTGGACATTGTATTAAGAAAACTATGCCGATTTCAAATTCACTACCATTTTTCGGTTTATAGAATATTACGGCCGTTTTGCGATAAATCCGTGATGTAAATATTGATGGCATACGAGCACGTTTTATTTATACTGCATTCCAGGCCATTAGGCATAAATAAAAGTGTAACATTGCGTCAAAATTTACAAATTATTTACGGTTTATGACGCATAATAATACAGAGGTGAAAAATGAGTTTCGATCAATATGTATTAGACTACTGGATACTGAAAGGGTTCGGTGTGGTTTATATCTCTCGGAACGATAAACATTCAAAATATTAGGTATTAGTCCAGTCAACGAAGAATAAAATCTCTTCTTCGCTTCAACGACGAATGAGATCTTTCTTTCTTCCATGATTCGTTTACCACTGGCGATTTTTCCGGACCGATACGACTTAGGGACGTTCAAGAAACGAGATAATCGTTTGTAAAAGGCCGGTAAATTTTGCAATTCCCCTGATGTTGCAGTTGTTCGTGGGTGGCGGTCGAGACTTTCTCTCGGTCACGGCTGATACAGCCTCAGCGGAGACTAGCCATCAGGTGAGCCGCATGCTCGTTTGCCATTTCATAACAAAAAAAAGTCAAAGTTTTTTTAAACTTATTATAAGCCAGTGCTTGACCACAATCCCACCTGGTGGTAAGTGATGAAGCCCTAGATGTTAAATCGCACTGTCTAAGCGTAACAAAAGCCTATTCACTATTGCCTTGAAGACGCCCAGATTGTATTCGGACGGAAAGACAAACGCGTTGCGAGTTACAGGTCTGTGCCCACTTGTAGGACATACGAGTATATTTTTTTTATAGGATAAGGGTGACAAACGAGCACACAGTCCACCTGATGGTAAGTGGTTGCTGCAGCCTATAGACATCTACATCTATTCTCGACGACGAATCGAAATGCAGATGCATTGTCACCCGTGAAGACTAAGATGGAATGCCTAGTTTCCAATAAAGAGGGTCTCCGGTTCTCTACACTCACCATACGAAACACAGCAGCGTTAAGCTGCTAATTTACGCTGGCATTCTGTAAGAGCGTGGTTGACTCATTCGTGCTACAACTATACCAGTAATATAGCTGCAGCATGGCTCTACCACGTATATGGTCTATTAATTCTTTTTCTTTGCTCTCACAAATTTTACGAAGAAAAAGTGCTTTAAAATTTATAGCTAAAACTTTTAAAGTTACAGCCTATATACATCCCACTTCTGGGCACAGGCCTCCTCTCATTCCTGAAAGGGTTATGGAGCAATGAGGGCTAATAATCTTTGGTTCACCAGATGTCGCTAGTAGGAATTGAGGTGAAGATTTTTGTCACACAATGTCATATAATTGAAAAGTTGCGTTTTAAATAAAATTTTATCCCCTGAGTGAGTTCACAAAGATGATGAACGAAAAGAGAAAGAATGTGTTATGTTAGTTATAGCTTATATACGTCCCACTGCTGAACACATAAAAATTTAATATAATATATATATTTTTAACTAAAAGCGCCAAATTTAAATAAAACACGCGAAACAGTTTGTCAAACAGATATTCAGAGGTAACAAACACAATTTAAGTACGAAAATAGAAAAAGAATAAAAGTAAACAAGCACAATTTTTTCATATGCTTCAAAGACATGTTTGAACGTCACCTCCTTGTTTAAATACGAAACAATGACAAAGACAAAGCGCAAAGGAGGAAAATGATTTATTACGTTCGCGAAACTTTTTAAATTTATATATAATATGAAGAACTTCATACATAATATGAAAAACTGGCATAATTTTGTGGTAGTCTACGAGAAGAGTCAACACAAGTTTCGTACGTAGTTAACAGCCTCATAATTTTGTTTCTTTAACGCGGTCGTGTAGGAAAAATATTAAAATGTTTACGGGAATTTTTTTCCACAAGTTAAGGTAGAAATATTCAAATAACTTCTTCCAGACTAAATTTCGGTCATGGCGGCTAACCGCGACTAGGCATCTGCGTGGGACAGAATTATAATAATGTCCTCCAGGCCGAAATTCGGTCACGGCTGATACAGCCTCAGCGGAGACTAGTCATCTGTGCGGGACAGGGTTATAGTGCTCAAGTGTATACGCAAGTACAGGTGCACTCTCAATCCCCTCACTGTCATATTTTGATGGGACGGTAATCCGACATGATCGGAGAAAGATCAGGCGCAGAACCAACAACTTTATGTGCTATTCGAGGCACGGGGTTGAAACATCGCCAACTTCCTGACTCCAGGCTGCTACTGAGAACTGGGATTCGAATCCAGGATCTCAAGATCATCAGTCACATTTACGACCACTAGACCAAAGAGGCAGTCAAAGACGGAATTACATAGTACAAACATCTACATTTTATTCTCGATTAACAATCAAATTGCAGAATGCGATGCCACCCCTGAGGACTAAGATGGAATACCTCGTTTCCAGTCAAAAGGATCTCCGGTTATCTACACTAGACATTCGAAACACAGCAGCATTAAGCTGCTATTTCACACTAGTATTTGTGACAGGGTGGTCCTTCCCCGGTCGAGCCGATCGTTTCGTGTATAACTAGAATATAGCTACAGCGTGGCTCTACCACGTAGAAATATATCAATGTAAATTTTGGCGGACCGCATCACATTATGCGAATATTCGGAAAACCCATCCCAAACGATGACATCGACATAACTTCTGAGGCCATGATATCGTTTAACCTATCTCATTCGTATTCATTCATATTTAATTCTGTAACGTATCTAAAACTCATTTTTAACGTCGTTCGTAAAAACGTATTTGAAAATGGAAGTCATGTGAAATTTATCTTTTTTGTTCAATGAACGTGAACCAATGAATGAAGGCTTTAATGATTTCCTTTAGTCAATAAAGAAATAGGAGCTACGCTCACGTTTAGCTAAAAATACCAGTATTAATAATTATTAAACTTTATAAAAAAAAAAGTAAAACTGAAAATAATTTGCGCCTAATAACTTCTGAATGAGAACCTTTTAGGGTTGGTTATAGACGTCGGGTACTTGATTTTAATTATGTTTTCAGTTTAGGAGGCTTGTCAGGGTCAAGCTTAAACCTTTTGCACGGTTTTTGCATGTCGGAAATGCGTTTTGAATTAATAATGATAAAAATAAATTTCACTAAAAATTGCGTATAACGAAACGAAGTAGACGTTTGGTACTTGATTTTAATTATGTTTTCAGTTTAGGAGGTTTGTCAGGGATAAGCTTGAACCTTTTACACTCTTTTTGGATTTCGGAAAAGGGTTTTGAATTAATTACGAGAAAAAATTAATTTCACTAAAATTGCGTATAACGAAAGGCATTTAATTATTATTATTAATTAAATAAGAAATGAATAAATCAATGTACAGATATTTCTAAAAGTAGAAAATTTAAAAAAAGAGTTAAAAATGTAAAAACCTTAAGCAACAAACCACAGAGCTATTGTTTCGTGTATTTATCTAATACTCTGGAAATCGATAAAACTTTATTTAAAACGCAATTTTTCAATTATATGATATTGTGTGCCAAAAATCTTCACCTCAATTCCTGCTAGCGACATTTGGTGAGAGGAGGCCTGTGCCCAGAAGTGGGATGTATATAGTCTGTAACCTTACTTTACCTTTATATTTTTTAAATTAACTTTTATAGCGGAAGATGAACAGTGGCAACACGAAAATATGAAATTTTAGCTATAAATTTTAAACTTTCTCTTCGTAAAATTTGTGAAGGCAAAGTAAAAGCATTAATAGACCACATACTCCTACGTACTACAAGTGGGCACAGGCCACAACTCGCAATACGTTTGTCTTTCCATCCGAATACAATCTGGGCGTCTTTAAGGCAAGCGTTAATAGGCTTTTGGTTACGCTAAGACATTTTCCATCTAGGACTTCAACACTTACCACCAGGTGGGATTGTGGTCAAGCACTGGCTTATAATAAGTGGAAAAAAAACTTGCTTGAAGCGTGTTTGACTGTTTTTTTAATGGCAAACGAGCATGCGGCTCACCTGATGGAAAGTGTCGACCGCCGCCCACGAACAACTGACACCAAGGGCATTGCCGGCCTTTTAAAAAGGAGTCTAAGAACTTTGGCTACTTTAATTGGTAAAACGGAACGACAACAACAATATCTATGATCATAAGTGTATGCACAGAGAGTATGTATGATCATAATTGCCAACATGCTTAAAAACTTAAAATACGGACAGAAAAATAGCGTTGAGATGCAAGACGTTTGAGTCGAACATTATAGTTACAAAATTGTTGATGAATATCTATGTGCTTTGAATTATATGGAGTGAAATTTGTGAAAATATAAAATTGACTCCTCTGATATAAAAAGCTAGTTCTTGGCTATAATCCCACCTGGTAATAAGCGGTGATGAAGAGCTAGTATGTAAATCACTGTCCTAGCGTAACAAAAGTCTAATTACTCTTGCCTAAAATACCTCCAGATTGTGATCGAACGAAAAGACAGACGCCGTCAAATTATTCCACTCCGATGGCGTATGCATTACGAAAGACAAAGCAAACCGTTGCCTGCCGACCGCTTAGTTGTGCAATAATGAAAAGGGTATGGAAAATTAAGGCATGTATTCCCCTGTACATTACACTCTCCGAAATGCATTTATAGAACACTTGGAGAATATAAAGTAGCAACTATGTTCTGTAACTGGTTTTGTGGTTAGTTGTGGTACTCTGGTTTTCAGCATCGCATTTATAGTTATATTAACAGTCTAGATGTATCCGTGTAAGCCACCCTATTCTTCAGTTACTCTGTTAAAATTTAAACGCTAGAACCTGTTACCGCTTACAACTGCAACTTCATTTTTGCACTTTTTCTGTATAAACATACTGGCCGAGAATAAACTGAAAGAAAATATATTATGAAAGGAGATAAAACAAAAAGGAACGTTAGACGCTATCGGTTGTGTGCATATACACCTATTGCCTACATAATATTTTAATATCGTTTTAAATGACACAAACTCAACACTAAGTATGAAACTCTGTAAAATAACGCTGTTTTTTGGATGTTACGTATATCACCATCCCATCGAGTTTGAAGTTTTATTGTGTTTAGTTCTAACACAACGAAATTCAAATCTAAAGAGCTGTATTTGTCAAACGAATAAGTACTTAGGTTTAATTTTTTAATTTGTGACATTAGACTTAACTCGACAAACAAGTCGGCTGGTTTATTTTAATTCTAATAACTTCCGTCCGTTTCCGCAATTTCCGGATGTAAGTGAATTACCGTCTACCGCGGAGCGTGGCTACGATTTCGCCTTTACTCGTACGCCAATGGTATCATTTATTACGGTAGAGGCATTTAACGTCGTAATACTGGCTATGTCTCCTCGTTCACACATGGCTCCTGCCAACTTTTGAGAGGTGAATGTAGTAGACGTAATGATGGACTAAGCATTGCACTGTTCCACTATACAATAGCAGAATTTCTCAACATCAGCCCATGAACAGCTTACTGCTAAACTTAAGCTTACCCAGGGCGTACTTCCTCACTCATGACGGATTTACCGTCAAGAACCTATTCTTTTTTCCATAAAAAATTCCTCCTCCTCCTCTTCTATAAAAATCACCTACAACGTTTTCTTTCAAGACATTCAGGGCTTAGCGCAATGGAGATGTCACTAGATGGAATAATGATCAGATGAGACGTGCAGGGAGTCAATAATTATTTCTTATGTATACGCGAATGATACACAAGTAATTAAACGAATTTTTCGGACTTTATCACGTTTAATTTTAACTTTTTAAATTCCCGACGTTTTTGGCACTTTACAGCACCCATGGTCACGAAGGGAACGGCCTGGGGTTTCCGAAGTTTTGAGCAACCCCGACCTAAAATTAAAAAAAAATTAAAGGCGATGAAATCCGTAAAATTAGTTTTATTCCACATGTTGCTGAATGCAGGTGACTATTTAAAAAAAATAGGGTAACAAACGAGCACACAGTCCACCTGAAGGTAAGTGAATGCTGAGACCCATTGACCATATATACATAGGCCGCAATTATGGCTAGCGCAGTCATAGCTTTGATCATAATCCCAACTAAATGTTAAGTAGGTCCTAGGTTAAACTCATAGAGCCTATGAAAATAATTTTATATCTACTTGAAGTTACACAGTAATTGAGTTTTTCATCGATTTAATGAATTTTGTATTTTGAGTTCGTAAGTAGAGCTTCAGCAGGTGAAGTGTAGGGCGTCCCCCCACTAGATGGAGTGACGACCTGGTAAGACATGCAGGAAGTCAATGGATGCAGGTGGCTCGGGACCGTGTTTTGTGGCATTCCTTGGGGGAGGCCTATGTTCAGCAGTGGACTTGTGAAGGGCTGTAATGATGATGATGATGAAGTAGAGCTTCCTCAGCCTTCCTCTCCCCTCTTTTTGTCTTTTTATATTCGCCTACGTATGGCTAAAGCCTTTTTTATAATTTTTTCCTTTTTATTGTACCAATAATATTGTTTTCTTCTTATCTGTCAGAGGCTACAAATATTTACGGACTTATCCCTCAGTCGACTTTTACGTCATACATTCACGCGTAAATATCAAAACGTCATGTTGTAATCCCCAAGGGGGTAAGCAGAGACCAAAAAACAGCGAGCCACTCGGACCACGTTTAGCTAAAAATATGGGTATAGATGAAAAATTGTTAAAGAAGTGATAGGTGATTAGCCCATCGCCTACACAGTACACACCATCACATTAGTCGCCTTTTACGACATCCTAGGCAAGTAAAACAGTTTGCACATTATTTTTGTTATTATATATTAAGTCCCACATAAACATGGAACTTATAAGTCCCAGACATTGGTTACGTCATTTACGGAGTTAAGGTATGAATACTTTTATTTCCTAGACAAAATATTAAAAATAATTAATTTCATGCATTTTATCGTGTCAAATTTTGAAGTTACTAAAACTATAAACAAGTCAAATTTTTCAAAATTTATTTTTAAATTTTTATCACGTTTTTTTTCATCATATTCTTGCATTGTCATCCAAATTTCCAGCTCGGAACGACAGACAAACAAGAAAGTGACTGAACTGAAAATGAATAAATCTACTATACTATTTCATTCCCATTAATTTTTCTCTTTATTTATCTCTGCTTCTTTATCAGCTCTTACAGTCATTTCTTTTATAGAATAAGGGTGACAAACGAGCACACAGTCCACCTGATGGTAAACGGATGCTGTGGCCCATATGCATCTACATTTGTCCTCGATTAAGAATCAAACTGCAGATGCTTTGTCACCCCTGAGGACTAAGATGGAGTGCCTCGTTTCCAGTAAAAAGGGTCTCCGATTATCTACACTCACCATACGAAACACAGCAGCATTAATCTGCTATTTTACGCCGGTATTCTGTGAGAGCGTGGTACCACCCTGGTCGAGCTGACCCATTCGTCCTACAACCATAATATAACTGAAGCATGGCTCTACCACGTACAAAAACTACTGTTGAACATGTGCCTTTTCTGCTGTATGTACTGTGGGTTATAAATCGTAGTACCTGAGGTTTAACGCTGCTGCCCGTCACCGATCTGGGTATTCTACATCTGGCAAAAACGAGGTTATATCACCATATATCGAAATCCTTAAGATCTTTCTGGCATTGTATGGGAATTGTATGGGAATACAACACAACTCCTACGGCTAGCTCATGGCGAAATAGGGTGATTGATTATCTTACGCCGCCACTATACGGCAGTCTGTAGAAACAATTGGGACAGTTTTATGATACACAAATTGTACTTGTAGTTTACGATAAATTTGCTGGGTCTAAACGTTCTTATGTTCCCTGTTAAAGTTAAAGTTAAAGTTACAGCCTATATACGTTCCACTGCTGGGCACAGGCCTCCTCTCATTTCTGAGGGGGTTTTAGGGCAAGGAAATATTCACCGCGCTGCCCCAATGCGTGTTGGCGAACTTCACATGTATTCGAAATATTTGTTTTTCTTATTTCTCAGACATGAAGGTTTCCTACGATGTTTTTCTTCACCGCCGAGCACATTGCAATTAACAATTTCATTAGGGCCGGCGGGGATTGAACCCGGGTTGCTCGCGTACTGTGAAACTTACACCGAGCGCTAACCATCTGATCTGGCTAACCTATGTTCCCTGTGTAAAAGGGATATTCGTTTCAATTTGCTTCACTCCATTTACAGTACACAATATACACACAACGACTAAATATTATTATAGGATAAATACTTATTTTAAAAATGATTTGTCCACCAACTATCAAGGCATCGGGATTTCTGAGTGAGAAATTATGTTCAAGCGCCCGATCGAATCAACAGTTTGTAAGCCAACTTGTTGCTTCGACGAGGACACAGCAGAAAAAATGTTGTCGCGAGTATTATTTTACTACAGTTTTACCACAGAATTTTACGTGAAAAATTAAGTTGATGAGAGTCTTAAAACTTAATTTATCTTGTTTTTGACGGCTAGGTACATAGTATTTGGCTGCCGGCGACGTAGCAAGTATGTTCTAAAATTAAATATGATGTTTTCTTAAGCCAAACTAATAATCCAAGCCTCTTACTATATCGGATAGGTAATCACTTTTTATTTACTTTTCTCTATAAATTGTAACAATAATGTCGTCCTTTTCTATTTTCTGCAGATAAAAATAAAAATCAGTTTTATTTTATGGAAGTAAGAGCAGCGAGCACAAAGTCCACCTGATGGTAAGTGAATGCTGAGATCCATAAACATCTACATCTGTTCAAGAATAAGATAAAGTGCTTCTTAACCAGTAAAACTGGGCTCCGGTTACGCTGGACAAGCGATACATAGTAGAAATATGCTTGTTTCGCTGAAATTGTGTGGTCTTTCCCTGAGCAAGCTGACCCATTCGTGCTGCAGCCATCCATATATTCACCGTGTAGGGGCGGTGTAAGAATAACTACTACCCCATATCGTCCCTTGAGTGCCGAGAGTCGACAGAGGGAAACTGAAACAGAAGATAAGCAGCAGCATCTCCTGAGAACTCGAAATAATATAAAAATGCCGTTGCGAAGCGTGGCAACTATGGCAAAATCCCCATATGAGGCAATCCATGGGGACGCCTATACAGTAAACTTTTCTACCGACTTCAACAGGAGGAGGTATTCAATTCGACTGTATGTTTTTTTTATGTGTGTTACCTCATAACTTTTTACTGGGTGAACCGATTTCGATAATTTTTTTTTTTGTTTGAAAGCTGATGCCTCACATGTGGTCCCATATAAATTTGATCAAGGTCTGACCAATAGCTTTTGAGTTATTCTTAATAATTTACATTGAAGTTGGTTGTACAAAATTTTTAATTTTAAATTATATAGGCTGTAATGGATGATAAATCGATGGAAGCTATATAATTATGGACTATGAGGCTTTACTACGAGCCGTTTCACCTTTTAGCCGTATAGCCTTTTTACTTACAGATGGTTACTATTGCAGTGTAGCACTATCTAACATCTGTTTACTTTTTAGAAAGATTGATTGAATTGAGCACATTTGTTGAATACTACAAATTCGAGTTCTAAATCTCTACATAGTATAAATTAAAGTCGGCGCTTCCCGCCGTCTGTACGTTTAGGTCTTTTAAACTACGCAATTGATTGTGATGCGGTTTTCATCAATAGACAGAATAATTTAAAACAAAGATTTATATGTATAATAAATGCATATTATATATCATATAAATCTTCTATCCGTGTGTAAGTGACTCCCCCTAAACGGCTGGACCGATTTTGATGAAATTTTGTGTGTGATTAAGTTGATTCGATAATGCTTTAGATTCACAATTGGACCCAGTAGGTGCCGTTGTTGTCGAGATCCAGAAATCACCCGTCCGAAGCCGGGGTGGATCACTAGTTGAAAATAAACATAATTTTTATTATTGACGTAGACAATTATATAGAGCTCTTTCGAAAAAGGTAATTTAATTGCAGTATTTAGTACTTATGCTTAACATCAGACGTTAAAACAGGTGGTTTTCTGAAGTAAATATTTTATCACCGCATTCATTGCAGCAAGTCGAGCAGGCGGAGCCAAATAAAGTTAATATAGGAGCATTGAAATCGCTAGAAATTGCTCTTAAATTGGACTTTCACGGCTTGCCGTAAAACAAATAAATATTTGGTATACTTCGCGGCGAAAGGGCTATAAACTGCGACCATAAACAAGCGAGCAACGCGGTGTACTTTGTTTTATCGTTGGAGGTGTGCTCGCTGATTACAATTTGATTTTACAACGGACTTGCTGACGACCGAAAACATCTTTTTATAGATCGCTTTTGCGTAATCATTACATTGTAAAATAACTCACTCTTTAGAGATTTCATGAGTTTTTATTGCATGGTTTCACTCATTGAATTTATTTTGCAACTGTCTGGTTAATTATATTAATGGTTGGTATATTGAAAAAACACAGTAACAACTCATTTTAATATCAAGATGCTTAATTTTTCATGTGAAATACCGAATAATAAGAATTGATGAACGAAACCAGAAAGAACGATGAATTCATCCTATATAGATCGTAATTATCATCTGCCTAATTAGTTTAGTGGCACGACTGCAGAATGTGGATCAGTCTCCCAGGATGCGAACCTGGAACTACATGTTCAGCAATCGTGCTTTAGGCCATTAAACCAATAACGCAGATGATAATTACGATCTATATAAATCTGTGATTGATGTAGACAACTACATTTTTCATCGATTGCAAATCAAAATACTTATGTGTTGACTACCCTGAGTACTATGATGGAATGCCCGTTTCTAGTAAAGGGCTCAGATTCTCTGCACTCACCATACGAAACAAAGCAGCAATATACTGCTAGTTTACGTTAGTATTTTGTTCCGGTCGAGCCGACCTATTCGTGCTGCAGCCCTACAGCTTTAATACAGCTGCAGTGTGGGTTTACTATAGAATGTTATAGTGAACTCAAACGTTAACCCAGTCTTGCTCAATGTTATGCTCATGCGATGAGATGCGAGGGAGGTTATGATTTGATGTGTAATGTCTGTGCAATTTATGTTAAGTACTCGTATTAGACAAATATTTCTGTGTGGTTTTTACTAGATATGTTTTACTAGGTGGCAGGGTTCTTTTGTCTTGGTAAGTACCACCCTCTAACTTTTATCTGCCACGAAATAGTAGTGATTGCACTGTTGTGTTCCGATCTGAAGGATATAAAGAGACATTTTAATTACAGGTTGTGAGGCGTTCCATCTTAGCCCTCAGAGGTTAAGCTGCTATTTTGTGCTGGTATTCTGTGAGAGCGTGGTCCTTCCCGGGTCGAGCTGACCCATTGCTACAACTTTACTACTATACTAACTATATATAGCTGCACCATGGCTCTACCACGTATAAAACCTTACCTTACCTTCGATAAGGGACCACGAGTTCTTTCTGGCACACATACTACTAATATAGCTGCAGCATGGCTCTACCACGTGTAAGACCTTACCGTAACTTCGATAAGGGACCACAAGGTCTCTCCGGCACACAGTCGTCTGTTAACCCATGATTTAAAATGAGATTATAGATTCGCGAAAGCTGACACAACTTGGCAAAAGGCTGATTTTGCAATTTAAATTTAAAAAACAAACTTGTTTCTGAAGTAGAGTTTTGTGACAACGCCTTTGTAGCCTTCTTTGTTTGAAGCTAGCTCCAAGTGTGCAAGAGCTGCAGTAGTCACCATCAGGTGGACTATTTATGTTTGTCATTTCACTTTTATAAAAAAAAGTTAAAATATAATTAATGACAAGACTATAAGCATTATCATTATTAACTTAATTGCCTATGAATAAAAAAAATTGTGACTTCCGTTTAAAGCAAAATATTATTGGAGGCAAGATGACGTTTAAAATTTTTCGTAGACAACTTAATATTAAAGTAATAATAATTTAACATTAATAATAGTAATTATTGATAAAGAATCTTATTCTGAAACCTAATATATTATTATTGTTTCCCTTCAAAATAGAGCGCCGGAAATAAGAATAAAGTCGTGGTACCACTTTCTAAATTCTGTATGAAATTTTTAAGTGTCCGTTCGATTTTAATAATTGATGCGTAAAGCATAAACCACAAATAATTATTATATAGGAATTTTTTACGTCATGATTGATAATAGGCCATTTTGAGCTTACAATGTTGAATAAACATTTAATTAAAAGCTTACCTTTCGAAAAGGTTTGTATTAAATTTCAGTAAGAATTATTAAAATTAGGAGATACTATTTGTATGTTTCCTCCTTTTCCCTATTTTATTTTAAATGGATCATATTTGCAGTATTAAGCCGCTATTTTACGCTGGTATTATGTGAGAGCGTGGCTGTTCTTGGTAGAACCGATCCATTCGTACTTCAACCATAAAACGAGTATAGCTGCAGCGTGGCTCTACCAACTATTACATACTGAGCCATATAATCTTCATACGATAAAACTTTTCTATATTTTCAGGTTTGTTTTCTTTACCAGGCTAAAGAAACAATAATATATTCAAGTCATTCTGATGTTTTAAATTTTCTTCAGAATGAAGATTCTCTTCAGCAAAATAAATAATGATTACTTATTCGAAACATCGAATCAATTATGAAAATATTAGCTCTAGAAAGGAAAATCTCGCATGTCTATATGTAGAATACTCGTTGATGTTATAACCTTACATGCTTCTTTTGTTATATGAAATTCCTATTAAGTATACAATTAATTAATCAAATGTGAGCCTCATTCTCTGACAGTAAATGATATAAGAGACTACTAATATACAATATTTTATTATATAAAATATTAAAAACAAAATATATACTAGAACAATGAATCTAAAACTAAAAACCTTAAAAAAAATATTATGATAACTAAAATATATTATTAAAAAGGAGGCCCTTTAGGCAAGGCTCCGAATATGTTTTTGTCCCATTCGGTGTCGAGACCCTTGGTCCGTGGGGTCCTAGCGCTATAAGGTTTTTTAAGGAAATAGCAAAAAGGTTAGTCGACGTCACAGGAGACCGAAGAGCTGGCAGCTACCTCGGACAAAGAATTAGTCTAGCTATTCAAAGGGGGAACGCTGCCAGTATCTTCAAAACCTTGCCTAAAGGGCCTCCTTTTTAATAATATATTTTAGTTATTATAATATATTTTTTAAGGTTTTTAGTTTTAGGTTCATTGTTCTAGTATATATTTTGTTATATTATATATTTTTTCTACAAGTGCCTAGGTAGCTCAGAGCCTTAAGCGCTCTGTGTTAATTGCATAGTATTAGAGCTACCCGGATTCGATCTACGTTGGCACCAAAGTAATTATTAATAGCAATTTTAAGTTCAGACTTACCACGTACTCAACGGTGAAAATGTCGAGAGGAATCCTTGGAGAATAAAATGTTTGAGGGCATGGAGAGACCGCCAACATACTAGAACAGCGTATTAACCAAGAATAAGAGGAGCCCTGTGACCAGCAGCGGGACATATATGGATAAGCTGTAACTTTGTACGGAATCATTAAAATAAGATTTTTATTCTATTTTTTTGTACGTTATAAGCGTCACGGTATCCATAATTATTGTGTATGTTTTTCAAATGCTGTCGATAATTTCAAAAATCTATTTATTTTAAAATAACTGTGTCGGGTTAAACGGTGAATTAAAAATGTACAAACAATATAAAAATATTGTTCAGAACAATTTACAGACTAATTTTATGTTTTTATTTCTATGGTTACAATATCGCAAAGCAAATACTGCTTATCGAAGACTGCGTAGCGAAGAATGCGTAGCAAAATGCGTAGCAAAAACTGCGTAGCAAAACTGCGTAGCAAAACTGCGTAGCAAACACTGCGTAGCGAAGATGACGTAGCGAAGACTACGTAGCTAAAGAGCAGCTTTACGGCGTCGCCTGTGTAGAATCACTGACACTTTCGATACTAGCTAGTTTCTTCACACTGCCAGCAGTAAAGGACTACGAATCACTCAATGGTTATACACTAATATTTTAATGAATGCCGGACGAGACGTTGTGTAGTAATCTGTTAAACGCTGCTCAGTCAAGTTGGCATCATTGATCGAAGTCACACTTATTTATTATCATCCAGAACGAATTTCGGCCACGGTAGCCAGTCCCAACTGAGACTAGCTATCTAGCACAGGACCGGATTATAGTGTACAAATGTATGCTTAAGGACAGATGCGACAGAGCGAAATAAGGATCAACGGCTTTACATACTTTCGAAGGTATGGGGGTAAAAAACCGCAAACTTCCAGGCTCCGGGCTGCTACTGAGAGTTTCTTAACAGAAAAATCAATAACAGATTTGAGGAATCCAGGAACTCAGTGGTACCAAGGATGGTACCTACGCAGATGGACTCATAGGCAGAAGAGGATTCCTAGCACCTAATGCTATATTTATTTTGCTACGGGACAGTTTTAACCCAGAAAGGTTCTTCATAGAGTAGGGAGCAATTGGGCATTTCTGGGGTGCCCTAGCCGGTGCTCTAATATGAAACCTTCTGGAAAATGTGAGTAATCAATTTGATTTCCGAGCAAATTAAAATAAAATAGGCCTAGTAATTCTCTATGTAGTTTAATACTTGTATACCCAATGCAACACCAATTTACGACACTGATTCGGTAAGGGCTAATGTAATTTTTTTTTTTCATTTTTAATAGCAATAAGATATTCTGAATAACATTTTTAATTTTTGTTCCGATCTACGCAGTACGAACTTACAGTATCTTGAAGTCTTGCAGTTGTATGCTTGGGTTGGGATTTAATTTTATTAATTATAGGATCCCAAGCAGATGGTAGCACCCAACCATCTTCTCTATTGAAATTAGGATGTTTTTTGATTTCAATAGCCTCGCGAATCATCCTCGGAAGGAATCGGTGTTCTTTAGCGAGGATTTGTGGTCTATCAAATCTAATGTAGTGACGGGGCGATCCTGTACATGTTCACAGACTGCAGACTTCCCGGAGCGTCGATTCTTCATCAGCTATGTGTTCTTTAACGCGGGTTTTATTGATCTTTTAGTTTGTCCTATAAGAGAGACCACATTCACAATCAAGCTTGTACACTCCTGCATCTTGCAGAGGACATTACACTAACTGATGGTAAAAACTGACTAATCTTCTTCGGCGGCTTGAAGTATGTTTTAATAGAAGCACGCTTCAGGATGTAGCCAATCTTGTCAGTGACACCTCTGACATATGGCAGTACAGCAGGCACTCGCTCGACTGTGGCCGGCTTCACTCGTTCACTGTGACGTAGGCGCGGGACCCGAAGCTTATTGTCGTGCAAAACTTGCTTGACGTGTTGGAGCTCGGCGGCCAGGTGTTTACTGTCACAGATCCCTCGTGCTCTCTGAAACAAAGATTTACCCACGGTAGCTAACTGTGAAGGATGGTGATGAGTCACCGTTTAAATATCTATCTGTATGGGTCTTTTTTCTATACACAGTGTGGCTCAAGGTGTTATCAGGATTCCGAATTACTAACACATCTAGAAAAGCTAAAGAGTTGTTTGCCTCTAACTCCATTGTGAATTGAATTTTAGAATTTATGGAGTTAAGATGGTCTAAAATGCAGTTACTTTATCTAAAGGTAGAATTGTGAAAGTGTCGTCTACGTACCGCTTGTAGAATCTTGGATTTACGGGAGAAGTAAGTAGGGCTTTCTCCTCAAAGTCTTCCATGAATATATCGGCGACAATGGGAGATACAGGTGAGCCATCGCCACTCCATCTACTTGCTTGTAGAACTCCTCCTTCCACAATAGGTAGCCAGATGTAGGCATTGTCTAAGTAACGCTGCATATTCTATGGGCATGTTGTTTTCCTCCAGCCTTCTAGTTACAATCGAGATGTAGTCTTCAACAGGTAAGCATGTGAACAGAGACTGCACATCAAAACTGACCATAGTTTCATTGTCTGCCAGATGTAGGTTTTTAATCTCGCTGACAAAATGGTAGGAATCCTTGTGTGTGCTCTTGTATGTCCCTGAGCGGTGTAAGTATTTTCGCTAAGTGTTGAGCCAATCTGTAAGTTGGTAAATCGATTTGGCTAACTATGGGACGTAGTGGAGCATTGGGCTTGTGTATTTTTGGTAACCCATACAACTTCGGTGGTTTGGCACACGTAGGTATTATCGATTTTACTTCCAGATTTAATTTTTCGGAGTGTTTCTTTATGAGATCACTAGTTGTTTTAAGTGTGTTATTTGTTGGGTCGTTTTTAACCTTTTTATAAGTGCTTGAATCCGACAGAAGTTCTTGTATTTTAAAATTATAATCTGACGTATCCATGACTACCGTGGCATTTCCCTTATCTGCGCGGAGAATCGTGAGTTCTGGTTTATTGCGTAGGTTATTCAACGCTTTATATTCGTCCTTAGGTAGATTCGGTTTCGGCGCTGAACTTCGACGTAATATAGACGATATGTCTTGACGTATCACTTCCAAATCTTCCTTTGCATATTGTTTTAAATAAACAGTCCTCGACACTGCAGATAATTTCCTCGTACGGTAATTTTTTAGGTGTTATGGCGAAATTAAGGCCTTTCGATAATACTCTAATTGTTGCATCATCCAGAGTTTGTTTTGACAGATTATAGACCGCGTTTGGTCTATGATCCGTGTTTGTGGTCAACGGTTGTGCTTCGTTCTCACGTTGACACAGATGTTTGACATTTAATTTGGTCGTTAATTTTGATATTTTACTATATGTTTGTTTTGCATTCGTTATATTTATTAATTTCTCGTTTATTTAACGTTTCGATGCAAACATTATAATCAAATGTCGTTAAGACTGCCTTTAACTCACTGAATGATGTGTCTATGGATTTGTTTATGTCATGTAGATCGGAGCGTTTTGTTGGATTACCGTTCGTAACAACTTTTACTTGCCTGATTTAAGATCTTAGCGCTTCCTCGAATGTCCTTTTTAGTGGATATTTTGACACACGTAGGAATGAGATTATGGTCTCGGCATCTCTTCAAGAAATTTAAGGCTGTTAGATATCTTGCGCGCTTGGTCATGAGATCTTCTAATCGGCAAATTTTATTTGCAATTACCAGTCCGTACTGGTTTACATAATGATTTCTTATATTTACGCGAACACTACACATTTAAATAAAACTAGTTTTACGGATTTTATCGCGTATATTAACTTATTTTATATTCCCGACGTTTCGAGTACTTTACAGCACCCATGGTCACGGGGGGGACTGAGGTATTTGAGTATTTGAATATTAAAATTAAATCCCAACCCAAGCATACAACTGCAAGACTTCAAGATACTGTAAGTTCGTACTGCGTAGATCGGAACAAAAATTAATAATTTTTAATCTGGAGGTAACCGTGGTTAACTATGACATTGGGACTTCAAATACCTCAGTCCCCCCCGTGACCATGGGTGCTGTAAAGTACTCGAAACGTCGGGAATATAAAATAAGTTAATATACGCGATAAAATCCGTAAAACTAGTTTTATTTAAATGTGTAGTGTTCGCGTAAATATAAGAAATCATTATGAAACTTTTTCCCCTATTTTCCACCCTTGGAGACAAAATTTTTCTTCAAAATTTGAAGGGACCACCCTTGAGGTAAAGCCTATTTAAGAAAAAAGAATCATTATAATCGTTTCACAATCTGCGAAGATATCGCGTAACATACATACCAAAAAAAACACACTCGAACTGAGAACCTCCTCCTTTTTGAAGTCAGTTAAAAACAAATTTTCATTGAATGTAACAATAACGTAGAAAGATTTATTCCTCTTCAGTTAATTTACTGAACCGTCTCAATCTACAAACTTTATCCTCATATAAAATCAAGAGATTTGTAACTCTCTCCTATCTCCACGATCTGTCTGTATGAAAATTTATTGCACGACTATTTGACTCTTCATTTGTCCCTTCATTACGTATACCAGTTTTAACACTGTTTACGCCCACATTTAAACCAAAACTTTTGGAATCAGAATTATATCGGGACGGTTTTGATTCATATTCTCGATAAGCAAAATTAAGGGATTTTTTACATTAGGTTTATTACAAAAACCTAATATTTTGCATCAAGTAAATCACGCACGTGATAAAATATTTCGTTGGTGTTCAAGATTTTACGATACAGGTTGTAACAAAGTGATTTTTTTAAATTATTTAGGCATCGTCTACAAGGTTTTCAGCCAAAAATAATACGTGAAACGCTCTTGTGCATTCCAAAACATATAAATATGTGAAATTTTTTTGTACAAATGTTGGTGCGTCACATTGCTATATTTTAGGAGGTTTTAACGGCAGCTATTCAATCAAATCAAACATCACACATCACAAAATCAAAAGACAATCGATGACAATGGTATCTGAAGGCGCCTAATCAGCACAATAACTTATTTAACAAATTATCCTGTTTGGCAACCGCAGTTTTTTTTAACTATTTCGATTAGAAAGATACTGCTACTACTCCAGTTTCACTCTGTCACCTCTTACGACACTCAAAGGCTGATATGAGGTGGACTCGCTTACACCGCTACTACATGGGTCTTCATCTATAGGTAGTTATAATTATAATACACTAGCTGGCCAGGCAGACGTTCTGCCCTTTCCGATGACCCTTTGTCCTATAAAAAAATCCTATATATCGGGATAAAAACTATGTCATCTCTCAAGTTGGAGCAAGCAGTCAACATTTACAAAATTTCATTAAAATCGTTTGAGCAGTTTCGGAGATTAGCGTTAACGCACATTTATTTACACGGGATTTTTATATTTATTAAAATAGTCTTGAGAAATATTTATCAACTCCTTAACTTATTACAAATTTTTTTGTAGAAAAGTTTCTTGATTTCACAGAGTTAGCTAATTGAAACCCTGAAGCAATAATATTTTTTCGTAAGTTTGTGCCTAGAGAGATTTTGTTTTGTTCGAAGTTCTAAGTTCTAAGACTTACAAATGAAGTTAGTTTTATAAAGTGTCGCCATAAAGCTGCTCCGTATTTACGAGTCACGAGTACGTTATTTTTGTTGCATAATAACAAACAAATATGGAAAATTTATTGTTGACCTGCGTGTTTATTGTTAAATGTTATGTGTGTGTATCTATTCCAATCTATGTGTAACAGTTTTGTGTTTTACACAGTACAGTATTATCAAAAATATATTAAATTTTTTGCCTTTCTCTCTGTCTGTTTGTTCCGGCTAATCGCCGAAATGGTTGGACTGATTTTAACGGGAATTTCACTGGCATATAGCTGATGTTATAAGGAGAATGTAAATAGTATTTTATAACAACAACTACAAAATATTATACGGGGCCACGCTGCAACTATAATATTATGGTTGTAGCACCAATGGCTTGGCTCGACCACATGAGTAAAGATCGGTTTCTTTACTCATGTGGCTCGACCGGAATAGGACCACGCTCTAACAGAAAACCAGCGCGGAATAGCAGATTAATGCTTCTGTGATTCGTATGTTGAGTGTAGAGACCCGGATTCCCTTTTTACTGGAAACGAGGCATTCCAAGTCCTCGGGTGTAACAACGCATATGCATTTTGATTCTTAAACGAGGATAGATTTAGATGTCTATGGGCCACAGTATTCACTTACCATCAGGTGGACTGTGTGCTCGTTTGTCAAACTTATTATATAAAAATTATGTTAAGAATTGTCTAATTAAAAGTTTTTTTTAACTGAAATGACAAATCAACTTGCAGTCCACCTAATGGTAATTGGCTATTGCAGTCTATGGACATCTGCAGCCAACTCTATATAAAGAAATCTACAGATGCGTGGTGACCCCCAAGGACTTAGACGGGATGCCTCACAGCCTGTTATTTAACTAGCTATCCATACCCTTCATACCGGAACACAGAAGTGCAAACACTGCTATTTGATGGCAGAAATAAATAAGAATGTGATTCCTGCCCAGACGGGCTCCAAACACAAAAGGAGTCTTACCACCTAGTACTGTTACAGCCTATTAAAGTCCACATCTAAACATAAGCATCCCCTATAGATTGCCTCATAGGGGGGATATTTGCCATAGTTGCCACGAACGGCTTGGCAACCGGTGTATTTTATTAGTAGTCGTTATTAGGAAGACGCTGCTGCCCATCTTCCCTCAGTTTCCCTCTGTCGCCTCTTACGACACCCACGGGATGATACGGGGCAGTGGATATTGTTACACCGCCACTACACAGCCTAGAGTGTGCCTATATACGTCCCACTCCTGGGCACAGGCCTCCTTTCAATTCTGAGATGGTTTAAGGGCAAGGAGGGTCTTCAATCTTTTTTTAATTTTTTACATGTAGGTCTACATTCACTTACCATCAGGTGGACTGTGTACTCGTTTATCACCCTCATTCTATAAAAAAAATTGAGCATGGTTTCGACGTCATTTGAAATGAACGTACATAGTGCTGGTCTGAGGGCTTACTATGAATATCATAATCTGAGGCGAGCGCCCGATCTATACCACGGCTTCATATTACAGAAATAAAAAGTATTATGTTTTTTTATTAACGGGCTCGATTGTGAAGAAAAACATCGTGAGGAAATCGAACATTAAAGAGAATTCCTGCGTAATTTCCTCTGCGAGCGAGTTTCCTCATAAAGCAATAAAAACTTGAAGAAATATCTTAAAAATATTTTGTAGATTAAGAAGGTCAGAACGAACGAAAGTCTACTGGAGTAAGTTTGCAAGAAATTATATTGTTTCCAAGTAATAGTAACTATTGCAACATTAGAAACCTTTCGAGTTTCGTTTGCGTTTAAAAGTAAACTCTTTATCGAATATTCGTCAATAAAATAAAAAATATTACCCCTTTTACCTATTTCTACCGCTAAATAGCAATGCTTGTACGGTTTCTTTGGGTTTATAGAGTATAGAGCGCCAATATAATTACAGGCTGAATAGAATGCCTTGTTATTAGTAACAAACCCAATGGTTAAAACAGTAATTTAAAAAAACCCAACTGCGTAAAAAAGTTTACTGAAAAGAGAACAACTTCGTAACCTATGTCACTTTCATAAAACTAAGACGAATCTAACGACACTCCCAATGTTAAAATCATGAAACTGCTTTGGCTACAGAGTGTGCCAAATAAATAGACATACATACATACACTCTATAAATATTACCTTTCTTCTGGGGTAGTCGGGTAAAAAGAGTCTCCGGTTCCCTATACTCACTATAATCATCTTTAATAATAAATAATCATTTTTATTAAAAGTTATAAAGGTTACAAACGAATTGTTGCACTGATTTCTAAACTAGGATTAATCGTGTATCTTAGGATATAAGTACCTTCACATACAATTTTGAAATATCACATTTTACCGTAGATTTTTCATAAAACTATTTTTTAAATATTTTGTTTGTGTGTGTGTGTGTGTTTGTGTGTGTGCCAGCGCGCATGTTACCTAGTAGGTTTATACGTTAACGATAAGAAGTCTTTCACAAGCAAAATAAACTAATTCTTTGTCAATCAAGCAAAACGATTTTTAATTTAAAGTTACTTAGCTTCTGCATAACTTTTGTTTTGTTAAATATATGATATAGTCGAGGCGCAAGACATTCGTGATGCTTTTTTGCTATCGAGCTTTTGCAGGGGGGACAACAATTTTTTTTTTCTATAAAAAGCCTGCGGGCTACGATGAATTAAGGCTAAGACGATACCCTTGGTTTGGAACAGAACCAGAACCGAAGCCGTACCGAAAAGAACTATTTGTGGAATCAAAATGAAAAACTGTACAGAAATTTGGAACCGGTTTTCAATTACTGCAAACAAGCCATGTTGCTATGTTAGTAGTATAGTTATAGCACGATTGGGTCGGCTCGACCGGGGAAGGACCACGCTCTCACAGAATATCAGTGTGAAATAGCAGCTCAACACTGCTGTGTTTCGTATGGTGAGTGTCTCTACACTCACCATACGAAACACAGCAGAGAACCGGAGCCCCTTTTTACTGGAAACATCAGAGTCTTCACGGGTGACAACGCATCTGCATTTTGATTCGTAATCGAGGATAGATGTAGATGTCTATGGGCCACAGCAACCATTTACCATAAGGTGGGCTGTGTGCTCGTTTGTCACCCTTATCATATTTTATATACGAGTAAAAGGTGCTCTTCAAACTAGGTAAGACACGTCATTTTATTTTAATACGCGGATCTCGGCTAATTAATTTTTAACATCCTTAATATAAAGAGATATAACATCTTAGACGGATACTTACTTCGTGCTATTGTAAATTTAGAGGCACGCCCTGAGTTTTCAGAATTCTAATGTGGTTTGAATAATTTAGAGCGTCAACGAGCCTCCGGCGAGGCTTTTAGTCAAATGCACTGTGGTAATGAAGGAGCCTTTTAACTTTAAACCGTTGTTTATTTTTCACACTCTCTCGACACTTCAACGATTTTTAATTATTATCTATCGTAAGAACAATAATGCTAATTGCTGGAACACTATTTTGCTTTTAAAAATGGAATTCCTAATTTGAACTTCAGTTTTTTTTAATGTTACTTAAACCCAAGTCTTTCTCATGTACCGGGGTGGCGTCTTACATAAATATATTGCTCATAAAGCAACATTTATTCGCGGAACATTTAATTATAGACCATACAAACAATTGTTCCGTGAGAGATTCGAACCGACAGCCCCGCGGCACCACAGCCAAACACTTTCATTAATTATCACTCATTACAACCTATAAAAAGTCCACTGCGGAACATAGACCTCCCCATAGATAGCCTCATAGGGAATCAGATATTTGCAGAGTAGCCACGGCTTTCGTTCTAGTTGGCAATCGCAGTTTCTATTATTTTGATTTGTTATCACGAAGATGCTGTTACCCATCTCCTGTTTTATTTCCATCGGTGGTCTCTAACCCACGGGATGATATGAGGTAGTAGATTCTTTTATGCCGCCACTGCACGTGACTTATCTATTTGTCCACCCAGGAATGTAGAGATTAATGACTTTGCCACTTCTGAGAGTAGTTCCTCAAGTATACTTAAAAAGATAAAGGTAATTCATGAACTTTAAAACACAAATACGAAAAAATATCACGCCAGAACCTGACCGCAGCAGTTATCCCAAATCGACAATTTCCAGTCACAGGAGTCTGTCTGGGTAAGTATCAACCTTTTGCCTATTTCTACCGTCAAGTACACCCCCTTTTTTACATGATAGAGCCACGCTGCATTATGGCATAAATTTGTCGGCTGGACCGGGGTCGGGGGACCACGCTCTCACAGAATACCAGCGTAAAATTGCAGGAGACCCTTTTACTGGAAACTAGGTATTTCATCTTAGTCCTCAGGGGTGACAACGCATCTACATTTGATAAACGTAGATGTCTAGAGGTCACAGTATACACTTACCATTAGGTGGACTGTGTGGTGGTTTTTCACCCTGTTACCCAGAGGGGTAGGCAGAGATTACGGACTTCCATTTGGCACGATCCTGACACAACTCTCTTGCCTCTTTTACGTCCATATACATACGCATACATGCTCGTCGGTTAAGGGTACTCTTAAAACTCACTTCCCGACTATGCCGTTCACTTCTGCAACATAGATTTGCTTTGTCACTCTTTTTTCGTTTATTTTTTCTACATGAACGAACCACCGAAGCATTTCTTTCTTAATCCTGGTCACAACATGTTTGAAGAATAAAATAAATTCCACATTATAGTTTAACATAAGGTACTTATTTGTCTTTGTTCTTTTATTTGTTCTTTATTACATTTATTTCACTGGCAATGTGTTCAGTGCTGCTAGATTAAAACGAATTATACAAAAACACTCAAGCACTTCAAACTACTTGAGCCGAACTATACAATAGAGACCTAAATAAATTTGACAAACACGATTATTGCAGAGGGCTGGTGATACGATGAAGTAATAAAATTCTTTTACATTTATTAAATTAGGTCTGGCTATTGTTAGGCCGGCACACACTAATTACACACATGAATACTAAAGTAAAATAGCATTTGTTTGTACTGTATGGTGAATGCGAGAATCGAAAACCCTCTTTTTGTGTCTTTTTAAAAACCACCTTGATTTTCAATAAGTACACAATGACTTTCAATAAGTATTATTTATAACTAGCGATCTGCCCTGGCTTTGTCTGGGTAGGATTTAATAATATAGCGTCATTTAGATTTAAGATCGTTTTGTTTCAAAAAAAATCTTCAGTTAGTTTTTCGGATAAAATATAGCCTAGATCACTCCTGGCATTGCTCTTTATATGTTTGTGAAATTTTATTACAATTTATTCAGCCACTCCGGAGATTAGCCCGGACAGACAGACAAACAATTTTTTTTAAATAACAGCAAATATAACCTCCACAGCTAAATATAAAGCAGTTAAAGCTAATTATAGACAAACACTCCAATTTTATTTATATGTATAGATCTATATTAAATTAAAAACCGATTTCTATTTCTGTCACGCTTTATAATATAAGCTTGACCAGTATGTATCTATATTATGTACGAATGTATTGGACTTTTGTATCTCAGTTTTCACCCATTTCCAGAAGTCTAAAGAATCTGAAATTTGCAGACGTACTACGAACTGATGACAATACAATAATTTCATGACTATCCTATATTAGACCTAGTATTATCACAGCTGAAGATTTTTTTCTAGAATAAAGGTGACAAAAGAAAATTGAGTTCACCTGATGGTAGGTGGATGCATTAGCCCATAGACTTCTTCATATATCTTCGGTTAAGAATCAAATGCAGATGCATTGTCACCCCTGAAGACTATGATGGAATTCCGTTACCGTTACAAACTATCGAAAGTCCATTGCTGACATAGTTGCCACGCTTAGCAAGCGGGCTGGCAACCGCAGCTATTTTGTTATTTAATTGTTGTCAGAAAGACTCTTCACATCACAGCTCCTGGTTTGTTCCCACCGTCACCTATTACAACAGCCACTATACAATAAACTACTGTATAGAGTATAGAGTAGTTGATATTCTATAGATACTGTATAGAGTAGTTGATATTCTATAGATACTGTATAGAGTAGTTGATATTCTATAGATACTGTATAGAGTAGTTGATATTCTTACACCGCCACTACACGGTCAAGTTTGTTTTCGTAACTTGAATAAATTTAAAAAATTGTTTATAAGTACCTAAGTGTTTCACATAAAAACAGAAGCAAAACTTTTACACTTATCTCAATATTTAATACAAGTCGCCTCTCATTGCTGAAAGATTATGAAGCAGGGAAGAGACTTCAGGGCTGCTCGAGTAACGGTTAGGTGTATATTCTAAACATACTCGCTAACGTTTATCTTTTATGATTCCTACAAATAAATTAATATGAAACTCTTGTTTTGTATTAGGTGTAATCATCATCATCATCATCACTACCCAGTATCGTCTCTTGGATACCGTAATAGACGACAAAGAGAAACTGAAACAGGAGATTGCCAGCAGTATCTTCCTGATAATAATTCGAAATAATAAAAAACTGCGGTTGCCAACCCGCCTGTCAAGCGTGGCAACTATGGCAAAATCCTCCATATGAGCAATCTATGGTGGAAGTGTATGTTCAGCAGTGGACTCTCATAGGCTGTAATGGATTCCACAGCTGGGCATGCTCTCCTCTATTGGGGATTTGTCACAATTGTGGTCGACCGGCGGGCTACGACCCCAGTACAAGACTTCTCGCACCTATGACTCTGCTGCTAGTCGCCGATCCGCTGGTGTAAAGTGGATCTTTTTGGTTTATTCCATAGTCGCCTCTTACAACAACTACGGGACGAAATCGGGAGATGGGTTACATGATATTCATTCATAATTCATTCATTACAATATTAAAAGTCTGAACATAAGCCTCCCCCATAAATTGCCTACTAGGGGCATATTTGCCATATTTGTTACGTTAGACAGGTGAGAAGGTAACCGATGTTTTTGTTATTATTGAGTTGTCATCGTTTATCATCATTAAGATGATGCTGTTGCGTATTTTTTTTAATAGAATAAGGGTGACAAGCACGAGCACACAGTCCACCTGATGGTAAGTAGATGCTGTGGCCCATAGACATCTACATTTACCCTCAATTAATATGCAGATGCGTTGTCAAGCTGCTCCCTGCGCTCAGTTTTCCACAAGTGAACGGGAGGCGTTTTACCTGTGCCAATACTTTCGTTCCGACGCGGGGATCGAATGTAAGCGACTTGAATTATGTTGACAAAATAATGGTTTTGTTGACTATTCATCACCATGTCAATTAAGATCTTGATTTTAATAATGTGTTTAGTCAAAAGAACACTTCGAGGAATGGTGTTAACAGTTTTATAAATATGTTCACACTTTTTTATGAATGTAGATGCGTTGTACAGCAAAAAGATACATTATAAAAGATGTTGCAGAAAACTTAGCTAAAACGATACGAAAAATTTAATAGAAAACTTGGAAAAAAGAAAAAGGAATAAATAGATGGTGTTGTGATCAAGATTCACAATTTTATCCTTCGTCAAAGTGTAGTTATGCAATAAGCATACTGTATTAAAATAATTTTATTTTTCAGAAGATACAGGCAAAGGTAATAATGTACTAGAGCCACGATGCAAAACTACATGGTGGGTGTGGGGTGGCGGGGGCTTAGTAGCCGTGGCTTGGTCACCCGCGGTGAACAAAGAGGAACCCTTTGGCTGGCCCTTGGTGTAGGGCTGGCCCGAGGTGGCCACTCCTAGTGGGCTTGGCGAGCCCACTTCGAATGTGTCTCGGTGAGCTGCGGTGAGAGGGGTGGAGTCGCGGAGGAAGAGGAGTGTTGGTATGGCGATGCGCCACTCGCCCTATCTTCCGCGACTCTGACGGGGCCGCACCGTTGATGCGGTGGTGGTGGGGCCGCGCGGGGAGAGGAGTGTGTCAGTATTGCGACGCGCCGCTCTCCCTACCCTCCGCGGCCGAAACTTGGTTGGCGGCGGAGCCAGAGACCAGATCCGCCGCTAGGGGTCAGGAAAGCGGGTGCTACTGAGCGCTCGAATTTTCTGGCCCCATGGCCTCCGCGTATCGGACTCGGGGGGGCCCGTTACGCAGGTGGAGTTGGAGGCCGTGAACGGGGGCGTGCCTTGTGTTCCTGGTGCGCCTTACCTGAGAAGGAGAATGGGGAGGAGAGGTCCTCCCCCGAGGACGGGCTGCCATGGGGCGGCCGGCGCTGGTGGGGCCGCGGATGTGTGCGAAAGCGTTCCCGTGGCCCTGCCAATATGCGGCGAAGGTGGAACACCATGGGGTTTTAGTCGGTGCTAGTCCGACATAACCCGTCCTTGCCCCTGCGAGGCGGGTATGCGTAGGCATTTCCCCATGTAAAAAAAGGGCTGCTGTGTTTAGTAGGTATAGTAAGTGACGAGAATCGCCGACCTTTTATCTGGTTACGTGGCATTCCATTTTAGCTCTATCTGAGAGTGATTTTTTATAGAATAAGGGTGACAAACGAGCACACAGTCCGCCTGATGGTAATTGGATACTGTGACCCATAGACATCTACAACGTGTTACAAAATACCCTGTAAAAATATAATTAATTATCAAAGCCAAAAATTTTGTCAACCCTAGTAAGCTGTCATGTCAGGGAACCAGATTATTTAACAGAAAGGCCTACGTACCTATTTTACCTAATAATTGTCTACTTTAATAGTTTTTCTATTTTTCATTCATAAATGTTTGCTACCGCAATACAAGGATGTCATTATACTCAAGTACTGGCTTCAAAAAATGTCAAGTTGGAAAAAAATATGTTGGCAATTTCAAATCTTCTAATCGATATCCTACAACTGTTTCAAGTTTTTTTTCCAACATTTTTTGCGAAATACCGATGCTTTCTAACGCGGAATATTACGATATAATGTTATGCGTAGGCAACGATTTATCAATGGTAGACCCCCCACTGAACAGCGACGGCTGCCTTCGTACCAGTGTTTTCTGAACATGTCAAGACGACTACATTCCATCGGCTCTTTTCATCGGTCTACTGGAAGTGGACGTCCATGCACAGTCGACGCCAGGCAGGCTGAATTAGTGTTATAGCATTTTGAAGAAGAGCCGACCACAAGTACGAGGCGAGCCGGAATAAGATTCGGTGTAAACTATGTTGCAGTTTGGCAAATTCTTCGTGACGACAATCGTCACCCTTATCACTATCGCCGTACATAGGAGCCGATACCCTCCGATTTTACACCCAGGAGGAACTTCTGCGAGTGGTACCTCAGGCAGTTAGAGGAAAACCCTAATTACGTAAACTATGTTCTTTGGACGGACGAGGCAACATTCACGAGGTCAGGACTTTCAAATATGCATAACGATCACGTTTGGACTCGCGTGAATCCACATGCTTCACGGCAGGGCAGATTCCAACACCAGTGGCGGCTAAATGTGTGGGCTGGCCTTTATGACGGGCATGTCATCGGTCCCGTCATTATGCCATCACGTCTGAACGGTAGCAACTATCTAACGTTTTTACAAACGGAATTCGAAGATGCAATTGACGACTTTCCTGTGGCTGACTGGGATTACTTTGAGAACCAAAGAAACATGGTGTTTCAGCATGATGGAGCTCCGGCACATTTTGCTCGCAACGTACGAGAACATCTTAACGTTCGCTTTCCGCGAGGATAGATCGGCCGCTGGGGACCGGTGCAATGGACTGCTCGTTCTCCGAACCTCACACCCTTGGACTTCTTTTTGTGGGGTTATATGAAGAACAGAGTGTATTTCTCCCATTGCCCAACGGTTGCCGAGATGGAACAGGGTGTTAAATCGGTTTTCGCATCAATAACACCGACGATGGTGCGAAATGCCACACAAGCCATATCCCGACGAGCGAGGTTGTGTATTGAGCAAGGCGGAGCACACTTTGAGCCGTTTCTGTAAATTTGACGTTTATTATGAAAAAGTAAGTGTTCGTTTAGGTTGTTTCGTTAGGTTAGGTCTTTTAAAATTTTTGTCGTTCCGCGAATTAGGTAGAAATGTACATTCTTCGTAGTTTACTCTTTCATTTTATTGAAATAGGGTTTGCACATCAGTAAAAATAATAATTTTTTTGGGGTATGTTATACAGCGTTACTACGGTTCTTAAATATTGTGAATGGACTCGTTATAAGGCCCCATTTAACCTCCTTTCGATTTTATGGGTAACGTTCGTTTTGTAACACCCAATACACACCCGTAGGTGTTGCTTTTAAATTTATTGATTATAATATTTGAAAAGTAAATTGTATTAATTACAAATAAGAAAAAGTATCCGTATCCGTAATTAAACTTTGTTTTTATTATGGAATAAGAAAATTTTACCATAAATATCTTGGTGTCAGTTTTAACGAATTTTAATTTCTATTTCAAAAGTACGGAAACATTTAAACGACTAACCCTTAGTAAAGGGTTGAGGGCAAACTGAGTCGTTGTGGGCTGAATTAAAGCATATTTGAAAACCAGTTGAACAACTCTCAAACGTCATTTTGCCGCCTAATTTACTTAACCCTTCACCGCCGGCATCGCAACTTTTAATTGCATAATTCTTTTACTCGGCCACCTGACATTTAAGTGTTAACAAGCGATTAAAACGATGAAGAGATTTTTAGGTCTAAAAATTTAATTAAAACATAAAAATCGGACTGAAATTTTACACTTTGTTAGTCAAAATTTTATTGGACGGTAGTTTCACCATTTTTTTTATATAAACACAACATAGATAATAAAATTAAATCAATCCATTTTTTTTGAAATCATGAATTTATGTTACAATAGAAACGAAAGTATGCATACTTTTATTTTATTTTGTTGTAGTTTATTATAAAAAAAACATGCGCGAGTGTCGTGAAACACTCGGTTGAAACGAAGTTCCTTTCGTAGTACGAGTATATTATTATTGATAAACGTATTATAATATTGATTAACAAATACAAATAAATGAATTACTAGCGTTTATTAAAATGAAGCGTCATGTAAAATAAAATAATATTTCTTTCATGGCAAGTAAGAAAAAGTGCGAGAGAGATGGATATTATTCCATCTCGCTTCCTTATAGTCGCCAAGGGTTCCTAAGAGTCGTGACGGAAAAATCTTAAACTTTTTGTCGCCTAGATCCCATCCGCCAAATCTGTACCGTCCGATAAAGAACTTCGTTCCAACACACACATTAACGGTGATAAACAGGCATAGGGTCTACCTGATTGTAAGTGGGTGCTGTAGCCCATCGACGCCTACATTTATATTCGATTAAGAATCTAAACGCAGATGTGTTGCCACCTTAAGGATCTAATAAAAAGGCCCCGGTTCTCGTCACACAGCAGCATTAAGATGCTATTTTACTTTAGTATTCCGTAAGAATAGAACAGAATAGAACGATTTTTATTTAATACTAGCTTATGCCCGCGACTTCGTTCGCGTGGAGTTCGGTTACCTATATCGCGCCCATGTGTAAAAAAGAGTCTGCTGGTATAAGCCACAATTATAACTGGATGTCGCGGGCAAAAGCTAGTAAACTACAAAACTTCTTTATACACCACATTTTTTGCTAATCTATCACTGTGTGCCAAAATTATCAGACTACTGGGCGAGCTTACGCGTGAGAAAGACACATAGAATTGCCCGTGTGAAAAACAATTTTCTCTCAAGTCTATACCCGCAAATTTTAATGTCTGCCCTTGTGATTTTTTTATGGTCATTGCAAAGCAAACTTTGAGGGGAAACTGTATTCGTTTGAATTCAAAGGGAAGATCATTCGGGATCAAGGGAATTCTTGGTACAAATACAGTTTCCCCTTGCGCACATATAGTCATAATTGTGGCTTCCACTACATTGCGATGTAACGCTTTTACTTGTAGTCTGGTTCCGTTGCACAGTTAAGGAGGTTTTAAATTTCGCAACAACATAACAGGAGTGCCCACGCGCAAAATAAGCTTATGATGTGGATGCGGGTCTTCCATTATATCATTATTTTAACTGTGTTTTCTAATGATCCTAAGTCGTAACTTGTCTCTTTAAGAAACTCTCTATTTTCAAATTGTTGTTCTTTGCTTGGCTGAAGTAAACCATACTCTTTTAGTAGCCGACCACCCAACGCTAATACGGCATCTTGTATTACCGAAAGGCATTTGTTAAATACCACATCTGTTGTGTGCTCTACATCCACATCTCCCTGTTTTTCTAATTGCCTTTTAAAATCTTCAGATAGGTATTCTTTGAATTTCTCCCAAAGGCTTAAAGGGTCTGGTATTTGGCAGAACAATAAAATAATCGTAAAAAGATCCCGAATCATTTGCGGTAATTAGCAAAGTGCTGCCTCTTCCATTGCTGCGAACAAATGCTGATCATCTTCAAGCAAGCCGAGAGCTTTGCACGCTGATTGGAACGTGGAATATACATGACCATCTACAGTTTTTAACGCTTCAAACGAAATTGGGCCCGCATCTCATGAAGAAGCATGCGAAGGTGATAGCATTCTGTATTGTTCGGATGCACAGTATAAACCCTGCTCAGAACGTGCTCTTTTTTGACCCCTGGCCAGCCTTCAACGTTTGCTCGTCTCTTTCTCCTTTGGAACTTTCTTTTATCCCAAACGTAGTATGCAGGTACTTCTAAGTAGAGCAATATTTTTGCAAAGTTATCCACTTTACACAAATCGAAAAAGTATAGAAGTGTGGTTGTTGGAGGACTATTCACTCTTTCACTCAGATTTTGCTCATTAAAATAAACCCTTTGCCCATTTTCCAAATTAACAGCGAGGTGGACTACGGGAGGGAAACGCTCATGAATGGGAAATTCAAGGATTTGCCATACTGCCTCTGATGAACTTATATATCTTCCACCCAGAGGGGTAGGCAGAGACTACGGACTTCCATTTGGCACGATCCTGACACACTTCTCTCGCCTCCTTTACATCCATATATCTACACATACACGCTCGTCGGTTAAGGGTACTCCTAATCTGGCCCATTTTCAATATATCGCCAATTTGGTCGATAAACCTTCGTCTAGGGCGTCCCTTCCCTACTCTTCCGTTCACGTCTGCAACATAAATTTGCTTTGTCACTCTTTCCTCGTTCATTCTTTCTACATGACCAAACCACCGAAGCATTCCTTTCTTAATCCTGGTCACAACGTCATCTTGCAAACCACACTTTTCTCTTATCACACTATTTCTCACCCTCATACAGATTCAGCCTAGCATACTCCTTAATGACCGCATTTCTACAGCATTTATTCCACTCTCATGCTTCTTCTGCCAGACCCAACTTTCACTACCATCCATTAAAGTAGGGACTAACACAGCATTATGAATTGCCATACGCGCCTTTTTTGACACATTCTGACTTTTCATAATAGCATGTAGAGCCCCATTCACTCTATTTCCTGCGTTCACTCGTCGTTCTATATCCTTATCATATCTACCATCCCTGCTATATAAACATCCCAAATATACAAACTCATCCATTTGCTCAATCATCTCCCCTTCTATTCTTATTTCACATAACGTTTTACTTACTTCTCTTTCAAAAACCATCAGTTTCGTCGTACTTGCGTTCACTTTCATACCCCTTTTATTTAATGAATAGTTCATTAAAGTAACCATGATTTGCAACTCGGTCGCCGACGATGCAAATATGACTTGACTATCGGCGTACAAAAGGCATTTGACGGTTAACTCACCCATTCTCAACCCACATTCTTCAACTTTCAAAGTTTGCAAACAACTGTCCATAAATAGGTTAAACAGCCACGGGGAAGCTACACAGCCCTGTTTGACACCTTTTTGAATGCCAAAGCAGTCCGAGTAGACCCCATTGATCCTGACACAAGCACTAGAGTCCATATAAAGAGACCTTAATGCCTGTATCAAACCAGCGCTCAAACCAAATGAGTTAAGTGTTTGCCATACATTCCTGTCCACTCTATCATAAGCCTTTTCCAAGTCCACGAACGCACAAAAAACTTTCTGGTTTTTGGCCAAAAACTTCTCCGCAATCATGCGCAGAAGACTTGATCCATACACCCCATCCCCTTTCTAAATCCAGCTTGCACATCCGAAATTTTTCCATCAGTTTCTTCCATAACTCTTTCAATTAACACCTTAGCATACAGTTTACCCACAATGCTAAGCAAGCTAATGCCACGGTAGTTTTTACAGTCCTGCTGTGACCCTTTTCCCTTATATATTGGGACTATAACGGCTTTGCACCAGTCTTCCGGTACCCGCTTCAGTTCCCAACATAAATTAAACAAGGTGTACAGCAGTGCTGCCACCACTCCATCTCCAGCCCTTAGCATTTCGAGTGATACTCTATCATATCCTGCTGCCTTACCTGCTTTCGTGCTTTTCATTGCTTTCATTATTTCATCTACACTTATCTCCCTACCTCTCTCCACTTCTTTCGGAATTTATATTTCACTTAATTCAGACGACTCTTCACTCATAAACACGCTTTCAAAGTATTCCTTCCATCTCTTTAAATTAGAAACTTCATCATTCAGCATACAGCCATTCTCGTCTCGTATAGCATTCATTCTAGGCTGTATTGAATTTCCCCTGGCAGTTCTTACGAGTTTCCACATCATTTTAATATTTGCCTGGAAGTTATCAGATATCATTCTATCATTCTTATCCGTTCTTTCTTGCTTTTTCCTTTCAACAACTTCTTTTACTCTCTTATTTATACGTCTAAAGTCTGCCTTTTTTCTTTCAATCTCATCAATCATACCGTTAGAATTACCACCTTTAGTTGCTAGTAAATCTATCCATGCTCTCTTCTTTGCTTCAACTTCCATCCGTATCTCATCATCCCACCACAACGTATTATTTTTCCTTTCATTCGTTCTCTTACTTACACCACATACTTCGGTGGCTGCATCCACCAAACCTTTCTTGACATCATACCACATAGTCTCCAAGTCTTAATCATTCATACACAATTCATCCATACTACTTATATTTTCACTCAGTCTACATTTGAACTTCTTTTTCACACCTTCATCTTGTAACCTCTCTATTCTTATACGCTGTAACGCAGTGGTAGACACAGATGTCCGATGCCGCCAACGCTTGAATAGACCATTAATTCGGCATAAGACCAAGTAATGATTTATGTATTATGTTATGTATATCTTCCACTTGTGTAGGTTTTAACTTCATGCTTCTCATTCTCTAAAGCAATTAATGCCTGGTCTGGACCTTTATTTACGTGTTTACAGACGTATTTTATTGATTTCACCGAATGATAATATTCCACATTTAAGTGAGCGTTAAATGTTTTTAATAATACTGGATTATAAGGAACTACCCAGCGATTATATATGGTTGTGCCTTTGATATCAACAGAGAACCCACCGTCATCTAGTAAACGTCTCTTGTACTGCGGATAACCGTCTTTACCAGTTTGAATTTCCCTTATGAGAGCCCTGGGGTATCGTTTACCGCACATGTTATCTTTCATACATGGTGACTTTCGATTTGAAGTTCCACACGGACCATGTATCATGATGATTTCGTGAAGCTCTGGGTCACGTTTAGGATCCGGTATTTCAACACAAATTATATTGTCGATTTGATCCGGAGTAATACGTTTGTGAAGCCATAAAAGAATATGAATATGTGGAAGACCTCTCTTTTGCCATTCCGTTGAGTACATATAGCATCGCACTTCACCAAATATTTTGCCCTTTGTCAATAAGTTCATGATTTTTTTCACCTTTAGTCAAAACACCCTTGAAATTATATCGTGTCTATCATGAGATTGTTGTCCTTGAAGCAATTGCTCTTTTATCTCGTACCAGCGAGAATTGCATGTGAAAGTGATAAAAAGATCAGGCCGGCCGTGATTCCTAACATAGGTCATAGCGTCCTGTGTTCTTTCGTGCATATACCTAGGTCCCACCATAAAAGATGATGGAAGGTCAACCATTTGTCCTAGTTGGTTGGCTTCTGCGTCTTGTCGTCTAATAGCATCTTTTAAATGGATGTAACTATCAGCACGTAATTTAATCTCTCTGTTTCTATTTTGGCGTATTCATCCAACAAATATTGACTAAAAAGGGCACGATAGTTGGCTAAATAGTTATCTTTTCCTTCTTTAATCATTATTCTATACGAATAGAAACTTGCAGAAGAGACAGTTTTATTAAGGAACTTAGTTGTGAGATCGCGTTGTGGTATGTTGATTGAATACCCATCATCCCCCCAGCAAAACATCAATGGATAATGTAGCGCATCATATGCTCGATGTATCTCACTAATACGCTGAAGTGAATTACTTCGGCTCTCGAGGATGATGTCCCTTCGATAAAATTGTTGATCCACTAACACTGAAGCCACTTCATTTGTAGTTGGTGCATTGTACATACCTCTATGTTCTTCTGGTAGTTTTTTATCAGCATGTATGACAACTTTGTATGACTCTGAAGGAGGGGCTTTATCAATGGCACTTTTCAGATCTTTTACATACGGGTTCACTTGATGCAGCATATTCAGCAATTGGCTTTAACTTAAGAAATTTAGAACATCGAATCTTTGCTTCTCGATCATCTTCACCTACAAAATATATTTGAAGGTACTGAGTGTCATGTTTGGCTTCTGGTAATATACTTCCAATTAAATGGTAGACCTGGCCTTGTACTTTAAAAGTCGGTGAAAAACCATCTGCTGTTATCTGTTTACCACCAAAGGAAGTCATCTGGAAACAGGCATTATATTTACGAATATTATCCATAAAATGGTCATGATCTGGGTGTAGATCATTAATCAATCTTAAGAGATGTTCAGGCAGTTGTTTCAACCGATCAAGTTTTCCAGCGCTGCAACACATACCAGGCGTCTCATTCTTCCATTTCAGGGAGTATTATTATATATATTTAGGGTCATAATCCATAGCGGAATGAACCTTGTTTTTCCATAAACGCAGTGTAATGTTTTCCTCATACCGTGACTGAATTGCTCTATGCACTTGTGGATTCGCAGTTTGGTAATTTGCAACAGCTTGCCTGTGTACATCGGGTTTTTTTCTGATAAGCGGACACAGCTTTACGATTTGAATCTGGCTTGTTCTGCCTATATCTTTCTTGTGCACTTTTTAATTGACTTTTTCTTGTGTAATTAGTAAATCTCGACCTTCGTTTATTTTTCTTTTTTCATATTTTAATGTCGACGATACAGATTGATCTGTTCCGCTGGTTGGAGATGATATTTCACTGTTTACAAAAGATGTAACAGTTAAATGGTCAAGCTCTGAAAAAGGATTACGCTCTTTGACAGGTACCTCCATACGACGCTGTGTAATTTTCTTCGCAACAATAGGCAGATAGGCGTCAAAATGTCCATTAGATAAATCATCGCTAAATGGTAATCGCCTTACTGGACAGATATCTGTTCCGGACTCTGTGTATAGCAGACCGTTTCGATATACTTCAAACCGAAACGGAAATATTAATCCTGCAGCTACCAATTCACAAAGTCCCCGTAAGTTTCATTTTTTAACATATCGGCTGAATATTCATTTGCTGTTGAATAATTATCGCCATTTCTGTCGTGTGTCATAACCTAGGCCAATCATTTACCACAAATCTAACAATTTGTGAACGCACCACCATCGCATTTTCTTGGGTTCCGTACATTAAAAATGAAAGAGCACGAAATATACATGCGCCGTCACCTATAATGGGGACGATAGTATTTTCTTCAATTTTTCCTTTAATATTAAGAGTTTCTGTAGTCATTTTTCAGTGAGAAAAAATACTTCTATCAACAATACCTAATCACAAAGCAAATCGAATTCCAAGTTTAAACAGTGGTCGTAAGAAAGACAAAATCAAGCAACTAATCCGAAACACGAAGCAAATCTTAAACCGTAAGCAAGCAAACAAAGTCGAAGTCTAGTCAAATATCCGTTAACAGTGAATAGGTACCGTATGTGGTACAGGTTGAAGCGCTCATTCACCATTCACTTTATATTACTTCGAAAAAACACAACGTTACCGCGTTCTAAAACGATAGCAACCCCATCTATTGGTAGGGATTGGAAATTGAAGACCTAACGTACCTAAGTATTTCTTTTGGTTTTGCCATTTTATTAATTTGTAAAAAAAATTATTTGGTTTGGTTGTTTATTTTCATTGTTTTTTAATTTTTTAATTAGTATTTTTTTGTTCAGATGTAATTTTGTGCAAATTTTTTGTACAAATCTTCTTGTCTCTTTTGTTTTATATTTTTGTGCAATAAAAGTATATTCTATTCTATTCTAATAAATTAAGTTTAAAATATTTATCAATATCATTTACGTTATTTACGACCCAAAAACCTTTAAAATGACACCCAAGTCACCCAACCTATGATGATTTTTACATACAAACATACGTCCATCCATCCTTCCATCCATGTTGGTTTCAAACCATAATCGATGCTATTTTTGTAATTAACGTCGTCTACATATTGACATTTCAATCACATCGCACCCCCACAGGTGGTGATGGTAGGTATTTCCCGTCTGCTACGTTGGATTTTGAAATAGTTATTGTTTTCGTAATCAGCGACCCTATAAACCATAAAAACAATACCCATATTGATATTCATAATTTGTCACCCCTTTTCCACCTTTTAGCTTATTCCAAATTTCAGCGAAATTCTGAAAGAGCCTGAAACACTTGTTTACTCATTTTTTGATAGGAGTACTCCTGTGAAGTTTCGAATAAAATAGTTTAACTAATCTTGTTTCCCCATACAAACTTTCAACCCCTTTTTCACCCCCTTAGGGGTTGAATTTTCAAAAACCCTAGGACACGTAATTGTTAATTTCTAATCATTAACCTAAAAACAAAGTTTCAGGCTTCTAGCTCTAAAAATGACGGGCTTCCATACAAACTTTTGATCCCTTTTTCACCACCTTAGCGGGCGAATTTTCAAAAATCTGAGCGAATGCCTACGTCATTACAACTGTCTTTATGCCAAATTTCAGCGAAATCCGTTCAGTAGTTTCGGCTGTGCGTTGATAGATGAGTCAGTCAGGTTTGCCTTTTATATATATATAAGATGTATTATTATTTAATACTTATTGAAAGTCATTTTTTTGATTTACCACTGGTTTGGAAAATACCTCTGTCCTGGCAAGAAGAAGAAGAAAAAGAAGTCCTGGCAAGATAATGTGGTCTTTCCCTGGTAAGATAATGTGTTCTTTCCCTGGTCGAGCCTCCCCATCCGTGCTGCAGAAATAGTACGCTGTAGCTGTGTATGTGGCTCTCTCTCTCTCTCTCTCTCTCTCTCTCTCTCTCTGTGTGTGTGTGTGTGTGTGTGTGTGTGTGTGTGTGTATGTTTTGTGTGACTCTACTACGTATACGAAATATTTATTTCAAAGTACCTACATCAACAAAACACAGATCTACAGCTAAAGCTTGCATAAAGTCAAAGTATAGTTACAGACTACGAGCATAGTACAGTCCCAAAGTTGGGCTTCCTCTCATTTCTGAGAGGGTTTTAGAGCAAGGAAATGTCCGCCGGGAAGATGCTGCTGCCCATCTTCTGTTTTATTTGTCTTTGCCGCCTCTTACGACACCCATGTGATTATATGGATTATGGGCGAGATATAATTTTCTGACTGTCGATAACGATATTATTCCAAGATCTGAAGGCACCTAAGTGGACAACATATCTTGAGGTTTATATATTGCTTTTCAGAGCTTGTTCATCGTTTCTTCTAATAGTTCACATGCGTAGACACAGAATCTTTAATACACAAAATCTCACCTATCCACGGTTTAAAAATTTACTTTAAACCGATATTTAAAACAAATAATAATATTAAAATATATTCAAACACTAATTACACAGGATCAGCAATCCACCGGCGGGCAAGTTCCCGCTAAAACTTAAATTTACTGTATAATAAAAAAATGAATGTTGCCTGCTACAATAGATAATATATTAAAACGCAAAAAACTAAATAAAAATATCGGGTGACCACAGATTATTGTATGCGGTTTGCTATAAACGCCAAAATATAATTCCCGGTTTATCTGCTAGTGGGAGATCCCTAGGGACGTATCCGATTTAGCACTGTAAAGGTTTATTCCTCAATGTAATCCATCGTGTATAACTTTTTTAGTGTTGAGTTTATGATGGATTCATCTTGTTCATAACACTACCTATATAATTAAACTATTTTTTTTGGTAACATAACATAAAACATAGTAATTACAATCTCTATATATAATAATTTAAAATTAAAAATTTTGTACAACCGACTTCAATATAAATTATTAAGAATGACTCAAAAACTATTGGTCAGACCTTGATTAAATTTATATGGGACCACATGAGAAGCACCAGCTTTCAAATAAAAAAGAATCATCGAAATCGGTTCACCCAGAATAAAGTTATGAGGTAACACACATAAAAAAACATACAGTCGAATTGAGTATTTCCTCCTTTTTGAAGTCGGTAGAAAATCAATTGCTATCCGTTAGTCTCGCAACTCGAAAATGGCTCGACCGATTTTGATGAAATTTTTTGAGTGTGTTTGAATTGGTCTCTGGACGGTTTAAATTCACAATTGAATCCGACAGGTGGCGCTTTTGTCGAGATCCAGAAATCACCTGTACGAACTCGGGGTGGATCGCTAATTTTAAGTAAATATTAATTTTATTGGATGAGGCATTCCATCTTAGTACTCGGAGGTGACAATGGATTTGTAGTCTGCTTTGTCGGAAGTTTCAGTAGCATACCATCTGGTGGACTGAAGTTCATTAGTCAATTCAGTTTTATAAAAATAAAATAAATCAAGAAAGAGAAAAACCAACTGTTGAGGTAGCGTTTTTACAATAAAAGATAATATAAAGATCAATATGTATTAAATTTATCTTTAACATAAATGCAAAATAGGTAACTGCTAATGGACCCTGCGGTCTTAGAAAAAACATTTTTAAGTTTTACTATATATAGGGAAGTTCGAAATATTACATAGCTTAATCCGGCTTTTTATCAAATAATCATCTCCCTCAAAATTAATGCGTTTGTGCATAATGTCCATGACATTGAACAATAAAGCATCATCATCATCATCATTACAGCCTATGAAAGTCCACTGATGAACATACAAATTCATAGTGGGGATATTTGCCATACTTGTCAAGCTTGGCAGGCGGTACGGCAACCACAGTGTTTTATTATTTTGAGTTGGTATCAGGAAAATGTTGCTGCCAATCTCCTGTTACAGTTTTTTCTTTTTTTTTCTGTATAGAATAAGGGTGATAAACGGCCACATAGTCCACCTGATGGTAAGTGAATGCTATGGCATATAAACATATACATCTATCATCGATTAAGAGTCAAAATGCCCCTGATGGTAAATATAGAATGCCTCCTTACCAGTAAAAAAGGTTTCCAGTTCTCTACACTGGTCATACGAAACAGCAGCATTACAATATTTTTTAGAAACAGTAGAGTATTTTTTATACTCTACTGTTTCTGGTATTCTGTGAGAGCGTGGTCCCACCCCGGCCGATTCGACCCATTCGTGCTGCAGCTATGTACAGCTGCAGCTTGGCTCTACTACTTAAAAACCGTGTACTCGTAGTGGCGGGTAAGAGAATCCACTTCCTCATATCATCCCGTGGGTGTCGTAAGAGGCGACAGAATAATCAATTACTCACTTAAATATCAATGTGACGTCATAAACAACTAATGCATGCTTTCAAGCACCGTACAAGCAATCCACTGCTTCAACACAAATCAATCGGATATTCCCAAAGCTAGGTAAATTGCCACCTGTCGTGACGAACGTGAACTATTTCCTCGCATTACGTGCAAAGATAACTAACTAATAATTATCGCTTGAGTACACATCAGATTGCTAATGGATGGAACTGACTTGAAAATATTTATTTATTTACACTTTATTGTACAACTTAATAAAAAGATTACAAGGGGCGGACTTAACTGTATTACTTAATGCCTTTTGGCATTCTCTCCCAGTCAACCCAGGACGTGTGGATAATAAAATGAACGATAGAGTAAATCAGAAAAAATATGACGTTGAAATTAGATTGGCCGATTTTTGAAAGCATGAAGAATGAAAGAGAATGCTTTCAAAAAAAATGGCGGTCGCTACCAAGCTGTTTCTTAAAAATGTTTTGTAAGTAGTTTGTACAATCTTTCTTATTATATTGCATAATTTACTTTTAAAAAAAAAAACATCCGCTGTGTTTCTTGCTGATACTTCCCAGGACAGAGGTTTTTCCGAACCAGTGGTAAAAGTTTTTTATAGGATCAGGTGACAAGCGAGCACACAGTCCACCTGATGGTAAGTGGTTGCTGTGGCCCATAGACATCTACATCTATCCTCGTTTCCAAATCAAAAGGGAGATGCGTTGTCAGCCGTGAGGACTAAGATCGAGTGCCTCTTTTCGAGTAAAAGGATCTCTGGTTCTCTAAATTCACCATACGAAACACAGCAGCATTGTTGCTATTTTCAACGACCCATTCGTGTTACAACTATACAATTAATATAGCTGCAGTTTTACTCTACCACTTTTAAAAAATGATTTTCAATAAGAATTACTTGTAATCTATGTTGAATAAAAAAATATTCTATATTATTTGCCAAATAGAAGTAACACATTCTAAATTAAATAATAAACAAAAAATTATATATTTTCTAAAAAAATCTAACCAAAAACAAGGAACAAGGTATCCGTGGCTGAGCGTCTCCGCTGGTTTACGAGTACCGCTGGTTACCATTTATCGAGGAAACTCAGCCAGCGTTCTTGATACTAAAGCAAGAAAGGCTGTATAATTATTTTAGTTTTTAATAATGTATTTTATAATTTATGTAATTATTTTAGTTTTTAATAATGTATTTTATAATTTATGTAATTATTTTAGTTTTTTTTATTGTAATAAAAATAGATAATAAACAAAAGATACATAATAAATCAAAAATAAAAATAAACATAACAAAAAATGAAAATTCTACGCTTTATTCCCGACAAACGAGGTTGGCAAATCAGATATAACTAAAACATTTAGGAAAACTAAAGATTTTTTTTGCCTTTAACTCCATTGTGAATTGAATTTTAGAGTGTATGGAGTTAATGTTACTAATATAAATTTAATGTGGTCTAAAAATACTGTTACTTTGTGTTAAGGTAAAATTAAAATTATCGTATGTATTAACATCGCTTCCTTCAGGATTATTGAAGCTATTAAAATTAAATAAAAACATCCTTATTTCCTGGGTGCTGCCATCTACTGGGGAGCCTATAATTAATAAAATTAGATCCAAACCCAAGCATAATCACTGCAAGACTTTAAGATACTACCTACAGGCTCGTTCTGCTTCGGACCAACCAAAACTTAATAATTAAAACTCGACAGTTAAGAATTACATTAGGATATCAAACACCTCAGTCTCCCCGTGACCATGGGTGCTCGTTAGCCCGAAAATACCAAAATAAAATTTGTACAACCGACTTCAATATAAATTATTAAGGATAACTCAAAAACTACTGGTCAGAACTTGTACAAATTTATTTATATGGCACCACATGCGAAGCACCAGCTTTCAAATAAAAAAATAATCATCAAAATCGGTTCACCTAGATAAAAGTTACGAGATAACACACATAAAAAACATACAGTCGAATTGAGTACCTCCTCCTTTTTGAAGTCGGTTAAAAATACAAGAGTAACATTATAAAAAGCCTACTTTTTAGTTCCAGTAGATAATATCGTATGTATATTTAAAAAAAATGTTTTAGTTTCTATTGTGTTGACGACTACACTGAATACAGTATAATGCTGAAATAAAATGGTATACATTTATATTTATTGTAATACATTATACGAAGTCTCGTGGTCTGAGCCAATGTTTCTACAAACTAGATACCCAACTTTTTTTTTAAACTGAAGTGACAAACTAACTTACTATCCACCTGATGCTAAGTGGCTACAGGAGCTCATGGACACCTGTAGCCAAATTTAATATAGAAGTCTACAGATGCGTTGTCACCTCTGAGGACTAAGATGGAATGCTGTCAGTCTGTAATTATACTGGCTCTTTATACCCACCAGGCCGTAACACATCAGTGCAAGCATTGCTATCCGGCGGCAGAAATAGGTGGGCACCTACCTAAGCGGACACCTAGGTAGATAATTTAAAATTAAAAATTTTGTACAACCGACTTCAATATAAATTATTGAGAATAACTCAAAAACTATTGGTCAGACCTTGATCAAATTTATATGTGACCACATGTGAAGCACCAGTTTTCAAATAAAAAAAGAATCATCGAAATCGGTTCACCCAGAAAAAAGTTATGAAGTAACACACATAAAAAAAACACACAGTCGAATTGAGTACCTCCTCCTGTTTGAAGTCGGTCGAAAAGGAGTCCTGCTAACTGCTAAACTTCCTACAATCTGAATATTTCACGGAGATGTCTTCCTAGAATAATGGTTATGGTTTATGGTTTAAGAACTTTATTCTCATTAAGAATACAAAATTCACTTATCATGAGAACATAAAAATTTATAAGTTATAATCCCACCTTTACCTGCTAGTGGTAAACAGCTACCTATAATCCAATATCAAATATGGCATATTCCGACAAGTCTTCGAAGACCCCGCAACGTACTCATTGAGTTGATAGTCTCGCTCGATCTCAACAACCCAAACGTCTCAAGTCCATCACACAACGACACTACTGACCTTACCAGTATCATTATTAATTATATAATACTCCATGTCATTTTAATTTTGTTGCTCAAATGTAAAGACTTGGCTGTGAAGCACACTTTTCAATACAATTGCATTGGATATTCATTTTTAAAGAGAGCTTAATTTATATTTAAAATAACTGCCTGCAAGTCTCGCCACGTAACAATTAAGCGTAGTAATTTCGTTGGTTAATTATAAATTAATAGCCCCAGTTGGCTAAAAGCACTCTGTATTTAAGCTAATGCTTAGGCTCACACTCTCATTCATTTTCAACTGTAGTGGTTATATGAAATTATGCATCGGTATTTTTTATTGCTTCAGATTCATATGTCAATACGTGAAGAGAAAACTTTGAAACCCTTTTAAGCATATTTTGGCACGGACGAGTGTGAGATTGGGAACAGTTAAAGTTTATAATAAGAAAGAGTGTAGAAGGCTACAATATATATATAAATTGTATTAGAAATACATTCAATAAAATAAAATAAATAATTCATTGTTTACGTTCATACTCTCAATGTCAAACACATAACAGTCTGTGGTTAAATAATCGCATAGAGTAGAGATTTTTACCATAGATTAATATATTAATGTGCAGTAAAGATCATAGATAATACGTACACATACGGAGAGTTAAAAGTAAAATAAACTTAATATACAAACTTAATAATTTAACGACTCACTGGCCCATGCCGCAAAGGAGAAAGCCGATCTGCTAGGCTCTTTCTTTGCGTCCAACTCGACTCTTGATGACGGGGGAACACACCGCCAATCCTCCCGCGGTGTGAGTGCTCCATGTCGGATGTCCTGTTCACACAGCGCTTGGTTCGCAAAGCACTCCTCTCCCTGGACATCCACAAGTCGAGTGGGCCTGACGGAATACCCCCAATTGTGCTGAGGACGTGTGCTCCGGAGTTGACACCGGTTCTAACGCGTCTTTTCCGGTACTCCTACTCCCTAGGCGAAGTCCCGAAATCATGGAAGACGGCTTTTGTCCACCCGGTCCTAAAAAGGCGACCGCTCAGACCCGTCTAGTTACAGGCCTATCGCCATTACCTCCTTGTTCTCCAAAATAATGGAATCCATTATAAACTGCCAGCTCATGCGGTACCTTGAGGATCACCAGCTGATTAGTGACCGCCAGTACGGTTTTTGTCGGGGTCGATCAGCTGGTGATCTTCTGGTCTACCTGACTCATAGATGGGCGGAGGCAGTAGAGTCCAAGGGGGCATTGGCAGTTAGTTTGACATTGCGAAGGCCTTCGATTGGGTTTGGCACAAAGCGCTTCTTTCGAAGCTCCTTCCTATGGGCTTCCTGAGAAATTGTGCAATTGATCACCAGCTTTCTTGCAGATCGGAGCATCAAGGTCGTTGTAGACGGTGCATGCCCTGACTACAAGCCTATTAATGCTGGTGTTCCACAAGGCTGCGTGCTATCACCAACGCTGTTTCTTCTGATGATATGTTGCGAAGCGGTAACATTCATTGCTATGCGGATGACAGCACCGGTGAGGCTCTATACACCGGCCGTGCCAATATTTCTCGGACAATGTCGTCGAGTACCGGAACAAACTTGTGTCCGAAGTCCAGTCTTTGCTGAACAAAGTTTCGGATTGGGGCGACTAAATCTAGTCCAGTTTAATCTTCAGAAGACAAGTTTGCGCGTTTACCGCTAAAGAACACCTTTGTAGTATCTCCTCAGTTTCAAGGCATTCCCTTGTTGCCTCAGCCAGTATCGGAATCCTCGGCGTCGACATATCGAGTGACATGCAGTTTCGTGGTCACTTGGAAGAGATGGCCAAATTGGCCTCTAAAAGCTTGGCTTGCAGCAGTATTTCATGCCGGCACCGCCTGCAACTTTACAAGGCACAGGTTCGGCCTCACATGGAATACTGTTCCCATCTCTGGGCTGGGGCTCCCCAGTGCCAGCTCCTTCCACCTGAACGCATCCAGCGCAGAGCGGCTCGAATCGTCAACGACCGAGTCCTTTCCGATCGCTAGATTCACTGGCGCTGCGAAAAGATGTTGCATCCCTTGTATTTTCTTTCGCATTTACCAGGGGAGTGCTCTGAGGAATTGTTCGGATTAATCCCAGCCGCCAAATTTCACGAAACGCACATCGCGGCATAACTCCCGATCCACACCATCTGGATGCTTGGCGGTCCACCACTGTACGTTTCACTAGGAGTTTTCTTCCGCGTATGACCTCTCTGTGGAATAATTTACCACGTGCGATTTTTCCGGACCGTTACGACTTAGGGACCTTCAAGATAAGAGCTTACGCCTTTTAAAAGGCCGGCAACGCACCTGCAATTCCTCTGGTGTTGCAGTTGTTCATGGGCGGCGGTAGTCACTTCAAAACTAGGAGGAGGATAGAGACAAAAACACAAAGTCAAACTGTCAAAATGGCGTCGATAAAGCAGCGCCCTTTTGACCTTTTGTTATTTGATTGACTGATGAAGAGCTATCGTATCACAGAGCCATCTATGCAAACAAGGCTGTTGTTTTTGAGTTTTAAGAAAGTGACCATATTAACCTGATGGCCATATTACTATTAATAATAATAATATAATATTCATTTTATAATTTCCACTAGCCTATTTTAACTAATTAATATACTAAATTAGTATGAAATTAATTAAATGTCACATAAAGACTCAGCAATAAATAAATGGTGAAGTAACATTTAGTAATATTCTTGTCACGTATTAATTTTTGTTGGGCGGCGACCCAACAGCCCTTCTAGCAACATATGTCAAGCCCGTGTCACATACATATTTACATTACAATAACATAATAAAGATCGACACGATTATGAAGGTCCTTCGACGAGATGTAAAATCGATATTCAGTATCAATTTAATTTAATATCCAGACTTATCAAACTAAGACGTGGTGCTTCACTGCTGATTGTCTAGCTATGCGAAAACAAAAAGGCTCAACGTGCTATGGATCGCTAGGTATAGGAGTTTCTCAGTGTAATAGAACCCATGACGAAGGTATCCACAGTAGAACCACAGTTATCTACATAGTCGAAGAGATAAGTAAGCCGAGGTGGCAATGAGCTGGCCATATTGCTCGAGGAGCTGATAGCTAATGGCTAAAAGTTCTCTAATAGCAGCTTCAGAGTGATTAGCGGATTACGGGCGCCTTGTCAACAGATGCAGATGGCCTATTACATTGTTTTGCCTTTCGGAACATTTTACAGTGGACTTGTAGTGAACTAGTAACTACGGTTACCTCCAACTTAAAGTAATTAAATTTTTACTTAAAATTTGACATTGGTACGTTTAGCACCTCAGTCATCCAGTAACCATGCTGCAAAGTCCTCGAAATGGAAAAATAAAATAAGGTTATTAAACGCGATAAAATCCGTACGTAAGAACTAGTTTCATGTAGTATGACTTACTTTATTAGATGACGAGGATCGTTTCTCTGTCTATAAAGGTCTATAATAGCAGTCTGTCTGGGTGGATCTCCACCATCTGAGTTACCATCAAGATTCTAAGAATTTTGTTGCTCGTATTGTAGAAAAGACAACTAAGAAATGAAATTAGTGCCACAGCTGTGTTATAACTACAACACTAATGGGTTTGCTTGACCGGGGAAAGACTGCACTCTCGCAGAATACCAGCGCGAAATAACATCATTATTCAGCGGTGTTTCGTATAGTGAATGCAGAGAATCGGAGACCACATCTGTAGTTTGATTCTTAATTTATAATAGATGTCGGTGTCTTTGGGCCATAGAACTCATCTACCATCATGTGGGCTATGTGCTCAATTGTCATATTATCAACCCTTCATCATCATTACAGCCCTTCACAAGTCCACTGCTGAATAAGGACTGCCTCAAAGCACAAATAAACCACTACTTTTTAGTGGCGATGTAAGAATATTCAATACTACTATCTTCCCGTTGGTGTTATAAGAGACGACAGAGGGGAACTGAGGCAGGAGATGGGCAGCAGCATCTTTCTGATAACAGCAAAATTACAAGCGTGGCAACTATGGTAAACATCCCCCCATGTCATGATGACTTTGACCATGACCTTTACTTGTATTAAAATTAAACTTCAATTATTTTAGGCATATTATGTTAGGTTGCTAAATTCGATGAATATTCGTGCTACAACTATACTATTAATATAGCTGCATCTATATTAATAGTATAGTTGTAGCACGAATGGGTCGGCTCGACCGGGGAAGGACCACGCTCTCACAGAATACCAGCGTAAAATAGCAGCTTAATGCTGCTGTGTTTCGTATGGTGAGTGTAGAGAACCGGAGACCCTTTTTACTGGAAAAGAGGCATTCCATCTTAGTCCTCACGGCTGACAACGCATCTGCATTTTAATTCCCAAACGAAGATAGATGTAGATGTCTATGGGCCACAGCAACCACTTACCGTCAGGTGGACTGTGTGCTCGTTTGTCACCCTAATTCTATAAAAAAAAATATATTAACATTCATTGGTAAAAATCACACTTTTCAGAGTGCGAATGTGCCAATATGCTAAAATTCACTTCTGCTAATTTTCGTAGGCAAGTATTATCGATATTGCCTCTGCTCTTATGAGTGAAACGAATTTCAATAAATATTGAAGCTAGTTGCAATCCACGCAAGCGATTGTAAAATTTTCATATATTACGATGACGTTGCATTATAGTTTAAGTCAAATTTAAGATCGCTACAACGTAACGGATTGTGTTTTATTTTCACAACAAATCAAAATATTAATGCAATAAGTGCAGTTGCAGCGTACATAGCGAAACGTATGTGTTGGTTTTCATATTAATATTAACAGATTTAGGTTTTAAGTTTAAATACCAAATAAACCTAATATTTTTAGGTGGTAGAATTACTCTTCTGCCTAAGAATACATCTGGGTAGATAGGTACCACCATCTTACCTATTTTTGCCGCCAAATAGCACTGCATTTTGGTCTGAATCCACTACCTCATATCATCACATGGGTGTTGTAAGAGGTGACAGAGGGAAACTGAAAAAGGAGATCGGCAGCAGCATCATCCTGATAAAAACTAAAAAATATAGACCTGCGCTTACCAATCTACCTGCCAAGTGTGGCAACTATGACAAATATTGGTCCCTTATAAATCAATCTTTAGAGAGGCCAGGCCGTTCACTTTGATAGGCTGTAATGATGATGATAACATGCATTTACTTAGGGATTCCGCCGATCACAAGTTGTACATCTCTTTATTCGTCATCACCAACCGATTAATATCCAGCTGGTCATACACCTCTCTCTTTATAGTGAGGATTTACCCTTGTCGATACACTAGGCAGGCGGAACAGGTAGATTGGCAGACACAGTACCAACCTCTCGTACCTTTGACGCTACTTCCCGTCATAGGTCTGGATATTTTACGTCAGGAGTTCAAGATGGTTACACCGCTATCTATCGGGAGATGTTCTAAGCATTTTCCATAGTCGCCTCTAACGACACCCACGAGACGAAGTGGAGTAATGGATACCCTTACTCCATCACGACGATCCACGGCCTCCACAAGCCCGATCACCCGGAGTAAAGTTATAGCCTATATACATCCCACTACTGGGCACAGGGCTGCACTCATTTCATATCATACAATATAATCTATATAATAATAACATATAATCTAAATAATAATAAAATCTGCTTATTGCGTTTTATTGAACTTCACATTTTACACGGTAGACCCACGCTGCAGCTTTGAATGAATGAACTGAAATGTGAAAAATTAAATCACTGAACATCAGTTCAAACAAATCAGTGTTTCGTATGGTGAGTGTAGAGAACCGGAGATCGCTTTACTAGAAACTAGGCATTCCATCTTAGTTCTCAGGGGTGACAACGGATCGATCGATCGATCAACAAGATGTAGATGACAGGGTCACATCATTTCACACTCACTTACCACCACATCGACTTGCCATCGGATGGACTATGCGCTCGTTTGTTACCCTTATTTTATTTAAAAAAAGTTGCGACGTCTGTTTTCCCTGCGATAAATGCCACACTAAAATAAATATGTTTGTCCAACCAAAATAAAGAAACAGGAAAGGGACCAGCGACCAGAGCAGAGTTCATGAAACATACAAATTGTATAATATGTCCTCATTTTAATCTATATATATATAAAACCCAAAAAATGTTTCTAACTATGTCCTTATAGACTTTGAAACCATCCAACCGATGTGCCCAAAACCGATTTCATTAGAAAGGCAATAATGCGAAGATCGTTTTAGACCACTAAAACAATGCATTAGGTACTATATAAAAAAATTTAATAAATAAACAAAATTTCCCTTTTTTTCCTACAAATAAACAAAATTTGTTTTTTTAGTGTAGTAGCTCACGCCGGGTATCCGCTAGTAATTTCTTATAGGAAAACGCGTATACTCAAATCTGTTAAAATAGTTATAGTAAAATATCTTTTTCAGAATAAACGTTATTCTGAAAAAGCCCGTCGCATCATTCTTATTGTATTCTGAGTGTGAGTTTAAGTCTCTTGCGTATTTTAACTCGTAAAAACTTGTGTACTTAGGCTCCATTGTGTTAGCAAATAATCAACATTTGTGAAAATAATTGGTTACACTAAAAATTAATACCTATTTCTTAGCTGCATACCGCACCGAGATAACAATCCCACGCGAATGGACCGCGCTAGCAGCCCGTTATTCAAGCTATCCGTGAGATATTGCCTCGTAAATTCCGTGTAAACAGCTGAATGACTGCGGTCATACGACTTGCTCGAATCACACTTTACGGATATGACAATAGCAAGACATTTCATCTATTAAAAAGTACATTCTTCTGTGTAAACCTACGAAGATCAATCATTTTTACAATCCCAGGAGTTATAACAATTATTATGAAACATGAATTTGAAATATTGGAAGTATCCAAGGAGTAGCCTAATGGCAGGGTACGGATCGCGAACTCATGGGTTCGAATCCGCCGCGAAGGTCGTGGGTTCGGAACAGAAACAGAAACAGAAACAGAAACTTTTATTCAATATAGATTATAAATAATACTTATTGAAAGTCACTCTTTGTTTAATTACCACTGGTTCGAAAAAAAACCTCTGTCCTGGGAAGAACCAGCAAGAAACCCAGCGGGACTTTTTTAAAATAACAGCTTACAATCATGTATGTTACACAATTAACCACACAAAACAAATTAGAAATAGCTTGGTAGCAGACACCTCATTCCCAGGGTTATTATCATCCATAAATTCCTTAATATTATAATAACCCTTTTAATATAAGTCGAATCCGCCATTCGACTTACTGTCATTAACCACTCCTAACACAATCATTTTAAGCTTAGCAGGAATGGTTAAAGGGAATTTTAGTAATGTTAACAGCATTACTGGTATTTTATTTTAAATTTTAAAACAAATCCACAGTGTACGTCTGGACACTGGCCTCCTCCATTATCTGTATCTGTAACTGCCAAGTTTGGCAGGCAAATTAGTACCGTGTCCGACATAGGTACACCTTAATATTGCTCTCCGTGGAATATCGTCACATTTGGACAATCTTTGAGAAGGCCTATGTTCAGCAGTGGACTTTTGGTAGGTCATAACGGTAACAGTAAACTCAAGAGAATTCAAAAATCCGATTTTCTTTTTAATACAAGAAGCCCGCATAAATCTCGTAAGTTTACTCGCTCAGCTTAGTTGCAAATAAGTTTCATGGTTCAGACTTATTACATAGTAGAGTTTTTAGAACCTACACCTGAATGATTTCGACAACGGCAAATATTTTCAAATGCTATTGGATAGTATCGAGTACACAATCCACCTGGTGGCAAGTCGATGCTGTGGCTTGTAGATACCTAAATCTGTCAAAAGATTAAAAATATACATTTGTTCGACACCACTGTAGATTAAGATGGAATACCTCATTCGTTACCAAAATACAGCAGTATTATGCTGCTAATTTTCGTTGGTATTTTGTGAAAACTTTTTAGTCAATACCACTGCAACGTGGCCCTTTAAACATTTAAGTGCTGCAAATATACTCACAAACACCACTTCCTTTATTGTAAACTAGCTGTTCCCCGCGACTTTGTCCGCGTGGAATTTATTACGATTGGATTTTAAGGGTTTTATTTTTTTATGTGGAACCCTAATACTTTTTCTAAAATAAAAGTAGCCTAAATTACTCCTACTTTTTATTAGCTATTTGCCAGTCCCGTTAAAATCGGTCCAGCCGTTTCGGAGATTAGCCGGAACAAACATAATGTTTTTTGTTATAAGTAGAGTTTATACTTTCATATGCATTTAATAAAAAGTTTTTATTTTAACATTACAAACAGACAGTTAAATTTTATTTATTTGTATAGATTAGCTTTCACCCACGACTACGTCCGCGTAGAACTTACAAGAAAAACTTACTCATTTAATACTCGTAGTTTTAACGTATAACTAATTTTTTTTACGTGGTAGAGCCATGCTGCAGCTATATTAGTAGTAAAGTTGTAGCACGAATGGGTCGGCTCGACCGGGGTAGGACCAAGCTCTCTCAGAATACCAGCGTGAAATAGCAGCTTGGCGCTGCTGTGTTTCGTATGGTGAGTGTAGAGAACCGGAGACCCTTTTTACTGGAAATGAGGCATTCTATCTTAGTCCTCACGGGTGACAACGCATCTGCCTTTTTTTTGTAATCGAGGATAGATGTAGATGTCTATGGGCCGCAGTAATCACTTACCATTATGTGGACTGAGTGCTCGTTTATTACCCTTATCCTATAAAAAAAATTGAACATTAAATACCCCCGAAACAAAAAGAGCTGATGATCTTCAAACGGCTGAACAGCTTTTCTTGAAACATAGCTAATAACACTCGATTAAGACACATTTCAGACGAAATAAACTTAACCAAAATCTGTTCATCCGTTCACAGACAGACACACAGACACACACTACAACTTTAGAACACTCCTCTGTTTTCGTCTGGGGTTAAAAATGGTGTTAAAATATAAAAATGTTAAATTCCATGGAAGAGGCATTCCATCTTAGTCCTCAGAAATGACAACGCGTCTGGATTTTGCTTCCTAATCGAGGATAGATGTATATGTTGAATTAATCTACTTTTACGGATTATATCGCGTTTAATTAACTTATTTTATTAATTCCCGACGTTTCGGGTGCACACAATTCAACACATAGCTGACGTGAAGCACCAACGATCCGGGAAGTCTGCAGTTTGTGATCATATCCTAGACGGCCCCCGCCATTACATTAGATTTGATAAACCACAGATTCTCGCGAAAGAACATCGATTCCTGCCAAGGATGATACGTGAGGCTATTGAAATTAAAAAACATCCTAATTTCAATAGAGAGGGAGGCTGGGTACTACCACCTGCTTGGGATCCTGTAATTAATAAAATTAAACTAAACCCAAGCATACCACTGCAAGACTTCAAGACACAGTTAGTTCATTCTGCGTAGATCGGACCAAAATTAATAATTAAAAAGCTGAAGGTACCCCGGATTAACTTTGACATTGGGACGTCAATCACCTCAGTCCCCCGTGACCATGGGTGCTGTAAAGCACCCGAAACGTCGGGAATTAATAAAATAAGCTAATTAAACAAATATAATCCGTAAAAGTAGTTTAATTCAATGTGTAGTGTTCGCGTAAATATAAGAAATCATTATAGATGTATATGTCTGTATAACATCCACTCACCATCAGGTGCAAAGCTTCAGGCACTGCTATATCTTATACACAGTTGACAGCTTCTGATAAAGCAAATTATCACCTTGTTCGGCATATCAAACTTCTATTTAAATTGATGATCGCACCATCACCCCAAACTAGATGGCGTGACGATCGCAGTCTATAAGCGTAATTCTGCTGCGTACTCTTTTTACATGCTTTCTATGCTTTTGTCTTTTAGTTTTCACCTACATCCAGACGTCTGAATAATCTGAAATTTTGTAGCCGTATTAAGAACCGATGAGAATTCAATGTGTACATGACTATGATCTCGTATTCTGAAACTAATATTATTTCGTTATTCTTTTGATAATATTTGTTTTTTATTTTAATCTTTTGATAATAATGGTGAAATATTGCCACAATGATATATAAGCATCATGTTTTCTGTAAAATATCACAAACTTGCAACTTGAAGATTCATAAAGTTGCATACAGTCATATCTGTTTAGAAACCGTATCAAACAACGGTCCTCTAGAAAATAATTCAATGGACTCTTTTGATAGAGGTGGCGTGTGAAGAACAAAAGAAACTATTTAACAACGATATACCGCGCTATGACACTTTTAATGTAACATGAAATGTAATGCGATAGAAATGCGTTTTGTAAAAATGGCCAGTAACTTATTTATTTTCTTTGTTAGTCATATCGAGTATATGCGCTTAGGACCTTAGGACATTTGCCAGTGTCAAATGCTAGGAATTATTTAATTTATTAAATTAACCAGTCTCATTTTATTACCATTTTTTTTAACTCTCTTTCATGTATTTCTGTTCGGGTCGAATTTAGTAATTCATTTTAAAATTGCTCCCCAATGATGTAGAGACTTTAAATTTTGAACATAGAATCGGATGGCAATGTAAAATTCCAACGTGAAAAACGTTTTTTTTTATTTCACTTATTTGAGAACAAAAAACTACTTTACTATATCTGTTACAGTCAAACATCGAAGCTCCAGCGCTCCTAGGTTTGGCTAGTCAAACCTCAGGTCTGACCAGAAGTCTTAGTCAAAGTTCAAACCAATAGCGTGTTTCGGCCTTTAACAAACGAATTTATGTCTAATCCTAGGAGAGACCAAATTGGACAGTCAAACGCCGAAACTCACTACGATCAAATCGGGGTTTGACCAGTCAGACCTAAATTAGAAACAGGAATGTGATAGTTTGCTAGACTTAGGTATAAATACATATTTCTTAATTTTTTATTTTTTAATACAGTGGCATTTTATGAAACCTTGGCTTTTGTACTGATTTCCTTAGAGACTGCTGAACGTCGGACACTTTTTCGAAATTAAGAAATTTCTCTTTAAATTCTTGTATCTGAACTATAAAACATCTAGCAAAAAAGTGTGTTGATTATTGTACACTATTCTTTATTCAAATTAGTAACTTTCTGCATGAACTTCAGTTTCAAAGCTTAATTTTTAGAAATTTGCCTGAGACACTTCTAATACCTAGGATGGACTAGTCAAAGTTCGAAACAGATTATGTTGCTTACGACGTTTGACTAAAAAGTTAGGTACTTCTAGGTTTGTGTAAAAATACATTATTCAAAGGCAGAAATTGGAATCTATATGATATTTGCCGAAAGGCGTTGGTCAAACCTAGGATGAACCAATAATTCCGCGAAGACGGTACAAATCGACCTTTGACTATAACATATCTTTAGAAATACAATGTTTTCCTTAAAACTTAACATCACCGTAGCTTGTTGGCGGCGATATAATTCATCACCACATTTCTTTCTTTGGTGTCTTAAGGATGAAAAGGAAAGTGCCAATAGTAGTATAAGCATCTCGTATATGCCAGGCTCGATTGGGAAAGGTCTATGCTTGTACGGAAAACCAGCGGCGTGAAATACCAGCATGACGTCTAATGAGCAAAATCTCTAATGCTTCCATGGAGGAAATCGGCCATCTTTTGAAAGGTCTACGTAGTAAAACGTCTAATGAGAAAATGTTCAGATTCTCAAAATTTATAGACAACAAAGCACAAAAATAAATTATAATAAAATTTGTGGTCAATACATACACACACGACGGCGTAATAAGTACATATTATTCACACAGTCTTCTTGGTCTATCCACTTGTAGCTTTTTTATACGTGGCAGAGCTATGATGCAGTTACATTATAATACGAATGGGTCGGCTCGACCGGGGAAGGACCACTCTCTCACAGAATACCAGCTCAACACTGCTGTGTTTCGTATGGTGAGTGTAGAGAACCGGAGACCCTTTTGACAACGCATCTGCATTTTGATTCGTAATCGAGGATAGATGTAGATGTCTATGGGCCACGGCATCCACTTACCATCAGGTGGACTGTGTGCTCGTTTGTCACCCTATCCTATATAAAAAAAAATTGATTCTTAATTTAAAAAAAAACTGGTGGTGGACTCTTACTTATTTCTACCGCCAAGCCGTACGCTCCCTCCTGTTTTCTAGGTTGTAGGGTGTAGAGAGCGATTATAATTACAGACTGTAAGGTATTTCATCTTAGTCAACACTGTTATTCTTAATCAACAGTCAACTCTTTGAATGGTTGCAGATGTCTATGGACTGCAGTAGCCACTTGAAGTACCCATTGGGTGAACTGAAAGTTCGTTTGTCACATCAATATTGTAAAAAAAAATTGAGAATAGATGTAGGTGTCTAAGACCACAGCATCCACTTACTATAAACTGTAAGGTACTGTTGACTTATGTCGTCCTATCTCGTATAAAAAATATTTCTCATAATTAGGTAGGTCACTGTAGCGGGGTTCTTTGTTATTTTAATAATAATTTATAATATAATAATAGTCGATGATTAAATCATAAGTTACTTTACTAAGGCAGTAAGCCATTAAGTTTTATTATCTTAGCGTAAGTTATTGCTTGATTAAGTTTAATTGTTTTGTTTATTAATTAGTGAATAGATATTGTTCGCTTAACTAAAACAAGCATAATATGTTATCTCAGAATTTTCATGCGCCTTTCGTTGTTAGTTTAGATTTACAGTAGCCTCATCTACTAAGTGGCCTGATTAAAATACGCAATTATTATGTAAACTTGTGTTTGTCTATGCCAAATATAGTTAACCACTTAGTTACTGATAATTTCCACAGTTTAGTTTTAAAAATCGGTAGATATCCAATATTTTATTTTTATTTTAAAGTATACAAGCATGTAAAGGAGGCGAGAGAGGTGTGCCAGGATCGTGCCAAGTGGAAGTCCGTAGTCTCTGCCTACCCCTCTGGGTGACAGGCGTGAGTGTTTATGTATATGTATGTATGTATGTATACAAGCATACAGATAACAAACGAGCGCACAGTCCACCTGATGGTAAATGGTAATTGGATGCTGTGGCCCATATATATCTACATTTATCCTCGATGGAGAATCAAAATGTAGATGCGTTGTCCCCCCTGAGGACCAAGATGGAATGCCTCGTTTCCAGTAAAAAGGGTCTCTGGTTCCCTATACTCACCATGTGAAACACAGCAGCATTGAGCTGCTATATTACGCTGGTAAGGAAACGAGAGTTCGGGTACTCTAGGATTTTTTCCCGTATCATAGAGGTAGTTTACATACATAAATTGCACATGGACAAACATCCAGACCCGGAAAAATTATTTGTAGGCCATACAAATAATTGTTTCGTGCAGGATTCGAACCCGCGGCACTTGGCGTCGTAGCTCAATGCTAAGTCTGTACGGAACCGTCAGTCGGAGTCGGAGTAGCAAGAAGGGATATGTCTATGAGAAATACCAGAAAAAAATCTTATGGTTTATATTATATCTTTAAACCGTGTAGTGGTGGTGTAAGAATATCCACTACCCCATATCATACCGTGGGTGTCGTAAGAGGCGACAGAGGGAAATAAATCAGGAGACGGGCAGCAGCGTCTTCCTAATAACGACTAAAAATAATAAAACTGCGGTTGCAGCAAACGAGGGTAGATGTAGATGTATATGGCCCACAGCAAACACTTAACATCACGTGGACTGCGTGCTCGTTTGTCATCCTTATCCCATTTAAAAAACTAACCACACTCACGGGACAAAAGGGGGTAATGAACTATATAACGCCTTACGGCAAACGACAATAGACTGCGCCCCCTTTCCCTTAAGGGAGTCGTCTCCGATTTGGCGGAAAGGCCATACAGGCCAAAGCCATTCCCACAGGTGGTGTTTAGTGGGTAAGGCACTTCTTCAAAGTGAGTCCCACATAATCACGCAGCCGGCTGCGTGGTATGCTATGAGCATTCACCACCTCCCTCCCCCGCTTCCGGAGGGTGTCGTTGCATTGGGCGCAAAAAAAACGACAATACAACAATTTATTTATTTAGTTTCCTCACTTAATCTTGAATTTAATGTTTTATGGTGTCAATAAATCTCTGTAGAAATCTATACTTTTATAAATGAAATTGAAGTGTATGTCTGTAATATCGAAATAACTGGCTTCTATTAAACTTAGGGCTTACTATTTGCACGCTATTAAGACATAAACAACCATTTTTTTTGTTTGCCTGCCCGTCTGTCTGTCCGGGCTAATCTTCGGAATGACTGAAACGATTGTGATGAAACTGTACGAAAAAAGAGAGAGCAATGCCAGAAGAGATAGGCTATTATTTCCAAAAAAACTTGAAGTTTAAAAAAAACTAAGAACGATTAGTAAAAATGGTCTTTGATTATCTTATAGGTCCCATTCAAACTCAGACGAAGCCAGGGCTGGTCGCTAGTTTAAAATAAAATAAAAATGTTGTAAATAATAATTTTATACGTTAAGCTTTTTTTGCGTTAGTTAAGGTTTGTTTATTTTTTTATTTATTTATTTAAACTTTAATGCACAAAAGAAAAATCATATATATGGCGGAATGAATGCCTTAAGGCATTCTCTCCCAGTCAACCACTAGGCTAAGCAGAGATAAACATATGGGAGGTAGTGCAGCAAAAGTAAACTAATAATGAGAAAAAGGTAATATGTATATATACTTAATATGTAAAAATGGTCCTTGGTAATTTAATCCAAGACGATATCTAATTAAAATTTACTGTATATTTAAATCTATAGTTACTGCATCAGCGAAAGCATGTGACAAGAAATTTCTAAAATTACATCTCCGTGAACAATATTCACATTCGCGAAATTTTGGAGCTTCAAATGAAATTCGAACTTAAGAACCACTCCTATCTAGACAAGCACTATAATCGCTCATGCAGGCGGCACTACTCCTATAAAATCTGATAAACCGAGATAAAATCCAATATACGGAGCAAATACAACACGGCTGACGCCCGTTATTCTAACTTTAAGAGCTTCAATATTTGAACTGCCAATGTTCCAGAGATTAGTAACCCGGGTGCAGGAACGGGTTTAATCAAAGACAACAGGTGTGGGACAAATAAGATGTTCCTCTAACTGCAGTATAATGTGATCTTGAAGATCGAATGGCTCAGTGATGAGCATACCCATATCTAAAGTATTTTACACATTTTCTATATAAAATTTAATTAACAAGTAAACGTGGTAGAGCCTTGCTGCAGCTATATTAATAGTATAGTTGTAGCACGAATGGGTCGGCTCGACCAGGGAAGGACCACGATCTCACAGAATACCAGCGTAAAATAGCAGCTTAACGCTGCTGTGTTTCGTATGGTGAGTGTCGAGAAACCGGAGACCCTTTTTTACTGGAAAAGAGGCATTCCATCTAAGTCCTCACGGGTGACAACGCATCTGCATTTTGACTCGCAAACGAGGATAGATGTAGATGTGTGCTCGCTTGTCACCCTTATCCTATAAAAAAACGAACTTATAGTATACCTAGTGGTAAGTGGCGACTGCAGTCCATGGATACCAGCAGCAAACTTAAACAAAGAAGTCATCTCTGAGGACTAAGATGGAATCCCTCATAGCCTATAATTATACTGGCTCCTAGGCAAAAAAGGAGTTGCACCACCAGTAATTTTTTTATACAAGTAAAGGTGACGAAGTCATCCACTAACCATCAGTCCACTTGATGATAGTTGGATGCAATGGCTTAGACATTTACATCTAGTCGCGATTAATAATCAAAATGCAGTTGCGTTGCCACCATCGCTCTGGGTTTTTTTTTAAAGTTAAAAGTTAAAGTTGCAGCCTATACATCCCACTGCAGGTTACAGGCCTCCTCTCGTTTCTGAAAGGGTTTTCAGGGCAAGGAAAAGTCCGCCAGGCTGCCCCAATGCGTGTTGGTGGACTTCACATGACTTCGAATTTTTTTTTCTTATTTCGATATTTTCCTTCACCGCCGAGCACGTGGTAAATAAGCACTTAAAATTGCAATTAACAATTTCATTGGTGCCGGCGGGGATCGAACCCGTATTGCTCACGTACGTGAAATTTACAACGAGCGCGTACTCCTGAGCTACCACGACGCATTTCTGGGTTTTTAGGTCTTTTAAAATATTATAGCGCCATCTATCGGAAGCCATTATATTTTGCTGGCATTTCCCGTAGTCGTCTCTTACGATACCCCTTGTGATTACGATGTTTACGCCGCAACCACACGCACACGGCAAATAAGAAATTATTAGAAGGACATTAAATATGCCATTTTCCCAATCGTAAACTTCGGTCACGGAACGTACAGACTACAGACACGAAATCAAGCGTATATTAATCATTTAAATATCTCTTCGAAGTTGCCAGCATTGTAATTTTCTCTTGTTCTCTCCGATTACTTATCGTTATCAGCGAATTCGCCCTTTTCGCCGGCGGCACAAATTATATTCGCGAACTTTTCGCCAGCGATAGGCTAGTTACTTCGTAGCAATTAATTTTTACCTACAAAATTAGACGCAATGAAAAGTAAAGTTCTTGAAGTTTTAGGGAGATTTTGACGACATATTAAGCCAGCAGACAGTTAATGACGACAGTATCTCACATTCAAGCGGACGATATCTTGAGATTTAAATCACCATCGAACGACTATTTACATCGTTTTCACTAAATAATAAATTCGAGGTGAAACTTATTACGCCATCTTCCGAATAAAGTAGAACAACACAATCTGCCGAACCAGCTAGTCTATGCATAATATAATAAATCTATAGAAAGGGACTAAGGGACTTTTTTTATAGAATAAGGGTGACAAACGAGCACACAGTCTTCCTGATGGTAAGTGGATGCTGTGGCCCATAAACATCTACATTTATCCTCGATTAAGAATCAAAATGCGGTCACCCGTGAGGACTATGATGGATTGCCACGTTTCCAGTAAAAAGGGTCTCCGGTTCTTTAAACTCACCATAAGAAACACAGCAACGTTAAACTGCTATTTTACGCTGGTATTCTGTGAGAGCGTGATCCTTCCCCGGTCGAGTCGACTCATTCGTGCTACTACTATACCACTAATGTAGCTGCAGCATGGCTCTACCATGTTATATATAGATAACAAAAATATGTTGAATATTTTTGTTCAACATATTTTTGAAAATATGTTGAATATTTTTGTTCAACATATTTTTGAAAATATGTTGAATATTTTTGTTGCTCTACTACTTGTACAAAAATTAAAGGAGATTAGTTTTACTTTTCTTATAATATGTATAATATATACACCAGGGTCTGTAATATACATATACATTGAGTTGAATATACATTGAGTAATCATCTCTTAGTAACCTTTCATAGACGTTGCAATAAAATATTTTAGGGATATAAACAAACTAACAAAAATTGTTCATTTATTCATTTATTCATTACAGCCGTATATAAAGTTCACTGCTGAATATAGGTACATAATTATATAAATGTTCGTGTATTATTTAAAAAGATTTTGCCATTTGCTGGCCACGTGCCGTGAAGTTCTTAAAGGGACTGTATCCGCGGCTGGTTTTTTTCTCGCTCCAAGGTTAAATATAGCCATACAGCGAGGAAACGCAGCCTGCGTTCTAGGCACGATACTACGGGGAGTATGACTGTATGACAATTTAAATTTTTAATTTTAGTTTTTCTTTGTTATAGTTTTTTTAAATTGTGTGTAAACTTTTAGTTACATTTAAAAGATTTTTCCTGAGACTTTTTTTATAAAAGCGTTTTTTTTTGTTTCCTCTCTAGTGTTGAATGAACGTATATTTATATAAAATTACATCCACGTTATTACCATTTCCTTTTCCTGACAGAAATTAGGGGAGGCATGTGCCCAGCAGTGGGATAATATAGGCTGTGACTACTTTCCTTTTACGTGGATGTCTATGGGCCACAGCATGCACTTACCGTGTGCTCGTTTGTCACCCTAATTCTATAAAGGAAAAATAATGCATTTTAAACCGCTGTAAAGTTCCAGATAATCGATTAGACGTTCGACGTTGTACCGTATATCGCAGAGGCTTGAATTACATGTTGGGCTCTCTGTCGTATATCGAAGTAGTGGTATCTCAGGGGAAAAGCACTCGCTTAAGAATTTCAATGTACGCGAGCAAACTAGACCGCTCCTAGCCGGCACCACGTAAATTGTTAACGTCAAATAGTGCTTATTTAGATGTGGTAGAGCCACGCTGCAGCTGTATTATGGCTGTAGCACTAATGGATTACCTCGACTAGGGAAGAATCACGCTCGCACAGAATATTTGCGCGAAATAGCAGCCTAATGCTGCTGTGTATTGTAAGGTAAGTGACGAAATACGGGGGCCCCTTTTTACTGATAACGGGGCATTCTTATCTTAGTCCTTATTCCTAATCGGAGAAAGATCTACATAGGTTTCTAGGGGCCACAGCATCCACTTACCCTTAGGTGGACTGTGTGCTCGTAAAAAAACACGTGCTTATCGACAGAGGACAGCATCGTGAATAAACCTGAAATATCTAAAAAAATTAAAATTAAATAATATATTTTGTTGGAGATTTCGATCACGCCAACACGCATTGAGGTGGTAAAGCAGAGCGTTTTTACTCTCTTATACTTTCAGAGATGAGAGATAACCGCATCCGAGCTTTTTTTATCTGACTTCAAAAAACGGAGGAGGTTCTCAATTCGACTGTATTTTTTTATGGTTGGTTACCTCAGAACTTTTTTCTAGGTGAACCAATTTTTATTTCAAAGCTGGTGCTTTTCATGTGGTCCCACATAAATTTTATCAAGATCTGATCAGTAGTTTTTCAGTTATCATTAATAATGCGTATTTAATCAACTTCGATGACATTGATGGTGTTCTCATTTTATTTTTATAGTGGTCGGATGTACAAAATTTTTAATTTTATCACTTGCACTATTATAAGCTAATGCTTGACTACTATGCCACCTGATGGTAAGTGGGAAAACTAAATAGAGTAACTTTAGAAACGTATAATATGTGAATGTTACTTTGCTCGATTCCCGCCGGCACCACTGAAATTGCTAGTTGCAATTTTGAGCGCTTATTTACCACGTGCTCGACGACGAAGAAAAACATCAGCAAACACTGCAGCATCAAGCTGCTATTTCCAGCCGATATTACGTGAGATCGTGGTCCATTCCCCGATCGAGTCGACCCATTTTTGCTACAACTTAATATAGCTGCAGCATGGCGCTACCACGTATGCAATTTTGATATAAGCGGGACAAACATATTAATAGTCCATCTGATGGTAAGTTCCTACTACTGTCCACGAACACTTGAAACCAACAATTAAAAATTTTGTACAACCGACTTCAATATAAATAAAATGAGAACATCATCAACGTAGTCGAAGTTTTTTTTTTATAGGATAGGGTGACAAACGAGCATTCAGTCCACCTGATGGTAAGTGATTGCTGTGGCACATAGACATCTACATCTATCTTCGTTTGCGAATTTAAATGCAGATGCGTTGTCAGCCGTGAGGACTAAGATAGAATGCCTCTTTTCCAGTAAAAAGGGTCTCCGGTTCTCTACACTCACCATACGAAACACAGCAGTGTTAAGCTGCTATTTTACGCTGGTATTCTGTGAGAGCGTGGTCCTTCCCCGGTCGAGCCGACCCATTCGTGCTACAATTATACTACTAATATAGCTGCAGCATGGCTCTACCACGTATAAAAAATTCCATTAAATACGCATTATAATACGCATTATTAAGGATAACTCAAAAACTAATAATCAGATCTTGAGCAAATTTATGTGGGCCACATGAGAAGCACCAGCTTTCAAAAAAAAACATTAAAATCGGTTCACCTAGAAAAAGTTCTGAGGTAACACACATAAAAAATACAGTCGAATTGAGTATCTCCCCCTTTTTTTTAAGTCGGTTAAAAAGACTACATGTGCTTTTAATGGCTCAATAGCGCAGTAAGGATGTAAGGACAATTACAAGATTCACAATTTCATCCTTATTATTGGGCGTAATATTCACAAGTACTGAACTATCGAATATTAGGCATGAGTTGCATATTTGTTGTATCATATTTAATCATCTTTATAATAAAAATAAAATAGTAAGTTGTTATTTTTTTTTAAGTTTCTCTCCCTTTTTGTATGTTTTATTTGCATACGTTTTGAGTTTTAAATTTTTATACACGATTAAATATTAATTTCTACAGGGTCTTTACCAAAGAAAAAGTTTTTGCCTGACATGTGTGTAAAATGCAATATTTTGAAGATTTTTGGTTGGTGGCATTAACAAATTTAACAGCATTAGCCTAGCAAAATATTCTTTTGGTACTTTTCCCTTATTATAGAAAACATTGAAATAATTGCTATCTTTTATATACTTAGGATATAGAGATCGGGTTACTTAAAAGTTAAATACTCAGTTCGTTTTATATTTATTAATAGTAAAAACAATTAATAAAATATATCCTTCTTTGAGAAATTATAAAAAGATTTTTTATTTTGTTATACGTGCAATTATTGTACATATTATACACTTACCTTTCGAATGTAGGATGAAAGATCAAGCACACCTCATAACTTCGATCGCAACTTTAGAATGCAACGAAATTGACAGCTTTACTGTCGCCCGCGCGGGAAAGTCACTGTCAACTGACGAAAAGCGCGCGAAAGCACCTCTACTTACGCTTTCCGTCGACCAATGGCTGGGGCCAACCGCCTCCGCGTTTTAACTCTAACCAATCCCGTTAAAGGCGAAACATTAAGCATTTAAGCGTATTTTCATGTTCGTATTGTGGAAAGGCTTTCATTATCATACGCTAGAAAAGTACATATGGCTTTGCTTGTGCTTTTAATTGTCTGTTCTTGTCAGACTTATTTTGTATTGCAAACGTAATTAATTAATACAATAAAGCACGAAGTGTTTTGTGTAGTGTTAGTATTAAACATGGGCCTGTCCTACAATAATAATAAAAAATTAAACACAAGGCGATAGAACATGTAGAAAACCTATCATATCGTTCTGAAATTAAGACCACACTCTCACAGAATACCAACGTAAAATAGCAGCTTGATGCTGCTGTGTTTCGTATGGTGAGTGTAGAAAACCAGAGACCCTTTTTACTGGAAACGAGGCATTCCATCTCAGTCCTCAGGGGTGACAACGCATCTGCATTTTGATTCTTAATTGAGTATTAATGTAGATGTCTATGGGCCACAGCATCCACTTACCATCATGTGTACTGTATGCTCGTTTGTCACCCTTATTCTATTAAAAAAAAAATTATTTTAGTAGCTTTTATTAAATTCTAACTACCTATGAAAACATGACTGGTTAGAGTGTATTTATGTGGTGTTATTTAGATTTAAGATAATTATCAAAGACCATTTATGCTATCAAATTTTCATTGAAGATAATATATTACAGGCATTATTTTGCATGCAGACTTCGATCACTGATCATAAAATGTAATTTTAATATTTGACAAAATAATTTGTCTCTGAGTTTTCCGTATAAAATATAGCCTAGATTACTTCTGATTGTTTATTTTTTTAATTTATTGCTCTTTATATCCTTATTAGCCCGCACAGACAGACCGACAGACAGACAGATAGACAGATAGGCATATTTTTACCCTCCTCAGCTCAATAAAAGGCAGTTATATGGATTTTACAGATAGACACTTCAATTTTCTTCATATGTATAGTATAGATGCTTAGATTATTAATGTCAGAGCTTCCAATTCTTGTATATAATATTCATTTATATATATGTATTAATTCTTGGAAACGGCTCTAAAATGTGGATGAAATCTTGTATATTTTAATCTTGAAGATTTATGAGATTTTAGCTGAATGGGTCATTCTTGGGAAAATGATTTTTTTCCGAAGCCTAACAATCTCTGTCGCCCAGGTACTATTAAATAATATTACTTAAATATTTAAATAAAATGCGTTTTAGATAATTGAATAAGCCTTTCGATATAATGCATCAAAATTTTAAAGGTTAAGTAAAATCACAAAGTGGTCCCTGCAAAAAAAAAAAAATATATATATATATATATATATATATATATATATATATATATATATACATATATTTACATATACAAACCTATATATTCTGAGAAGGCTGTTGGCTAGTGTAGTAGTCTTTTGTAAATGTTAGTCAATTTACGTACTTTAATTTTTTTTTGTTGGGTTATAATCTATGCATATACATATAAATAAAATTGAAGTGTATGTCTGTAATATTGAAATAACTGGGTTCTATTAAGCTTTAAGCTTTAGGCTTAATAGAGTAAGCATTAAACTTTTTTACGTGGTAAAGCTGCAGCTATATTACTGGTATAGTTGTAGCACGAATGGGTCGGCTCGACCGGGGAAGGACCACGCTCTCACAGAATACCAGCGTAAAATAGCAGCTTAACGCTGGTGTGTTTCGTATGGTGAGTGTAGAGAACCGGAGAACCTTTTTACTGGAAACGAGGCATTCCATCTTAGTCCTCACGGGTGCCAACGCATCTGCATTTTGATTCGTAATCGAGGATAGATTTAGATGTCTATGGGCCACAGCAACCATTTACTATCAGGTGGACTGTGTGCTCGTTTGTCACCATTATCCTATAAAAAAAAGAAACCCTTAGGATATTTGCATGCTATTAAGACATAAATAAATAAATATTTTTAAATTTTTTTGCCTGTCTCTCTGTCTGTCTGTCCGCGCTTATCTTTGGAATGGCTGAACCAATTGTGATGAAACTTTACGAACAGATAGATAATTACCATCTAGGCCAGGGTATATAATTTTTTTTTATTGAAAGAAAAACGAAAAATTGGTGAAATAAATGACGCCACATTAATAGATCCTACCAAGGCGAACCCGGGCTGGATCGCTAGTTTTAGATAATTTTAAAATCAAATACATGCCTATACAACTTTTCAATTTTCTCAGAACTTAAACAGTGGTAAACAGTGGTGGCTCACCGTGCTTTGTGGCATTCCCTGCGGGAGATCCCATCAGTGGACTGATAATGATGTAAGCTGTTCGCTGTTTAATATGAGCCCTTTCTTAAAGAATTTTCTACCGACTTCGAAAAGGAGGGGCACTCAATTCGACTGTATGTTTTTCTTTTTTTTATGTGTGTTACTAAAGCTGGTGCTGGTCCCATATGAATTTGATCAAGGTCTGACCAATAGTTTTTGAGTTATTCTTAATAATTTATATTGGAGTCGGTCGTACTAATATTTTAATTTTAATTTATGACTAAGAAAGTTTTTCCTTACGTTATTATAAATTGCCTTAGAAAAAACTTCGATAATACATCGAACTGTAACGATCTAACGTAATTACTTTCGAATTTTAATCTACCAAGCCATAACTGGGCCCATAACCTGTTATTTGAAACAACGGTATTCACGTTCTTCCATAGACTTAATTCTTTATTGAGGAGCCACAGTCACACAGATTATATTAGGTTACACCTTAACAATAGATGTCGTTACTTATATCTTATTAGCTTCATCTTGACATATTTTGATATACAATCAATAAGGCGCATGGCATGGCATTTGACATTATCAAACCTGCCGCCGCTGCACCCCACTGGACTATGCGCCAATTTATTATTATATTTATATATATTTTTATTAACACAAGTTCTTCCTCAGGGGTTAATTCTAGGGCCTACTTTACCTGGTAGGGAATAACCGTGATATAGGTCTATTGATATACTTCTTTAATTTTCAGACTGTTAGTAAATAAATAAAAAGTAGCAAGTGTTAAAATATGACGAAGTGTATAAATCTGTTTTTGCGGATTTTGTCGCGTTTAATTTAATTCCCGGCGTGACGTAGACCGTGACCGTGAAATAGTTTTATTCTATGTGTAGTGTACGCGTAAATATAAGAAATCATTATGACGAAGTGGATAATCATTCATCATCATCATCATCATTACAGCCCTTCACAAGTCCACTGCTGAACATAGGCCTCCCCCAAGGAATGCCACAAAGCACGGTCCTCAGCCACCTGCATCCATCGACGTCCTGCATCCATCGACTTCATGCCATATAGCTTTGAAAACCGACAACCGACGATGGAGAAAAAAGGTTCTCGAGTGGCAGCCTCGTACTGGCAGGCCAAGTGTAGGGCGACCCCCACTAGATGAAGTGACGAACTGGTAAGTGGATAATACTTTATTAGAATGAGTACACTAGTTTACAATCAACAATTCGCTTTGAAACAGTAATAAAACGAAAATAATTAAATTCACAGCGACCAATGTTAAACACTTTAATACCAATGTGCTTTTAAATGGGGAGAGATGAGTATATTTTCTATACGATATTTTGTCGTAATAACAGTTGAAACGAAGCTTCAGTAGGTCCCCATATACAGGGTTATTTTGCAATAACCGGCCAAATTTGCAAAGGAGGTTCAGAATAAGTAATATAGGCAAATGGTGAAGAAAAATTAATTTAAAAAATCTCAAACATTCTGTCCTTTTTATCTTTTAAATTCAAAATGCGTGGTAATGCATTATTTTAACTGATTGACATTCATAAACATCTAACGCCTACTATTTTACTACGCACGCACACATTCGTAAGGGTCGATCGGTAGGCTAAACGTTCTGAATTTAATCGCACACAGAGGAGCGCGCGTACGCGTAGTTGTTGCCCATAAATCACATTCAATTTGGGATAATTTCAAATAAAAATAGAAGTCTTATTTACTTGTGTTTTAAAAATATGCAATAACGGTATATTATTATTTATATATTTCAACTTAAGTTTAAAATTTGGCTAATCTTTGAAAATAACCGTGTATATCTAAACGAGCAAGCAGACTGCAGCAATTCCGTAAAAGATTTGGTTTGCTGTTTCAACACAAGTAAGGTAGAAACCTTACTTGTCGAAACAGCTAGAAAGTGATTTCCATAACGTAATTTCGTATATAACCTTGCTATTGAGTAATGCAAAGAGAGAAAGAAATTAACTGGCCTCTCAGTATTGGAGGTCAACTAGCTATTTTAAGATGTACTGGTATTAGTATGGTAACTTGTGTTGGGTGTGTACTAAAGGTTGGTGTTCATTGACGTGTCACTGAAGTATTGTTGTGTCCGTAACAGCTAGGTTCATATATCGAAAAGGTAGGAGAGCTGTAACCTAACTGTCCTTACATTCTAGTGCAACCCTAGTTCCCTATTACCCTAACAGCCCTAGCCATAATATGATTATATAATCATATACCACAAAGGTGCAGGATGCCTGTACCATGAGACCTGAGGTGATCAACGGAAAGTGGGAAGGAAATGGGTAAGAAATACAAAGGTCGGATTTTCTCAATGCCAATCTCGCAGAGTTACGAGACCGTGGTTAGGTTAGTTGTCTTTGTCTTGATCACAGTGAAGGAATTCTGGCTGATGACCAATAGCAGTTTTCAATGAAACAACGCCAATGTCTGAACTAAAGAGAGTTTATCAATTACTTATCTAATCATTTATTAGACCTTATTTGTATATATGAGTTAATATATACAATAAAAATCTTGTGTGTGTGTTTTGGGTTCAAATACTGCACTGCTGAATGGTATTTCCATGCTCACTGCACGTAAACAAGTATATTTACTAAATTTAATTTATGTACACAAAAACAAAAATAGTTTTATCGAAAACTAGCGATCCGCCCGGCTTTGCCTGGGTGGTATCTATTAATGTGACGTTTTAGATTTACGGCAATCATCGAAGAACATTTACTTTATCAATAATTTTGTAATGTAGTAAAGGTGTTAATGAGAAAGGAGACGTGTTATTCTTGCTATGTCTTTGATGATACTCTCTCTTATTCTAAACAATACTAATATATATTTTCGGGGAGGCTACACGTGGGGCCGTCGAAAAATTATCCAACGAACAAAATTTAGCCTAGATCACTCCTGGCATTGCTTTCTATCAGTTTGTATACTCATAATGGCATACAAATAACCCCTTAACTAACAATGACAGATAATTCAATTATATGTATATGTATTTATATATATAGTATATTATATTATATAGTGATGTATTTTTGCAAATACTAGAAACAAGCACAATCTACCCGTTACTCGACTCGAAATGCTTGTTTGCCTGGTTCGGCCATGGCTTGGCATTTGAGGTGGGCACTAAATCAGTATACTCAACTCTGGTAGTATTTGTATTGATTTCTTTTACAATGAAGCCCTATATATTTTTGAAAAAAAAAAGCAATCAAAGGTGGCCGTACCTGACAAACGCATTCAGCGCGGCCCAAGTATAACTTTAAAATACATTGTGTATCAAAATCTCCCTGTTTCTATGGAATGTAAATGCCCTTTATTGGTAAAGAGTGGTAAAGAAGCATTCTGACAGCTGTCACATTTACAGGACTAGGCACGTGAACAAAAAAATTAGATAACTATGTTGTGCGATACTTGAGAGATATCAGTATCGATTCTTTAATATAATCGATTACAATTTTGTCCAGATAGAAATAGATAGATTATAAATACGCTTGTACAAAGTAATTGCCCTATGAAAATATAAACTGTATCTCAGAAACGGAACCTTCCGCGCGTATAATTGAAACTTACTGTCTAGCTGATGGTATGTGGCTACTGCGGTCCATAGACCTGAGCCAACTTCAAACAAGGAAGGCTACAGATGCGCTGTCACTTCTGAGAACTAAACTCTCTATACCCTTCAGACTGGAATACAGAAGTGCACGCGCTGCTATTTGGCAGCAGAAATAGTCAAGAGAGTGATATCTAGACGGTTCCGTGCCGCAGTGGCTTAGCAATGAGTTGCAGCGCTAAGAGCCGCGGGTTCGAACCCCGCACGGAACAAATATTTGTTTGGCCTACAAATAATTGTACCAGTTTGTAATGTTTGTTCTTGTGAAATTTATGTATGTAAACTGCCCGTTACGATACAGGAGGAAATCCTAGTGTGGAGGTAACGTTTTTAAAAAAGTCTATCCAGACTGACTCCAGGTAGAAAAGCAGTCTTATCATCTAGTTACAATAAGTATATTACAATAAAGCATGTATAATTTCGGCGTCATTTGAAATGTATGCAGCAATCTATCCACCATTATTTTTTGGTCTGGAATACTTTTTTTATAGAATAAGGGTGACAAACGAGCACACAGTCCACCTGATGGTAAGTGGATTCTGTGGTCCATATACATCTACATTTATCCTCGATTAAGAATCTAAATGCAGATGCGTTGTCACCCCTGATGACTACTATAGAATGCCTCGGTTCCAGTAAAAAGGGTATCCGGTTCTTTACACTTGCCATACATGCTATTTTACGCTGGTATTCTGTGAGAGCGTGGTCCTACCCCGGTCCTACGATTTTTAGAATATCCTATAATTTTTACTCAATAACTAATAATACTCTTTAATGAGAAGCTTCGATTACAAACATACAATTAGAAATATTTTACCACACACGGTGTTATTTAAGTCAACCTGAATAAACAAACTTACCGCGTATTGGCGGTTTAAGAATATCCACTATGTCAAATCGCCCCGTGAGCGGCGTAAGAGCCCACAGAGCGAAACAAATCAGGTGATGGGCAGCAGTGTATTCCTAATATCAATTAAGAAAAAACTGAGGTTGCTAAGCGTGGCAACTATGGCATATATAAGGGACGCCTATGTTCAGCGGTGGCCTTTGGATAGACTGTAACGGTAATATACAATAATATATAAAAAACAAACAAAATTTTCTATCTTTTTTATTTTATCTCCGTGCTAATTGTTGTACTCGAAAGTTAATTGCCACAATCGGCTTTTCGGTCAGAGATAAATCAAGCCGCTTTTACAGTTATATCGATAACATGACAAATACCGCATGGTGTACTTCATAGAAATTGTATGACTAATAAGCAATACAGTTACGTACAGCTTTCAAGGGTTTTAGAGAATTATCATAATGATAAGAAATTTAGCCATGCATTAGGTCATGTTAATATTTATTAATATTCTGCGTCCTAAATGGTCATGCCTTATTTTATCGAAACACCAGCGATCCGCCCCGGCTACGTACGGGCGATTTCTGAATCTCGACAACAGCGTCACCTACAGGGTCCAACTATAGCTAAGAACTATACAGGTGACCCTTATGTACCTCATAAAAATTTCATCAAAATCAATGAAGACGTTTAGGAGGATAAAAAGTACGTACACGCGCACACCGAAATTTTATATAAAACTAGCTGGTACCCGGCGCGTTGCTGCCATAGAAGAAATAGTTGTGAAAATATCGTTTTAAATTTGGAAGAGTTATATTTTTTAATTAGGAATGATAATATATTCTGATTTCTTATATTTACGCGAACACTACACATCGAATAAAACTATTTTTACGGATTTTATCACGTTTAATTTACTTATTTTAATTCCCGACGTTTCGGGTGCTTTACAGCAGCCATGGTCACGGGGGGACTTTCGGTATATATAAAGGTACTCTTTGGGGGGCCTGAGGTGTTTGACTTCCCGATGTCATAGTTAGCCTGGCTACCTTCAGTTTTTTTAATATTAATTTTTGGTTCGATCTAAATTAATATTAAAAAAACTGAAGGTAGCCGGGCTAACTATGACATTGTTACGTCAAACACTTCAGTCCCCTCAGACCATGGGTGCTGTAAAGCACCACAAACGTCGAGCATTAAAAACAAGAATATTAAACGCGATTAAATCCGTAAAAATAGTTTTATTCGATAATATATTCATTGAAGTTGAAATATTTTATAACTTTCAAATTAATTTTTCGGTACGATACGTGCGCCACCTACTGTAGCTATATTGTACTATGCCTATAACCTCCGCGCAAGTGCAAGCAATAAGTTGACAAAGTTTTAGCGCACTCTGATGAACGGTATGTCAGCGCATAAAATACGAACAAACAAATATTAATTTTTATATATTAGATAAGTAGTCTTTAATTATCTTAAATCTAAATAATGCCACATTCATAGATCTTACCCAGGAAAAGCTGGGGCGAGTTGCTAGTATTCAATAGTTGTACACAGTTAAACCACAATAACACAATAAACAATAATCATTAAACAGCTCATCAAAATTCATTGCTGAACATAGGTTTTCCCTATAGATTAAAATTATGTTCTCCAGACCGAATTTCGGTCACGGCGGCCAGTCTCAACGGAGACTAGCTATCTGCGCGGGACAGGATTATAGTGCCTGAGAGCTATATACAAGCACAAGTACACTATCTGTTCCCACACTCATAGTCCGATGGGACGGTTATCCGGCACGACCTGCCTGTAATTATACCCTTCAGACCGGAACTCAGTAATGCAAGCACGGATACTTGGCGATAGAAAAAGGTAAAAGGGTAGAACCTACCCAAACGGACTCCGAAAAGCCCAGCAGAAAAGGAGTTTTACCACCAAGAAGAAGAGAAGTAGAAGTTTGTTCTTCTGTTTTATTTTTCTGTCTCATCAATGAGTAGATCTTAGTTTAATATTCATATACTGGGATTTACCGTGTAATGGCGGTGTAATAATATCCACTAACCCAAATAATCCCGTGGGTGACGTAAGTGGGGACAGAGGAAATATAAATCAGGAGATGGACAGCAGCGTCTTCCTAATAATGACTAAAAATAAAAAACTGCCGCTTGCCAAGCGTGGCAACTATGGCAAATTTCCCCCCTATGAGGCAATCTATGGGGGAGGCCTATGTTCAGCAGTGGGCTTTAATAGTCTGTAACGGTAAGTAGGGTTATACTTTCGGCTTGAATTGGACGTTTGCACGTATTCAGTTTGGACGTATTCAAATTGACATTGGATAAATTTACCCTTTTAAGCCGAACGTCCAACGCAAACTAAACTAAGTTTATCTTAGCTCGCATGAGCCAGTTTTTTATACATGTGCGTCCATCGCAAACTATGCCAGCTTAGCTCGGTAAAATAGCCAAATTAAGTCAAACTAACTTAGTTGTGTAGGCCAATCCGAAACTACGCGAACTAAGTTAAGCGCCTCTCCCCCCTTACCTTACCCCTCTGGCGCCTATTCTTAGTGTTGTTTGTTTTAGCTTATTTTTCGGTGGACGTGCAACGATTTTCCAAGTTAGCGGAGCTTAGTTTACTGAGCCTAGTTTTTACATAGTTTAATTTGCGATGGACGTTCGGCTTTAAACTGATATATTTTCTGCGAACTATTTGAACTATTTCCCGCCGTTTATCACTTAATTTTCATTACTCTTCTTTTGGTAATTTTACATCAGCTTAATGCCGCATGTATAGGTACATGCGATGATTTTTTATAAGGTACGTGAGGGTAATATTTTCACCTTAAGCTTTGCCGTCCTATAAAACCTAAACTAGGAGGAAGACAAAGACAAAAGTACATAGTCGTATACTATAACTAATATATTAAGAAAAAATGGCAAACAAGCTTTGGCAATAATCAGGAGAACTTTGAAAAATCATCTTAAAAAAAACTAACTACCCTCCTCAATACTAAAATCGACAAAAATATTTACCACAATGTCAACTGCCATAATGGCGTCGATAAAGCGGCGCCCGTTTGACCTTTTATTATTTGATTAACTGATGAAAAGTAATCGTATCGCAAAGCCATCTATGCAAACAAGGCTGTAGTTTTTGTGTTATAAGAAAGTGACCATATAAACCGGATATTACCCTCACGTACTATACATGACGAAATGTGAAAGAAAGACATGAAGGAAGTGTGTGGATGGAGAACTAGAAGGTGTCATAATGGGCACAAACGCAATATTTGACACTGCTCAATACTAAACAATAACGGAAATGTTCTAAATAAACTTTAGAAACCTCATACACCCACGTATTTAATAATTTTTTGGTGCAATTAAGCGAAACCAATATGCAATAGTATGATTGTGTTATTCTGGTGGGAATTACTCCGAATCAGCAACGGCAAATTGTTTTTTTATATATACTATATTAATATAAAAAGACATTTACTTATAATCGAATACATTTACATTTTGTACAACCTCAAACATCAGACCAAACCAAGAAAGAAAGACGGAGCGTTGCGTACATTTCAAGCGATGCAACAACCAACAACCAAGCTAAAACCATGCTCAACTTATTGTAAGAACACGTAATCACGTACACATATGCATCTAAAATAATTGTCAATCAACGACATGGTTTTAGGTGCATATTTGTGCGCCAAGTTGTAAATTTTTACCGGCTGATAAACAAACAAAGAAGAAAGATGTGTGCGTAAGTGTGTGTCAAGTAGTCGAGCATGGTTTCGGAATCACTTGAAATGTTCGCAGCGCTTCGTCTATCCTTCTTCATTGGTCTGAGTATTTTTTTTATATTATTCTAAGCCAGCGCTTAAATACAATCCCACCTGATAATAAGTGGTGTGGTAAATGTAGCCTAAGATGGTGAAGCGCACTGACTTAACAAAAGCCTATTCACTCTTGTCTTAATTACACCCACACTGTAATCGGATGGAAAGACAGATGTTAGCAACTTATTCCACTCCTTTGCTGTACGCATGATGAACGACGCAGCAAACCGTTTGGTTCGAATGCGTGGTAAGTCAACAATGAAAAGGTGGATACTGGCCGAACGTCTGGTTGTCCGATGGTGGAAGGGAGAGGAAGGAATTAAATTATATATGCCGAGGTGGAGTCGCGGAGGAAGAGGAGTGTTTGTATGGCGATGCGCCACTCGCCCTATCCTCCGCGACTCAGACGGGGCCGCACCGTTGATGCGGTGGTGGTGGGGCCGCGGGGGGAGAGGAGTGTCGGTATTGCGAGGCGCCGCTCTCCCTACCCTCCGCGGCCGAAACTTGGTTGGCGGCGGAGCCATAGACCAGATCCGCCGCTGAGGTCGGGAAAGCCGGTGCTACCGAGCGCTTGAATTTCCTGGCCCCATGGCCTCCGCGTATCCGACTCGGGGGGGCCCGTTACGCAGGTAGAGTTGGAGGCCGTGACTGCCTCATTGGTATAGTGGTTGTAGGAGTGCCACTGCTGATCATGAGATCCTGGGTTCGAATCCCGGGTCGGGCAAAAAAATCAGTTATTGAGTTTTTCCATCAAGAAATTCTCAGTAGCTGCCCGGAGTCAGTAAGTTGGCGGTGTCTTACTTCCGTGCCTCGGAAAACACGTAAAGCTTGGTCCTTCGCCTGATCTCTCTCCGGTTGTGTCGGTTTACCGTCTCATCGGTCTATGAGAGTGAGGGAATAGAGAGTGCACCTGTGCTTGCGCATACAATTGGGCACTATAATCCTGTCCTGCGCCGATGGCTAGTCTCCATTGTAGCTGGCCGCCGTGACCGAAATTCGATCTGGAGGACATTATTATTATTAGAGTTGGTGGCCGTGGAGGGGCGTGCCTTGTGTTCCTGGTGCGCCTTGCCTGAGGAGGAGAATGGGGAGGAGAGGCCCTCCCCCGAGGTGGGGCTGCCATGGGGCGGCCGGCGCTGGTGGGGCCGCGGATGTGTGCGAAAGCGTTCCCGTGACCCTGCCAATATGCGGCGAAGGTGGAACAACATGGGGTTTTAGTGGGGCGAGTCCGACATAACCCGTCCTTGCCCCCGCGAGATGGGTATGCGTAGGCATTACCCCATGTAAAAGAAAAAAAAAGGTATAATTGACTCAAGATTCATAATTCGCAGAAACGTAGGTATGAAATCTTTCGAAGACTTTCAACTGTGTTAACCATGAGATATTAATCAGGAAGCTACATTACTATGGTGTAAAAAACATGGCGCTTAAACTTATTACATCGTACTTAAATAATAGAAAGCAAACATTTGTTATTAATGGAAGTAATTCTTCTGGTTTGCTACTGTATATGGGCGTACCTCAGGGCTCAATTTTTGTCCCCTTCCTGTTCTTAGTTTATATTAATGACTTTACCTTACTTGGTAGAGAAAAACAAAAATCATTATATAGTTTTATTTTCTGATGATACTTCGTTGATTTTCCGACTCAAACGGCAATGGTTGACATATGGAGAAATTAAATATGCTATATCAAAATTGTAATACTTTACTTACTAGTTTAATAATATCAACAATTTGCTTTTAAACGGTAATAAGTTAAACTGGTGTGAGTTTTTAATAGGGTGGAGCTGAGTCTTGTTGAATCCACTGTTTTTCTCGGAATAACAGTTGACGCGAAGTATCAATGAGGCCCCCATATATCTAAGCTAGCTAGCAAACTCAGTTCTGCAGCATATGCTGTAAAAAGATTAGAGAACTTATATTTGTTGAAACAGCTAGATTAGTTTATTTTAGTTATTTCCATAGCATAATATTATACGGAATCTTCCTATGAGGTAATGCTACTGACACTGAAACTATCTTTGTTTTGCAGAAAAGACACATAGCAGCAATTTATAACCCAGGTCCAAGGAAGTCTCTTACAGAAAAATTTAAATAAATAAATATATGAACTTTGGGTAAGTAAATCCTGGAAACAAGCACCAGCTAGTTATACCAGTTACTCGAATCCAGAGAGTAATTCCTTCCTGGGGCAGAGTATACACTTTTACAAGAAAGTCCCAAAAAATATACAGAACTTAACTATCAAAAAGTTTAAAATTTCAATTAAGCGAAAATTGTTCATTAAGGGTTATTATAGTATTAAAGAGTACATGATTGATAATAACCCCAGGTAATTAGGTGATCGCTACCATGCTGTTTCTAAATGTTTTCAAATATATTTGTACAACATATTATATTGCAAATTATTGTATAAAAACAGTCCCGCTGGGTGTCTTGCTGGTTCTTTCCAGGACAGAGTTTTATTCCGAACCAGTGGAACCGAAAGCTTAAATGACTTTCAATAAGTATTATTGTTATCTATATTGAATTATAATGATTTTGTTCTATTCTATGATAGACTGTGATGATTACGATCCAAAGGCGTAAGTGATTTACCCGGACCAGACGACGTAGTTTTTTTTCTTATAAAAAGTGATACTTACAGCAATGTCACTATCGACCCCTCTCGTCGTTTTCTAGACTTGTACGTAAACATAACAGTCAAAAAAGTATTGGGTTAAAAGTTAGGTTAAACCTGGCAACATCTGAATTTTAGATCGTACACAAATAACTAAATTATGAAATCTTTGTAAGCGTAGGATTCGTTTAGAAGGTTCATAAAAGAGTTGATATTAGTAAAACTATTTATTGTCTAACTTTCGCTCACATACACTTGAGTTCTAGGAAGAGGATCACTGGCCTAACTGGCCATGTGAAGTTCAGGCGCAAATCCTGCAGGTTTGCAGTCAGAATGATGAACGATGGTGGCTTTGTAGGCCTACAGTCTGGTAGCTCACGAAACAAGTAGGCGGTAGATAGGTAGATAGGCCCTGAAATTTCAGACGATGGCCAGCATTAGAAATTGGATGCGCTTTAAACAAGTTCAGTACACCTTATAGAAAGTAAAAAATTTCTACGCTCTCTCGTATATAAAAAAAAATCTTTACAAAATAATTGTGTGTCACATCCGATTATTTTTGGAGATTTTAACGGCAGCGTATTCCATCAGAGAGTCGATGACGATAGTATCCAAAAATCTTAAGTAAGCCTAAGCGAATGAAATAGTTTGAGATTTATTTCACCACCGTAACACTTGTTTTATCGTTCCACTAATAGTTAACATGCTCAGGCATTTAATACGAAAAATTACACTACTTTTGCGTATCAGATTCCGTGTCAAACCATTACTTAAACGCACAGAAGCAGTACTCCGGCAGTAACGTCCCCGTCAAAAATCCCCTGCAATTCTGTTCTTTACAAAAATTAAACTATTAATAAAAGCACAATATAAATAATAGTTAAAAGAACAGAAGGCTCACTCTCTGATAGCAAACTTGCGAGTTTAAACTTAGTTACAACGTCGCTAATGTTCATAATACTTTGCACGCCTTGGAAGTGACCTTCGTGAAATTAGCCTTAAGTTTATTTCGTCGAAAAAAAAATTATGTGGCGCGCGTATTAAATCAAAATGTTCCTTACGTCCGCGTGCGAGTGTCTGTATTACTTAGCCCGTTACGCGCCTTTGTTAAGACCACTTCTACTGTAGGGCTAGGTGTTGTGAGAAAACAAATTGAATCCTTTGATATTAGTTGGTATATAGTAGAATATACCGAGGTGTTATGCAATGTATTAGTATTTATTTTATTTTATTTTTATTTTGTTAAAAAAAACGTTACCCCCACACTAGGACTTTCTCCTGTATCGTGGAGGCAGTTAAGAAACATAAATTGCACAAGTACAAACATCTAGACCCGGAACAATTATTTGTAGGTCATACAAATACTTGTTCCGTGCGGGATTTGAATTCGATCAAGATCTGACCAGTAGCTTTGGAGATATCCTTAATAATGCGTATTAGTATTGAAGTCGGTTGTACAAAATTTTTAATTTCGTCAGTTGTCTCTCTTCCTCTCTTTTTAAAAAACGTTACCTTCACACTAGGATTTTCTCCTGTATCGCAGGGACAGTTTACATACATAGAACAGACCCAGAACAATTATTTGTAGGCCATACAAATACTTGTTCCGTCCGGGATTCGAACCCGCGGCCCTTAGCGCAGCAACTCATTACTAAGCCACTGCGCTACGGAGTCGTCACTTGTCTGTTTCACATTTTTTGCTATTTACAAACATGACTTCATTATTAATGAAAGAGTGCTGCTACTTTCAAAAAATACAGTATATGCTGATCTTGCATTAGTAGACAGTCACTAGTACTGGGAGGTCTACTTTCACTGATCAAAATTTTAAGGTCATTAGCCTTATACGCGAAAAAATCGAAAACTGCGAAGCTGTGGTCGGGTCACTAATCTAATAATAAATCTGTAATTATGGCGTCAGTAACTAAGTACCTAATTATCTAGATCTACCTATAAATAATAAAATATTACATAACTTTCGGTATCCTTAGGAATAGTAAAGAATGAAAAGTCTACATTCCTATTGTTATTTAAGCACCCGTATGCTATGCAGTACCTTTTGGCTTTTTGAGAGGCCATACTTGATTAAAAACTCAAAAATAAATATCAAAAGTGCCTAAATACTTATTAGAGAAAAATAATGTTTATGTTAAAGTAAGGCACGCGTCAGCTCGAGCGGGCGCGTGACAACCTCACGGAATTAGCCCCGCATGCGGGGTCGCGCAGCGTAGGTATATTTCCATGCCTAAAGCGCAGAGTGAGACAGGCCTGATAAAAGTAAAAACCAACATCAAAAACCAAAAAGAATAAAATAATTTCCGCATAATAGTTTTTGACGTCAGTGCATAAAATAGTTAAAGTCCCGTATTCAGTAGCTATTATGTGAAAATCATTTTACTCTTTTCGGCTTCTACAGTCGGTTTTCAGTTTATAGTCAGATTAAATACTTCATCATCTATTTTTTCAACTTTAGGTGTGCAAATTTCTTCTCCAAATTTAAATGATACCACCCCTAAAGTATAACATATTTAATTAAAAAGAATTTTTCAATGATTCTTCACAAGCGGTTCAAAAATTGAATTTAATGTTGAGAGAAAAAATCAAAAGTGATGGGAAGCAATCTTAACAATATCAGGCGGCATTGTAACCGTAGGTTAGGTAGACAGATGAAAATGAAAAATGAAAATGAAAATGAAAATTTATATTATTGTCTTACTTCCACTATCCGCTCACAGACTGTTTAGTTTTAGGAAGGGGATCACTGGTCTGAAGTAAAGCGGCGAATTCCAGGCGCTGTTACTGCAAGCTTGCAGATGCGCTGCCGACCGACAGTATGTTAGGCCAACAGTCTGGTAGCTCACGGCTATAAGTAGGTGGTAGGTGGATCCTGGAATTCAAGATGAAGGCAAGCATTAGAGAGAATTGCTTGCCACCCATTCCACGAAATTAAGAATTTGTAAGAGCTAAGCAGACAGGAGTGTAGTGGCGGTAAGAATACCCTACCCCAAATCTTCCCGTGGGTGTCGTAAAAGGCGACAGAGGAAACTGAGATAGAAGATGGGCAGCAGCATCTTTCTGATAACAGCAAATTACAATAAAAAAACTGCGGTTGCCAACCCGCTCGCCAAGCGTGGCAACTACGGCTATATACCCCCCATGAGCAACGACACAAATAAACTGCCCCCAGTCCCCGGCGGCTCCGCTATTCCTGGCTACGGTGGTGACCATGGTAACGGCGGGGCAGGGGGTGGTAAGAATCTCCATTGGAGGTTCGGTTGCCCCATAAGACGACTCGACCTGGCAACATACAACACACGCACCCTGAGGACTGACGAGAAGATCCTGGAGTTGGAAGAAGAGATAGACAAGTTGCGCTGGGATATTATAGGATTATCTGAGGTCAGAAGAGAGGGGGAGGACACGGTAATCCTCGAATCCAGCAACTTGTTCTATCACAGGGAGGGCGACCATCTGTCTCAAGGAGGTGTCGGATTTATCGTCCACAAGTCTCTCGTTAACAACGTAGTAAAGATTGTGAGTGTGTCGACGAGGGTTGTGTACTTTATAGTCAGAATCACCAAACGGTATTTGTTGAAGGTCATACAGGTTTTCGCACCCACTTCGGCACATCCCGATGAGGAGGTGGAGGAAATGTATGAGGATATCTCTAAAGCCGTGTATTCCTCCAAAACCCACAAAACCCACTATACGTTGTTAATGGGAGACTTCAACGCAAAACTAGGCACAAGAGAGAACGGTGAGCTGAAGGTAGGGAAATATAGAATAGGGCAACGGAACCCAAGGGGCCAGCAGCTGGCCAACTTCATGGAGAAAGAGGGACTCTTTATGGTGAACTCTTTCTTCCTAAAGCGGCCCCACAGGAAGTGGACATGAGTTCATTATGACGACTAGACGGCAACTGTTCAGTGATGTCTCAGTGATTGCGAGGGTGAAAACTGGTAGCGATCACCGAATGGTTAGAGGCACACTGAACCTAAACGTTAAATAGGAGAGGTCTGGTCTAATGAAGTCAACGCTCCGTCCCCCTCGTGCTCTAATCCAAAGTCCCGAAATCTTTCAGCTCGAGTTACAAAACCGATTTCAGTGCCTAGAAATTTGCAATGCAGTGGACGATATGAATGACAAGCTCGTGGAATCTGTCCATGCGGTTGGAGCTAAGTTCTGCAAGACCCGTCGCAGAAGAACACAAAAACTCTCCGATCACACTCTTAATCTCATGGCTGTTAGACGGGAAATGAAGCTACAGTCTTCAGCAGATTTGACAGCACACAGGCAATTAAACAGACAGATCTCCAAATGCATGCGGTGGGACTTACGCAACTTTAATACTGCTCGTATTGAAGAAGCAATCGAGCGGAACCAGGGCTTCAAAGTCTTTGCCAGAGATATGTCTGCAAGAAAGAGCCAACTGTTGAAGCTGAAGACCGAATGTGGTAGCTTCGTATGTGGACTATGAGAAAGCTTTTGATTCCCTTGAAATTTGGGCGGTGCTGCAGTCCCTTCAGCAGTGCCAAGTTAACTGTCGGTATATCGAAGTGCTGAAGTGTTTGTACGGTAAGGCTACGGTGGTTATCCGAGTACAGAAGCAGAGTACGAAACCATCCTATACTATACGAAACATCCAACTGCAGAGAGGTGTAAGACAGGGTGATGTTATATCCCCGAAACTCTTTACCGCTGCATTGGAAGACGTTTTCAAGCAACTGGACTGGAAAGGCCATGGTATTTACATCAATGGCGAGTACATCACTCACCTTCGATTTTCCGACCATATAAGGACTATGGCAGAATCGTTGGAGGACCTAAGCACTATGCTCAATGACCTCAATAGTGTCTCCCAACGGACAGGTCTTAAGATGAACCTGGACAAACAAAAGTTATGTGTAACGTCCATGTCACACCTATGCGGGTAGTTGTTGAAAGCACTAAGCTCGATGTTGTTGACGAATATATTTACCTTTACAAATAGTCCGACTAGGTAAGTCCAACTTTGACCGTGAGGTCAATCGACGGATTCAACTCAGCTGGGCAGCGTTCAGGAGATTACGACATATCTTCTCGTCAGGCATACCTTAAAACCTCAAAACAAAATTGTTCAACCAGTGCGTGTTGCCAGTGATGACCTATGGATCTGAGACGTGGTCCTTCACTGCTGGCCGTATGAGGAAGCTCAAGGTCACTCAGCGAGCTATGGAGAGGGCTATGCTAGGGGTTTCTCTGTGTGATAGACTTAATAATGAGGATATCCTCAGTAGAACCAGAGTAACCGACATAGCACAACGGATTAGTAATCTGAAGTGGCAATGGGCCGGCCATATAGCTAGAATAACCGACTACCGATGGGGAAGAAAGGTTCTCGAATGGTAGCCTCGTACCGGCAGGCGAAGTGTAGGGGGTCCCTCCTTTAGATGGAGTGACGACCTGGTAAGACATGCAGGAAGTCAGTGAATGCAGATGGCTCGGGATCGTGCTTTGTGGCATTCCTTGGGGGGAGGCCTATGTTCAGCAATGGACTTGTGATGGGCTGTAATGATGATGATGATGAAGCAGACAGGAATTAAACACAACAGTTACAATGCTACTGTAAAAATAAATTAACAACTCACCCTAGCGGGATCAAATCGCACGAAGATTATCGGATATTTTGAAATCATTAATTAAAAAGAAAAAGTTTAAAAGTAGCTAAGCACGTTAAACGGTCGTCTCGCGTAAAGTCACGCTCATTCTTTCTAATCCTTCTATCACGTGCAGTTGCAAACTTCAAGCTGTTTCGTCAGTGCTGCCAATGTTTATTTTTGAATTCCGTGCCTGAGAAAGGCACATCAGCGGATGAAACGAACGCATGTCTCAAGTCGCCACTGTGATTAGTGTTGCCAGGTGTCCCGATTTGCGCAGGACGTCCCGATTTTCAGGGGTGTGTATGTGTGTGTATATGCGTGTGCGCGTGTGTGATTGTGTGTGTGTGTGTGTGTGTGTTTGTTGCAAAATGCTTTAGTATTTTATAAGTTAACGTGCTATATTGTGATGTTACATAAGCTTTTTGTGACGACTTGTTTAAAACTATATGTGGTCGAATTAAAGGGATCTATATCGAAAAATTTGGTGTTGTAATTATCTAGGTATCCTAGACAGAATTGAGTTTGATGAATAACTGGTACGAGACAAAGGTACATGGAATAAACGTTTATTTATGTGACGAGTGCGCTTTGAAGGTACGTTCAGCGATATCATCGATAACAGATCCGGAGAATCTATTTGACCTATGAGCAATCTATGCAAAAATAACATATCGAGCAACTCGCGCCGATCACTTAATGGTAGAAATCGATAAAAACGGCAGCTATCTTCGTAGATAACACAATTTTGATGCATTTTGAAATTTTGATATTTAATGATTTTTTTCTGGATGGCTTCAATTGCATCAATATGCTTTGCATACTGTGGAGACCATACACAGCTCGCATATTTGTGTAAGCTTCTTACATATGAAAAGTAAATGGCATTTATGCACTTGATGTTACTGAAAGGCTTGCACACTCTAAATACAAAACCTAGCATTTTATATGCTCTTTCTGTTATGTAGTTTATATGGTCCACCATTGTGAGCTTGGAATCTAAAATTACTCCTAAATCCTTAACCCCACAAGATTTTTGTAGGGGAATATTATTTATTTTATTACGAAATAATACCGGCTTTTTTACGTGTAAAGGTTATTTGATTACACTTCTCCACATTGATGATTATTCTATTAATGTTATAATATTTTGCAAAGTTGTCTAAGTCATTTTGAAGGAGTATACAATCTTCAATTTTTCTTACATTTCAGTAAACTTTTTTGTCATCAGCAAACATTAGAAATTTAGAATGCCTCAGATATGAGTGTATATCAAATAGATAAGCATTGTAGAGGAGTGGGCCTAGGTGAAAACCTTGTGATACTCCAGATTTTATAGTTATAAAGTCTGATCTGCACCCACCAACAATTGTTGCTTGTCTCCTATTAGATATATATGATTTTATCCAGCGGTGTAAGTCTCCGTTGATACCTAATACATGTAATTTATGCAACAGGATAACGTGATCCACTCTGTCGAAGGCCTTTTCAAAATCCGTATAGATCACGTCAACCTGTGCACCTTCATCCATGCTGTTTAATATGTCGTTGGTAAAAATGCTGAGATTAGTAGTAGTAGAGCGATAATATATCCATATATAATAGATAATATATATAAATCCATGTTACTACATTAAAATATTTTTGTTTTCACATTTTCGAATTTTCTCACTAAGCTCGGACTTAGTCTACAAAGTTTTAAACTTCGCGCGTGTTGGCGAGATAATATTGTTGTATTGGCGAGATACAGATATTATCATTCATGCAGTCTCGTTTCTTTTCTCTCGTCGCCTGATCTGATGTCGCCCGCCCTGCCCCGCCATGCATCGACGTCGTCAATTATACGATCATTTATTGTATTATTTTTTTTACTAGTAATTAGTACAGTATCTAACATAGTACATGCTGCGGTTTAGATAAGTAGATTTAGTAAAATGAATAAGTCTAAGTTCTACCACTAGTCAATTTCCTCAAGCGGTTGTTCTGTTGTTTTGAATACATAAATTGACATAAAGGATTTTATCTGGGCGTTTATTTATTTATTTATTTAGGTAATCATACAGCGTTTTCATCGTATTTACAATACATATTATCATACAGTAAGGCCAATAGAGATTAAACATTTTTTTATCAACTAATAATTAAGCGTGCGTGTGTGCTTGAGTAAGCGTGTGTGTGTTTGTGTGTGCATGTGCGCGCGTGTGCTCCTACATAAAGTAGAAATTTTTGCGTAATTTGTGTTTGCTCGTGGTAGGTGAAATAATGGCGTATGTCTAGTTCGGTATTTAGGTACTAGTCTCGATATTTTAGATAACAGGTCTGGACAATCTTTATACCAGATCATAAACCGTGTAGCAAAAACATATCGAGTTGAAGTCTTCTGAGGTCCAAGGTATTTAAGCGGTAGAATTTGCAAGCATCTTCGTCTGTAGCAAAACTATTATGATCTTTTGATGAGATAAACTTAATGAACAGTTTTTGAATTGATTCTATTCTATGCTTATGCTTAGCATATTTTGGAGACCAGATTGTATTAGCGTATTCGAGAATACTCCTTAACACACTTTTCACTATTGATAGTAATTCTATTTTTCTGTAATAAGTTTCTATGTTTTCTAAATCGTCTTGAACACAGTCATCAATTGATTTTATTTTTAGATATTTTTTTTTAATCATCTGCGAACATTAAATAGTTTGAATGATAGAAGCAGTCACCGAGGTCAAATAAATAGGTTGGTAGGTTGGAGGTTATAATTTGATCATGAATGAATGTGTGCTTTTTTATTGTATGTTGCGCTTTTTGAGTGTTTTTGAAGTGCATTCGTTGTGTGTTCTTAAGATTTATTACTTGTTTCAGAATAAGATTAAAATGAGTGATTCAGAAAATTCAGTCTGCAAAGAACAAATCGTTCGATAAGGTCTGATTCACCGAACAAGAAAAACCAAAAGACGAATGTGCAATTTTTCCGATGTTTGGACGAAAAATTATTCGTTCATTAGATCATTCCTAAATAATATTTATAAAGCACATTTTAGTACAGTCATTTCGTAGTTTTGACTGGACAGTTTTCCGGGAGTTTTGCATGTGGATTAGGCCTACTGGTGATAAAACGATAAAAAAACGCGTCACTTATACTCTTCCTCATGGTGGTGTTGAAATGAGTTTTTTTTTTTTTGGACAAAACGCATGTTAAAGTAGAATGCGGCGCTTATACGCTAAAACTATTGATTTAAAAAAAAAGGTTATTACATAAATTATAGCAAATTTTCTCTTTTTTTTTTTTTTATAGGATAGGGTGACAAACGAGCACACAGTCCACCTGATGGTAAGTGGTTGCTGCGACCCATAGACATCTACACCTATCTTCAATAAAGAATCAAAATGCAGATGCGTTGTCACCCGTGAGGACTAAGATGGAATGCCTCTTTTCCAGTAAAAAGGGTCTCCGGTTCTCTACACTCACCATACGAAACACAGCAGTGTTAATCTGCTATTTTACGCTGGTATTCTGTGAGAGCGTGGTCCTTCCCCGGTCGAGCCGACCCATTCGTGCTACAACTATACTACTAATATAGCTGCAGCATGGCTCTACCACGTAAAAAATGTTTGTATAATAAATTAAAATTCTCTAAGTAGTTTAATTTATTATACAAATATTTTTATCGTAAAATGAGTCGGAAAGGAGATATTGTCAAAAAACTATTTTCGGTGCCATTTTCCCAATATGCCGACGCGAGAGTCAAAGACACGAGGTGGTAAAGTAGAAATTCGAAAAGCGCACATCAAAATCTATAAAATCGCCAATTTTCAAAACTCCCGAGAAAGCACACAATCCCTGAGGACTAAGATGGAATACCTCGCATCCAGTAAAAAGGGTCTTCGGATCTCTACAATCACCATACAAAAACAGCAGCATTAAGATACTATTTTACGGTGGTTTTCTGTGAGGGCGTGGTCCTTCCCGGTCGAGCATGGGTCATTCGTGCAACAACCATAATATAGCTGCAGCATGACTCTACCTCGTAAAATGAGATAGTATCTACTACATTATTTTGTGGCCATTGTAGCTGCCCCGATTAGAAAACCAAATTCCCAATTATTTTACCTTCCGTCCCGAAATTTGACCCACTGCACCTGGCAACACTAACTGAATACAGGGTGGAAAAGCGAGTTTTTGGCGGGAACTTGATCGGCGGCGGTTTGCTGCTCCTGTATTATTGTTTGAATAATGGTTTAAAGTAGATTTTGATATGTAAAAGTGGTGCGATTTTGTGTATTAAGTGCCTGCGCATGTGAACTATTAGTGGAAACGGTGAAACAAGTGCTCTGATGGTGATGTGATTCTCAAGATAAGGTGTCTATCTGCTTAGGCGCCTTGAGATACCATGGCCAACTGTCAGCTGTCTGCTGACTCAAGTTGCCGTCAAAATCTCCCAAGGGCTGCACAATGTGACGCATTAACATATTGTGAAGCAGTGTACTATGAAGGATAAATAAACAATTATAATAAACCGAATAAAAATACCTAAGACTTGGCCTAAAGGTCTAGATACCAGGCCATAAACTCCAAAAAAAAGGGTGGAAAAGCTACATCTGACTTATGTACATCATTTATATAATGACTAAGAGTCAGGTGCCTAAACTAAGAGTAGGCTGCTTCAATTTGGCGAGGGTCGACTGGAAACATAAGTTTTGCAATTCAGTTGCAACAGAAGGCAACTTATTGTACTGGGCGACTGAGCTTAGCTCGGCGTTAAAAAATTATATAATTATTTCAGGAATTACACTTATTTAGAAATACTTTTAAAGTTTAAGTACAAAATTTCATCCGAATCGTTTGAGCCGTTTCCGAGAAATTATATACTCATAATATATTTTTTCTATTTTACATAACGTCTATGTTACCTCACGCTTGTCACTCAGAGGGGTAGGCAGAGACTACGGACTTCCATTTGGCACGATCCTAACACACCTCTCCCGTTTCCTTCACGTCCTTCCATACATCATGCTTGTCGGATAAGCTTGGTTGTAAAGCTTCGGTCTAGGGCAACACTTAACGACTCTGCCGTTCACTTCTGCAACATTAATTTATTTTGTTACTCTTTCCTCGTTAATTCTTTTTATATGAACAATCCACATCTTCTTGCAAACTACACTTTTCTCTTATCACACAATTTCTCGCCCTATTCACATGAGTAAAGAGACCGTACCGTACATAGGCAAAGCTTCATACAACCGCGCTATGATAGTCACACTACTACAAGCTTGAGGCACGTGTGTGCGTAAGCACTGGCGGCTCGTAACGTACAGAGAGAAACTGCTTTAAACCGGCTCGGCTAGTGCTCAAACTCAGGGTGATGTAAAAATAATAAAGGTCAATTTTTATAAGAATAATTAGTTTTAAATGAAATATAAAAATGTAAATATGGGTTACTAATACCTCATCATCATCATCATCATCATCATTACAGCTCTTCACAAGTCCACTGCTGAACATAGACCTACCCCAAGGAATGCCACAAAGCACGGTCCTGAACCACCTGCATCCATCGAGTTCCTGCATGTCTTACCAGGTCGTCACTCCATCTAGTGGGGGACGCCCTACACTTCGCCCGCCGGTACGAGGCCGCCACTCGAGAACTTTTTTTCCCCATCGATTGTCGGTTCTTCGAACTACATGGCCGGCCCATTGCCACTTCAGCTTACTAATCCGTTGGGCTATGTCGGTCACTCTGGTTCTACTGCGGATATCCTCATTTCTAAGTTTATCACGCAGAGAAACCCCGAGCATAACCCTCTCCATAGCTCGCTGAGCGACCTTGAGCTTCCTCATACGGCCAGCAGTGAAGGACCACATCTCAGTTCCATATGTCATCACTGGCAACACGCACTGGTTGTACAGTCTCGTTTTCAAGTTTTGAGGTATACCTGACGAAATGAGTCGTAATCTCCCAAACACTTGAATTTGGACCAAACAGTTGAATCCGTCGATTGACCTCTCGGTCGAAGTTGGACTTACCTAGTCGGACTATTTGTCCCAGGTAAACATACTCGTCAACGACTTCGAGCCTAGTGCTCTCAACAACTACCGGCATAGATGTGACATGGACGTTACACATGACTTTTGTTTTGTCCACGTTCATCTTAAGACCTATCCGTTGGGAGACACTATTGAGGTCATTGAGCATAGTGCTTAGGTCCTCCAGCGATTCTGCCATAAGGACTATATCGTCGGCAAATAGAAGGTGAGTGATGTACTCGCCATTGACGTTAATACCGTATCCTTTCCAGTCCAGTAGCTTGAAAACGTCTTCCAATGAAGCGGTGAAGAGTTGCGGGGATATGACATCATCCTGTCTTACACCTTTCTGCAGTTGGATAGGTTTCGTACTCTGGTTCTGTACTCGGATAGCCATCGTAGCCCTACTGTACAAACACTTCAACACTTCGATATACCGACAGTCAACTTGGCACCGCTGAAGGGACTGCAGCACCGCCCAAATTTCGACTGAATCAAAGGCTTTCTCATAGTCCACATACGCAAGACATAGTGGCAAATTGTACTCCTAGTATATACTAATACCTACGTAGATTTAAATATTATCGAGGTTGCCGCAAAAGATACCGCTGATTTTGTAAATAATTTTTTAACTTGTTCGATTATTAAACTCAAGTATACTGCGATCTCCTAACAAATATAAAGGAGCTTTTCGAGGCGATAGTTATCAAATTGAGTTTTAGAAGAAATGCTAACATTTTTCAGGAACTTAAAATTAATAAGAAATGTTAGGGAGAAAGACGTTACCAATTGCATGAATTTCATTTACAGATTTCAAGTGTCTATAAAATCTTTACTAAAGCTTCATGAAGATTTTAAAATCCGAAGAAATTAAATTTATAATTACGAGACGTCTCAATCAAGATTGCCTAGAAAATTTCTATTGGCAAAGTCAGACTGGCGGGTGGTAGCTGCCAGAAACCAACCAACATGTCGACAAGGTAGTATTGGCTTTAATAAGATGTTTATAACCAATATCGTAAGGAAACCTCAAAATACTAATTGTGAATACGATTTCGATATGTAACTTATGATACCAGACGACTATCGTATTTTTAATAAACCATCACCACAATTTGACCCCTGTGTTAACGGTAGGAACAAATAATTATTATCGATTTGATTTACCAGAAAAAATTGTTTAGTCTATGTATCGGGATATGTGAATAGAAAATGTTGTCTCGAACACCACAAATGTGAAAAAAAAATTGTACGTTAATAGATTTGAACAACCTATAAATATGAGAAAAGATTCTTTTTTTTAGCCATTACAAGGATTTTAATAAAGATAGTGTACTATCGGGTTTTTTAATAATACCTCCTGACAATTTTATCGCGTTAGTTGAATTGCTTGAGCAAAAATTCCATTGCATAAATTGGTAATGAAATATTAAAACGTGTGTAAAGAAACATTGTTAATATTGGTAATGAAATATTAAAACGTGTGCAAGATTGTATATTTGTTGTGGCATGTGAGTACTTTCCAAATAATTATTTAAAAAAAACTTTACATTAAATTTAGAATTTACCATTTAATTAAAAGCTACAACAAATTGTTGAAGAACAAAAATTATAAAATACAATATTTAGAATACGTAGTTTGTAAAAAAAATATTATGTCTTAAGTATCTATTAAAAAGCTGATAAAAGTTTAGTGTATTTAATTTTATACTCCTATGTCAACCCTAGCAAAATAGGTAAAAGTTTTGACAGCTCCTCAGAAGCTTTGCCTCTGTACTAGTTTCTTTACTAATGTGCCCTCTTAGATTATATAAAATATCTATATAATCTAAGTGTGCCCTGTTATTCAGAGTCTAGTCTGTCTTTTTTTATTTTAATTATTCAAAAAGTAGTAAATAGGTTTCATTGTATATCAATAAAACAATGATTTTCCGTAAAAATACTGTAATGAAACATTTTCCGAACAAAGCTTTGATTTGACCCTACGGTTAAAAGTATGCATAGCGCCATTAAAATGTTCGTAACTCCGCAAACAAAACATTATCTCTAGAATAATATGGAAGTCGCGCACTCTAGCGTGGTCGACCTCTGCACTATTCATTAGGCTATTGAGAAGATGATTGCTGTGAAATAATTACCAATCCTAAAAAATCTGGCGTAAAAATATTGAAAATAGTTTGGAAAATCCAAAAGAGCACACCTCGTGAGCGTTTCATTTGATTTTGATGAAAACAATAAATTAACATAGTAAATCGATTAGGTACACAAAGTATATAGACTGTATGGTACATTTGTGCTTTGTCTATCAAGGGCTAAAGAAGAAAATGAAAGCGCCTTTAAATTTTTAATAGCAATAAAATTTATAAAACTTTAAAATCATTTTATTAACAAACGACGCGTACTAGGCTATTGATATGAAATATGGAACCAGTTGACGTAATTCTGAAGCTAATAAAAAAAAACCCGGTCTCGATACGTCAATTTTTTCGGGAGTTCTCGTGACCACATACAAAATCAACATCCGGACGTCTACGTAAAATTTTTTCAAACTGTTTTTTATCAAGGTAGCAATATAAATGATTTTCTTAGAAAATATAAGATGGATTAATTAAAGTGTTTTCTTGATATACTGCTACTTACTCATATTATCGTATAAGTGCAATATGGTTATGATAGAGGCATTTTAAGACCACGAAATTGCTTGACCTTGACGTGTCGAGAGTAGTACACAACCTAATACCACAGAATAAATATGCTAATACCTAACACCTAATAGACACCTAATAGGCTTCGCGTTATGACGCGTACCTGTGTCATCGGGCAGTTCCGATTTAAAAATCCTTTACCAGTGAATCAAAATAACAATATATTACTTAAATTGTTCATTAATTTAAAAATTTCACGTTAGTTGTTAGTTAGTTAGTTTACAAAGATTTGTCATAAAAATGCTTGTATTTTATAAAAATCATCGTGCATTACACTACAACTACATTGTGTTCCAACTTCGCCACATATAGGCCACGGGAATGCCTTCGCCTAAATATATATTTAAATTACAGGCCTGCTGTACACTTTCATTAATTTATGCTAAGAACTTAAGCGATTACCTGGAAACTAATGCAAAGCCATTATTCATAGTCCCTCAGTATAAGGAAAAAGGGAAACAGCAGTACTGTAAAAACTACCGTGGAATCCGCAACTGTATGCTAAGGTGTTTGTGGCAGCGCTGTCGTCGCACCACAAGCGAAAATACATCGAAGCCTAAATCGCGCTATCAAAGTTCCGAAGCAAAAACAGTATATATCTGTATGTATCAGTAATATAGCTCCGAACTACCACTTGGAGCGTTGGCCGCTCCCCGAGCAGAACACCTTGCCCGGCGGGAGATCTCCCCTTTTCCTACCACCCGCTACAGTGGTGACCAACCGACGTGATATGAACCCGCAACCAAGAGGTGTACGGATCATGTCTTTACTATGCGCATGACCACAGAGAAATTTTTGCCTAAAAACAGAGACGGTAACGTGCCCGGTAACATTCGCTAGTATAATATAGTAACCAATGTGTAAAAGAAAATACCGAATACAACTTTTCAATGATAATTTATAACTTTGATTACTGCACCTTCAGTCAAGTTGACACAATCCTAAAACCTAACAGAATAATAATGCTCATCAGTAATGAAGATGTCCTCCTCCAGACCGAATTTCGGTCACGACGGCCAGTCTCAACAGAGACTAGCCATCTGCGCAGGACTTATAGTGCCCAAATGTATGCGCAACAAGTGCGTTAAATTAAGCGTATAATAGCAGCTTAACACTGCTGTGTTTCGTATGGTGAGTGTAGAGAACCGGAGACCCTTTTTACTGGAAAAGAGGCAATCCATCTTAGTCCTCACGGGTGACAACGCATCTGCATTTTGATTCTTTATTGAGGATAGATGTAGATGTCTATGGGTCACAGGAACCACTTACCATCAGGTGGACTATGTACTCGTGGGTGACAAACGTAAAATTTATAATAAAATTATACAGGGTATTTTTGAAACGCTCCCGAAAACGAAGACAGACGACAGTACTAACTATATCTTAGATGATGGGTGAAATATAAAATCGATCCTGATGAAAAAAAATCATCTTTTCACAACGTTTTATTAGCTTCATTCACGCTCCATCGTGTTGATATAGTTAAATAAAACATTAATTTCATTAAAAGAATCATGAAAATACTTAAATATTAAACCAGCAGTGGAATTTAAAATAAATAAATCATAAAATCAGCTGACTAGGGTCAATATCCGCGTCGAAGCCAAACTCTTTATCTAGCTCCGTACAGGTCCCGTCACGACGCTGAGCGACAGTGGAGGGGTGTGTTTTGCATGGCACAGTCGCGTTCTAAAGTACTACATGGTACTAGGCTGTTGTTTTATAATATTATAATAGTAATTAATGGTTTTATTGTAGAATCATAATAGTTACTTTACTAGTCTTAGAACTTTGGAAGAGGTTGAAATTAAAATGGATAATGTATGCGGCACATTCTTTTATTTCAATCAAATAAAGTAGTTTGTAACAAGAAAACTTATTATAAGACACGCCGTCCATTATACCGTTAGAACATGGAACATGGAAGCCGGATGTCGATGGTGTGTTGGTGTTACTGGATGCTACTTCATCAGAATCATCATCATCAATGCGAATGATAAATGTTTCCGTCATCAGGTTGACCACATGGTAATTTTTCGGTATTCTTCCTCAATAAATTTAACTTTACTGCACAATTTTCCCCATTCACCTTCTATTTACCTTTTCGTTCACTAGTTCAGTCATAAAACAATAGATATAAATAATATTTTTCCTTTTTAAAAACATCGTCGCGTCGTGCATAGAAAGCTGTGTGTGCGACTGTATATTAGGAAACATCGCTTTTCAAAGCGCGGCGAATGAGAACCAATAGCGTGCGCGCACAACATACTGGCGAGCATTCCCCGTCGCGCCCCTTCGTTCATGCGCTGCCGCCGCCCGGCCGACTGTGTCACCTCGCGTCAGCGCCAACATATGGGAATTCCCCAAATTTACCTACTAAGATTTGTTTGTGCGACATAAGAATTAGAGGCAATTACAATAAAACTTGCAAGTAATTTGTAATAGTTTTGACGTACCAGTTTTCAAATCAAAGTATTGGAAGGATTAAAACGGAAAGTCAATAAAAGTAAAGTAAAATAATTATTTTTAGATTAATTAACTGTCGATCATAATTGCAATTGATTTTAACTATTAAATTATTCAATACCATTTTATTTCTATTTTCTTGTACAAAATCAAAGATAACCAAACCCAAGTAAGTACGTTTATTAATTTCAATATCATTTTGTAGTAACGAACTGCTTGTTTCGTCAGGGTACAATTGATTGTCTAATTGTATTAAAAATTACAACTATAACTTCTAAATTCCATATGAAAGACTAGTCGTAGGGATCATATGGAAACTAAACTTATAAAATAAAAGTTGGCAATGTCATAACATTTGACGGTCTGTGGGAATGTTCAAAGTGTTTACCGCAAGGACGTTAGTTAGGACGCAGTAGGCTTCAGTTTTGGCGGGATTCACTATTAATTTTAGTTTTTGAGACAGTTCCGCGCTGACTTTGGACACGCATGCGCGAGCGACAGTTCATTGGTTTTGTTTATTAAATTCTTATTGTTATTACTTGGTATTACGTACTTGTTATTACGTGTTATTCTTGTTGTTACGTTTTGTGTTTCTTTTTTGTTTTAATAATGCCTAACGCGTACGTTTATAGTGCTCGTGAATACGGCAACATATTAATGTGCCTTGGAGAATCTCATAAGGCCACGGAGGATCGGTAAGCCGTTTCATACCTAATTTTTTTGAATTACTTAGTACTGAACTGATCTGAAAAGGTACATAACTGAATACATCAGAATAATAAACATACCTACATAATGGATAAAAAAGCATGACTCTAACCTTTTTAACATTTTATTTAAGTATTTTTTCATTAGCAGAATCGAACCAGTTATTTGGTTTATTTAACCTATTTTTTTAAATAACTTAGTACTGAACTGATCTGAATAGGTACATAACTGAATACATCAGAATAAAAATATACCTACACAATGGATAAAAAGCATGACTCTAACCTTGTTAACATTTTATTTAAGTATTTTTTCATTAGCGGAATCGAACCAGTTATTTGGTTTATTTAACCTGTGAATTGAATTAAAGTGGCTACGTGGAGACAAGCACAGTGGCAAATTAGTAGGTTAAGTAGATAAGTTAGGTATTTAGACAAGTGTTGTAAATTATTAGGTATTGTGGTACCATCGCTAGTTACGGGCCGCGCGAATTCGGCGTTCGCGCGTACATTGACCCCTAGTCAGCTGATTGTAATTCAGTAATTCCACTGCTGCTTTTATGTTTAAGTATTTTCATGTTTTATTTTAATGAAATTAACGTTTTATTTAACACGATGATTTATACTAACACGATGGAGCGTGAATAAAGCTAATAAAACGTTGTGAAAAGATGATTTTTTTTTCATCAGGATCGATTTTATATTTCACCCATCATCTAAGATATAGTTAGTACTGTCGTCTGTCTTCGTTTTCGGGAGCGTTTAAAAAATACCCTGTATACCTATTCAGATGAGTTCAGTACTAAGTTATTTAAAAAAATTTAGGTATAAAACAGCTTACCGATCTAAATCCTAAGTGGCCTTATAAGATTCTCAAGGCACATTAACGTGTTGCCGTATTCACGAGCACTATAAACGTACCTGAGAGTTAGGCATTATTAAAACAAAACAAGAAAAACAAAACGTAACAACAAGTAATAACAACAAGAATGTAATAAACAAAACGATTAAACTGTCGCCCACGCGCACGTGATAGTCAATAGTCAACCCCGCAGTCAATCCCGCCAAAACAAATGCGCACGAGGCGTTCGTAAAGTCCTTGAAGTACTGAGCATTCCACACATCGTTAAACCGTTACGACTTTGCCAACGTTCATTTTATTTATAAGTTTAGTCATGTGTCTTTTGGGACATGGTAAGGATGGCAGTTTTGGGACATGGTAAGGATGGTGTTCATGAAATGTAAGGTAAATGAAAATATTATTATGTTAGGAGATTTTAATGGAAGGGTTGGGGTGAAGAGGTCTGGTTATGAAAGGATATTAGGAACGTTTGGCGATGAAAGTATAAATGAGAATGGTAAAGACCTCCACACCGTATGTGTGGAAAAGAATATTTTTGTAACGAACACTTTCTTTCGCCATAAGAGGATTCACATGTATACATGGGAAAGAGGTGATGATAAAAGCATGATAGATTTCATACTTGTGGATGAAAGAATGAGGAGCGCAGTGGTAGATACAATTTACCGGGGGTCCAACCTAGGGACGGTTCATTACTTGGTCTTATGCCGACTTAATGGTCTATTCAAGCGTTGGCGGCATCGGACATCTGTGTCTACCACTGCGTTACAGCGTATAAGAATAGAGAGGTTACAAGATGAAGGTGTGAAAGAGAAGTAATGCTCTTAAATTAATTGTTTCATATTTAAGTAACAGAACTCAAAAGTTGTCATTAATAGTATGAGCTCTTCCGGGTCGATAGTACAAATGGGCGTGCCTCAAGGCTCAATTCTCGGCCCCTTTCTGTTTCTTGTATATATTAATGACTTACTCACATAGTAGGGATAACCATAATATAGTATTATTTGCTGATGACACTTCATTAATTTTCAAATTAAAACGACAATTATTAAAATATGACGAAGTAAATAATGCTATATCTAAATTAGTAAATTGGTTTAATGTTAATAACTTGCATTTAAATAGCACTAAAACGAAATGTATGAAGTTCGTGACTCCAAATGTCAGACAATTAAATACTAATGTAATTTTAAATGGGGAGGAACTGAGTCTTGTCGATACCACCATTTTAACACTAGACGCGAAGCTTCAATGGAGCCCCCATATATCAAAGTTAGCAAGCAGACTTAGTTCTGCAGCATATGCTGTAAAAAAGATTAGAAATCTTACCAGTGTGGAAACAGCTAGACTTGTTTACTTTAGCTATTTCCATAGCATAATGTCCTATGGTGTTTTGCTATGGGGACACGCAACTGACACTGAAATTATATTTGTTTTACAGAAGCGGGCCATAAGAGCAATCTATGATTTAAAACCCAAAGAGTCGCTCAGACAAAATTTAAGGAAATTAATATATTAACTTTGGCCTCTCAATACATTTATGAAAATGTAATGTACGTACACAAAAATAAAAGTAGTTATACAAAAATAAGTGATATTCATTCTGTAAATACTAGGAACAAACACAAGCTAGTAGTACCAGTTACTCGACTCCACCGAGTCAGTAATTCATTCTTGGGCGATGTATACGCTTACAACAAAACCCAGAAAATATACAAAATTGACCTGCTCAAAATTCAAAAACTTTATTAAACATAGTTTGTATAAAAAGGGTTATTATAATGTTAAGGAATTTATGGATGATAATAACCCCTGGGAATGAGGTGTTCGCTGCCAGGCTGTTTCTAATTTGTTTTGTGTGGTTAATTGTGTAATATACATGATTGTAAGCTGTTATTTAAAAAAAAGTCCCGCTGGGTTTCTTGCTGGTTCTTCCCAGGACAGAGGTTTTTTTCGAACCAGTGGTAATTAGACAAAGAGTGACTTTCAATAAGTATTATTTATAATCTATATTGAATAAAAAGTTTCTGTTTCTGTTTCAAGTTCAAATGTAGACTGAGAGAAAATATAACTGGTATGGATGAATTGTGTATGAATGATTTAGACTTGGAGACTGTGTAGTATAATGTCAGGAAAGGTTTGGTGGATGCAGCCACCGAAGTATGTGGTGTAAGTAAGAGAACGAATGAAAGGAAAAATAATACGTTGTGGTGGATGATGAGGTACGGATGGAAGTTGAAGCAAAGAAGAAAGCATGGCTAAATTTAGTAGCAACCAAAGCTGGTAATTCTAACGGTATGATTGATGAGATTGAAAGAAAAAAAGGCAGACTTTAGACATATAAATAAGAGAGTAAAAGAAGTTGTTGAAAGGAAAAAGCAAGAAAGAACGGATAAGTATGATAGAAGGATATCTGCCAGGGGAAATTCAATACAGCCTAGAAAGAATGCTATACGAGACGATAATGGCTGTATGCTGAATGATGAAGTTTCTAATTTAAAGAGATGGAAGGAATACTTTGAAAGCGTGTTTATGAGTGAAGAGTCGTCTGAATTAAGTGAAATAGAAATTCCGAAAGAAGTGGAGAGAGGTAGGGAGATAAGTGTAGATGAAATTATGAAAGCAATGAAAAGCATGAAAGCAGGTAAGGCAACCGGATATGATAGAGTATCACTCGAAATACTAAGAGCTGGAGAGGGAGTGGTGGCAGGCCTCCTGTACACCTTGTTTAATTTATGTTGGGAACTGAAGCGGGTACAGGAAGACTGGTGTGCCGTTATAGTCCCAATATATAAAGGAAAAGGTCACAGCAGGACTGTAAAACTACTGTAGATTAGCTTGCTTAGCATTGTGGGTAAACTGTATGCTAAGGTGTTAATTGAAAGAGTTATGGAAGAAACTGATGGAAAAATTTGGGATGTGCAAGCTGGATTTAGAAAGGGATGGGGTGTACGGATCAAGTTTTTCCATGCGCATGATTGTGAGAAGTTTTTGGCCAAAACCAGAAAGTTTTTTGCGTTCATGGACTTGGAAAAGGCTTATGATATAGTGGACAGGAATGTGTTATGACAAACACTTAACTCATTTGGTTTAAGCGCTGGTTTGATACAGGCATTAAGGTCTCTTTATAGGGACTCTAGTGCTTGTGTCAGGATCAATGGGGTCTACTCGGACTGTTTTGGCATTCAAAAGGTGGTGGTGTTCCCGTGGCTGTTTAACCTATTTATGGACAGTTGTTTGCAAACTTTGAAAGTTGAAGAATGTGGGTTGAGAATGGGTGTGTTAACCGTGAAATGCCTTTTGTACGCCGATGATCAAGTCATGTTTGCATCGTCGGCGGCCGAGTTGCAATGATGGTTACTTTAATGAACTGATTAAAAGAAAGGGTATGAAAGTGAACGCAAGTAAGACGAAAGTGATGGTTTTGAAAGAGAAGTAAGTAAAACGTTATGTGAAATAAGAATAGAAGGGGAGATGATTGAGCAAGTGGATGAGTTTGTATATTTGGGATGTTTATTTAGCAGGGATGGTAGATATGATAAGGATATAGAACGACGAGTGAACCCAGGAAATAGAGTGAATGGGGCTCTACATGCTATTATGAAAAGTCAGAATGTGTCAAAAAAAGGCACGTATGGCAATTCATAATGCTGTGTTAGTCCCTACTTTAATGTATGGTAGTGAAAGTTGGGTGTGGCAGAAGAAGCATGAGAGTAGAATAAATGCTGTAGAAATGCGGTCATTAAGGAGCATGCTAGGACTGAATTTGAATGACAGGGTGAGAAATAGTGTGATAAGAGAAAAGTGTGGTTTGCAAGATAACGTTGTAACCAGGATTAAGAAAGGAATGCTTCGGTGGTTTGGTCATGCAGAAAGAATGAACGAGGAAAGAGTGACAAAGCAAATTTATGTTGCAGAAGTGAACGGCAGAGTCGGGAAGGGACGCCCAAGACGAAGGTTTATCGACCAAATTGGCGATATATTGAAAATGGGCCAGATTAGGAGTTCCCTTAACCGACGAGCGTGTATGCGTAGATATATGGATGTAAAGGAGGCGAGAGAGGTGTACCAGGATCGTGCCAAATTGAAGTCCGTAGTCTCTGCCTACCCCTCTGGGTGACAGGCGTGAGTGTTTATGTATTTTATGTATGTAGTTTAGTTATCTCTACGACTAGTCTTCATATGGAATTTAGAAATTATGGTTGTCATTTTTAATAATTACACAATGACTTGTACCCTGACGCAACAAGCAGTTCTTTACTACAAAAATTATATTGAAATTAATAAACGTACCTAATTGGGTACTCAGTACTCATACAATTATAAACACTTTTTAATCGTTATCTTTGATTTTGTATAAGTAAATAGAAATGAAATGGTACTGAATAATTTAATAGTTAAAATCAATTGCAATTATGATCGACAGTTAATTAATCTATCAGAATTAATGTAAAAAATAATACTTTTACTTTATTTTAATTGACTTTCCGTATTTAATCCGACCAATACTTTGAATTTAAAAAGAGGTACGTCAAAATTATTAAAAATTACTTGCAAGTTGCCGCCTCTAATTCTTATGTCGCCAGCAAACTAAATTTCGGTGCAACATGGCAGCGTTGCCAACACCAATTTGTCAAATTCCCCGAAAATTCATGTCAAATTCCAATTTAAGGACAAACTTCAACAGATCCCCACAAATTCCCCTCAATTTTATTTTAAGAAATGAATCAATTTTCAACTAATTTTCTACCGACTTCAACAGGAGCCTCCTCCTGTTGAAGTCAATTCGACTGTATTAACTGTAATTCCGCTCAAGACGAAACTTGCTCGGGGCAAGCGGAGCAAAAAGACAAAGGCGACCCCTGCCACGCTTTCCGTGAGTTTCTGCAATATCAGGGGACTTCATTCAAACCTTAACGCCGTCCACTACCATCTGGAGACGGCAAAGCTGGCCTTGCTCTTTCTAACCGCGACGCAGGTGTCCCGTGTACCCGGGGTACAAATTAGAACACTCCTTTGTGCCCCGGGCTGGAGTTTGCGTGTACGTCAGAGAGGACATCTGTTTTCGACGCCTCGGCAGTCTTGAAGGACGACCATCCCCGCTTCTACGGGTGTCTCTCGGGTCTCCCATAGCGGTAGTGCCGACACCGAGTGACTCACTTACTCGACCACGTCCAAATGGCTGCAGACTCCGTGCTACAACAGGTCCCATCCGCAGAGATCGTGATACTCGGTGATTTTAAAGCCCACCACGCCGAATGGCTTGGTTCCCGTTTAACCGATCATGCGGGTAGGTCTGTTTATGACTTTGCCTTGGCATATGGTCTGACACAGCTGGTTACTTCGCCTACGCGGATCCCAGATGTGGAGGATCATGTACCTTCCCTGTTGGACCTTCTGCTGACCTCTCATCCGGACGGATATCAGGTCTCCATCGATGCCCCTCTTGGCTCTTCGGACCATTGTCTGATCCGGAGTACGGTGCCACTCACGCTCCCATCGCAGTTGCGATATGCAGCTCGCCGCCGTGTTTGGCACTAGGTCGGCCGATTGGGACGGGATCCGGTCTTTTTTTGCATCCTACCTTTGAGGTCGGGTTTGCTTCTCGCCGGATGCTCCCAACGTTGTTGCTGATTCTGTCGCTGATGTGGTGCTTCAGGGAATGGAATTATTTATTCCATCATCTGTGGTGCTTATCGGAGGCAGAACTCAGCCATGGTTTGGTCACTCCTGTAAAATTGCATCACACTATAAGCAGGAGTGCTACCGGGCCCGGGCTGACGCATCAACGTCCCGGGATGTAAACACCAGCGCTCTTAAAAAGAAGTATAATTCCGCCTCCAGGTCCTTCAAAAGCGTCATTGCCAAGGCACATCGGCAGAATTGGCGAGAAACTAGTTCGCCTCCCTTCGGGAACACGTGCATTCTGGTCTCTCGCCAAGGCTGTCCAAGGGAACTTCTATCAGCCATCTCTGCCATCTCTGCACAGGGTGGACGACTCACAGGCCCATGAAGCAAAAGAGAAAGCCGATCTGCTAGGCTCACTTTTTGCTTCCAACTCGACTCTCGATGAGGGGGGGAACACACCGCCGACCATCCGGCGGTGTGAGTGCTCCATGCAGGAAGTGCTGTTTACACAGCGCTCGGTGCGTAAAGCACCTCTCCGGACGTCAACAAGTCGAGTGGGCCTGATGGAGTCCCACCTATTGTGCTGAAGACGTGCCCGGAGTTGGCAGTGGTTTTAATGCGTCTTTTCCGGTACTCCTACTCCCTAGGCGTAGTTCTGAACTCATGGAAGACAGCTTTGGTGCACCCGATCCCTAAAAAAGGCGACCGCTCAGATCCGTCCAACTACAGGCCTATTGCTATCATCTCCTTGTTCTTCAAAGTCATGGAAACTATTATTAACTGCCAGCTCATGCGGTACCTTGAGGATCACCAGCTGATTAGTGACCGCCAGTACGGTTTCCGTCGAGGTCACTCAGCTGGTGATCTTCTAGGTTACCTAACTCATAGATGGGCGGAGGCAGTAGAGTCCAAGGGCGAGGCTTTGGCTGTTAATTTGGACATAGCGAAGACCTTCGATCAGGTTTGGCACAAAGCGCTTCTTTCGAAGCTCCCTTCCTATGGGCTTCCCGAGAAATTGTGCGATTGGATCACCAGCTTTCTTGCAGATCGGAGCATCAAGGTCGTAGTAGACGGTGCATGCTCCGATTACAAGCCAATTAACGCTGGTGTTTCACAAGGCTGCGTGCTATCACCAACGCTGTTTCTTCTGCATATCAATGATATGTTGCAAACCGGTAACATTCATTGCTATGCAGACGACAGCACTAGTGATGCTTTATACACCGGCCGTGCCAATGTTTCTCAGGAAAACGTCGCCGAGTACCGAAACAAACTTGTGTCTGAAGTCGAGACTTTGTTGAACAAATTCTCAGACTGGGGCGACTAAATCTAGTCCAGTTCAATCCCCAGAAAGCACAAGTTTGCACGTTTACCGCTAAAAGAACCCTTTGTAGTATCTCCTCAGTTTCAAGCACCCTTGCTGCATCAGCCAGTATCGGAATCCTCGGTGTCAACATATCGAGTGATGTGCAGTTTCGTGGTCACTTTGAAGAGAAGGCCAAATTGGCCTCTAAAAAGATTGTCGTGCTCAGCAGAGTGGGACAGTATTTCATGCCGACACACCGCTTGCAACTTTACAAGGCGCAGGTTCGGCCCCACATGGAATACTGTTCCCATCTCTGGGCAGGGGCCCCCCAGTGCCAGCTCCTTCCACTTGACCGCATCCAGCGCAGAGCGGCTCGAATGGTCGACGACCGAGTTCTTTCCGATCGGCTGGACTCACTGGCACTGCGTAGAGATGTTGCATATCTTTGCGTATTCTATCGCATCTATCACGGGAAGTGCTCAGGAATTGTTCGGACTAATTCCAACCGCTCAATTTCACCATCGCACATCGCGACAAAACTCGCGATACCATCCATACCATCTGGATGATTGGCGGTCCACCACTGTGCGATTTAGAAGAAGTTTTCCCCGCACAACTTCCTTGTGGAATCGATTACCGCCAGCGATTTTTCCGGACCGATACGACTTAGGGACCTTCAAGAAAAAAGCCTACTCCTTTTTAAAAGGCCGGCAACGCATCTGCAATTCCTCTGGTGTTGCAGTTGTTCATGGGCGGCGGTAATCACTTACCATCAGGTGAGCCGCATGCTCGTTTGCCCCCTCACCTTTAAAAAAACATGTTGGCAACGCTGGTATGTGTAAATTCCACAGCGCGAGGCGACACGAGTCGGCCGGGCGGCGACAGCGCGTGTGTGAAAGGGAAGGGTAGAGTGAGTAGTATACCTAATGCATTGTTTCGTACCGAGCTAGATAAGAGTTCGGCGTCCGCGCGGTTATTGACCTTAGTCAGCTGATTAAATTACACTGCTGATTTTTTTTTATGAAATTATCGTTTCATGTAGCTGTACTAACATGATGGAGCGTGAATAAAGTTAATAAAACGTTGTGAAAAGATGATTTTTTTCCCTCGGGATCGAATTTCTTTGTGACCCATCATCAAAGATATCCTTAGTACTATCGTCTGACTTCGTTTTTGGGAGCGTTTCACAAACATCCTGTATACACTTCTTCAACGTCATGTGAAGTAGACGGAATACATTCAGTCAGTTTTGCAATTTTAAGTTTTTTTACAACAAAGCGCTCAGGTTTTTCAACTGATTGTTTTTGACAAACAAACCTATGTGGCACAACCCCTTTCTTGAGTTTAAGTTTGCCTCCGACTAGTTTATACTTAACGTAGCTTTCCATATCATTTTCCACCTAAAACAAAAATATTAAATTTCAGAAACAAATTCAAAACCTAAATAAAAACCGTGTTTAATATATGTACGTTGATATCGTTAAAAAAATACAACGAAAACTAAGGATAAATGCGGGCCGCGTGTTTGATACTTCTGACTGATTTTGTAGTAGGAAGAAAAAATATATTTATGTATATTTTGTATATTTTGCTATATGTGTATTTTGCGGCCCGCCAATACAGTCAGTTGAGGAGCACTGCACTGCGCTGCTACTAGGTGCTAGGTAGTTGGCAACTTTGGCAAGATACCTATCTATCTAAACAATCAAAGTAGACAAGTAGGTATGTTTATTAGGGCAAGGATAGGTAGAGAAGAAGGATAAGCTTACTACTTACAAAAATACATCGAAATGGTCTTCACAGGAGTGCGCTTTAGTTTTAGGGCCTATTGAATCGACTCTTTTTACGACTGTCATCCAACTTTTTCCTCATTTTTGGGTCCTCAGGCACATAAAAAAAGAGTTTATCAGGTGTTTTAACTGTTGAATTGAAGCACTGAGGCACAATACAGTTTTTTTTTTTCAATTTTTACCACAGAGAACTTTAAAATTCTGATTTTTACTGCGCAGCGGCGTGCAGACGAGAGCGCGATTGTTGTATGAGCGAGGTTTTTAAAAATCTTCGTTCGGAAACAGGCACTTTGATCGTTAATATCTCAGCCAATTTTTAAGATATGAAAAAAGTAAAAACACAGTTTTTCTCGTATTATTTTGTAGATTTATTTGGCATGTAAAGTAAAAAACGTTTGTCAGACCCATTGTTTCGGGTCTGGATGTTTATCCTTGCGCAATTTATGTATGTAAACTACCTCCACGATACAGATAACGTTTTTATTTAAAGAATTCAACCAATTTCTAAGAGGGTAATACAATATTATTCGTTAATCCTATCTGAAACACAATGAATATTAGAAATAATACAACCATCAGACTTATTAATGCTTTATTCTTTACATTAAATGAGTACCAGTGTCGATACAATTCTCAAGATATCTATTTGATTTAGCTACGGTAACTGGAATTCAATGCGACAACCTAAGCACGTGTACAGCATGTCCCACTTCTAAAAATGTCATTAATGTATTTTAAAATCATGAATATTTTATTCAAATATTTCCCACTATATTCATGATTTTGGGTTTTTTGAATTTAATGTATTTTAATTTCTTTTGGATTGATAATTTCATTCTTAAACACGTTTTTCATATTTTCTCAATTGCTTAAAATTCTATTAAACAAGTCAATTTAAATCGTTAAAAATGTCGATTATTATTTATTATAATAGACATTTCTAATCACCAGCATATTATTTTCAATTATAAGTATGCATTTATTTAAATGTTTAAGGAACAAGACTAAGCGGACATGATCTATATCCATTTATATAAAACAATAAGTAAATTTCACGCGTATTTTTTTATTATATCTAATTTTATTCAAATCCCACAAAATCCTAAATTTTGTCTAATGTACACGACAGAATTAATGATGTGTAATTTTTTCAATATTACAATAAAAATGGACTTAGGCGTAGAATAAGCGACGGAAATTAAAAGTAAAATAAATAAAAAAAATAAAGATAAAAACAAATAAAATTTATTGAAAACGATTATGAATAACATAACATTGAATATTTACAACAACAATATTATTTATAAAGTCGGATCGAGTCAGAATGGGACCCTCACATATTTTAGTTGTTCCTTCTGGTAGATTATAATAGAGATACCCGGTATCATACCCAATAGCAATATTTTCCACATGGACTTTCACTATACTAAATATTTTAAGAAATCAAAACATTCACAACTACCGTAATCAACAAAAAACACTGAAACTTGATTGAAAACAAAATTGAATTGCTCAAGTGATTAAATATTTGTAGTGAATATTATTTTATACAATTGAAATATTACTAAAGGTATGTCCACACTAGGCCAAACGTCCGGCTGGGATTAGGAGTCTACCAGTTTTTTCGAATGTACCAATTTTGAATGCTCCAAGTAATTTGCAACGATAACGAAATTTAAAAAATATATAAATATTGCTTTTTTAAGCATATACCGACTTTGGGTATTAATTTATTATTTTTACAGGCAAATAGATTTCTTCTTCTTCTTTTAAATTATGGCTTCTCTTGAAAGAATTCTGCCAGTGTCAAGTCAGTACAAATAGATTTCAAATTTTTATTTTATAGTGTGACATTGTGTGACAGTGCCCAATTTAATTTTATATTTGTGATATCTAAACCATGGGTAAGCTGTGATAGTCCTGCCATGAGATGGAGTGTTAGTTTGTCACTCTAGAATTATAAAAAAGATCTTGTAACAAGCCACCACAATCAACCTGAAGAGAAACCTTTTCGAGAATTCACATGAATTGTCTCATAGGAATTGAGACCGCATTTATGGGGACTAAAGTAGTGTAATTGCACCACTACTTTACTGTGATTAATGAAAAAAATATAGTTAATGACGGAGACTATTTATCACAATCTACTTTTTTATTAACTGTTCATCTTAGAGTACGAAGATAAAGAGAAAAACAATATTTGTTTATTATTTTAAGTTTTTGGCTTGGATGCTTGTCTTTAAGCCATGTCTTCATTTCATCGGATTTAAAAAATTACAATATGCCGATGCGTCACATTGAAAACTTCTTGGGAAATTTTAACAATAGCTAAACTCAACGAATAGTCGATGATGACAGTATCTCAAGTTCATATCGCGCCTAAGCGAACAAAATAACTTGATGTTTATATCAAAATCGGAGCACTAGTTTCGCTGTTTCCACTAATAGTTCACATGCGCAAACACTTAATACACTAAATTGCATCACTTTAATGTATCAAAACCCACTTCAAACCATTAAATAAACGATAAAACAGGAGCAACAATCCGCCGAAGGTCAAGATGTCGCCAAAACTCAGAAAACAATATCACATATATTATTATATATATAGATATCAAATATTTTGCCAATCCTCCCCAGCCGACGTTACAACCAAACGTAATTTTCTTACAAAAGTTTATAGTGACAGAATACTCAATATTATAATATTAGAACCATTGTCATCTATAATATATTTAGATTATATTAAAAATATGTGTTATGACAATGTTGCTAGAGGCAAAACATCCGATTTCGAGTGTACTTAGCATAACGGAACGTATAGGGTGCACTTCGTAGATTAATAGGTATTTAGAAAAACTCCCGCCCTCTTACTAGCTAACTTTATAAACCTAAATATTGAATACTAAACATGTCTACGCGTTACAAAGCGGACTAAAGAGAGTATTATTTTAATGATGCCATTAAAAAATTTAGCTAACATTTTTTATGTTTGACCCAATTCTCGATTTACATACATATACAGTGCTTTATCGTTTTTTTTTTATCGTATCAATAAAAATTGTTACACGATACAAATTTTAATTTCGTTGTTTATGTACTCAAAATGGCCGCTCATGTAACGCGTAGAAAAATGCGCCTAAACGTCAATGATTAATGTGTAATAGAAAATAAACCGTTGCCGACCCGCCCTTAACCTTGCTTTGAGCAATAACGCTGAATTTTAAAATATTGCAATTCCTTTCATATACTTTATTTAACGGAATTTATTAAATGAAACGAATTTTACGGATTTTATGGCGTTTACTTTTAACCGACTGTTTTACTTTAAGTTGACTGAGGTGTCAGTCCCCCGTGACCATGGGTGCTGTAAAACTCCAGATAAGTCAGGAATTAAAAGTTAAATTAAACGGGATAAAATCCGTAAAATTAGTTTCATTTAATGTATATTATCCGCGTAAATATAAAAAATCATTATGGAAATTTATTAAAATAATCGACACTCATATACCGGGTGTTTGTGAAACGCTCCCGAAACGAAGACAGATGATAGTACTAAGGATACCTATGATGATGGGTCAAAGAAATTCGATCCCGAATAATCATGAAAATACTTAAACATAAAACCAGCAGTGAAACTTAAAAAGAAAATCAGCTGACAATAGGGTCAATATCTCGCGGGCGCCGAACTCGTTATCTAGATCGGTACGAAACAATGCATTAGGTATACTACTCACTCTACCCTTTTCACACACATGCTGCCTCGTGTCGCCTCGCTGTGGAATTTACATTCTTCAAGGACGTTACCTGTGCGCATTTGTTTTGGCTATAATTTTAGTTTTTGAGACAGTTCCATGTTGACTATCACGAGCGACAGTTCAAGTTCAGTTGTTTTGTTTATTAAATTATTGTCGTTATTACTTGTTATTTATTACTTAATGATATTGTTCTTGTTGTTACATTTTGTGTTTTTTGTTTTGTTTTAATAATGCCTAACGCGTAGGTACGTTTATAGTGCTCGTGAATACGGCAACATGTTAATGTGCCTTGGAGAATCTCATAAGGCCACGGAGGATCGGTAAGCTGTTTCATACCTAATTTTTTTAATAACTTAGTACTGAACTGATCTGAAAAGATACATAACTGAATACATCAGAATAATAAACATACCTACACAATGGATAAAAAAGCATGATTCTAACCTTGTTAACATTTAATTAAGTATTTTTTTCATTAGCGGGGAATCGAACCAGTTATTTGGTTTATTTAACCTGTGAATTCGAATTAAAGTGGCTATGCGAGAGACAAGCACAGTGGCAAAACATTAAGTAGATAAGTTAGGTATTTAGATAAGTGTTGTAAATTATTAGGTATTGTAGTACCATCGTTGTTGCGGGCCGCGCGAATTCGGCGTTCGCGTACATTGACCCCTAGTCAGCTGATTGTAATTCAGTAATTCCACTGCTGGTTTTATTTTAAGTATTTCATGATTTTTTAAATGAAATTAACATTTTATTTAACTATACTAACACGATGGAGCGTGAATAAAGCTAATAAAACGTTGTGAAAAGATGATTTTTTTTCATCAGGATCGATTTTATATTTCACCCATCATCAAATATATAGTTAGTACTGTCGTCTGTCTTCGTTTTCGGGAGCGTTTCAAAATACCCTGTATAGAAAGTATAAAAAAATGCTACTCTTCTTGATATTACATTTAAATTATCGAATGTTAGGAATTTTAAAAAAAACTGGTTCTAAGCCAGCAAATCATAAACTGGGCCTTAGTCACCACAGATAAATTTGCAATTTCACGGCAAAAGTAATAATTAGTCACAAGTTGCTCTGAGAGAGATTGAAAAGAAAAAATATCCTTGCACGATCTACGCAATCGACATTATTTCTCCTTTTGTTAATATTAATATATTGCTATTAAACAGAATGTATAATCCGCAGTGTTGATTTTTTGCGAATTATTTGTAAGAATTCCCAATATTTGCAGCAAACAGCATTTTAAATTTATGACGTAACCCTTTTTGTTACCAAAAAAAATCCAATTAACTAAACAAGTTCATAGATTTTAAATCCTAGTCTACAACTTGCAATATAGTATCTATCACTGACCTCTATATGCATATACTAATAAGCTGGACTGGCTATACCCTACAAAACGTTTGTGCAGATTTGAAGCGCCAACATTGAGTGTACCGTGAACTAAATTTATAGGGGATTTACAGTTTATATTAAAAAAATTAAACTACCTACCTACTCAGTTACCTACTCCAGTTTTTCCTTCTCATTGGACCTTTTTAAGCCTCTCGAATGAACCATACACCTAATGGTGAAACCCGGAAAAAACCCGTTCTATAGTTACGGAGATAAACGTAGATAGACTAACGCAGCGTCGATTTTTGTTTAATTTCAGGCATAAAGCTTGTGTTTAAGGCATAAGTATTAATTGATACATTTATTTATTGTATGGAATTATATTAGAATTATACATAAATAGAATGTTAGGCCTGTATATAGAATTTTTATCGATATACTCTAGCTGTCCCTCGCGACTTCGCCCGCGTGGAATTTACTACGATTTCATGGGTTTACATTTTTTTCGCGGAACCCTAATTATTTTTCTAAAATAAAAGTTAAAATTTTTGAAAATGAGGTAAAAAAACGAGCGTCTAAACTGTTTATGGTTGAACTTTAAGCAAATTTTTGCGAGTGAAAAAGTAGAATTATTATAATAATTACATGCATAATTTCGGTTCATTTTAGGAATAGATGTTATATAGATTATGAGAACATAAAAATAAAATAAAAACTTAATTTTTTTCATTCAACAAACCAAATCTATTGGCAATAAATACACTTTTTCATGGTCCCTTAGAAACAAAGAGCTATACAAAACTAAATAAACATCTCAATGTCATTGTTATTGTTTCTATTCATCTACAATCTTATCGGCTTTCAAGAACTATAACTCAAACTTCTTAAACGTAAACAAACAAAGGTGACAAAAAAAAAGGTTGACTCAAGTGCCGGGCGCCGTGATTATTTCAAGTGGCCCCGGTACAAAGGGCCATTTTTTTTTAGGGAGCGCGGTTAGAGAAAGGTTATTAGTTCCGTGGACGCTCACTTCTGCTATCAGCGCCAAAATGGTGAAAATCAAATCGCCCCATTATGTCACGGTGTATAGCCAGTCCAGAGTACTTGTATAATAGAGGTCAGTGGTATCTATGCATTATTTGATACATATTTTATAATTGTGCAAACCATGCACGATGTAAATTTTTAAAACTATACAAGCCAGCTGACCTTTTCACTCGTTTATTTACAAAAAAAAATACAAATTTTCTATAGAAAAAAAAACCTAGAATAAAGTAATTAATTGTAAGGATATTTTCAAATAACCTCTCATACAAATGACATTTGCGTACAAACGAACTGTCAAACGCGGGCACAGGTAACAAAGCGCTACAGATTAAACAACCGCGTTAGGGCGCGTTAACACGCGGCGGTTACGGCGACACACTCGGCAGTTATTCAACGCAGGTCGGGATTGTCGTTAATCTGTTTCTTGATGCGAACCAAGATACTGGTGTACCACTGGTCGAGGCGCGATATGCTGTCGTAGGTTTTCACCGCCTCGGTGAAAGCCTCCACGTTCTGGTCTTCCAAGTGCTCGATGAGCTCCTGTGAAAAAATGCTTATATTAGAAATACATTGTATTTTCCGTCTTTTAAAAGCTTTAAGAAAGAAAAGAAAGAAAGAAAGACATTTATTCACTAAAACTGTACACATGACAAAAAAAACAGTTAAATGTATGGCAGATTAAAATTACAAGTGATGGGGACACACCCCGATCGAGCCAGTGAAAAGGTTAATGACTCATCGTAATGCTGCAGGGTAACCTACAGCACTGATGATTCTGAGTTCCGCCAGGATGTGTTTATGAAATACATTTCAATAATTATTTTTATAAATTGAAATATTTCTTTGCTCATAAATATACCTATATATTATACATTTAGGGATATACACACACATACATACAAGACATATTATACACATACATTCTATATAAAAATAAAAAAGTTCAAAAATATATAAAAATAAACATAACAATAAGCTTTGTAAATACACACTAAAAACAAACATTATAATGCTCAACGATGCTGGAAGAAACATCTGCTGTAGGCTCAAGGTTGAGCTTTTTGTGAGTGTAATAAATGGTTTTTATAGTGTGATTTAAAATTATACTTTGAATTACACTCACGTAAATTGGTGTAATTCAAAGTATAAGGTGGTCTAAGGTTCTAGGTGTCATTCCAGCACCTAGTAGCTATATATTTAAAGCTACCTCTGAAAGCTGCAGAACAGTAAGTAGGATTGGCAAGCGGGTTCGTACAAGATCTAATGATGTTTTGTCGATTTCTCCATATAAGTTTATCATATATATATATTGGGGCAACTTAGTTTTGACAACATCAAATAGTATATTAGCGAGATATAGTTTCTGTCGCGCTTTCATTTTTAAAATACCTACTTCATTGAAAAAAAGTGTTACATGGGACAGTTTTGGTATTGAGAAGCAGTATCGTGCACATGCATTTTGCATACGTTAAATTAGACGTTGTGACTTTTCCAAACTACAGGGTCCATACACTGTAATGCAGTGGTTTAATTTTGAAAGAACGAGGGATTCACACAGTCTAATTCTTAAGTCCAACTGAATGTATTCGCGGATTCTGTATAACACCTTTAACAGCAGTTGCAGTTTATAAAAGCAGTTGCGGAGCTCAAGTGTTTTTCAAAACGCAGTCTGCCATCCATAACTAAACCGAGGTTACGAGCTTCACTTACACGCTCCAGAGGGACGTTTAACAACATGATTTTAGGGTTTTGATTCTCTAAAAATTTGATTTGGTTTTTTGATCTTAAAAGCATATACTTAGTTTTTAGTGGGTTTTGAATGAGGGAATTTTTCTGTGACCATATAGCAATTCGATTCAGGTCCTCATTGATGTTACTAATTGTAGAATGAAATTCAAGCGAATTGTAGGAAAGATACACCTAGTTACATCAGCAGTGTAAATTATAAATAACACGGTCCTAAGATAGTCCCTGTGGGACGCATCTATTAAGTGGTCGTTGTGCAGAAACAAGGGAAGACCTATTTGGTTGATTTAATATTACTTGTTGTGAACAGCTGCATAAGTAACTTTGAAACCATTTTATGGAAGATGTTACAAAACCATAAAACGATAGCTTAGACAGCAGCAAATCTATGTTGATAGAATCAAACGCTCTTGAAAAATCAAGTAGGGTAAGGATCGTACCTCTACCAGAATCTTGAGATGTAAGAATATTGTCAACCATGTCAAATAAAGCAGTAGAAGTGCTTCTACCTTTTCTAAAACCCGAGTGTAAGTCAGGTAAAATATTGTTAGGTAAAGGACGTACGATAGCTATTTTCCATGAAGAAGGAAAAGTAGATGTTTCAATTGACTTATTTATGATTGCTGTAATCACTTTTAACGTAGCCGGAAGTGTTAAGATGATCATATCCCCACTCAACTCTTCAATACCGTGAGCCTTAGATTTTATTGATAATATATATAATCTATAATCTTTGCAACATATTCATCACTTACATTATAAAGTTTAAATTCATTACACCCTTAACGATGAAACTCGTATTGAGTTAAATCAGATATGGTTAAATTATAATTCCCGAGAACATTAAGAAAATTATTATTGATTATATTTGGGTCGTCGAAAAACACAGGAAGCGCTATCGATTGCTTAATGTTGGGAAGAACAGACCGTTTTAAGTTCTTCAACAATAATTTGGGATGGTTTAAGTTATTATTAATTTGATTGTTAAAATATGCTTTTTTTCTCCCAGTATATACTAATGTTTGACAAATGTTTCAAAGATTTGTATTGAATTTTATCGCTATCCAAATTAGTTTTCTTAAACTTTGCATGGCTTTTATTCCGAAGTTTCATGATGTACCCAACAAATTTTAAGGTTCATTTTTACTACTAGACGTCCATTACAGCTTATAAATCCATAGCTGAACATAGACCTACCCCATAGAATGCCTAATAGGGGGGTAGGGTGTTTTATTATTATTACCACTATTGGCAGACAGGTTGCGAACTGCAGTTTTTAATATTTTGAATTGTTATCAAGAAGATGCTGCTGTCCATCTCATGTTTCAGTTTCCCTCTGCCGCCTCTACGACACCTACGGTACAATTTGGGATAGTGGATATTCTTACACCGCCACTGCACGTTAATGGACTACTGGATCTGGATGCGACTTTATAGAATGCGCCAAATAAAGCATATATGAAATGCTTCTAATCACCACGCTGAAAAGGTGAATTGTTGTACGTATCGTACTTTGCCACCACCATGATTTTAGGTGCTTATGTGTGCATACGTGTTGGTTCTTATAATAAGTTGAGCATGGTTTCCGTGTCCCTTGAAATGTACGTAGTATCCGTTTTTCTTCGTTAGTCTGAAGGATCGTATCGTAGACCCAAAATTCTTGCACTGGTAATTCTATCCATCACCAGTTTGAAATTTAGAAAGCAATTCTAGAGGAGTTTACCGCCATCGTTGGTGATTAGAGCTATCATGCATTCATTACAGGCCATCAAGAGTCCACTGCTTAATAAGGCCTTCCCATAGATTGCCTCATATTGGGGAAATGCCTTACACCCTACTATAATGAACCATGGTAACTCAGCTCGGCGTTGTCCCTAAATCTCAACGAGTTTGATCTCTGCTGGCATTATTGCAACGATGTTTGCTGCAATTTTGAAGTAAAAAAGTGCTCTGCTTTAAAACCAAACTTACTACGTTGAGTCATTCCAAAACGTAATTCATTGCAATAAGCTCTGTGCCCAGTGGTGGGAAGTATGTTGGTCTTTCTTACCCTAATATATGTAAGGGTTGAAGTCCCGGGTTCGAAACCCAGGTCGGGCCTAAAAAAATTCTTCTGTCAAGAAATTCTCAGTAGCAGCCCGGAATCAGGGAGTTGGCAGTGTTTCACCCGCCGTGCCTCGGTAAAGCCGTTGGTCCTGCACCTGATCTCTCTCTCTGATCTGTTGGTTTACCGTCCCATCAGACTATGAGAGTGACGGAATAGAGAGTGCACCTGTGCTTGCGCATGCACTCGGGCACTTTAATCTTGTCCCGCAAAGATGGCTAGTCTCCGTTAAGACTGGCTGCCGTGACGGAAATTCGGTCTGGAGACCACTATTATTATTTTAAATAAGAGTCAAAGATTCTTGGTACCTTGACGAGTTTGTACTCGCGCGTATCCGCGAAGGCTGGATAGAGGCCGACGTACTTATCGAGCGCATGCTGTGCATTCAACAAGTCCACGCATAGATGGCACAAGGCCGCTCGGAACATGTACTCCTTTGCACTGTACTTCAGCAGACTATTGTCCAGGGACGACTTCGCGATCTGGAACAATTTCATTTATATTTGGCGAAGAACAACACAGTTTATATGTGGTAGAGCCATGCTGCAGCTATATTACTGGTATAGTTGTAGCACGAATGGGTCCGATCGACCGGGGAAGGACCACGCTCTCACAGAATACCAGCGTAAAATAGCAGCTTAACGCTGCTGTGTTACGTATGGTGAGTGTAGAGAACCGGAGACCTCTAAAACGAGGCATTCTATCTTAGTCCTCACGGGTGACAACGCATCTGCATTTTGATTCGTAGTTGAGGATGGATGGATGTAGATGTCTATGGGCCACAGCAACTAATTACCATCAGGTGGACTGTGTGCTCGTTTGTCACCCTTATCCTATAAAAAATAACATGCTTTATAAGCACGATTTTTTTAATATATTTATCAGCACCGTACGCGCCGCTTTTAGCGATGGCCTCGCACATAGCACGTACGCACCGTACGCAAATTTTTAATATTGTCAACAACTTTTGCAGTTTTTTCTAACCACTGGTGTGAAACGGTACAGTGACATTGATCACCCGGAATAGCTCGGATCGCTATGGAAAAAAATCTTGTAATTGCCTACTTATTGGCAGAGAAAGAAGAATATAAAATTCGAAGAAAAATAAGATTCTGGATTCACAATATTAATTTAAAAAGGCAGTTGTATGGAGAATTTTATACGTTATATAAAGACTTATTAGATCTTTATGAACCATTTTTCAGATTTTTGCATTTGATGGATGGATCGTCTTACGCATGTCTTGTCTGACGACTCATTGTTGCCTACGCAGTAAAAGTAAATACTCCTGAAATGAAGTAAAAATATATTTCGAAACGTGTAAGTGGGTTAATGGTTACAGTTACTCGACTCCAAAGAGTCAGTAACTCCTTCATGGGGCAATGTATAAGATTTTACAACAAAGTTCCAGAAAATATGCAGACCTTTTCTACCAAAAGATTTAAATTATTTCATCATCATCATCATTACAGCCCTTCACAAGTCCACTGCTGAACATAGGCCTCCCCCAAAAAGTGCCACAAAGCACGGTCCTGAGCCACCTGCATCCATCGACTTCCTGCATGTCTTACCAGGTCGTCACTCCATCTAGTGGGGGGACGCCCTACACTTCGTCCGCCGGTACGAGGCCGCCACTCGAGAACCTTTTTTCCCCATCGGTTGTCGGTTCTTCGAGCTATATGGCCGGCCCATTGCCACTTCAGCTTACTAATCCGTTGGGCTATGTCGGTCACGCTGGTTCTACTGCGGATAACCTCATTTCTAAGTTTATCACGCAGTGAGACTCCGAGCATAGCCCTCTCCATAGCTCGCTGACCGACCTTGAGCTTCCTCATCCGGCCAGCAGTGAAGGACCACGTCTCAGTTCCGTATGTCATCACTGGCAACACGCACTGGTTGTACAGCCTCGTTTTCAAGTTTTGAGGTATACCTGACGAGAAGATGTGCCGTAATTTCCCGAACGCTGCCCAGCCGAGTTGAATCCGTCGATTGACCTCTCGGTCGAAGTTGGACTTACCTAGTCGGACTATTTGTCCCAGGTAAACATACTCGTCAACAACTTCGAGCTTAGTGCTCCCAACAACTACCGGCATAGGTGTGACATGGACATTAAACATGATCTTTGTTTTGTCCATGTTCATCTTAAGACCTATCCGTTGGGAGGCACTATTGAGGTCATTGAGCATAGTGCTTAGGTCCTCCAGCGATTCTGCCATAAGGACTATATCGTCGGCAAATCGAAGGTGAGTGATGTACTCGCCATTGATGTTAATACCGTATCCTTTCCAGTCCAGAAGCTTGAAAACGTCCTCCAATGCAGCGGTGAAGAGTTTCGGGGATATAACGTCACCCTGTCTTACACCTCTCTGCAGTTGGATAGGTTTCGTACTCCTGTTCTGTACTCGGATAGCCATCGTAGCCCTACTGTACAAGCACTTCAGCACTTCGATATACCGACAGTCAACTTGGCACCGCTGAAGGGACTGCAGCACCGCCAAATTTCGACGGAATCAAAGGCTTTCTCATAGTCCACATACGCCAGACATAGTGGCAAATTGTACTCCTCGGACTTCTGTACAATTTGCCGAAGGGTATGTATGTGGTCTATGGTGCTAAAGCCTTTTCGGAAACCGGCTTGTTCGGGAGGCTGGAAGTCGTCGAGTCTGCGTGCGAGACGATTCGTAATGACTCTCGAAAACAGCACGTAGACGCGGCTCAGAAGGGAAATCGGTCTGTAGTTCTTCAAGAGAGCGTTGTCGCCTTTCTTGAAGAACAAGACCACCGCACTTCTGCTCCACGCCTCCGGTGTAATGCCACCATGTAGGACGGAATTAAAAAGCTTCTGAAGGACTTCAAGTACCGGTTTTCCACCCGCTTTCAGAAGCTCCGCTGTAATTCCATCCTCGCCTGGGGCCTTGCCGTTTTTAAGGTGCTGGAGAGCCATTCTAATCTCGCTCAGACTGACGTCCGGGATATCATCGGAATAGTGTCGGATAAGACTCGCTCTTGATCGTTACTCACTTGCGTGTGGCTCCAACGATGATGTGTACAGCTGCCCATAGAACCTCTCAATCTCACTCAAAATCTCAGGTGTCCCGGAAACGACGCTGCCACACTCGGTCTTCAGCTTCGACAGTTGGCTCTTTCTGGCAGACAGATCTCTAGCAAAGACTTTGGAGCCCTGGTTCCGCTCGATCGCTTCTTCAATACGAGCTGTATTGAAGTTGCGCAAGTCCCGCCGCATGCATTTGGAGATCTGTCTGTTCAGTTGCCTGTATTCTGTCATATCTACTGAAGACTGCAGCTTCATATCCCGTCTAACAGCCATGAGATTAAGAGTGTGATCGGAGAGTTTTGTGTTCTTCTGCGGCGGGTCTTGCAAAACTTAGCTCCGACCGCATGGACAGTTTCCACGAGCTTGTCATTCATATCGTCCACTGCATTGCAATCTTCTAGGCACTGAAAACGGTTTCGTAGTTCGAGCTGAAAGGTTTCGGACTTTGGATTAGAGCACGAGGGGACGGAGCGTTGACTTCATTAGACGTGACCTCTCCAACTTTACGTTTAGGTTCAGTGTGCCCCTCACCATTCGGTGATCGCTGCCGGTTTTCACCCTCGCGATCACTGAGACATCACTGAACAATTGTCGCCTGGTCGTCATAATGAAGTCAATCTCATTTTTTGTCGAACCGTCGGGGCTCGACCAGGTCCACTTCCTGTGGGCTTCTGGAAGAAAGAATTCATCATAAAAAGTCCCTCTCTCTCCATGAAGTCGGCCAGCTGCTGGCCCCTTGGGTTCCGTTGCCCTACTCCGAATTTCCCTACTTTCAGCTCACCGTACTCTCTTGTACCTAGTTTTGCGTTGAAGTCTCCCAATAACACCGTATAGTGGGTTTTGGAGGAATGTATGGCTCTAGAGATATCCTCATACATTTCCTCCACCTCCTCATCGGGGTGTGCCGAGGTTGGTGCGTAAACCTGTATGACCTTCAGCGAATACCGTTTAGTGATTCTGAGTATAAGGTACGCAACCCTCATCGACACACTCCCAATCTTTACAACGTTGTTAACGAGAGACTTGTGGACGATAAATCCGACACCTCCTTGGGACAGATGGTCGCCTTCCGGTGATAGAACAAGTTGCCGGATTCGAGGATTACCGTGTCCTCCCCTCTCTTCGGACCTCGGATAATCCTATAATATTCCAGCGTAACTTGTCTATCTCTTCTTCCAGCTCAGGATCTTCTCGTCAGTCCTCAGGGTACGTGCGTTATAAGTTGCCAGGTCGAGTCGTCGTAGGTGGCAACCGAACCTCCACCGGAGATTCTTAGCACCCCCTGCCCCGCCGTTACCATGGTCGCCACCGTAGCCAGGAATAGCGGGGCCGCCGGGGACTGGGGGCCATTTCTTTGTGTCGTCGCTCATGGGGGGTATATTGCCATAGTTGCCACGCTTGGCGAGCGGGTTGGCAACCGCAGTTTTTTATTGTTTTTTGCTGTTATCAGAAAGATGCTGCTGCCCATCCTCTGCCTCAGTTTCCCTCTGTCGCCTCTTACGACACCCACGGGAAGATATGGGGTAGTGAGTATTCTTACCCGCCACTACACGGGGGATTTAAATTATTTATTAAGCAAAAATTGTCTAGTAAGGGTTATTATACTACTAAAGAGTACATGACTGATAATAACCCCTGGGAATGAGGTGATCGCTACCATGCTGTTTCTAAATGCTATCATAACAATTGTATAAAATATTATATTGTGAATAGTGCTTTTTTTTTTAAAGTCCCGCGGGGTTTCTTGCTGGTTCTTCCCAAAGTAAAAAATGACTTTCAATAAGTATTATGTATTGTAATCTATATTGAATAAAAATGATTCTACTCTATTCTATTCTGGTGGAGTGATCATTTTGCCACTAATTGAAACCTTATTCTACTGAACCACTAGAAAAACACTAGCCACTGTAAACAATATTTCTCCATTAGAAGGGTAGTCGAAATCACCAGTTTAAGTGGAAAATCCACTAAGTTGACAACATTAGGCAACACTGAGTATCAGCACGCGCCGAACGCGGCGCATTACATATAATGTCATCAGCATGCCTCCTTCAATATTAGTAGACCTACCGCATTTTATAAAATACGGCGCGTACGGTTTGGGTGGAATGTGTGAGGTTTCATATGATTTCATACAACGAATTCTAAAATGCGGCGCGTACGGTTTGGGTGGAGTGTGTGAGGTTTCATATAATTTCATACAACGAATTCTAAAATGCGGCGCGTACGGTTTGGGTGGAGTGTGTGAGGTTTCATATGATTTCATACAACGAATTCTAAAATGCGGCGCGTACGGTTTGGGTAGAATGTGTGAGGTTTCATGTGATTTCATACAACGAATTCTAAAATGCGGCGCGTACGGTTTGGGTGGAATGTGTGAAGTTTCATATGATTTCATACAACGAATTCTAAAATGCGGCGTGTACGGTTTGAGTGGAATGTGTGAGGTTTCATATGATTTCAGACAACGAATTCTAAAATGCGGCGCGTACGGTTTGGGTGGAATGTGTGAAGTTTCATATGATTTCATACAATGAATTTTAAAATACGGCGCGTACGGTTTGGGTGGAATGTGTGAGGTTTCATATAATTTCATACAACGAATTCTAAAATGCGGCGCGTACGGTGCTGATAAATGTGCGTTCACCTTAAAATATCAATTTAAAATTAGAACACGCTGTATTAGAATACAATTATTCATACATTCATTCATTAAAGCCGATCAAAAGTCTACTGATGAACATAGGCCTCCCCTATTGATTCTTTCATAGGGCGGATTTGGCCAAAGTTGTCAGGTTTGGCATGCAGTTTTTCACTATTTTCCCTGTCCCGCTGCTCCCGCAGGATGATATGAGGAATTGGATTATTTTATGAAACTATGACAAATATCCTGGCTATGAAGCAATCTATAAGGAGGCCTATTTTCAGCAATAGACTTTAGTAGGCTATATAATGACAAATCAACCCAGTTTACAGGAATTAAAAAAATAAACTGAAAAAAAATTGTGTTAGTTTAATTATGTATGTAGTATTAATATTTCATCTTAGTCCTAAGAGGTGACAACGCTTCCACATTTTGATTCTTAATTGAGGATAGACTTAGATGTCTATGGGCCACGGCATCCACTTACCCACTTACCATCAGGTGGACTGTGTGCTCGTTTGTCACCATTATTCTATAAAAAAAATACATTCAGCTCCTGTCCACAACTCACCTGCTCGTAGATCTGTATGGCCTTGTCGTAGTGCTCCAGCTGGGCGGCGTACTGTGCCAGTTTGAGCATACACTTGTTCGCTGAGGAGGTGGACTCCTCTCCGCGGAAGTAGTCCGCCGCCTGTTCATAGTGCTGCATGGCGCGGGCCAAATCCACGCATTCCGTCTCGTACAGCTCCGCTATGTTCTAGAAACATTATTTATTTATTTAAACTTCGTTACACAAAAACGTACGAAGGCGGACTAAAGTCAACCTATAAGTAAGCAAAGAACACTACTTCGTAGGTGCAATATGATCTTTATGAGAAAAAAATAAAGATCAACAATATAACTATATGAAAATTAACAAAGAATTTGTATTACTTATACAATTATTTCAATTTGTACGATTTGCCTAAGCTATACGCGTGTTGCTTATCGTGTAGCGGTATGCTCCGACCCCCTTAAATCCCTTTCACACACCATCTCCATCGTCTTTAGGAGAAAGGATGTGAGCCTAATGGATCTATAGGATTTTGGGTCCGTAAAGTCGCTGTTACCTGGTATGGGTTGAACGTAACTTTCACCTCCCTCCATCCCTTAGGAACATATCTAAAGGCCAGACATGCTCTTATTATGGCAACAAGCCTGACTATTAGGCCTTTACCTCCCCACTGTAGGAGTGCCGGGAAAATGTCGTCACGTCCTGCTGCCTTATAGCGAAGGAAACTGTGAATGGCCCAATGGATTTCATCCACTGTTACCACTCTCTGTGCTAAATTCCAGTTTTCGGTTGTTGGTATCACTGCATCTTCATGCGTTTCAATTAGGATGCGTTGGATTTCATCCAGCGATTTTGAGTAGTTGCCGTCGTGTTTCTTTATAGAGATGGATCCCAGCATGTCCTGTTTAGCTAGGATTTTCCTTATCCGATTCGCTTGTTCACACTTATGTTACCTACTATGTTACCACAGAATTTATGCCATCCTGTCGAACGTCGATGTCTGATACATTTTTTGTACTCAGACTTAGCTTTCTTGTATAGTCGCCAGTCTTCATCCATTGAGGTAGTCATGGCTCTATTTAGGGCTTTTCTTACCTTCTTGCGTTTCCTATCTAATCCTTTACCCCACCACGGTTGCTTTCCCTCATCAAGCCTTGGTGGAGTAATTTCTGGACATGCTTCATGGTAGCTGTCTGAGGCATTGTTTTGTGCATATTATATATACACTAGAAACCGAAAAACTTGTATTTAAGACGGAACTGTTCAATGATAATGACACTGTGATCATCTGCGTAACAAATAAGTTCACCTTAGTCCCAACTAGCGACATCTGGTGAGCGTAAGACTATTAGCCCTCACTGAATGTTTGGTACATTACGCTGTCTCATTGCTGTTATTGACTCTCAAACAATGTATTATTTTTAACAATGAACTCTTAATTTTTTGGTCAAGTATGAAATTCCAGTGATATTGCAAATATTAGCATTAGAAATCGCCTGCATTCGTCAAAGCTACGTATAAGTAAGAAGGAAAAACTAAGATTATCATAGTAATTAATTCCTAACAATTAATTAGTTGGCCTATGTATTCATAATTACTAATTCTCATAAATACGAATTGCACTATACCTGATGTTGCTTCGCTGCGACGGTGAACCGGCCCATGTCAGTGTAGATTTCTATGGCCTTCAAAAGACAAGAGACCGCCTCTGCAATATTTTAAAAGCACCTATGTTATTAAAGAAATTATCCATTAAATACGTTCCGTTACAGCCCATTAAAAGTCCATTGCTGAACATAGGCCTCCCCATAGATTTCCTCATAGATTTTGTCATGGTTGCCACGCTTGGCAGGCGGGTTGGCAACCGCAGTTTCTTTTCATTATTTTGAGTTGTTATACGGAAGATGCTGCTGCCCACCTGTTTCAATTTCCCTTTGTCGCCTTTTACGACATCCAAGGGACGATATAGGGTAGTGGATATTCTTACACGGTTAATTGTATAAAATATCATATTGTCAATTAATGTTTAAACTAAAGTAATGCTGAGTTTCTTGGTGGTTCTTCCCAGGACAGAGGTTTTTTCCGAACCAGTGGTAAAGTTTAAACGACTTTCAATAAGTGTTATTGTAATCTATCTATAGAAATAAATAAAATTTAAATGTCTGTTTGTAATGTCGAAATAAAATCTTTTCACTAAATGCGTATGAAAGTATATACAGTACTTATAACAAAAAAAAAAAACAATTTTTAATTTTTTTGTCTGTCTGTCTGTTTGTTCTAACTAATCTCCGAAACGGCTGGACCAATTTTGACGGGACTTTCACTGGCAGATAGCTGATAATACAAGGAGTAATCTAGGATACTTTCGTTATAAAAAAGGAATTAAGGTTCCGCGCAAAAAAATTAATACCCATGAAATCGGATCGTAATAAATTCCACGCGGGCGAAGTCGCAAGGAACAGCTAGTTCTATTCTAAACGGGATGGTGTATACTGCCATCTATCGGAGGCCATGAGATCTTTTGGCACCTCCCAAGGTACGACACCCACAGGACAAATGGGGTGATGGATTCTCTTACTCCGCCAACGCACGAAACGCGTGTGTAATAACTCATATGAATTTATGTTTTGCTCCAACTTAAATTGGTACTAGGGAGGGAGGGGCCCTCCATTGATGTCGGCTCGACCGGGGGGAAGGGCCACGCTCTCACAGAACACCAGCGTAAAATAGCAGCTTAACACTGCTGTGTTTCGTATGGTGAGTATAGAGAACCGGTGATCCTTTTTACTGGATATGAGACATTCCATCTTAGTCGTCAAGGGTGACACCGCATCTGTATTTTAAATTGTAATGGAGGATAAATGTAGATGTCTATGGGCCACAGTATCTCTCTCACCATCAGGCGGTTCTGTGTGCTCGTTTATCACAATCATTCTATTAAAAAAAAATTGTAGTTGTCATTACAGATAGCTGCCTAACACAAATTCTGAATACCAAAGACTGCCTTTAAGATTTTTTAAGGTTCTGAAATAAAGAAGCGAGTCAATATTGACGATATTTTCATAATATTCCGAAACTGCGACCTTGGAAACGGTTACACTAATAAGCTATACAAGCGAATCAGCGTGACTTCATCGACGCGTTATGATGTAACACTGTCTCTTATCATAGAACAAAACAAGAGGTGTATTACTCAACAAAGATGTAACGACATAACAAGCATAAAGGTTAAAATAAAACAGTAATAAAAAAACGACTGTGTAAAAACTTACAGAAAATAAAAATAAAAATCCTCCTGCCTATGCCTAGGAGTCCGTTGGGTAGGTACCATCCTCGTTATTTATTTCTACCTTCAAATAGCAGTGTTAGCACTGCTGTGTTCCGGTCTTAGGGGAATAGAGATCCAATATAAATACAGGCATTCCATTTTAGACCTTAGGGGTGTCATCACATATCACGTCATCACACCTTTGTTCTGTGTCTATGGGCTGCAGTAGCCACTTCCCATCCAGTGCACTGTGAGTTCGTTCGTCACTTCAGTTTTATAAAAAAAGAACCCTATGTTACTTCCACAACTAAGACATCAAGCGACACTAGCCTAATGGCAGGGTGCGGGCCGCGAACTCAAAAGGTCGTGGTTTCACATCCGTCATTCGACTACTGTCGTGAACCACTCTTAACACAAGCATTTCAAGCTTTCCAGGAGTGGTTAAAGAGAATATTAGTAATGTTAATAGCATTGCTAGCATTTAAAAAAAATCTAACGAAACGACACCCCATATGTTCAAATCCATAAAGTACGTTCAAGCATCTATCCATATAGACCAGAAAGTGTGTCAAAGAAATAGTGAAGTACTTGAAAAACATTACAAAGGGAATTAGCATCAAATACGCGAAACGTCTGGTACTGCGATCGTCCATTCGGCAGCCAAGCGTGGCGATTCATGCAAACACTTCCTACAAACGGAGTAGACTTTAACAAGCTGGTGAAGAAGAAGAAGAAGAAGAATCATATGTCAATCAGAAAGGGATGTCAATTATTAAAGAGTTAATATATTTTAGGTAATACATCATTATCATCAATTATTACAGCCCATCACAAGTCCACTGCTGAACATGGGGCAAAAAGAACAAGGAACACCACAAAGCACGTTCTTGATCCACCTGCATCCATCGACTTTCTGTATCTCCATCATCCATAGTGGGGGGACTTCCTACACTTCACTTACTGATACGAAGTTGCCACTCGAGAACCTTAAACTCAAACTACGACCGAGAGGTCAAACCACAGATCCAACTCGGCTGGGCAGGGTTCGGTAGAGTACGACATATGTCGTAACCTAGTCCTCAAAACTTGAAAGCAAGAGTGTACAACCACTGCCTGTTGCCAGTAATAACATATGGATATGAGACATGGTCTTGCAAGCTATGGAGAGGGCTATGCTTGGGAGTTTCTCTGCGTATGAACACACATAATATAAAAGTTAAGTAAGCTAAATTAACACCGAGGTAACATGCTACAATCAAGCTACATAATGTAATGATGGCTCCACACATGGCTATTTGTATTTGTGATTGCATGTCTGCCGTATTTGGCAAAATATTCGACGTACGGGCAAATAGGCGATACAACCGTCTACACATGGGGCCAAATACCAAAAAATTAAAGCTTGCAGCTGGATTTTATTATTTGAACGCATGTTACTATTATATGTTATGCGTAAAAAAATACAAAAAATTGTCTTTAATGGTATTCCACGCGTCGTTTACTCGTTGCCGGTTTTTATGCCCCTCGTTTCCAGGGTCCCAAATGGATGGGTTCATTTGGTAAAGTTCTAGAAACCTTACAACGGTTTCTTTGTCCCAATTCATTTTCCGTAGGTACCTAAATAATCACTTATTAAGAGGTTATAAACAGGTCCGTCCGTACTGGTTGACAGTTCGCGCGGTTGTGAGCCCGACCATGTGTGGCCAGTATATTTGCGTGTTTGCCTATTTGTCTACTTTGATGCGTCTTGAAAAACCGACAGACTTTCGGTAAGCCATATTTGTTACTGGCTATATTTTCCAAATAGGCAAATACGTCAATAAGTTTGGCAAATATACTCTCCACACATGGAAGTTATTTGTCAAATACAGCAAATACGCAAATACAAATAATGAATTAATGAATGAAATATACTTTATTGTACACCAGAAATACATATGAGAGAGAAAAAAAAAACATAAATTATTTAAAGGTACAATTGGCGGCCTTATCGCTTAGAAGCGATCTCTACCAGGCAACCATTGCAGAGGATAAAATGATCTGTGAGAAATGGTAAAGGTGTACGTAGGTTGTTGGAAAATACACACGACATACATATAATTATATAATCGATAAATACATACATACTATAATAAATAAATACATTTTAAATACAAAAATATATAAATACATATACGAGAGCAGAAAGGATTAAACAAGTAAGTGAAGTCAAAGCCTTCTTAACGTAAGAAAAAAGGAGTAGGTAGTAATTTTTTAGAGAATTGACTATTTAAGGAGGAACGAAGTGCGCTTTGACAAGTTTTTTAAACTTTTCAATAGACTGCGCACTTCTAATGTGCAGCGGTAGGGAGTTCCAGAGCCTAACAGCTTCAATAGAAAAGGATTTAGAATAGAAGGAAGTGTTATGGGATGGAATTTTTAGGGTGAGGTTTTTATCAGAGCGAAGAGAGCAACAGTGAGTGTCACCAAGAAAGTCAAACCGCTCTTTAAGGAAAGTAGGGGAAGTGGGATTGAATAGAATACAGTATAAAAGAGAAAGAATTTGAGTATTCCTGCGAAGACGGATCGGAAGCCACTTGAGTCTTTCGCGATATTCGCAGACATGGTCATATTTTCGAAGTCCAAATATGAACCGTATGCAAAGATTCTGAATGCGCTCAAGTTTATTAAGCAACTCCTCATTTAAATTGAGATAACACGTGTCAGCATAATCGAGAATCGGTAAAAGAAGTGATTGTGCAAGCGCAATTTTGGTAGGTATGGGTAGAAAATTGCTTAATCTACGGAGAGATCCGACCGACGCAAATACCCTCCTACTCACCTCGCTTACCTGCGGAGCCCAAGGTAAAAATTTGTCATAAGTAACACCTAAATTTTTAACGGTGTCACTATATGGCACAGGTGTCCCATCAAAAACAATACCAGGTAGGGAAGAAAAATCTATAAGATTAACCAATTTTTGACTGCTTATAATTATTGCTTTTGTTTTTGATGGATTTACTTTAAGACCGTATGACTCACTCCAATCCACAATTAAGTCAAGATCTTTGTTTAATAAGCCTATAGTATTGGGTAAATCCATCAAAATGGCATGCACATATACTTGGAGATCATCTACATACAGGTGGTAGCGAGAAGATAATAGGAGCGTGATCGAACTAATTAAGATTGAAAAGAGAAGAGGAGACAACACGCCAACTTGCGGTACACCGGCATTAATCGTACACCAGTTGGAGAACGAGTCATCTACACGTGTCCGTTGCCGGCGACCAAAAAAGTAACTATGAAACCAGTGAATCACTTCAGGAGATATGTTAAGAGAAGCTAAGATAGCTAATAGTAGATCAAAATCCACATTGTTAAATGCATTGCTAATATCAAGTAAGGTCAACACTGTTACGTGCTGTTTATCCATACTTAGTCGAATATCCTCTGTAATCTTGACTAAGGCAATAGTCGCACTATGACCAGCACGGAAACCGGATTGGAAAGAATTGAATAGACTCCACCTAGATATAGGCTCAATTGTCGATGAACTATACGCTCAAAAACTTTTGAAAGGAATGGAATTATGGATTTGGGACGGTAGTCAGAGAAACTGGAGGGATTTGCTTTTTTGGGTATAGGAGTAAATAGCCATGTGTGGAGCCACCATAACATAATACCTTTAGCAGAGTTGCTAAAAACAAGACAACAAAATATTTTTTTCAATAGAACTCTGTCATCCATCTGCTCATTTTGCAATTATTTAGGGAATGTATGCAATATGACTAATTAGCACCCAATTCCAAATACATAACAGAAATCTAAAATAATGCCAATAATAGTTGTGAATTGTTTGGATACATAAATTGTAATTAATACAGTTGTTAGTGTGATAACACAATATAAATAATCTCTAACCATTAGAAATCAAACAAAGCTTACCAATGAAACATTGCATTACAGTGTGTTTTATCGTGCTCACCTAACCCCCTGTTATGCTAAACGATAATATTAATAATTATCGTTTAGCGTAACAGGGTTTAGCGTAATAAGATAAACGATAAAATTCCTTCCTACCATGAGAAAGAGCTATGTCCAGTAGTGATAAAGATAAAGAATCGGGGTGAGGGCTGTGTCATGGACACGACCGTGTGATTTATACGTGTATGTTACGAAACAAACTCAAAATGGCGGCACTCCCCTCCCCCCGCGCGAATCATCACAGTCCTCACAAACAAAATTTGGAGATTGATATGTAGCTGCAACACCAAACTGTATACCCCGATTTTGTTATCAGTTTTCTGAATTGCCTTCCACTATGAAAGCAAATTTAAAGAAATTTTCACGTCCAAAGAAATTCCAAAATACTCACCATTGGGATCACATTTCTTATAGCAGTTGGAGGCATCAACAAAGTTAGTGGCAGCATCATGACGTACACCAGCCTTCAGGTGCAACTGTGCTGCATTGCAGAATGCTTGACCAGCCTGTGCCCATTTCTTTGACATTTTAAATAGGTTAGCTGCTCGGAGGTAGCAGTCGACTGCTTCTTCTACTTTTGATGATCCCCTGAGAGGAAAGAAAATTTAGATTTATATCTTACATCAAAAAACTACAAAAAACTAGCTCATCATAATATAACAGAACTCTGCATCCTATACACGAATTTGGCTTCCATTATGGCGAAATTTGATTTGTTTCTTCTTGAAATTCATATACATAAACCTGCTTTTATTATGATATCAGAAACCCATTTACATTCCGGAATTGACAGTCTTATAAATATAAACGGATATACGCTCTTTCGGTTGGACAGAAGAGAAAGAAAAGGTGGAGGAGTAGCAATGTATGTTGCACATGACATTAACAATGTACCTATTATGTCAAGAGTAAATAAATAACAACGGTGCATACTTTGATTAATTAAATATATTTTACAAAAAAATTGACTTTATATTACTCCGTACAAAACGCCAATTTCATATGTAAGGACGTAAGAAAGTATTTAATATCAATAATAAAGTGGCTAAAACGGAAAAGATTTTTGATTTTTATAAAGCTGACTATAGCAAAATTAACAAAGATTTAGTAGAAAACCTTAACATAATTGAAAACCAAGCAGATGAAATGTGGCAGTCTTTTAAAAATCAAATACATACATCAATTAAAAATTGTGTAAAAAAATCAGTGAAAATAAATAAATCAAATAAGAAACCATGGACCAATAAGGAAATTTTGGATTTAACAAAACGGAAAAAAGAATTTTGGGATATATATAATATTAATGAAACAGAAGATTCATACCGATATTATAGAAATATTAACCATAAGATTATTAAATTGTCAAAATATAGAAGAGCTCATTTTGAATCAAATTTAGAGATTCTGGACCAAAAGCTTTCTATGAATACATTAGAAGACAACTTAAATCTTAAGTCACCGTTCCTAACATGCTTAAAAACGAGTCACAAGAACTTGTAAATGAACCACAAAAAATCGCGGAGCTATTTGCAGACCAGTTCGTTAACAGCTATGTAAGAGAACCAGATAGACCAATTCCCTCCATAAATATGCCAAAAGTAATAAACTCAATTAATGACGTAAAATTTACAGCCGAGATCGTTCGTAAGACCTTGTTAACATTTGATGATGCTATAGCTACTGGTCCTGATGGAATACCATCCAAATTACTAAAGCGATGCTCACCATTGCTTGCCGAATATACATCAAGCATTATGAACAAATCCATGGATGATGGATGCTTACCCGCTGACTGGGAAAAAGCTACAGTCGTACCTATATACAAAAAAGGCGATAAGCTGAGACGTAATAATTACAGACCAATAAGTTTGACAAGTATCCTCTGCAAATCCATGGAAAAGATCATAACTGAAAGATTAAGAAAATTTCTATTACAAGAACAACTGATTTTAGGTGATCAACATGGATTTTTACCAAGACGATCAATCATTACTAATATGTTACAATGTGTTAATGAATGGGTCACAAATCATGACAATGGATTTCCCACAGATGTGATATATCTTGACTATGAAAAAGCTTTTGACCGTGTACCATTGCGGCGACTTATATACAAACTAGAACACTTCGGTATACGCGGGAAATTGTTGGCCTGGATCAGTGATTTTCTGTCAGACAGAACATTCTGCGTACGAGTTGGAAATATCATGTCTAAGCCCAGAGAAGTACTCAGCGAAGTTCCGCAGGGATCTGTTCTTGGACCATTGATATTTATCCTATATTTATCAGATTTGAAAAGCACGCTACAGCTGCCATTCTCATTATTTGCCGACAACACAATTTTTTTTTTTTGGAAACCCTATTACGCAGTATCAAATTATACAAGAAGATCTAAATTCCATCTGCGATTGGACTAGTGATTGGCTCCTAACACTGAACGCAGACAAGTGTACGATTCTACATATAGGGAAAAATAATCCACGAAATATATATTATATAGGTGATCACCCATTGTCTTCTGTAGAATCACAAAAAGACCTAGGCATTACAATAACCACTGAACTCAAATGGGAAACTCATATTCTTAACATAGTAAAAAAGGCAAACTCTATGATGTATATGATTAGAAAAAGCTTTATGTGTCTCACTCCTAAAACATTTCTCAAGATCTACTAAACATACTTAAGACCTTTGCTGGAGTTTGCATATGTGATATGGGACCCGTATTTTCATAAAGATAAAATACTACTGGAAAATGTTCAAAGGAAGGCTACCAAAATGGTAAAACAACTGCGAAACATGACGTATGAGCAGCGAATGAAAAACCTAACAACACTAGAGTGCCGTAGACAGAGAGGTAGTCTGATTGAAACACAAAATACTGACAGGATATTACGATGTACCTGCTCTGCAAAATTTGTACTTATTAAATAGCAACAAACATCTGAGAGGTCATCAACTCAAACTCTGCCATAGGGCTGCCAAGCGGAATCAATATATAATATATACAGAATAAGCTACCGCAAAATGTGATTGATGCTCCAACATTGAACGCCTTCAAGAACCGTCTCCAAAAATTAAAATGCACACGCATCAGCTTTTTAGCTGCTAGTGTGTTTATGTAATAATAATAATAACAATCATATATTTATACAGCCCAACTAGATGAGAAAACTTATACATACCCCAAAAATAATAATAAATTGGCGTAGTGAATGGACGACCCCATCGCCCGGTGACGTAACAGTTAAGTGACAAAACAGCTACGTCGGCGCAGTCAGTCAGTGCCTTGCCAAGAGGTGTTAGCGCCGTGCCTCGGGAAAATTGAGGGTGCAAAAGCCCGATTGTGCATATGGCCTATCCATTAAACGGCGCCGGGTCTGGGCGTCTCCCGTTAACTCACGCCCCTCAAATGGGAAAATAAAAGAATGCGTAAAGGGCCGCTGCCTGAAGGTCGCCAGGGCGCGTCTGGAGCTGGCGCTAGACGCGACTGTATACGAGCCGCCAGCCGAGTGCGAGGTGCTGCACGACCACCCAGCAGCCCCTCGCAACCGTCATCCCCACCAGCTGGCTTGGTGTCGGCAGGGTCTCCTCAGACCCAGCTATCGGCACCCGCCACTGGTGGATTACGCCGCATGCGATGGACAATCAACATGAATAGGAATGCTTTGCGGGCGTACTTCAGGGCGAAAGGGTAAGAAGCTGGAGGTTTTACGTACCGGACCAGAATGCATCGCTTTTTTGCTGAGCTGGAGCCATCTATTACTGTCACTGAGCAAAACCTGGCAGACAGAGTTCGGTACATCATGCGCTCAAAAACATTTGATGACGCCGAACTCGAACGGCTACGACGTGAGGCTGTTCCTTCATAGGATGGAAATGCTACGGCTGGGAATGCGGCACCACAAGTTGCAGAGCAACCAGCACACGTGGACGCCGCCGTGAATCTTTCAGTTGTGGTTGATTCAGACGATGGTGGAATAGTCTTCCATGGACTAGAGCAAATGAGGAGTATATTGGGAGAGGCGATTACGGAAAGCAATACGCCTCTCGAAAATCGACACGACTTCCCCGCATACCCCTAAGCAAGCGGAATCGGGCTGTCGTGAGGGCTCTAAACCCAATGCTGGTGACCTATTTGGAAGCCAGCCGGGACCTTTGCGAGACAGACTCAATTCTTTTTGGCGCCGCACTGGCCGTCTGCGCACGAGCTACTAGACAAAGTAGTGCTATCCCAACCTGGAGAAAAAGAATTGAGGACCGTATCGCAAGGGCAAGGGCCCTTATCGGCAGACTGACCAGCTTCAGGTCGGGTAATAATAGGCCGAGTTGTGGCGTTTGGCAGTTTGTCCCAGCCAGATATCACGCAGAAACTAACGGAGCGCATAGACGACCTGAAGCAAAGAATCGCTGTTTGGGGGAAGCGGATTCGGCGATATACCGAGAGGTCAAAGCGGTTCAACCAGAATCGCCTCTTCCAGAGTGATCAGAAAAGGCTCTATAAATCACTGGAGCGACCAGCGGTATGTGGAACGCACCAAAAGCCAAATCAGGCCGATACTGTCGCCTTCTGGCGAAGCCTGTGGTCGGTGTCCGTTAACCACAGCGAGGGCCCTTGGACGGAAGTTGTGGCAAGTCAATGTGCGAGTGTTACGCCCATGAACTCCGTCATCCTAACGCCGGACCATGTAGCTGAGGCAGTCCGTAGAGCCCCGAACTGGAAATGTTCGGGACTTGACGGGCTGCACCACTACTGGCTAAAGGGGTTCATGGTGTGTCACGCTGTGCTTGCCCGACAGTGCCAAGAGGCTCTCGACCTCCCGAGCCTCTTCACTACTGGGACCACTCATTTGGTTTCTAAAGACCAGGATACCACAAACCCGAGCAAATACCGCCCTATCACGTGTCTACCCACCATATACAGACACTAACATCCATTTTGAGCGCGAAAATCACCGTCACCTGGACTCAAATCAGATGATGTCGCGCGCTCAAAATGGATGTCGGGGCGGTGGTCGAACCAAGGAACCACTCTGACGCAGTCATTGGCAAAGTGGTTAAACGCAACCGTCGGAACTTCTTCGTCGCCTAGATAGACTACAGAAAGGCATTAGACTCGGTGCCCCATACATGGCTAAAGAGGGTCCTCGAGCTGTACAAGGTTGACTGCAGTTTCTCTGGCAGTGTATGGGGCAGTGAGCATGATCCTTTGTCATCTAGGTGAGCGAATGACGGCTGCGGAAAGCCGCATAAGGATAAGAAGGGTATCTTCCAGGGCGATTGTTTGAGTCCAATCTGGTTTTGCTCTCTGAACCCTCTCAGTACCTTACTGGAGGATCCGGGAGGGATTTCAGCTTCGGAAAAGAGGACAAAAGTGACTTTTCTATACGGATGATCTCAAGTTATTCGCCTCCAGTCGCTCCCATCTTATTGAATTGCTAAACATCACTTGTAATTTTAGCAATTCTATTGGAATGGAGAAAAGTGTGCGGTCCTCCAAGTTGAGAAGGGTAGGTTTGTTAACTCTGAGGGCATAGACTTATCTATGCCTGTCAACATAAGGACCCTTTTGAGGCTGAAACATACCGATACCTGGGTATGTCACAAGATATAGGTATTGATGAGGTGGACATGAAACAATCAGTTTGCGATCTGTTTTATGCACGCTTGACCAAAGTGCTTAACAGCCTTTTGTAGGACGTGAATAAAACACACACATATAACGGTTGGGTCATGCCTGTCCTCATGTATACTCTTAGTATACTCAGGTGGAATCAAACTGAACTTAAAGCCCTGAATAGAAAAGTCGCAGTACCATGACGTCCCATAGGATGCAACATCCGAGATTCAATAATGAGGCTGTACTTGCCGCGGAAACATGGTGGGCGTGGCTTTTAAGCGCGCTCACCATGCATAACCTGAAGTGTGCAGCCTCCGTAATTATTTCGTGGCGAGATCAGATGATTAATTCTATAAGGACGTCATTTCTTGTGATAAAGGGCTTACCCTCTATCCTTAGCCAACGAACATTGGCAAGACCTGGCAGTACAGTAGATCGGGAGAGGTTCTACAAGGCTCTACATGTGCCTTTCGTAGACACGGTTGCCTCCCTCCACTGGCTACGTTTTGGTGACCTCTTTGGGGAAACCTAGGTTTTGTCTGTGCGATACAGGATCAGGTTATTAAGACTAACAACTATCGGAGATATCCTAAGGATGGCACCGTCGACATCTGTCGAGCTTGTCGCCATCCCGGCGAGTCACTAGCATGTCATCTCCGGTTGTTCGGCGCTTTCTAACTCTGAGTACTTGCACAGGCACAACTTAGTAGCCAGAATTCTACACCAGGAGCTCGTCTGAATATGGTCTCGTGGACCGGAAATTGCCGTTACAAGTACTTGCCGGAAGCCGTGCTCGAAAATGACCGCGCCAGGTTCTACTGGGCCGGGCCATCATCACAGACAGGACTATTCTTGCCAATAAGCCTGATATTGTGCTGATGGACGGGCACAGTCAAGGATATTTTGGTCGACATCACCATTCCGTATGACGAGAACCTCGTGAAAGCCAAACAGATAAGCGAACAAAATATCTGGACCTGGCTCACGAGGTGACCAACATGTGGACTCGGACCGAAATTATACCTGTAGTCGTCTCTGCGAACGGGTTAATCCCAGTCAGCCTCTCGGGTCATCTGAGGCGACTGGGACCGGAGACGGAGGACCGCTCCAAGCTCAAATGCAGAAGGCGGTGCTCCTCGATACCGCCCGCATCGTCCGCCGGTTTTCCCTTTCCCTAACCCCGAGGGTTTACATCTGGTTGGGTTTTATTTATTTATGTATTATTTATTTATTTATGTTAGTATATTAAATATATATTTATTTATTATTTTTAAATATTTATTCAGCCCAACCAGATGAGAATACTATATAAATACCCCAAAATAATCAATATTCTTGAAAATGGTACAACCAAAATTAATGTATGTTGCCAGTCATAATCAAATGAACTGTGTTATAGATATGAAAAAAAAGTGAAGGAAATAATGTTTAGAAAATGCAAAAGGATAATAGTAAGCAAAACAGTATTATGTCACCATTTGGCACAAAAAGCAGGCAAACAGTTAACTGCACTTCACCAGAACTTAATAATCTGTGCAAATTCACAGATAATATAATGTTTCACATACCACTGGGTGCGTAGTTCGTTTTACTTCCACTTAAAAACCTTTTGTCCGGTGTGAATAAGACACACGCATATAACGGTTGGGTCATGCCTGTTCTCATATATACCTTTGGCATACTTAGGTGGACTCAAACTGAACTTAACGCCCTGGATAGAAAAGTCCACACTACTATGACGTCCCATAGGATGCATCACCCGAGATCGTCGATTATGAGGCTGTACTTGCCGCGGAAACATGGTGGGCGTGGCTTTTGCGCCTTACCATGCATAATCGCAGTGTGCAGCCTCCGTAATTACTTTCTGACGATTTCGGATGATCCATTCTACAGGACGTCATTTCTTGTGATAAAGGACTTACCCTCTATCCTTGGCCAACGAGCAATGGCAAGACCCGGCAGTACAGAGCATTTCCGACCGGAGACCGTATGGAAGGAGAAGGAGCTCCACGGGAGGTTCTACAAGGCTCTACATGTGCCTTTCGTGACACGGTTGCCTCCCTCCACTGGCTACGTTTTGATGACCTCTTTGGAAACCGAGGGTTTTGTCTGTGCGATACAGGATCAGGTTATTAAGACCAACAACTATCGGAGATACATCCTAAGGATAGCACCGTCGACATCTGTCGAGCTTGTCGCCATCCCGGCGAGTCATAGGCATGTCATCTCCGGTTGTTCGGCGCTTTCTAACTCTGAGTACTTGCACAGGCACAACTTAGTAGCCAGAATTCTACACCAGGAGCTCGCTCTGAAATACGGTCTCGTGGACCGGAAATTGCCGTATTACAAGTACTTGCCGGAAGCCGTGCTCGAAAATGACCGCGACAGGCTCTACTGGGACCGGGCCATCATCACAGACAGGACTATTCTTGCCAATAAGCCTGATATTGTGCTGATGGACCGGGCACAATCAAGAGATATTTTGGTCGACATCACCATTCCGTATGACGAGAACCTCGTGAAAGCCGAAACAGATAAGCGAACAAAATATCTGGACCTGCCTCACGAGGTGACCGACATGTGGGTGGACTGCCGACCGAAATTATACCTGTAGTCGTCTCTGCGAACGGGTTAATCCCAGTCAGCCTCTCGGGTCATCTGAGGCGACTGGGACTCCGTGACGGACCGCTCCAAGCTCAAATGCAGAAGGCGGTGCTCCTCGATACCGCCCGCATCGTCCGCCGGTTTCTCTCCCTTTCCCCCTAACCCTCGGCCGTTTGGTCTCCCCTGCCGAGGGTTTCCATCTGGTTGGGTTTTTATTTATTTATGTATTATTTATTTATTTATGTTAGTATATTAAATATATATGTATGTTTATTTATTATTTCCTTTAAAATATTTATTCAGCCCAACCAGATCAGAATACTATATAAATACCCCAAAATAATCAATATTATTGAAAATGGTACAACCAAAAATTAATGTATGTTGCCAGTCATAATCAAATGAACAGTGTTATAGATATAAAAAAAAAAAGGGAAGGAAATAATGTTTAGAAAATGCTAAAGGATAATAGTAGGCAAAACAGTATTATGTCACCATTTGGCACAAAAAGCAGGCAAACAGTTAACTGCACTTCACCAGAACTTAATAATCTGTGAAAATTCACAGATAATATAACGTTTCGTACATACCACTATGGTGCGCAGTTCGTTTTACTTCCACTTAAAAACTCTTTTTGATTGCCTAATCTATGTGAAAGATTTTTTACATTCCATTAAATGTTTGATTTTACCTTTTTGAGTGGACTAAGCAATATAATAAGCTCAAGGTAACAACTTGAATGTTGTCCAAAATAATTTTAATAAAAACTTACTTTTCCAACATTAGGGGTGAATTTAATTATAAATTTAAATATGTCCAGCCTTGAGGAATAACCTATTTAATAAACAAAAAATTCTTAGTAATTTGGTCAAACATTTCCGAGAAATCGGCAAACATACATAAAAATATACCTTAAATGTCCTAAGCCTAGAACAAATTAGTAGAATGTCCCTTACACCGCTGAGCTGGAGAGGGTGTCAATCTATATTGCACATCAGCAATAATGAATGGTCTAGCTACCTTTTTTATTTTTATTTTATCACTATCATATTTTTAATGAACATGTTTTTAAATACAGATATTAAAACTATACATTAGTGTACTTATCACAAACACTAAGTATAAAACTCCAGCTTTATTTTTTAAGGCATAATACCACAATTTTAAATTAAATACATACTTTAACATAATGCATCAAGGTAACATATCAAACAAAAATAAATATTTAATCTGTATGTTATTCTATAAATAGTAAAAATTCTGAGGAGCTTAGGAATTCGGGAACTTAACTTGTTTATTATTTATATCTATATAATGTTTTGTATTATTATTTATATAATGGTTTCAAGTGGATTTTAATATGTAAAAGCAGTGCAATTTTGTATATTAAATGTCTGCACATGTGAACTATTAGTGGAAACGGTGAAACAAGTGCTCCGATGGTGATGTGAATTTCAAGATAAGGTGTCTGTCTGTTTAGGCACCTTGAGATACTATCGCCAACTGTCTGCTGGCTTAAGTTGCCGTCAAAATCTCCCAAAGACTACACAATGTGACACATCAACATTGTGAAGCAAAGGTAAAGGATTATTATCACTTGATACTGAAAATCTATAAAAACGAAGATCCCGAATGAAATGAAGACGTGGCTTAAAGGACAAGCATCCAAGCCAAAAATCTTAATTAAAAAAAAGTAAAAATTCTAATATCTTTAGTAGCCACCCTAAAAAGTCTGGAGGTTGGAGCACAATTGAAACTAAGCACAGCCTTTTTAACTTTCATCAGAAAGCTTTAATTCAGCCCTCAAAATGTTAATTTATTTATGTTAACTGTTTGGATGTTCTTTATTTACAAAGTAAGTCTAAATTTTAGAGTTAAAAAACCAGGGCTTTAAAAGACGCTTAAAAAGTGGGATTGTTCTCACTGGAAAGGGGCACATGAAAATTTGTAATTTTAATTTGACTGAATATTTCTTAAGAGGTGTAAGTTCAGTAACTTTATGATGTATGTGAGGACAGTTAATTGAAAAATTTGTCAGCAAAAAAGTCTTTATTGGAAAAGGAGTGGCTCTGTGCTTTCTATTAGCAGACAATTAGTGGAAGTAGACTTCATAACATACAGATAGACATTTATTTTGATTTTAAAACAGGAATGACATATAGTCAAAATAACCCCACTATTACATTGTAGAAGAGTTTCCTCACATGTAAAAACGTAAGTACAATACACACAATGTAAAGTTTTTTCTCACATTTGTCTGCTATAGTTTATACAAGAAATGCCTGTCATTTAAAATCCAAAGGTAATATTTCAACAAAGATTTGCAATATCTTGCATTAAAGTCGAATTGAAAAACGTCAGGAAAATATAAACAAAAATATTCTTTAAAAAGAGATACATACTATTATATAAAATAAACAAACAGTAGATCATTGATATTTGATGCACAAGGAAGTGAAAGTCACTGGGTTATAGAGAATTTGATATGACCTATATACTTCACAAAGGCACCAAAAAGTAAGCATTAAAAATGAATTGCGCAATGTTAAGGGTTTTAATACTTATTATAATAGTTGTTAATAGTTGGTCAAAAATATGTTTTCTCTATGATTCATAACTAAATTTACAAGGTGAAGTTGATGAGCAATATTAGTTTCGTTCAGCGTTAATTGATGACCTATTTCTGTGAAGTACCAACTAATATGTCGTAAAGAAAACACAATAATTATATTTATGAAAGAAATAATATTTTTTATTGAGAGATTCGACGAGAGATGACGAAAATGTTTTAACAGAATACTTGATCACTCAATGTAAGAAGAGTTTCAATAACTCCAATTTCACAATAATATATTATAGCATACCTTCATTGAAGATTTAAATAAACTATCAACCAAAAAAAAGAATAATCATTGTTCTCACCCAAAAAGAGATCCAAGGAAACTTTTAGATGAACTTAATTTTTTCTCGGCTTCCGCCATTAACTGCATAGCTTTTTGTTCATTGTCTGCCATCTTTATGGCTTATTTCACTAAACACTACGGAAATTTAAATACAAATTAGTAAGAATTCAATTTATTGACAAAATGTCGTCACTCCCACAAACTGCATAAAACCGTCGCTGTCATCGATTGATTTGGTTTGGTTTTTGGTTGGGTTTGGTTTAGTGATGGGTCAACTCGAGTTACTACTCGAGTTGCGTTTAACTCGAGTTAATTGAAATTGGATCTCCTAACTCGAGTTTGGGCTGCTGTACATGAACGGATCAAGTGAGCCAGCAAAAGAATAAGAGCGCGATTCGTTCGTTGTGTTTCAAAGAGTATTTAGCTACAACCAAAACAATCTGTTATTTAGAATATAATAATAGCTAAGTTATATAATTTAATTTCTTTTATAATTTTGATTAATTATGATCAATATAGTATGATGTAAGTCACAGACCTATTATTGTAATACCAGAAAAGAGTGTTTAAGTAGTAAGATACATCATATTATTTTTAATTAACGCCAAATGTTACACTTAACTTATAATAAATATTATGAATTTAAAAAATTAATTTATTTAAGAATAAATTCAAATTTTTCTAGGGCTGAATCTGAATGACAGGGTGAGAAATTGTGTGATAAGAGAAAAGTGTGGTTTACAAAATGACATTGTGACCAGGATTAAGAAAGGAATGCTTCGGTGATTTGGTCAGGTAGAAAGAATGAACGAAGAAAGAGTGACAAAGTAAATTTATGTTGCAGAAGTGAACGGAAGAGTCGGGAAGGGACGCCCTAGACGAAGGTTTATCGACCAAATTGGCGATATATTGAAAATGGGCCAGATTTCAACATATCGCCAATACCTTTTCAGATTTCAATATATACCAATAAAATGCGTACCTTTAACCGACGAGCGTGTATGCGTAGATATATGGATGTATAGGAGGCGAGAGAGGTGTGTCAGGATTGTGCCAAATGGAAGTCCGTAGTCTCTGGGTGACATGCGTGAGAGTTTATGTTATTTAAGAATATTTTGACCGTGATAATTACACTATTATTAGCTTATGTACCTACATCTTAAAGCTAGATTAATATTGTTTCGTGAAGACTAGCTCATTTACCTGTTGTAAAATTGAAGTATGTGATACATACCAAATATACCTTTTATTTCAATCCTACATAATATGTTTGGTAATTATAGTTTTCCCAACCCACCAAAGTAGAGATGAGACATACTTGCAAAATTTAATACCAGGACTTCTAAGTACGAGTATGGAAAAATACCAAGGTCGAAAACCAGGTTTTAAAAATACTTGAAAGTATTACATTTGTTAGTGTCAATATATATATGAATGACTAGTTCGAGTCGGGCCACAATTTTGACTGAAAGTTTTTAATTTTTTGTTAACGAAATGAAATCTTTCCTTCCTACTTTTTAAATAACAGGCTTATGACTAAACTCTAATTAATAAAAGTTTAAAATTGTCTCTAAATTCAATAAACACGCGAAATAACTATTTAAAAATTAGGTCACGGTGAATAGTAGTTTACGTAATCGGTTCACAATAACAAATGAATTTACAAAAATCGAAACAAAATTTTACTTCCTCGAAAACAAACATACTTATTACTTACAAGTAAGTAAAATATACGCAATATTGTCTCTTTTGAATACAGATATAAGGGTGAATGGTGCGAAATAGTCAAAAGAAATTTTATGAATAGCATGTTTACGCAATTATGCTCCTTAATTTGTTTATTATAAGTTAGCTTATTTGATTAACAAGATCCTGACTCCTGCGCGTCCCCCGCCAACGCGCCGAGCGAGCCCCGCGCTGCCTGCGATGTGAGTGACGTGTCCAGCTGCGGTATCAAAATTTGAAAATACTTGCATAGGAATTCGACCCATATTCCATGTTATCCTATTATGAATAAGGAGCAAAGTCGTATAAATAAAAAAATACTTTGAAGTTCAAAGTATTTTTATTTACAAATACGATTGAGTTTCTTATTCCTATTAAGATATGGATCATTTTCCTATGCAAGTATTTTCATGTGTAGTGTTCAAGTTCTTCGAGCAACTGACTTACAACATACTTTCATACTTGCAATTATTTTTTGCTCGTACGAGGCGGCGCCCTGGTGGTACTTTGAAGCGAAAATCTGGTTTTAAAACCTGATAGTGTAAATACGTCTCATCTCTACACCAAAGAGCTAGATAGAAAAACAAATTTATAAAAAGGTAATTTGTAACAAATCATTTACTCTGTTTCGTACTGCTAACTCGAGTTGCGTGAATTTCAACTCGAGTTAACTCGAGTCGTAATTTTCCGAGTTGGCAGATCTATAGTTTGGTTACTTCGTTTTACTCTATGGATTTGTTTGTGGTTCTGGTGCAGAGTTGCCAGCACTTGAACATTATCATATGAAGTTAATTTTTTATAACTGGTTTTACGGCTCTGGGTTCTAGCTCTTCTGAGCCTGAAGTTACAATGTATAATTATCCTTCATAGTACACTGCTTCACAATATGTTGATGCGTCACATTGTGCAGCCCTTGGGAAATTTTGACGGCAACTTGAGCCAGCAGACAGCTGACAGTTGCCGATGGTATCTCAAGGCGCTAAGCAGACAAACACCTTATCTTGAGAATCACATCACCATCAGAGCACTTGTTTCACCGTTTCCACTAATAGTTCACATGCACAGACACTTAAGGGTGCGTTTGCAAATCGGGCGAAATTATGCTGTTTTTCGGTACATTTTGTGACAAAACTAAACCAAATCAAACATAGCTAATTGCTACCACGTATAGTATTTTTTGTTGAAAATAATAGTTTTTATATTGTAAAAACGATCTTCCCTAGCCATTTTCTACAAAATTAACGATACCGGCTCATGTTTAGGTACATTTTTGTTCTATTATCAACATATATTAAGATTTCTAAAAATACTTTAAGTAGGCAGACATATTCAATAAAAATAGTGGTGTTTACTTTTTATTAAATGGTCACAAATAATCGTAATATTCATATTATAGAAATATGTGAAAAATACTTATTTTTTCACATATTTTGCTAATACGATGAATCATAATAGATTGCAATAAGGGTTATTTTATTTTTGGTGCCTGTTTTGATTTATTGTACAAAAATTTCTATGAAACCTCAGTCCGCGCTCGGTCGCCGTCATGAGTGGATGTTGTATCGCCTGCCTTATTAATAACTAACAAAACGAGCCCAAACTCGGCACACCTAGTTCTACTCGTCCAGTAATTCCAGCAGTAGTCACCGAAGTACACTATCAGGTCACTCTATCAAGTCCGAGGTAAGCTCTCATCATGACTAACAAAATGAGCCCAAACTCGGCACACTAGTTCTACTCGTCCAGGAATTCCAGCAGTAGTCACCGAAGTACACCATCAGGTCACTCTATCAAGTCCGGAGGTAAGCTCATCATGACTAACAAAACGAGCCCAAGCTCAGCACACCTAGTACTACTCGTCGAGGAGTTACAGTAGCTGTCACCGAAGTATACCTTCAAGTCACTTCACCAAGTCCGAAGCTAAAGTCTTATCATAACTAACAAAACCAGCCCAAAGTCCACAGCCTCTATCTCACTGCTAGTGGACTTCTAGTGCCTAGCAGTCTCTGTAGCAGCTATTCGTATTTCGTATGTAATATATTTTGTAGGTATAAGAAATGAGAAAAAATCAATCTTTCAAATTATCAAAATGTTTTTACTTGATTACGATTCCCACACCCAGCTAACAATGCGTACACTTGTGTGTGTGACCCGTGTCAATGTAGTAGTTCGATTCTATACCTATCAATTTTGCAAACGCATCCTTAATACACAAAACCGCACCACTTTTACATATCAAAATCCACTTAAACCATTATTTAAACAATAATACAGGAGCAGCAAATCGCCGCCGGTCAAGTTCCCAAGAAACTCCCATATGTAGTTAAATATAATCTCAAAGCTTCGAGCATAGAAAATAGAGGGATAGCAAGCCAACAAAAATCGTGTCAATTGAAACAATAAATGGCGGACGCTGTAAGCTCCGCCCATTTTTAGTGATGTGAAGTCAATCAACTTTTAATAACACCTATATGTATTTTTATAATATGCAAAATTATATTTTCTTTAACGATTAGGGAGGTTAGGGAATTTGGCGCGAATTTAATCGCCAGCAGACTGTTGCTCCTGTTTTATCGTTTAAATAATAGTTTGAAGACGATTTTGATACGTAATGCACGGATAGCAACTTGTGCTTGTGTTAGCTAGCTAGTTGCTCTGACTTCGTATTACTATACAGAATTAGCTTTACTTCTGGGCTAGTAAGTTACTTTCTAAAGTCAGGATGGAGTTCTATTTTGAGCTATTAGCACCCCCACTATTTTTTTACTATTCTGTCTTGTGCATTGTGGCATCTTTTGAAGTGAAAACTACTTTAGAATCGCTGTGATTTGAATATTATTATATTTTACGCCGCACTTGTGGTTACAAATTATCATATTAAAATAAATCATTTGCCGTAATATTTTTATTTTATATTTAAGCCAGGTGGCTTAGCATGGGTGATTTCTGGATTTTGGCAACAAAATCAAGAAAGAACAAGTGGAGTAGAGACTCAAAATTTTAAAAATCTGAGGATCCTAAACCGCCTGCCAAGCGTGGTAGCTGTGGCAAAATGCCCTATGACAATGGACTTTAGAATGTAATGGATGGATGGATGGAGTAGGAAAATAAATAAATTTACATTTTTGTTAGCAATAAAAAGTAGTTTAATAACGTAATATTTTTATAAAATACTTATCTTGTTTGTTATATATACCTATATATAAAGGGTGAAATCAATTAAAAATAACATAATTGTTTCAAAAACTCGAGAACAAAAACATATGTAAAATGATTATAATGTGCAGATAATACTGAGAGGATAAGTCTTCTATTTCGATTTAGTCATGCAAGTATTTTTGTATCTCTATACAATTTTGTTTGGGTTTACTGGCAGAGAATGCCTTATGAATACCTTAACTAATAAGATGTAACATCAAGGAATAATAAAATAAATTGCCATTTCACAATAAATAAGCATTAGTAATATTTACAAACAGAATAGAAATAGTTAAGTTTAGGGAGCGGTGCTGAAGCTTTTTAAAACAACTAAATATGTCTCTATGTAATTTAATAACAATTTAATTATAATAATGAATTAAAACTAATTCAGTGCAATACTGACTTACTTAACTAAGTAATTACATTACTAAGATGAGGACCATAATGAATGAATTCTAAATGCAACGGCTTTTATAAGATGGTCAAAACAAGTCTGTTGACTAAAAGTATGCACAATTCGTGATCAACATTTGGTTGTCAAATTATGGCTACTTGCAAATAACATGTTTACGAGTAACCTAATATCAAAGCTTAGTCAGGACACTTCTGATGCCCTAAAACCCTATCAGAAGTGAGAGGAGGACTGTGTCTAGCAGTGGGACGTATAAAGGCTGTAACCTTACTCATAGTAAAAAAAATCAGGTCATCCATGGTCATACACACAGTTCATATTTTTTAATAGTTAAATACAGCACACTTGCTCTCAATCTGCTTCACAATTGCTATGTAGAAAAATGCAAAATTAATAACTTTCCTTATAACATAACTAATTTTTAAAACTATTAAGTTCTGCAGCATATTTCACTATTTTTCATAATTAATGTGTATAAAATATTGTCTTTTATTCATTTCTAAACAAGATCGTTTTAGTAAGATGATTGCGGAGACTAACCTTTTCTGTTGCACATTTACCAATATATTTGTATCGAATATTTACATAATATTTGAGTAAACTCTTGACTAATAACTCTCTTTGTTCAGTGTCATGTTGTACATCAAGAGATAAAACATTTTCTTCCTGAATATGTTCCATCAGAAATAAGTACCATATAAAAAATAATTTTCACTCTTAACATTTTTATGCAGGTGTAACTTTAAAAAAATTCTGCTCTTTTTAAATACTTTTAACGCCTTCGGAAGGAAAAACTAATCCGCCTTTGGTCTTGCAGAAAACAATTCCTTTTTTATTTACACTGCCTTGAATTAAATTTAGACACTGTTCACATTTTAGACGCCTATTTAATTTTCTAACAATAAATCCTCCAATATATTTTATTACATTTTCTGTGTATTCATTTAAATTTGTTAAAGCTAAACATTCTAAATACTGATCATACAAATCACTCTCATTTTCGGGAATATTTACAAGTGAATTTCGGTCCGTGAGGCTGTTTATGTTATCAATCGGATCTATTTACTGGAGCAAGTTAGTATGTTAATTTGTTTAACGCAACACAATTTCCTACCCCATGCTCTCGAGTTTTTGCTCTTATTAATAATCTTTTATATGCTGACCTAAATTGCAATGCGTCAGGATTGTTGTTAAAACGTTCTCGGCTTCTAATAGCAGAGAAAAATAATTCCAGATGGTCTTAGCTGATCTTATATAATGCAAGTATTGCAAAAACATTTTCTCATGTACTAATCTTTTATACAGATTTAGTGTGCTATGAATATTAATAATTAGCCCAATAAATCCAGTTCTACGTCGGGACATTACTAAAAGTTCTCCTGAAAAAGATGCAGCCCATTGATATAATCTAAGGCACTCAAGAGGAATTCTGTTACTAGTCCTATATTTGACGAACAAATTGCCTTTTCCAACCTGGAGGACGAATGGAACTACTAAAATTAACTGTACTAAAAATTGTCTGTACCAGAGCTCCTTGGAAATCTTTTAATTTCAAATTCAATCACAAACATTCAGGGCGTCTGCAACAGAAGTGACATAGTGACAAGTGAAAATTCTGTGTCCTTTTCTTATTTTTGTTTCAAGTATAAATTTTCTTTTCCTGCAAATTGTGAAGATTTTCTACATACCTAAAGTCTACGTTTCTTTTTGAACATCTATAAAGTATAGTATAAGTATCTATAAAGTTTCGTCAATTTTCTTTTAATTTAGTAACTAAAGTTGTGCTAATCGGAAAATTATAAAGAAGATAATTTAACTCAGTTTGATGTGGGTACATTTGAACTGGATAACTTCAAAGCTTAAGATGAGAACATTTGCACACCGAAAAGACTTTCGTGCTCGCATCGAATAAGATGCCAAGCATGTCAACTATTGCGAATAATCCGGTTATTCCGTTTATGCACCCTAGTGTGGATAGTGGATACTTGGAAACGCTTGTTTATCTATTCACTTGACGGGGTTCAACAGGTTCAACAATGAATATACTCTTACACTTTTTATTAATTAATAATTTTAAAACTTAAATAAAAATCATATTTCGTATTGCATTTAATAAATGAAATTAAACTTCCTCCTTTTAAATAATATTATTATGTAATTTAAAATTCTGCAATACGTCCAGGAAATTACCAACACTAATTTCATTATACACGCAATTTTATATTGTGGATAAATTCGTCTCTTTTAATGTACATTTGCAATCGTTTTCAAATTTCTTTGCTGCAACAGATGTATTAGCGAAAACTGGGTTTTTAACAAGAATCCCAAAACTTTACTAAATTTGGATTTTGTTTTTAACTTCATGTGAAATTGTTTTATACCAAGATTCCAATGAATTTGCAGTCCTGCGAGGCACAGTATGTAATAACATTATCAAAAATAATTTCTTTTGTTTAATTATGTCTTTAGGTTAACTTCATTCGACACAGTCCTTTTGAAGATAGTAAGAGACATAAGACTACTTTTCAAAGAGAATACAATCACTACGCTACTTTTTTTTAAAAAGGTGTGTCAAAATAGAGACATAATTTTTTACCTTAACTCAATGAAACTAATATTATTTTCACAAAACTAAAGACTTTTGTTGTTTGAATTGTGACTTTATAGTAGCAGGGTTAATAAGGATTACAATATTATAAAATCACTATTAAATTGCGAAAATTTCTGTCCATAGTATCTAAAGATGCGATCTACGGGGATGATTTTAACATTTTCAAAATATGCCTATTATCACTACTAAGAGACATGGATTTTTCTTAAAACAGTTTTACCAAAACAGTTATGGGTTGGCCTATCGCCCGCTCGACGTTGAGTTTCAGGACACCTATATATTATCAATCACTAACTTATATAAATATTAACACTCATATAAAAGGATAACTGAATCTTACTGGTAATCTGGAAGGTCCTGGTGTCAGATGGTGTTTGAAAGCAGAATCCACTTTCAGGGGACTACTTGAGCCTAAAAGTATGAAAGTTAAAAATAATTTGAATGCACAACCATTTTAAATAAAAGTATTTTAGACTGTAAGTTCTTAGAACAAAACTAATAAAAAATCATTTTAATATATTATTATTTTTAAAAACGTAACCTCCACACTAGGATTTTCTCCTGTATCGTGGGGCAGTTTACAAACATAAATTGCACAAGGACAAACATTCAGACCCGGAACAATTATTTGTAGACCATACAAATACTTGTTCCGTGCGAGATCGAACCCGCGGCCCTTAGCGCTGCAACTCAATTGCTAAGCCACTGCGCCATGGAGCCGTGCCCGCAATTGAGGGAGGGCGGAGGTGCTCTTCAAACTACGTAAAACACATCATTTTATTTTATTGAGCGGATATTGGCAAAGTAAATTTTTCCAACTTTAATATACTTAATGGATTTCCGCAAAGTAACGCCTGATTCTATTAATTTGTAATAATTTGTCAAATTTTTGTATAACAAATTATTACAAATGTTTATTACTAGGTGGAAGAACTCCATTAATTTCTACCTTGCAGTCCTAGGTAGGTACAACACTTACATATTATTGCCACCAAATAGCAGTGCATGCACTGCTGTGTTCCGGTCTGAAATATTTTTAGAGGATGAGGGTGCCAAACGAGCACACAGTCCACCTGATGGTAAGTGGATGCCGTGGCCCATAGACATCTACATCTATCCTCGATTACGAATCTAAATGCAGAGGCTTTGTCACCCGTGACCCCGTGAGGACTATGATGTAATGCCTTGTTTCCAGTAAAAAGGGTCTCCGGTTCTCTACACTCACCATACGAAACATAGCAGTGTTGAGCTGTTATTTAACGCTGGTATTCTGTGAGGACGTGGTCCTGGGAGGTCCGGGGAGGTTGAGGCGACCCATTCGTACTACAACTATACTACTAAATAAATATAGCTGCAGCATGGCTCTACCACGTCCAAATTTAAAGAGAAACAGTATAAAAATTACAGGTGTGGTGCATTCCATAATAGTATTGAGCTTTTGAATTATATTTTTATTTTGAATAGGTAGAATAAAATTTTTTTTTTCAATACAGATTACAAGCCCTCTTCATAGCTCGCTGAGCAACCTTGAGCTTTCTCATATGGCTAGCAATAAAGGACTGTGGTCCTTCACTGCTGGCCATATTAGATGTGAACTCAGATTCATAAGTCATCATTGGCGACACGCACTGGTTGTACTCAATCTTGTTTTCAAGTTTTGAGGTATACCTGACGGAAGATGTCTCGTAATCTTCCGAACGCTGCCCAGCCGAGTTGAATCCGTTGATTTGCCTCTCGGTCGAAATTAGTCAGACTATTTGTCCCAGGAACGTACTTTTCAACAACTTCGAGCTTAGTGCCCAACAACTACCGGCATAGGTGTGACATGGACGTTACACATAATTTTTGTTTTGTACATGTTCGTCTTAATACCTATCCGTTGGGAGACACTATTGAGGTCATTGAGCATAGCGCTTATTAGGCCTACAGTGATTCTGCCATAAGGACTATATCGTCGGGAAATCGAAGATGAGTGATGTACTGGACATTGAAGTTAATACCGTATCCTTTCCAATCCAGTAGCTTGAAAACGTCTTCCAATGCAGCGGTGAAGAGTTTCAAGGATATAACGTCACACTGTCTTATACCTCTCTGCAGTTGGATAGGTTTCGTACTCTGGTTCTGTATTCGGATAGGCATCGTAGCCCTACTGTACAAACACTTCAGCAAATCGATATACCGACAGTCAACTTGGCACCGCTTAAGGGACTGCAGCACCGCATAAATTTCGACGGAATCAAAGGCTTTCTCAAGGTTCCACATACGCAAGACAAAGTTGCAGATTGTACTCTTCGATCTTATATACAATTTAACGAAGAGTATGTACAGTACGCGACAGGTCGCCATGGTAATTTTATAGTGATGTGGCATCACGTACCAGAAAGTTTACATCGATCAGTTTTCAGTCATCTGACACACAGCTCCGATCTGCAAGAAAACTGGTGATCCAATTGCACAATTTCTTAGGAAGCCCATAAGAAGGAAGCTTCAAAAGAAGCGCTTTGTGCCAAACCCGATCGAAGAAGGCCTTTGTCCAAACTAACGGACTACACTTCTCCTTGGACTCTACTGTCTCCACCCATCTATGAGTTAGATAACCCAGAAGATCACCAGCTGAGCGATCATTCGACGGTCACTAATCAGCTGGTAATCCTCAAGGTACCGCATGAGCTGGCAGTTTATAATGGATTCCATTATTTTGGAGAACAAAGAGGTGGTAGCGATAGGCCTGTAGTTGGACGGATCTGAGCGGTCGTCTTTTAGGATCAGGTGCACCAAAGCTGTTTTCCATGAGTTCGGGCTACGCCTGGTAGGAGTACCGGAAAAGACGCGTTAAAGACGGTGCCAACTCCAGAGCACACGTCTTCAGCACAATAGGAGGGACGCAATCAGGCCCACTCAACTTGTTGACGTCCAGGGAGAGGAGTGCTTTGCGCACCGAGCGCTGTGTAAACAGCACATCCTGCATGGAACACTCACACCGCGGGATGGTCGGCGGTGTGTTCCCCGTCATCGAGTTGGACGCAAAGAGAGAGCCTAGCAGATAGGCTTTCTCCTTTGCGGTATGGGCCATTGAGTCGTCCTTCCTGTGCAGAGATGGCTGATAGAAGTTCCCTTGGACAGCCTTGGCGAGAGACCAGAATGCACGTATTCCTGAAGGAAGTTGAACTAGTTTCTCGCCAATTCTGCCGATGTGCTCTGATTCTGATTCTGAGCCCTGGTTCCGCTCGATTGCTTCTTCAATACGAGCTGTATTGAACTTGCGTAAGTCCCGCCGCATGCATTTGCAGATCTGTCTGTTCAGTTGCCTGTATGCTGTCAAATCTGCTGAAGACTGCAGCTTCATATCCCGTCTAAGAGCCATGAGATTAAGAGTGGATCAGAGTTTTTGTGTTCTTCCTGCAACGAGTATTGCAGAACTGATCTCAGACCCCATGGACAGTTTCCACGATCTTGTTATTCATATCGTCCACTGCATTGCAATCTTCTAGGCACTAAAAATGATTTTGTAGCACAAGCTGAGTTTTCGGGGCTTTGGATTTAGAGCACATAGGGGCCGGAGCGTTGGCTTCATTAGACGTGATCTCTCCAACTTAACGTTTAGGTTCAGTAAACCTCTCACCATTCGGTGTTCGCTGCCAGTTTTCACCCTGGCGATCACTGAGACATCACTGAACAGTTGCCGTCTTGTCGTCATAATGAACACAAACTCATTTCTTATCGAACTTTCGGGGCTCGACCAGGTCCACTTTCTGTGGTGCCGCTTCTGGAAGAAAGAGTTCATCATAAAGAGTCCCTCTTTTGCTGTCCCACGGATGGGCCGGCTTGAACCGGGGTGGTACCACGACCTCACAGAATACCAGCATGAAATAGAAGTTTACTTCTGCGTTTAGCCTGGTAAGTGCAGGTGGCCAGACATGGTAGCGAAGTTAAATAAAACACTACCCCAGGCGGGTACCAGCACACCTGGTGACGGAGAATCCCTTGTTGAGCATCCACACCCAAGGTACCCTACTCTTCCTGAGCGTGGATGCTCAGGCTGCCTCGCGTAAGCAGAAGTGCAGAAGTTGTTCTACAAAAAACAAAGTTAAAACCATGCGCAACACAGAGTTTTAGAGTTTTACTTAACCAACTTAACTCTAACTTATTGTAGCACGCATTCACGTACAAATAAGCATCTAAAATCATTTGCAACCAACAACATGGTTTTAGGCACATATTATGTAAGCGTCCGTAGTGAACTTTTTCCAGCTCCAAATAGCTTCCAAAGAATGATGCGTGCGTGTCACAAAGTTGAGCATTGTTTCTGCATCACTTGAAATGTACGCAGCGCTCTGTCTATCGCTCTTTGTTGGTCTGAGGAAATTGTATCATGTTAGTTTAATATACCTAATTTTATACTGTAGGCGTAGAGTATTAAGTGTTGTGCTGTAGGCACAGAGTACCCTAAGTAAGCTGCAGATGTTTATTTCTTATTGCGCGTGTGTTTTTTGGTTTTTCAACAAGGTTTTTCTTCAAAACAACGCAGTAAAGCTTAACTGTCCCTTGTCGGTCGCCCCTGTCGAGACTAGTATCTCCCCAAAAAAAGATCAAACTAGTTAGTTCTTGTCTGTGGTTTCATTACACGCATCACAAATATTTCTAGCCGCCGCTCTTGCAGTGTAGCTTATTTGAGTGGCTACGGAATCGCTGTCTGCGATTGTTCTGTGGCCCTATACACGACGAAGTAAAACACAGGTTTTAGTCAGCTCGAGATGCGTTATGTGTATGCATCCCACGGAATATAAAATGCATCCCCATAAAAAGAAATTATAGCGTTTGAATTTTTTTTTTATATTGACCTACCTACATAGCTATTAACTTTGTTTATTCAGAAAATAAAAAAATATTATTATACTAGCTTTATACCCGCGGCTTCGCTCGCGTGGTCTTCAATTTAGAAACATCATTAAATGCTATTCCGCGCCAAATTTAGCAAAATTCGATCACTTTTAGAGTCACTTCGGTGTCTGTGTATCTATGTCAGTTTGTCAAAGAATGTTTTTGAATTCCCAAAGACTATTGGACCTAGATGATTGAGGAACACGTGAATAAATAAGTTTTTCAGAATTTTATTATTGGACGTGTCTTCCGATGTATCCATAAGAAAGATAAATTGTATTAGAATCAAAATTTACTATTATTATTTACTCTTTACATCCATTCATAATTAAAGTTAATTTAGTTTTAACAAAATAATGATGAAATTATGGTCTAGTATGCGATATTTGATTCATATCATTGTTCCCATTTAATATTGATTGGCAGCATAAAATAGATTCTGATATTTTTCTACGTTCGAGTAGACTTCAAAATTTTATAAATGCAGTTCTGATAATGATGAATACTACACATGTAATGAAACAAATTTTAATAAATCACGTTACATTTTAACTTTTATTTAAGCGGGTTGTACAAAACACATCTTTGGAAGAAAGTTCCATAAAAATTTGCGTAAAAGAACATATTGCTGATGTGAAGCACCGACGCTCCGAAGTCTAAAGTATGTCAACTTGTTCAGTATCGTCCCAACCATTGTATCAGATCTGATAGACAACAAATCCTCGCAATAGAACACCGATTCCTACCATGGATGATTCCCGAGGCTATTGAAATTAAAAACATGCTAACTTCAAACCCAAGCATACTACTGCAAGACTTCAAGATACTGTAAGCTCGTCCTGTGTACATTGGACCAAACATTATTAGTTAAAAGTTGATTTTAGTCTTCGTAAACTATGACACCAGACGTTAAACAACTCAGTCCCCCCCCCACCCTCCCCCTCTCCATGGATTTATATTTATAGTGCCCGAAACGTCAGGAATTTAAAAAGTTAAAATTAAACTCGATAAAATCCTTAAGATTACTTTTATCGAAAATTAAGTTCTATTCGCAGTGAACGTGGGTAGAACTACACTCATGATCGGAAGCAGAAAAATGTTCGCCTTGTTGTGGCGGCGAAAGAGAATCCGCCACCTCATATCGTTCCGTGTGTGTCCTAAAAGGCGATAGAGGAAAACAAACAGGAGATGGGCAACATCATCTTCCTGACAACAGTTCAAAATAATAAAGGCTGCGATTGCCAACCCGCCTACCAAGCGTGGCAACTATAGCAAATATCCAGCCTATTTGACAATTTATGGTGGAGACCTATGTTCAGTTCAATGGACTTTTGATTGTAATGATAACGATGGAAAGGTTGTAATGATAACGATGATGAGTTCTATTCTTTCGAATCTTTGCTACCGTTAATATTTACGGTAATGTGAAAACACAAAAGTAACATCTCCGAAAATATGAATGAAATAAAAACAGCATAACTGCCCCATTAAAACTAAAAAAGTAGCAGCCTACATACATGTCACTACTGGGCACAGGCCACAGAGCTTTTGGCCAAAAAAAGTGCCAACGCGCGATCGCCTCAACTGTGGAACTTCTCAGATATGCAGGTTTTCTTTCACCGCCGAGAACGTGGTAAATCGACACTTCAAATTGCAATTAACATATATGTAAAAATATATAATAATGCTTATGTACTATGAAATTTACGTTTGGATCAGTTTGATTACCACCTTGACAATTGAAATAAAATAAATCTTTGTTTAAGTAAAATCTACTATCTTAGATATTTAAAGTATTTTTCGCAACAGCCTGTTCGTTTACATACGAGGGTGGATTGAAAAGTACTCAGCCTAACCAAGAAAATAAACACATACTAAATCAGTAATATTTTTATTTTTCTGCATAATCACCATCAAGTTCAATACACTTTTGCCACCTTCCCTTCCAAGCATTTCGACCGTTGAAAAAATGATTCTTCCTTAGAGTCAAAATATGCGTCTACAGCTGCTTTGACCTCGTCGTTTGTCGAAAATCTTTGACCTCCCAAGTGCTTTTTAGGTTAGGGAACAGAAAGAAGTCTGATGGTGCCAGATCAGGTGAATACGGCGGATGCGGTAACAGTTCAAAGCCACAGTTGTGAATTTCAGCCATTGACTGTACTGACGTGTGAACACGGGCGTTATCTTGATGAAACAGGACTTTTCTTCTGAGCATTCCTCGACGTTTTTCTTTTATTTCCTCTCGTAAACGACGTAGTAAGGTGCAGTAGTAATCAGAGTTTATAGTCTGACCCTTTCAAGATAATCAATCATAATCACACCTTTCGAGTCCCAGAATACTGAAGCCATCACCTTATTTGCCGACAAAATCGACTTAGCCTTTTAGGGGTGGTGAACCAGGTCTTCTCACTGTTTTGATTGTTGTTTTGTTTCCGGTGTACAGTAATGAACCCATGTTTCGTCCATAGTAACAAAACGATTCAAAAATCATCTGCATCGGCTTCAAATAACTCCAAACAGTCGCGTGAAATAGTCAATCGCGTCCTTTTTGTTCAACTGAAAGCAGTCGCGGAACCCACCTCGCAGACACCTTGTGGAAACCCAACTCGTTGACAATGATGTTTTGAGTTCGTTCATAAGAGATGCCTATAATCTCGGCTATCTCTAATTTTTAATCTGCGGTCTCCATTATTAAATCAAGTACTTTTTAATATTTTCGTCAGTAGTTGACGTCGAAGGCCTTCAGAGCGGGGTTCATCTTTCACCTCTCTACCACGCTTAAATTCTGCTATCCATTTTTGACGGATGAATATGACAGAGCACAATCGCTAATGTACTGACCATGTCATCATGGATGGCTTTGATGATAGCCCTTCTTATGGAGGTACTTAATGACGGCACGCTGCTCGATTTGCTCCATTCGCGAAATTATGTCCGATTACTTTGTTAATAAATTTATAAAATCACAACTAATTATCGCACACGTTTCGAACTTCACACAATGAACTAGTCTGAACTGAACTAAATAATGTGGGTAGATTTGATTTTTAGAATTGAATGGATCTGTGTTAGGCCGAGTACTTTTCAATCCACCCTCGTATCTCATGTGAGCTATGAAACTAGGACTGTCACAAAAATCTTGATTTGTCTGACAATATGAAAACTCAAAAATCTTAAATGACAAACTGATTTATAAGTCTCATTAAAGGTATAAAATTAAATTAGCAGCTTAGATACGTCTCTCTACTGTGGCACAGGGCTCCTCATTACCTATAGTGTTTGTGGGCAGAAAAGAGTATGCCGCAATCCTTCAACTACTACTCAGACATTTAGGTTTGCCCACGAAGTTATTCTTCACCACTTCACTGGATACGTGGTAAGTCAGCACGTAAAATTTCCCATAACAGATTCATTTGTCCTCAAAGTACTCGTACACGTTTTGCTCCCTTGACGTGATGAAACTTCATGGCGAGCTATATGGCTCTAGTATTTGTTTAAATAAAATTCATAAAAACTGAAACAAAGCTTTTGTACGATTGTTGGCCATATCTACCTAGTAATTAGAAACCCAACGATGGCACGATCTATTCCATCAAATAAAAATAAAATCACACAGTGCACTTAATTTCCAATTATTTACATCAGATAACGTGACTAACATATGAAGTTGGTAAAATGAAACCTATGCCGACAGACACTCAATATATTCAACTAAAGAGCTTCTCTCCTAATCTCAGTTTTGTGTACACAGTACTGGATACTGTGCAAACAAAACACACGTGTTGTTAGCCATTTTGCCAAACGTGGTAATTGTGGTAAATCATCCCGATAATGGCCACCGGTCTAGATATTTTTAAGTGTGACAATTTTTGATGCTGCACGAATAAGTATTTAGTAGCATTCTAAAATTTTATTTTATCAGTTACTTATCATTAGTTTATTTAGCAGAAATTAGAGGGCGCTATATTACATTAATACTATGAAAGTCAAAACTATACTATCTAGTAATATCAGCTATAGAAGGTTGGGGTGCGACTGGCTCAAGAGCCACCCCAAAGCCGGGAACATTTATTTATTATATAAAAAAGGCATAAAGTGATGTTGATCTGTTAAAAAACACGCTATCAGCACCGCTAGCGGTGAAAAACTATTTGACGACATGACCATATTATCATGAAATAGCAATGTTATGTCCAGTCAATAATATAATTAAACGATCTCTATTTATTGATTTGGCTAAGCTATATCATGACATGGTCAACAAACAGTGATAAATATCATGAAATGACACCATTTCACGAATAATGATTTAATGAGAATTTTGCAATAATTGCAGGCAGACCAGTTTTATTCAGTTTACATACAGATATAGTATCAAACGTGTGAAAATTGATGTTTTTTTTAGTTCAAAAACATATCAATTTTCAAACGTTTGATAGATGGCACTATTATCTATTATTTTTTTAATTTTAATTATTACACTTTTAAAATGAAATAACGATTAATATTAAACGTTAGGATTTTTAAATAATTTTATAAATGTAATTATTTAAACATATAAATGTAAGTTATTTATATTATTTAATTTATTAGTTACTAAAGGAAAAATATGCTTTTTTCATTTGATGATAGATGGCGCTGTTTTAATAATTAAAACGTATATCGTCAGCGGAGTTTCAAATTGTTATGCAAAGGTTAAAACAAATTTTAAACTTTATTTACAAATATGATATTTATTTGAAAAAACATTCGTCATCCCACCTATTAACTAACATAATCATATATAATAGAAAATTAACATCTAAAGGAAGAAAAATACTTAACCTTCTTTTTTAAGTTCCGTAATCGGATAAAAAGTAGCCTATAAGTTGCCCCGGGTTATTAACTACCTACATATAAAATTTAATGGAAATCGGTCCAGTAGTTTTTGCGTGAATCGGTAATATACACAGACAGACAGACAAACATTCTAAAAATCACTAGTTTGGCTTCAGTACCCTTTATTTAGTCCCCTGGACTTGTTTTTTCAAGAGTATATTAGAATTACAGATACGACTTTTCTACAGATTTATTATATGTATAGATTTATTAAATAATAAAAAAAATATTAGGTATTGTAAAATAAACATACAAAATCTAACACAGTTAAATAAAACACCAATTTAACTTTATTTCTTTATTGTATATTAATAGATAATCGCTACTATTTGCGATTCAACAAGACACGTACACCACTTTTGAAAGCGTTATTTAGAGTATTCTTTAATCAAGGACAGATTAAATATATTAGTTATACAGAATAGTCCGGATTCTAACAAAAATATATATTTTTTAAATATATGAGGCCACATTCTATCATTAACAGGAATGATTTCGAATATTCAATAAATATCAATGCATTAATAATTTAATTACAAAAAAAAATCTCCACACTTTTAGGTTTTATATTGGTTTAATTCTGTGGCCTTTGATTCCTATTCTATGATCCATTAGAATTGTTCATTGAATTAAATGACAACATACACAGTTTTGTTAAGAATTTTAATAATGTATGTAGTAGTAACGTAATTAAGTACCTATAAGAAAATCTGAACGATACAATGTGACGTCCACCATTTCTAGCTAAACATTATTAACAGCTATACAACAATCTCTGTTAGATACAGCTACTCTAATACTGTGATTTAATAGAATATACGACTAGGCTTCTTGTGATTTGGTCTGTCCCAGAAAATGTGATTAAAACATTTTAAATTTAATTGTTGAAAAATTATTGTTGCCATTTAAAAATATTTTAATAATATATAACTTTTTTTTAAAATCCAGGATAGACCAATGTGCAATAATTGCAGCTTCTCCACACCAACTTCGTCACACTTCTATTACGTTTAGCATATTCTTAAAGAAACTTAATAAACATATTAAATTTCATCAAGATCTGCCAGAAGGTATATTACAAGTGTAGGTAACATAAGTGACACAGTTGTATAAATTCTACACGACACAGGCCGTTATATAAATTACTTTGCGATAGTATTGTCATGGGAACAAGAGGTAAATACAAATTATCTCGTCAATAGATATTACCTTATTATTTCTAAAGATAAAAAGATATTAATATTTTTAACTTATTTCCCGTTGTGACAGGTTATCATGGACCCCTTGGAAAAAGGCGAAAGGGTAAGAACAAAATAAATCAAAACAAAAATGCATCATATTTTTTATTCATTTCATAAATAAACTAAATTGGATATCTAAAGGCACGAAAGGGCTAGCAAAGTAGCATAGCGTAGGATATATTTACATAAAACAAAAAAATAATCGTTAAATTATATCCATAAGAATAATAAAATGTACAACTTAAACATTTCAAATGATGTGTAAAACAAATTCAAAAATGAACGTCGTTTCATTTCTCTTGTAAAATGAAAATCAAAATCTTATAAAATAATCTAAAGAGGAAATCCCATTTTTTTCAAATAATCAGTCGAATCCACACATCACAGCATAAATTTACAAAAAAGTATGGCCAACTGAAAAATAAAACTGTTTTTATTTCGCATAATTCCGATACATATTATTTTTTAACGAAAACACGATTAAATTCATCGTGTTATATTGCACAAAAATACTACAAATTATGAACCGCGATGAAGTCACCAACGAATTGATCTCAAAGGGTAGCAAATGATATTTAATACCATTAAATTTAAAACTTAACACATATTTCAGCACTAAGTGATCATGTAAGTAGACACGGTGTGATTATCTCACTGTTATTTTTATAATCTCTTTCTAAATAAGTGTCTACTAACATTCGAAAAGTTATTACAGATATAATAAGCACTATGTACTATGCAAACACCAATATATTTACACATAATGTATACTGCATTCATTTGATTATGATCGAGATACTAAATCTCACACTATTACTTCTTATACAAACATTTGTTGGTGATACATTTACTGCAACATTTTTAATATAGAAACCATTAAATTTAACTGTGTTGTCACTTGGCTTTAATTTCTACCAAAATCATCATAAAACTACCAATAAAGTGCGAAACAAAAACAACGACTATGGCAACAGTATTTGGCAACAATACTTTGTGCCAAGCAAATATTGAAGAAAGTAAATACGTTATGAAAATTCATAAGGTTTTTATAATAAATCATAAGAACATAAATTGTAATACTACGAAATTACTATGCAGTCTTAAAAATATCACATAGCAAATGTTAATTTACACGTAATTACAAATTAATATTCGCACAAAGTATTGTTTACAATTTTTTTTGACACTATTACATCGGCCTATTCAAGGCTATTATTTGCCTTTAGGAGTTTTACATAAATTAATAAAATGTGAAAACTTAAATGATCTACAACTGGGATTTTATATAGCGTAATAGTCAAAGTAATAGAACTCTTAAAAATATAATACTCGAAATTATTTTTGGCTATTTCAACTGCATTTTTAACAGTCTACATAACCAAATAACTGATAAAATTGATAATGTTTTTTTTTTTCAATAAAATCATTTGATTGAGGATAGTTTGCAAATTTTTATAGTGCATTTGGAATGCGCTGAATCGCTATTAAGATCGATCGCATTTTCCTTTATTAATAATTTTACATAATCATACAATAGATTAAGTTTCCAAATTAATTGAATTTATAATTACCTTAAAATTTCCAATATATTTTGAGCCTTTAATGTGGTAACTTTATTTTGTATTAACAAGATGGCGACTGGCGACATCTTGTTATTCACAGATGCTTGCTATTTTTTACGGGAAATAGAAACGGTCCAGCCGTTTCGTTGCAAGTAATAATAAACCATGATAAGTTTAAATTATTTGCGATCGATCGGCGAGGTCTAATGATACCATACCCCGGCTATATAAGCACCTAGTCCATATATTCAGAACAGCCATACAGAAATACACACCCGTAACGACTAATTTATAACAATTTAACTCGATAACTTCCATACATTAAATATGTAGTTTTTCTTGTGCACGCGATAAAAATCTGTATGCGTTTAGAAATTTTACAAATAATGCCTTTAAGCTCTATTTCGAATATATAACTGTAGAAGTTTAAACGAACAAGGAAAATTAAAAAAAAAAACATTTGAATTATATATCTGCATATACACATCCACAAGAAAAACCTTTCTTTACAAAGAATAAGTGAATGAGTACAAGAATTTTTAATTTATTTTTGAATTTTCTATTCAAAAATACCGTTTTTATACGTAGGCTCTTAACATATGACTACATAGAGGTTCCATTTATACATAATATGATAGTATATTTGAAATATATAATTAATTATAACAGGGTAATAGATAGCAACTACACAATGAGTTGTATTCCTCAACAAACGTCCACCTATACTATAAACTAGTGACATCTCGACCCCCACAACTCATAAATGCTGACATATCTAACGGTAGGGAAGTGAATGTTAGAAACTTGAGGTAAAGATTACATTTAATGTGACAGATGACATCGTGTCATAATAACAATGTTTTCAATAATTATTCAATTTTGATGCCCTACTGGCAAGGAAACAATCACGCTATAATTGTTAAAAAATGACATTTTGTACAAGCATGGAATGTGATATTGGTTATTAAATTTTGTAAATAAATATATTGAAATAATGCACCATTTCATAAGATTATTTCATTAAAACACAAATCGATTTGAAAAAAAGAATGATTCTTATTAATTTCTCAATTGCCAGAGATGATTTATAAATAAAGGCATGTGGTAACCCTCCACTGACATAAATTAAATAGTTGTCTATTATAACAGACATTTTAAGTATTGAATGAGCAAAATAAAACTTTCTAATCATAATAGTCGACCACATAAATAAGGTAAGAATAATAATTAACATTTAATTTCAAAATTAATACATACAGACTTTACTATTAACTGACTTATGTACAGTAACAAAATTATAGGCTTGTTGATTGTGCTTATGACTAAATTCCTACTGCACCAAAATCATATATCTGACAGCACACAACAAAAAGTAATGTATGAAGTCACCTACCCGAATCACAAGTCAGCTTTAAGGACGATGACGCTGATCGGACACACTGCACCTTGTACATTACAATTTTAAGATCAAATTTGAATGCAGCGGTCGTAATTTATAAGTTATCAATAGGATCGAAGATGTGACATCGAACATCATCGAGATCAAAAATGGTGTTGTAAAGATATTTAGCGTTGTCTCTGCACGCTTTAGAATATGTTCTTTCAAAATTATGGCATAGCTAATAACTTTTAATAGTTAACTAAAATATTTCTCATATATCTATATAAATAAGAGAATTGTTTTTCAATTAAGCTATCATTTAACTATTAGTTCTTTTGAACAATGTCAAACGTGTAGAGACAGCAAAACAATAAAATATCTGCAATAGTGTATTGTTTTGGTACGATGCTTGCGATTCTCTTTAAACAGGTGACAGATTAATAAAGAACATAAAGAACTTATGGATCGAGGATCCCGATGAAGTTCAATTGCATTGATAAACTCAAAACTAAAATAAGATGGAGACATTTAGCTAAACTGGTTGGTTGGCTGCGGGGGCACTGGCGGCCTCATGGGCGGCATCACGCCCATCGGCATCATTGGGGCTGGGCTCATGCCCATTACCATGCCCGGTTGTTGCTGCAATACGAAAATGATTCACTTAAATACATTTTCAAAAACTCTAAGGATAAAGGATAACATAATATTGGTCAAAATATGTGAAGTTTTATTATGTTTTATCTAAATTCTTTTTAAATTGTTGTTTCAGTATAACATATTACACTCGTAACCTAAGCAATAAGAAAATATACCAATGAAGGAAAGGTTCTTACTAGTTAGTTTACAAAGCAAAATGTGTCTAAAAATTGTAGTGCCGGTGCGTAATTTTTAAATTTTCATTTTTAAAGTATTCTCCGTTTACATATTTTATTTTATTTTTTAAATAAATTTCAAATTATCTATGTCTAAACGCATTTAACTCAAAACTTTTGAATCTATAGACACAAAATTTACATATGTTGTTCGTAAATACAGGACCAATTTAGTTTTTAGTCTTATCTGAAGCAATTAAAAATAGTTTTATTTTCAAATTAGGAAGACGAAGTCGTAATATAATCGCTTGTAAGGTCAACTATACTGACTGTGCCTAGACTTCATTCGTGTGGTTCTTCCAATATGTATGAATATTACGCTCAAAGCTTCGTGGTATTGGATCTCGATCATATAGACAAACAAACAATTTTTTAACGTTATATTTGTATTAATAAAATCAAATATACAATCAAAATATCACTTGGAATGCTAAAATGTCACACAGACACTACATTTTTATGTTATTAGTAACACTACAATTGATGTGTTTTTTGAGATATTATAAATGATTCATCTATACCCAAATCATACACTGCTAAACTCATCTAGTCATTTGTTCTTTTTAATAAAGATAAAGATAGAGTAAATATCCTTCAAGTCTTTTTTTACTTTCCTTGTGAACAAAATACGTGCTAAGCACACAAAGAAATATGTTTAAATTAAATTATGTATCGAATAGTCGTGAACTCACTAAATTTATTTTGTTTAGTGAGTTCACAACTTTAGATATTTTTTTTGTGAACCATACCTTGCTATGTATTGAAATGTGTCATGAGCATGAAAATTCTGAATGTCATGAATATGCAGTTTCATAAATTGAAAGATTCACACGCAAAATCATTTCTAGCCATGCGAGTGATTCACACACGTGCGAAAGAATATAATTTATATTTAAACATCTTACCTTAAGACTGCCATATCTCATATTATATTAGATTTGTATATACTATATAGAGCTGTAAGGGAGAGAAATCTGTCTGGGTTGGTACCAAAAGTGAAGCATTACAGACTGAGGCATTCCATTTTGGTCCTCGGAGGTGAACATCGCATTTTAACTTCTTCTACGACTTCAACTACAATCTTCTTTGTTTGAGGTTAGTTGTAGATATCCATGAGTATTAGAAGCCTCTTACCACTAACAAATTCGTTTTTTTTCCATAAAATTCTAGTGACAAACGAACTTACAATCCACCTGATGGTAAATGGCGACTGCAGTCCATAGACACCTGCAGCAAACTACAAACAAAAAAGGCTACAGACGACGTTGTCACCTCTGAGGGCAAAGCTGGAATGCATCACAACCTGTAATCATGCTTGTCCTCTATACCCTTCAAAGGGGTACAGCAGTGCAAGCATTGCAATTTACAGCAGAAATAAGTAATAGGGTAGTACCTATCCAGACAGACTTTCAGGTACAAAAGGAGTCTTATCACCTAGGAAAACGTTGGCACTTCAATTTAATTAAAAACATATTCTTTAAATGCCCACCACATCTGCACGCTGTAGTTGATGGTCAAGGGTCCGATGAGACATACTGATGGCAGAAAATCCATCCAATGTTAACAAAAATAAAATAAAATAAAGTGCAAGCACTGGCTAGAATAAGTAAAAAGAAATCACCTATAAACTCGTATTGACATAAACAAAAAAATATATAAAATAAATATAAAAACATGAATGCTGCATTAGTATTGGATTAATATGAGGTCAGGGAAAAAGTTTCTTCGTATTTTATATACAAATTCAAGAAATTTTATTTTCAAAGTTTAATAACATTTAATTATAATACACTGGCCTCCAAAAAATCGACCCACCTACGTTTATTCGCAAAAAGTGTCCTATGGGTTTTACCACAATCGATAGATATTTTTATCTTGATTGTAAAAATTAAAATACGGCGCGTGAAACGGGATATTTTACGTACAAATGTGATGAAACCATATCATTTACAAAATTTACGATTTTACTTTGAAGATCGATATTTACATTTTTGACATTTAAAAAATGTAAACCTTACCCTAATATGGGGTGTTTCCTCCTCTTGCTTTTATCACCGCCTGCATACGCCTATTAAGGAACGGATCAGCTTTTTATGTTTTCTTGGGGTGTCTGTTTCAATTCTTCTGTTAAGGCGGCTTCCAGTTAATCCAACGTCTCGGCAACTGGATTTCGGCTCTAACTTTTCTTTTATCTGGTCCCAGAGATGCTCGATGGGATTTAAGTCCGTACTATTAGCTGGCCACTGCATAACTGGGATTCCCACCTCCTGAAGATATCCAGTTACAATTCTAGCGACGTGCGGTCTTGCGTTATCATGCATGAGTTGAAAATTGACCCCAATATACCCAGCGTAAGGCATCACATGAGGTTGCAAAATGTCCGTAATGTAACTTTCATCATTAACCGCACGATTGCAAAAGAAAACCAGCTCAGTACATCCGGTTAAAGATATGCCACCCCAAAACATTGTAGAGCCTCCACCAAACCGGACTGTTTCTCTTATGCAACACTGAGCATAACGTTCTCCTGGTCTTCGCATAACGTTACGACGTTCATCAGAGCCCACAAGGGTCATTCGGTAGATTCCATTGCACGTGTTGCCTAGCAAATTCTAACCGTGCTTGCCGATGAGATGCAGTGAGTTTTGGTCCTGTCGCTGGCTTGTGTGGTGTCAGGTTTTGCTTCCAAGTCTTCTTCTTACCGTATTCTCACTTACAGACACTCCACGAGTTTCCTCAGCCTACCCTGAACATCAACAGCAGAAAGATGCCGATTTCGCAAAGAAGTCAAGGTAATAAAACGGTCATCCGTCGGGTTTGTGAGATGTCCTCTTCCAGACCCTGGTCTCCGACGGTACTCTCCGTCTCTAAGTATTGTAGTGATATATCCGTCTCTAACTCTACGCACTGCTTATCGACTCAAATTTAATCTCCTTGCCACATTTCGCTGACTTAGCCCTTCTCGAACGAGAGCTACGACTTGAGCGGCTTCTGCTTCAGTGATATCCAAATTTTATGGTTAAAAGTAACGATATGTCTGCTCCAACAAAGAATGAAAAGATTAAGTCACTACGATGCACAGAACCAAGAATATTACGCGTCAAAAGTCCGAAATAAACTAACCTTGCACTCTATGCACAAGTCGATAATTTTTATCAGTGCGCTTAAAATGTTACAAATATCCACAATAGCACTTGTATTCCTCTAAAATAATGTCAAGAGGGTACTCAGATGTTAATTTATAACGCATAAGCAAAAACATACAAATATGTCAACGCATACGTAAGATAACAACTTTGTTACTCAAAATTAACGGGTGGGTCGATTTTTTTGGAGGCCAGTGTATATATGTGCCATTTTGTCCGATAACTTATTGCCATCTTGTAGGTGGTGACATAATCCCGTTGCTGTAGAAATCTTGGGATTTTTGATCAAAAAAATGCGACAAGTAGTTTTGACAGCCCTCTCTTGATGTTAACCTAACACTACCCAAAGAATTCTGAAGAGACCGAAACAGGTGAAAATCTGAGGGTGCTAGGTCGGGACTATATGGTGGATGCATTAATACTTCCCAACCAAGCTCTCTCTATTTTGCTGAGTGGCCAAAGATACGTGTAGTCTGGCGTTATCATGATGAAAGACTCCTTTTCTGTTGATCAATTCCGGCCGTTTTTTCTCAATTTCTTGCTTGAGTCTCATTAGTTGTTGGCAGTAGAGATCCGAATCGACGGTTTTGCCCGGCGGTAAAAACTCATAATAAACGATGCCCTTCCAATCCTACCATACACACAGTATTACCTTATTGCGTCAATCAGGGTTTCGCTACAGTCTGCAGAGCTTGACTACCCTTTGGCCATGATATTTTTCGCACGTTCTTGTCGTAGGTGATCCACTTTTCAGCACCAGTGATCAATCTTTTCAAAAATGGTTCGGTTTCATTACGTTTCAATAGAGAATCGCAAATGAGTACACGCTTCATTAGGTTTCTTTCAGTGAGCTCGTGTGGTACACAAATATTGAGCTTTTTTGTATAGTCAGATTTTTTTAATATAATAAGGGTGACAAACGAGCACACAGTCCGTTGTCAGCCGTGAGGACTAAGATAGAATGCCTCTTTTCCAGTAAAAGGGTCTCCGGTTCTCTACACTCACCATACGAAATTATTTCGTACTAATCGACTTTATCCGTATGAGGGCGACCAGAGCGAGCTGCGTCTTTGACATCAAAATTCGCGGACTAAAAACGCTTGAACCAACTTTGTGCTACTCTTACTGCATTAGCGTATGAACGTCACAAACTTAAGTAATTTTTTCGTGGCAACTTCAGAATGTATTGAATTTCTTCGTTCGATTCACTCATTTTGGCGGACAGAAAAACAATGAAAACGCCAAAAATGGCGGGAAAGTGTTTTTTTTACTTTTTGTTTTTTTTTCCTTAATGTTCTACATGTATTGATATTAAAACCAGCCAGATACAAACAGTAAAACCAAAGATACTTTTCTTCAATTTTATAAAAACAAAATACGAAGAAACTTTTTCTCCGACCTATTAAAAGAACCATGAGATAAGAAATATGAGTGCGTACCTAAGATTCAGTTCTTTAATATCTATAATGCCTCGGCCACACACATCGCGATAGAATTATCGTGATAAAACTTCGCCTTCAGCCTAGCGCGAAGGTGCCTGGCCACACTGGGCGTTGTAAATTTTATAGCGCTAAACACACGCTAAAAACAAAATGGACGCCATGGTCGCTCTGTATTATATGGCAGCGAATAATTATTTTTTATTATTGTGTAAATTTTTAAAAAATAAGAAAAATATATAAATAATATCGGCTCGGACTCGTAATTACTTAATTTAATTAATATATTATATATTTATATAATATATTTTTCCTTACATCAATCCATGTCGGAAATACGTCGTAAATCCTAATTTATTTTGACACATCCGCTACGCACGATGCCTGTGGGCAGACTGAAGTGTCGCCGCACACGCGAAGTCCATCGCGATAAAGCCCTTTGAAGTTCGAAAATTTACCGACAGCGAAGCGATGTGCTTGAAACTTCGCACGAAGTGACGAAGTATTCACGAAGGGCCGGTCAAATACATTGCGATAGCTCGAATCTTCGCGGTAGCGATGTGTGTGGCCGCGGCATAAGGAATGGATACAATAAAGGTTGAATGTAAAAATAAGCAAAAAAAAAAGATCAACATAAATTAGCAACTTACCATAACATAATGCGGGGGGTGGTATGTATGGGGCAGTGTATGGGGCATTGGTGGTAATGCCATGCCGGGGCCCTGGAAAACGCAAAATAAAAGGGATGCTGGCATGCTACGGAAAGAAACAGTAAAGAAAACTAAAATAGGATTCCGAGCTTTAAACTAAAGTAGTTGAGTCGTATTTAGCGTAGCTGCTAGCAAATTATGCAACATTAAAAGCGGGAAGGATAGAAATGTTGGCGCGTGTTGTCGATGCAATTAATTTTAAACTATTACAAATTTAACAGGAAATAGTAAAAAAATAAATAAAAAAATTGTAACATTTTACAAGCTGGTATGACTTCTTTAATTATTAAATAAAAATACTGTAACTCAAAGTAATATATATACATTAGATGGTATGTGTTGTGTTATTTTTATTGCTAGTTTCGATATCATCCACTTAAAATCAATTATTGGGCCTTTGTCTAGTTTAAAGGCTCCATCTACATTGTGACATTTATTGTTCGGATAGGTAACAATAAAGATCGTAGACTTATTAATTATTTAGTTCGTTTGTAGGTCTTCTTCTGATTGGTTAATTGTGACTCGATAAAATCAGTCTTTGAATAAAAAGAATTTTATCGCGCTTGACCTGACTTATTTTATTTATTTTAATTTTCCGACGTTGCGGGTGTTCATCCAGGACCCATGGCTACTTATAAACGTTGCCAAAAACGTGAAAAACGTCGGTAATTAAAATAGGCAAAACAAGTCAAATCAAACGCGACAAAATCCGTTAAAATTAGTGATGTGTAGTATTCGTGTAAATATGAGAAATCATTATGGAAATCTGTCTTACTTTTTGAAAATCATTACAGAAAAATCGAAGGCTTTTTGTTAGTTACTTTTGTTTTTTTTTTTATTAGTTTTATTCAATGTCAAGTATGTGTATTTGGCACGATCCTGACACACCTCTCTCGCCTCCTTTACATCCATAATAAACCTACACATACATGCTCGTCGGGTACTCTTAATTCGGCTCATCTTCAATATAACGACAATTTGGTAGATAAACTTTCATCTAGGGTGTCCCTTGCCGACTCTACTATTTACTTCTGCAGCATAAATTTGCGTTGTCACTCTTTCCTCATTCATTCTTTCTACATGACCAAACCACCGAAGCATTCCTATCTTAATTCTGGTCACAAAATCATCTTGCGGTGTGTGAGAGTAGGCATTTTTTTGTGCGTTTTTGGTACGTTTGTGCGTGTACGTGTGCGTGTGTGTGTGCGCGCGTGTGTAAGTGTGTGCGCGTGTACGTGTGTGTGTGTGCGTGTGTACGTGTGGGTGTGTGTGCGTGTGTATGTGTGCGCGTGCGGTGCTTACCATGGGCCTGTAGCCGGCGCCGGTGGTGGCGTGCATGGGCTGCGGGCTCCAGGCGGCGCCGGGCTTCGACGCGTTCTTTGGCGACGACCACTGCATGGGTCTGGCGTACCCGAGCCGGTGGGTCAATGTACGTGCGAGCTAACTTTGTTTCATTGTTTGTGAGGGGGAGGGGGCCTTATTTCTATTTGGCGATTGTGAGGGTAATCGTATGGCTGCGTATTTTAACGATATACGAACAAAACAAAGCTTTCGAGTTCATGACTTTGTGTGAGGTAGATACATCAGAAAAGATCCTCAATTAGTTACACAGATATTTTCTATGGTATATCACCTTGCGTAGCTTTGCGAAATTTTGCGTAGTGTATTGTCGCATATACTAGGCATCCAAAGACATGTTTTAATAACACCGACAAAGTACAAACTATCGTTTAGATGTTTGGTTTTAAATTCACATTGATTTTATGTAATACAATTTTAAAATAAAATCTCTGAAAATATAATGCCACAAACTAACAAATTAAAATATCTTCTATAAAATACTCTGCTATTGCTCTAATGTTAAAGTTGACCTTTAAAAAAAAAACAATTTAAAAAATATCAATATACATTTGATATTGTACTGATTTATTATTAAATAATAAGTTACTTTTAAATGAAATTGACAAACGGCAATCAAACAAATATTAAAGAGACCAGAGTTTCATGCCGGTTTTTCTCTGAAGTATTGTTTTCCGAACCGGCGTAGATTTTGACGTAAATTAGAGATTTTAAACGATAGATAAATGAAATATTTTTTTACTTTGACTTTAAAACGCCCCTCGACAATCCCTCAGAAACAATCAAACAAATGAATTACTAAATAGAAACTAGATGAAAGCATCTTCATACGTAACAAACTTATGGTTATGAGTACTACTAGCATTTATATACTAAAACTAATCTAGCATGTGCTTGGTTTCAAACGTTTTCCTACAAAACTTAATTGAAAACTAATAGTTATAAGAAATAACTTTTCATTTTTATGTTGATGCTTTCACTAGAAACAATATCAACACAGTCCCTTTCTCTAGTACGCTTGTATTCACAATTTAACTGTTATGTGTTTGATTATAATTATAAGTTAATTTTAATTATAGAAAATCAAAATCAATTTTAAATAACAAATTGCGCTTTCTTTTTCAAATTTAGATTATTAACATTATTGCATTGCATAAAGAAAAAGGGCCAGAATTAGCAATAATATTTTAAAAATAAATGATTTAAAATACAAAAAATCAATCTAGCTAGATGATGATCACATTCAAATCACTTGACAATGATATTTAAAAAGTCAGATCAAAGACAGATACAGACAGAAAACAGTCCGTCAAAGTAAATGTACCTGTATTTGACTTGGTATAGAAATTTAAAATCTATACTACTTTTAAACATTTTGCATCATCAAACATAATAATATCACACTGCCAAAATCATGAATTACAACTAGTAACACTATAAATTCCTGAAATTAAAAAAAAAACATAAGACTAGCAATAAAACTGTTCAAAATCTTATTCAATAAATAATTCGAGGAAAAAAAAAAAGAAAAATAATGTCAACACATATAGTCGAGTGTTGGGCAGACTGTAAACAAAACATATCCTCGAAGAGTTTAAAGGAAGAGACATTATCTAAAACATAACAACATGATTTTAGCAGACGATATCCAGATTTCATAATGGAAGCCATATAGAGCAAAAGCACAAATTACTACTTACTTCTGAGCTGAAGCGGTTTTATTGATGGTCAAATTATTGGCCAGTTGAGCGAGCGATGAGTCCAGGTCACCTGTTAAGACTTTACCGGCTTGCTGTTGTTGTTGTTGACCTGCAAGAGGTTTTTTTTACTTTTGATCGCAATTATAAATTGAATATGCATGCAATGATTTATCTTTGATGACATATTAGCAAAAAAATAAATTAAATTAAATGAATGATGAATAAGGAAAAACAAATAATATTTTTAACATTGAAATAAAAATATTTTCCATAAAACACTTATAATATGAATTACTAAAGATCGCAATGGATAAACGGAAAAAATCTTATTATCAATCAATGGAATTATAATGAAATAAAAATGAGTCAAAATCGACATGACACACATCGATAGCAGGTAAAAATAAAATTCGAATTCATAACTAACAACCACAGATAAAACGTTAAAAGAACAGGCAATGTTACTACTGGCAGGCTGTATACAGATTATTCTGCGTTGTGATTGGGCGCGCTGTGCTATGAGAAACGAATTAAATAAAAAATAAAGCGATCTGTAAAAAAATTAAAAAGCACATCGAATGGCCACTCTGCAAGCTGTTTAGTTTCACTCGAGAATCGAACCCATTGCCATCGGCATCATCGGTTGACGGGCTGGAGACCCGAACATCATCGGCTGGGACATTGGCATTGTCATCATGTCGCCAAAGGGCTGAGCAACTGGTTGTTGAGTTATCGGCTGGGTTTGTTTCGCCGGAGAGCCTCCCAGGGACATTCTCATCACATCTTCCAGGTCGTCGAAGGCAGACTTGGGCTGAGGGGGGTTCGGAGGAGGGGGACGGGCCGGGGAGGCCGTCATAGGGTGTGTAGGGTCTCCCATACCCATGAATGGGTTTGCGGCAGCTTGCGAAATAAATTTTACGTTATAGATGCATCAATGTACATAAATATAAAATATACAAATATTATCCACCACCATATTGTTAATCGCTACAGTGTAATACAAAACTTAATCATATAAGGGTTGCCATGTTATGATTTTTATTACAATTAAAAAATAGTACTGTTATTTAAGTCTGATAGAGTCAATATAAGTATAATTGTAAAATTATCGTATGTAAATAAAAAACACGCTTTTATACAAAATTTTATTTATTTTAACCTTGTTTTAACCCACAATTGTAATGAAATCAATGAAAGCGGATATATACCCGCTTTCATTGATTTCATTTATTATTATTTTTTATTATATTGATTTTTTTACATTACAATAATTTAAAAGTTATAAGTTTACACTACGATCATATTTTAAATGTCTGAAGCAATCTCGGCCTTACTCATAAAATCGACGTCAATTCCATAAACGCTTGAAGTTGCTCTCTCTCTTTTCATTAAATGACAATAGAAAGAAACAGGTATAGAGAATACTAAGTCAGCGTTACCAACGATTATAAGTAAGGCCATCTTCCTTAATTTTAATGAAGTAGAATTCAATTTTTTATTCGTTTGATTGAAAGTAGTTTTTTTATATTGGTATTTTATGACATAATATACTTCTCAATTTTAAGTGTTGTGCTGTCTCTTTCACTATAACTCAAAGTGATTTTGACACCACGAGACTTAACAACATCTTAAAATTGAGCGGCGTTTGAATATTTGTTCAATAGAGTTACAAAACCGTAATCGCAACATGGCAGCCCCGCATACGTAGTGCATAGTCCTCACCTGCGGAGTCAGTGGTGTTATTGAATACGTTAGAGAAGTTAGCCTCAGACACAAAAGTGTTGTTGGACGTGGGCTCTGCGGGCTGTGCGGGCTGCGCGGGGAAGTTCGCGAAGCCGTTGGTGGGCCACAGGCCGGCGCCCGCCGGGGCCGCGGGGGCCGCGGGGACCGGTGCAGCCGCTATAGCAAACGCGAACAATGCAGTACTCCCTATTGTACATTGTCACTTGTAACTTTGTCACCTTTTTTTTAAATTTGGTTTCGGTTTTTACGGTTAGCAAATTTGCCAGTCTCACATATATTTGAAACTTCTAGTTTTAGTTTAAATTAGTTAATTTTTTTTTTAGTTTAAATTTTTTAATTCAATTAATATAATGAACTGATGACAAAGCTTACTAACTTAAAAATGTCTTAAGCCGTAAGCCGTAGCTTGAAAGCAAACGCTACGAATTTTTTATTATATAAATTTGTTTGATCAAGCTGTATAATAATATTGTATTCAACAGAACGTTAAATAAGACGAATATATAAAAGCGCGATATTATTGTTTATTTGCTAATGTTAGTTTTTGTTATTAGCAGTTATGCTTTAACAACTCAATCGATGTCTGGTCTCGTGGGTCGTCAAATTTGCCAATGCCACGCTGAAGGAGGAAATTTCTCGTACTAAACAACTGATACGAAAGAAGGACATTTATAATGATTTCTTATATTTACGCGAACACTACACATTTAAATAAAACTAGTTTTACGGATTTTATCGCGTATAGAAAAATCTATCGTGTATAAAGGATCTATCGTGTATAGAAAAAGACCCATACAGATAGATATTTAAACGGTGACTCTCATCACCATCCTTCACAGTTAGCTACCGTGGGTAAATCTTTGTTTCAGAGAGCACGAGGATCTGTGACAGTAAACACCTGGCCGCCGAGCTCCAACACGTCAAGCAAGTTTTGCACGACAATAAGCTTCGGGTCCCGCGCCTACGTCACAGTGAACGAGTGAAGCCGGCCACAGTCGAGCGAGTGCCTGCTGTACTGCCATATGTCAGAGGTGTCACTGACAAGATTGGCTACATCCTGAAGCGTGCTTCTATTAAAACATACTTCAAGCCGCCGAAGAAGATTAGTCAGTTTTTACCATCAGTTAAGTGTAATGTCCCTCTGCAAGATGCAGGAGTGTACAAGCTTGATTGTGAATGTGGTCTCTCTTATATAGGACAAACTAAAAGATCAATAAAAACCCGCGTTAAAGAACACATAGCTGATGTGAAGAATCGACGCTCCGGGAAGTCTGCAGTCTGTGAACATGTACAGGATCGCCCCCGTCACTACATTAGATTTGATAGACCACAAATCCTCGCTAAAGAACACCGATTCCTTCCAAGGATGATTCGCGAGGCTATTGAAATCAAAAAACATCCTAATTTCAATAGAGAAGATGGTTGGGTGCTACCATCTGCTTGGGATCCTATAATTAATAAAATTAAATCCCAACCCAAGCATACAACTGCAAGACTTCAAGATACTGTAAGTTCATACTGCGTAGATCGGAACAAAAATTAATAATTTTTAATCTGGAGGTAACCGTGGTTAACTATGACATTGGGACGTCAAATACCTCAGTCCCCCCCGTGACCATGGGTGCTGTAAAGTACTCGAAACGTCGGGAATATAAAATAAGTTAATATACGCGATAAAATCCGTAAAACTAGTTTTATTTAAATGTGTAGTGTTCGCGTAAATATAAAAATCATTATGTAAACCAGTACGGACTGGTAATTGCAAATAAAATTCGCCGATTAGAAGATCTCATGACCAAGCGCGCAAGATATCTAACAGCCTTAAATTTCTTGAAGAGATGCCGAGACCATAATCTCATTCCTACGTGTGTCAAAATATCCACTAAAAAGGACATTCGAGGAAGCGCTAAGATCTTAAATCAGGCAAGTAAAAGTTGTTACGAACGGTAATCCAACAAAACGCTCCGATCTACATGACATAAACAAATCCATAGACACATCATTCAGTGAGTTAAAGGCAGTCTTAACGACATTTGATTATAATGTTTGCATCGAAACGTTAAATAAACGAGAATTAATAAATATAACGAATGCAAAAACAAACATATAGTAAAATATCAAAAATTAACGACCAAATTAAATGTCAAATATCTGTGTCAACGTGAGAACGAAGCACAACCGTTGACCACAAACACGGATCATAGACCAAACGCGGTCTATAATCTGTCAAAACAAACTCTGGATGATGCAACAATTAGAGTATTATCGAAAGGCCTTAATTTCGCCATAACACCTAAAAAATTACCGTACGAGGAAATTATCTGCAGTGTCGAGGACTGTTTATTTAAAAATAATATGCAAAAGGAAGATTTGGAAGCGATACGTCAAGACATATCGTCTATGTTACGTCGAAGTTCAGCGCCGAAACCGAATCTACCTAAGGACGAATATAAAGCGTTGAATAACCTACGCAATAAACCAGAACTCACGATTCTCCGCGCAGATAAGGGAAATGCCACGGTAGTCATGGATACGTCAGATTATAATTTTAAAATACAAGAACTTCTATCGGATTCAAGCACTTATAAAAAGGTTAAAAACGACCCAACAAATAACACACTTAAAACAACTAGTGATCTCATAAAAACACTCCGAAAAATTAAATCTGGACGTAAAATCGATAATACCTACGTGTGCCAAACCACCGAAGTTGTATGGGTTACCAAAATACACAAGCCCAATGCTCCACTACGTCCCATAGTTAGCCAAATCGATTCACCAACTTACAGATTGGCTCAACACTTAGCGAAAATACTTACACCGCTCAGGGACATACAAGAGCACACACAAGGATTCCTACCATTTTGTCAGCGAGATTAAAGACCTACATCTGGCAGACAATGAAACTATGGTCAGTTTTGATGTGCAGTCTCTGTTCACATGCTTACTGTTGAAGACTGCATCTCGATTGTAACTAGAAGGCTGGAGAAAACAACATGCCCATAGAATATGCAGCACTACTTAGACAATGCCTTACATCTGGCTACCTATTGTGGAAGGAGGTTCTACAAGCAAGTAGATGGAGTGGCGATGGGCTCACCTGTATCTCCCATTGTCGCCGATATATTCATGGAAGACTTTGAGGAGAAAGCCCTACTTACTTCTCCCGTAAATCCAAGATTCTACAAGCGGTACGTAGACGACACTTTCACAATTCTACCTTTAGATAAAGTAACTGCATTTTAGACCATCTTAACTCCATAAATTCTAAAATTCAATTCACAATGGAGTTAGAGGCAAACAACTCTTTAGCTTTTCTAGATGTGTTAGTGATTCGGAATCCTGATAACACCTTGAGCCACACTGTGTATAGAAAAAAGACCCATACAGATAGATATTTAAACGGTGACTCTCATCACCATCCTTCTGATTAGCTACCGTGGGTAAATCTTTGTTTCAGAGAGCACGAGGATCTGTGACAGTAAACACCTGGCCGCCGAGCTCCAACACGTCAAGCAAGTTTTGCACGACAATAAGCTTCGGGTCCCGCGCCTACGTCACAGTGAACGAGTGAAGCCGGCCACAGTCGAGCGAGTGCCTGCTGTACTGCCATATGTCAGAGGTGTCACTGACAAGATTGGCTACATCCTGAAGCGTGCTTCTATTAAAACATACTTCAAGCCGCCGAAGAAGATTAGTCAGTTTTTCCCTCTGCAAGAAGCAGGAGTATACAAGCTTGATTGTGAATGTGGTCTCTCTTATATAGGACAAACTAAAAGATCAATAAAACCCGCGTTAAAGAACACATAGCTGATGTGAAGAATCGACGCTCCGGGAAGTCTGCAGTCTGTGAACACGTACAGGATCGCCCCCGTCACTACATTAGATTTGATAGACCACAAATCCTCGCTAAAGAACACCGATTCCTTCCAAGGATGATTCGCGAGGCTATTGAAATCAAAAAACATCCTAATTTCAATAGAGAAGATGGTTGGGTGCTACCATCTGCTTGGGATCCTATAATTAATAAAATTAAATCCCAACCCAAGCATACAACTGCAAGACTTCAAGATACTGTAAGTTCATACTGCGTAGATCGGAACAAAAATTAATAATTTTTAATCTGGAGGTAACCGTGGTTAACTATGACATTGGGACGTCAAATACCTCAGTCCCCCCCGTGACCATGGGTGCTGTAAAGTACTCGAAACGTCGGGAATATAAAATAAGTTAATATACGCGATAAAATCCGTAAAACTAGTTTTATTTAAAAGGACATTTATGTTTAGAACCCGTTTAAATAAAAATATCGGCTCGAAGGACCAACTTTTTTTAAACAAAATCCCAACAAATACCGGCATAGGTGTGACATGGACGTTACACATGACTTTTGTTTTGTCCAGGTTCATCTTAAGGCCTATCCCGTTAGGAGACACTATTGAGGTCATTGAGCGTAGTGCTTAGGTCCTCCAGCGATTCTGCCATAAGAACTATATCGCCTGCAAATCGAAGGTGAGAGATGTACTCGCCATTGATGCTAATACCGTATCTTTTCCAGGCCAGTAGCTTGAAAATGTTTTCCAATGCAGCGGTGAAGAGTTTCAGGGATATAACGTCACCCTGTCTTACACCTCTGCAGTTAGATGACTGTCGTACTCTGGTTCTGTACTCGGATAGCCATCGCAGCTCTACTGTATAAACACTTCTGCAGTTCGATATACCGATATCCCGACAAACGTTGGCACCGTTGAAGGGACTAAAGCATCGCCCAAAGCAGACAATTTCTTTTTGTATTGAGAATGGGCCCACCACCGTAACCAGGCGTAACTTAATGAAACACATGTCGATTTATTCCTTATAACGAATAGATTACAATAGTAATATTAGTTTTACCGTATCTAACGGGAATACTGAGAATTAACAATTTAAATAAGAATATCACAAAAAATAACTAAAAGCGATTGTCTAGTAGTTTTCACCGGTATTATACATATAAGTTAAAATAGTGCTCTGGTCAATAATTAATAGTATAAAAGAATTTGTAGGTACATTCAGCATTTATAGGTACTTTAAGGTTGATGGAAAAATTTTTTTAGGAGTTCGTTCTTCTTTATACGCATTTTTTAATATTACATTAGCCAATTCACGAATATCAAAAGAACTTTTTTTTTCAGATATTATGATTCCGGTTACATTTTCATAAGATCTTTAGGCCGTTTACTATAATAAATTGGAATCTTTTTTACGTGTAATAAAATTAAGTTACGTTAAAGTTTCTAGTGGGCCCAAAAACGATTGTCCATTTCGATGGAATCAAAGTCTTTCTCATAGTCCACATACGCAAGGCAAATTGGTAGATGTACTCTTCAGTTTTATCAACAATTTGCCGAGGGGTGTGTATGTGGTCTATGGTACTAAAGAAAATAACTCTCGAAAACACCGCGCAGACGCGGTTCAGAAGGGAAATCGGTCTGTAGTTCTTCAAGAGAACGTTGTCACCTTTCTTGTAGAACAAGACCACCTTCTGCGTCACGCCTCCGGAGTAGTGCCACCATGGAGGACGGAATTGAAGAGCTTCTAACAGACTTCAAGTACTGGTTTTCCACCCGCTTTCAGATGATCAGCTGTAATTCCATCCCCGCCTGGGGCCTTGCGTTCTTAGGGTGCTGGAGAGCCACTCCAATCTCTAACTCGAATAGTGTCGGATAAGCCTTACTCTTGGATCGTTACTCACACTTGCGTGTGGCTCCAACATTGACGTGTACAGCTGCCCGTAGAAAAGTAAAACTGCCCGTTCGGTCTTCAGCTGGCTCTTACTGGCAGGCAGATCTCTGGTAAAGACTTGTCCTGGTTTCGTTCGATCGCTCTTCAATACGAGCTGTATGGAAGTTGTGTAAGTCCCGCCGCATGCATTTGGAGATCTGTCTATTCAGTTGCCTGTATGCTGTCAATCTGTTGAAGACCGCAACTGCATTTCCCGTCTAACAGCCTTGAGATTAAGAGTGTGATCGGAGTTTTTGGGTTCTTCTGCGACGGGTCTTGCAGAACTTAACTCCGACCGCATGGACAGTTTCCATGAGCCTGTCATTCATATCGTCCATTGTATCGCAGTCTTCTAGGCAATGAAAACGATTTTGAAACTCAAGCTGAAAGTTTTCGGGGCTTTGGATTGGTGTAAGTTGGAGTAGTTAGAGCACGAGCGGAACGGAGCGTTGAATTCATTAGACGTGACCTCTCCAGCTTAACTTTTAGGTTCAGTGTGCCTCTCACCATTCGGTGATCGCTGCCAGTTTTCACCCTCGCGATCACTGAAACATCAGTGAACAGTTGCCGTCTGGTCGTCATAATGAAGTCAATCTCATTTTTCGTCGAACTGTCGGGGCTCGACCAGGTCCACTTTCTGTGAGGTCGCTTCTGGAAGAAACAGTTCATCATAAAGAGTCCCTCTTTCTCCATGAAGTCGGCCAGCTGCTAGCCCCTTGGGTTTCGTGCCCTATTCCGAATTTACCTACCTTCAGCTCACCGTTCTATCTTGTGCCTAGTTTTGCGTTGAAGTCTCCCATTAATACCGTATAGTGGGTTTTGGGGCAATGCATGGCTAGAGAATCTAGAGGGTTTGAATTTTATTTTGTACCGATTCTCTAACAAGTTTTGTGTTTTATTATCATACTAGCGAACCGTCCCAGCTTCGCGCGAGTGATTTTTAGATCTTTACAAGAGGACCACCTACCGAGTCTATCTATACCTAAGAATTATCTAGGTGACCCCATAAAATTTCGTCAAAATCGGTCAAGCCGTTTAGGAGGAGAAAAATTAAAAACACAGACACACCGCAATTTTATATATAAAGAGGTACACAGATCCTAGCATTAATGTTCAAATTATATAAGTTTTTACTGGCAATATTTATTACACACACTTTTAATATTTATTTAGCGTAAAACCTAATCGGTTTTGCCTAGGGGCTCAAAGGCTTAAACGTTGTAAACTTGAATAAATATTAAAAAGTGTGCCAAAAAAAAAGAGTAACAGGATTACATATTTTCCATCAAATTAACAATGGAATTCGCCTAAGAGAAAATAATCGTTATGTTAAATCTTTAAAAATTGAAGTAAGGCGCGTGTACTGCTGTGGTAATCTCCAGTTTGGGAATATTTAAACCGGAATACGAAGACTGTAAAATTTGTGCTAAACCATCCCCAAGTAAGCGAGAAAAGTGCTGCTATGGTACAATGTAGAAGGATACGTATTATTCACTGACTCTACTACTTCTATTCTAAATATTATTAATCGAATTAGATATGTGGTGGTTAGACTACGGCAAAATTGTCCGTGTTTGTTATTTCTCATAAAAAAAATATAAAGAATTCTTTCAAACAGAAATTGGTGTAGGACCAGCATTTTTTTTCTTATTATTCTTTTGGAAAAATTTGTCTAATTAAAAAATCAGTATAAGAATTACAGACATTACAATAATTCAGCCGTTTCACAGCGTAATTCAGATTTTTAATCTTTATTATAAGAGAATGAAAAAAAGTATTTCAATTAAATATTTACAAAAAAGACTTACTTTTTGATTACACTCGTATAACATCCATAGTTTTAACAATTAGACACTAATGTTTTATCAAAATTACTATTACAGAAGAAATTTCTGAAATTGGGACTTGTCTAAATATGTCTACAGTTTAGACCCACTATAGACCGATTCTTATATACAACATTACAAACAATATTTACAATTGATTAGTTATATTTATATATGAACACTTACCACCAAACATGTCAGCAAACGGGTTGCCCAGGGACAGCAGATCGTCTGAAGCTTTGCTGGTGGTGCTCGCTGTATCCGATGGCGCCGGACCAAATAGATCCACGATGGACTGGTTTTGGTTTTGATTTTGATTCTGGTTCTGTGCCGGTGCGGTCGACAGGAATGGGTTGTTGGCCGCGGTGTTTGTCGGAGATTGGACCTTATTCTGTAATAATTGGGATTCGTTTTAGATCGGCTTTTAATTTATGGCGAGTCCCTACACCCAATAACATGGATATACAACAAACAAAACGTGTATGATGAAATGGATATTTTAAGTGTTTTTTTGACGTGACAATGTCCCACTTCCACAGGCTAGCATGTTCAAGTATTTGTTAAGAAAATGACCCTATCATCGACTGTATCGAGGAAACAACACGTATTATGTGCTACAAGTATTCTATGCGATTTCTTCATGTTATTACATGGCTTGAGATATTACTAGGGTTGTAATTGTCAGTAATCATAATCTATACAAATAAATAAAATTGAAGTGTCTGTTTGTAATGTCAAAATAACAGCTTTTTCCTAAATGCATATGAAAGTATATACGGTACTTATAACAGAAACACAAATTTTAAAAATTTTGTCTGTCTGCCCGGCTGATCTCCGGAATGGCTCGACCGTTTTTGACGGGACTTTCACAGCTGATGTTTTAAGGAGTAACTTAGGCTATTATTATTTTATAAAAAGAATTAGGGTTACGCGCAAAACAAATCAAAACCCATGAAATCCTATCATAATAAATTACACGCGGGCGAAGTCGCGGGGAACAGCTAGTAATATATAATAGGTATTACACCCATTTTCAAAAGTGTTTTAAATGAATCCTAGAGTGATAATGAACTACTATAATTTTTATAAAAAATTTTTAGAACCGAATAGTGCCAAAAAAATTACTTTTAATCTATCGTTTTAAATTTTCGCGTGAAAACGATAGCCGCCATGCTGTTCAACTCGTGACGTCACTGTCCTAGAATTTTGCCTATTTTGCAAAGGAATAAGATACTTTTGGATGTTTAATAATGAGTTATCATCTATATCATTGTTGTGTTGTGCCTGAATGCAAAAATACGAGCATATGAACGCCGGGGAAGTTATGGATTCAAGTGCCAACTGATTTAAATATGAGAAATACTTGGTTAAAACTGGCAAGAAGAGACCCGAAGGCATTGTCTACAAAATCTAAACTATACTTCTGTGAAGATCACTTTGATGTAAGTATGACTTATATTAAACTATCGTTTATACAAAACAAAACATCGTGACATGATAGGTGCATGACCTATTGCAAGTCAAATTTTGTAATAGATTAGGTTAATCGCTCATCTGTCCCGCACTTTGTGGGCCATTTTGACAGCCCTTGCAAGTGCAGTGCAGTGTTTTACTTAATTCGTGTTTTCTTCTATTATATGAGAATAATGACATAGTTTGTACAAAAAATATAACAAAAAGTTTTTCTCACCTAAGCTTACGAGGGGTGATCCAAAAGTAATGATAATCGGTTACTTCAGGTCCGCATAAAAATCCAAAAAAAATATTTTTTGCTTGCTTATATACTCACTACGTCAGCCTAAAAAATCATATAAATAGATCACGATTTGAGATACATTGATTTGAATACGAACTGTCAAAGAGATAACATCAACATGGAGAAAACGAAATTAGAGCTGTCATCAAGTACCTCTGTTTGAAAAAATGTCTTCAAAAGACATACACAGTGACTTAGTGGAAACATTGGGGACTCTGCCTCCATATTCTACAGTTGCACGCGGGGCCAAGGAGTTTAAACTGGGCAGAACATCCACTGAAGATGAACATCGCGAAGGACGCCCATCCACGTCCCTCACTGAAGACAACGTGAAAAGTCGAAGATGTTGTGTTGGCAGATCGAAGAGTGACCATCAGGCATGTAGCTGAGGTCACAAGGATCTCATATGGCAGCGTTCAAAGAATCCTTGCGAACGAGTTGCATATGAAAAAGGTCTCTGCGCGTTGGGTACCCAGAATGTTAACCGACGAGCAAAAAGAAAATCGAGTTGACATTTGAGGGTCAATCTCGAAAGTTCCAAGCAGATCAAGAAAATTTTTGTTCCGTTTTGTGACTATGGACGAGACCTGGATCCACCATTTTGATCCTGAAACGAAACAACAATCGATGACTTGAAGCGACGCCTCACCGACGCTAAAGAAATTCAAAGTTTCAAGTTCGGCGGGAAAGGTTATGGCATCTGTTTTGGGACGCTCAAGGCATAATTATGGTGGAATATTTGGAAAGGAGCCACTATTACGGGCTCTTACTACGCAGACCAAATAAGAAGATTACGGAGGCCATTAGGAAAAAGACGCGGCAACTGCGAGCTGGAGTGCTGTTTCACCAAGACAACGCACCGGCTCATAAAGCCGCAGTTGCGATGGCTGCCATTCAAGAAACGGGATTCGAACTGCTCGAACACCCTCCCTATTCGCCAGATCTAGCTTCTAGTGATTTCTACCTCTTTCCTCGGCTCAAGGAACGCCTTCGAGGCAAGAAGTTCGAAGACGATAGCGAAGTAATAGCCGCTGTTGAAGCGTTTTGGGAGGGTCAAGACGAAGAATTTTTTTCAAAGGGAATCCTGGGTTTAGAAAAAAGATGGACTAAATGTATTGATTTGTTAGGAGACTATGTAGAAAAATAAATTATTATTTTAATTTTAATTGCCGTGTTTTATTACTTTTGGATATTATATATATATTTTCATTATCATTACTTTTGGATCACCCCTCGTATATTATAATATCTATAACATTAGTGCTAAAAGCGAAGTAATAAACTCGCTTTGATTTCAAATGTCATAAAGATTATTGCATGTTTTAGCTGAAAAATTACACACAATATAAGATTATCTTTAAACAATTGAATTAATAGAATAAAGATTAGTTACTTTCTGCTTTTACGAATCCGTCTTCCATGATGCCTTTTCAATAAAATTCGGAATAAAACTCAACAATCGTAATGATAACTTGAAAAATTTCGAAATAACACAGCACATTAGCTAGTTCTCTTCACCAGTGACGTCACGACGGTATCTAATATGGCGGACAGCGTTTTGTTGATTTGAGGCACATATAAAAAAATATTCTTAAAATTGAAATATAAAATTTATAATGCATTTTTATAAAAATAAATAAATATCTCTCGTTTACTTTTTACAAAATCTATCATAAATATATATTCTTTCATTTTTTTTTACATGATGTAAAATACCCTATTGTGATTTTGTTAAGCTTAAAGCTTGTTTAAGATTGAATTGACGACACAGGCAACACCACTTTTTATGCTTTTTTTTGAATAAGTACTCTGTAGAACTCATTTTTTAACATTATTTAAATAATAAAATAAAAGCTATCAATTAACAACATATCTTCCATGTTAATGAACCCGTAACAAAACATGAGTTTTACTTCCCCATTCCTAAAATGTTTTAAGAATGATGATATATGACACGCACAACTCAATCCTAATGTCCAATATTTATGCTATAATATAATTGTGGAATGCTACCAATATGAGATTATTCCTTTATGATTCATATAGGGTATACATTAAAAGTACATTGAACCAGTGTCTCCCACCAGCGGCACGGAATCTTGTCCAAGCGGTTATCTCGCGATAGCAAAAGCTTTAAGTGTTTCTGATGAATGTTTGTTATGCAAGTATGTCAAAAAATGTTTACCCTCAAGTTCAAGAGGGTAATTCATTATGTTTAAGTGCACCATGACGAATTCTTTAATTTTTAGTTGAATCGGGTCATTTGAGCGACTAAGTTCACATTTTAAATTTGTGTGTTGTGAAAAGTTTACTGTAAGGATATTCAATTATTGTGATCTTGTGTCTTAATTCAATAACTAAAGGTAAAAAATGCCATTAACACCAGCACAAGTTGCACAAGCAGTAGCATTAATTGACCAAGGGCTGACACAGCGTGAAGTTGCTATTGTGCTTAACGTACCACGGTCCTCAATGCAGTATTCACTGAAACGATACCAGGAGACAGGCCGCTACACCCGCAGGCCAGGCAGTGGGGGCGTAAGGTGCACATCGGCCCGGGACGATCGTTTTATTGTTATGGAGATTTTGAGAAACCGCTACCTGACCGCTGTTGAGATACGCCAGCGGCTCCAAATCGCAAGAGGCGTTAATGTTAGTGAGCGTACGGTGAGAAGACGAATGGAGGAAGTGAATTTAAAAGCTCGTAGACCAGCACGAGGTCCAGAACTTCTCAGACAGCACCGAGTAGCCCGACTTCAGTTCGCAAGAGAACATGTCAATTGGACCCACGAGCAATGGGCCAGAGTGTTGTTCACAGATGAGTGTCGAATAGCTTTACGTGCTCCAGACGGTCGAGAACGAGTGTGGAGAAAAAGAGGAGAGAGGTTTCTACCCATTACCACCACCCAAACTGTGAGTTTCCATGGAGGTTCAATAATGGTATGGGAGGTGTAAGTTCCGACGCACGTACAGAGTTGGTCATCGTCGATAATCGGCTTACAGCTACCGATACATCGAGGAAGTTCTTCAGGAGCACGTAATGCCTTATTCGGGATTCATTGACACGACTAATTCCTCCTCATACACAATAATGCACGCCCGCACGTCGCACATTGTGTAGAGGAATATCTGGAAGAGGTTGAATACAAAATTACAGTGGCCAGCCTGTAGCCCGGACTTAAATCCAATTGAGCATGTATGGGGTATGCTCAAAGAAAGATAAAGTCCAGCTCCAAACCGCCACAAACTCTAAATGAGCTCCGAATGCAGCGCTGGCCGCTTGGGACAGCATACCGCAAGTTGATGTCAGAAACATCATTCAAAGCATGCCAGATCGAATGCAAGGGTTATCAGGGCTAGAGGATGAAACACCCGATATTAAAACTGATAGACAATAAAGAAACAGACTTAATTTTAACTTTGTAGTGTTTTTAAAGTGACAATGGAAAGATGTTAATTTTAGTGAAAACATGTTATCTTGAAAAGAAAAATTTCGGTGAAGTAAACATTAAATTTCTACGTTCTAAAACCATTAAAGACACTTATTGAATGCATCTACCCTTAATTTACTGTTAAAAACGTTTCAGTGCAAATAATCAGCAAATTCACGAGTGGCCAAGTTTCCGTGCGGTGAGTGTACATATAATAAATTAATCTTAACCAGCATATGTCTTCCAAAGCGGAATGGTGAAGCAAATGTAATAAACTTAAAATTTAATCTCGTCGCCTACCTAGAACCTAGATCATGATCAAATTACAGTTTACTGAAATCATTTAACCAATAAGAACATTATCGACATAACATCCGTTTACAAATGGATACGTCACAATTTACTTATTAGGTACAAAGCAAAGAGGTTAATTGTGTCTTGCACCAGGAGAGAAATTGAATAATGTGATTGAAGATTAAAAAAAAAAACATTAATTAACGATCTTAGTCGGATCTTAGCGGTCATCCACCGCAGCCTACTTCAACTGAGGATGCCTATTATCGACGGTGGTGTCATTCCTAGTGTATAGTCTGTTCACTAAGATAGTGTCGGTACGCCCGGAGGCGCACTTATTATTTTGCTTTTTTCTTCTATTTCTTCTTTTATTTTGCTTCTATTAATTTTTACTGTGTTTGTTAAATAAATGTTTTTCTATTCTAAAAATAAAATAGAATACTATTTTTTACTTAGGGTTATTGTAATAAAATACGAATATAAATAGTAAACAGAACTTAAGTAGCAAAGAGAATTTACATAAAAATTTGAATAGCTAGTTAAAAACATTCTTCATCACTCAGTGTTTGAGTCATTGCCACCTGTATTTATAATAAGGCATTCAACGTCATCACGTTCGGAATCCATACTAAAATATTATTTTTGATATCGGTTCACTCAAAATTTTATTTTGAGGCACTTTACTATCGTCCCAAGAAAGAAAAATAATTTTCTGTATTCAACAAAAACAACCTTTCACTACGGCGTTTCGTTTTAAAATGCCAAACTTTCCTGCGGGTGTACTCCGCACACGGCGGCGCCTTTGAAAAAATGCGGCACGTGCCGTGGCGGCGCGACACAAAGGCGACCGTATCTAAGCGAACAGACTATAATGGTGTTGGAAGTAGTGGCGCTGGGACTTGTAGTGGCGACGGGGATAGTGCACGCAATTGAGGGAGGGCGGGAGGTGCTCTTACACTAGGTTAGACACACCATTTTATATTATTACGCGGATCTTAATTAATTTTTAACATCTCTATATATAAAAATCAATTGCCGTCCGTTAATTGTGCAATTGGATCACCAGTTTTCTGGCTGATCGGAGCATCAAGGTCGTAGTAGACGGTGCGTGCTCCGATTACAAGACTATTAACGCTGATGTTCCACAAGGCTGCGTGCTATCATCAACGCTGTTTCTTCTGCATATCAATGATATGTTGCAAACCGGTAACATTCATTGCTATGCGGATGACAGCACTGGTGATGTTCTATACGCCGGCCGTGCCAATATTTCTCGGGAAAACGTCGCCGAGTACCGGAACAAACTTGTATCTGAAGTCGAGACTTTGTTGAACAAAGTCTCGGATTGGGGGCGACTAAATCTAGTCCAGTTCAATCCCCAGAAGACACAAGTTTGCGCGTTTACCGCTAAAAGGTACCCCTTTGTCGTATCTCCTCAGTTTCAAGGCACTCCCCTTGTTGCCTCAGCCAGTATCGGAATCCTCGGCGTTGACATATCGAGTGACGTGCAGTTCCGTGGTCATTTGGAAGAGAAGGCCAAATTTGCCTCTAAAAATCTTGGCGTGCTCAGTAGAGCGGGGCAGTATTTCATACCGGCACACCACCTGCAACTTTACAAGGCACAGGTTCGGCCTCACATGGAATACTGTTCCCATCTCTGGGCAGGGGCTCCCCAGTGCCAGCTCCTTCCACTTGACCGCATTCAGCGCAGAGCGGATCGAATCGTCGACGACCGAGTTCTTTCCGATCGGCTTGACTCACTAGCACTGCGTAGAGATGTTGCATCTCTTTGCGTATTTTATCGCATGTACCACGGGGAGTGCTCTGAGGAATTGTTCGGACTAATTCCAGCCGCTCAATTTCACCATCGCACATCGCGACAAAACTCGCGATACCATCCATACCATCTGGATGATTGGCGGTCCACCAATTTTTTTGATTTTTCCGGACCGATACGACTTAGGGACCTTCAAGAAAAGAGCCTATTCCTTTTTAAAAGGCCGGCAACGCATCTGCAATTCCCCTGGTGTTGCAGTTGTTCATGGGAGGCGGTAGTCACTTAACATCAGGTGAACCGCATGCTCGTTTGCCCCCTATCCTATAAAAAAAAAAGTCTCGCTAAAGCTCAAAAACGGTTAGACCGAGTTTTGATGATTTTTTTGTTTGAATGGGTCCTTAGATGGTTTAGATTTACATTTGGACCCGGTAGGTGGCGCTGTTGTCGAGATCCAGAAATCACCCGTGCGAAGCCGGGGCGGATCGCTAGTCATTAATATAATCGATTTATTCGAAACGCAAAGTAAGGTCTGATTCTATTAATGAGTAATATGATTTAACAGTAGTCTTTAAAGGCATACTATCATTTTTGCAGGTCATAGGATTGTCTAATCTTTGCACGATGCTCATGGAACTCATGGAAATGTTTGGTTTTCTTACGGCGTCTATTACAAACAAATTATATGCTGGCCCGGCAGAAGTAGTTCCGTCTCTTCCGGTAGGTGACGTAATGAGTTTCATCCTGGATTTTTAACAGTAAATATAAAATTTATTAATAACTTGACAACCACCTATCGGATCCTAGGATTGCTATATAACATCGTCTTCACAAAACACAATGTATTGTGTAAATATGACCTCAATTGGTCAAGCCGTTCAGAAGTTCACAATCATGATACGCACCGCTAATTATACACATAAAGATAAAGACATAATATTATAAAGGTGAAAATCCCAACACGTAAAAAGCAAAACTAATACATATAAACACATTATTTTTAATATTAAGGAAAATATTAAATTTTATTAATGATGGACAGAAGTACACATAGGCTAGTATGCCCCAAAGATGAAGCGTCCCGTCATATCTGAACACAACGGACATAAACTTTGCCTTTAACTATTTAATATCTTACTAGTATTACAGATATGTCTTCTTCACCTGTCAACTCGTCACCTTGCAATAATTGCACCTAAAAAAATGTAAATCTTCTATAATTTGGTTAATACTTGATATTCAGTTTAGTGAATACCAATATTTTTATATTACTGGCAATATCGATTTCAGGAAACAAAGCATTTGAGAAAAAAATCCTTGAATATACCGGTTTATACAATATTATGTAAAGGAAACCCTGTCCGATCCGAAAGGGACACTTAGGTACAGCAATGACATTACCAAAAACAAAATTTTATAGTAAACATTTTGCTAAAAATTTAGCTAAATCCAAAATTCTGGCAACACCGTCGCTTGCGACAATATTTTTTGTAACCTTCACGGATCGAACAGATGTTTTTTTTCATAATGTTTATAATTTTGTACACAAATACAATATTTGTTTTATATTTTACTAGATCGTAGGGTCCCTCTTATACCTATTTCTGCCGCCAAGCAGTAGTGCGTGTATTACTGTGTTTCGGTTTGAATGGTTTAGAGGTCCAGTATGTACGTGGTAGAGCTATGTTGCAGCTATATTAGTAGTATAGTTGTAGTACGAATGGGTCGGCTCGACCGGGGAAGGACTTAACACTGCTGTGTTTCGTATGTTGAGAACCGGAGACCCTTTTTACTGAAAAAAAGGCATTCCATCTTAGTCCTCACGGGTGACAACGAATCTGCATTTTGATTCTTTATTGAAGATAGATGTAAATGTCTATGGGTCACAGCAACCACTTACCATCAGGTGGACTGTGTGCTCGTTTGTCACCCTATCCTATAAAAAAAAACAGGCTGTGAGGTGTTCCATATTAGTCCTCAGAGGTGACAACGTGTGCGTGTGCGTGCGTGCGTACCTTGTACTGTGTCATGGCGGCCTCCTCGTCGGCGAGCGCCTGCTGGCGCAGCGAGTCGTCGATGAGCAGCGCGGCGCTGTGCTCGAGGCGCGAGGACGCGGCCGCGTGTCCGAACGACGACGACGTCGACGACAGCGCGCCCATCACGCTCGCCACGTTTTTCTGCGCGCTACAATAGGGAGGAGGGGGGGGGGAGGGGAAAGAGGAGGTCAATAACACGAGTCAAGTACCGATCTTATTATTATTACAGCCATTCACACAAGTCCACTGCTGAACATAGGCCTATAGGAGCCACCTGCATCCATCGACTTCCTGCATGTCTTTACCAGTCGTCACTCCATCTAGTGGTGGGACGCTCTACACTTTGTTCACCGATACGAGGCTAACACTCGAAGTCGACTGGATTCCCTCTAAACTGCTGACCGAAAGTCAAAGCAGCTATAAAAGAATACTAGCTATGCTATTATTCATATTACTAATATTACCACTCTTGTATTAGGAGTAGTTCACGACAGTAGTCGAATGGCGGATTCGAAATCCCGACTTTTTGAGTTCAAAAAGTATCAAAAAGCCTTTAAAAATTTTCATATCCCATAGTATAAACCCGAAACTATTAATAATAAACAAAGGTTTGTAATCAGACCCACCTAGTTTCAACAAAATAAAAGGTCAAATGCGAGTGTTTCACAATTTTAAATGTCAGAAGAAACATCCAGAGTTATTTTACAACGGAAGCTAAAATTTACGAAGAAGGTTCACAGTAAGTAATATAGTACAATGATGAAAAAATTAATAAAAAAATCTCAAACATTCTGTCTTTTTATCTTTTAAATTCAGAATGCGTGGTAATGCATTATTTTAACTGATTGTTATTCATAAATATCTAACGCCTACTATTTTACTACGCATGCACACACATTCGTATGGGTCGCTCGGTTACAAATTTAGGTACCTTGTCGCGCGTCTTCCCGCGCCCTTCCCTTCAGTTAACCGTTACAGCGCTAGGTACCTCCGTCCGCCCGGCCGACACCGACGGCTGACAGTGTTGACCGTGACCTCGCGTACGAGTGTGCTATTTTTAAATTTTCGTAGGTAGTATCGCTTCGATACCAATGACGAAACTAAAATATTCGAACTTTGAATACTATGAAACTATGAAATTGTGCGGTGTTATTTCTAATCCCATTCTATATCCGTATGGACTGTAGTTTATTCCAATTTTTAAATACGCTAATATTGACAGTCATCGGTTACGTCGTTGATAAGCAAAAATATTTTTGCTAATAAATTAAATATTAAATTGGAATCATAATTCGCGTCGTGTAGTTATTAACTTAAGCATTAGTAGTGGGCGTGTCACTAAGAAAGTAAACATACAAAAACTTTGTGAATTGAATCGCACACACAGGAACGCGCGTACGCGTAATTGTTGCACATAAATCACATTCAATTTGGGATATTTTCAAATAAAAGTCAAAATAGAAGCCTTATTTACTCGTATTTTCAAAAACTGCAATAACTGTATATCATTATTTATATATTTGAACTTAAATATAAAATTTGGATACTCTTAGAAAAATAACCCTGTATAAAATCCTTTTTATATTCATCCGTCCGTATATAGTTCACGACTGGAAATTAAAACGTAAATAACGACTAAAAATTTTCGTTGTAACCCTCATGACTTTACAATATCTGAATTTCCGTTTCGAAGGACCAAAAGCGTAAGATGTTTCCGTAAACTTAATGATCAATTACAGTAGTATGCATATTATTAAAATAAACCGCATTAAGTATTTAATGCACACAGATTTATTAATTGATCGTAATCACATGGTATCATACGAATTATTAACAAGAGTACGTAAAACAAAGAACAATTAAGTTGTATTTTAACCTGTCGAAATGTCAATCTATCAACGAAAATAACATAGAAGACGTTTGTAAATTTTTCGAACCTTGAAACTTTTTAAATAGTCAACTATTTTTTTCAGAGATTAAAGGAGACAATCGTTTTTGGGCCCACTAGAAACTTTAATGTAACTTAATTTTACTACACATAAATAACATACCAATTTATTATAGTAAACGGCGTACAACAGGTCGTAAAAATCACAATAAATAATATAGTGGATACCTGGCGGTCTGAGTGGGTGTATTGGCGGCGGAGCCTTTCTTGCCTTCCAAAGTGGCGAGATGACCTTCCAAAGCGTCGAGAAGACTGCTTGGCGCTTTCGTCAAGTCCGGTATGTCACCTTTGTCAATGCCAACGTTTTCTGCCACCTGGAAATGGAAAACAGGCTTAATATAGTATAAATATTTTTTTTAGAATAAGGGTGACAAGCGAGCACACAGCCCACCCGATGGTAAATGCGTTGTCATCCCTGAGGAGTTAGATGGAATGCCTCGTATCCAGTAAAAAAAGTCTTCGGTTCTCTACACTCAACATACGAAACACAGCAGTATTGAGCTGCTATTTTACGCTGGTATTGTGTCTGTGTCGTCCTTCCCCGGTCGATCCGACCCATTCGTGCTACAACCATAATGTAGCTGCAACATAGCTCTATTACGTATAAATTGTGTATATATAATGTATTTGGGATGTACAGAAAAATATGCCCATTTTTTCTAGAAATTACCCATCTCAACTGCTCGCGGTATTCAGCTATCTAACAGATGGCGGAAAAAGGTGACAAACGAGCACACAGTCCACCTGATGGTAAGTGGACGTTGAGGCCTATAGACATCTACATCTATCCTCAATCAAACACCAAAACTCAAATGCATTGTCTCCCCTGAGGACTAAGATGGAATGCCTCGTTTCCAGTAAAATCACTTTCCGGTTCTCTACACTCATCATACGAAACACAGCAGCATTAAACTGCTATTTAACGCAGGTATTCTGTGAGAGTGTGGTTATTCCTCGGTCGAGCCAACCCATTCGTGCTACAAGTATAGTATAGCTGTGGCATGGCTCTACCACGTGGAAAACCTGGGGCGTCGAATTTGACCATTTTTTCTACCGACTTCAAAAATGAGGTAGTACTCAATTCGACCGTATGTTCTTTTTTAATGTTTTACCTCATAACTTTTTCTGGGTGAACCGATTTCGATGATTTGAAAGCTGGTGCTTCTCATGTGGTCCCATATAAATTTGATCAAGGTCTGACCAATAGTTTTTGCGTTATTCTTAATAATTTATATTGAAGTCGGTTCTACAATACCATCTTGGGGCAGTTGAAGATAAAACATCGTTAGAATTTTGTGGCTAGTTAAAATTCAAAATATCTGTTTATAGTGCGAAACATTGCAACTAGTACATACGTGTGTGAACCTTATATGACGGTGATTGTGTGTGTGTAATTACTACAATAAAACATCAAGAAATTGTGGAGTAAGAAGCATTTTAATATTTATAAAATCTTATATCTCCAATCTCCGACCTACCCTCTATAATTCGCTCGCTGTGACGTAGTACGGCAATATTTACTTGCTAATCTTTTAGCGCCTGGATAAAATAATTAGCACATAGTAGTTAACAAACTTTTCTAGAAAATTTTAAAGTTGTTTTTAGAGTATTCTATTGCGCTAAAATGGATAAACAATTCTGTGGAGCTTGCAGAGCACTACTATCTGATAAAAGATACATGACCTGCCTTGGTTGTATACAGAAGTATGACCTTCAATGCGCTAATATCTCACCACAGCGGTATAGAGCGTTAAATGATGAGAATAAGCGTAATTGGAGATGCCTGGAATGCAAAAGTAAAATACCTAAGAAGGATAACACAAACACACCTATACGCCCATCGCACCAGACAGAGTCGGCAGTTCTCGATAACGCAGATAACTTGAATGTAACGTTGCGTAAAAATCTGATTTAACATTTGACTACATAACGGAAAAAAATTGAAGGATGTCTTGGGCTGAAAGACAAGAATTAAGAATTGTTATACAATCAAGCCTGAAGGAATTATCAGATCAGTTAACCACAATAAAAAACCAGTGTTCCGGATATCAGGAGTCTTCAATGTTTATTAGTGGACAATATGAGGATTTTCGCAAAGAGCTCGTAGAACTAAAAAAGCTGCTTGCAACGACCACTTCTGAATTAAAATGTATAAGAGAAGAAAATAAAAGTCTAAAAAATAGTATTACTGCACAGGCTGCAAGGATTAAAGCATTGGAAGACGAAAACTTGAGACAACAACAGTGGACACGAATGCAGGATACTAAACAAATAGTATTGAAACTCTCGCAGCATATTGGGGCTCCTATTCAGGAGACTGATATCGATTTCGCACACCGGGTCCAACCTCGGCGCGCTGTGAGTGCTGCCCGCGCACGCCCCATTGTTGTGCATCTCAGACAACGTGCCGTCAAAGACAAACTTATAGCAGCGGGTCGCAAGTATCGTGCTCTGAATGCTAAGGATTTGGGAATGGGTGATGAGACTAACAGAGTTTACATCAATGAGCACCTTACAAAAGAAAATAAAATTCTTTTAAATACATGCAAACAAAAAGCCAAGGAGATAAATTATAAATTTGTTTGGACAAAAAACTGCCGTATCTTCGTTCGAAAGGACGAGGCCTCACCCCCTATTCCAATATCCTCATCAACCGATATATCCAAAATAATGTAAAACACTGTTTGATATTTAATAATTACTCACCTTTCAATGTATGCAATAATCCTCCTTACACTTACATAAAATATTTTACACTTCTCTACTCAACTCTATTTACACTTATTTATTATGCAGTGCAAGAGTACCTCACAAGTATATCCTTTCCATGTGAACTACACTCCTATTTTAAACCGAAGCAATTTCTCGTAGTGCCACATTTAAATGCTATTAAATACTACGGCCTAACTTATGGTTATTCATTGACCATTAAGGTTTGCGAATATTTATCTATATTAATTAATAACTTTGGCTTAAAAATAATAGTTTATTTTTCCTTTAAATATTTAACATTTTATAGAGTGTACGTTTATCGATTTCACCACTACTACCCTGTCAGAAATGGATGAAAACAGTAAAATAGTAACAACCTTACATTGCTTTATCAAAACGTTAGAGGGCTACGAACAAAGACTAATACGTTTTATAATAATCTGTTACTGTCTGAGATCGATATAGTTATGATTTCTGAAACATGGTTATGTGATGGTATTTTGGACGCAGAACTAAGTGACGATAATTATAAAATTTTTCGTAGAGATCGAGGATCATTAAGAGGTGGTGTAATGTTACTTTGTAAATCAAAGCTACAGGCGCGCATGAGACCAGAATGGAATAATACCGATCTGGAATGCATTTGGATTACCATTCCAGGAAGTAACATAGGCTCTTCATATGACATACACATTTCGGTGGTTTATATACCACCTAATCAGCAAATATCTTCGCATAAAGGATCTCATTAACACTGTTAGCTGTTCGTGATAAATACCCAAATGACTATAGAATTGTTTCAGGAGATTTTAATTTACCATGTATTGACTGGACTTCTGGAGACCCAGTTGTACGTAGGAAAGGATCAGTCAGTTCAAACTTCAGCATCTGACCTTATATCTTGTTGTTCTTTCATAGGCCTTTCTCAATACAATACACTATTAAACAGTAGCAAGAACACTCTAGACTTAATCTTTTCATCTTTCCCGATAAAAGTTCAAAATCTGAATTTGTGCTTGTTATAGAAGATGTATATCATCCAGCTCTGTACATATCTGCGACGGACATATTAGTACCTTCACGTAGGCCTTCTTTTGGGACTAAATATCAATTTAAGCGAGCAGACTACCGTAGTATGAATGATTTACTTTTGAAACAAGACTGGACTTTTATCACAAGGAAACAAGTTTAGATCGTGTTACTGATAAATTTTACAGTATAATAAATGAATTAATTGAAAAATTCGTTCTAAAATCCGATCTAGTGGTAATTATTCTTATCCAATATGGTACAGCAGAGCACTAATTAACCTTATAAAAGAAAAGAGTAATTGCACTCTAGTTGGAAGAAGCATAAAAATCCGATTGATTACGCAGACTTTTCGGAGTTGAGAAAACGACAAAAGATACTACAGCAACAATGTTATAAACTGTACCTTGCACGCACTCAAGAGAATATTAACATAACCCCAAAGCTTTCTGGAGTTATGTAAAGTCTAAGCGTAAAACCATTCTGATTATCCTCAAGAAATGACATACGGAGACACTAAAGTGAATAACCCAATAGCAATCTGCTCGTCATTTAACGATTTTTTAAAAGTAATTTTACTAAATCTATTGACAATAATTTGACTATACGATCTGATAATTTAAATTTAAATGTAATCCAAGATATTGAAATAAATCCAGAGAAAGTTAAAATTTAATTTGTAAGCTTGACATTACGAAAGGTGCCGGTAGCGATAAATTGCCTCCTGTATTATTTGTAAAATGTGCAAAATCCTTATCTGTTCCTATAGCACTATTATTCAATAGGAGTCTTCGCGATGGCTGCTTTCCAAGTATTTGGAAGGAAGCCCATGTTGTGCCTATACACAAGAAAGGGTTGAAGACAATAATTGAGAATTACCGGCCAATATCAATACTCAATGTGTTAAGTAAATTGCTAGAAAGAATCGTTCATATGCATATACCCCATCATATTACCTTCAATACCCCCAGAACAACATGGCTTTGTGAAAGGGCGCTCAACAGCAACTAACTTAGGCGCATTTATTGATTATACTACCTCAAATATGGATGGAGGGTCGCAAGTAGATGTCATTTATACTGACCTTGAAAGCCTTTGATCGCGTAGATCACATCATATTACTACGTAAGCTTTTTGAGCTGGGCATACGAGGCAACCTTTTCAGGTGGATGGAATCATATCTGTGGAAACGATCTCAGGCAGTAGTCTTAGGAGGGTTCCGTTCTGACTTCGTGGAAATAACATCCGGAGTTCCACAAGGTTCTATTTTGGGTCCTCTACTGTACGTGTGCTATCTATATGATGTGGGCAAGTGTTTTCATAATGCTAAGTTTCTAATGTACGCTGATGACACTAAAATATATATGAAAATCACTGATTATGTAGATTGCATGAAACTTCAAGATGATCTTGTGCGTCTTGGTAACTATTATGTAGTAAATCGTATAGGAGTTAATGTCAGCAAGTGTCTTTACGTTTCTTTCACAAGGAAAAGAGAACCTACAAATTTCAACTACCAAATAAATCACCTTAATATAACTAAGAAAGAATTAGTGAAGGATCTGGGGATATTACTGGATTGCAAGTTAAGCTTCTCAGAACATATTGAAACAATAACGCACTCGGCCTACAAAAGCCTTGGCTTCATCCTACGCGTAAGCAGACCCTTTACTGATATTAACTGTATTAAATTACTTTACTTTTCATATGTTAGAAGCGTCCTTGAATATTGCAGTACTATATGGAACCCACATTACATTGTTCATATAAATAACTTAGAACAAATTCAGCACAAATTCCTGAGACATTTAAAGTATAGAAATTTTATTTACACTAATAACTATGAAGAGTCTTGTAGATATTTCAATATAATAAGCCTTGAGGATAGACGTACTCTAATGGACATGGCATTTTTGCATGGTTTATGTAATGGAAGTATTGACTGTGTAACCTTAGCTGACAGAGTTCTCTGCTTTTGTACTCCGAAACGTAGAACGAGACATACACCTTTGTTTGCAGTTGTTAAGACAAAGACAAACTATGCACAAAACTCTCTGGTGAATCGTTTACAAAAAGTTTATAATAAAAGATTCCACTCAGTTGATATTTTCCATTCCAGTAAGGATAAGTTTAAGAAGGATGTTTTGAAACTTCTGATGTAGTGAGTTTGGGTAACTCATTAACTCATACACACACACACACACACACACACACACACACACACACACATATGCCCGCGAGGAGGCGCACACAAGCATTATGTATGTTGAAAATCTTTTAATTTTCTTGTAATGTTTTCTAGATGTTTAAAAATATGTATTTTTAATCCCTACTACTTTGCCTTCAACATGTCCGTTATAAATTGAAAATACTATTTAAATAATGTAAATCCGTTTTTGGCTATAATTTAAGATCATAAGATGTACGTACGATGTAACAAAGAGCTGTGGATTTTGTTTGAAATAAAATAAAATAAAATACAACATTTTAAATTATTACATTTATGTTTTTGGTGGAATATACAAGGGCCAGAAATTAGTACGCAGTCGAACTAAGGGTGGGTGAATGCTGTGGTCCTTACATACCAATATCTATTATAGGTGAAGAATCTTAATGCATATGCGTGAACCCTGAGAACTATGGAATACCTCGTTACTAGTAAAAGGGAATCCTGTTCTCAACTCACACCACACAAAACACAGCCGCATTATGCTGTGATTTTATGCTGATGATCTTTGACAGTGAGTTGCCCTTCCTCGATTTTCACCATTAAATATAGTTACACGAGTAAAAACATTTTTATAATCTATACTTTTTTTTATAGGAGAGGGGGCAAACGAGCATACGGCTCACCTGATGGTAAGTGACTACCGCCGCCCATGAACAACTGCAACACCAAGGGAATTGCAGGTGCGTTGCCGGCCTTTTAAAATGGAGTAAGCTCTTTTCTTGAAGGTAGGTATACTAGTGATTATGTGGAGGTGTATGTACCAAATGTACGTATGAATATGAGGTGTATGTATGAAAAAAGATTTTAGAAAAGTAAACGTGTTCGAAACTAAACCAAAACTATAGTTACAGATAAGTATGAAGCAATAGAAACACCGCTTATAATTTTTTGCGTTAGGTCAAAAGAGAGATAATCTAAAAATACAAAAGATAATGAAGGAAGTGTTACCTTCAAGAACTCTCCAACTCTATCCATCCTGATGAGGAACTTTTTATAGAGGTCGAGAGCCTCGCGGCAGTTCTTCTTGTTCATGTCGAAGTATTTCTCCAGCAGGTTGATGATGCCGTCATTGTAGCAGGCGAATAATCTAAAACAAGGAAACTCATTCGACACTTCTCAAAAATACTAGCTGTATCACGGAATTCGTTGTAACACCTTTCTACCCGACTACTCAAAATTAGGGTAATACTTTTTTTGAGTGTATGTATGTGTGTCTACTTCTTTGGCACGCTCTGTAGCCTAAACCGCTTGATGGTTCTTAACATATGGGGCGTCGTTAGATTCGTCTTAGTTGTGGAAGTTTTTTTTTTCTCTTTTCGGTAAAGTTTTTTTTTACGTCGTCGAGTTTTTTATAATTATTGTTTTAACCATTGGTCGTGTTTGTCAGAAGTAATCGCGGGCGCGTGCACAACAATTCCCCACAGTTTCATCTTTCTAAGACCAAACGGTATAGGAACGCATACGGGACATACAAGAAAAATTCATTTTAAATTAAAAAAATATTTTATCTTTAATCGAGTGTATTTTTTTTCAACTGCTGCTTATAAATACATGTTTAAACTTGGACTTAGCAATTAAAAGATGTGCAGATTCTGTTCCTTAGCGGACGAAACACATCTGCACATTTTACAGAATGCGAATTAATAACTAAGCTCGGAGGAAGTTAAATAAATCACAGCCAAGCAAGTCCTGGAATTCATTGGAAGTCTAGGACTTAGCAGTGAATTATAGCCACATGTGAATAGTGATACTGTACTTCTAGACATGAATAGCTGCTCGCACACAATAATAAAAAAGTCTCATGCGCAATTTCCAGTTTTGACAGTATCTGCTAGTCGTCATTCTGGGCGACGGTGCACGAAATATATGTATATTAGCTGTTCCTGCGTTTGCATTAGCCACTTACCAGGTAGACTGTTAGCACGTCACACAATTTTTAATTAAAAGAAAACAGAAGTTCTTTCTCGAGCGAAGAACTGACTGACTGATTTATATAAGTGTAATAAGTGGCTACTGCTTAGAGACATTTTACCTGGTTTTGTTTTACGGATTTTTTTTTTATTTCAATAGCCTTACGAATCAGTGTTTTTTAGCGAGGAGTAGTGATTTACGATTCGAAATTTGAGAATAGACCAAAAATTAAAAATTTAAACTGAAGGTAAGCCTTGGTCAACCAGACATTCGAACACCTCAGTCCCCGTGACCATGGGTGCTGTAAAGTAGTCGAAACGTCGGGAAAAAGTTAAAATACGCGATAACTTAGTTTCATTTAATTGTGTAGTGTTCGCGTAAACATAAGAAACCATTCATACAAAATCCGTTAATAACTGAAGCCAGTTAATATATTCTTAATAGTCCAATTATTCCATAAATCTAGTTGATAATACTCTCTTAGACCCAATTTACACTGCCGCGGAACGGAATGGAGGCGAATTTTGTAACGAAATGGTACATAGTAAAATGAGTTTTATATTAATGTATAACGTGCAAACTAGATATGAGCTAAAAAGTCAGCGCGTCTTCCGTGGAATTCTCGCGCATTCTCGAAAATTCCGTAGCTACTGTCGGCGCAGTCTGTGGAATCCGCGGGATGACGGGTGACGACGCATCTGCATTTTGATTCTTTATTGAGGATAAATGTGGATGTCTATGGTCACAGCATCCACTTACCATCAGGTGGACTGTGTGCTCGTTTGTCACCCCATCCTATAAAAAAAAAAAAATGGAATGGAACGGAGCGTCAATTTCGCCTCGTCGCGCGGGAAGACGCGCGAATTCGCGCTATTTTATTTGACAAGAATGGTTGATTGGATATTATTTTCATATTTCTTGTTGTGAGGCAGAAAAAGAAAATGATGAGAAAAGGAAGAATATCAGAAAAAGGAAAAGAAATATTTGGGTTCATGATTTATGAAAGAAATGAAAACGTCACCCTTCGCGCAATTCCACAGACTGCGCCGACAGTAGCTACAGAATTCTCGAGAATGCGCGAAATTCCACGGAAGACGCGCGACTTTTTTAGCTCATATCTAGTTTGCACTTTATACAATTAACATAAAACTCATTTTACTATGTACGATTTCGTTACAAAATTCGCTTCCATTCCGTTCCACGGCAGTGTAAATTGAGCCTTAGGGCATTTTGATCTGGCGGATTTGATGTTAGAGTATATCTTATAATGCAATAGGAAATAATTTTGTCCACGAAAATTTCGCTTTGTTGCAAATAAATTACAGTAAATTTACAGCCTATATACGTCCCATAGCTGGGCATTTCTTTCAATGAATTGTAAAATGCACTCCAAGTGTCTCCGTCAGGTCTGAATCACCCGTACCTTATAAGATCTCTAAAAAGCAGCATGAAGCACATGTTGATGACTCCGTTGGTGAGGTCGTTGGCGGTGCAGTCGAACTCCAGCAGTGCGTCCAGCTGCGCTTGAAGCACTGGCAGCGTCTTCAGCAGTTTCTCCGCGTTCATCATGCGGAGCGAACCCTCTTCCTTCCTATTGGACCAACAAACGTTACGTATCTGCAATTTGATCCTTAAGCGGGGATAGTTGTAGGATTCTATGGGCCACAGCATCCACTTACCATCAGGTGGACTGTGTGCTCATTTGTCTTCCTTTTTAACCGACTTCAAAAAGGAGGAGGTTTTTAATTCGAATGTATGTTTTTTGTATGTATGTTACGCGATATCTTCGTAGATTATTAACCGATATTAATTATTCTTTTTTTATTAACTAGGCTTTACCTCAAGGGTGAAAAATAGGGGAAAAAGTTTCATATTGGACTATTGTTTAAGGAATTTCATATGACATCTTGGCAGATAGAGAACCGGTTTTAATGATTCTTTTTTTATTAAATAGGTTATACATTCAGGGTAGTCCCATATAAATTTGGAGAAAAAATTCCACTGTTAAGGGTAGCAAATAAATAATTTCTTATTGAAATTGCTAAATTTGAAGTCGGTTTTTACTTTTTGTTAAAAGTTATAATTATTCTATATAAAATAATATAAAAAAATAGAATACTAACTACTAAGTTATGCACTTGCCGTCTATTATCTGTGTTGCCGTGTAATGGCGGTGTAAAATAATCCGACACTTTATTTCGGTTCATCAATGTTATGGCTTTCGATAGATCACGGTTTAACATCTTGTTTACTTCACAAAATATCCAGATCGACGACAGGTAGCACGTCAAAGGTGTAAAATGTCAATTCGCCTGCTAAGTTTGACGACTCAGGCAAATCCCCTACAACTGGGTTGCATATCCATGTTAGTGATGGTGAAGAAGAAGGAATAACACTAAGTTGTATCACTACTGTGGTCCGGCCTTTATCTTAAAAGCAGTCACTTACAACATTAAAAAAATACTTAGTTGAGAAGTTTATAATATATTGAGGTGACAAAAGGTCCTGGGTTCGAATCCGCCATTTACTGTCGTGAATCACACCTAACACAAGCATATTAAATTCACCAGGAGTGGTTAAAGGGAATATTAGTTATGCTAATAGCGTTGCTGGTATTTAAAAAAAAATCGTTTTAGTTTTACTCACCCCCTTTTAACTTTGCAGAAGTCGAAGGCGACCGTCCGGTATGACAATGCCTTCTCATTCAAGTACTTGGCGTAGCGCCGGATGAACGGAGACATGTCATAGCCTGCACAAGTCCAATCACACTAAAATTAACCTAAAGCATTAGAGAATAAAATTTATTTTCAAATATTACCTTTACAGAGAGAGTTCTTTGGAATAACGTGCAATTCAGATGACTTCGGAAAACGATAGAAGACTCAAAGGTAAGCTGTACGGTGCATTTTAACCATATAATACAAGCAAAACTGGCATTATACCCTGCTTTTTTTAAGGGTTTGGATTGTCAATTATCCAAACAAACCTGATGTTCAAGACGCGAGGTCCGGTAGATAACATAAAAAGCACTTCAAAGACTTACACAAACAAGACAACAATCCGTTGACGGTAGATTGGATTTAATAACCCTCAATAAAAAAGGCACACAGCGTACGTTACATAACATTATTGGCGAAACTTAAAATATATATTTGCCATATTTTCTGCAACATTTTATATGTAATAAGCTTTGGATAATTAGACTTTAGTCTTCGTTATTAAAAGCTAGAAATTATGTAAACTATGTTTCGTGTGTTCGTAAAACTTTTAAGTTTGTTAGAGGTTTATAATAAAATTACAAAATCTTCAAAAAATTTTAAAATCTTTCGCATAATTATAAACTTTGTTAATTTCTAAAAAAAATATTTACAGAAAATACTTGGGGGTTGGGCACCAATATATTGTACGATAATAAAGACAAACATACGAATCTAATAATCTATGATATTTCAAAAGATGGACCAAATATTCGCTGCACATTCCGATAGATAATAGCGTAAGCGTAACAGTGGAGATATAGTATAATAAACGTGTGGAGATATAGTATTATAAATTATTTCACGCAAACTGAAATGGTGTCTAGTGTTATATCACTTGCCTGGTATCGTATAGTTATTTTTTTTTACATAATTTCTGGCTTCTTGTCATGGAGGCTAGATATATTTGACATAATTAGATGTCATGCGTTTAATAATGTTTTATTTACAAATTAGTTTTGTTTGGCATTGATAAAATTTTACAAGTTTTACCTTAAGTATTATCTATGCAAACCTGTGCAGACATTAAAATCAACATCCTTCAACTGCAGTGCATCTAAAAGCAAGCAATGTGTGCGATAAAATAAATATTTTTTTTATAGATCAAAACGTGCAAAAATTAAATTAGGGAAACTACGTCAACTACAGGTAGCTGGGTTGCCATCCTTCTAAAAAAATATAACACAAGAATACTTTTTTCTCACAATATACAATTTTATCGAGTGTCTAGCTAAATATCAAAATTAATAGATTAAATAAAAAGATACAACATTAAGAAAAAGAAAAAGAGTAAAATTATTTTAATGTTGTTTTACAGTCCAAAGGTTGTCTGAAAGAAATCACTTTGAGCGATAAAACCGTCCATTACACTGCCTTTATCTGAATTTCTATTTCTATTTCTTTTGTGTGTTTTGGTGTATGGCAATAAAACATTCTGTTCGTCTCAAGTTGTTAAAATAGAAAAATGTTCTTTCAGGAGAGAATTATAGAAGAAATTTTCGAGTGTAATATTTTTACATAAAACCTTTATTATTGCTTCATTAAATATGAAAATGAGGTTGATGAGGAAGGACTGCCCCGATTTCAGGACTTTTCATCCTCACAATAATCAAAAGATAATTATATTTTTGAATGAGTTTTAGAAAATACAGTTAAGAAAATAAAAGTAAAATATTATTGGATTTACTAAACGCAACTCAATATCAGGTATTAATTAGGTTAAGTGTTTTGTAAATAATAAGTAATTTCAATTAAACAAACATCTTTATAACAAACATGCAAGCATTACTTATTTGTCATTGATCAAGTGGTTCGAATAGAGTAGATTACTAGGTGACAGGGCTCGTTTTCTGCCTACGAGCTTGTCTGGTATCACCTACTTCTGGCTCCAATGATCAATGCAACTGATGATTTGAAAGATTAGAGACCCAGTAAAAATTCAAAAATACCGGCTGAGGTATTTCATCTTAGTTCTCAGGTGTTGCAAGGCATCTGTGAACTATTTCGTTTAAAATTGGTTGTAGGGGTAGAGGTTACAAAAGTCACTTACCATCAGGTGAACTGTAAAATCGTTTCTCAATCTAATACAATAAAAAATAAGCAGCTATACCTAATTAAACTAGATTTTTTTCTAGATTAAAAAATCAAAATACTTGCAAAAGTGATAGCTAAAATATCAATCTACAGCAAGTAACATAAAAGTATCGATAAATAATAAAAAAATATTTATTAAGTACTTAATTTTCAATGATCTTTGTTCTGGTATACTAGAGGAAATTTAGGATTGTCTACCAACCAAAATTATTGATACAAAATATACACATATTTTAATTTTGCAGATGGCAACCCCCGATTATTTTAAGCTTTACTTTTTACATTACTTGCATGTTATGACTGGCATTACATTCATATGAGATCTATCATGTTAATATAAGAATTAAGATAAACGGTTACCGGAATAGTTTTGATTGCTTTATTTTTCTGGAAGATATAAATGATGATCTCTACTACTGTGACTGGGATATCGCAAAATGGAAATAATGTAAAATGTGAACGTGAATACATAATTTTCACACGAAGTATGAATCCACTCTGTAATTCAAATGGTGTGACTCTTTCCAGTTGTAAAACTGAATACTATAGTGTAATTTATAGCCGTCGCATACAGCAATGACTGAACTGCAAGTAGTATTGAAAACTAAGCGTTATTTCGTGTTACATACACATCACTTTTGTAGATTTAAAGTAACGTACGACGATTTCAGACCGGCGGCGTCGTTTACGAGATTACTACGCGCTTATGACGCATGATCAAGTAGTTGGCCAAGCGTGACATCGTTCGTACACCAATAGCGTGTTGTTCACTTGATAGTGCATATGCGTAGTCGACTGATGGAAGAAACGCTGAGCTGGCGGCTAACTGACGCAGAACGAAAAGCAAGAGTTAAGTCGGTGATGGTTTCATATTGAAACGACGTTATGTGGACAAAGTTTTCTTTGACTTGATCTGAAGGAGTATGTTAGGGGTGACTCTGAATGACAGGTTGAGAAATTGTGTGATAAGACAAAAGTGTCGTTTGCAGGTTGTAAGATGATGTCGTGACCAGTTAAGAAAGGAATGCTTTGATGGTTTCGTTGTGTAGAAAGAAAGAATGAGGAAATAGTGACAAAACCCATTTATGTTGCAGAAGTGAACGGCAGAGTCGGCAAGGGATGCTTTAGACGGAAGTTTTTAACCAAATTGACCATATATTGAAATCGTGCCAAATGGAAGTCTGTAGTCTCTGCCTACCCATCTATGTGACAGGCGGAGTGTCAATGATATAATCTAGATAGAGGAGTAAGAGTTGAGATGTTGAGAGAGAAAAATTGACATGAAAAACAAAAATTGCTTGGTACTGATAAATTATAGAACAAACTACTAAAATACAATAGTGGCTTTAGACCCGATATCAATTTTGCACTTGTAAACTAAAAATCGAATTAAAAGCAAAGCATACATAATTTTATCTTCTATATCAGTATCAATTTCATTACCACGATAAAATAGATAAATATCTTTTATAATTTTGCGTTATCCCATGTATTGTGAACGTTGGACTAAAATGACAGCAAACAAAATTTAAAAAAAAATAGTATCTAACCAATTTCCTCCGTTTCAGACTTCCTGGTTATATTGTATCCGAGGATCGATATGGCGACCTCATAAATGCCTAAAATAGTAATTTTAGGATGTACGCAATAAGTTTCTATAGGCGTATGATCTTATATTACTAGTTGCCTTAATATAGGATTATAAATTATAATATATGCTAACAATGATGTGTATGCGAAATGGGAGTATTTAGTTAGTACTGCATCAAAATCTTTTTATCTCCTGTACAATAAGCAGTTTATTTCTCATAAACTTTGATTTTTAGTAATTTCATCTCAAATCATGACAGTTCTTTAGCCTAAACTGAACAATCGACTTTTACCAAAAAAAAAATTATAGAATTATAATACATTATGATTGTACAATAATTATACAATTATTGTTTACAAATTATAAACAATAAATTATATATTTATAATTTATTATAAATAAAAGACAATTGTGGGGATTTCTTTAATAGATTTACACAACTGATCTAGTTTTAATATATTCTTTGAACTCTCAGACATTTAGGTAATTATTTATAGGCAGCCTTTAGCATATCGACAAGACAAGACAAGTTGATTTTTTTTGTAGAATAATAGGACTTATACAGTATGAGCGTTCATAATTATTTTAAACTTTTTAAATTCCATAATACAATTAGATATAATTATTTATTTAAAAGTAATCATATGTTCTTAATTGTATGTTAAGAATCAATAAAATTAATGCTCGCTGATAATTGGTCATTTAGGTGACTGAATAATGGAACATGGAACATATACAAATAATTGCAACATGTTGTTTGGGTCTCGAGTCTCTCTAATGTTTTATTCGGTACATTTTCTATTTAATTATTGACATATTATTCATTTTCTTTTAATTTTATTGCTAAATTATTTTTGCATTAATTTTAATGAACAAAAATTTAAACAAAAAAACAGCCTAGATTATAAAATATACACAGCGTAAAAAATAGCGTAAACATTTACTGGCAGTTCGAGTGATTTAAAAGAATAAGTTCTAAGACTAAAAACAACAATTACACCCACATCCAAAAGCGTGTTGGCAACACTACACAGTGACATCACAAATCAAGCTGCCATATTGTTTCAACTCACCGATCCGGGCCCCGGCCGCACCTTCCCGAAAGCGATAGGAAAATTAGAAAAAAAAATTAGTTACACAGCATGAAAAATTTTGCAAAAAAATATTTCATTTATATAGAACGTCGTAATTTTTTTTCTTAAACTAAAATTAATTCAATGTTTATTTTAATAATATTGAAATCATGTTAATAGTATGACCTAAAATAAAACAATTTAAAACGATAACGTGCGTGTGGTGTAATTTTTTGGCTTGGTACCATCGCCTCGTGGCATAAAATTAATTAAATCGTTATTTTAACTAAACTTCCTCCTTTGACCTTGGTATTACTAGGCTAGAGTATTTACTTAACTAGGTGGTTCGACCTTATTCTGGCTAATGATCTGTCTGCATACCATCCATACTGGCAACCATCCTCTAAATTAATTATAAATATTTTTTTTAAAGGATACTAGTAACGGTATTAACATTACTAATACTCCCGGTTAATCATTCTAAGTATGCTTAAATGCTCATGTTAAGAGTGGGTTCACCACAGTAGTCGAATGGCGGATTCGAACCCACGACCTTCCGAGTTTGCGGTCCGAACCCTATCACTAGGCTACTGTCGCTTCAGTACGTTAAAATAATAAAAACATATTTCGATTGTCTAACAACGGGATTAGCCAGGTTAACATTCTAGAAACGTTAAAGCATTTTTCTTATACATAGAATTAAAGGTGATAAAGGAGATTTTTTTATAGAATATTTCTGCACAATGTGTAAGGGAATGCCCACCGTTCATAGACACTTGACCATGGGTGCCCACATATAAAAGCATATAGAAATGATAATATGCAATTATTAGAATGAACTGGGTAAAGAATTGATTTAAAAAGTCCGGATTTTAAGATATAAAGGTTTTATTTTCACAAATACAGTTTTTAACAATAATTCTACTGTCATACATATATATACATAATCAAGTTTTGATCAGATCTGTAACATATTTTATGATCTTATACATCATTTGTATCATAGACGATCAGTATGTCATCCAGAAATTGAGCAGGAGGCAAAATATTAGTCTGATGCCGTGCCCAACCCAAATACCATATTACTATCATAACATGGGCACAGCATCCTACCGTTCGACGCCAACAATACAATTGCAACAATACTTTTAATTGCACTCCTACCAGAATCATTGCCACTAATTAAAATATATATAAAATATATTTTACGACTGATGTGTCGACTTGCAATTCTAGCCCTAAGTAAAGCAGCTAGGACTCAAGTTTATTCCTTCCATAATGCTGCTCCTGTGGTCATTACATACTTCGATCCGGTAGCAACCATTAAATCTTATATGCTCACCATAATAGGAACGAGTTTGCTTTAATTGGTATGTGCCACAAGCAATTAATATTAAGTCGCTGTAAGTTAAAACAGGAAATTCCTAAGATTTTCACAGTCTACATTTATATTTCGAAAGTCTGCCTAGCTCTATTTAGATTGTGTTCCTAACATACTCAGATAAATCATTATTTGTCTCCATATTTTTATGAAATATTTCTAGTATTTGAGCTGCATCATCCCTGTCCCTTATTTTTGTGTGGAATTTATTAATTAGAGCAGCAGCCACAGCAAAGTCTATCATCAAATGTGTAGAAGCCCTGTTAAAATAATTTTGGTGAAATAATTTAAATTCACTTTTAAAAATGCCATTCACCACCTCTACTACCCATCGACACATAGTCACGGCTCTGGACTTATTAGCATCTCTTGTCGTTAACTGAGATTCACCATCTGCTGGAGACAAAGGTACATGAACCTGATAACCACAACATTCTAAAAGGGGCAATGAATCCCTAAAGCCTCTATCTAGGATGAATACATCTCCAGATTCAAAATATTGCCTTAATGAACTGGATTCATCACCAAATTCATTATTTATAATATCCGCATCTGAGGTTGTTGCAGGATAAGGGCCCAGAATATCTATGATGTAACCATCACTACACACAAAAAGGAAAGGCTTTATAAGATTGCGATATTTATGTAATGAGTAAGTTTTTTTCTGATACAAATAATTGGAACTCTTTTCTATGTAAATATATGTACCATCGGCAATTATGACGGGCCTCCTATCTTCTCCCCCATAAAGTCCATTTGGAATAAGGAGATTTATTTGAGCTATTTCTGCTCGGGATATATGATTTATGCCTACATTTATAGGAACAAAATCCTGATTTAATATTTCGGACCATATTCATAAGCCGCTCTAATGTGCTTCTTGGTACTTGCAATAATGCCGACAGGCGTTCGTCACTATCTCCTGTTCTTAATTTCATCAAATATGCAGCAAGTGCAAAAGAACCCTATGTTTATTTGATAGTCTCGGAACTTCAGACAGAATTTGTTCATATTGTTTTGATAAGCCTAGATAATAATGTACAGTATGCTCAGGCATACTGTAAATATTTTCAAAGTCTATATGATGGTACATATTATCTTTCAATAATGTAGCAAAATCTTCAATTTGTGCTGCACTAAATGTTTTGATAGGATTATATATTGATTCTAAAAATAAATCCCAAGAGTTGCAATTTAAATTGTAGTTACAGATTCTACATTCTGGAGGTACATAGTAATTGTAGTCATAAAAAACGCGTACCATAATGCTGATGGAACAGTGAGTCGATTGGAATCGTTACAACCAGGAAAAAACATTGATTTTGTGTTAGTGGTGCTCTTACATAATTAGGGAGCAGTATACTGTGTGATATATGATCTAAGCTTTGTTGTTCTGGATGCAATACATTACCAATACTAGATAAATCAGATGGTTCCCGTTCTGCAGTTGAACGTGATACTGCTCTATCAGTCCTTCGCCAGCAATTATGACACACTCGAGATGATGATGGCAACTGAAACAATATTAAACAAAAGAATGACGCCAAAGTAAACAAAATAAAAATAAAATAGATTTGTTTACTTTTAACTCAAATATAAATAAAATGTTTATCAAGTAAAACAATACTGCACAATGGCAGACTTAGTGCCTTATATAATTTAATAATTAAGGACTGAGGGACTACCAGTAGTCCAAAAACAATGAAAAGTCAACTGTCTCATTTCTCGGTAGTTGATAAAAATGGGCAGTCAACCCCACAACTACCTGGTGTTAGCTGGCTTATCTTATCACCATGGTATAAATAAACTAGAATAATTGTCAAATATAGCTTGTGCAGATGTGAAAAATAAAATAACTTCTGGGGTTGATATGTTTGCATAAAGATATAAAAATAAGAGTAAAAATATGTATCACTATCAGATATCAGCACTACACTTAATAAATTATAAACTGTTTGAACACTTACCTCACGTGGTGCAATCTGATGGGCAATCTCATTCCTATGAGTTCCTCACATGGAGAATTGGACCCGAACAGTGTGTGTGATCTTATTCTCAAAAGTGACTTGCCACAGCTGATGCATACATGTCCATGACTAACATTTGGTGCATTTTGCTGTTCACTAGTTGTATGTCGTATTTGATTCCAGGCTGCAGTCCAACACGGTGGCACACTACACTGTCACTCGAAACTTGTACCTAATAAAGCCATAATTATTATATTGATATTATTTTAAGTCAACTCAGTTAAAAAGCATTTCTCAGAGGAAGACACGACACATGGTGACATGGATCAACTATTTACCTGCTGTGGTCGAACCCATTGTTGTATAAGATGTCGCACTTCTGCAATTTCCAACAAATGTCTTCGTATTTTCGTGACATTTAAACCACAATTGACACAGCGTAAATGTCCTCTTGAATAAGTTACTGAGCTCTGGGAAGAACTCTGGCCGGTGTGAAAGCTGGGGTCATCGTTAACAGTGGATATCGAGTCCAAGTTCGTGCAGGGGGTATTGTGAGAAGCGGAAGCGGGATCCATGTTCAGGCCGTGGTCAGTAGGGTGCGAAGAATTGTCGGAGTCCATTTAGAAAGCTAATTCGTTGCTTAGATAAAAATCCGCAAGAAAACAAACAAAATAACACAAACTCAAACGAATTCGATTTGTGACTATTTAGTTGTGATTTCACATGACACGACCTATCAGTCAGATTCGATGTTGCCACTTAACAGAGATAAATGGATAAATCGATATCGATTTTTTTGTTCGATTTATAATTTCATTAAAAAGAATAATCTTTGAGGCGCTTTAAGTTCTGCACGCCTTTTAAAAAATGTTTGAAATGCTATTTTTAATGTATTTTTAAGAACAGATAAGAATAACAGTTAAATTGTGCAGTAGAGTTTTTGTTATGTAAAGAATTAATGGTAAATCAACTAGCAATTCGCTTTTTTTAATTATCTTAACATTATAATAATTATCGAAAAATAATATTAGCATTATAATAATGTCACCAAAAAAGTCGATCAAAAAAGGGAATCGATTTTCTACCGAGATATGTAATTGGCAACACTTTTTATTTTATCCCCAAACTAATGAATTACGGATTTACCTAATTTCATTTTTATCTTTTCGGTACCTTTTTTTTGTGCAAACATGTTGTAATCTTTTTTGGATAAATGAATACCGCGATTAATAACCATAAAAAAAGATGTATTTTTTTAACAAATGCAAATTATTGGGCGTCTCATGGCCAAATTGGGCATTCCCTTTAAGCAGGTTAGTCAATTTTCATTTTCTACAATCATTAACGCTGATAGAAAACTATGAATATGAATTCTAAGTCAGGTGAATTAAAGTTGAGACTTGAGATATTATGTTATTTCCATTAATTTTCATAGTTTTCTATTAGCGTTAATGATTGTAGAAAATGAAAATTGACTAACTCCGCTTAAATTTACACATTGTGCAGAAATATTCTATAAAAAAAATCCCCTTTATCACCTTTAATTCTATAAGAAAAATACTTTAGTAGAAATCAAATCCTGAAATCTTTACTTGTTTTTGGACTAACTTTACCCATAAAAATATTTTTTTGAATGCTACTTTATGGACTTATGATATTTTAAGAAAATACTTCAGATGAATGAATGAATGAATGAAGCTCAGTAAGATGAAGTAAGCTCAGTTCAGACTACGCTATAATATACAGAATATAGTTAATATTAAATAGCACAACATTAACGCTCCGTTACCGGCGTTACAGCCACTCCACTGCTGAACATAGGCCTCCCCATATATTGCCTCATAGGGGGGATAAGTGCCATAGTCACAATTAGCAAGCGGGTTTGCAACCGCAGTTATTATTTTTTAGTCGTTATGAAGACGCTGCTGCCCATCTCATGATTTGTAATAACGCTCAGCATTCATTTTTATGAACACGTATACACTATGCTATACTATATAGTATTGGATTGCTTACTTATGAAGCAATGTGCTACGATACATAGCGAATAGTACAGCCCAGTCTGAACTGAGTTTTATCCTCGATACGACATACCACGTATGTAATCTGTGTACGTATACGACACGGTCAGTTAAACTGATCAGTTGGACTGAACATTTTAACGGCTCCGTGGCGCAGTGGCTTAACAATTGAGTTGCAGCGCTAAGGGCTGCGTGTTCGAATCCCGCACGGAACAAGTATTTGTATGGCCTACAAATAATTATTCCGGGTCTGGATGTTTGTCCTTGTGCAATTTATGTTTGTAAAGTGCCCTCACGATACAGGAGAAAATCCTAGTGTGGAGGTTATGTTTTTTTTAAAAAAAAAAGAGAACTGATCAGTTAAAACGGATGTAAGAAAAAATGATATTCCCACCCACTGGCTTCAAATTTCAACTTAAGATTTCACAGTCGCGATCAGTTTTTGGATGTACGTCAGTTCAACTGATCAGTTTAACTGACCGTGTGTGTCGGCCATTAGAAATCTCTGTTGTCAAAAATATTTCGTTCACTCTTCTTTTTGGTTTATCATTAAACACACGGTAAACTAGACGTGATATGAATCATTACTTTTATCGTAATTTATCATAATTATCATTACTTTATTATCATAGATCAATAGTATAACCTTGCCCCAATTATCGGATATCCTAAGCTAATATGATTTTCAGAATTCTTAATTCAAAGTACAAATATTAGAATAATTATACATTCCAACGAAAAGCAACTTACAACGGGCACAATTCATTTTAATCTCCAGCAGTATGGTGATATTGATCCCGTTCCCAAAACGAGTATTTTTAGAATTCTAGATTCAGTCATACGAGAAACTAAGTATACGTCTATGCTATGTAGTAAAATAGCTTACCCTATTTACAGTGCACATAAATACTATATTATATAAAGTGCGTGTAATATTATTTTACATTTATATAAGAAGACTACCGTGCCCACTTTGTTGGGCGTTAAACATTTTTACTTGTGATGAAATTATCTTGTGTGTTTCTTAGTACTGAGTGTTTAGGATTTATTTTTGGAATTGATTGACAAATATTGTTATTTCACATTAAAAAAATATTATTAATCATAATCAAATATAGCCTATGTCACTCAAGAATAATGTAGCTTTCTAATGGTGAAAGAATTTTTAAAATCGGTTCAGTAGTTCCAGAGATTACTTCCTACAAACAAACTCACAAACTTACAAACTTATATTATGACATTATTTGATTTGGTAGTTTATTGGTTAGATTCCCTTTTTTATCAGTTTAATGAATAAATTTTGTGCGGGACAAGTGAAAATAGTGCAATATAGACACTGATAAAACAATGCATAAATAGTTATAAGCGTTTGATATTATAGTTTAGTGAATTATCAGTATTGTTTAAAGTTTTATATTATAATTTTATGGTAGAATTAGTCTTAAGTTATGTATTGAATTTACAACTTTAATTTAGAAATGTATAGCTTTAGAAAATAAATATATGACTTTAATAAATAAAACAACACAATTGTTACGCGACTCAGCAGGGAAATAAATAACATAGCATCATGCCTTGCTCTCTCGCGCCGCGCTCTGATTGGTCGTTGCATTCCCCCGTCTCATGTACCGTATTTGTCGACCTAACCGAGGGCGTATAAAAGACGGGCCATTTCTGTCGTTCGACACAGTCGGCGGCCAGCTACATAGGAAGAAAAACTCCAAATATACAAGAAAGAAGATCTCAGTGGTTTTATTCCCCACCAACCCAGCATACAAATGAGCCAATAGGGCACATTTAATGGTGGTGTAATAATTACCTGAAGACTTCGAATAAAAATAGTACTATAACGAATTAAGAAGACAAATTATTTGAAGAAAATCAGCTGACAGCATGGCCGTTACGCGCTCAGAGGGAAGGGGCAGCAAGCCGTCGTCGTCCGAGGCTACTACCTCGGCGGCCGGTACTAGTGCGGAAGCCAGTACGGAATCGACAGCTACAGGGACGACCACCACGGAAACTTCGGAACATACAGACACATCCGCGGCAACTGATCCATCCACCGTGACTTCCGCCACCACAGCAACTACCTCGACCGCCGCCACCTCGCCTCGGCCGCAACCGCCCCCTCACCTCTGCCTCAGCCGCTACCGCCCCCTCGCCTCGCACCCGCCAGCGCCGCCGCTCCTTCCGTAACACCTTCCGCGGCGACGACGCTAACTGCGGGTGCGAAGGCCAAACAACTGATGAAGCCGCCCGCTACTGTCACCAGAGCAACTCGCCGAAACGGAAACCTCTACAGTGAAGCGAGCTATAAAAGCACCGCTGGTCCGTCGAAACAAATTGAACTACAGGACCCCGCCCGCCCAGCAAGAAGGGAGGAGGATCTACGCGCAGTAGAACAAAGCAACTCAAGCTTGCAAAGGCGAAGGAAGATTTGCTACGCCTTCAAGTAGAATTAGCTGCAGCACGCCTAGCTGCCTTGGAAAAGGAAGACTCAGAAGAAGAAGAAGATGACGTCTCCCTCTACTCGAAGTCAGAAGTTAATGCAAGAGTGGACAACTGGTTGGAAAATCAAGTGAATTGTACGATGTTAGCGATCACCAAAGAACCTCACCATCACATAGAAGAACCAACAACCGCCCACATAGAAGAACCAAGGCCGGCAAAGCATGAAGAAACACGTCAGTCACCGGCGGGAGGTCAAACCGACGTAGCCCTCCTAGCTGAAGCCATCACTCGGGCTGTCAGCGCCGCCCAACGACCTAAGTTCATCGAGTTACCATTCTTCAATGGATCTCATCAAGAATGGCTGCCCTTCCGCGCCGCCTACTACGAAACAGAAGCGATGTTCAGCACAGTTGAAAATACAAACCGACTCAGAAGAAACCTAAAAGGGAAGGCCAAAGAAGCAGTTGAAGGCCTACTTATGACCAACGCACACCCGGTTGAAGTAATGAAGACTTTGGAGTCAAGATTCGGAAGGCCAGAGTCAATAGCCATGCTGGAGATGGAGACGCTTCGAGGTCTGCCGCGCCTTACTGAGTCACCGAGAGACATCTGCATATTCGCCACCAAGATCTCTAACGTAGTGGCGACACTGAAGACTTTGGATTGTTTTAACTACATGTACAATCCTGAACTCGCGAAGACAATAGTAGACAAACTGACGCCAACTCTGCGATACAGATACTACGACTTCTCAGCCAGGCAACCACGTGAAGACCCTTGCCTCATCAAGATAGAAAAGTTCTTCAAAGAGAAGCAGGTTGTGTGGACCTACGCGCTGCCCGAACAGATGGCAGCACCTACAGCTACCACAAAGGAAGACTCAAAGGGTCAACAATGTGACTGAGAAGACACACACCAAGGTGCGTCGTATGTGAAGATGCGGGCACACAACGCAACAGAATGTGAACAATTCAAGAAGTTAGATGCAAACGCAAGATGGGACATGGCCAAGTCAAGCGCCTCTGCTTCAGGTGTCTTCGTTTTAGGAACAAGACACACCACTGCCGACCAAGTCATGTAATGTCAACAGCTGCAAGTACTCTCATCACAAGATGCTGCACTACGAAAAGAAGTCAGAAGATACAGAAGTAAAAGAAAATCAAGAGGCAACAGAGGTCATCAACTCAACTTGGACCGTCAAGAAGCAATCATACTTGAAAATCCTACCGATCCAGGTGAAAGGGCCAAGGGCTGTCAACACCTTCGCGTTGATGGACGATGGGTCAACAGTCACGCTAGTCGACGATAGCATAGTAACAAGCGTAGAACAACGGGCCCCATAGATCCACTGAAGATAGAAACCATCAACGACAAGAAAGTATCAGAGTCAGCATCAAGGAGTCACCATCAAACTGAAGGGCTCAACGATCATGAAAGCAAATACAAGCACACAGTGAAGAACCTGCAAGTCTCATCTCAACGGGTTCCACAGGAGCTAGTGGAAGAGTGTCAACACCTCTCTGACATCCAAGAACATCTCACATATGCAAACGCGAAGCCACGAGTACTGATCGGTCAAGATAACTGGCATCTTCTGCTAACATCAGAAGTAAGAAGGAGACAAGAACCACCCAGTGGCATCCCTCACGCCACTAGGTTGGGTACTCCACGGAAGCCAGACACGAAGCTTCGGACAGACGATCGATTTCGTGTCACATATCGCAGAAATCCAGACGAAAATCTAGAAGACCTCGTGAAGCGATACTTCGAGATGGACGCGCTCTGCATAAAACCCAAGAGACCGAAGACTGATCCAGAAGAACAAGCACTTCGTATCTTAAAAAACACCACAACGAAGATAGAAGAAGGAAGATTCCAGACCGGTCTTCTCTGGCGCAAAGACGATGTCAAGTTACCAGACAACTACGAAAACTCACTGAAGAGGCTCTTCAATATAGAAAAGAAAATCGATCGTGACCCCACATTGAAGAAGAAGTACATGGAACAAATGGACGCTCTCATTGTAAAGGGGTACGCCGAACCTGCCCCAAAACAGAAGACAGCGGGCAAGACTTGGTACCTACCTCACTTCGCAGTAATCAACCCAATGAAACCAGAGAAACTACGGGTGGTGCATGATGCCGCAGCCAAGACCAAAGGGTGGCACTTAATGACATGCTACTAAAGGTCTGACCTACTACAGTCGTTACCAGGTGTCGTCATGCGCTTCCGACAACATGATCGCCGTTACGGCGGACATCAGAGATGTTCATGCAAGTCAAGCTGCGAACACAAGACAGGGATGCATTGCGTTACCTGTGGCGTGGAATCGACGAGACAACCATCCTCCGGAAGAATACAGAATGACATCCTTAATCTTCGGACGTCAAGTTCACCTTCGACAGCAATCTACGTCAAGAACCTGAACGCCAAACAGCACGAGAAACTCACCCAGAAGCCGCAGCTGCCATCATACAGAAGCATTACGTCGACGACTACTTGGACAGCTTCAGAAGCCTCGAAGACGCCAAACGCATCACGAAGAGTGTACGAGACGTGCACATGAAAGCCAGCTTCGAATTGAAACAGTGGAAATCGAACTCAGCGTCACTCCTAGAAACACGGAGAAGACAACCAAACAGAAGACATGGAACTCTACAAAACAGAAGAAAAGACTGAACGAGTTCTGGGTGTTGTCTGGAAGATCAACTCAGACGAGCTCACCTTCAATCTCAACTTATCCAGAATACCCTCAACGCTCATAGAAGGCAAACAGCCGACGAAAGGGCACTGAGAATAGTGATGTCACTCTTCGACCCACTCGGATTCGCCTCGCCTATTACAATCAGGGCAAAACAACTCCTCCAAGAAGTCTGGCGCAGAGGAACAGCATGGGACGACAAGATCGACGATGACCTGGCAGAGCAGTGGGAAATGTGGATGAAGCATCTAAAAGGTCTCCACGAGGTAGCAATCCCGGCAATATACTACAGCAACGCCTCTCTAGAACTCCACGTCTTCAGTGATGCCAGCGAGTCAGCCTACTCTGTGGTTCTCTTCTGGAGAGCGGTAACAGCAGACGACGAGGTCCACCTATCTCTCATCATGGCCAAAGCAAAGGTAGCACCGTTAAAATTGACATCCATCCCAAGGCTGGAGCTACAGGCAGCAGTCATGGGCACCAGACTCGCAGAAACAGTGATCGAAGAACACGAGGAAACCTGACCGCAAAGTATTCTGGACGGACAGCAAGACAGTACTAACCTGGATAAGGACAGGATCACGTTCATACAAACCCTACGTAGCTCATCGTCTAGCAGCAATAGAAGAGAATTCAAAAGTCAACGACTGGCGCTGGGTTCCGACAAAGCTAAATGTGGCGGACGACGCCACGCGAGACGTACCAACAGCATTTAATAAAGACCACCGATGGTTCAAAGGGCCTGACTTCTTATACCTAACAGAAGACTCTGGCCGACGGAAACCACAAAACAACAACGGAAGAACCTTCCGATGAAGAAAACACATCATGTGAGCGACAAAGATTGAAGAAGCTTGCCGAGGTCTACCTGATCAGCGAAATTCTCCAGCTGGGACCGACTCCGATATTCAACCGCACGTGTTCTGCAATTTATTCAACTCTGCAGAGCCACCAAACAAAGTCAACTACAGAAGAACAAAGAAGAATAAAGAAGCTGATCCCTTGGAAGAAAACAAGTTGACAGCAAAATATCAGACGCCCGACGACGAAAAGCGGTCACCAGAAGACATGAAGCTGCTGACGGTCACAGCCGAGCTGCAAAACAGCTGAAGAACTCCTGATGCGATCCTCCCAAGAAGAATCCTTTGCGGAAGAAATAGACAGCCTAAACAGCGGGAAACCGATCAACAAAGCCGTCTTCGCCAGCTCAGCATCGAGTCAATAAACGGCACTACGACTTAGAAGCCGTATTCGGGCGGTTGGCGACATGGAGGAGAATTCAAGAATCCGCTAGTAATTGACGGTGATCATCATACGGTCAAGCTCTGGGTACAGGCTATACATCGTCAACTCCATCATGCAGGTGTAGAAGCCACAGTCAACGAGTGCAGACAGCAGTATTGGGTACTAAGACTGCGACCTATCGTACGCACAATACTACGTAGATGCCTATTCTGCAGAATGAAGACGCAAGTACCGCCGCATCCGAGAACCGGGACCTACCAGCATGTTGCTTAGCTCATCACAAACGCCCTTTCACCTTCACCGGGGTCGACTATTTTGGACCTCTCTCGGTGACCGTCGGACGAACTCGACAAAAAAGATATGTGGCTATCTTCACATGTCTCACGACGCGAGCCATACATCTGGAAGTCGCCGGATCATAGCGCCGACTCAGCAGTAATGGCAATAAGGCGAATGATTGCCCGGCGAGGCTGCCCAACTGAAATATGGTCAGACAACGGCACCAACCTGAAGGCCGCCGACAAGGAACTACGACAGGCGGTCAACGCGGCGACCGCAGAAGAAGCAGCAAAGAGGACCATCTCCTGGCGACACATACCACCTGGAGCTCCATTTATGGGCGGAGCCTGGGAGCGAATGGTTCGCTCTGTCAAGACCGCGCTCACCGCAACGTTACATGAACGTCATCCAACAGAGGAGGTCCTCACGACATTACTGGTAGAAGTAGAATACACGGTCAACAGCCGCCCGCTGACCCACGTCTCAGTCAGCCCAGAAGATCCAGAGGCCCTCACTCCTAACCACTTTTTGTTGGGGGGACCGGGGCGTGTACCACAGCCAGGCACTTTCACTGAACAAGATACCATCTCACGGTCAAGTTGGCGAGCTGCGCAGAGGCTAGCCGACATCTTCTGGCTACGCTGGGTGAAAGAGTACCTTCCTGAGCTTCAACACCGGCGGGAGCCCCACGGACGAGGCCAAGCAGCGTGTCAACGACCTCGTACAGATCGTCGACAACACCCGCAACGTGTGGATACGAGGAAGAGTCATCGCTACATATCCGGGTCCAGACAACGTCGTGCGAACAGTGGACGTGCTGACCAAGGTGTCCTACGCCGGCCAGTGAGGAAGTTGGTGATCCTGCCTCTACCTACAGACGTCGAGCCCGCACCGGAAGCTGATGCGACACGGTCGCACGGCGGGAGTGATGTGCGGGACAAGTGAAAATAGTGCAATATAGACACTGATAAAACAATGCATAAATAGTTATAAGCGTTTGATATTATAGTTTAGTGAATTATCAGTATTGTTTAAGTTTTATATTATAATTTTATGGTAGAATTAGTCTTAAGTTATGTATTGAATTTACAACTTTAATTTAGAAATGTATAGCTTTAGAAAATAAATATATGACTTTAATAAATAAAACAACACAATTGTTACGCGACTCAGCAGGAAATAAATAACATAGCATCATGCCTTGCTCTCTCGCGCCGCGCTCTGATTGGTCGTTGCATTCCCCGTCTCATGCCGTATTTGTCGACCTAACCGAGGGCGTATAAAGACAGGCCATTTCTGTCGTTCGACACAGTCGGCGGCCAGCTACATAGGAAGAAAACTCCAAATATACAAGAAAGAAGATCTCAGTGGTTTTATTCCCCACCAACCCAGCATACAAATGAGCATATAGGGCACAAATTTATATAGGCCTAAATGAAACGTCTTATAACATCTTATTACTCGATACTCGATAGCATTCGGCCGCGACGCCTTATGTCGCGTATTCGAATCCCGCACGGAACAATTGTTTGTGTAGCCTAAAAAACTTATCCCGGGTATAGAAGTGTGTACAAGAGCAATTTATTCAAGTAAAGCGCCTTCACGATACAGAAGAAAATCTTAGTGTAGATTAAGGTTTATTAAAATAATAATATTGCTGTCGTGTTTCGTATGGTAAGTAATGAGATCTGGAAGTCATTTTTACCGGTGACAGAGCATTCCATCTAATTCTTTCGGAGTGAAAATACATTACTCTAATAGTGGACGATTACTGACCCGTATTATTTATTTATTCCGTCAAAATACGGAATCAAAACCAGTACGAATTAAGAAATTCATACCTCCTCCTCTTGAAACCCTTGGGGGCTACACGTTAAATACTCCATATAAATATAATAGACAACACTTGCTTTGACTAGAGTCAGCAGTGTTCTCGTGGATTTACTCCGGTTTTTGTTCTGGTAATTGTTTTGCGTAAGTTTCGAAGTGACAGACGATTGTTTTCGTGTGCGTAGATTTGCCGCCACAAAAAATGACAGTCAGTTCTGTATCGGGTCAAAACGCTACGGCTACTCCCCCTACGGTCCGCCAGCGGCCCGTGTTGCTCTATGATGTCGACAGGCGAATGAAAGTGACAGTACATAGCAAAGTGCATTGACTGTCAGTTTTTTTAAAGACCAAATAAAGCAACAAGAAATATACAATTACAATGTAGAATATAAAATTTTATTGCCGACTAGCGACCCGTCCCGGCTTCGCACGGTTGATTTCTGGATATCGACAACAACGCCACCTACCGGGTCCAATTGTGAATCTAAACCATTATCTAATCAACTTAATTACACACGCAAAATTTCATCAAAATCGTGTTCAACCGTTTAGGAGGATGTTTTGGATCTAGTACGAACCCCAACCGAAGTCACAAAAAATATGCTATCTTTGTCATATTTTGTTGTGTTGTGATTGTTTCAGTGTCTCCAACAGTGTATCATAGCCTACCTCTGATCTTGCCGGGAAAGCGTTACATTGGAAACGAATCGATTAAGTAGAGGCAAGCTGCATTTTTTTTAAATAGAATAAGGGTGACAATCGACCACATATAATGAAAATTAGATGCTGTGGCCCATAAACATCTACATCTATCCTCGAATAAAAATCAAAATGTAGATTCGTTGTCACCCCTGTGGACTGAGATGGAACGCCTCGTTTCGAGTCAAAAAAAGGTCTTCGATTCTCCACATTTACCATACGAAACAGTAGCATTAAGGCGACACCGCGAGAAAATGCACCTCCTTTCATCGAATAGTATAGGATTATGACACGACTAACGAAACTGGAATTTTGATATAGATAAATTCATGTCTTTATCTTGAATTTGCTTGTTCAAAAACGCGATTGTATAATTTTGACTTGATCATAATTATTTGCGAAAACACCTCTAAAAAATCACTATAGTTGAAATTACAACGAAATTACTTAATCTATATGCTTGGGAGTCACTCAAATACATTCATAACATCAATATTCGTAATTTGCTTGCTCATTATTTTGATTACTTAAATCAATAATTTTTTTTAAATATTCCAAGATTCTAAGGGATTTCTAAGCGGTCTTAATCGTCGCGGGCGCTACGCAATATTAGACCTTATGACGGCGTTTATTAAGTTTTTATAGAAATTATGTACTAACTCGGATTCAGTCGCGATAGTCCGCTTAAACGGTTTTCGATGTCTTAAGCTGTTATTTTACGCTGGTATTCTGTGAGATCGTGGACCTTCCCCGGTCGAGCCGACCGCCCATTCGTGCTACAGCTATAATATAGCTATTGCGTGGCTCTACTACGCCACGTAGAGCATATAGCTGCAGAATAACAGCAATAAATAACAGCATAATTAATGTGGCCAAACGTTCGCCTAATCTTGTATATTAAAAAAAAAACATGAGCATAAACAGATAACGCCTATAATGTTGCATGAAACAAAAGTAGGACGGCCGAGATCAATGTATCGTTATCGGTAATTAGCAAAATCAATTCAATTATTTATTATTAACGATAGTGAAACAATTAATTTTAATGTTATTATTATATATATAAGCAAATAAAATGATTCATTGTTGAAAATGATGAATAGTTTATTTTTATAGAATAACGGTGACAAACGAGCAAACACTCCACCTGATGGAAAGTGGATGCTGTGGCCCAAAGATATCTATCTACATTTATCCTCGATTAAGAATCAAAGAGCACCGTGTTGTCACCCCTGAGGACTAAAATGTAATGCATCGTTCCCAGTAAAAAGGTCTCTGGTTCTCTACAGACGTGGTCCTTCCCCGGTCGAGCCGACCCATTCGTGCTACAACTACACTACTAATATAGCTGCAGCATGGCTCTACCACGTAACTCAAGCTCATTTTTTTTAAAGGTTACCACCTCTACATTAGGATTTTCTCCAGTATCGTGGAGGCAGTTTACATACATAAAATTCACAAGGACAAACATCCAGACCCGGAACAGTTATTAGTTCCGTGCGGGATTCAGCGCCGCAACTCATTGCTAAGCCACTGCGCCAATGATGATGAAACCGTGATAAAGAAGAAGGAAAAGAAGACAACCTAAAGTGACTTTCAACAATTCCATCAAATGGAAGCGATTGGAGGCGAACAACTTGAAATCATCCATGGAGAAAAAGTGAATCATCTTTGTCCCCCTTTCCGAAGCTGAAATCGTCTCCCGGGACCTTGAGTTGCTAAGACTAAATTAAATAGAGCTGTATTAACTCCGACCGCCCGTGTTTTCAAATAAGTGCTAAGCACTGTTATATAAACATTCTACTACATTAGAATAAAAAACGAATGCAACAGGAATACGATGGTTCTAGTTCTAACAGACTACAAGTCCCGGTCGTATTTAAATGGGTAGCTGGGGTCTATGGCCAGCGTGACCCATAATAGGTTCCGTGACCGTATATAGGACTCGTATAAACTAATGTTATTGTTTGTAACATTCTCTTCAAAATATTCTTAAGCTTAAACATTAACAAAATGCCTAAGTGTTATTTTAGGTACATAATATATGTAAAGGTATTTGTGTATTTACTTTTTAATCGAGTTCTAAATACGATAAGGTTCTTTAATCGACACCTATGTTTTCTTTTTTTTATTCAATAAGATCAACAAAGGTTGATAAATAATTAAATAAATAAAGAAAATTTATGGTTGGCTTATTTCTAAATGAACAATCACTTAAAGGTAATTATAACAACATGCTCATATATTTAAAATTTGTACTACCTATTTACTTTACCTAAATAATCCTGAAATGTATGTTACCCGATTTCTCGGAAACGCTTGAACCGATTTTAATGATTCTTGTTATTAAAATAAAAAAATATTTCATATCTTCCCACATAAATTTTAAGAAAAATATTTCACCCCTAATGATGGAAAAATACGGATGAAGTTTTTAACGGAACTATTTAAACGACATTCTAAATGTTTCCTTAAACTTTTACTAAGAAATAGTCTACTCTAAATATTTTAAAAAAGCCGGCCAAGAGAGAGTCGGCCTCGCGTTTGAAGGTTCCGTATCATCGTAAAACACGTTTCTAGTAGGGGAACCCCCTTTCATTTTTAATTTATTTTTATTATTTGTTGTTATAGCGGCAACAGAAATACACATTCTGTGAAAATTTCAACTGTCTACCTATTACGGATCATCAGATACAGCCCGCTGACAGACAGACGGACGGACAGCGGAGGCTTAGTAATAGGGTCCCGTTGGTTACCCCTTATGTACGGAACCCTAAAAAAGTAAAACCAAATTCAAAAAAAATACTTTACACATAATAGCTTTTGAAGTCGGAGCTTTAATTCGACAAGCCTTAGCATATTTTAGGAAACTATAACTCGTATTTTAGTTAAGCACCAAAAATGCTCTACAATTGCGATCAAAAAAAACAAAGGTTTTTTTAACCCTAGTGAAGTCACGTCGTTATACGTATTTTGGATCAGCACGAATTGGTCGGCCCGACGGGAAGGACCACGCTCATACAAAATACCAGCGTAAAATATAACGCAATTGCGTTTCGTATGGTAAGTGAAGAGAAGCGGCGACACAATTTTTTGGTAACGAGGAATTGTATCTTAGTTTTCAGGGGTGACTACGCATCTGCATTTTGATTTTTAATCAAGGATAGATGTAGGTGTCAATAGGCCACAGCATCAACTTACCATTGGATGGACTGTGTGCGCATTTTTTACCGTTACTTTAGTAGAAAAAGCGTAGCATACAGTATCGGACGCGAAGGCAATCACAAGACATTCAAAACTTGAATCCAGCAATTTGGGTTTTGTCAGAAATATTGACTCCGACTTGAACAAATAATGATAACTTTGTAATGTTGGAAGGTGTTAATAAGAGGCATGTTGATATATCTAGGACTTTAATTAGACGACTCTTATTCTAAACTTAACTCTAATATATTATAATTACGTAATATGTCGTGTGGGCTACAACACTATGTCACAACTTATATATACGCGAGTAGTAGACATAGACCAAAACTAATTGTATGGATTACATCGCGTTTAATTTTTTACTTATTTATAAATCTCGATGTTGACGCTTTGCAGCAAGCGCCCATAGGTCATGGGATGAACTGAATATTTAACATCCTGATGTCAAAGCCAACCCCGAGCTTCTAGCTACGTATTAAAATATGATATGTTATAGTAATATATTTCAATACACAATTACCGTTTTCCATTAATGGATATTTGTAAATCTATTTATATAAAGGGATATCATTTAGGTTATATAACAGGTTATCTGACAAAGTAAAAGAATTAAATGGCGAACTTTCTTGATATCAAACACGAAGGAACTTTGAAATGAAATATTATTTTTGAAGATATAGAATTAACTAGTCCCTCGATATACACAATAAGGACATAGCTACATATTGTAGTCAGTAAAAAAAAAAATAGCGGATGCCATGATTTCATGCTCACGTGGATTTGGAAAGACCGAAAGATGTAGATTTAAAGTTGTTGCGGAGTCAATCGTGAGGGTATTATTATAAATAATAACAGAAAATCTTTCTCTTTTTTACTTATTATAGCCAGTGCTTGACCACAATCCCACCTGGTGGTAAGTGGAGATGCAGCCTTAGATGGTCAATCGCACTGTATTAGCGTAACAAAAACCTATTCACTCTTGCCTTGAAGACGCCCAGTAGTTGTAAATTCTAAATCTAGGTAAACAGAAGCAATCATAATCAGCTGTTTTGCTGCAGAGGCGGCAGAGTTCATCGAACTTTGAGGTCATTAGTGTACGGAATCTGGCTTAATTCCATTAAGATTCGGCGCCTATATGTTTGGCAGACGTCGCGAGGTCACGACCCACGCGCTACTCTGATTAGCTGACGAACATTGTATGTAAGAGATGTGTCCATCGATCCTTTACAGCCTATAAAAGACCACTACTGAACATAAGCCTCATAGATTGTCTCATGGGGCGATTTAGCTATAGTTGCCACGTTTGGCAAGCGGGCTGTTAACCGCATTTTTAAATATTTTGAGTCGTTATCAGGAAGATGTTGCTGGTCATCACCTGTTTCATTTTTCCTCTGTCGCCTTTTACGACACCCTCGGGATGAGATGGGGTAGTGAATATTCTTATGATGTGTAAGGCAATCTATTACCCCGTTTCATCCGGCGGTAAGACACCCAAGAGGCGACTATGGCGAATATCACGAAAATGCAGTCAAAAATTGCGAGATATTTGACACAGGACGATTGTCAACCCACCTGCCAAGCGTGACACGGCGTGAAAACGGGAGAGGCTCATGTTCAGCAGTGGATATTTTAAGGCTGGGCTAATAATGAAGAAGAAAAAATCAATATGAATTTTTGAAACTCGACCCTTAAATAAAAAAAAAAAATGAATTTCTCGTCATCAAAATTTAATGTATGCGAAGAATGTGTGGCGCGACCAGACGCGGTCGCAGATGACTCAGGTCCGGCACGCAGTCTTAGAAACTTCAATATACCCGGATTTGCAAGTACCAAATCCCTTCTCGTTCCCAAATTGTTTTATTCAACAATGCCCAAAATAAACAAGGTTGGATAGATCAATGGGTAGAATAAAATCTTATGCCCTAACTAGCTGTCCCTCGCCACTTCGCCCGCGTGGAATTTACTACGATTTCATGGGTTTTAATTTTTTTGCGCGGGACCCTAATTATTCTTCTAAAATAAAAGTATCCTAAGTTACTCCTTATAACATCAGCTATCTGCCAGTGAAAGTCCCGTCAAAATCGGTCCATCCGTTTCAGAGATTAGCCGGAACGAACAGACAAACAAAAATTTTAAAAAATGTTTTTCTGTTATTAGTACCGTATATACTTTAGTAAAAAGCTGTTATTTTAACATTACAAATAGTCACTTCGATTTTATTTATTTGTATAGATGTCCCGCTACTTAAGTCCTAACGCTTAATATTTTTTAAATTACAAGAGCTTGTGTTCTTACACACATAATAACCTCAAGTATAGGTATCTCAAAAATTTATTCGTATACGTTCCATCATAAGACCCATATGAAGTCAACATAGCAGGCACATATATAGAATACATAGGCATCTACAACATTTTCTGCAACGAGAAAATGTTTATCCCCTCGCTTAGTTTTATCCACCCTCCGAGCATGGGCACACCGGTGGATATAATATCCACAGTAGATAAAATGGGAGATAGGCTTAGACTTAGATAGATTTTTTGTATGAATATAAACTTAAACCTACGTCCAATGAACTAGGATAAAATTGTCCCTTTCAAATGTCAAAAAAGCATAATTTTTTATCTTTCATTTGTCTCCATGACACGGACGGGGTATATATGTCTACTCGTTATGTCTAACGGGGATATACTTCTCCCCGTCGCCGTGCTTTGGCATAAGGACAAGATAATTTTATCTCTTGTCAGTGGATATAATCGGGGGATAATTTTTTTGTCCCCAGCCCATGCTAGCCGTGCTGAGATGGTTAGCGCTCGCTGTAAATTTCACAGTACGCGAGCGACCCGGGTTCGATCCCCGCCGGCACCAATGACATAGTTAATTGCAATATTAAGTGCTGCTTTACCACGTGCTCGGCGGTGAAGGAAAACATCGTGAGGAAACCTGCATAACTGAGAAATAAGAAAAAAAATTCGAAGACATGTGAAGTTCGCCAACACGCATTGGGGCAGCGCGGCGGATACTTCCTTGCCCTAAAACCATCTCAGAAATGAGGGGAGGCCTGTGCCCAGCTGTGGGACGTATATAGGCTGTAATTTTAACGTGTTCCTAAAAAAATTGACATGTGGAGAGCAGAAAATTATTAGCCCTCACTGGTTTCGAATAAACGCCAATTTATACTCTAATATATGCGTTAGAATATACATACGTGATAGAGGTACGCTGTCTATATTATGATTGAAGCACAGATTCGGGGTAGGACTATGCTACCACAGAATACCAGCGTAAAATAGCAGCTTAATGCTGCTGTGTTTCGCATGATGAGTGTAGAGAACCGGAGAACCTTTTCACTGGAAACGAGGCATTCGATCTTAGTCCTCAGGAGTGAATCCATTAAACTTGTGAAACCGCTAGTTTGATGAAGTTCGGTGAAATTATGGACTATTGTAGATGAAATAATCTGACTTCGGCAGTATCTATTGTCACTGGGAGCATTGCGAGGTCAATGACACATCTAAGGACAACATGACATTATGATGTAATCAGCTGTTTTGGAGCGGAGGCGAAACAGGTCGACGCACTCGTTACAATGGGGTGACGGTCGCAGTTTCTGCAGTCAGCGCCTTCCATAACGTTAGTTCTATATAGGTTCGAAATCTAGTTCGAAGTAACACGTATATAACCGCATTTGTAGTTTTGTTTTGCATTTATTAGATTTATATTTTGACATCATTATTTAAATCAATGTTATTATTATTGTCATTTTATTTACTAATCTCCAATAACTTTGTGTGTATATTTGTTTAATATATGTATATTTCTTTATATATTTTTGTGCACACTTCTATCAGAGTAAATTTTAAATTATTTACTTTACCAAAAATTATCTGAAGGGGATCGTTGTTTAACGATAAGGCAACCCTATTGGTGACTCCAATCTGGTTAAACCAATCTTTTTGGTGGTTAAAAAAAGTCTCGAACTAGGGTTACCAACTCTCGAAAGGACCAACCCGGGAGAATTTTATGAAATCGAATTGGGGGGTTTGAAAGAAAATCTCAATCATTTATTAATTTTTAAATTTTATAACATTACTTTGCTTGACGAGTCGAACAGATTGACACCGGCAGCGGCGCGCGATGTTGTGTGTGACCTCAAAGCGAGTGAGTAGCGACTAGCGACACGTGTCACGTGCGAGCGAAGGATGCGTATAATTTTTAGAAAAACCGAAAAAATTATTGCGCCCCGGGAGTTCGGGAGATTAACCATTATTACCGGAGTCTCCCGGGCAATCCGGGAGGGTTGGGAACCTATCTCGAACACAGGCGCAAAATAGCTACAGCCTTCCGGTTTTCTACAGGGTGCATTTCGGAGTGTGCGCAGGAATTGCATAACTTAATTCCTCCCTTTCCCTTCCACCATCAGATCACCAGACGCGTGGCCAGTCTCCACCCTTTCGTTGTCGACTCACCACGTATACGAACCAAACGGTCGTCGTTTGTAATGCGTACAGCAAAGGTGTGGAATAAGTTGCCAGCATCTGTCTTTCCATCCGATTACAATGTGGGTGTCTTCAAGGCAAGAGTTGAATAGGCTTTTGTTATGTCAGTGCACTATTATCTTCCGCTGCATCACCACTTATCATCAGGTGGTAGTCAAGTGCTGGCTTAGAAAAGTAAAAAAAAATATATGTATATTTTAGTATAAAGTAAATGTGTGCATCTCTATTTTATTGTGTGCAACGACAATATAAATAAATAAATAAAATTACGTAGTTCGATGACCTTGGCGGGTTTAAAATTATTTGTGTTTATTGAACAGCTGATACTTATCTAATCTTTGGTCGTCGGGTCTTTGAAAGATTAGAAACCCAATTGAAATTTTATTGTGGAATAACAAAGTTAAAATAAGAATATTCTACGCGTCTTGGAGTCCAATATTGTAGTGACAATATTCGGAAATATACAAACATATTGAAGAAAGTTAAGGTCAGATTAATTTTGTAATAGGGTCATTTCTATTAAAAAATAATTTATTCATTAATTTCAGCCTATCAAAAGACCACTGATGTATATAAGTCTCCCACGTAGATTGCCTCATGTTTGGATTGCCATAGTTGCCACGCTCCTCAGGCGAGTACGCAGTTTTTTTTAATTATTTTGAGTTACTATCAGGAATATTCTGCTGCCTATCTCTTGTTTTATTTCCTCCTCCTCCTTCCTAAGACTCCGTGACCCACACGATGATATGGTGTGAATTCTCAAACGCCGCAATAACAGGGCAATTGTGAATATATAGGTAATGTTTGTTAAGGTCTAATTTAAAGCTCTTTGGAGGAAAATAAGTTACAAAATGACAGGTCAAGTGGCACAACGTTACATTTATTTCGAAATAAATGCTATCAAGGCGTCGGACACTTGGCATCGTCGCGATCCAAGCGGCGCCTGGCGACGCGACTAGTTTATTGATCGTGACGTGTATACATTAAATATAAGAATAGTAAAGGTATTTTTACATAGAACGGACCAAAACTGACTTTAAAAATATACTAAACCTCATGACGTCAAATACCTGTTCCCGTGATCATGAGTGTAGTTAGGAACCACTCGAAACATTAGGATTTAAAAGGGTCAATATAATAACCAACATTTAAATAAGAACTTAGTTATTACAAGAACAATAGCGTTGTTTAATAAAGATGCAATTTTATCTAGTGTATATGTTACGGCTAAAAGCCGAAGTGCGGTTACACCTAGTTCTAGCCGGCTAGAACTAGGTGCGGCCAGCAATAGTTGGTTAAATTTAGGTGTACTGTTAAATTTGTAAAAATACGGAAAAACGTATCAAGTAATATCAGCGACAGTAGGTTAATGCGGATAATAAATGTCTGCGGTTTTTATTTTCCGCACATTAACCTACTGGCCCTTGGGCCACCTTATAACCGCAGACATTTATTATCCGGCTACTACATCTTGTATTATCCGGCTACACCTAGGTGTATCTGCACTTCGGCTTTTAGCCGGGCCGCACCGCGTCCGCGTTAACGCGATCTTTCCTTGTATACATTAACTTGAGATGCGATCACCACTCCATGTACAGGAGGTCCAAATCTTCTGATCACTAACCAAACATATCATTTTGCTGCTTATATTGTAAAGGATTCGATTTTACGCTGGTATTCAGTTGGTAATAGCAATAACTTTCCCTACACATCAACTAAAAGGGCGCGAGACAGCCCTATCAAACTTCCGTCCATATTTCGTATCCCTCATAAATTCTCACGGCATTGTATTCTCAACAAGAAAATAACGTTATTATTACTTAATTCTTTGCAATGTTAAATAAGCGTGGGTATTTTTTTTAATACAGCAGGTTAAAAAGACAATAAATCTTGTCATTTGTCAATTCACACTTCAAGTTTCATAGTAAGACGTCTCTAATTGGTACCTATCATAAAATAAATAATAATATCCTACAAACCGAGTTTGGTTCACGGCGGCCAGCCTCAACGGAGACAAGCCATCATCTGCGCAGGAGAAGATTATAGTGCCCAAGTGTATGCGCAAGCACAGGTGCACTCTCTATTCCCTCACTCTCATAGTCCGATGGGACGGCAGTCCGACACGATCGGAGAGAGATCAGGCGCAAGACCAGCGGCTTTACGTGCTTTTCGAGGCACGGGGTGAAACACCGCCAATTTCCTAACATCGGGCTGCTATTGAGAATTTCTTGAAACTTCATTATTTGATTTTTTTGTTCCGACACGGGATTTGAACCCGAGATCTCATGATCACCAGTCGAGTTTATGAACACTAGACCAATAGGGCTGCTACTGAGAATTTCTTGAAACTTCAATAACTGATTTTTTTGCCCGACTCGAGATTTGAACCGGAGACCTCATGATCACCAGTCGCGTTAATGAACACTAGACCAACCAGCCAGTCCACAAAAATTAATATAAGTATATTGACTTCTTCTTTTTCGGTCTGTAACAGTTCACTGCTGGGCATAAGCTCTGCTGTAGGTTGGGGGGATTGCTTTAATCGACACGCTCTAAAGGCAGATTGGCGATTGTAGATCCAGGCAGTCTTGCACCTTTGAAGCTGCTGGCCGTCGCCGGTTTTAGAATTATCTCGTAAGTCTGACGTAAACGAGATGCTGCCATATTATGCCATCGGTCCCATAATAATTTTCTACCATCATGGCAACGGGTTAATCTTAATATTATTTTTTAATCATACATTATATTATTGCGTTCTCTTTTATATATTTCATCCCTTACAATTCTTACGTGAGCATTGTAATTTTTCAATTTCCTTTTTTTGATAAAAGGCCTTACGTATAATAGTTGATTATCGCTTACTTAAATTACGTAGCCTCTACACCAGTCTCTGTCTCTTTCTACTGTCATTTAGTGAAAAGAGAGAGAGAGCAACATTAAGTAATTCTTAAATTGACGTCGCTGCCTATGAGTTATGTTATTAGCTTATTGGGCCGTAAATGTTTAGATTACGTAAACTAAAGCAAAATACGATCTAATCGCGTCAGTTGAAGATAAAACAACTCTAGCTCCCGAATGAAATGCATTCAATTTCGATACCCTCAGTAAAGTCCTCTTGAAAAAGGAAGTTTGTGTTTAATGTCATTCAACATTAACAATTTAGCTTTAACATTATTTAAGGAACAAAATACTGTAATACATACCTTGCACCCCGCTTTTGTCTAAGAAATTACTTAGTTGAAACGTTGAATTACTCGACGCTAAGTATTGTGTGAATCTCTGTAAAAGAAAAGAAAAAGAACTAAGTTAGACATCTATACTTGGTTAGTTACATAATTGATAGACAATATCCGTTTTGCAATATACGATAGTTTTCGCACTTATGGCCAAATATACAAACGCTACTCAACTTTAAGATGTCGTTTTTTTTATAGAATAAGGGTGACAAACGAGCACATAGTCAACCTGATGGTAAGTGGATGCTGTGGCCCATAAACATCTACATTGATCCTCGATTAAGAATAAAAATACAGATGCGTTGTTACCCCTGAGGACTAAGATGGAATGCCTCATTTCCAGTAAAAAGGGTCTCCGGTTCTCTACACTCACCATACGAAACACAGCAGCATTAAGTTGCTATTTTACGCTGGTATTCTGTGAGCGTGGTCCTTCCCCGTTCGAGCCGACCCATTCGTGCTACAACCATAATATAGTTGAAGCTTGTCTCTACCACATACAGTCTCGTGGTGCCACAGTCACTTTAACAAGTGATAGACAGTACGAGACACATCGGCATCTTAAAATTAAGTAGCGTTTTATTTGTTCATTATACATGTTTTTTTACTTAAAGAAATTGCTTGACTACAATCCCACATGGTGGTAAGTGTTGTTGATGTGGCTCTAACTGGTAGTAAATCTGAGCGTAATAAAAGCCTATTTTTATAGAAGAGAAGCGAAGAGCCGTTGCGGCTCACCTGATGGTGAGTGATTGTGAGGAAACACGTGAACGTTATTGTCGTGATTGAAGATGTATTACAATGGTGGAAGGAAGAGTGTGGATTTTAATAATGTCCTACAGACCGAATTTCGGTCACGGCGGCCCGTTTCCACGAAGACTAGTCATCTGCGCAGGACAGGATTATAGTGTGTGCGCAATCACAAGTCCACTCTCTATTTCTTCACTTTCATATTAAAGCCACACTGCCACTGCATTTTGGCTTCAGTATGCAGTGATTGGTATGACATTTCACACATTGCTTCAACAAATTCTAAAGAATAACTGTTTGGCTAGTGTATAAGGCCGTGGCGATGCCGTGGTAGCTCAGGGGCTAAGCGCTCGCTGTAAACATCACAGTACGCGAGCAACCCAGGTTCGAACTCCACCGGCACCACGTGCCACGTGCTTTACGCTGTAGGAATACGTCGTGTGGAAACCGGCACGTCTTAGAAATTAAAAAAAATATTTAGAAGAGATGTGAAGTCCACCAACACGCATTGGGGCAGCGCGGCGGATTTTTCCTAGCCCTAAAACCCTCTGAGAAGTGAGAGAAGGCCTGTGCCCAGGAGTGGGACGTAGTAGGCTGTAACTTTAACTTTTAGTGTATAAAGGAACGACGATTCGCGAGTAAAACCACAAGCTTACGGCTCGCGAGGCTTTAAGAAGGTCACAGATGTCGAAAAACTTTAATATTACTATGTTATGCTGCAATGCGGACGAGCGAGATATTTGCCCTATATCTAGCCTGCGGGACATATCAGGCGTGCACGCTGCCACACGGAGCGTGCTTAGCGATGCATTTTAAATTGAAAATACATACAATTTATCTTTTATATGCAACCAAAATATCTTTATGTAAGTTCCAAATGCCGTTATGTTATTCGCAATTTTAATATTCTCATTATTATGTATTTATGTGCACATGTGCATGTAAATAAATGTATTTTTAAAAGAATACTAGCATTAATATTATTTAAAAAAAATACTGATAATAATATTAAACGTGATTAAATAGTTTATTAGAAAAATTGGTAACATAAATGGTAATTGGTAAAATCTTAAATCTTAATTACCCCACATTAATATTAAGTTGTTCGGAAAGTAGTTTCGTTTTTTTTCCAATAGAGAACTTATTTTTTCACAGCCAAATTCACATTGCTTGGTTTTGCACCATTATATATTTTGACAGCTCATATACCAGGGCGGCTGAAAAGTTCGCGACCTAGGGTACTTAACGATGAGTAATTAGCTTGTTACTCATGTCACTAGTTGCAACACTCAGTAGTATTATAAAAGCAATCACTAATTAAGTTTGCACTCATAGTTCAATTATTTATTGAACAACAAACATCACCATGTCAGCCTAATCTGGAAGTTCTCGGAATTTTGAACACCGCGCCGTGATAAAATTCCTCGTAAAGAAGGGAAATACACTGAAAAACATTTTTTGAAGAGATGTCATCGGTTCTTCAAGATTCTGCGCCTTCATATACGATAGTGAAAAAATGGGCCCGCATATTTCAACAAGGACGAGAGAGCTGTGAAGACGACCCTCGCCCGGGCCGCCCTGTCACGGTACTAACCGAAGAAAACGTCCGAAAAGTCGAAAAAATCGTTCTAGCCGACCGAAGAATTAAATTGTGGCAGATTTCTGAAGAAATACAGATTAGCAAAGAACGAGTTGGAGAAATTTTACACGAACATTTGAATATGAGAAAAATTAGCGCGCGCTGGGTACCGAAAATGCTCACACCGCTCAACAAGCAACGTCGACTCGCAAGTTGCAAAGATTTTTTGGAGGTAGTCGGCGATAACAAGGAAGACATTTGGCAACGGATAGTCACCGTAGATGAAACATGGATTCGCCAATATGATCCGTAGTCCAAACAAGAGTTCATGCAATGTTTAAAAAAAGGAGAAAGGCCGCCGAAGAAATTCAAACTGGAAAAGTCGGCGTCCAAGTTAATGGCGACTGTTTTCTGGGATAGCGAGGGAATTTTGCTTATCGACTACCTACCCAGGGGAACTACGATGAATGGCCAATATTACGTCAATTTATTCACTAAGGATCGCGAGGCTATTGTAGAGAAACGACGTGGGAAACTGACGCGCGGAGTGCTCTTTCTGCAAGACAACGCGCCCGTTCACACCGCACATGTTGCGAGGCAAGCCCTGAAAGACACGGGGTTCTCAGAGATTGACCACCCTCCGTATAGCCCATACCTTGCACCTAGCGATTTTTCCTGTTTTTCAATTTGAAAAAGGACTTACGGGGCCGGAGATTTGCAGATGACAACGAAATGAAAGCTGCGGTTGATCGCCATTTTGAAGAGAAAGATACAGAATATTTTTTGGATGGGTTAAAGGCGTTGTATGCGAGATGTGAGAAATGTATTTCACTTGAGGGAGATTATATTGAAAAATAAAAAATAGAAACCATATATTTTCTTTCATTAAGTACCTTAGGCCGCAGACTTACCTGCCGCCCCTCGTATCAAGGCATGCTTGTGAAAAAGTTCGATTGATTTCACCCAGTAGTTTTTCGTTGGTACCCTTTCGAATTTGATAAGAGAAAAGTAGCATTTTCGACATATTTAACTTTTTATCTATAGAAAAGGTAAAACTGCTGTTCAAGCAAAAAAAATAAAAATTATCGAACGTGTATGGAGATAATGTATTGACAGAAGGGCAGTGCCAAATCTGGTTTGCAAAATTTCGATCCGGTAATTTTGATGTTGAAGATGCACCACGTTCTGGAAAGCCAGTTGAAGCTGATGAAGACACAATAAAGGCATTAATTGATGCAAACCGGCGAATAACAACTCTTGAGATTACTGAAAGAATAAATTGATCAGATGCACCACGTTCTGGAAAGCCAGTTGAAGCTGATGAAGACACAATAAAGGCATTTTAATTGATGCAAACCGGCGAATAACAACTCTTGAGATTACTGAAAGAATAAATTGATCAAATTTGACCGTTCATGATCGATTGAAACGCCTAGGTAATCTCAAAGCTCGACATATGGGTTCCTCGTATTCTTACGGAAAGAAATTTGTGCCTTCTCGACGTCTGTGATTTGCTTCTCAAACGTCAAGAAAATGGTCCATTTTTGAAACACATCATCACTGGGATGAGAAATAGGTGATCTACAACAATGTTAACCGCAAGAGATCATGGAGTAAAAAAATGCACCGGCTCAAGGCACTTCGAAAACCGATATTCATCAGAAAAGGTGATGCTATCTGATTGGTGGGATTTCAAAGGAAACGTTTTCTTATTCGAGCTTCTACCTGGCAACACAACGATCAATTCTGAAGTGTAATGTCATCAGCTGGACAAATTGAATTATTCACTAAAACAGAAAAGGCCAGAATTGATCAATAGAAGACGTGTTGTGTTCCACTAAGATAATACGAAACCTCATACAAGTTTGTTAACACGCCAAAAGCTTTTACAGCTTGAATGGGATATACTGCCATACCCACCATATTCTCCAGATTTGGCACCTTCTGATTATTATTTAGGTAGTTAGGTCTCTACAAAAAATTTTAAATGGTAAAACCATTACTACAAATGAGGAGATCAAAAACCGCCTGGATCGGTTTTTGCCAGTAAAGAACAAAAATTTTACGAGCATAGAATCATGCTACTCCCCGTAAGATAACAAAAAGTATTGGATCAAAGTGGAAAATATATAACTAAATAATATATTTATTCACTATAAAAAATCGTCTTACATTTTGACAAAAAAAAAACGAAATTACTTTCCGAACAACCCAATAGATCCTATCCAGACGAAGCAGGGCGCATCACTAGTACCTAAATAAAAGAATAATTATATTATGGTTTATTAAAAAATATGCATTGTGAATATTATATACATTTTTTAATATACAAAATTTAATAATAAGCAACACATTGTATATGATATTAATGTGTCAATACCAAATGTTAGAGTGGGCCCTGATAGGGGATTACCCTGAAACAAAACGCCCGTAGCTAGGTAGGTTATTTAAGGTATGATTCCGAACTCGGCAGCACGCAACAGTGCTGCCGCGGCAGTGCAACCGCACTACTGGACCCCATATATTGTCTATAGGTTTATATGAGATTACATTCCGAGCGCGGCAGCAATGCAGCGGCAGCAATGGCGCGGCAGCAATGCAGCGGCAGCAATGCAGCGGCAGCAATGCAGCGGCAGCACTGCTGCGCGACCGTGTCGCCCTGCCGCCGCGACAGACCAGTAGTGACGTGTCCGCCGCAGCGATATTGTCTATACGTAAATGTTAATAAATAAATTTGCAATAAAAATGTGATTCAGAAGAGGAACAATTAGTTAACTTGGTTGGACTTTATATCCAGCCCTTTACGCTAGCAGTCATACTAATTATCGATATGGAAAGATATTATATCGAAGGAGATCAATAAAACAAGTTATTCCTCTTCCAACAACATAAATAAAAGTTGGTGATCAATCTAAATCTTGTCAACTCAAAGCAACTGAATGAATACACAATAGCGCAACACCACGAACAGGGCAACACTGCCGACTTGCTGCTGCGCAGCACCACAGTGGCAACACTACTGCGGCAGCACTGCTGCGGCAGCACTTCTGCTTGCTGTCGAGAGGAATCATACCTTTACGCGTCCCCAAACCGACCATTTAATGAAGTTACAGTGCAAGTAACTAGTTCACCAAGTATTTAATTTTCGTACTAACGAGTTAATTTTTTTATGTGTAAAAATATAAATAATATTCTATGTGAACGCAGGAAATAGAGTGAATGGGGCTCTACATGCAATTGTGAAAAGTCAGAATGTAGCAAAAAAGGCACGTATGGCAATGCATAATGCTGTGTTAGTCCCTACTTTAATGTATGGTAGTGAAAGTTGGGTCTGGCAGAAGAAGCATGAGAGTAGAATAAATGCTGTAGAAATGCGGTCATTAAGGAGTATGCTAGGGCTGAATCTGAATGACAGGGTGAGAAATAGTGTAATAAGAGAAAAGTGTGGTTTACAAGATGACGTTTTGACCAGGATTAAGAAAGGAATGCTTCGGTGGTTTGGTCATGTAGAAAGAATGAACGAGGAAAGTGACAAAGCAAATTTATGTTGCAGGTCGGGAAGGGACGCCCTAGACGTAGGTTTATCGACCAAATTGGCGATATATTGAAAATGGGCCAGATTAGGAGTACCCTTAACCGAAGAGCGTGTATGCGTAGATATATGGATGTAAAGGAGGCGAGAGAAGTGTGTCAGGATCGTGCCAAATGGAAGTCCGTAGTCTCTGCCTACCCCTCTGGGTGACAGGCGTGAGTGTTTATATATGTATGTATGTATATGTATGTAATATTCTATGCTGACAGCATCTTTCTTTCCATCCAATTACAATATGGGTGTTTTTTAGGCAAGAGTGAATAGGCTTTTGTTAAGTCAGTGCGCTTTACCATCTTCGGCTGCATCACCACTTACCATCAGATGGGACAGTAAACAAGCACTGGCTTAGAATAATAAAAGAACTCCATAGATGGCATAGCTTAGCATGGAAAAAGTTTGTCCATTAGTAAGGGTGTATACCATACCTGTGTAATGGAGCATACAGGTATAATACACAGGTATTGGAAGTCTAAATAAAGAAGGCCAAATCTGTTTAGTCATCTCTGAGTTCTAAGATGAAATGCCTCAAGGTCTCTTATAACATGCCAAAGAAAATATCTAAGATAAAATTGTAAATATTCGTTTGTTCAAAATCTTAAATAATTCATCGCCGATTGCTTTGAACATTTATTTCGTGGAATTTGATTACAAGAATATTTAGTGGAAGTCATTTAAGCTTTACCACTGGTTCGGAAAAAACCTCTGCCCTGGGAAGAACCAGCAAGAAACCTAGCGGAACTTTTTTTAAACAATAAATAAAAACTTTTTGAGCCACAGCAACCCGTGGCCGAGTATATTATGATGTAATAAGTAAAGTGCAAAAACGAAAGGAATCACCAGCGCAAAATACCTAATTCCAGGTCACCTTAAGTTTATTGATCAAATGTATTCGATAAGGAAGGTTAATTCAAAGGTGCATCCACTTATTTCTCGTAACGATAGTAGTGTTAATTAAAATTGCACCGTATTCCTACACCTTAAAATTTATTTCTTATTGGCATTAAATAATTTATGTAATATGTATTGGGATGTGATAGGTCACACCCAGCATGTTATATAAAAAATTATATCTCATTTTCATATAAAGTATGACTTAAGTATTTGCATTAATTCTAAGATTGGTTTTTTACTATGCGGTGGGAATTATTTTCTGTCTTGGAGTCCATTAGGGTAAGTACTACCCTTTTATATATTTTTGGTGCCAAATAGCATTGCTTGTCTGCTGTTGCGATGGTTTTCTTCACTGCCGAGCACGTGGTAAATCAGCGCTTAAAAGTGCAGTTAACAATTTAATTGGTGTCGGCGGGAATCGAATCCGGATTGCTTGGTGAAATTTATAGCGAGCGCTTAACTCCTGAACTACCACGGCTCTAAAGATTATTAAACGGGTATAATTTACCCCCATACCTACAACTAATACAATTTCTTACGAATAACGAGATTTCTTTTAATTAATTTAGTCTAAAATAGAACAAGCGAAAGGGGAATGGATCGATATCAATTAATTACTCTTGCTTTTATCAACAACGTCTTTCATTTACTAAATATAAACAACGCCGAGAGGTCTTCTTTTAAAACAATTCTTTGGTAATGGGTACCTACTCAAGCCTTATTCATTAAGCGGTTTTCTTGTTCATTTTAAAGGTCAGAAATAAACGTCGCGGACGTTTAAGAAAAGGGCAGTGAGAAGTTCTCGACGCTTTTGATAAGGATTTACAAAATATTTGAAATATTAGAATTGACGAAATATTAGAAGAATTGGAAGGATGTTACGGTGACCTTTGCCTAGCGGTAAGAAAATAGTGGTTTCTTATATTTACGCGACATAGGACAAACAAAAAGATATTTAAAAACCCGCGTAAAAGAACATACAACGTGAAGCACCGAAGTTCCGGGGACCCCACCATTACATCAGATTTGATAGACTACAAATCCTCGCAAAAGAACACCGATTCCTACCAAGGATGATTCGCGAGGCTATTGAAATTAAAAAAAAACACCCTAATTTCAATAGAGAAGATGGATGGGTGCTGCCATCTGCTTGGGATCCTATAATTAATAAAATTTAATCCTAACCCAAGCATACCACGGCAATACTTCAAGATACTGTAAGCTCATTCTGCGTAGATACGACCAAAAAATAATATTAAAAAACGGACGGGACGTCAAACACCTCCGTCTCCCCCGAAACGTCGGGAATTAAGTCGAATTAAACGCGATAAAATCCGTAGAATTAGTTTCATTTAATTTTAACAGGTAAGAAAATTTATGTTAGAAAAAATAGGAATTTTTATTATGTTCAAATTTTAAGTTCTAACGTTTTAACGACTCGTTCTCCATGGCGTTTACATACGTGAAGATGATATGATTGGACATGAATATTTTATTTTTATTTTTAGTGGCTACTACCGACCATGAATTTGAATTGAAATGAAATTGAAAGCAAGCAGCTTCAAAGAAAGCCACAGATGAGTTGTCAACCCTGTGGACTATGATTATTTACGAAAGTAAGGGTGACAAAAAGGCACACAGTCAATCCCCCAGTGACGGTAAGTGAATGCGGTGATCAATAGATATACATATAATACATATAGCCTCGAATAGAAATCGGATTGCCGTGTTCAGATCTGGGCGGCAGAAACAGGTTAGAGTGTGGTACCTACCCGGATAGACTCTTATATGCGGAAAAGAAGTCCTACCATCAAATATAATATATTGACCGAAACACTTTTTTTTAATAGAATAAGGGTGACAAACGAGCACACAGTCCACATATTGGTAAGTGTACGCTGAGACCCATAGACATCTACATCTATCCTCGATTAAGAATCAAAATGCAGATGCGTTGTACACCCTGAGGATGGAATGCCTTGTCCAGTGAAAGGGGTCTCCGGTTCTCTACACTCACCATACGAAACACACCAGCATTAAGCTGCTATTTTACGCTGGTATTCTGTGAAAGCGTGGTCCTTCGTCGAGCCGACCCATTAGTGCTACAACTATAATATAGGTGCAGCGTGGCTCTACCACGATAAAAAATACACGTGTTAAGTATGTAAGGCCAGTGGTTGATTCCGAGCGTTACACGACGACGCCCGAGCATGTGACGTACATTGACGGTGCGCTGTGAACGAACACTTGTGTCAATAAACGTAAGCCGACATCAAATTGTTCAAAGACGAAAGTACGCACAAACAAAACATAAAAAACACATTTTAGCAGACTTCAAAAAGGTATAATGTCTCACTTCGACTGTATGTTTTTTTATGTATGTTACGCGATATCTTCGTCAATTGTTAACAGATTTTGTTGATTCTATTTATTAATTCAGGTATGATTCCATAAAAATTTTTAGTAATCTTCCCCTCCTAAAGGTGAAAAAAAAATCCACTCAAAATGTAAAAAAGTTAAACTTTCAATAAAAATTAAAAGCTGCCTTTAAATACTAAAAAGAGTGAAATATTTTTGAAATAATTGCCATTGAAGTCCAGCCCTTTAGCTCTTCTATACGCTATGTCTTAGCACCGATTTCAAAACCTATATATAGGTGGAAATTATTTTATGCTTTTTAATTCGTCAAAGTCGGCTTTAACATTTTATTAAAATTATATTTTATAAGCTTTTATTTAACTTGCAATATATTATGTTTGTTAGGGTCAAACCTTGCAACTGAATTTTAAAGCTATCCTCAACCGATTGAGCTGAAATTTTGCATACTTGACGTCACTCTAAATCATCCAAAAATGGCGGAATATGTTTTTTTATGCACCCCCATGATATGGATAGCAAATGAAAGTGTTTGCTGTGAAAAATACAAAAATAAAATGACGTCACTCTAAATGCAATATGGTTGATTTCCAAAGATGGCGGACTATATTTTTTTATTCACCACCATGATATGGATATCAAATGAAAGGGTAAGCTGAGAATAATACGAATAAAATGACGTTCGAGTTCAGCTCTTTGAGGAGATGGTGTACTACTACCCGACTAAACGGTAAGACTTAACGGAGTCGCGTCTTAATTAATACCAGCCTACACCCTGGCAAATTAACTTCCCTTAAAAGTGTCATAAAACTCGATGTTGCACTATCGTCATTCCATCTGGGCGGCCGCTCTACGCTTTGCTGACGAGAATGCCACTCGACAACTTTTTCGTTGGGTGTCATAAAATTGTTATAAAGATTCTTAAAGCACCCGATAGATAGCATAATAATTGTTCCATTTATTGCCAGGTAATTTTCATTGATAATATAACCCATTCACTTGTTCTCGACAATTTTCCCAAAAACAATCTTGGCCTTGGGTTTATTTGAATTTAAATCTTGTAACATGACACATATAATAAGAAAATTTCATAAGTGAGTGGCAGAGTAGGCAAGGGACGCTTTAGACGGAAGTTGATCGACCAAATTAGCGATATATTGAAGATGGGCCAAATTAAGAGTACCCATAACCGACAAGCATGTATGCGTATATATATATATATATGAATATGACAGAATTGTAAGAAAGAATTGTGTCATAATCGTGCTAAGTAGTAGTCCGTCTCTGCCTACCTCCTGGGTGGCAAACGTGAAAGTTGGTCGTATCTTTTTTTTTTTGTATGTATGTTACGCGATATATTCGCAGACTGTGAACCAATTTTGATGATTATATACTTCAAGGGTGGTCCCATATAAATTTGGAGAAAAATCCCACCCCTAAGGATAGCAAAAAAATATCTTCTTTTTTAGCAAATTGAAGTCGGTTTTTACTTTTGTTAAAAGTTATAACTATTACTTTTTAAAATTTAGTTTTAATTATTGTTAAATTAAAATAATTAAATTAAAGTTGTAATTATTGATTTTCCAAGACCAATCCTATAAATAATTTGCTTCATCCATATCATAATAGAAACACTTATCTAATGTAAAGAGCATTGAAATAATAAAATTAAATTTAAACAACTGAAAGAAAAACATATAAGTCGTAAAATTCGCGTATGCGATAATTTCAATAATTGAATTTCAATGGATTAATGCAAAGCGATAAACTCAACTCAATTTTACCTATGCTCATTGTGCTAAACAATATTTTATAATGCACAAAAATAATACTTAATAATTTATACGGAATTAATTTTACAATATAAATTTAAAAAAAAATCAAATGCATGCTATGTACAATTAGTATACCGAAACTCCAGATAACAGACAGACAGAAATGAGTCAGGTCGTCCGGGGAAGGTCCACGTTCTAACAAAACGTAAAATAGCAGCTTAATGCCGCCGTGTTTCGTATGATGAGTGTAGAGAACCGAACTCTTTGTTACTGGTAAAGATGCCAACTATCTTAAGCCTCAGGGGTGACAACACATCTACGTTTTGATTCCTAATCGAAGTTACGCGTAGGCTGCGACTACGGGCCACAGCATCCATTTAACATCAGGTGGATTATGTGTTCGTTTGTTTGTTGTTCTATATAAAAAAAAAGTTGAAATTCGTAACCTTACGTATTGGGTAAGTGCATTTTGTGCGAGCAGCCATTCAGATCTTGCAAGACCAGTATCATTGCATCCAGTATGTTCTATTTTGATTAATGCTTTACTTGCTTTCCGAGGCACGGGAGTGAAACACCGCCAACTTCCATACTCTGGGCAGCAACTGAGAATTTCTTGACAGAAAAACTCGATAACTTTTTTTTTTAAGATCCGGGATTTAAAACCGGGATCTCATGATCAGCAGTCTGGTTTACGTGCACTAGACCAACGAGGCAGTCATTGCAGGAGTACCTTAGCTAGGAGGGCTTTTACTTCCTCTGGGCTTACTGACTAACATTCGGTCAGAATGTGCTGCTGAGTCCAAAAATAAACACATTGATTGTTAAGCAGCTCTGTCCAGTCACGACCCTCACCGATTTTATTAATCTAATAAACCGATTTAATCATAAACTTCATCTGCACGCTTGGCGGTCCACAACTGTGCGATTTACTAGGAGTTTTCTTCCTTGCATGACTACTTTGTGGAATCGTGTACCATCGGCGATTTTTCCGGACCGATACGACTTGGGAACCTTCAAGAAACGAGCTTAGAAGAGAGAGCTTATTCCTTTGGGCCGACAATGCACCTGCAATTCCCCTTATGTTGCAGTTGTTCATGGGCAGCGATCGATACTTACCATTACATAAGCCGCATGCTCGTTTCCCCCCCTCTTCTGATAGTCTTAAACGTTAGAGACATGCTGCAGCTATATTAATAGTATAGTTGTAGCACGAATGGGTCGGCTCAACCGGAAAAAGGACAACGCTCTCACAGAATACCAGCGTAAAATAGCAGCTTAATGCTGCTGTGTTTCGTATGGTGAGTGTAGAGAACCGGAGATTCTTTTTACTGGAAAAGAGGCATTCCATCTTAGTCCTCACGGCTGACAACGCATCTGTATTTTGATTCGCAAACGAAGATAGATGTAGATGTCTATGGGCCACAGCAACGACTTATCATCAGGTGGACTGCGTGCTTGCTTGTCACCCTTATTCTATAAAAAAATTAAAAAAAATTCATATGAACTAACCTCATTGCCGTACGCTAGTAGATGATGAACGGTAATAAGAGCTTTGTACACCACTACCCAGTTGGTGTTCTGCGTGCGCTCCACCAGAAGATTCGCCAGCTGCGGTATAGACACGTTGGGCTCGTTTGTGCAGTGGACTAGATCTGGAAGAGAGAAGAAGGGTTAGTAGTTTTATTCTAGAGATTTAAATACATAAGTTTAAATGACGGCATAAAAGTGCCTAAGAAACCCTTTCCAGCTATGTATTACTGTTCACGTGATAGTCAAAAAAAATAATTTCCTCCACACCGAATTTCGGTTACGGCAGTCAGTCTCAACGGAGACTAGCCAACTGCGCAGGACAGGATTATAGTGCCCGAGTGTATACGCAAGCACAGGTGCACTCTTTATTTCTTCACTCTCATAGGCCGATGGGACGGTAATCCGACTCGACTGGAGGGAGATCAGGCGCAGGACCAACGGCTTTACGTGCTTCCGAGACACGGGGGTGAGACACCGCCAACTTCCTGACTTCGGGCTGCTACTAAGAATTTCTTGACATAAACACTCAATGATTCATTTTTGTTTGTCTCGACCCGGGATTCGAAGCCGGGACCTCACGATCAACAGTCGCGGTCACGACCGCTAGACCAACGAGTCGTTGAAGTACGAATGTATCGGCACGTCCGGGAGAGGATCACTTTTTGAAATAACATAACGTAAGCTCTCACGCCTGTTATTCAGCGGGGTATGAAGAGACTATGGATTTCCATTGGGCACAATCCTGACACACCCCTTGCTTCTTTCAGATCCATATACCAATGCACACGACGAGGCACTCATCAACATTATTTGTAAAAAAACCTGTTGGCACCCCCACAGGCACTACATGCGACATTGTCGTAGGCAAAACTAGTTACATGCAATGCGTAAGGAACGTGAAGACACGGATGTGTTTGAATGTCATAGAGCACATATAACTCGTTTATAAATTCATACGTCCTTGTTTTTTTTTTTTGTTGCAAATACCTACTAAATAAAACTAAAAACTTACAAATAGCAACAGCATTGTTTTGTATAATTTACTGGTATTTATAAGTACACAGCGGCTTTAATTAGGTATTTGAAACTTCAGTCAGTTATAATACACTTTAAGAGTTCTCAAAATAAACATTTCTTCAGAAATTGTAGGAAAATATAGCGTAATGACGTCATAGTCTTGTTTAGACATTTATCATTTTTATTTATTTAACAATTTATGTACACACATATTATTACAAAGTTAAAAATAAAAAGAGATTTTTGTAATATTCATTTTATTCATTCATTCATTACAGCCTTTGATGTTGGATAGGCCTGCCTTATGGGTGTATAAGTGCCTTATGGATGTGTCTGCCAAGTGCGGATTGGCTACCGCAGTTTTTTTATTATTTTGTGCTATTATCAGGAAAATGCTGTCCATCTCGTTTCATTTCCCTCAGTCGCCCTCTGTCGCCTCTCACGACAAAAACGGGACGATAATATGTGGTAGTGGATTCTTTTATGCCACCATTACACGGCCATTAGCGGATGAATATCATCGAATTAAACTTTAAACAAAAAATCGACAAAGTTTTAAAAAGTTACCAAAAATTCAAATTTATCATATCAAGCCGTGTGGTGGCGGTGTAACAGATCCATCACCCTTTACCCTCCCGTGGGTGTCCGTAAGAGCCGACTTCAAGAAATGACAAAGAAATCGAAAAAGAAGAAGTGATAAAATTCCGATCCGATCCGATTCTCAGTCAAATTACAAATGTAAGATGAGACATTATTGGTAGGTATACATGTGACGCCCGGCAAGGGCATAGCAACACTAGAGGGCTAACTAGCTTTGAATTATTTAACTTTTAAACATAAATTATAAAATATCATATCATACACATTCAATATTATGTTATATGTATAAAATTAGTTAAATTAGAAATACAATGTAGTCGAAGTATTGTGATGTAACAAACTCGCTTGCGCCAGACGTAAAATACCCAGAACCGGCGACGAGCAACAGCGTCAAATGTAGACGTCTAGTACTGCGATAGTAAATCGCTACAAAAGTGACTAAGAAACTCTCGCAGCTCTCCTATATATGTGATAGAAGCACGCTATAGCTGTATTATGGCAGTAGCATGAATGGATCGACCAGAGAAGGACAATTTTTTTTTAAATGCAGCACAGCGTCAAGTTTTGTACGTGGTAGAGCCTTGCTGCAGCTACCTTACAGTTGTAACGGGAATGGATCGGATCTGCATTTTGGATTCTTAATCGAGGATAGATGTAGATGTCTATGGGCCACATCATCCAATTACCATCAGGTGGACTGTGTTCTAGTTTATCACGCTTATTCTATAAAAAAAACTGCGATAGTAAATCCGTCTGCCCAAGCGTGACGATCAAGGCAAATCCTCCTTACAACTGGAGAGACATATGTCCGTCCAGTCGTGAACTGTTACAGGTCAATGAAGATGAAGATCTGGTTTATTAATGATGGTATCAAGTACCCATTAGTAAAAGCTATTATATGGCTTACAAAGACACGACTCATTCCTTTTTTTTTTATAAATACGTGATCGAGTCACACCAATTGTATACGAATGGGTCGTCGGTTCGACCGAGAAATAACCACGCTCATAAGAGCATAATATCAAAGTTATAGCATAGTTCTATGTTTTGCATTGTGGGTGTAAAGAAGCAGCGGCCGTTGTAAGTAATTTTGAGAAATTTCATTTTAGCGGTGATAAAGCATCTGCATTTTGATTTTTAATCAAGGACAGATGTATGTGACTATGGATAACAATACGCACATACCATCAGAAATACTGTGCGCTCGGTTGTCACGCTCTTAGGTAAAAGAGGTAAAATTAAAAATTTGTACAACCGACTTCAATGTAAATTATTAAGGATAACTCAAAAACTACTGGTTAGACCTTGATCAAATTTATATGGGACCACGTGAGAAGCACCAGCTTTCAAATAAAAAAAGAATCATCAAAATCGGTTCTACAAAAAAGTTCTGAGGAAACACACATATAAAAAAATACAGTCGAATTGAGGATCTCCTCCTTTTTTGAAGTCGGTTAAAATGAAAAGCCAACGAAATACGAACAACAAACGTGTAATTATCTAAATAATTATAAATGTAAGAAGTAAGCACCATCAAATACAATTGTCTTGGTACGGTTCTGATGAGACATCATGGGATTGAGTCCAGGGACAAGTCCTATGTGCTAATAATACTTCTCTTATGAATACATAGACAATCATTACCCTCTTTTACATCTCACAGAATCGCTAACTACCATTTGCATAGCGAAATAATTGATTTCAATGGACCGCCGCGAATTTGGAAACTCTCTCTTCTCAAGGCAGTGTTGACGTCGATGAGGCCAGGGCTGTTGTTATAGCCGGCGCGTTCGAACTTGACCCAATAAATATGTTATAATCACCACGAGATTTTATTTGAATCAAATAGTGTAATTAGGTAGTAAATAATTGTACGTGATGTCTATGACGTCTCTATGCATTAAGTTACGGCCAATTTACGTTCCGCAACTGGGTAACCCTTCGTTTCTGAGAGGGTTGGATAAAATTTGAAAAATGCGTCTATTGTCAGGTTTCCTAAAAGGGGCGGCCAATTCCAACCATGCTAGGCTAACGGGTTTGTGAGTGCACAGAAACGACACCTCCCAAGCAGTGGAAATGATGTTGGGCGGCTGTCGGAGCCCAAATGCTCGTCAGTCAATCAACAGGGTCATATAATATATATTACTTAGTATGGTGCTTGACACGTTAAAAGTTTTTAATGTGTTATAGGTTTATCGTTGTGGTCACGAGATTAATCTTTTCGTATAATATTGAGTGATAATAGTAACATAAAAGTGACTGGCAACTGTAGCCCATGGACAAGGCTATTATGAAAGAAGGCCTTATATGATCACCTTCTAAGTGCTGATTTACCACGTGCTCGTTGATGAAAGAAATTATCCAGCACTGTTTTTTTAATAAAATAAGGTGATAAAGGAACTTATAGTCCACCAGATGGTAAGTAGATGCCGTGGCGCATAGACATTCACATTCCACATATATTCATCCTCAATTAAGAATTAAAAAGTAGATTCGTTGTAACCTTTGAGGACTAAGATGAAATGTTTCCGGTTCTCTACACTCACCAAACACAGCGGCATTAAGCTGATATTTTACACTGGTATTCTGTGAGAACGTGGCTCTTCCCCAGTCTAACCGACCCGGTTAGACAGGTGATCGTGCACGACAACCATGATGTACAAGCTACTCGAACATTGTAATATATTTTAATAATACATAAGCGTTGTAACGCGCCGCGTTTTATAAACGCAGCAAAATTGTAAACGCTTTACTTTTATAAAATTAGTGTCCACTTAACACACTGGAATCTGTTGTCATTATTTTATTTACCATTTGTTATCAATATCATCTTAAATTATCATTTTAAATACTAAAAGTGTAGACATCATTCATCATCATCATTACAGCCCTTCGCAAGTCCACTGCTGAACATAGGTCTCCCCCACGGAATGCCACAAAGCACGGTCCCGAGCCACCTGCATCCATTGACTTTCTGCGTGTCTTACCAGGTCGTCACTCCATCTAGTGGGGGGACGCCCTACACTTCGCCTGCCGGTACGAGGCTGCCACTCGAGAACCTTTCTTCCCATTCGGTTGTCGGTTCTTCGAGCTATATGGCCGGCCCATTGCCACTTCAGCTTACTAATCCTTTGGGCTCGGTTACTCTGGTTCTACTGCGGATATCCTCATTTCAAGTTTATCACGCAGAGAAACCCCGAGCATAGCCCTCTCCATAGCTCGCTGAGCGACCTTGAGTCCCTCATACGGCCAGCAGTGAAGGACCACGTCTCAGTTCTATATGTCATCACTGGCAACACGCACTGGTTGTACAATTTAGTTTTGAGGTATGAGAGCCTCGCTGCAGCTAAATAATGTGTAGACAACTACACATTATTTAGCTGCAGCGTGGCTCTACCACGTACAAACACGCTGCTACTGTAGGCCAGGGGCATCTGCAACCAACTTCAAATAGAGATGGCTACAGATGAGTTATCACCTCTGAAGACCCTGATGGAATTGGCTCACAGCCTATAATTACACCACATTAAGAGGGCCCGTAATCGACGAGCATGTATGGGTAGATATATGTGAAAGAAGTGAGAGAGTTGTGCCAGGATCGTGCTAAATGGAACTCCGTAGTCTGCCTACGCTTGAGTGACATGCGTGAGAGTTTATATATATATATATATATATATATATATATATATATATATATATATATATGTAACAATCAAACAGCGGCAGTATTAGATTAGATAATCCCATCATTCATCTCGTCCGTTGAGTGTCAAAATCGTTTAAAAGAAACAACATAAAACCTAATAGGCGCCACAAATATGACGCAAATATCACAAAAGTGACGACGTGACATAATTATGTGACGGGACTCAGGCTGAAAGGTGCGCAATACTTCTATCGACGATTCACTGCCTAATTACGTCAATCATAACCAGAATTCAAGCAGAGTGGACGGTATATTGTCCTGTGATGTAATCATGGATTGCAAACTTCTTCAATATTCTTCATGACAGGGTTTCCCAACCTTCTTCGCTCCCCGGATTAGAAATAATATTTCCATGCCCTTTTAATTTTTAACTGACAATATATAAACGCACATTATTTTAACAACATTTATTTGTTGATTTTAACTTTAATTTATACAAAGTAAACTTTAATCAAATTTAACGAAGCGAAGAATAAACTTTTCTTTTATTACTGGTATTGTCAAAGATTTTTTTTTATTTGTATTAGTGTTACCAGTGAGTTACTTAAGCTTGCATAATCCGTACAAACTAGTCGATTCTAGGTTCAGTTTCTGTAAGAGCTAATGTCGTCAGACGTCAAGACGATTTCGCTGCTTAGTTTTGATAAAAACCAAAGCCGACAAACCTGTCTCACACAAGTATGTCGAGGAAAACTGAACAAATGTTCGCAATGTGATGTTATATATATATGCATTAAATTGTTTTTTTTTTAATGCCCCCCTTGCCATCTCTCTACGCCCCCTACGCCCTGTCAATAGGGCGAAGGATCGACTACCGCTGCGCAAATGTTTAGATGTCAACTTAATACCTACAATTTATCACAAGAGAAGCTTATTATTGGTAGAAGTGTGAGATTGTCTTTTAGCCGTCGGTAGAAAAGGGGAGATCGCCCGCAGGGTGAGCTGTTCAGCCCGGGAAGGGGCTAACGCTCCATGTGGTAGTACGGAACTTTTTTTATATATCCAGTCGTTCAGAAACTTCGATAGCGCGATTTAGTCTTTTGTGCGTTCACGCTACTGTGGTGTGAGCAGTTTCGTAGTGTTATTTTTATAGTAACTCCATACATTCACTTTTTTATATAAAGGTGACAAGCGACTGTGAAGTCTAACCGATGGAAATTTGTTGTTTTTAAAGTAGAAATCCGGTGCTACTTGGCATCAGTAATAGGTAAGAGGGTAGCAGAAAAGAAGCCCTACCAAGAAATAAAACAAAACAACATCAAAGCAAACGTCACATACCGCCGAAATAAACCCATTTACAAAAAATTTATGGCGCGAAACTAACTCTTAATAACGATCATCGTGTTAAGGAAAATTTATTATCAAATTTAACATAACATTGTTGCTCTCGCTCGGTGATACATCGATATCGCAGGAAACCGGCCTGTCCGCCCGTTTATCATGTTTCGCCGCAATCACACCAAACGACCGGCTCGTCTCTGTTAGATACTGTCCCAGATGGCCGAGCACCGCCTAATTTCTGGCGGCTGAAAGTTTGAGTTTTAATCAATTGATTCTGTATTTAATGAAGTAGTTAGAGGATTATTGAAATATAATATTATAATGTATCTGTATAGTTGCTACGCTGTGATCCATTTATCTTCGTGCTACAACTATACTATTAATATAGCTGCAGCATGGCTCTACCACGTAAATGTTATATGCTGCATAGTTGATGGTGCATAATAATATATAGTTTTAAGAGCGTGTACTCGCCGACAAACTGATTGCGGTTTGGCGAGAGAATTGTAATAATAATGTACCTATCTTTGTGTGAATAAATAAATAAAATTAAATAATGAATGGAACCGCAAAGCTTGCCGGGCGATTTGACGACCATAGCACCCAATGTCTTTTACCTTTAACGCCACTCCCCATCGCCAGTCTGGGTTTACATGATCACATACGAGACGGTATACCAACATCTATCGGATGCTACGAGGTTTTTTGGCCCTTCACATAGGTAGTAAGTAGTCACCTCTCACCGACTAAATGGGGTGATGCAATCTCTTACGTCACCACACGGCACGGTGTCACGTATACATAATATGCCATATTTTAGTATGTGGGACTCTCCCTATACTTCCATTTTTGGTTTCGTAATACCAACAAAAATATCGTTATCAATGAAACAATTGATGACAAAATAAACTTTTTTCTAATTGCTTCAAAAAAGATTATGTTCTGAAGTTGATTATGTCGTGGAGTAAAACTTTTTATAAAGTTAGGAAGTTCCGGCGAGGGTTTACATATAGATCGCATATATGGACACAGCAAAAGGGCGGTAACAGCTAATCTTTCTATAATATACTAGCTGTTCGCCGCGACTTCGCCCGCGTGTAATTTAGGGTTTTAATTATGTACGTGAAACCCTAATTCTTTTTCTAAAATATAAGTAGCCTAAGTTACTGCTTATAACATCAGCTATCAGCCAGTGAAAGTCCCGTCGAAATCGGTCCAGCCGTTTCGGAGATTAGCCGAAACAAACAGACAGACAGACAAAAATTTTAAAAATTGTGTTTTTGTTATAAGTACCGTATATACGTTCATATGCATTTAGTAAAAAGCTGTTATTTTGATATAAGGATTTTTCGGCGTTACTATTGCATATTTTAACATGAAAAAGTACTTTTTGTGACACAACTGTAATAGTTATACATATGGTATCGCGAACTTTTTTGTAGATATTGATGTCCTCTATAAAACTGTAGCACATCACTTTGCTCTATTGTCAATAGTTTCCGCAGCGTACGCGATACAAGGAATTTTTTGGTATTTTTTTCACACTTTGGGTTACATTAACGAAGTTTTCATACGGATATCCCTACCTTTTTTGAAAATATTCTATCGCCTATGTTCATCAGGGATAATGTAGGATTCTAGTGGTGAAAGAATTTTTCAAATCGGTCCAGTAGTTTCGGAGCCTATTCAATTCAAACAAACAAATCTTTCCTCTTTATAATATTAGTGTAGAAGTGTAGATAAAAATCAATTGCTGTCCGTAAGTGCCGCTAAAACTCGAAAACAGCTGGAACGATTTTGATGAAATATTTTGTGTGCGTTTGAGTGTGAGTGGGTCCCCAGGATGGTTTAGATTCACAATCGGAACCGGTAGGTGGCGCTGTTGTCGACATTCAGAAATCGCTAGTACTTAATACATTTTTAAACGTACGAATAAACCAAAATCAAACACGTTACACAGCGGAATTATATGTGCGTATTACTTTCCCTGCAACGTGGTATAGACACGTATAAAACTCATAACTAAAAATAAAATCAAAAAGTTGAACTCTTCATAATTAACAGAGTAATTGTACTTCATTTGGTTTCCATAATAAATAAAACATAATATAGGAGAACGAATCCACGAAATTTCATACGAGTTATTTTTAGAACTCCAGTTAGTGGCGTTGTGCAATTCCTAGTGAATCACACATTTTAGACATCTAGACGCATTTTAATTGAAAGCGATTGTCCCAACGAGTTCCTGTTACTATATTAACTATAGTGTCTGTCTGTTTGTATTAACAACAATTTTAACTGCATAGTCGCGTTGTTCATTAAGACTTGCAGTTAATTGTTTAACTAGCGACCCGCCCTGACTCGCCTGGGTAAGATCTAATAATGTGGCGTTATTTATATTTAGATTTAAGATAGACAGACCATTTATTTTATCAGATTTCAGTTTTTTTTTTAAAGTCACTAAAATATATTATAACCTGACTGAATATAAGAATCAAACAATTGAATTATTTTATTAATACAACTGTAATTTTTAATTTGTTCATATTGTATTTTATCCTATGAATAACTTCACGATTGAAAAATGAGGTAAGTGCCAATTTTTCAACCGTGAAGTTAAGAAGAAGACGTTATTAGAGCATGCAATGCCGCAGTATATTTTCAATACCGCAATATTGCGGTAGGTATCGAAACTTGTAATATCGCAAAATTTGCGATATTGCGAAACTAAAAAAATCCTTTAACTAATCTAAAACAATAGGTAATATGAGTAAAAATCTTTAATGGGGTTAAATTAACATGAGATAACTACAATTAATCACACATACAACCCTAATCTTAATTTTACCTTGGAAATGTTTATGTAAAAGCAAAGCATATCCACTGTCTCATCATTTAGAGAACTTCTAATTTTATTACACATGTATCCAGCAGCCGACAATGCTCTCTCAGCTTCTACGCTCGTTGTTGGAATGCTTAGCAGATAGTTGTACAGTCTCCAGATATTTACCTATTGTTCCTCCGGTTTCATACCGGGTTCGTTTTAAATACCGCGAAATTCGCATCTGTAATCTCGCTTTTGCGGTACTGAAAACAGCGCGAAATTGCGGTAACGATATAACGGTATTGCATGCTCTAGTCGTTATGTTAAGTTACAAAATAAATTATGCAATTCAATATTTTTATAAACCCTTAAAAACATAAAAATCCAAAGAACTAAAAGGAATATTATCATCATATGACGGCTCCGTGGCGCAGTGGCTTAGCAATTAGTTGCAGCGCTAAGGGCCGCGGGTTCGAATCCCGCACGGAACGAAAAGTATTTGTATGGCCTACAAATAATTGTCTGTCTTTCTGAAATTTATGTACGTAAACTGCACCCGCGATACAGGAAAAAATCCTAGTGTGGAGGTAACGTTTTTAAAAGACAAAATAAATAAATCTGTCCACGTGTTAAAAAAATACACGCACATATGTCGTGCCGTGTCGTGTCATAATTTCCTCATAGATGTCATCAACATCTCTTAATAAATTTTATATGGAACCATACCAGAGGTATCCTACCTCTAACAAAAAAAGAATTATTGCAATCCGATGACGTGGTGAAGAACTATCGCTAAATATATATTATAAAAAAATATTCCAGCAAATTGAGAACCTCTTTTTTTAAAGTCGGTTAAAAAGATACATCTTTCAATCGCTGCCGTCGGAGGAATGTTGGATGTTACGTAATTTTTTTATAATGAACATACCCTTACATGCTTACAAGGATGTCGCAGGAAAAGTGGATGAAGTACGAAACATTAGCATAAGGCCTGACAGGAGAGCATTTGCATTTTGAGCGGCCTCTATTAAGGACCCTGCCTCGCTGAACACTTCAATGGGGTCTCTAACTTTGACTGCCTTGTTGGTCTAGTAGCCATAACCGTGACTTCTGATAATTTGATCCCGGGTTCGAATCCCGGGCCGGGCCAAACTCACTAGTTGGGTTTTTCTGTCAAGAAATTCTCAGTAGCAGCCCAGAGTCAGGAAGTTGGCGGTGTTTCACCCCGTGCCTCGGAAAGCACGTAAAGTCGTTAGTCCTGCGCCCGGTCTCTCTCCGGTCGTGTCGGAATGCCGTCCCATCGGACTACGAGAGTGAGGGAATAGAGAGTGCACCTGTACTTGCGCACACACTCGTGCACTATAATCCTGTCCTATGCAGATGACTAGTCTCCGTTGAGACTGGTCATGGTCAAAATACTCTGGACGACATTCTTACTACTACCTTAGCACACGCAATTCTGCTTGTTTATCAGAATATAAAACTGCTACATTATGGATCGATTCTCAATGAAGTCATCCACAACTTTAACTGCCACCAGGGCGGCGCCGCTTACGAATGGGTGACAGATTTCATAGCTAAGGAAGTTAATTTCTTAGAAAAGTGTAAAGATTAATGTTTCTTTTTGAAATATTAGTTATATCTAATATATAAAAATTTGTTTTTGTTTGTATTTTATGCGCTGCCATACCGTTCATCAGACTGCGCTAAAACTTTGTCAATTTATTGCTTTCACTTATGCGAAGGTTATAAGCATAGTACAATTAACTTACAGTAGATGGCGCGTGTGTCGTACCGACAAATTTATTTGAAAGTTATTTATCATTCGATTTCAATGAGTGTATTATCATTCCTAATTAAAACAATATAACTCTTCCGAATTTAAAACGATATTTCCACAATTATTGCTTCTGCGGCAGCAACGCACCGGGTACCAGCTAGCATTTTATATTAGTTAGATAAGAAATGGATAAACCAAACTACGCATATTCCTAAAAGTAGCAGAATTGAAAGAAATGGTAAAAACGTGCAAAAAATTAAAGAATATAGCACTGAAGCATTGTTTTGTTTCTTTACATATACTAGAAACCGAAAAACTTTTAATTTAATTGCACCTTTTGAATGACGACACTGTGTGACCACCTGCGTAACAAATAGGTTCACCTTGCTACCCGTACTATAATACCGTACTATATTTCAGTCAATTGTATAATATACTATAGAAAAATAATATAGTACGGAAAATACTATATTTTTATCCTTAATTCAACTGTCAGGCTTTTTTATATTAACTGTGACTGGAAGTCTGGAACAAGTTAAACGGAAAAAAAATCCGTCATTAATGTAAAATGGAAAGAAGAAAGAATGAAGAAAGCATGTATTAATTTAATTAAAAATTAAATGTTAGTTTATTTTAATGTGAATTTAAATTGCTCAGATTCCTATAATTATTTTAAAGGTAGGTCATAGATGGCCAAAGCGAAGAGCAATAACAAATATGTATGGAAATATAAAGATTAAAAATAAATGTGCACTTTCTTTCCTGACTTTCCCAAAAGTATATATATTTGGGAAAAATACTATATTTGTTCAAAAAAAGGTGGCAACCCTACCTTAGTCCCAGCTAGTGATATCTGGTAAGCTTAAGATTATTAGTCCCCTCATTCACGCAGTAACAGTAAGACGACATTGTTTATTCTAGCGTTATGTGCGAGTCAATGATATTGTATCTGAAATTTCCAATCCACGTTATGCACTTCGTGACATTGTAAAAAGGTTAATGAACCTGCACCTGCGCCTGATATACACTAACTATGACATAATTCAACCTATGATAAAATATATGAACATTGACTTTTTGTGTTCTAAGATATACGTACACAAAATAACAGCTTTTCTTGGCGCGGTTTATCCACCCTAAAACAGCCGCCCTAGGATAAAATAAGTTAAATATATTCTTTATTATTAGTGCAACAAGGTAGTATACATCTCAGGGTGGATTTTTTAGGGTGGATAACCAGAATATCCCTGTTAAACAGGCAAGTGTATGGTGTTTCGCGATGTTTGTTGTCTCCTTCAAATGGTAAATCAGCACTTACATTTGCAACTAACAATTTCATTGGTGCCAACGGTTCATTGGTACTGTGAAACTTACGGTGCGTGCTTAGCCCCTGAGCTACCACGGTTCGCTTACTACTTATTTAGATTTGTCACTGAGAGAGTGGGTAAGAGAGTGTGAGTGAGTGAGAGAGTGAGTGACAAACGAGCACACCATCCACCTGATGGTAAGTGGATGCTGTGGCCCATAGACATCTACATCTATCCGCGATTAAGAATCAAAATGCAGATGCGTTGAGAACGAAGATAGAATACAATACAATACTCTTTATTGTACACCAAGAAAAGATAAAAATATCAAAAAAAAAAAAAACAACTATTGAGGGAAATACAAAGGGCGGTAGAATGCCTCGTTTCCAGGAGAAATTCATTCATTCATTAATTAATTCATAGAATTATTACTGTTTAGTCCACTACTGAACAAAGGCCTACCCCACAGATTACCGTGAAGGAAAGACATTTGCCATAGTTTTCAGGCTTGAAAGACCAGTTGGCAACCGCAATTTTTAGTTGTTATCAGGATTTATTACGTGGTAGAGCCATGCTGCAGCTATATTAATTGTATAGTTGTAGCACGAATGGGTCGGCTCCACCGGGGAAGGACCACGCTCTCACAGAATACCAGCGTAAACTAGCAGCTTAATGCTGCTGTGTTTCGTATGGTGAGTGTAGAGAACCGGAGACCCTTTTTACTGGAAATGAGGCATTCTATCTTAGTCCTCACGGCTGACAACGCATCTGCATTTAAATTCGCAAACGAAGATAGATGTAGATGTCTATGGGCACAGCAACCACTTACCATCAGGTGGACTGTGTGCTCGTTTGTCACCTTTATTCTATAAAAAAGACGCTGCTTCCCGTCTTAGTTACCCACCGTCGCCTCTTGCGACACCCACGGTAGTGGATACACTTACGCCGCCAATGCACGGCACCATGTACGATTTAATTGAAGAAATTCATTCACTGGGTGCAGTCGAGTATGGCATTTGGAGAAAAAGTTGGTGCATTCGCTTTCGATACAACCCGTCGAAACAAAACGAAATAATTGCAAGATACTGTTTTCCGCATTTATTTATTTTTATTTAAGCGCGTTAGGTATATACAGGCAGTCGTCGCAAAGATCGAGTCTGGCCGCGCATATTATGTTCGTGATTTTGGCAAAATAATCATAAAAATATTGTTTTAAAGTTATAAACAAATATTTACACAATGTGAAATAAACATACAAACAAAAGCTTAACTATAGTCTATATAAGTCCCATAAAACTATAGTTATTTACAATGTATTTTATTTATTATTTATTTTAAAAATCATTCTTGAACTCCCAATAATTATGACTTAGGATTTTAAAGGGTTCACCGTTAACCCATAAAAACGACTCCAGTCGAGAATACATGCCAGATCCTTATTGATACATTCCACTGCTTTGGGAAGATCTTCAGCGGTTGTTTGTAAGTATATTTGGAGATTATCTGAATACAAGTGGTAGAGAGAAGATAAGATGCCACCTTGTGGAACGCTAGCTACTGCATCAAGCCACGAAGAAAGTCTATCTTGGACACGAATACGTTGCCGGCGCCCATACAAATAACTATGAAATCAGGAAATTGCAGTTGGAGATATGTTAAGAGAACGCAGAATCCCTAACAGGATGTCATGATCAACAGTATTGAAGGCATTGCTGAAATGCAGCAACACCAATAATGTGACTTGATGATTTTCCATACCGTGGCGAATGTCGTCCGTGATTTTCAATAACGCCGTAGCCGTCGGTAGCGAAGCCTCCATAGAAGCCGAGAAGTCGGGCTTGCTCTATCAAACTGCTCAATCAATAATATTAACTAATAAAATAACTCGTAAACTGTTTCAAACTATTTCAAATTTCCCGCGCGTCTCTATTCTACACAGGTCATGACCTCGTAGCCTTATATGTAACACGCGGCAAAACTGCACGATACTGCTGTCATAAAAATTAGTCGTCTCTCTCGCACGCGTGAGCTTTTACTGGGCTTTCGAGAAGACGATCGCTCCCTTTCTAACCTGTGACAAAATGTTAATAACGAAATATAACTACGATTGTTTATATAGCAATTAGTATGGAGTGATAAGCCCGGCTTTTGGTGTGAAGTTAGTCGAGCGCGGGGGCGCGGGAGCGATACGTTTGCAAGTTCACTTCACATTTCAATGTTTACTCTGTGTTTATTTGAGCGAATAAATATTGCGAGTTGAAAATTTATGCTTTTTTATAGATTTTTAGTGAAAATGGAGGGTAATAGTGTTCCTTGTGATGAATTGAAGAGTGTGAAAGTGCTAATGGGCGAGGAAAAGGTATAATCGAAAAAGAGAAAAGGTAAATTTTTATAAAACTGCTAAAAACAACAAAACCATATCTTGGGCTTGGCCTAGTTTGGAGCCCTAGCTTCGCCACTGGTAGCCGTACGGCCGTGACCAGATCTAAAGCTAGATTGGAGAGGGTTGAGAATGCTATTTCTTAAACAAAAAGAATTAATCTGTTGTTGCACAAGGCGTTCTAACACTTTGGAAAGGAAAGGAAGAATCGAAATAGGACGATATTCAGAAAAACTTGAAGGATTTGATTTTTTGGGTATAGAAACTTTACACAAAATTATCGATTATTCACTTGAATAATCGATAATTTTTTTAATAAATATAATTTAAGAAAAACGATCGGATGGAATCGATTCCAAAATGAATTACCTATAAATTGATATTTTTTATAGAAAAAAGAAAGTACTTGTTTAAAATGAAATTTGGCTTGCAAAAAAACTGCAAATCGAACGTAGTTCGGTAATTTTTTTCTATCTAGAAAATTGTATTGTATCGTGTATTGACCGGGTGCATCGTAAAAGAAAGAATGTACCAAAAAAAAATTTTTTTTCAGTCTAAATGTAACAAAAAGCAATTTTAAAACTGACAGAAACAGGAACACCCAGCTTTAAGATAACCTGATAAACTATTATTTTTTCACAAATAAACACGTTAAACAAAAAAGTTTGACATTAAACACATCCAAAATACTCAATCAAGGACAGCCCATAAAACTTTATCTGAGCTTAGTAATATAATATCCTGTTGCATGAACGTTAATGTAGATATAAAGTATAATATTGTATCACGAACTCCACGAATAAGGTTGCTACGTAGAAAATACATATTTATATTTTTTTAAACATTTTTTTATTAGCCGATTAAAAAAAGAAGGTCGTCAATTCAAATGTATGTTCTTTTTTTGTATAGGTACTGTATGTTACGCAATATCTTCGTCAATTGTAAATCGATTAAGTATAACCTTAACCTATTAGTTGGTCCCACATAAATTTGGAGAAAAAATTCCTTCCCTAAGAGTAGTAAATAGGAGATGAAGTACTTAATGTAATTATTTAGATGACATTCTACTTGCTACCTCGAATTTGTGATGTTCCATAGTCCACGTCCACAGTGAAGTATCAAAAACTTAAACTTTTAAATCAAAGTAAAAGCATACTTCAAAGAACTAAAAAAAAAAAAAAATTTCAAGTAACTGCTTCTGAAATCTAGGCTTTAATGTTTCTATATACCTGACTTAGTACCGACATCTGTATGTGGAAATGTTCCTTTAAGTACTTTTTATTAAAAGCTTAATTTTTCGACATAAAATTTAAGTTATCCTTATTGAAGGTAATTTTTAAATTTACAACAGCCGTATAGCAAGAGTGCCCGAACCATGAACGTAATTAAATTTCGCTCGCAACTCGAGTTAAAACTACAAAAAAAGTTCGCAGTTGCATTCAGCCGGAATAAACCGCCCGCATCCTGTGTATGCAGTGTAAACACCATAATATAACTCCTATTTAACGAAAAACTCCCTAAAACGTAGAAATTGATTGACTCATTACTCATCTCTTATACATATTATAAAACAAAGTCGCTTCCCACCGTCTATACGCTGTACATCTTTTAAACTACACAACGAATTTTATGCGGTTTTCATCAATAAACAGAATTATTCAAGAGGAAGGTTTATATGTATAATACACGCATATTATATATTATATAATTATTCTGTCGGTGTGTGTGTGATTAAGTTGATTAGAGAATGGTTTAGATTCACAATTGGACCCGGTAGGTGGCGTTGTTGTCGAGATCCAGAAATCAACCGTGCGAAGCTAGTCGCTAGTTATTCATATATTGATAAACTCTACGTAGCGTAACACCCACTCTTAAAAGCGAAACAATAAGTCATCATTAAGAAGGCAAAAGCTGTGGTAGCTCAGATGGTTAGCGCTCGCTGTAAGTTTCACAGTACGCGAGCAGCCCGGGTTCGATCACCGCCGGCACCAATGAAATTGTTAATTGCAATTTTAAGTGCTGATTTACCACGTTCGCGGCGGTGAAGGAAAACATCGTGAGGAAACCTGCATGTCTGAGAAATAGATGACATGTGAAGTTCGCCAACACGCATTGGGGCAGCGCGGCGGACATTTCCTTGCCCTAAAACCCTCTCAGAAATGAGAGGAGGCCTGCCCAGCAGTGGGACGTATACAGGCTGTAACTTTAACTGAGAAGGCAATTAACATTAATTCGTACCTTGTAGTGGCGGTGTAAGAATATAAAATACCCCATATCGTCCGTAGGCGTCGTAAGACGCGACAGAGGGAAACTAAAACTCAAAATATTAAAAAGCTGCGGTTGACAAACCGCCTATCAAGCGTGGCAACTATAGCAAAATCCTCCCTATGAGGCAATCTATGGAAGTGGCCTATGTACAACAGTGGATTTTCTATAGACTGTTATGCATCCTCCATTTTGAAGTCGGTGAAGATTTTAGTTCATACTCAACTTTTGAAACATTTTGTACCAAGAAAAGCAATTGGAAATATTTATTTCACATTTTACATTATATTTTTCTTATCGCAAAACTTGACGAACATGATTTTAATTCACAGCATCTTTACCTTCACATAAGTGGTGGATACTGTGGCGGCACTGTCATCGCGCCACAAGCGAAAATACATCGAAGTCTAAACCGCGCTATCAAAGTTCCGAAGTAAAAGCAGTATAATATATAGAATAGCTCCCAACTACCACACGGAGCGTTGACCGCTCCCCGGGCAGAACAACTTGCCCGGCTGTGCTTTACTTCGGAACTTTGATAGCGCGATTTAGACTTCGAAGCGCCGCCACAAGGCAATCCATGAGGGAGGCCTATTTCTTCGAAATATACAAGAAAATTCGACCCGAACAGACGAAAGCGAGTTAGTAAAAACGTGATAAAATACAGTCGGATACAGAAATTCTTTTGAGTCGACTAAAAAATATATAAAAATGCTCGATATTGTGCTTAACAGCGAAAATTGAAGCAATTAAATCCCCGTTAACAGAGGACAATGCAATATGAAATGAAAAGTGTGTCCTAAGTGAAATTAATCAAAGTTGATTCGCTGAAATGCAGAAGCACTTGCGGCAGATAGGTTATGTATTTCTTTAAACTCCTAAGCGATGAAATGGAGGAGGTACCAATCTATTTAAAACAGTGTTTACGGTACAATAAAACCAAATAACCCTAGTTCTTGAGTTTGAATTAATTTTGGTCATATCAAATTCGGAGCTCGGAGTGTATGTAAAAGAATAAATAAAAATAAATTCGTAAAATCACCAATCGTAATGTATTAGTGTTTTTTTTTTTATTTTATATTTGAAAATTCCCCGTAATCGCACATTGTCCTTGCGCCGCCCTCCTACAAGCAAAATATATTTTACAAACTTCTGCCCGCGGCTCCACATACTATAGATATGTCTTCATGGATTTTATTTTATTTTACTTTTTTATCCCCGACGCGACATCACGAAGTAATAAAATACATGCTATTAAAGTTCTCCAAATGTCGGTAATTGAAAATTAATCTCTAAATAGTACAAACACGCTACCCGCAACACAAAGTCGCTTCCCGCCGTATGTACGCTCTGTACATCTTTTAAACTACGCAACAGATTTTGATGCGGTCTTCATCAATAGGAAGGTTTATATGTATAATACATGCATATTATGTATTATATAATTCTTCTGTCCGTGTGTATGTGACTGAACTCCTCCTAAGCGACTCGACCGATTTTGATGAAATTTTATGTATGCGATTAAGTTGATTCAAGTATGGTTTAGATTCACAATTGGACCCGTAAGTGGCGCTGTAGTCGAGATCCAGAAAACACCCGTGCGAAGCTGGGGCGGATCGCCAGTATATTATAAACGCAATAAAATCCATAAAATTAATTCAATTCAATGTATTCGTAGAAAGTCGTAGTCATAGTAATTCGAAATCATTAATATGCATGCCTTGAAAATAACAAATACAAACAGACAGATAGTAAATAAAGTAAATACGGACAGATAGTAAGTGTGACGTTTTTAATAAGGAAAATATTGGAGTTTTTATAAATAATACCAGTATAACATGAGCTTTTCCTTATCATTTAACATAGTAAATTATTAAGTTAATAAAAAGTAATTATAATTGTTAGTTAGTTGACCCAAAAGATTAGTCAATAATTTTCCATTCCAGTTGGTTATGTAAAGGTTGCAGCACACTGCGGTAATTTTATTCAGCAACTTGACCAATAAGCTAAAACAACTATGTAGAACATAGGCCTCTCCATAGATTGTCGTATATTTGCCATGATTGCCACGCTTGGCAGGCGAGTTGGCAACCAGTTTTTTATATTTTAGTTGTTATTAGCAAGACGCTGCTGCCTGCTCCCCATCTTCTAGCTTGTTTCCCTCCGTCGCCTCTTACGACACCCACAAAACTATATGGGGTAGTGGATATTCTTACACAACCGGTAACTAATAAGCCGAAGAGCACCCGGTACAGCAACGGTAACTAATGAGCCAATTATGCGATTAGGAAATATATTTTTCTACACCAACGGACAGTTAACTTTCGTGTTTGCAATATATTCATGATGTATGTCGTAAGTTCGATCCCCGTCGGCACACATGAAATTATTAATTTCAATTTTAATTGTTGTTTTACCACGTGCTCAGCGGTGAAGGAAAATATCGTGAGGAAAGTTTAAACCAACGGACAGTTAACAATAATATAGTTGCAATATGTTCAGGATTTATGTCGTAAGTTCGATCCCCGCCGGCACGGCACACATGATATTATTCATTTCAATTTTAATTGTTGTTTTACGACGTGCTCAGCGGTGAAGAAAAATATCGTGAGGAAACTTTATACGTGGTAGAGCCAATGCAGCTATATTATGGTTGTAACACGGATGGGTCGTCTCGATCGGGGTTGGAGCACGCTCTCACAGATTACCAGTGAAAAATAACGGCTTAACGCTGCTGTGTTTTGTATGATGAGTGAAGTATCCGGATACCCTTTTTACTGGAAACAAGGCATTCTATCGTAGTCCTCAGGGGTGACAACGCATCTGCATTTTGATTCTTAAACGAGTCTATGGGCCAAACCATCCACTTACCATCAGGTGGACTGTGTGCTTGTTTGTCACTCTTATTCTATACCTATCTAAAATATCTAGAAGAAAAGAAACCTGTCTCTGAGGAAAAATATTTCAAAGACATGCGAAGTCCGCCAACACGCATTGGAGCAGGGCGACAGACTAATAGCTTCAAAGTACTCTCAGAAATGAGCGGAGATAATTTTTATATAGCATGCCTCATAGAGGTCGAGAGCTGGAGACCTGTCATACCTCCCATAGACACCAGCGATCCACAGCCAAAGTTGTTATGTACTACTTAGCTGTTACTCCTAAACTCTAAATAAAACTTTGTTTGTGGTGAGGCAATAAACGTTATTATAATACATAATGGTCTTAAAAGCCCCCTTACCACTTTACCCTTTACTCTTCTTGTCCCTTGAGTTTAGAACAACGGCAAAATACGAATGTAAACACATCAACATGATATAGGGATATTATAATAACATTGACCTACTAAAATAGTAGGTACTGGCCACTTTAAAATGTTTATAATATTAAATTGTTCGTCATTTATTCCAGATTGATTCCAAATTTAAATAAAAGAAAAGAAAAATATAATGTTTATTTTTAATGAAAAATGCTATTTAAACATATTTTCGATTCAACTTGGGTTGATCGTGATAATTTGACATTTTATTGTAATGTAATGTCGACATTTAACTGGAGAAGGGATGTTACGAGCAGTGGGAATGCTGCAGGCTGGTGTTTTTCAACGTGACGTCGCTACGGCAATAGGCACCAGGCAAACTGTGATTTCGATGTTGTGGTCACGCTATCATGCCACGGGAAGGTGGCGGAGAGATATCCAGGACCAAACCGCATTACTAAACCCACACAAGACCGTTTTTAAATTGCTGCGAGAAGGCAACCTTACGGCGATGCAATTAGTTCAAAGGCTACGTTCTGAACACCAGGTGCTTGTGAGTGACCAAACTTTGAGGGTGAAAGAGGCTGCACGAATCCAACCTTCATACTCGTAGACCACTTCAGGTTCCAGCTCTAAGAAGAAGAAATCGTGGACGAAGACTGCAATGGGCTACAGAACATGTCATACCGTGTTCATTGTTTATTTTGCCACGCCCTAACCCTTTACTCTATTTACGTGAAATAGTGTCTTAGCAAACGTCTGTGATAATCATCTGTGATTATGAGAGGACAACGTATGAGCATACAGTCCATCAAGGGTTGCCAGCTTCCGTTTTATGTTTTAGAGGATTTCATAAAATTTAATAAAGAACATAAGATGAAAAAAAGGATATCATATTGTTTTAAGACAAATGTTGTTATGGTATCAGTAGCAACATTTATTAATAAGAAAACAATGTCAATACGCAATGTAACGTAGTTTATCTCTCTAACATCGCGCGTCACCTCAAAGTGATTTTTAAACTCTTTGACCTCAACGGAATGTTTTTCAGAGGGAACGTCAAATACGCGCATTATTATTATATTAATTGCCTTGTCCCCTTTTAAAGGTTACAAATTAGGAGACAAGATCAATTTTTTAAATAATGGTCTGGCAACCCTAAGTCCATCTGAGTATTTAGATGCTGTAGTCCATAGACACGTACTCGTACATCTATCCTCGATTAAGAATCAAATTGCAGATGCGTTATCACCCCTGAGGATGAAGAGGAGATACCTAGTTACTAGTAAAGGGGTATCGTTACTTTCTATCCGAGACACGACAATACATGCATACATACATAATCTCCGAGGGGGTAGGGAAATTCCAAAGAGCAGCAAGCTACTCAGACGTTAAGCCAAAAAACAGAGGCATTCATAAGGACTGCCGATAGAAGTGAATACTCAATGATATACGCGTATACATGTACACAGGCCGCTTTACTATGCGTCGCTAGTCTGGCGCAAGCGCAATACGTCACGAGCATGTCGCGGTCGTCGGTGACGCGAACCCATAAGTTTTTCCCCTACCAAAAATCGCTCAACGCGGCTAAACAAGTTTTCACTTGAAAATATGGGTTTGGATGAAAATTTTTGAAAGAAGTGACTGAAGAAGCCCATCGCCTATATTATCACAAACCCAATATCCCATCACCTTTTACGTCATACTAGTCAATTAACACAGTTATCACATTCTTTTTTGTTATATAAGTCCCACATAAGCACGGGACCAGACCCTAACCAGTCTAGACCTATACGGCAGACATATACTATATTAGTAGCGGCACGAAAGTCTAGCGGTGACCGTTACTGCGCATAAGTCACGCTGATTGGCTTATTGCGCATAAGTTGCGCTGATTGGCTCGTGCGTATCGTTTTCGCGTCCCCTCCACGTTTCGTTCAGAGCTAGACTTACGTGCCTTGACTTGTATAAAGCTGCTATTTTACGTTAGTATTCTGTGAGGGCGCAGGCCTTCCCTAGTCGAGTCTATCCATTGTGTGTGCTGCAAATCTTACCAACTCTAAACAGGGCTTTATTTAGAAGCGCATTGAATGCAAGTTTATTTACAACTATCAGTGTTAAATTGTACTTGTTACACTGGTTGCAAAACAAAATCTTGTTCTATCAATTGTAGACATTTATGACAAACATTGGTATATTAATGATTTTAATTGATACCAATATACCCGGTATCAATGAGGTCAAATATCTTATTTATATTATCTCACGCTTGTTTTCGAAGTGAAAACTACTTTAGAACAGTTGTGATTTAAAACTCGATGAAACGAGAAAGCAACACTAAAAAGAGACAAACATACGAAGGGTGATCCAAAAGTAATGATAATCGGTTACTTCAGGTCCGCATAAAAATCCAAAAAAAAAATTTTTTGCTTGCTTATATACTCACTACGTCAGCCTAAAAAAATCATATAAATAGATCACGATTTCCGGGAGATACATTCATTTGAATACGAACTGTCAAAGAGATAACATCAACATGGAGAAAAACGAAACTAGAGCTGTCATCAAGTACCTCTGTTTGAAAAAAATGTCTTCAAAAGACATACACAGTGACTTCGTGGAAACATTGGGGGACTCTGCTCCTCCATATTCTACAGTTGCACGCTGGGCCAAGGAGTTTAAACTGGGCAGAACATCCACTGAAGATGAACATCGCGAAGGACGCCCATCCACGTCCCTCACTGAAGACAACGTGAAAAAAGTCGAAGATGTTGTGTTGGCAGATCGAAGAGTGCCCATCAGGCATGTAGCTGAGGTCACAGGGATCTCATATGGCAGCGTTCAAAGAATTGGGTACCCAGAATGTTAACCGACGAGCAAAAAGAAAATCGAGTTGACATTTCGAGGGTCAATCTCGAAAAGTTCCAAGCAGATCAAGAAAATTTTTTGTTTCGTTTTGTGACTATGGACGAGACCTGGATCCACCATTTTGATCCTGAAACGAAACAACAATCGATGACTTGGAAGCGAGCCTCCTCACCGACGCCAAAGAAATTCAAAGTTTCAAGTTCGGCGGGAAAGGTTATGGCATCTGTTTTTTGGGACGCTCAAGGCATAATTATGGTGGAATATTTGGAAAAGGGAGCCACTATTACGGGCTCTTACTACGCAGACCAAATAAGAAGATTACGGGAGGATTGACGGCTCCGTGGCTTAGCAATGGGTTGCTGCGCTAAGGGCCGCGGGTTCGAATCCCGCACGGAACAAGTATTTGTATGGTCTACAAATAATTGTTCCGGGTCTGGATGTTTGTCCTTGTGAAATTTATGTGTGTAAACTGCCCCCACGATACAGGAGAAAATCCTAGTGTGGAGGTAACGTTTTTTAAAAAAAAGAAAACGAGAAAAGAAAAAAGAAGAAAACAACAACAACATTAAGGTAAAAAGACGCGGCAAACTGCGAGCTGGAGTGCTGTTTCAGCAAGACAACGCACCGGCTCATAAAGCCGCAGTTGCGATGGCTGCCATTCAAGAAACGGGATTCGAACTGCTCGAACACCCTCCCTATTCGCCAGATCTAGCTCCTAGTGATTTCTACCTCTTTCCTCGGCTCAAGCAACGCCTCCGAGGCAAGAAATTCGAAGACGATAGCGAAGTAATGGCCGCTGTTGAAGCGTTTTGGGAGGGTCAAGACAAAGAATTTTTTTCAAAGGGAATCCTGGGTTTAGAAAAAAGATGGACGCTATGCGTAGTACAAACGGGTCTGATTGACCAGGGAAGGATCGTCCATCAAATGAAATGAAATATAAATAAAAATATTTCAGGGCAAATGATTTATTTAATATCATATTAAAACAAAACTTATTTTTAGACTAATGGTATGGCCAGATGGTATCACAAGTTTTGTCACAATGTGTGATGGGGAAATTTAGTGCCTGGAATTAGTCCAAATAAATTCCTCTGAGCACTCCTGTGTAGTGAGTCTAGCCGATCAGAAAGGGTTCTTACTTAATTATACCATTACAATGTTGTATTTCTGTGTAATGCCATTGTGGTATAAAATAAATATTCCAATCACCTCAAGGGCTGTCCACCTGATGGTAAGTGTATGATGTGGCCCATAGACACCTACATCTATCCTCGATTAAATATCAAAATGTAGATTCATTGTCACCCTTGAGACTAAGATAGAATGCCTCGTTACCAGTACCAAGGATCTATGGTTCTTTACATTCACCGTAAAAAACATATAAGCATCAAATTGCTATTTTACACTGTAATTCTTTGTGTGTGGTCCTTCCCCAGGTAAACAGACCAATTTGTGGCTTACCACATATAAAAATAATTATATGCATGTAATAAAACAGTACTTAAAATTGTACCTAACTCTGGTGTGGTAACTCAAAGGTTTTTAACTTAAAGGGTTTTTCATTAAGAGTCCCTATTGAAAAACCCTTTACATAGATACATAAACTCTCATGCCTGTCACGCAAAGGGGTAGGCAGATACTAAATATTTCCATCTGGCACAATTCTTTTGCATCTTTCATCCATATATCTAAGCATACATGCTCTTTCATTAAGGGTACCCTTAATTTGATCCATTTTAAATATATCGTCAGTTTGCTTCTAGGGTAGGCTAAGCCTGCAGCTTTATTCCATCTGGATCCACCACTCTGCGATTTACCAGAAGTTCTCTTTCTCGTACAACTTTCTTGTGGAATCGACTACCTCCAGCGATATTTCTGGACCGATACGACCTAGGGACCTTCAAGAAAAGAGCCGACACTTGTTTAAAAGGCCAGCAACACACCTACAATTCCTCTGGTGTTGTAGTTGTTCATGGGCAGCAGTCGACACTTACCATGAGGTGAGCCGCATATATACATACTCATTTGCCCCCCTTTCACTTTTGTGATTTTACTTTATAATCCCTTTTTATTTTACAGTCCTTTGCTACTAATCTAGGACCTAGGGTGTCCCTTGCTGATTTTGCCACTCACTTCTTTTTCACTCATTTCTATGTAAACAAACAACCAAACATTCCTTTCTTGATCCTGGTTCCGGCATCATTTTCAAAACCAATATTTTTTTCTTATCACATAGTTTCTCAACAGTTCAGTGAAACATTGAAATAAGTCATGCTATTTTACTGATTTCATTATAATAATATGTAGTTATATTACAAATAACAACATTGTATTAATTAAAGTGTTATGATAGTTTTTTCGAGCAGAAGGACCTAACTCTTACAGAATACCAGCATAAAATAGCAGTTTAATGGTGCAGTTTTGTATGGTAAGTGACCAAGTAAACCAGTGACCCTTTTTACTAGAAGGTATTTTATCTTAACATTTTTTAAATTCCTTCAGATCTGCATTTTTAGCCAAAAACTGAAAACGAAATCAGAAATTTCAGTCTAAATCTGTCTTTAAGTAAAAGTTATTATTTATTTTTATATTATAGATACTTAGTTTCATTATTCAACTGATCATCATCATCATCCATATTTTGCCTCATGGCAAATATGCCACAGTGACCACATTTTTGATTGGTTTGCAGTTTTTTATTTGAATGATTGACAGTTTTTTATTTATTTAATGTTTCTAGGATGAGCTGCCTTTCTCCAGGTTTGTTTCCCTCTTACTGCACCCACGGAACAATATAGGGTAATGGATATTAGAGATGGGCCGAATATGGATTTCACCGAATACGAATATTCGGCCGAAAGTTCGGTAAAACTCTTACCGAACCGAATATTCGGCCGAACATTATTCAGCAGGATCACCTCGGTACCTAACCAATTCATGTCAAAACTTGTTTACGTCAAGCGCGCAGGATTAGCACCGGACCCTGCCCCTAGCTCCCACACCACACCTGACATGTTATTGCATCATCTAGTACTGAGCTAATTGCCGGCACGTACATTCGCCATTTGGAAACAATATAAAATTTAAAAATTTGTACAACCGACTTCAAAATAAATTATTAAGGATAACTCAAAAACTGTTGGTCAGACCTTGATCAAATTTATATGGGACCACATGGGAAGCACCAGCTTTAAAATAAAAAAAGAATCATCGAAATCGGTTCACCTAGAAAAAAGTTATGAGGTAACACACATAAAAAAAGAACATACAGTCGAATTGAATAACTCCTCCTTTTTGAAGTCGGTAGATAAATTATTTTTTTATAGAAAGTATTTTTTCGCAAATCGTACATTTCACTTTACTTTGGTCGTCAATTTCATTCCTGCCATTCATTTTTATCATATAATTATCAATTTTCACTAAGAATAACACAACGAAACACTTTTTCTCACAAAAACAGTTGTCGCATTTAAATTATTTCCAAATGGCGAATCGAAGACCCCAGATCACTTCCAATTACAAATTCAATTGCTGAAATGATAGCAATAGATAACCAGGCAACTTCTATAGCCAAAGATAAAGGCTTTAATCGGCTCATGCAGTTGGCAAAGCCCAAATACCAAATACTGAGCCGAAAATGTATAGGTGAAACAGTGATTCCACAACTGTATGAAAAATTTAAAAACACTATTCAAGGTGAGCTATCTAAGGCCAAATGTATATCGGCTACATCTGACATGTGGACAAACATGTTCGTACATTTCAATACAGTGGACACTTTGAGTACCACTTTAACGAATGTTCGGTGATTTAGCCGAATATTCCGTAAAGCTGCCGAATACCAAATATAAAACGAATATTCGGCCCATCTCCAATGGATATTCTTACTTCACTACTACATAGTTTAATTTAACAGATCAACCAAAAAACAACCTGTTTGTTGTAACAGCTTAGAACATTTCAAACTCAAAAAATATGTTGTAACACAACTATACCTGTTTAAGTAATTACACTGTTGTGTTTTTTTTTAAGAAATGAGTGAAAGAATTTACTAGGATATAGGAAATCTTCTTTTTCTGCCTAGGAATCTGTCTTGATAGGTACCATCCTCTTACCTATTTTTGTTATCAAAGAGCAGTATGTGCACTACTGTTCCAGTCTCGAGGTTATAGACAGCCAGTGTAATATGACTGTGAATTAATCCATATAAAACCTTCTTTGTTGGAAGTTGGCTGTAGGTATCCATGGTATGCAGTAGTCACCTACCATAAGTCAGACTGAAGTACAAACTTCAGTCTGTCACTTAATTTTACAAAAAAAAATTAATAATTAACTATAATATTTATCTGATAGTTTATATCAGATAAAATCAATAGTTTTTTTTAGTTACATTTTTTCCTTATAAATTTCTATGTCTGTCTGCATGAACTTGACTAGCTTAACTATATGATTATAATTTAAGACAGGTTCTTATTTTTGTTTTTGGTGCTCGCCAAATAATTCAAAATTAATGCCAAAAACTGCTAACAGAAACAAATCGTTTTTGAAACTCCGTTTACTACTTTACATTATAGGCAAATTTTTTTCACATATTCTTTATTAGACATGAGGGTAGATTTTGGTGTACCAATAAAAGTTAATTATAATGTGATGACTTTATAGGGTATACTATTATTACATTTAAAGATACACTAATTTGTAATACCAATTTATGAATAAATTATAAAATGCTTATACTGGTTTAATACATTATGAATGTTGAATGCAAATTTCCAGTTTACATTGCATTACATATATTTTATGTCATACTCTATAATGTTATATAAAGGTAAAAAGCAGATTTCCATCAGTTTTTTTATTAACAATCGAGTCTATATTCACATGACATAACACGAAAATACGTGTCACATAATTGGAATTGTACGACAATATTATATAAAACAATTCATCGAAAAACAGAATATAAGAGAATTTTCTTAAAAAACACCATGATCTGTGAAATCAAGCGGTCAATGTAGAATGCAATATCTATAGATGAATAATAATTATCGACCACATTATGCGATTGTGGGAATGTCACGGATACTGGTGAAAGTGGAAAATACGAAACCTGTAAACTGATAATAACTTTTTAAACACTGTAAAGATACTTACAGTCTAAGTGTTTCTTTTTGGGTGCAATCATTTCTTCGGTGGTAGCTTTACAAACTGATTTCGCCAATCCCTGCCCAGCGATGCTATGACGAGCGGCAAGGAGCCTATCGTTTATCGTTTGCCCCGCCATCTTCACGTTGAGTCCTGACATAAACTAATTATTTACACTTTAAATCACTTATTTTTCCTCTTTTAACAAATTCACTGAAATATGTAGGACGATGACGGGTAAAATATGTCACCGCCCCCCCGACTGGCACAATACTAAATTCAAGATGGCTGACTTTTGACTTGCCCTAAAATATATTGCCGTAATGAAAAAATATATTGCTAATTAAAAATTTTACGTTGAATTTTATAGAAAAACTTAAATGAATAAGTGTTAATGTAATGTAATGATTAAATAAAGAATAAGGAGTAAATAATTAGCCAAAATTGAAGTATGGTTTGGGAATGAACGTCGATACTGAATATTTGCTGTAGAATGCAATACTTAGAATTATAATAAACTATTATATTTATGTATTTAAAAGTATTAAACAAATTAAGGATAAAATAAATACCGTATATTAATAATATAAAAAATAAATAATAATAATAAATAACATACAGTAACTAATGAACTATGTTTTTCTCGATCGCGGCTTACGGAAAGAGACAGAGAGTGCAACCAGGCCTGTCTCACTACGCGCTTTAGCATGAAAATATACCTACGCTGCGCGGCTGCCCACAAGAGGCTAATTCAGTGAAGTTGTCACGCGCGCGTTCGAGTACTATGCATGTTGACAGTACAGCCTCGATGACCCGCCATTTCTAATCCCATTCTTTATCCGTACGGAATGTAGTATATTCCAATATTTTAAATACGCCATAAGAGCTGCTGCACACTGGTCCACTAGACGCAACCACTAGAGGCTCAGTCAAGCCACTAGACGCGGCCACCAATCAGAGCCACTAGTGGCTAAGTGGCGGCCACCAGTTGCCGCCACTCGGCCAGTAGTAGGCAGGGGTCGGACGCGTTTTAAAATGGAAACACTCCTGATTTTGTTATCGTTCTTTTCCTCTGTCGCTGTATAAATCTGACCTTAAGCAGACCTGTTTCACTCCGCGCTCTAGGCATGAAAATATACCTACGCTGCGCGGCCCCTACAGGGGACTAATTCCGTGAGGTTGTCACGCGCGCGCTCGAGCTGACGCGCACCTTACGTTAACAAAAAAGTATTTTTCTCTTATAAGTATTTAGGCACTTTTGATATTTATTTTTGAGTTTTTATTTAAGTATGGTCTCTCAAAAAGCCAAAAAGTACTGCATAGCATACGGGTGCTTAAATAACAATAGGAATGTCGACTTTTCATTCTTTACTGTTCTGAAGGATATGATATTATTATTTATAGGTAGATTTAGATAACTAGGTACCTAGTTACTGACACCATAGTTACAGATTTATTATTTGATTAGTGACCCGACCACAAATTCGCAGTTTTCGATTTCTTCGCGTATAATGACAATGACCTTAAAAAAAAGTTCAGTATAAATAGACCTCCCAGTTATAGTGACTACCTACTAATGCAATATCAGCATATACTGGTTTATTGTTTAATGCTTGGTCGATAAAAGAAAGAGATTGAAAATAGCAGCACTTCTCATTGCCACTCTTTCATTAATAATGCCGTCACGTGTCGCATGTTTGTAAATAGTAAAAAATGTGAAACAGACAAGTGACGGCTCCGTGACGCAGTGGGTTAGCAATGAGTTGCAGCGCTAAGGGCCGCGGGCTTGAATCCGGTACGAAACAAGTATTTGTATGGCCTACAAATAATTGTTCTGGGTCTGTTCTATGTATGTAAACTGCCCCCGCGATACAGGAGAAAATCCTAGTATGGAGGTAATGCTTTTTAAAAAGAGAGACAAGTAATGAAATTAAAAATTTTGTACAACCGAATACAAAATTAATACGCATTATTAAGGATAACTCTAAAACTACTGGTCTTGATCAAATTTATATGGGATACATAAATTATAAGCACCAGCTTTCAAATAATAAAGAATCATCAAAATCGGTTCACCTAGAAAAAAGTTCTGAGGTAACACACATTAAAAAAATACAGTCGAATTGAGTACCTCCTCCTTTTTTAGAAGTCAGTTAAAAATGGTAAGTAGGCATATTATCCGAGTTTCAAAGACGTTCACGTTGTTATAATCTTAATTTTTCTCGATGTTGTATATTAACATTCCTCACATTGAACAATAATATTCTTATTATCAGCAAATTACCAATACATTGCATAACATCTCGGTGTATTGTACTACCCTAAGAGTATTTATAAGCAAGCTATCCTTATAAATACTATAAGCTACTACCAACTAATATCAAAGGATTCAATTTGTTTTGTCACAACACCTAACCCTACAGTAGGAGCGGCCTTAACAAAGGCGCGTAACGGGCTAAGTGATAGAGACTCTCGCACGCGGAAATAAGGTGCATTTTGATTTAATACGTGCACCGCATTAATTTTTTTTCAACGATTTAATATTTAAACGAAGGTTGCTTCCGAGGCGTGCAAAGTATTATGAACATTAGCAATGTTGTAACTAGGTTTAAACTCGCAAGTTTGCTATCAGAGAGTTATTTTTCTATTCTTGTACTATTATTTATTCTGAGGTGCAAGCAAGCTGCTCAAGAACATGGCAATGTTGTCAACATCACTTCGTTGTAATATGCGTTAAAAATGCCACAAAGACAAGGATAAAAATGTATTATATGTTACTGGTACAAATAATGTAGAAATGACTTTTAATAAAATTGTTTTTATTCTTCTTTTTCTTTTGTACTTCTCAAGAAAATGTTTGCTTCAAATTGTTGAGTTCTGCTTTGGATTCCAACCAACCCGTCCAATTAACCTTAACCATTTTTTCTAATTATAGAATCCAGTGGGAATCTGTTTGAGAAAAATAAAATTACATTTTAGAACGCAAACCGAGAATTTATTTTCTTGTTGTGTTTGTAAGTCTATCGATTCATTATAAACATTCAAGATTAATATTGATAAAGTTGAGTCAATCCCTAGCGTACATGTAAAGATTTTGTACAAAAATGTATTTACCGAATTCATGCAAATTAGCAACAACATGACTTTTTTCTTTGTAATATATCAAAATTAACAAAATAATTGAAAACATTCTATATTATAAACAGTATATAACATACGTTTTAACCAAAAATAAACGCGTCATAACATTGACGACATCTTGAGAATTTACCTGTGAAATGTGCAATTATCAGGATTATTTATATTATTAACACCACAATCATTCAGAGAACAAGTAATCATTTTGGAAAAAAGTTACTTACTAAAAATAACCACTATTACACTCTAAAAAATTACAAAATATCTAGGAGCTATTTCTTGCGTGCCGACTTGTGCCGACCTGTCATTCAAAATCGGTTACAGAGTCATGAGATTTGGTATCCTTTTCTATATTGCATTTTTGCCATAAGGAATTTTCTTCTCCCTTGCACACTATATTGTTCTATACCATCTATACGCCAATACATTCTAAGTCTATGGTTATTTATTTCTTGCCACATGCATAAGTTTACAAGTTTTAATTTTCACCCTTCTATTTAGGTATTTAGTTTATCAGTTTGTTTCAATTCTAAGTCCGAGACTGAATAAAGTTACTTATTTGGTAACTTACTTAAGGTTACGTACATACTTCATGTTGATTTGTTAATATTAATGAAACCTTTTCTAATTTTAAGCATGAATTTCTAATCTGATATGACAGGTAAAAAGAAACACCCTAAGTGCAAATCCCAATATATTATTTTTGTTAGGTATAAATGTATGGTTTTGTTTTTATAATTAAAGGTTTGCGTAAAATATGGTACATGGCAAAGTTGCCATAAACGTTTCAATTTCACCCATGTTCTTTATTTACCCCTAATTGTTTGAAGATAAAATTTCGATGTTCGAACGTTAGCTAAATGGCCAATTATTATATAATACGGACAATAAAAAGTTTTGAGCATTCTCGCATTGTGTGGTAAAAAATATTTTTTTGAAAAACAGAAAATATTTTAAAGTTACTTATAGCTTTGGTTGGCTTAGGTGAAAATCGATTTACAAAACGGTTCTTTTAAATTAAAAGATCGACTTTTTGACTCTACTCTACTAACTACTAAACATTGTCATTCAATAAGATTAAATATTCGCATCCGTACACACATACGTATGGGTATCAGCTATCAGTAAAGTAAATTTTGTTCTTCCTAAATCCTTAATTTTGTAATACGATTTGTGTTTAATGTAATTTGTAATTATTTTTAATAAAGCACAACCTTTGAATTACCATCGAAGTGTGAATATGTAACTTGACTTTCTCTTTGTACTACAGAACCTCCAATAGGCAATAAGCATTGTAAGAATCCCCGTGTTTTATTAGAAGGATATATATACCGAAACAAAATGGCTAAGAAAAAGAATACTAAAAACAAATCGAAGTCATCAAAGACTAAAACTAACGCAAGCTCGAATGTTGTTGCGAATGAAATTAATACAGAAGTGATTGCAGCTGCATTAAGTACAGTAAACCAACCTATTTTTATGAAAGTTTGCCGACTTTGCGAGACTAAAGATGGCCCATTTCTTAATATTTTCGACTCTGAAAAGATAACTGCTAAGAAAATTGAAGAGCTAATGCCTTTTTGGGTAAGGGTTTTTGTATTTTAGGGTATTAAAGTACATTATGAAATACAACATAAGTGATGTTTTTTTGTTAAATTAAAAGACATTAACAGATTTTATATTCTATAATATTCCTGGTTTGCTTTTGTTGAATACATGTATAATAATTCTCAATAATATTTGCTGATCAATCATTATAATGTGTAATAGTTTGCTAATAAGAGGCACACAATTATTTTCACCTTATTCATATGTAATGATAAATCATCATTACAACCCATTGCAAGTCCTACCATAGAATGCCAGTAAGAATGGTCCTGAATAACCTTTATTCATGATGATACATGTATCTCTACACATATATCTAAGTACTAAAGGAATCTAAAGGAATGGAAAACAGGTGATCTAGGAGGTTATCAATATTGCTATAAAAACCTACCTTTGCAAGTCTTTTAATTAGCAATACTAGAAATAACAAAAATACCTATTTAAATAAGTAATTTGATGTTACCTAAATTGTGTATTGTGATTTTTCTCATTTAGATTTAGAAAAAGTGTAAGTATTTTCTTTACTTTTGTTTTTGGTTTAAATAACCATTATGATGTGCACCATTATGCAAATTTTAAATAGATTTTTCATTTCAGCATTGTATTATTTTGTATTGTGTATAATTTTCTATTAACAGCCCATGCTCATGTGTGTGTATGGGTGATTATTTTATTTGATTATATCTATTAGCTTTATTATGAGTGAACGTTGATACAGATTGTAAAATACTGCATTAATGGCATTAATCATCATTACAATAGCATATCACAAGTCCACTGCTGAACATAGGCTTTTCCAAATGGGGTTGGATATTCTTTCTCTTGCCTGTATGGGCTAGCCACTACAGAAGTCCTTTTTCGAAGAAACTTTTTATTCATTAGTATCACGGATCACAGCGAGAGTATCTGGTATATCTGTAGATATCCTCACAATAGATTTTATTTTGATAGGAATCTCTGAATATAACTCTATAAAATAAAAGCTGCAGAATAAAAAAAACATCCTTTTAAATAGTTTTGTAAAATAGTAGCCTATAAACTTAGCAGTAATAACTTGTACTCAATTCTAAGATTTCTTTGCATCTTATTGTGAAGGAATTTTTTTCTTATCCTTGGTATCCATTCCATTGCCTTTTCTATAAGCTGTTTAAGAGCTTTCCTAATGCTTTCTGATTTCAAATGTTGTTTTCTTGTTCTTGCAATCATCTAATATTTTTTCTATCTTTTCTAATGCCTTCACGAATCTCCTTACTGAGATTTGAGATTTTATGGTTTTTATTTCTTTTTCTGTCTCATATTAGTCTCCTACTACACTCTAAATGTTTTAGAGTCTTTTCACTAAAAAATGTTTCTGTATTTTTTCTATTTTTTTAATATCTGATTTACAATTTGATGCATGTCTGCAGGCAATTGATTTGTATTAGTTTCTCGACTTATATGACTTTACAGAACATAAAATTTAGTAATGATATGTTTTAGGAGGAACTAAACTAGTTTCTGACTGTTATCACTTTTATCCTTACTTTACAAAATTCTCTTTCCAACATCTGAAATTATGTTGTTTATATGAATATTATATAAAATATACTCTGTAAATGCTCAGTAGTTGCCTTTATATATACGGAAAATGCGTGAATGCACTGTAGATTTTAATAAATGTTATTTTTGTCCGTAAAAGATATTAGTTACCTTCAAGTCGCACCTGTAGAAGTCTTACTTCAAAGATATTAATTTATTTAATGTGTTTCAAAGGTTATTCTATAGATGTCAAGTTTTCTAGAGATAATTTATTTGAGTTGGTGTTTTTTTTTATCGAATAAGGGTGACAAACGAGCACACAGTCCACCTGATGGTAAGTGGTTGCTGTGGCCCATAGACATCTCTACATCTATCAAATGCAGATGCGTTGTCACCAGTGAGGACTAAGATTTCCAGTATAAATGGTCTCCTATTCTCTACACTCACCATACAAAACAGCAGTGTTAAGCTGCTATTTTACGCTGGTATTCTTTGAGAGCGTGGTCCTTCCCCGGTCGAGCCGACCCATTCGTGCTGCAACTATACTACTGATATAGCTGCAGCATGGCTCTACCACGTAAAAAATGATGTATCACGTGAATTGTCTTAACTGGGTAAAATGGGTGAATTGTCCATCAAATGCTTCTTGTACGCCGACGATCAAGTTATATTTGCGGCGTCGGCGGGCGATTTGCAAATGATGGTTACATTAATAAATGTAGCATTAAAAAAAAGTATGTGTATTAATATGATTTTGAATTTGATGTCAGAAACATGAGGGTAAAATGAATGCTATAGGAAGGAGGTAATTTTTTTTTTATAGAAGAGGGGTAAACGAGCATGCGGCTCACCTGATGGTAAGTGACTACCGCCGCCCATGAACAACCGCAACACCAGGGGAATTGCAGATGCGTTGCCGGCCTTTTAAAAAGGTGTAAGCTCTTTTCTTGAAGGTCCTAAGTCGTATCGGTCCGGAAAAATCGCCGGTGGTAACCACAGAGAAGTTGTACGAGGAAGAAAACTCCTAGTAAAACGCACAGTCGTGGACCGCCAAGCATCCAGATGGTGAGGATGGTATCGTGAATTTTAACGCGATGTGCGTTCGTGAAATTTGGCGGCTGGAATTAATCTGAACAATTCCTCAGAGCACTCCTCGTGGTAGATTCGATAGAAAATGCAAAGGGATGCAACATCCCTACGCAGCGCCAGTGTATCGAGCCGATCAGAAGGAACTTGTAAAAAGTATGTTACATTTGACTCTGAATGATAGGGTCAGAAATTAAGTGATAAAGGTGTGGTTTGCAGATGTGACCAGGATTTAGAAAGGAATGCTTCGGTGGTTTGGGAATATAAAAATATTTTTTTCTCATTATCAGTCAGAGCTTGACCAAAATCCCTGTTGGTAAGTGACAGACACTGGCAAATGCCACTCCTTTGCTGTATACATTACAAAAGACGACGCATACCGTTTTGTCTGAATGCGTGGAATATCGACAGCAATGGGGTGAAGACCCGCCGCTGCCTGGTCGTCCGATGGTGGAAAGGGGAGGGAGGAATTAAAGCATGTAGTTCCTGCGCACATTTCGAAATGCATCCTCTACAATACCGGGAAGCTGGTTACTCTGCGCCTGTGCTCGAGGCTGACAAGATTGATTTCAACCAAATTAAGGTAACCAATAAGCCTCTTGGCACTTGTTTCCACTGAGTTGAGTGAGAAGTTGGTATTTTGCAGCACCAGTCCAGGTGTGACAGCATTACTCCATGCACGACCAGACTTGCGCTTTATATAAGGTTTCCCGGCGTGAACTACAGCCGCACCCTTGCTGGGATACTTAGTTTCTTAGCGGCTGCTTTGGTCCTGAACTCAATGAACTGCCCATAACTGAGGTTCGGAGAAATCTCAACCCCTAACAACTGAAGGCGGCCAGTGTACTCCAAAGAAAGTATCAGCCAGGGATTCTTGTAGCGGTGAAGAGACACTTTTGTGTTTTGGAGGCATCTCTCATTTGGAGTGGCATACGATAGAAGGTCTCCAGGTGATCGATTTCGGCGTAACCCGTACTGGCGATCACTAAGGAGTTCATTCTGTTACAGTTATGCCATGAGGTGGGCGTTCAATATACACTCAATAATCTTACAGAGCATGGAGGCAATTGAAACTGGCCAATAGTTAGTAACCCTTTTTATGCACAGGCTGCTTGCACATTGGCCAAATTTCAAGATTTGGCCACTATTCCAGTCTTAAATGAGAGGTGGAAGAAGCGCGTCAACACAGAGGACAATTCAGGCGCACAAGCCTTTAAAACTTTAGCTATTATACCATCTGGTCCACGAGCATTGTTCACGTCTAGGCTCAGGAAGGTTTTAAGAACCTCCTTGTTATACGGACGTCTGACATATAAGTAGCGCAGTGAGGTAATTGAGGTGGTACACTATATTATTTGTACAGGTGGTACGCTGTATTAATTTCAAGCAAAAAGAAAAGCAAATAAGACCGCTTTCTTTTTAGCTGCATGCATCAGTGAGCCAGTGAGTCTGGTTTTACGAGCGCAGGCAGTGTAGACCGGCAGAAATTCGTCTCGACCGCTTTGGCCAAAAGGCTCTACTGTCAGATGATTTGGCAGAGAGTTTTGCGCTGATGTGTTAAATTCGTTCGAAACTAACTTGCTGTAATGCCTTTTCACAAGACTTGGCGGCTTGGTTAAAGGCTCTCTTCTTATTGCTAACATCTGGAGATTTGCATTCTCGAGCATCGACCCAGGATTAATACGCCATATGCCATTGCTTTTCAGCACGGGCCATTAAATTCATGGGCGCTTGGGACCATGGTAGCTGTACCACCGATGGATACGTCAGTAAAGGAAATGAAATACTCCATCGCTTGACATATCACATACGTAATAGCATCCGCGTAGCTTGACCAATGTACAGAAGGGAAGCAGACCTGCCGCCTAGGAATAGATTCAAAAAAATTCCCGTCTTATCCCAATATGCTGACTTATATCGCCACATTCGGCGCACATTTTGGAAATCGTAGTTAGGTGGTGAACATAACGACACAGATTTCACCAGACAGTGGTCAGAAGTTACCAAGGGGGAGGTAAACTGAACATCGTACCTATCTGGATCAGTCAGCAGACGGTCGAGGCAGTTAGCTGTGTGCCCATCCACATCGGGTACCTTAGTCACTTGTTTTACCAGCTGCGACAACGCGAAATTCCACGATTCTCTCCCAGCGTGGTCGGTCTTCTGGTATTGGAACAGCTAGTCCTTTGACAAACATTAAAGTCCCCTTAAAATTGACTGATTTAGATTCACATTAGACGCCTTACTGAGGTGTTCAAATAACCTAGTTGTCTTCTGGTTTTCGACTTACAATCGATCGAATAACAAAAAATCGAGCACTCGGAAGCACCCGCTTTACTGACCCCAGCGGCGGATCTGGTCTATGGCTCCGCCGCCTACCAAGATTCGGCTGCGGAGGGTGGGGAGAGCGGCGCCTCGCAAAGCCGACACTCCTCTCCCCCGCAGCCCCACCACCACCACATCAACGGTACGGCCCCGTCAAAGTAGCGGAGGATAGCTCGAGTGGCGCATCGCCATACCCAACACTCCTCTTCCTTCGCGACTCCACCTCGGCTGCAGCAGTAGGAGGTGAGGGCACCCTTCTCGCCGCAGCCCACCAACACACATCTGAAGTAGGTTCGCCAAACCCACTCGGAGTGGCCACCTTGGGCCGGCCCTTCACCTCGGACCAGCCATGTGGGTTCTTCTTTGATCACCGCGGGTGACCAAGCCACGGCTTTAAGCCCCCCGCCACGTCAAGGCGGAAACTCGTTGAGGAGTGCAGTGACGCCCTAAGATCTCAGGGGTGACAATACATCAGTAAACTTCTTTGTTTGTAGTTGGTTGCAGGTATCCATGGGCCACTGTAGCCACTTACTGGCGTTGGACTGTAATTTCGAAGTGTATTTTGAAATTCTAGGTAAATTAATTTATTATTTCTATTGTTCTAGATTGCAGAGAATGATGACCTGCCCCATAAAATCTGTTTTCGGTGTTCGGCGAAAGTGGAAGAGCTATATGAATTCGTAAATAAATGTGTTAAAACACAAGAAAGTTTGCGAAAGGCTGTGGGTAAGAGGAACCACTTCCTGTAAAAACGAAGAGAAGGGCTATTTGGGAGGATAAGTTGAATAAGTCGAATATGTCTAATGATGATATTTGCGACGCAATAATAAAGAAAGCCATGGAGGGCATTGTTGACATTCCTAAACCTTTGCTTACAAATGAAATTGATAAAACTTGTTCAGCAACGAGAGGTTCCAAAAATACCGATCTCAAAACGGAAGTTGGGAAGCAATATAAGTCGGACTGTTCTGAAAACGAAGATGATGTAACTTTAAATGAGATAAAAATGAGTAGAAATGATGGAAATGGTAAAACGAAGTCACGTTTGAGTCATAGTGAAACATCTCAAAACGAACTTGTACATAATGTAATTCAGGCACCATGTACTAGAAGGAATGCAAGTAAACAACAACTTAATGCAGAAAAAACTGTACAAAAAGATACAAATACTGATAACAAATCAGATAATAACATTGTGGCTAAACATAACGCAAATAATAAAGATGAGTCAAAATCTGAATTTAGTGAAAATGCTAAACCATTCGATATTATGGATCATGTTAGCATGATCAAAGTAAATGGAGTTGGAGTACTATTTCAATGTAAGTTGTGTAATAGAAACTTCTTGAAAAAAGAAGTTGTTATCTCACATGGCTGCGCAAAAACCGGCGTACCCAAAGTTGATATATGTAACATGTATATTCCACCTGAACCACCAAAGGTCACAACAATTAAATACATAAATACAAGAATAGGTGCAGATTATAAAAATACAATTGCCGAAGAAAACAAATCTTTACCGGAAAATGAAAGTATTAAAACTACTGCCGTTACACCGAATGTTAAAAGAAAAATTGGTCCAGCTAGCAAAATTGGAAGACGTGTTGATGATTCCAATACCGCCAGTGAAACAATACAGTCTTCTAAAGAATGGCTTGAAATATCCATGCCGTCTGACAAAGCTCAGCAATCGTCAAATATACAAACGCCATATGTCCATTTTCCTACAGTTCCATGTCTTAACAGTCGGTATAAACTTGTTCGTGGGCCAAATAATACATTTACATTAGTCGAAGATACTTCCGTCAACAATGGTTCTGAATTGAAGTCAGTTCCGTCAGAAAAACGGAGAAAAAGTGAATCCCCTGAAATAATTGACCTTGATGCATCTCCTGTCACTGAGACGAAAAATACCAATCAAAATTCTAAAAGAACTAACATAGGGAAATCAGCTAGTCGAATTGCTCACAACGCGAGTAAGCAAACACCACATACGGAATCATCTTCTCAGAATCAACCATATCCAGTAGGCTTGTTTCAAACAGTACCTCACCATTCCACTTCTTTCAACCAAACACCTGACTCTGACCAAGTGCCATTTACAACGCCTGCTATGAAGAAGCAGTCTTATACAATTGTTCAAACTGGGAATCCAAGTAAATTATTAATATCGACGAAACCCCAACAAGCTGTCGATGAAGTGCCGAAGAAAAAGCAAAGAAAAGCGAAACTTGCTCCTAAAACTGACGACAGTTCCAAAGAACCGTTTTCAGTTGTTTTAGAGGACACGGCACCTCCAAAAGATCCAGGTTTTTTTACCTTTATAAATGTAGATCCTTTACTTCAGCCATCATATGTGTTACCAACGGATAATATTATTCAAGAATCGCAAATAACCACATCGACGCCTGTCGCAAATAAAGTACCCGAAAGCAGCAAAGATAAAGACAAAGATAAATATACATGTAATTTGTGCGGTGCGAAGTTTAACAGAGAAAAGAAATTGAATGCACATATTTATTCCCATTATAATGTAGAGGAAGACCATTCACAAGAGGAGAAGTCTTCAAGAAAACGAACTCGAAAGTAAAAGGAACTTGTGTAAGGGAAATGCCCAGAAAAGTGCATTTACAAGTGGAAATTCTGGAAATGTCGTCATATTAAGTCCTTGACTATAAGGCTATACTTAAGAATGTCTTTAATCTAACTATGGTTTGATGTTTTTCATGTTATATTTTTGATTATCTACAAACCATGTAGGAATGTTAAGTGTCTAATACAAACTCTAAAAACAGTATTGAGGAAGTTTTATATAGAAATATATACGAGGGGTGATCCAAAAGTAATGATAATGAAAATAAAACACGGTAATTAAAGTTAAAATATATTTTTTTTCTACATAGTCTCCTAACAAATCAATACATTTCGTCCATCTTTTTTCTAAACCCAGGATTCCCTTTGAAAAAAATTCTTTGTCTTGACCCTCCCAAAACGCTTCAACAGCGGCCATTACTTCGCTATCGTCTTCGAATTTCTTGCCACGGAGGCGTTCCTTGAGCCGAGGAAAGAGGTAGAAATCACTAGGAGCTAGATCTGGCGAATAGGGAGGGTGTTCGAGCAGTTCGAATCCCGTTTCTTGAATGGCAGCCATCGCAACTGCGGCTTTGTGAGCCGGTGCGTTGTCTTGGTGAAACAGCACTCCAGCTCGCAGTTTGCCGCGTCTTTTTTCCTTAATGGCCTCCCGTAATCTTCTTATTTGGTATGCGTAGTAAGAGCCCGTAATAGTGGCTCCCTTTTCCAAATATTCCACCATAATTATGCCTTGAGCGTCCCAAAAAACAGATGCCATAACCTTTCCCGCCGAACTTGAAACTTTGAATTTCTTTGGCGTCGGTGAGGAGGCTCGCTTCCAAGTCATCGATTGTTGTTTCGTTTCAGCATCAAAATGCATCAAATCCAGGTCTCAAACTCGATTTTCCTTTTGCTCGTCGGTTAACATTCTGGGTACCCAACGCGCAGAGACCTTTTTCATATGCAACTCGTTCGCAAGGATTCTTTGAACGCTGCCATATGAGATCCCTGTGACCTCAGCTACATGCCTGATGGTCACTCTTCGATCTGCCAACACAACATCTTCGACTTTTTTCACGTTGTCTTCAGTGAGGGACGTGGATGGGCGTCCTTCGCGATGTTCATCTTCAGTGGATGTTCTGCCCAGTTTAAACTCCTTGGCCCAGCGTGCAACTGTAGAATATGGAGGAGCAGAGTCCCCCCAATGTTTCCACTAAGTCACTGTGTATGTCTTTTGAAGACATTTTTTTCAAACAGAGGTACTTGATGACAGCTCTAATTTCGTTTTTCTCCATGTTGATGTTATCTCTTTGACAGTTTGTATTCAAATGAATGTATCTCCCGGAAATCGTGATCTATTTATATGATTTTTTTAGGCTGATGTAGTGAGTATATAAGCAAGCAAAAAATATTTTTTTTGGATTTTTATGCGGACCTGAAGTAACCGATTATCATTACTTTTGGATCACCCCTCGTAGATTTTCATATTTCATATTAAAACTGATGAACCTCGAGCCCGCCAGAATCACATTATAGAGTTAAATGATACTGAATATAACTAGAGTAGTTTGTTCTTTTACAATTATTTAGTTTGTAAGGATTTTAAGCAATTAATAATAAATATAATGTGTGTATAATTAAGTGGCCAAAATGGCCACTTAATTTTACATAAAAGCATTTAATTTTAATACGAACATTCGTCATTCATACTCATTTCATGGAAATTAAGAAAAATCAAATCTAACTGTCTTAAATACTTATGCAGGGCTAGCATGGGCAGGAGACAATTTTATCCCCGGGAAAAGGAGAAAATGTTTATCCACCCTTCGAACATGGGCACACCGGTGGATATAATATCCACAGTAGATAAAATGGGAGATAGACTTAGACTTAGATAGATGTTTTGTATGAATATAAACATAAACCCACGTTCAATGAACTAGGATAAAATTGTCCTTTTCAAATGTCAAAAAAGCATAATTTTTTATCTTTCATTTGGCTCCCAGCACAGCTAGCATGGGCGGGGGACAAAAAATTTATCCCCCGTTTATATCCACTGACAATAGATAAAATTATCTTGTTATGTCAAACCGGGTAGAAAGAAGTATATCCCCGTTTGACATAACGAGTAGACATATCCCCCGTCCGTAGCATGGAGCCAAATGAAAGATAAAAAATTATGCTTTTTTGACATTTGAAAGGGACAATTTTATCCTAGTTCATTGGACGTGGGTTGAAGTTTATATTCATTCAAAAAAATCTATCTAAGTCTATCTCCCATTTTATCTACTGTGGATATTATATCCACCGGTGTGCCCATGGTCTAAGGGTGGATAAAACAAAGCGAGAGGATAAACATTATCTCCTTTCTCCGGGGATAAAATTGTCGCCTGCCCATGCTAGCCCTGCTATTACGGACGGCGGATATATTATGTCTACTCGTTATGTCAAACGGGGGGACAAGATAATTTTATCTCTTATCTCTTATAGATAAATTTTTTGTATCCAGCCCATGCTAGTCGTGCTGCAGCACGATTGCGTAGCTCTGGTAGGAATCTTTTGCCGGCGGAAATCACTGCAACTGCATAACGTTTTTTTTAAATTATTATATTATTGCGTAATCATAAATGAGATATTAATATAAAAATACATCGACTTAAAATCGATGTTGTTAAGTTAAAAAAATACAAAGAAACAAAACCTCAAAACGAAGCCAATGATAATTCCCACCAGAGTTACACAATTGCACTGTAGATCTGAAACTGTCAAGAAGTAGCGTCTAGGCTCCAACCGCGAAATATATTCATAACAACAAATGCTTATTTTTATCACCACAATAGCACATGTGGATCGAAGTCAAAAAGATACTGTCACCTTATTTCATCCCTTGAATACCTAACGTAAGAGGCGACTAGAAAATTCCAGAAAAATCTCATGGCCTCCGTTATTATGTATGTAAGTGTAACGTCTCGTTTAATCCAGGTGAAATATCCAGACAAGGTGACGAGAGGCAATGTGTAATTACTACACTAACGTATGAGAAGAAAACCTTTATTATTCTGTTAAATGAGAATAAGGAATATAGTAATGAATAAAAAATAATTTACAAATTATGGATAAAATACACAATATTTAAATGTTTCATATATATTTTATACTAGACAACATTCTATCATAGACAACATTGATATATTAAAAGGGGGAGATACGTTACTAAATCACAGCGCCCGGTGCTACAAAACTACGGGATTGCCCGTACTTGGCTCGTAGTGACACTTAGTCGCGCGCGGAACGTCGTTGATCAACAGCTCTTTAATTTCAGTTCTTTTGGTATTAAATACGCATTAAAATGACTTCTTGTGCAGCTAAACAGTGTTCTAATAATTCAAGAAAGAAAAATAAGATACACGGGATTACTTACCACTCGTAAGTATAGCTAAAAATTTTATTTTGTTGAAAATTAAGATAATATTTATTGTTGACTTCGTCATGTTTGTGAGAGCGAGATAGATAATACAAACATGCGTGAGAGACACGATACGCACGCGATGCCCGATTTGCCTGCCTTGATCTACTAGACCGAGGTTACGTAAGGTTAGCAACACAAATTTCTTTGATTAAACATTGATATTTTTTAAAATACCAACCGTGGTTATTTAATTAAGTTATTCCAAAATTTGTATTTACCAAGACAAAATAGTCTGTTGTTTTTAGTAATTGTTAGTACAGTATAATTATATTTTATAGTTTTATTACCCGACTATGGCAAAGCAAACGGTTTCGATTTCAAGGCTTTCTCGTAACTCCTAAACTGCACATGTCATCATATTACTTATTTATTTATGCTAATATGCATAATGTACCACACATAAGGCGAACTCCATATGGTAGGCCCTATCGCAAAATTTCCTAAATTATAAAACGTTCAACCAATTCATAAAATGGTGACATTTAATGGACATTTTTATTATTCAGTTTTCCTAAAGATGAATTAAGGAGACAAAAGTGGCTTGTTATCCGAAAACAAAGACAGGAACCTGATTGGACACCTACAATACATAGTCGATTATGCTCAACACATTTCCAATCAGAAGATGTATATACAACCAGCAAAGGGTTAAAAAGGATATCAGCAGGGGCTGTACCCTACTTTCAGGTACGTGTGAATTTATTTTGTTAAGAGAGTTTTATTAACGTATGAAAATTTGTAGATAACTTACTAAGGATCCGTTCAAATCAGTTTTTTGTTTTAGGCGGGTATGAACTGTGATCATTATAGTTCGAAACCCGGCTCGTCAAACTCCCTGCATGACGTAAATATTTCTGATATGGAGTCAATTTTTGATACACCACGTAAAGCATTTCTTAAATCAAAAGTTAGAGAAATAACATTTGATAAAAAGAAACTTATGAAAGAAAATAAAAATTTGAAGAGAAGAAAATAAAAGACTCGAGGAACGGTGTAAATCACTTAAGGAGACAATGATTAAATTAAAAAAAGACCTCAATGTTCCTGAAGATCAATTTCAGGAATTATGTGTAAAGGCGGAAGCAGCTGATTTGTTTTCAAGAATTAGTAAGCAAAGAAAGCGCAGAAAAAACATAAGGATGAAATTCAGCCCACCTTTAAGAAAGTTTGCCCTGACTCTAAATTTTTATATTGATACAAATACGTGCGAAAAGTTTTTGAAAACGCATTGCCCCACCCTCGAACGCTAGGAAAATGGTATGAAAATTTAAACGCAGAGCCAGGATTTACTGCTGAAGCGTTTGAGGTTCTTAAAAATAAAAAATCCGGTTACCAAAAACCTATTATTTATTGTACATTAGTCGTGGATGAAATGGCTATTCGACAACAAACCGTTTGGAATGGTAGAAAAACTTTAGGTTTAGTCAATTACGGAACTGGAGGCTTAGACGTCGACAGGGTTGCTTCACAAGCATTTGTAATGATGCTTGTTTTTCTAGACGAGAACTGGAAACTATCTGTCGGATATTTTTTCGTTGACGGACTCGCAGCTGAGACTAAGTCAAACTTAATAAAAATTTGTCTAACAAAGTGCTGGGAGGGAGGCGTTAATATAGTTTCATTAACGTTTGACGGCTGTTCGTCTAATGTTAATGCCGCTAATCTATTAGGTTGTAATCTTAATAATTTCGTAAATTTAAAAAAAATCTTCAAACACCCATCATGTAACATGGATGTTGCTGTTTTTTTAGATCCATGTCACATGATAAAACTTGTAAGAAACACATTTGAGTCCAAAATAATGTTTTTTGACCATGAGAATCGAGAAGTAAAGTGGCAATTTCTAGTAAATTTACTAAAACTACAAAGCAGTGAAACGCTTACTTTTGCAAATAAATTAACACCAAGGCATATCGACTTCCGTAATCAAATAATGAAAGTAAAACGCGCTACCCAGCTCCTCAGTCGAAGTGTAGCACACGCATTAAGACTGTTTGAACAATTACTTTCCTCAACACGCTTTGTTAACACAGAAGCTACAGTACAGTTTATTGAAAAGTTTAACCATCTATTCGATATCATGAATTCACGAAATCGTGAACGGTATGGTTTTAAGAAACCACTTTGTACAGATAATAAAGAAATGATTTTTGAATTTTTGAATGAAATGAAGGATTATATTTGTTCTTTAAATTTTTAAATAAAAATAGATGAATTACAAGACATAAAGTTACAATGAACATAACAAAAAAGAACATAACTCAATCTGCCTGTAAAACTGGTTTTATTGGGTTTATTATATGTATAGAGAGCCTAAAGTACCTTTACTCAACATTAGTTGAAACTGGCTTGCTGAAATATATTTCGACGTACAGACTAAGCCAAGACCATCTCGAATTATTTTTCGGAATAATTCACCGGCAGGGGGGATTTAATAATAACCCAAATGTACGGCAATTTCAGGGAATTTACAGAAAAATGTTAGGACACTTAGAACTGCGTTCTTCTCTCTCGGGAAATTGTATACCACTTGATAATTTCCTACTACTTACGTGCTCCTCGGCTGTCGAAAACATAAATAGAACTGTTGGTAGAAATGCTCAAGATTTGGTAAGTGCTGTTGAAGATTTTTCTATGGCAGATATTTATGGCGGTGAATCATTTAAAAAGCACAAAGTTACACGTGGTGGATCATATATCCGGGTGAGAGATATAAAAAGAAGCAGAAGTCATGTAAGTGATACTACAGCCGAAAATAATGTGGAAATATTATCAAATATTTTAAACAATCAAAATAATATGTCAATAAGTGCTGAACAAATAATAGGATATATAGCTGGGTGGGTCGCAAGGCATTAATAAAAACAATTAAATGTGAGATATGTGTTACGGAGTTGATTACTAATGAAAAGATAAGTTTTCATATATTAATTAATTTAAAGGATATGGGGGGTTTCTGCTATCCATCTTATGTATTATTATTATATATATATATTATTCAAGATATGCCTTAAGTCCGAAACAACAATTAAAATGTTTTTTAGAGAAAACAATACTCAACATTTTCTTTGTGTGAAGCAAATACTTCGGCTAAAATTAAATGTGATACAATCTTTTGTGAATTCAGATATTCTGTCTGCTTTAGAAATTCATTCATTAGATCAACCAGCTACATTTAACCATAGAATACAACTTTTGAAGGCAATAGTTGACAAATATTGTGATGTCAGAGTCCATTATTTTCATAAAATAGATCCGGCAATATCAAGTACAACAAAACGACAAAAACGAAACAAATTATTTTTATTTGAAGGTATATAAGTTCTAATTATCTAAGTATCTTATTTCATTCATTCTGCTTGCGCCGCCGCTCCGGAGCGGTCGTGCGCTAGTTGGGTCCGTCTGCTGACCGAGGACCCGTCCGGGTATTCTCCCTCAGTCAGTTCAGTCAAGGGATAAGATCGTCTAGTCCCGTCCCGTCCCCCTTAGCTAGCGCCGCCGCCCCTGTGCGGTTGTGTTAGCTGACCTCTCTCCCGTCCCTGTACGGGGAGAGTGTCCTCCCACACTCCCGTCCTTGCACGGTCGAGTTTGCCCTCCCGCTCGGTTCGCACAGCCGCCCGTGCGGTTATGCTAGCTGTCTCCCTGTCGCCGTGTTTCCGTGCCCACTAACGTGGGTTCGGGCGACGGCGAGAGCCTTCCCGTCTCCGCCAGCCGCCCCCGTGCAGCTGTGTTGTGCTCCCGCGCTCACCGTTGAACGGCGAGTGCCTTCCCTCCCTGCCTCCGCTAGTGCCGCCGCCCCTGCGCGTTTGCGCTAGCAGTCAGTGCTCACCGTCCCCGTATGGTGAGTACATTCTCGCACATGCGATTCCCACTCCATCTCTCCAGCACCGCCGTATTTTGCGGCTGTGTTGGTTGACCCGCGCTTCCTTCCCCGGACGGTTGTGCCCAACGCCTCCCTCTCCCCGAGGGAGGTCGTCCCCGATTCGGCGATAAGGCCTTCGGGCTATAGCCGCTCCCAAGGTGGTGTTTAGTGGGTAGGCACTTCTTCAAAGTGAGTCCCACATAACACAGCATTCACCACCTCCCTCCCTCCCGCTTCCGGAGAGTGCTTTTGCATTGGGTGCAAAAAAAGTGTCTTATTTAATAAAATAATAAAGTAAATTCAATACCTATTATATACCTAATAAATTACTACTAATAATTTACTATAGTAAATTATATACCTAATTAATAATTAAACTACTTAATGTTTTTCTTCCGATATTTATTAGCTAACGCTACCACAATGTCATTTATAATCATAAACATTCGGCGGCTAACGCGATTTCCCTCGCACAACTACGACGGTTCCTATCTCTGTCTTTGTTTATCGGTAAATGTAATTTTGCGGTTGTGATAACAGATGTGTAAGTTTCGGTGCATGTAGTCTTGCGCCGAGCCCAGGTTTAGTGATTGCGATATTAGCGCGTAACATATCTTCCCCCTTTTAATATATCAATGATAGACAAAGACTTTGTGGTGCACAGAACACAATTACTCTGTACCAAGAGTTCTGGTGTTTATAATATTTCTTATTAAAATTAAGAAATTGGAAAAAGCAACATGCAAAAGTGTTTTTCACAAATATATTGTAGAAAATTAAAATTAAGATGTTCTAAACCACCTTAATTGAAAGATCAACTAAAATTTGTCGGGTTATTCCGTTTATCTCTGGTTCTGTACTCGGATAGCCATCGTAGTCCTACTGTACAAACACTTCAGCACTTCGATATACCGACAGTCAACTTGGCACCGCTGAAGGGACTGCAGCACCGTCCAAATTTCGACGGAATCAAAGGCTTTCTCATAGCTCGCATACGCCAGACATAGTGGCAAATTGTACTCCTCGTACTTTTGTACAATTTGCCAAAGGGTATGTATGTGGTCTATGGTGCTAAAGCCTTTTCGGAAACCGGCTTGTTCGAGGCCGGAAGTCGTCGAGTCTGCATGCGAGACGATTCGTAATGATTCTTGAAAATAGCACGTAGACGCGGCTCAGAAGGAAAATCGGTCTGTAGTTCAAGAAAGCGTTGTCGCCTTTCTTAAAGAACAAGACCACCGCACTTCTGCTCCACGCCTTCGGTGTAGTGCCACCATGGAGGACGGAATTAAAGAGCTTCTGAAGGACTACAAGTACCGGTTTTCCACCCGCTTTCAGAAGCTCCGCTGTAATTCCATCCTCGCCTAGGGCCTTGCCGTTTTTAAGGTGCTGGAGAGCCATTCTAATCTCGCTCAGACTGACGTTCGGAATATCATCGGAATAGTGTCGGGTAAGACTTCCTCTTGGAGCGTTACTCTCACTTGCGTGTGGCTCCAACGATGATGTGTACAGCTGTCCATAGAACCTCTCAATCTCACTCAAAATCTCAGGTGTCCGGGAACGACGCTGCCACACACGGTCTTCAGCTTCGACAGTTGGCTCTTTCTGGCAGACAGATCTCTAGCAAAGACTTAGGAGCCCTGGTTCCGCTCGATCGCTTCTTCAATACGAGCAGTATTAAAGTTGCGTAAGTCCCGCCGCATGCATTTGGAGATCTGTCTGTTCAGTTGCCTGTATGCTATCAAATCTACTGAAGACTGCAGCTTTATTTCCCGTCTAACAGCCATGAGATTAAGAGTGTGATCGGAGAGTTTTTGTGTTCTTCTGCGGCGGGTCTTGCAAAACTTAGCTCCGATCGCATGGACAGTTTCCACGAGCTTGTCATTCATATTGTCCACTGCATTGCAATCTTCTAGGCACTGAAAACGGTTTTGTAACTCGAGCTGAAAGATTTCGGGACTTTGGATTAGAGCACGAGGGGGATGGAGCGTTGACTTCATTAGACGACACCTCTCCAACTTAACGTTTAGGTTCAGTGTGCCTCTAACTATTCGGTGATCGCTACCAGTTTTCACCCTTGCGATCACTAAGACATCACTGAACATTTGCCGTCTGGTCGTCATAATGAAGTCAATCTCATTTTTTGTCGAACCGTCGGGGCTCGACCAGGTCCACTTCCTGTGGGGCAGCTTCTGAAAGAAAGAGTACATCATAAAGAGTCCTTCTTTCTCCATGAAGTCGGCCAGCTGCTGGCCGCTTGGGTTCCGTTGCCCTATTCCGGATTTCCCTACTTTCAGCTCACCGTCCTCTCTTGTGCCTAGTTTTGCGTTGAAGTCTCCTATTAACACCGTATAGTTGGTTTTGGAGGAATGCATGGCTCTAGAGATATTCTCATACATTTTCTCCACCTCCTCATCGGGGTGTGCCGAGGTTGGTGCGTAAACCTGTATGACCTTCAGCGAATACCGTTTGGTGATTCTGAGTATAAGGTACGCAACCCTCGTCGACACACTCCCAATCTTTACTACGTTGTTAACGAGAGACTTGTGGACGATAAATCCGACACATCATTGGGACAGATGGTCGCCCTCCCGGTGATAGAACAAGTTGCCGGATTCGAGGATTACCGTGTCCTCCCCCTCTCTTCGGACCTCGGATAATCCTATAATATTCCAGCGCAACTTGTCTATCTCTTCTTCCAGCTCCAGGATCTTGTCATCAGTCCTCAGGGTGCGTGCGTTATAAGTTGCCAGGTCGAGTCGTCGTAGGTGGCAACCGAACCTCCACCGGAGATTCTTAGCACCCCCTGCCCCGCCGTTACCATGATCGCCACCGTAGCCAGGAATAGCGGGGCCGCCGGGAACTGGGGGCCGTCTCTTCGTAACTTTATTCATTGGGGGGTATATTGCCATAGGTGCCACGTTTGGCGAGCGGGTTGGCAACCGCAGTTTTTTATTGTGATATTGCTGTTATCAGGAAGATGCTGCTGCCCATCTCCTGCCTATTTCCCACTGTCGCCTCTTACGACACCCACGGGAAGATATGGGGTAGTGGGTATTCTTACCCGCCACTACACGGGGCCGTTCATATTCCGTTTATCCACCCTAAGAAATCCACCATAGGGTGGATAGTCGGAATTCACGTTTTTATTGTTGTTCCGCCTTTCCACCCCAAGTACAGTTCAATAGTGGATAATCGGAATTTGTATATTATTTTTCTTCCGATTTTCTCCCTCGTCTGAGTACAGTCGTTTATAAAAACATGATAGAAACTGGCCTAAGATAACTTAGTAGGCATTAGCATACTTATAAAAATACATACTTCTTGTTTAAAGGTCAAAACTCAAATACTTTTAATTGTTCAATTATATATCATTCGATGTGCCATAATTTACATCATTGAATAATGATGATAATATGGCGTTTGTGAATTACTATGAAAAGATAAGGCTCAAGGACGAAAATTATGTATGTAGCTGTTTGGGATTCATTCGGATTGTCCCACAAAACAATATCAAATGAAATTAAAGACAAACATCCCAATATAGAAATTGGTGTTGGTCATTTCTTGGACATATTGCAGAATTTATAAATTACTTATTATTATTTAAAACGAAGAAGTTTAATTTGGTTTAAATGTAATACCTACGTATTATGATTTTTGTTTAAGTTTGTGGTTATTAAAAATTAATCAATAATATAATATTAAAGGATGAATATATTTTCTCTTGAACTGTACTTGGGGTTTCCACCCCAAGTACATTTCAACAGACAATATATTCGGCGGAACAACAATCATAACGTGTATTCCGTCTATTCACCCCGTCTAGGGTGGATAAATAAACATGAGTTTTAGGGTGGATAAACTGAATAACCCAATTTGTCAATACAGGACAGAACATCGACTCATGTATGTCTGTCCGCTTAACATTAGTCATTAGAAGCAGAAGGCACTATTTTCAAAATAACCTACGCAACCTATGCAAAATATTTTTAGATGTGATTCAATAACAATATTGATAAATTAAATTTTATATAATAGATGGGCTGAAAAGTTCGTATCGTTTCCATGAGATGGCGCCACTTGATTAAAATCCATATCATTTTTAGTTAGTACCAACCTTCAAAAGAAACGTGTATAAATCTGACAGCTGTCTGATTATTAGTGACTATACAGTATTGTTGTGAGATACAGCATTTTGAGTGAAGCAACTATTGTTATTTTGAAAAAATGGATAAAAAGGAATTTCGTGTGTTAATGAAACACTTTTTTTGATGAAAAAAAGTGCTGCTGATACCAAAAAGTGGCTTGATGAGTGTTATCCGGACTGCGCCGGGCGAAGCAACCATTCGTAAGTGGTTTGCTAAATTCTGTACAGGTCATATGAGCACCGAAGACGATAACATCAAAAAATCCACAATATGATTTTGGAAGATCGTAAATTGAGGTTGATTTGTATAGCTGACACTCTAAAGATATCAAAGGAACGTGTTGGACATATCGTTCATGAATATTTGGGTATGCGAAAGCTATGTGCAAAGTGGGTGCCGCGCGAGCTCACTATCGACCAAAAACAAGAACGTGTCGATGCTTCAGAGTAATGTTTGAAGCTGTTCAACCGCAATAGAAGTGAATTTGGGTTGGGTTTAGAATCAAGTCGCCTGAATTTGAGGAGTCTGTTACTGTGGGGGGTTCAAGGAAGCTTATCTCAAGCGCCCCCATGCAATTTTAGCTGCCGGAGCGGCGTCGAAATATTTAAAATCATTTTCTAAAAATATTCATAAATCACTAATTAATACCTGAAACGGAATATAAATTGACATTGACAATAACAGTTATACTCGACTTCGCGACCTTCGAGCATAGAAAATCTATGCTCGAAGTTCGCGACTCGCGTCATAAGCGTCATTCCGTTTTAAAAAAAGATAATTTCAATAATCCAGAGAATTTTGGTGATGCGATAGTGGAGTACTTGTGGAGGTGGAACATTATGAAATATAATAAAGATCAACTTTGGTGGAACTAATAAAATATGTTTACTTATTAAAGTAATCATAAAAGTTTACATTTTGGTGTTTTATTTGGTGCAAGAGCGAGCGAAGCGAGCTCGGGATTTGGGGCACCCCGACTTGGACAGGTTAGGTTAGAAGGGGATGGCGGGTTCGAGTGAGCGAGCGAAGCGAGCGGACAGACCCCTCCATCCCCTTCGTGGTTATTTTTTTTAAACCATTCAGAAATAGGAGCCCTGCTTAGCGGGGCTCCGTCGACTACACTTTGATATTACTTCGGCGGAGGGGAGACGCCTACCCCATCCCTATTAAAACGATTTTTCTCAGAAATCATTCAATAAAAATTATAATCTTCAAAATTTAATAAAAAAATAGGCACGTCCGTCGGGGAAAAAAGGTGGGGGGAGAATCTACTCCTCCCCCACCACTTTCCCCCTGCCCCCCATCCCCATATTAAGGCGACTTGAGTCCAAACCTTAAGCGTGAATTTTTGCGTCGATATGTGACAATCGATGAAACATGGATCCACCACTACACTCCAGAGTCCAGTCGGCAGTCATCTGAGTGGACTGCACGCGATGAACCGAATCCAAAGTGTAAAAACTCAACAGTCGGCCGGTAAGGTTATGGCGTCCGTATTTTGGATGCACATGGAATAATTTTCATCGACTATCTTGGAAAGGGAAAAACCATCAACAGCGACTATTATATAGCGTTATTGGAACGTTTGAAGGACGAAATCGCGAGAAAACGGCCCCATTTGAAAAAGAAGAAAGTTATTTAATAACTTTAACGGAAAATGGATTTCCGTTAAAGTTATTGCGTCTATAATCGATATAATCGCGCCTCAACTAGCTATTATTTTTAATACTAGTATCGAATATGGTGTGTTTCCTGATTTGATGAAGCATAGTAAAGTAATACCTTTATTTAAATCTGGTAGTACATTAGACCCCGCCAATTTTAGACCCATTTCTGTACTGCCAACACTAAGTAAAATTTTTGAAAAAATTATTCTTGATCAAATGCTAATTTTTTTTAATGTTAATAATTTACTTCATAAAAATCAATTCGGTTTCACAAGGGGTCGCTCGACAACTGATGCTGGTGTTGAGCTGATTAAATATATTTTCAATGCATGGGAGAATTCACAGGATGCTTTGGGCATATTCTGTGACCTATCCAAAGCCTTCGAATGAAACATTAATCAGAAACTACAACACTACGGTGTAAGAAGTAATTCTCTTAAATTAATTGTTTCATATTTAAGTAACAGAACGCAAAAAGTTGTCATTAATAGTATGAGCTCTTCCGGGTCGATAGTGCCTCAAGGCTCAATTCTCGGCCCCTTTCTGTTTCTTGTATATATTAATGACTTACCTTACATAGTAGGGGATAACCATAATATAGTATTATTTGCCACTGATGACACTTCATTAATTTTCAAATTAAAACGACAATTATTAAAATATGACGAAGTAAATAATACTATATCTAAATTAGTAAATTGGTTTAATGTTAATAACTTGCATTTAAATAGCACTAAAACGAAATGTATGAAGTTCATGACTCCAAATGTCAGACAATTAAATATTAATGTAATTTTAAATGGGGAGGAACTGAGTCTTGTCGATACCATTATTCTTGGAATAACACTAGACGCGAAGCTTCAATGGAGCCCCCATATATCAAAGTTAGCAAGCAGACTTAGTTCTGTAGCATATGCTGTAAAAAAGATTAGAAATCTTACCAGTGTGGAAACAGCTAGACTTGTTTAATTTAGCTATTTCCATAGCATAATGTCGTATGGTATTTTGCTATGGGGACACGCGACTAACACTGAAATTGTATTTGTTTTACAGAAGAGGGCCATAAGAGCAATCTATGATTTAAAACCTACAGAGTCGCTCCGACAAAAATTTAAGGAAATTAATATATTAACTTTGGCCTCTCAATACATTTATGAAAATGTAATGTACGTACACAAAAATAAAAGTAGTTACACAAAAATAAGTGATATTCATTCTGTAAATACTAGGAACAAACACAAGCTAGTAGTACCAGTTACTGGACTCCATCGAGTCAGTAATTCATCTTGGGGCGATGTATACGCTTTTACAACAAAATCCCAGAAAATATACAAAATTCGACCTGCTCAAAATTCAAAATCTTTATTAAACATAGTTTGTATAAAAAGGGTTATTATAATATTAAGGAATTTATGGATGATAATAACCCCTGGGAATGAGGTGTTCGCTACCAAGCTATTTTTTAATTTGTTTTGTCTGGTTAATTGTGTAACATACATGATTGTAAGCTCTTATTTAAAAAAAGTCTCGCTCGGTTTCTTCCTGGTTCTTCCCAGGACAGAGGTTTTTTTTCGAACCAGTGGTAATTAAACAAAAGAGTGACATTCAATAAGTATTATTTATAATCTATATTGAATAAAAAAGTTTCTGTTTCTGTTTCTGTTTCTGTTGTTCCATCAAGACAATGCGCCGTGTCACAAATCGATGAAAACGATGGCAAAATTGCATGAATTGGGCTTCGAATTGCTTCCGCATCCACCGTATTCTCCAGATTTAATCGCCGAAACAGAGGCCTATTTTGAGGCTAAACACAAATCGTACTACAAAAATGGTATTGAAAAGTTGAAAGATCGCTATAATCGGTGTATCGCACTCGATAGCAACTATGTTGAATAATAAAATCGAATTTTGCCAAACAAATGCGTTTTTCTATAAAATGATACGAATTTTTCAGTCCAACTGTTATATAAATTACTTTACAATGCCTTTATTAAAATTGATTTTTCATTTAAAATTACGATGCTAGTATGTACATACGTATGTATATATTATACATATAATATAATCATTGCTAATCGCCGACTGCCCGTAACTAGTAGTCGGATTTAAATGAATGTTATTTCAATCGATTTGTAAACACTATATTATGTTGTCAACATGAAATACCTACAAGTATCTATAAATATAATACCTAATAAATAAAAGTATCCTGTATACATATATATACATTCCAAATATATTATTTTGTTTAAGAAACCAATCATCATCATCATTACAGCCCTTCACAAGTCCACTGCTGAACATAGGCCTCCCCCAAGGAATGCCACAAAGCACGGTCCTGAGGCACCTGCATCCATCGACTTCCTGCATGTCTTACCAGGTCGTCACTCCATCTAGTGGGGGGACGCCCTACACTTCGTCCGCGGGTACGAGGCCGCCACTCGAGAACCTTTTTTCCCCATCGGTTGTCGGTTCTTCGAGCTATATGGCCGGCCCATTGCCACTTCAGCTTACTAATCCGTTGGGCTATGTCGGTCACTCTGGTTCTACTGCGGATATCCCCATTTCTAAGTTTATCACGCAGAGAAACTCCGAGCATAGCCCCTCCGTAGCTTGCTGAGCGACCTTGAACTTCCTCATCCGGCCAGCAGTGGAGGACCACGTCTCAGTTCCATAGGTCATCACTGGTAACACGCAATGGTTGTACAGTCTAGTTTTCAAGTTTTGAGATATACCTGACGAGATGTGCCGTAATTTCCCGAACGCTGCCCAACCGAGTTGAATCCGTCGATTGACCTCTCGGTCCAAGTTGGACTTACCTAGTCGGACTATTTGTCCCAGGTAAACATACTCGTCAACAACTTCGAGCTTAGTGCTCCCAACAACTACCGGCACAGGTGTGACATGGACATTAAACATAATCTTTGTTTTGTCCATGTTCATCTTAAGACCTATCCGTTGGGAGACACTATTGAGGTCATTGAGCATAGTGCCTAGGTCCTCCAGCGATTCTGCCATAAGGACTATATCGTCGGCAAATCGAAGGTGAGTGATGTATTCGCCATTGATGTTAATACCGTATCCTTTCCAGTCCAATAGCTTGAAAACGTCTTCCAATGCAGCGGTGAAGAGTTTAAGTTTAAGTTTTACGAAACCAATACTAATTGTTAATACAATATTGAAAATCTTTGCTTTAAAAATACTTGTTAATTGTTATCTATTTCACGTTGTAATAATGCCATGCAACCGCTGAGGTTGGGTGAAATCCTAATATTTTTATAATATCAAGTATTATGTCAGAAGTACCACCGTACGAGTCGATAACCAAAGAAAGAACTATCTAGCACCACCCCTATCGTCTATTAAATTGTTTTATAAAGCTTTTTCGGGGATATCTTCAGTTGAGAGATTGTTCTATAAACAGTACACTACTTGTAAATACGCCTATAGGCATGAAGCCATGTTCCTGTTACATTTGCAGCCTGCAGCTATGAGTAGTCTAACTTTTTTTTCTTTTATTAATATTACGGGTAAGCTTAGGGTTTTATATTGTAGAGGCATTTTACAAATGAATTGTAATGAACGAACATCCAGATCCGAAACACTAATTTGCAACCAAGTTCTTATCCGCTACGTTACAGAGCCGGCAATCAACTTATATTAGTAAAGGGTAGGTATAGTAAAGGGACTCTTCCATCAAGACGATTGCTACATTTTATATTACGAAGTATATTATTTATTTTATCAGCGTCTTTAAACTGCAATAAATATGCACCTAAAGGCATTAAACTTAGAAAGATTAGCAGTGCGATTGTGAACTCTGGTGAGAATCGTTTGCCAATCGGGTATCAGTTCCAAACGCGTTATGTTTTCCATGAATATTGATACCTAAAATAAGATATTAATAAAAAAAGATATCGGCTAATTGACTAAAAATTCATGGACCGCTACTTACACGCACCTGCAGCGGAATATAATAATAATGTCCTCCAGACCGAATTTCCGTCACTGCGCCCAATACCAACGGAAACTACCTAATCATCTGCGCATGACAAAAATACAGTGCCCTAGTGTATAATTATGTGCAAACATAGGTGCATTCGCTATTTCCTCACTCTCATAGTCCGATGGGACGGTTATCCTATACGACCGGCGAGAGATCAGGCGCAGGAGGAATATAATAAATGTAGGTACAAGACAATCGTAAATTTCACGAAGCGATTGAAGCCAGTGGCGTGGGCTGTTGTTTGCAGCTGCCGCTGCACCGGTGGGCAAGTAGTAGAATCGCGCAGAATGCGTTCTCCGATCTGCGCAAATAACCCAACTTGTAATTGCACCAGGTTTGCATCCACGGCGGGCACGAATCTACAAAACTACGATCTCGTGAGTTTTGAAATAAAACAGCAGTTCCTCTACCGGTGGGGGCGCGGGTAAAAATCTTCCTATAAGTTAGCCTGATACGTCTACCTCATAGATTTAGAATATACTGGCGTATATCCAAATACGTAGGAGCTCATTCCTTGCGTGCCGACTTGTGCCGACCTGTCATTCGGTCACAGTGACATGAAATCTGCTATCCTTTTCTATCTTGCTATATTGCCATAAGGAATTTTCTTCTCCCTTGCGCACTATGTCTGTCTATTACTATTATAAGTTTATAATTTAATATACTACTATATGTATGTTATTACTGTAAGACTCAATACAACTATACATAGTATGTAATTACTCTAAGAATATAACCAAAGAATTATACGCACAGAACGCAATAATTACCTACTCTCTACCGAGAGAAGAATGCTATCTCCGAATGAAAAATTGAAACACGTGTCTATGAGCGTATGCTACTAGCGCCACAGCGGGCACCCATATGAAACATTTTTCGCGGGAATTTCAAACCTTTGTATTCTGTAACTTTTAAACTTTTTGTCTCTTTAAGGCAAATTCGAATAATTTTGGCTCAAACCTCACAAACCTATTGGGTGAATTCCCATATATGTGAGAGGTTCCAACAAAATTACTCGAATTTACTTTAGAGGAGCATGTGGGATAAAATAAAACTATAAATAGGTATAGTTATGTAATTTTATTTTCTGGAAGACATATTGTTTTATTAACTGTAATATTTCCACGTTATTGTTTGTTGTTGCTGTATTATTGTTGTTATTGATATATAATACCGTTATTGTTAGAGAGTTATAACACACACACACACAGAACATAAACTTAAATTAAAATCAGCAAGATACTCATGGTGAAAACTTAACTCAGCCCAAATACATGATCTGAAATAGATTAAATTCGAGTCAATATTGTAATAATCCCTACAAATAACGGTCAATAAATTCAAAATTCTTAAAGACTTACCACAATATTGTCATAAGTTTTTCTTGTTCTATTGTAGGAAACCTGCGGAAAGTGATAAGATGATCTTGTGCTTTTTGTTTGCACATTACATTTAACTTACTTCCGATTCTGATCACACATCGTGCATCAAGTTTTAAAATAATAAATTAATTTATAGTCAACGAGGGCTAATAATCTTTTGCTCACTAGATGTCACTAGTTGACACTGAGGTGAAGTTTTTCGTTACACAATGTCAATTTATTGAGAAGTTAGTTTTAAATAAAAATTTATCAGTTTCTAGAATATTATACACAAAAAAATGCATCAGTGGTTTGCTCTAGATTTTTTTGCATATATTTAACTATTTTTTAAATTTTTCTACATTTATAAATAACTGTAGTTTGGTTCATTTTGATCTAACTCATATAAAATATACCTAATAGTACCAGAGAGAATGAAGAATGAAAAAATGAAGAAAAGTCATGGATGCCCTCATTACATACAGAGTCAACATCTCACCAAAAATCTTTACATATACTGTCACGAGGACTGATAATAACTGCATTTAAGCAAAAAGCAATAATGAATATAAAATATAAACCTATGAAATAGAATATTCCAATTGATAATGTAGGTGTAAGAATATCCACTACCCCATATCATCCCGTGGGTGTAGTAAGAGGCAACTAAGGGAAACAAATTAGGAGATGGGCAGCAGCGTCCTCCTAATAACGATTAAAAATAAGAAAAAACTGTGGTTGCGAATCCGCTTGCCTAGCGTGGCGGCTATGGCAGATATCCCACCTGTGAGGCAATCTATGGGGACCTATGTTCAGCGGTGGGCTTTATTAGGTTTATAAAGTGTGTAGTGTAGTCCCCACTAAAATATATATATTAGTGTAAAGGTAGAATAAGAGCAGTATAATTAAAGTTCTAGTACCAACAACACGTCTCCTTTTCATTTAACACCTTTCCTACATTACATGGCGACCCCGCCAGGCGGTGCGCTGCTACAATGCACGCGCACCGCCGGGCCTAGTTAAAAGGTGGGAATAAATATTACTAAATTAGATAATGAAGGCATTAGTGAAACTATTGACATAAAAAATATTATAACGGATGACGAAAAATAAATAAATATGAATACAAGAAGAGGCCACAATAATTATTATATAGAAGCTGACTGAAAATTAAAAAAAAATATGTATATTACTATGAAGACATACTAACGAAGAATGAGAAAAATAAAATGTGGATTTTTTTTATATAATGACCAAAGACCAAAATTCAAGAAACGGCAGATTTATTTAAAAAGGAAAGAAGCGGTTGTACTCTTACAAGCTTCGTCCAGAAGAACAAAGAAGAACTTTAAAGGTAACTTCGCACCAGTGTCATTTTAATTCCATTCAAAACTTTAATGAGTGAGATTTTTATGTTGTTTCTGCTATTATATATTTTTTAAAGTTATATATTAAATGTTATGTATGATTAAGTTGAAAGTATTTATCAGATAATTTACGATTCAATTGACTTTTTTTTAAATATTTTTATTACTGTATCTGAAAAAATAATCATAATGCAATAATTACAAATTAAGTTACGTAAGCACTTCTGTGGATTTGTATTAAGGCACAAGACGATTTTATATTTACATTTATTCAGTTATTGTTGCATATTATTTTTATTACTGTGTCGTGCAAAAATGAATGAAATAATATGATAGATTAAATTTTTACGTACTTAAATTTACCATAGTTTATCATAAATTAATTTTCATATTTTGTAGTTAAAATAACACTGATGATATATTTCGTTGTTTTTTTCTGTAGTCTTTAATATAAAATATAGCCATATAATTTTGAAAAGGGTTTTAAGCGTTCGCTATTGTTATAATTTTTTTTACTTTTCTAAACGCAATGAAACTTAAAGTTATATAATATTAAAATACTTAAAAATTAAAATTGTTCTTTTGAATGTTTAAATAAATTAATGTTTTGTTAATTTTTTTTAAATAATTTTCTGTATAAAATATATATCATACTACTAGAAATCGTAATTTTTTAAAAACTAACGCATTTTTTCGATGGATGTTAAAGTAATATACCTAACTATTAGCGATGTAACTAAAATGAACTTCTGTGTAAATTTTAAAATATTTAAATCTATCATTTTAAGGTACATTTTATTTGCATTCATATTATAACATATTGTACAAGTTATCTTACAATTAGGTGTGAATCACACCGTGTGCCGTGTGATCATAGTTCAATGTAATCTCAAACGTTTCCATATACGTACTTTCGAATTTAAAACAAAGGTGTCACAAATCGCTTACGCGGCTGGGATTACATTTTGTATTTTATGATCTGTGTGTTGCTATGTTAATGTTAATGATTACTTTGTTCGGTTCACAGAACACAATTACTCTCTACCAAGAGGTTCGGTTCATCTTAATACGAAATGTAATAATTTATTTTCGGTTTTATATTGTTTGAACATTTAAATCATAAGCTTTTAACTATTATAATTTATTATATTCTCGGAAAATAGTACCTACTAATTTGTGTGGATTACGAAAATAATTACTTCGATTTTGAAACTCATTATATTATGTATACAATTAATTAATTTATATTTCGTTGTGCCCACATTGTGAGCCACAATTCTGACTGTCTATGATGTAACTACTAAATATACGAGACTACATAATATAAATTTGTAAAAGATGTGAGTAAGTTTTCATCAAAAATTAACCTATACCTACCCTACCCTTTTTTTTAAGTTAAAAATATAGGTAACCCTACTAAATCTAAAATATGCCTTAGATTATAGTTTTCATAAAGATATTAATTTATTACGTATAGTATAATTTTAAGGATAGATAAAAAAAAATCAAAGCATTATTTTTTATTATTTTGTCGGTGGGAGGTGTAGTGTAGCCCCCACTAAAATATATATATATTTTTACACAATATATATACAGACACATTAAAATCTGTATTCGGACTTACCCATTCAAATCCACCAGTAGGAAGATATTGAGACATAGCCCAACCATATAAATTGTTAGCATCAAAATATGTGATATATGAATTTGGTTTCCCTGCATCATAATCCCCCATGTATTTGTTATTAGCTCTAGCATAACGATTACTACATTGAGATACACTACCCCTGATACCTGATCTAATAAATGCAATTTTCTCATAATCTGTTAAAAGTTCTAATTCAATTTTTGTATATTTTAGCATTGCATCCCAACTTAAACCGGGAGCTGTGTAATAATGGGCAGGGTCTAAATCATAAGTATTAATACACAGCTTTCTAAAGTTTTAAAATACATCGGATAAAAGTAAAACATCTGTTTTTAAATACAAGTTTGAATAATCTAGCATATTACAACACCCATAGTGTTCCCAAACATCTTTAGCATGATTGTAATCATCATTTGAAATATGGGAATCTGTGAGCGAGCTATAAAAATTTTTTGTTCAGGGAGCGACGTTAGGTTTAGACTATCATAATTAATCATAAATTCATATGGATAAACCCCTTTCCGTTTTAAACGATTGAAATCTTTGTTATTAGGGTATTTTTGGCTAATTCTTCTAATTTACATGATAAAAACTTAAATTAATCTACGGATCTCAATATAACTTCATGGTTATTCATTTTTAATTTTTTTGGAAAAGGATATATATTTTTCTTTATTTTGAGGGATAACTTCGACTTCACCATCACAAACGTTTAATACATGAACAATAAAATGAGCATCATAGTGACTAAGGTTGTGTAAAAATATTGGTATATGACGTGGTGTTCTGAACTTCGAGCTAAATGATTCATGAGCAACACCTATAAAACTACCAGTGTACCAATCAAAATCATAAAAAAGTTCTTCTAACTCTGTTTCAGAAATATGACAAATGGTTGCATTTGAAATTTGGATTTTGTTTTCATTTGTTAGCGAAACTGGATATTTTTGAAGTCTATTTATTTCTTTTAAATTGTTAGATAAACTTTCCATAAACACTTGTGCACAGTTGGGTCCGCAATATGTTACATATTTTGATAATTTATCATCATATGAACATTTTATATAATAACCAAAACTATGCACTTCATGTTTCTGAATATTATGTGTGAAAGGTTTGGATGGATCGTTAGGACATGATTCTATTGGTTTTAAAAATGCTTCAAAATTGGCATAAACTACGAATGGTATCTTTAACTATTTTTTATAATTATCAAATTTAATTTTATCATTTGAAATAGGTTGACCAAACCAATTCTTTTTTAAAGTTTCACTGTTTGGTAAAACTGTGCAAATGTGGACACAATCGTATTGTTCATGATTATTTAACCTTTCCTGAGATGGAAAATGAAGTAGACATGCTTCGCAAATGTACACGACGTGACCGTCTTTTGAAATTTGTTTACTAACTAACCGCGATACATTTTTTTATGTAACAATAATGATTTTTCGTACCCTTGGAAAAAAATAAAAACATAAACATGACATAGAGACTACTGACTTCCATTTGTCACGATCCTGGCACACCTCTCTCGCCTCCTTTACATCCATATATCGCATACACGCTCGTCGGTTAAGGGTACTTCTAATCTGGCCCATTTTCAATATATCGCTAATTTGCTCGATAAACCTACGTCTAGGGCGTCCCTTTCCGACTTTGCCGTTCACTTCTGCAGCATAAATTTGCTTTGTCACTCTTTCTTCGTTCATTCTTTCTACTTGACCAAACCACCGAAGCATTCCTTTCTTAATCCTCGTCACAACGTCATCTTGCAAACCACACTTTTCTCTTATCACACTTTTTCTCACCCTGTCATTCAGATTCAGCCCTAGCATACTCCTTAATGACCGCATTTCTACAGCATTTATTCTACTCTCATGCCTCTTCTGCCAGACCCAAGTTTCACTACCATACATTAAAGTAGGTACTAACACAGCATTATGAATTGCCAAACGTGCCTTTTTTCACACATTCTGACTCTTCACAATAGCGTGTAGAGCCCCATTCACTCTATTTCCTGCGTTCACTCGTCGTTCTATATCCTTATCATATTTACCATCCCTGCTAAATAAACATCCCAAATATACAAACTCATCCACTTACTCAATCAACTCCCCTTCTATTCGTATTTCACATAACGTTTTACTTTCTTCTCTTTCAAAAACCATCACTTTCGTCTTACTTGCGTTCACTTTCATACCACTTTCTTTTAATGACCAGTTCATTAAAGTAACCATCGTTTGCAACTCGGCCGCCGACGATGCAAATATGACTTGATCATCGGCGTACAAAAGGCATTTGACGGTTAACTCACCCATTCTTAACCCGCATTCTTCAACTTTCAAATTTTCCAAACAACTGTCCATAAATAGGTTGAACAGCCACGGGGAAGCTACACAGCCCTGTCTGACACCTTTTTGGATGCCAAACCAGTCCGAGTAGACCCCGTTGATCCTGACACAAGCAATAGAGTCCCTATAAAGAGACATTAATGCCTGTATCAAACCAGCGCTCAAACCAAATGAGTTCAGTGTTTGCCATAACACATTCCTGTCCACTCTATCATAAGCCTTTTCCAAGTCCATGAACGCACAAAAAACTTTCTGGTTTTTGGCCAAAAACTTCTCCGCAATCAAGCGCATGGAAAAGACTTGATCCGTACACCCCATTCCCTTTCTAAATCCAGCTTGCACATCCCAAATTTTTCCATCAGTTTCTTCCATAACTCTTAGCATACTTCAATTAACACCTTAGCATACAGTTTACCCACAATGCTAAGCAAGCTGATACCACGGTAGTTTTTACAGTCCTGCTGTGACCCTTTTCCTTTATATATTGGGACTATAACGGCTTTGCACCAGTCTTCCGGTACCCGCTTCAGTTCCCAACATAAATTATACAAGGTGTACAGCAGGCCTGCCACCACTCCCTCTCCAGCCCTTAGCATTTCGAGTGATACTCTATCATATCCGGCTGCCTTACCTGCTTTCATGCTTTTCATTGCTTTCATTATTTCATCTACACTTATCTCCCTACCTCTCTCCACTTCTTTCGGAATTTCTATTTCACTTAATTCAGACGACTCTTCACTCATAAACACGCTTTTAAAGTATTCCTTCCATCTCTTTAAATTCGAAACTTCATCATTCAGCATACAGCCAAAAAAATAATAGATTGATATGCCTATCTTTATGACACTTTGTTAAAAATAATGGGCCTACTATAGAATTACATTGTTTTTCTTTACTATATTCTAACCCAAAAACATTAATACTAATATCATTTAACTCAAAGTCAAAAATTTTAACTGGAAAGGAAATACCATCAAATTTAAGTTTGTTTGCATGTTTAGCGTATGATGATACCCGATCCGCGTTTTTGTTTACGAGATATAACGCTGAGAGTAACGCCCATTTAAAACAAAAATAATCTTTGTTTTTTACATTTATAACAGCCTTTTTTAATTTTATGTTACGGGGAAGATCTATGTATGAAGTACCGCGTAGGGGGTTAAATTTATTAACATTCATGTCTATAGATTTTATGTTTTTTAGACTCCATCCACTATCTTCTTTTTCAAATGCACTAATTTTAATAGTAATTGTATCATTTAAAGACGAAAGAAAAATATTTAAGTCATCTCCTTGACAAATAATATAGTTAAATGTTTGAAAATCGAACGTATCATGAATATCTTTAGTTTGTTGAACAAAATCAGCATGCAATATGAAATTTACTTTAAAAATTATCTGTTGATTAATACACTCTTGTATTAAAAATAAAATATTATCTTTAATAGAATTTAAAAATAGTTCAGGAGTTTCAAAATTTACCCGTGTTGAACGATCTACTCTACTCTTGATTCTATAAGTTAAAATCCTATTTCCAAAAGCAGATGCAATAACACTAACATTTGATAAAGAATTATGTGAATTTAAAAAAAATATTTTTGTGAACATTACTTTTAAAATGATTAGCTAAATACCTTTTCTTGATAAATATATGACACGTTAGACATTCCACTTGATTATCGTTACCGACACTGTTCCCTGTAGAGGTAGATGCTTCTTCTTTTGTTCTTGGTTTTTTGATGATCTTGGGTTCTTCGTTGCTCGTTCGGTTCATTCCTCTTCCATGTTGTAGTGGTTGGCTGTTAAAATGTTTAAATTTACTAAAAAACGATATAAGACAATGTGTAAATTATGATCGAAATTTATGTTTATTTTACTCACTTAAACGGTGTTTCAACCATCGCATAGTGATTATACAAATCATCATTTAAAACACACACACACACACACACACACACACACACACACACACACACACACACACACACACACAACAGACACAAATACAAACACACACACACACACACACACACACACACACACACACACACACACACACACACACACACACACACACATACACACGTACATGTACACGTAAGAATACAACAGAAAGAAAAGTAAGTTTGTCAATAGAATAAACACTTACGTCCATGACCATTGATGCGTTGAAGTAACACAAACGTGGTATAGGTAGATTCACTGCGGCCAAACGACCATACACTGACTTCATGACTGCAGCTGCTCGGTCTTATATAGCACCAGTAAGTTATATCTAATCTTAAACATTTCCGCAGTGAAACTGATAGTAACTTTATGAGTCAACAAGCTTATCTCACATTTTTTCACCCGAAAGAATGTGAGATAATATTGAATCTAATGAGTACACAGAAGTAATTTAAGTAAACAGAATCACATTCACTAATGACTGTCATTGTTAAAAAAGTATTTTTTAACTTTTTCACTTTCTGCTATTGTCTTTGTAATATTGTATACGAGGGCGTTTGTGTTGTGGTAGATGCTATCCTTATTAGTTTTTACATAATATTTAATCCTCGTGGAAGCATGTTTCCAATGATCAGTAGTTGGAATGTTGGATAACTTCTTCATATCGTACATTTCAATTTTTATGAGATACGCCACTTGATCTCTGTCGTCAGAATAAGTAGAAATGTATGATACACCATCTCTAGCGGCTCGTGCTACGGTTGACGATAACAGCTTCCTCTTTTTATTTTTATTCAGCTTCAAAAAAATGATCAATCGAGTGCGATTTTCTTTTTCCACCATCGCATGTGTTATTATTAATGACGATGTTATCATTCTTCTTGGGGAGAGTGGCGAGTAGTAATACTGTTTATAGGTATTTTCATCGAAGCTGAATGATTTCTGCAACAACACAGTTATCATGTTAATATCAATTTGTTTACACTTAATCACACACACACACACACACACACACACACACACACACACACACACACACACACACACACACACACACACACACACACACACACACACACACACACACACACACACACACACACACACACACACGTAAGAAAACAACAGAAAGAAAAGTAAGTTTGTCAATAGAATAAACACTTACGTCCATGACCATTAATGCGTTGAAGTAACACAAACGTAGTATAGGAAGATTCACTGCGGCCAAAGGACCATACACTGACTCCATGACTGCAGCTGCTCGGTATTATATAGCACCAGTAAGTTATATCTAATCTTAAGCATTTCCGCAGTGAAACTAATAGTAACTTTATGAGTCAACAAGCTTATCTCGCATTTTCACCCGGAAGAATGCGAGATTACAAATCACTATAATTCTAATCTAAAGCATTCCCACAGTGAAACTGGTAGTAACTTTATGAGTCTACAAGCTTATCTCGCATTTCAGATTCATCCCAGTCTAGAAAATAATGTTTATGCTGCTAATAGACTGCCCATGTATACCCACGTACCAACGTATATAATATGCAATTAGGATACAGATGATAAACCAGGCTCACATTGGATAGCTTTATATATCGATACGAATGGTATCGTTCAATATTTTGATTCATATGGACGATCACCTGCACGATATCATATAGAGTTTTAAAAAGGAATTGTAAAAGATGGAACTGGAATGTTGATAGGATTCAGAATGAGTGGACTTCAGTTTGTGGTGAATATTGCTTAATGTATTTGCTATATAAGTTTCAGGGATGTTCAATGCATAGTTTTACGAGCATATTTACAGGGAACACACTGTACAACGATATTTTAGTGGATGATATGTTTCGCTCCTATTTTATAGATAGTAAGCAATAACATTTTGGAAATAGAAATTGTAATAAAGTTAAGGAATGTGTTTTATTGATGATTCAGAATAGTGTGAGTAGAAAGAAGTATAATACAATAGCACTGCTTAGCAGGGCATACGAGTAATAGATAAGAACGGCAATGACGGTGTTCAAGGAACAATAGATAAGAGGAAAGGGTGAACAATAGAACGCTAATGAGGGTGTAGGCCAGTAGGGTAATATGGGGCTTCTGCATCACTCACATCCGTTCGCGATGCATTTCGCCCCAATATTACACTAAACAGCTCTAATTTCCATTTTTTAACTAAGCAGATGTCTTCTCAATTCTGTGTCACTCTTTTTAACTCACAGCGATTTACCATACTCTTTCAAACATTTATTTATATAATCTGACCCTTTCACGGCGTTCAGTTAAAAACATTGAGGATAATGTAATGTGTGTTGCATCCATAGATCATCGTAAATCTCCCAATCTCCAATAACTCCTCCACAGGAAAAACAAGCAGCTGTATCATTTATCCTATCGCCAAAATAAAAGAATCCCGCATCAGCCATTTCATTCACCACTGCTTCTCTTAAATCAATCGTTGCCCAATAATGGCTAAATGAAAATAAACGTGTTTTATATGAATCATATAAACTATATCGGGGTCTGTATTCATTTTGAGACATGTCCCTCATGCTTCGTGAGGGTTTGATCTTGCTGGTTGCAAGAGTATAATGAAGCTGCAAAGCTGCGCTGATTCCTTATAAACATTTTAAAAAAGTTGCTGGTGGAGGGTTTTTATGGTTTATGAAATAAAATAAAGAATATTTCAAATGTTATTATCAGAGCACCATTTATTTAAACAAAAAACATTTTTCAAAGCACATTCTGAGTCATGATTAATACAACTATACAAATCTTTACAATCTTTATATCGATCATAAAGATTTAACAAACTAGGACATCCTTTATCTTCTAAATTAATTATATCATCATTTTGTAAGATGGATTTTAACCATAAAACTTTTTCTAAACCTTTGACGTATATACATTTATCCTTTATATTATCTGCAATCAAATTCTGATAATTTAAATAAGGTGTTACTCCCTCACACCAATATATCTTTCTATTACGTTGAATCCAATTTACTTGTTTTCTTTCTTTTACAGTCAATTTAAAAAAGGAAATGGTGGCTTAATTTAAAGTCGTTGTATTTTATTATTACACAATATTGTAATTTCTTTCACTAAGAATTCATTTCTTTCTGTTTTGAAACCATGGAAATCTACGATAGCAGTCATGTCAACTTGCGCAGTATGTTACTTAAAGGCTTATATTCCACAAGTTGATCGTTAATGATTAAACAATATCCAGTTGTCTTCTCTGGTATTGCCGTTGTACATTCAATCTCCAAACGAACATCTACGGGTCCCGTTTTTAGACTGTCGTTTTGTCTTGAACAATCTATCACAAATAGCGGAGCCTTCTCCTTAAAGCTACTTAAATCAAGCAACGGGTCTGCGGGACAGTTGTAGTACGACTGGCGAAATTTCACATACATTTCGTATAATATATTAAACTTGTTTTCGGAAAACTTTAAACTTAAGGGCTCGTATGGGCAATGTTGTGAATTCAAAAACAATGTCACATTTCTCACTCCACAATGATCAAATACTGAGCAGTCTTTCATTTTTTGATTTTTTCTGTTTGTTTGTAAACAAAAAATTACATATCGAGGTTTCTCTAATTGTGACGCAGTCTTAATAGACTTAGTATTCATATAAATCCCAATTTCTAAATGCTATCTGTATAGGTTTATCTCTTTCTAAATGTTTAAGAAGTTTCAGTCGTTCACGATCTGTTACTTTCACGTGTGGCACTCGCCATTGTATTCTTTGTATGTCTATTTGAAAATGTGCAACATCTTCAGTTCCTATAATACTATTTATGTTAAAATTACTACTGTTCAGTATAAGTTCATGTTTACAATTTATTACAATTTTAGCGTAATCTTCGGTAAACCCTAAAATCTTATTTAAAGGTACAGTAGCACTAAAATTACCGTTTTCACTTTTAAATCCATCTATATCCCAACGCCACAAAGCTGCTACTTTATTTTCTGCTTCATTCATTGAAATGTATGATTTAATTGTTGACGTTATACCAGCATTTTTAATACGATCTATTTCGATTCCATTTATCTCATACCTTATGTCTTGAAACAAGAACATAATAGGATTATTACTGAACGTAACAGGTTTTTTAATCTGGTTTCCATCTTTGCTGAGGAGCTTTGATGATGTAAATTGAACTGGCTGATAGTAATAGATATATGTGCTGTGCTGGTGTATGGGAATTCTTATTTCATCGTTTTCTCTAAAGCTATTATTATATGGATTATAAGAATGGACTTCATAACTTTCAATAGAAGTATCGAAGTTTGGCAAGTCATTAATCTGTAGTATATTCATACTTTAAATCCTAAGGACTTTAGAAAATCTTTATTATTTTACTCAAGGTCTTAACTTTTTTTTACGTCTTTGCACCTTAGAGTATAGAAGTTATAGAACGCTTTAAGTAGACTGTAGGGTTTTATAGTGCAATATCATTTTACTTTCCTCAAATGAAGACGAATTTCAATATATTGTTCTTTGAAATTAATTTGTAGCCAAATTGATCTAAAACTTTAATAGTTATAGATGTAATATTATTTTATTCACTGGGAAGTAATAACGTTTGACTATAGACTTAGAATATACTCTAGTATATTCTAAGTCTATGGTTCTGACGTATTTCTATGTATTGATTATCTGCAGCAGTTTTAAATACAAATTCGTGAATAATATGAGTAGGTAATCCGTTGCAATATGAGTCGTATATGAGATCACATTCGATTCTGATCACAGATGAGAACTTGCTATCAACATAAGAATATTTTGATGTTGAGTTTATTACTGAAAAATATAGTCAACCGCATTCGTATTGACCTGATAAACTCAGAAGCGGTTGAAAGTAGGAATCAATTCTGATTTATTTCCTGAGATGGTAACTGTTATAGACATGCTTGTATACTGAGCAATTTATGAAGCTCTTGTTTATTTTATGTCATGATTGCGCCAAAATTCTCCAAAAAATCTAACAAAATGTCCACAATTAAAAGGGTGATCACGCTGTATGTTTGATGATATAGGAACTGTTAACTTTTCTGCTGCAAACGGTAAGTCAGAATGTTCATCATGAATATTGCGGATATTACATGTCAACTTCGAGTATATATCCTTCATTACTATTAGACTAATAGAGTTAATATCAAAACTTCTTAATTATTTTTGTTTTAAAACCGAAATTTTGTATAAGGCAGTTGCTGCATCATAGCATAACCATACAAATTTTTACACAATCTAAATAAACTAAGAAAGAATTTGGATCTTTTTCATTAAAATTTGTAAGTATTTGTTATTAGCCTTTGCATACCTTAACGAGCATTGAGATAGACCTCCTCTTATACCATTTTCTAAAATTGATAAATTTGTATATCAGTAATTAAATCCAACTTAATACTTGTCAACAATAGCCTAGCATCCCAACTTAGTGAAGGTGATGAAACATAATGACAAGGATCGAGACCATAATAATTCGAACTCATGGATCTAAATTTCTCAAAAAAATCGCAAAGTAGTAAGACATTGCGTTTCAGATATAACTCGGTATATTCACCTAAGTTTTTAATACCAAAATTTTTCCACACAGTTAAAGCATAATTATAATCTTCGTTTGTTATAGATTCTGATGTTAATTTATTGTAAATATTTGATTGCTCTGGTAACTGAGTTTCTTTATACTTTTCCCAAGAATCTACATAGTCATAGCAATATACACCCTTCCTAAGACATAATCGGAATAAATTTTCATCTGGAAAGAATGTTCGCAAATGTTTTAAGTCTTCAGGATTTAGAGTTTGTGCTAAATGATCTAAACTTGAACTCAGGAAATTAAAGGAGTCTATAAATTTCAATTGCGCTGACTTCTGCATATCGATTGGAAAAAACTTTGTAAAAGAAATAAATTTCTCTTTGTTTTTTGGAATTAAATTTATACGACCGCATACACTTGCAAGTTCTTTTATAAATAAATGGCAATCATATCCAGAAAGATTATGAAATATAATAGGAATGAAATTACATTTTCTATTGTTTAAATTACATGAATTATGAGCTGGACCTCTGTATTTACCTGTGAAATGGTCATGATCATATACTTTGTAATCAGAAGAACAAAACTTTTTACAAATATAACACTGCTGCACTATTTTTTTTAATTTATTTATCAGATCAAAAAAAAAATACAGATATAGGTCTAATTAACATCTAAAAAACCACGGAGGTTTGACTTGATGCTAAATAATTAGTTTAAGTCAGCATATTATGTACCAAACACAGTCTAAGTAAGTATTTAGGTATGTGAGTAGGTAGTAGGTATAGTAGGAATATAAAGACTAAGAATGTAAGTTAACAACTTAGTTAAAGTCAGTGGTTGTAAATAAAATAAGAATAAAAATAAAAAGTCTGTAGTAGCAAGGTAAAAGTAAGAACTAGGCAGGTATGTACGTTATTGCTAAGTAAGTAGATGTAGTAGGTAATTATAATTTAGATAGGAAAAAGCTTTTGAGTTTAGTTTTAATGTTTTGTTGTGATATTTTTTCGCGTACATCGAAAGGTAAGTTATTTATTAAATGTGGTATCTGGTAAGCGGTCGTCCGCCGTCCGTACACATTATTAGCAGTGATGTGCCGGAGCCGGTTTTGTTTCATAGCGCGTACGTACAGGTTGTTCTATGTATGACTTTATATTTTCGCAGAAGAAATATTGTTTAATAACATGAACTTAATTTGGTCATAAACTGGTAAGATTTTACAATGTTTAAAAATCGCATTTTCACCATCATCAATTAGTACACGAATATTTGGGGATACAATATTTTTAAGAATTCTAATTTGAAGATAATATAGATCTGTTTTAAATATGATTTGAACGTCCGACCATAGCTTGACAAGCCATACTGAATATAAGATTCAGCCAGAGAGTTGTAAAGCATAAGTCTTACTTTGAAGGGTATGCGATTTTTAAGATTTGTATATTGGCTAGAAACTGACGCAACTTATTACACATATGTTCAATGTGGTGGCCCCAGTTAAATTTTGAGTCAATTATAAGACTGAGGTATTTTTGTGTGGCCATAACTTCGATTGTAGGACATTGGCAAGTTCCTATCTCATGTGGGGATTTGATAATCATGAGTTTGGTTTTATCGGCATTTAACACTAGACCAACGTCATGGCACCATCGTATCAGCATATCCAAATTGGCCTGAAGAGCATTACACGCATTTGAGATATCCCTACCCGAGACGAGAAGACACGTATCGTCTGCGAATTGGTAACAGGAACTGTGTTTCAGACAGTTACCCATTTCATTGACATAAGATAAAAGTGCAACGGGCCAAGGACTGATCCTTGGGCCGTGCCTTCTGTCACAATCTTAGGGTCACTGAACGAGTTATTAAATTTAACCGTAAATGTACGATTTTGGGTAATTTTACACCAATTGAGCAAAGAACCCGGATACCACAATCATCCAGTTTATTGATTAAGAGTTGATGTTGTAGCGTGTCGAAGGCACTAGAAAAATCAATAAACAAGGCCAGTACAAATTTTTATGGTTCAAATGCTCATTTACCTCATCTGTAAACTTACATAGAAGGTCCGTAGTACTTTTACCCGCTTGAAACCCGTACTGGTTTTTGTTTACGACTTCGTGCTTTCGGTAATATTTATGAATCTGCTCACTGATAATTTTTTCAACTATTTTATCAATACTAGAAAGCAGAGTGATTGGTCGATAGTTGGAGTAATCGTCGTTTGTCTTTTTGAAAACAGGCCTCACACAGCCTATTTTGAGGTCGTCGGGTATTCTCCAGACGCAATACTGCGGTTAATTAAATTGGCAATGGGTAGGGATATGTGTTTATCAACCACTTTTAGATCAGCCACTCTAATACCGTCAGGTCCAGGAGCCTTATGTGAGTTTAGTCTCTTAATGACTTTGTTTACATTGTCCACCCAGATTCAGATAATTCAAACTCCATGCATTTGCTGATTAAATTTTCGAGTATTCTTCAAAATAAACTTTAAATCAGTACTTTGTAATATAGGCGTATATTTAGTATTGAAGCTTTTAATGATATTTCATCATTCTTTGAAGCTCGTACAACACAAATAATTCAAAGTTTACCTTGATTGATTTGTGCGTGGTTAGTAATGTTTTAATTATATTGCAAACAGTGCTAGAAATACTAGATAAGAATAAATCTGGCATAATTATGTCACTTGAATCTGGATTTACTCTATAACTTGCAATCCTATTCTTGAAAGCAGTAGCTATTAACTGAACATTATCAAACTCAGTTTTAAGTAAACAAGTAATTTTATGTATGTTACTTTCTTATGTGATGAATGATTTGATGTATATGCATTACAGTCCTGACAGAATTTCATTTTCAATCATATATCTATTATTGATGTTTAGTGTAATACTGCTCTAAAACTTGTATATCAATGTTTATTTATATTTGTCTTATAGATTTAAATTCTAATTAACAACTCTAAATTATAATTACTTTGTCTAGATTCTTGGTATTTCAAAATTAAGTTTCAATCCAGCTTTTTGTTCTTTTAGATTCAGATTTTAGTTTTTGATTTTCGTTGCTGTAAGGAGAGACACAGTTTTGAAAATAATATGGTATATCGCGCAATAATATAATAAAATGATTCGCAACTTTAAATTATAATTACTTTATCCAGGTATTTCAAAATCTAACTTTCAGTATCTGGCTTTTTGTTTTAGATTCAAATTTTAGTTCTTAGTTTTCGTTGCTGCAAGAAAAAATAAATGCAATTTTGAAAATAATTACTTCATTCAGGTATTTTAAATTAAACTTGCAATATCTAGCTTTTTGTTTTTTTTTACATTCAGACATTAATTTTATTTTTCTTTGCTGTAAGGAAAAAGACATAAAGTTAAGAAAATAATGTGCTACAAGTCAATAACATTTAATATTAAGCTATTATGAGCGCAATTACTTAATTATAGGTGCTCAAACAAAGTTTAGAAAACATTACATGGGTATAAAATTGGCTGTATAGCAGCGTACTCGTCCTTTGCCGCTGCTACTAACTTTGTCACAGCTTTCCACGTAAGGCTGTTGTCTTCTACAGCAGACTTCAGAGTGACGAGCGAACGCTTCCACCGATCGGAGCCAAGCTTTTCGGCTTCTTTCGTGTTGTACACACGCAGCTCTACGTAGTAGTCGCCCGTCTTCGTAGGATCTGCCCTCTGCAGCGTATAGCCCGAACCCGCGCGCCGCGATAAAAAACTTCTCAGCGCCGTCGCTCTAATGGGTTCTTGCAACTCGTTATCTCCCTGTAATTATTTCAAATATTAATGTTAGTATTGTATAGAAAAATAGGCACATAATATTTATAAACTAAAAAAATATTATAGTGCTGTTTGATATCGGTAAGAATTAAAATGTTGGTGATGGCGATCTCGATGATAATACTCAAAAACAAAAGTTTTTTCAAAGCACCAATTACTAATATGAATAAATTAAAATTGGTTAAATAATGACAAGAATAAAATAAAAACGATAAAGATCCATGACCTGAGTACAAATATTTATTCGTGTGCAGATATATAAATATCTGCATCGACCGACTCGAACCCACAACCCTCAGCTTGGCAATTTGTGTCACTGACTAATGCGACAATTGTATTCATAAATTTAAATTGAACTCATTCTCAAAATAAAACGCAAACGAAGACCCTTAAGTCTTTTCTTTTTTTATAGGCTCAGCCTGATTCGCTATCTGAATCCAGAACGACTTTCCTCTTCTTAATATTATTATCTCCACAAGACTTTTTCAGCGTTTTCTCTGGTTTGGATTTTGTAATGAGAGTACTGCCATCATCCGAGTCAAATGGGTTGACAATTTTGCTAGTCGACGTCCTGAAATCAGTGATTCTATAGTCAATATAACTGGTCATAGATCACTCGTACACATATTATTTTATTACATATTTATATACATAACTAGCTGACCCAGCGAACGTTGTTCCGCCATATAGATTACTTGTAGTGAATGATTTGGATATTTTTCATACAAAAGAACAAAAGCACGATTTAAATTTTGAGGGGTGAGGGTAGGAAAGTGAAAATTTAGGGTAATGTGTATTTTTTATGCTAAATCTATAAAAAATAAAAATAAAATTTTCCGTCAAAAAAATAGAAAAATCTGGATAGGGACCCTTATCACCCCAGCGGTATGAAATATACTTAAAACCTATTCTCATACCTACCAAATATACAAACAAAGTTTCATAAAATAGGTCCAGCTGTTTCGGGAGGAGTTTGACCACTAACACTGTGACACGAGAATTTTATATATCAGATTATATAGTATGAACTCGATAAAAGAATAAAAATAATAACAAAGACACGTACATACTTACAAGTTTGATGAACACGGTCACGTCACTTCAATTAAAAAGAAAATTAGAATGACTTGCTGGCGCTTTCTAGCTTCCTCCTTATATGTTGCAGAATTCTAAAGCCCACTACACAATAATACTTTAGCCAAAAACTAATTATTATTTTCGTTAAGTCACATTTATTTACCATTCCTATGAATGCTCTATATAAAGTCTAAAATCCATTAACTAAAAATTTATCAATGTGTCTACACCTTAACCTAATAATATGACACGGCTTACCCAGCAGCCGCCAGTCCGTCGGGGGATACTTGAGATGAAATTCGTCCCTTGAGGACCCGCCTCGCTAAAACAAAAAATGGCCCATGTAACGGGGGCACTTGAAATAATCACGGCGCGCGGCACTTGAGTCAACCTTTTTTTTTGTCACTTTTGTTTGTTTACGTTTAAGAAGTTTGAGTTACAGTTCTTGAAAGCCGATAAGATTGTAGATGAATAGAAACAATAACAATGACATTGAGATGTTTATTTAGTTTTGTATAGCTCTTTGTTTCTAAGGGACCATGAAAAAGTGTATTTACTGCCAATAGATTTGGTTTTTTGAATGAAAAAAATTAAGTTTTTATTTTATTTTTATGTTCTCATAATCTATATAACATGCTATTCCTAAAATGAACCGAAATGATGCATGTAATTATTATAATAATTCTAGTTTTTCACTCGCAAAAATTTGCTAAAAGTTCAACCATAAACAGTTTAGACGCGCTTTTTTTACCTCATCTTAAAAATTTTTTTGTAAAAATATTATAGCGTCTTCCTTAATTTTTTTATACAATCATATAGATATAATATTTAGAAATAATATTTTTTTTATGAATATACATACATGCAATAAACTATCTATAAAAAAGCTAAATATCTCAGAAGGTAGATCTTATTTGAAATCTTGACCGTTATAAATTGTTCGCAGTGTTTTGTTTTTCCTTTTTATCAATTGAAACACAAAAATTTACTGTTGTTATAACTTAAATCATTCAAAAATATTATCTAGTAAAGATCATTAACATTTCTTACCAGTTTTTGAGAGAAAATCCAACAAAAATCACAAACACAAAAAGAAAACAATTACGCAACTAACATCACAAACTACCCGAAAGTGACTGTCTATTATTTTTTAATTTGTCTATGCAACCGAGTGAGTATAATACTTGAGAATACTCTTTAGTTCGTTCAGAATCGAATGAAATAGTTTTTAATTGAAAATATACTGTATTTTTATGTTAATTAAGATGAAAATAGCAGCACGTAATGTGGACATGAATTCATGTCCGCCGTACTCAACGGTCACGTAAATGCGGACATGAATTCATGTCCGCGGTACCTTAAGGGTGTATTCTTATGAGGGTTCTTATTATATAAGTGTTACTGTTTTGTGTTATAAAAACCGATAAACTTTGAGCTATTTAACTTCTGATTTTCTTTTAAGGTGTATTTACATTTTTTTAACTACTACAAGTATTACTTTTATTGTGATTAGATAACCAGATAAAACATTATTCATTAAAAAGTTTAATTTTGAAAGAAAAAAACATGATGGCTCAATTTATGATGGTTTTTCTAGTTTGAACTTCATAACCAAATACATTTGACCTATATAGTATGCAATAGGCTCCTACAGGTTAACTTAAAATCCATTTTAGACTTTCTGAAAGTTTGATATGAAAACTTTTCTATGCTCATCGATGCTTGATTTAGGTAAAATATTTTTTTATATGCATTTACTCTTTAAATAAGTTACATAAGTATTTTATGCCTTTCAGCCTAGTTGGTATGTAATAACATACTTATATTTAGGTACCTACCTACCTACATTGCAAAATTCCTTTATTTTGAACCACTTTTATTGCAAAACGAAACTGTTGTACAATTGTACCTATCAAAAAACCTTTCTATCGCTGGATTTGGCTGCAAGAAATGAAATATTTGACATAAGCCAAGCTCAGATATATATTAGGTCCTTACATATGAAATTCGCGTTTTGTACGGGAGGAATATGAAGTAATTTTTTTTGTAAAATATATTTAATTAATCAAAGTAGTTATCTATGCACTTTCGCCATCTCATAGGTTGTTCATTGATCCCTTTACTAAAAAAACCATGGGGGCGAGAATCAATAAATTCTTTGAAGGCGGTTTGGACTGCCGCATCGGAGTTGAATTTTTTTCCGTGTAAGAAGTTGTCCAAATTCCGGGAAAAATGGTAATCTGTTGGAGCAAGGTCCGGGGAGTACGGTGGATGTCGCAGACATTCCAATTGTAGCTCATCTAACTTAGTGGTTGTTTGTTGTGCAGTGTGTGGTCTTGCGTTGTCGTGAAGCAGCAGTGGCCTGGAGCGATTGACCAATCTCGGGTGTTTAGCAGCTAGTTCTTCCTTCATGGTTTGCAGTTGCTGACAATAGATATCTGCCGTAATCGTTTGGCCAGATTTTAGAAAGCTTTGGTGAACGACACCGGCGCTAGTCCACCAAACACTCACAAGTAACTTTTTCTGACTCAATTTTCGTTTAGGGCAGGATTTGGCTGGGTCTCCAGGGTTCAGCCATTGCGACGAGCGCTTCTGATTATCGTACAGTATCCACTTTTCATCACAAGTAATGATTCGATTTAAAATCCTTCATTATTGTGTCGGTTGAGCAAAGTAACACAGCAGTCGACGCGTGTTTGCAAGTTCGATTCACTCAATTCATGAGGTACCCATCGTTCAAGTTTTTTTACTTTCCCGATTTGCTTCAAGTGGATTAATACAGTTTTATCACTTACCCCGAAGCCTGCAGCTATCTCTGAAGTGCTTTGTGATGGATCCGCTTCCACAATAGCCTTTAATTCTTCATTTTCCACTTTGGTCTCCGGCCGTCCACGGGGTTGGTTCTGAAGGTCGAAATTTCCAGAACGAAAACGTTGAAACCAAAAACGTACGTTTCTTTTGCGACACCAGCGCCGTAAACATCATTAATCCTTCGAGCTGTTTCTGCAGCACTGGTGCCACGGTAGAACTCGTACTCGTAAATATACCGATATTTCATGTTTTCCATTGTGCGGTAATAAGCGACGCCAAAGAATAAAATAATGAGGAAAAAACAAATGAATGACTGTTTTTAAAACTCAAATGTACCAGCTAAATGAATTTATAAATTTGAATTTGGAATTCTTAACCAAAGAGGAGATATTTCAGATCAAAGTGGCCAGTACGACAAAACGCTAATTTCATATGTAAGGACCTAATAAAATGTGTCAAATATCCAACTCTAGTACGCAAGTCCAAGAATAGATAGGATATTAAAAACGGCTGCAATACTCACACTCAATACTATAATAGTTACCCTATATAGATAATGTAAGTTTAAAAAATAGTTATGTTATTTAATATCTTAATTAATAGCATGCATAAATGCTTTAAAAAAACCCTCGGAAAGGTTCTTATTCATTCATAATTAATTCAAAATCAAGAAGACTGAACACAATGCTGTTTTCATATGGGAAAAATATGTTATTTGCTAGGTATGTTTGTATATATGCGCGGGCGAGCCCTAGGGCTGGAGTCTCAATTGATCTACCATGGTAAAGTCTCCCTGAATTATATGAAAAATCCAACATCGTTATGTTAGTCTACCTATTAAAGTGTTGGTCTACTAAAAACTCATCAATCAAACATGCGCGACAATTGCAAAATATGTGATGTAGCCTTTAATAATATGTTGTGGCCGATATGTAGATCAGAAATATAATTTTGAAGTAAGTATAATAGCGGACAGTTCCGCTAAGTGAAATGTAATGCGAACCGATCAACTCGAAATGAAAATATGAATAAAATCATAACTTGAAACAGTTCAAACAATTACACAGTGGCGAATCGATAACGATCAAATACAATAACATGAGCGCTGCGTCCATACGTGTTTTGGAGTAACCAACTATCTCAGTGAGAATTAGATTATTGAATCCCATACCGTCGCGCATCGTGTCTGGAAATGTAGAGCTGTTTAGTGTAATATTGCGGCGAACTGCATGCGAGTGATGCCGAAACCCCAATAAGATTGGGGCGAACTGCATCGCGAACGGATGTGAGTGATGCAGAAGCCCCAATATTACCCTACTCAGGCCCAACGGATATCAATTAGATATTAGTTAATTGATCTGCACATCTCCGGAACCGCGCATCCTACAAAAACGGATCACATCATGCCAAAATCTTTTTTTATTTTTAAGATCCGTCGACCCACCGTCAGCCGATCCGAGTTCTGACTCAGTGAGCCAGAACTGGTACAAACTAACTACTAACATTTTATTGTTTTCAATAAAATGGTAACAACAATTATTAATATAAAAACAATGTTAATGCACAATGTTGTATGTAGTTTCTCTCTATAACATCGCGCGTCACCTCGAAGTGGTTTTTAAATTCTTTATGCTTTAACCTTAATTAGCAGAGGAAATATCAAACTTACGCGCGATATTGTCTTGTCCTCTATTAAAGATTTCAAATTAGGGGAGAATATTTTGATATTTTACTCACATCTGTTTATTACCTTAATTCATGAATAAATGGATATCATTATATGACTAAGCTGTTTCTTAGTTAGCTATAAAACTCCATAGCCCAAGCTCCACTAATTGATGAAGTAGGTGGCTTAAATAAATAAATTATATCGTTATAGTTACAGCCTATCAAAATTCCTCTGCTATACATAGGATTTCCCCATAGATGGCCTCATAGGGTGGATAATATTTGCCATAGTTGCCACGCTCGAACTGCAAGAACGTAAAGATATTGTGAGCCTCTCTGTAGAGCGAACTGTAGAAACAGCATATTATGTTAGTTTGAGCACCTAATTATTGTGAGCGTCTACAGACTCCCATGTTCTATATATGATACTTTTGAAAAAATTATGGGAGAATTTTTTTTTAACTTAATTAACAGTTTTATACGTGGTTAAGGCCCGCTGCAGCTATATTATGGTTGTGGCACGAATGGGTTGGCTCAATCGGGGTAGAACCATGCTCTCACTGAATACCAGCTTAATGATGCTTTGTTTCGTATGGTGAGTATATAGAACCGGAGACCCATTTTACTGGATAAGAGGCATTCCATCTTAGACCTCAGGGGTGATAACGCATCTGCATTTGGATTTTTAATCGCGGATTGATGTAGATATCTACGGGCCACAGTATCCACTTACTATCAGGTGGGCTGTGTGCTCGCTTGTCACCCTTATTCTATAAAAAAAAAACAGATAAATCTGTCGTAATATGTAAAATTTATATGATTGTTTAAATCATATAGTCTTTTTAATTTATTTTTAGAGCCAACGCGTATTGCTGCATCTAGTGCAACATGTATAGATAACATTTTTACAAATGTTAAGCCGTTGCATAAATGTATAATTCAAAAATTGAGTTCTGATCACTGTGGACAATTAGTTTCGTTACCTTATGTTCACAAAAAGCAAGTAGATGAGAAAGTTGAGTTAGTTCCAGTAAATGCACGTCGCTTGGAGAAGTGTAGAAGTAACATAGTGAAAAAACTTCCATCACTTTCATACCAAAATAATCCTAATTTTTTGTATGGAACATTGTTTAATAATAATAATAATAATTAATAATTATAATTATTATATAATTAATAATAATAATTAATAAGTATAATTATATTTTATTAAAATTAATAATAATAACTAATAAGTAGGCGTAGGGAAGTGACGACCCCATCGCCCGCTGACGTAACGGTTATGTGACAAAACTGCTACGTCAGCGCAGTCAGTCAGCGCCTTGCCATGAGGTGTTAGTGCCGTGCCTCGGCAAAACTGAAGGTGCAAAGGCCCGCTTGTGCACATGGCCTCACCATGAAACGGTGCCGGGTCTGGGCGTCTCCCGTTAACTGACGCCCATTACATGGATGATGGAATTGAGGAATACGCGCAAAGGGCCGCTGCCTGGAGGTCGCCAGGGCGCGTCTGGAGCTGGCGCTGGACGCGACAGCATGCGAACCGCCAGCCGATCACGAGGAGCTGCACGACCACCCAGCAGACCCTCGCATCCATCATCCCCACCAGCTGGCTTGGTGTCGGCAGAGTCTTTGCGGGCCCAGCAATCGACACCCGCCACTGGTGGAGTACGCCGCATGCGATGGACAATTCGAATGAACAGCAACGCATTGCGGGCGTATTTTAGGGCGAAAGGGGGAGAAGTTGGAGGTTTTGCGTACCGGGCTAGGATGCATCGACTTTTTGCTGAGCTGGAGCCATCTATAACCGTCACCGAGCAAAACCTGGCAGACCGAGTTCGGTATATCTTGCGCTCAAACATATTTGATGTCACCGAACTCGAACGGCTACGACGTGAGACTGTTTCTTCATCGGATGAAAATACTACGACTGTGAATGCGGCGCCACAAGTTGCAGAGCAACCCGCACACGTGGATGCCGCCGTGAATCCCCCAGTTGTGGTTGATTCAGACGATGATGAAACAATCGCCCAGGAACTAGAACTAGAGCAAATGAGGAGTACATTGGAAGAAGCGATTGTGGAAACGCGCAGTACGCCTCTCGAAAATCGACCGCGACTTCCTCGCATAACCCTAAGCAAGCGGAATCGGGATGTCGTGACGGCCCTGAACCCATTGCTGGCAACCTATTTGGAAACCAGCCGGGACCTTTGCGATACGGACTCAATACTCTATGGCGCCGCTTTGGCAGTTTGCCGCATTGTTGGTGCTAAACCCACGTTCCACGTTCCCACGTCTGGACGTGCTACTGGGCAAAGTAGCGCTATCCCAGCCTGGAGAAGAAGGATTGAGGACCGTGTCGCAAAGGCAAGGGCCCTCATCGGCAGACTGATAAGCTTCAGGTCGGGCAATAATAGGCCGAGAATTGTGCGCACCGTCAGGAAGGCGTTTGCTGGGACAAATGTCAGTTTGTCCCAGCCGGATATAATGCAAAAACTGACGGAGCGCATAGACGACCTGAAGCAGAGAATCGCTGCTTGGGGAAAGCGGATTCGGCGATATACCGAGAGGTCAAGACGGTTCAACCAAAATCGTTTCTTCCAGAGTGATCAGAAGAGACTCTATGAGTCATTGGAGCGACCAATGGTACGTGGAACGGGCCCAGCACCGAATCAGGCCGACACTGTTGCATTCTGGCGCGGCCTGTGGTCAGAGCCCGTAAACCACAGCGAGGGCCCTTGGACGGAAGTTGTGGCGTGGCGTTGAATTGCCTTTTTTGTTTTTTCATACAGTCGTGGGCCATAGACAGTATAGCAATAATTAAAATGTGATAAAACTAACGACTCAACTAAGGTCTTCCTGATCGTTACTGTTAAGTATTTTCTTAAGCTATATAATACATTTAAACGATGAAAAGCATTACGTATTTTAATATTTACATGCTCATTAAGGCGTAGTTGGCTATCAAGGGTAAGACCAAGGTTATTAGCATGATCGACACTGAGCTTATTTGCATCGAATTTGATAACATTTTTACTTCTAAAACGGAAAACATTCAGTGAATGGGCGACAGTAGGAGTCCATAAGAGCAGACAAAGGTTATATGAACTTTAACAGGTCATATAAGGTCATATAATCCTAGCGTCGAATTTAGGGAATATGTAAAAAATATTCAAAAATATATAAAAGAGTGTGCTCCACAGCAGTCTTTGCATTTGAGCAACAAAATTAAGACGGCTTCTAATAAAATTAAAATGACATTAAGTATAATTAATAGTGAAACCGGTAAAGTCAAGTCTCGCAATTCAAACTAGCAGTTAAGTTTTAACAACAAATTATCTAAATCAGATCAGGACGTTGCTATGGTTTTTGAGAAATAATTTACTGAAATTCCGATCTTAACCATTAATTTAATGAATTCTTCTCCTGCTGTAGCAGAATCATTGCTTAGACAAAATCTAAATACGTGTAAAAATAATTAAAAGGAAAATCCAATACACGGAACCATTTCGAAAAAAATGACAATGATACTGCCAAATGTAAGCTATGCGAAAAAATAATTAAGTTTGGTGGTGGAACTTCTAATATGTTGGTTCATTTAAAAAGACACCATCCGCAGGCTACAGTGGTTATGCACGGGAATGTTGTAGGTGAACAGCCCGGCAGCCTATCCGCCTTAGGCCAAACTAAGCAAGAACAATCTTTAAACACTTCAAAACCTCCTCTTCTCCAAACTACATTGAAAGGGACCTTGGTCAGTAATAAGAAAAAAATTGATAAATATTTAACCATGATGATCGCTACGGACTTCTGGCCCTTTTCGATTTTTGAAGACAGAGTGTTTTCCAAATCGGGATATGTGCTGTCATTAAAAAGAAGCAGGTTGCAAGCGGATGCTGTCGATCACATAAGAATAATAAATAGTGAAACGGGCAAGGTCAAACCGCGCAACTCGGATTTTCAATTGAATATTAACAATAGTTTAACTCGATCTGATCAAGAAGTTGCTATGGCTTTTGAGAAACATTTTATTGATGTTCCTTTTTTGACAACAAAATCATTAAATTTTTCTCCTACTGTCGCCGAACCATTGCTTAAACAAAATGTAAAGGCTTGTTCAAATACTTTTAAATTCCATAGAGTATTGCCAAAAAATAATATTTTAAAACTATTAATGTTAAGAAAACGGCAGACTTATGGGGGATTTCCGTTAAAGTTATTTTATCTATAATAGATATAATAGCACCTTATCTAGCCACTATATTTAATACAAGCGTCGAATCTGGTGTCTTTCCTGATTTAATGAAACATAGTAAAGTCATACCTTTATTTAAATCTGGTAGTACATTAGACCCCGCCAATTTTAGACCGATTTCTGTACTACCAACATTAAGTAAAATTTTTGCAAAAATAATTTTAGATCAGATCTTGAGTTTCTTTAATATTAATAAATTGCTACATAAAAATCAATTCGGTTTTACAAGGGGTCGCTCGACAACTGACGCTGGAGTTGAGCTTATTAAGCATATTTTTTGTGCATGGGAGAATTCGGAGGATGCTTTGGGTGGATTTTGGAGGAGGATGATTTTGTGACCTTTCCAAGGCTTTCGACTGTGTTTATCATGAGACATTAATCAGGAAGCTACAGTACTATGGTGTCAAGAACACAGCGCTTAAACTTATTATTTCATATTTAAGTAATAGAATGCAGAAAGTTATTATCAATGGTAAAAGTACTTCCGGGTCACCTGTATTAATGGGTGTCCCTCAGGGCTCGATTCTTGGCTCATTCCTATTTCTGGTATATATTAATGACTTACCTTCCCTTGTAGGGGATAATCATGATGTAGTATTATTTGCTGATGATACTTCCTTGATTTTTAAACTTAAACGTCAATCATTTAAATGTGACGAAGTGAATAATGCTATATCAAAATTAGTGCATTGGTTTAACGTTAATAATCTACATTTAAACGGAAATAAAACTAAATGTATTAAATTTACAACAACGAATGTTAAAATCTGGGTACCAATGTGTTTTAAATGGGAAAGAACTGAGCCCTGTTGAATCCACTGTTTTCTTGGCATCACTCGACGCAAAGCTTCAGTGGGGCCCCATATATCCAAACTAGCAAGCAGACTAAGTTCTGCAGCCTATGCTGTAAAAAAGATTAGAGGTCTCACTAGTGTCGAGACAGCTAGACTAGTTTATTTCAGTTATTTCCATAGCATAATGTCTTATGGGATTTTGCTATGGGGAAATGCGGCTGATTCAGAAACTATTTTTGTTTAACAGAAGAGTGCCATTAGAGCTATTTACAACCTAAAACCGAGAGAGTCTCTTAGAGATAAATTTAAAGAAATAAATATATTAACTTTGTCCTCTCAGTACATTTACGAAAATTTTATGTATGTTCACAAAAACGAAGGTAGTTTTAGTAAAAAAATTGATATACATTCTGTAAACACTAGGGACAAACACAAGCTAGTGATACCAGTTTCTCGACTACACAGAGTCAGTAATTCATTCTTGGGGCAATGTATACGCTATTACAACAAGGTCCCGGAAAGTGTACAGGCTCTCTCTATAACCAAGGTTAAATGTTTTGTTAAGCTGAAACTGTATAAAAAGGGTTATTATAGTATAAATGAATACATGATTGATAATAACCCCTGGGAATGAGGTGGTCGCTACCAAGCAGTTTCTAAAATAAATTTTGTACTTAAATAGTTTGTACAACCATTAATGTAAAATTTACTTTTTTAAAAAAAAATCCCGCTGGGTTCTTGCTGCTCCTTCCCAGGACAGAGGTTTTTTTTTGCGTACCAGTGGTAAAGTAAAAAATGACTTTCAATAAGAATTACACATGTAATCTATATTGAATAAAAAAATATTCTATTCTATTCTATTCTACATCTGTTTTCTTAATCAAAATTACGACTTATGTGATTAGTTATTTTTATGTAGAAGTTATTTTGATTTTAATAAAGTAGATTTTAATAAAGGTAGAAGTTATTTTGATGTATTGTTCGCAATTGCATACCTTCGGTGGCTTTGAAAAAAGCCGTTTGGGTTTGCTTGAGCGAAAGAAAAAGATATGTCGTCGGCGGCCAAGTTACAAATGATGGTTACATTAATGAACAGTTCATTAAAAGAAAGGGGAATGAAAGTGAACGCAAGTAAGACGAAAGTTATGGTTTTTGAAAGAGAAGAATGTAAGACGATATGTGAAATAAGAATAGAAGGGGAATTGGTCGAGCAAGTAGATGAATTTGTGTATTTGGGATGTGTATTTAGCAGGGATGGTAGATATGATAAGGATATAGTTACGACAAGATAAGCTAACTTTAAAAGCTGGGAAAGGCCTCTTCAAGACTATTTTCGTTTATAAAGTCAATGAGTTCGAAAACATTGCGGTCTTTTAATTCAGGGGAGGAATACAATGAAATCAATTGGTTTTTCAATGTTTGTTTATCAAAATGGTTTGCGTAATTTTAGAAATACACAGATCAGGCGTTGGTTTCGGCGTGGATATGAGCTGTTTTTTCTCAACAAAGTTTAAAGATTTTACCTTTTCCTCGCCGATTAGCACTTTAACACACTTCAATTCATCGCAAGGAACACTATTATCCTCCATTTTCACTAAAAATCTTTAAAAATGCTTAAATTTTCAACTCGCAATATTCATTCGCTCAAGTAAACACACAGAGTAAACATTGAAATGTGAAGTGAACTTGCAAACGTATCGCCCACGCGCCCCCGCGCTCGACTAACTTCACCCAGCTTATCGCTCCATACTAATTGCTATATAAACAATCGTAGTTATATTTCATTATAGAACATTTTGCCACAGGTTAGAAAGGAAGCGATCGTCTTCTCAAAAGCCCGGTAAAAAGCCCACGCGTGCGAGAGAGACGACTAATCGCTCAACACAACTCCTTTTTTATGACAGCAGTATCGCGAGTTTTGCCGCGACCGGAGTCCATACCTGTGTAGATAAAGATAAAGATAAAGATAAAGATAAAGATCATTTTATTTGTTCAAACATGAGTATACATACATATGCATGCAAGATGTTAAAAGAAAATATCTCGACAGTCATGTTTAGCCTCTACGGCGTACAAATATAAAAAAAAAATTACAATTCTAATTGGCCTTCGCCTTATTTAGTATTAATAAATTATACAATAAACATTAAAACAGAAAACAAACATCATTAGAGAAGAGAATCTATATATTTAAATATACTTGTACCTAAAACATACCTTTATTTACCTAAATGATTGTACAAATTCTTAGTGTTTGAATGCCCGGAAAGCCCGGCTTCTCGGCTTCTATGGAGGCTGCGCTACCGGTGCAGAACCAGAGTACGAAACCTATACACTGCAAGGAGGTGTAAGACATGGTGACGTTATATCCCCGAAAATCTTCATCGGTGCGTTGGAAGACGTTTTCAAGCTACTGGACTGGAAAGAATACGGCGTTAACATCAATGGAGAGTATACATCACTTACCTCCTGTTTGCCGACGATATAGTCTTTATTGCAGAATCGCTGGTGGACCTAAACTCTATGCTCAATGATCTCAATAGTGTCTCCCAACGGATAGCTCTTAAGATTAATATTTACAAAACAAAGGACATGTTTAATAATAATAGTTAAAATAGTACCTTATCTAGCCACTATATTTAATACAAGAGTCGAATCTGGCGTGTTTCCTGACTTAATGAAAGATAGTAAAGTCATAATTTTATTTAAATCTGGTAGTACATTAGACCCCGCCAATTTTAGACCAATTTCTGTACTACCAACATTTAGTAAAATTTTTGAAAAAATAGTTTTAGATCAGATGTTAAGTTTTTTTAATATTAATAAATTGTTTCATAAAAATCGATTCGGTTTTATAAGGTGTCGCTCGACAACTGACGCTGGAGTTGAGCTTATTAGACATATTTTTTGTGCATGGGAGAATTCAGAGGATGCTTTGGGTATATTTTGTGACCTTTCCAAGACCTTCGACTGTGTTCACCATGAGACATTATATAATGCTATATCAAAATTAGTGCATTGGTTTAACGTTAATAATCTACATTTAAACGGAAATTTAAATGTATTAAATTTACAACATCAAATGTTAAAAATCTGAATACCAATGTGTTTTTAAATGGGAAAGAACTGAGCCCCGTTGAATCCACTGTTTTTCTTGGCATCAGTCTCGACGCAAAGCTTCAGTGGGGCCCCCATATATCCAAACTAGCAAGCAGACTAAGTACTGCAGCCTAAACTGTAAAAAAGTTTAGAGGTCTCACAAGTGTCGAGACAATTAGATTAGTCTATTACAGTTATTTCCATAGCATAATGTCTTATTGGATTTTGCTATGGGGAAATGCGGCTGATTTAAAAACTATTTTTGTTTTACAGAAGAGGGCCATTAGAGCTATTTACAACCTAAAACCGAGAGTCTCTTAGAGAAATTTTTAAGAAATAAATATATTAACTGTGGTCTCTCAGTATATTTACGAAAATTTAATGTATGTTCACAAAAACAAAGGTAGTTTTAGTAAAAAAAAGTGATATATACACTCTGTAAACACTAGGAACAAACACAAGTTATTGATACCAGTTTCTCGACTCCACAGAGTCAGTAATTCATTCTTGGGGCAATGTATACGCTATTACAACATAGTCCCAGAAAATATACAAGCTCTTTCTTACCAAGTTTAAATATTTTAATAAACTAAAACTGTATAAAAATCGTTATTATAATATAAATGAATACTTGGTTGATTTAATAACCCCTGGGAATGAGGTGGTCGCTTCCAAGCTGTTTCTAAAATAAATTTTGTAAATATTTTATACAACTATACATGTAAAATTTACTTTAAAAAAAAGTCCCGCTGGGTTTCTTGCTGCTCCTTCCCAGGACAGAGGGTTTTTTTTCGAACCAGTGGTAAAGTTAAAAATGACTTTCAATAATAATTACACATGTGATCTATATTGAATAAATAAATATTCTATTTTATTCTATTCATGGTCCTACACTGCTGGCCGTATGAGGAAGCTCAAGGTTGTTCAGCAAGCTATGGAGAGGGCTATGCTGTTAGAAACAATTTAAGGTGAATAAAATATTCTACCTGTCAATGACATGAAGACAGTCATTTTTAAATATATGGATTAAATACATGAAATTTAGTCCAGTACGTTTTTTTATATTAAAAGTTACTGGAAAATCAACTAATTATAATAGTGATTTACTATAAAATAAATATGAAAACTATAACGTCGGTTAAGCTTCTTTATATTGAATGGGGGAGAGCCCCATCCTATGAATTTGCCACGGGCCTCTAACGGTATAGGTGGCGTAACCGTTGAAAGTCATTTTTTATTTGCAACTGGTTCGGAAAATACCTATGTCCTAGGAAAAAGCAGCAAGGACCCCAATGGAATTATTTTTTAGCGCTAACCATCTGAGAGCCATGGTAGCTCAGATGGTTAGCGCTCGCTGTAAGTTAATAAGTTTCACAGTACGCGAGCAACCCGGGTTCGCTCCCCGACGGCACCAATGAAATTGTTAATTGCAATTTCAAGTGCTGATTTACCACGTGCTCGGCGGTGAAGGAAAACATCGTGAGGAAACCTGCATGTCTGAGAAATCAAAAAAAATATTTCGAAGACATGTGAAGTTCGCCAACACGCATTGGGGCAGCGCGGCGGACATTTCCTTGCCTAAAACCCTCCAGAAATAAGGAGGCCTGTGCCCAGCAGTGGGACGTATATAGGCTGTAACTTTACTTTACTTTACTTTACTTTAGTTACAGATTACTACTAGCTTGTCTGTTCCTAGTATTAGTATTTACAGAATGAATATCACGTATTTTTAAAACTACTTTTATTTTGTTTACATACATTACAGTTTCATAAATGTATTGAGAGGCCAAAGTTAATATATTAATTTCATAAAAATTTTTACAGCATTGATCTTTTTACAGCATGCTGCAGAACTCAGTCTGCTTGCTAGTTTTGAAATAGGGCCCCATTGAAACGTCGCGTCTGTGAACCAAGAAAATAGCAGTATCGACAAGACTCAGCTCCTCCCTATTTAAAATTACATTAGTATTTAGGTGTTTGACACAAATATCAAACACATAACCCCTCAATGTTACGCCATTTTATGTTTTACGCGTCAAGTGTAAGGGGCCGTTCGGGAGATCGCACGATACCGGTAGGCGCTAATGTAAACAATGATATCTTTTTAATTTTGTATGCCAACTATGTATAAAACTTATACGCATAGATTCATATTAGAAAGAATTGCATTAGAATATTAAATTCTATTTTTATAATGTTATCAATCTCGGTATATATATGTATAGACGTAATTTGCCCATTTCTTGTACATAAAATGTAAAGATTATGAAATTAAGCCTTTATATAAAAAGGGATTTGTATGTTGTTCAAAGATTAAAACAGCGTTTTATCTTCGATTATTTTAACATACATTAAAGACAAGGCCGTAATGTAACGTTTTCAAACGTATTTGAATTGAACATTTTCGATTATTTTAACCGGTTTTTGTTTTCACGCGTAAAAGGAGGTAGATATTAAAAAGTTTTTGGTGTGAAAAAAATTTATTGAAGGAGTAAGATATTTTAATCCCTTTTGATATAATGTTGTATTGTTATGCAAATAAAACACGTTTTTACGTGGTAGAGCCATGCTGCAGCTATATTAGTAGTATAGTTGTAGTACGAATGGGTCGGCTCGACCGGGGAAGGACCACGCTCTCACAGAATACCAGCGTAAAATAGCAGCAACACTGCTGTGTTTCGTATGGTGAGTGTAGAGAACCGGAGACCCTTTTACTGGAAAGGGCATTCCATCTTAGTCCTCACGGGTGACAACGCATCTGCATTTTCATTCTGTATTGAAGATAGATGTAGATGTCTATGGGTCACAGCAACCACTTACCATCAGGTGGACTGTGTGCTCGTTTGTCACCCTATCCTATAAAAAAAAAAAAAAAAAAAAAAACAAATCCCTTTTTATATAATGGCTTAATTTCATAATCTTTACATTTTATGTACAAGAAATGGGCAAATTACGTCTATACATATATATACCGAGATTGATAACATTATAAAAATAGAATTTAATATTCTAATGCAATTCTTTCTAATATGAATCTATGCGTATAAGTTTTATACATAGTTGGCATACAAAATTAAAAAGATATCATTGTTTACATTAGCGCCTACCGGTATCGTGCGATCTCCCGAACGGCCCCTTACACTTGACGCGTAAAAACATAAAATGGCGTAACACTTGAGGGGTTATGTGTTTGATATTTGTGTCAAACACCTAAATACTAATGTAATTTTAAATAGGGAGGAGCTGAGTCTTGTCGATACTGCTATTTTCTTGGAATCACACAGACGCGACGTTTCAATGGGGCCCCTATATTTCAAAACTAGCAAGCAGACTGAGTTCTGCAGCATATGCTGTAAAAAAGATCAATGCTGTAAAAAAAATTTAAGGAAATTAATATATTAACTTTGGCCTCTCAATACATTTATGAAACTGTAATGTATGTAAACAAAAATAAAAGTAGTTTTAAAAAAATACGTGATATTCATTCTGTAAATACTAATACTAGGAACAGACACAAGCTAGTAGTAATCTGTAACTAAAGTAAAGTAAAGTAAAGTTACAGCCTATATACGTCCCACTGCTGGGCACAGGCCTCCTCTCATTTCTGGGAGGGTTTAAGGGCAAGGAACAAAGATTAAAACAGCGTTTTATCTTTGAACAACATAGATTAAAGACAAGGCGTATTTAATTTTCAAAGATTAAAACAGCGTTTTATCTTTGAACAACATAGATTAAAGACAAGGCGTATTTAATTGCCAAATGGCCACACGGGGTTGGCTGACACACGAGCATGCATGCGCTGTCAACCCGCCACGGGCGTCATGAATCTTCAGGGGCTAAATACTAATGTAATTTTAAAACTAAATATATGAAATTCGTAAAGAGTTACGAATTTCATATATTTAGTTTTAGTGCCATTCAAATGCAAATTATTAACGTTTAACCAGTGACGTCGACAATCTAGGACATCACGGACTATTATGCCAAAAAAGTGCAGGCCGCTTCTCGAGACATGCAGCACTTAACGATATCATACGCCGGTCCCTTGCCACCGTCAACGTGCCAAGTCTACTTGAGCCGTCTGGTATTGCAAGAGACGATGTTCCATGGAAGATAGGCCGGGTGATGGTATGGGATGCAACCTGTTCAGACACGCTGGCCCCTTCCCTTCTACATGGAACCAACAACAAAGCTGGTGCAGCTTGTGAAGCGGCTGAAAAAGCTAAAGCATGCAAATACAGGGGTCTAGGCTCCGAATATGTTTTTGTCCCATTCGGTGTCGAGACCCTTGGTCCGTGGGGTCCTAGCGCTATAAGACTTTTTAAGGAAATAGCAAAAAGGTTAGTCGACGTCACAGGAGACCGAAGAGCTGGCAGCTACCTCGGACAAAGAATTAGTCTGGCTATTCAAAGGGGGAACGCTGCCAGTATCTTCGGAACCTTGCCTAAAGGGCCTCCTTTTTAATAATATATTTTAGTTATTATAATATTTTTTTAAGGTTTTTAGTTTTAGGTTTATTGTTCTAGTATATATTTTGTTTCTAATATTGTATATAATAAAATATTGTATATTATGTTATGTAAATAAATTTATTAGTTTAGATATAGCACTATTTACTTCGTCATTTTTTAGTAATTGTCGTTTTATTTTGAAAATTAATGAAGTATCATCAGCAAATATTACTATAACATTTTTATCCCCTACTATGTAAGGTAAGTCATTAATATATAAAATAAACAGAAAGAGGCAAGAATTGAGCCCTGAGTCACGCCCGACTTTATTATACCGATACGATACTTTATTATACCGATATGATACTTTATATATACCGATTAGAGTTCTTCCGGGTCGATAGTACAACTATCGACCCGGAAGAACTGTAATATATATAAATACTATTAATGACAACTTTTTGCGTTCTGATACTTAAATATGAAAATATAAATTTAAGAACATCACTTCTTACACCGTAATGTTGAAGTTTCCTGATAAATGTTTCATGGTGAACACAACCGAAAGCATTGGATAGGTCACAGAATATACCCAAAGCATCCTGTGAATTCTCCCATGCATTGAAGATATATTTAAACATCTCTACACCATCATCAGTTGTAGCGCGACCTCTTGTGAAACCGAATTGATTTTTATGAAGTAAATTATGTACTTTAAAAAAAATTACATTTGATCAAGAACAATTTTTTCAAAAATTTTTTTTACCTTCGGCATCCTGCAATACAATAAAATGCAATTAATTGATAAAAAATCAGGTAATTTATTTAAATTACAAACAAAAAGGTTTTCTATTTACTAGGTATTAAGTAGTAATTAATTACTTACCTATCGATGATTTCCTCCAAAACGTTTACTTAGCCTGATAAAAAACTAAATCTTTTTGAAGAAATGCAAGAGAAATAACCATACACATTACACACGCAAAAGAATGACGGAACAGACTGAAGTTTGTCAACAGTGTTGCTTGATGGCTGAAATGGCGCGGTGATTCCCCGATCAAAGACAATATAAACTTGGTCTGACTCTCTCTATGTCTATGGTCAGACTTTGGTGTTTGGATACACGAATAATGAAAGACAAGTGAGACCAAAGTAATCGGTTTTAGTAAAAAGAAACGGGTGTACATCGGTTATTAAAAAAACCGGTTTTATTTAGGTTTTTCTAAAACCGGTTCACATCACTAATCAGATCCATCTTAGTTCTTTAAATGTAGATGTCTATGGTCCACAGCATCCACTTACCATCAAGTGGACTGTGTGCTCGTTTGTCACCATTATTCTATAAAAAAAATATATGTATATAGTATTATATATGTGTATAGTATTATATATGTGTAATTCAAATGATGTATACGTAATGCGTGGAGTCTTTCTTATACTTACAATACATAAAGCGGGGATTCTCCGAGAGCTCGCGCCACAACAGAAGTCTGCGAAAATATTAACTAACAAGTAATCTTCATTTCTTCCAGCTACACCGCTGCGTTTATTTATTCTGTGGCTGCGTTTTAAAGTGGCAAGGATTTTTTTACTTACTGGATACTTTCTAAAACCGACTTGGTGATATCTTTTCCAACAAATGCATTAAAATTTTGATTAATTTTTTTGATTAACTTACTAACTTATCTAATTTAACTAATTAAAGATAAAACTAATACATTTTACTAATAATTAATGTTAAGATCTTCTTTTGCTCACGGCTCACTCAGGCTCTTTCGGCTAAGGGCCCGTGGATTTCACCCGGCCTGACTTTCAATAAGTTTTAAGTAATCATCTATGTTGAATAAAAATATTCTATTCTATACTTTACTATTGATTCAATCGCTTTCGTTCGGGAAATTTTGACCATTCATATGAACCTCGTGGCCAACCAAAAAATAATGTTTATAATAATGCATTGAAGGCGATAGTGGAAGCAGGTACATCTCACTACGGCTGAGCTAGCGTCAGCTGTCATGTTAATGTAAAAACAGTAATGGATGAGATCGCTTGCGGCAAATCGGTAAAATAAAGACAAATGGTTACCACAAGAACTGAGTGACACTCAGCTAGAGGCTCGCGTAGAAAGGAGGGAATTTTATGTCAAATTGTTACCTGTGAAGAGAAGTGTCTATTACAAGCGACAACCGCAAGCGTTCATCACATTAATTAAATCCAAGCGCCTAAACGCAACAATGCCCGAAACGAAAGATAAAAACGTAGACCACAAAGTTTCTTCTAGCTACAGTTTGTTGGTCTTCTGGTAGTGTTATTACTTGCTATCTCATCATTGTCAAGTATTACAAATGATTGTGGAGAAGTTTGCACTCAAACAAACCAGATTGGTGAATTTAAAATAATCTATAAAATGGCAAGTGTGTTAATAGTTTAGACAAATATTTTGATTGATTATCTAATAATGAATATCAATCCCATACAAAACCGGATCCGGAAATGGAAAATAGATATTACCATTGTATTATTATGTACATTTATTCTATTTCCAGTATAAATTAGGTGTTTTGAAAAAAATGCCAGTAAATGGCTCCAAATAAAAGTCGAATTCGAGATGATTCATTTATTTATTTATTATTATAGAACGGATAAGCTAGGTATATACTTAGTTAAAATATCATCTAACAGAGCTCAAACATCACCTATCGTAGATATTTTAGATTTTTAATCGACACTTACTGTGACTTAAATGAGATCTGACGCAAGATAAATAATTTGTGATATTTCCAAGGATACCCTTATTTTTAGCACTACTTGTTGAATAAACGTTTAAATTACTACGTACTAGATTGACTTAAACTACTGATGTGGGTAGAACATCAAATTTTATATAAGTGTATACTTAGTTTAAATTTGGGTGTTAGGTTTGGCGATCGAAAGATACATTAATTTGCAACTTCTGGCAAACACAGGCTCGTATCGCTTTAGATAGTTTTCCAATGTTCATACAATATCTTTAACTTCATATTAATTCATTTATGTAGTAAGTTTTCCTAATTTTTATTTTTGTTAATGAGAGAAAGAGAGTAAGAGAGAGAGAGAGAGAGTATTGTTTAGTATTGTTTACCATTTCATGCCAAATATTGCCTAACAATGATATGTTTCAAATTTCAACAATCCAATATTTATCAATAATTCGTTGTGTCTATAGCCCGCATTTGACAAAAGTTTTTTATTACTCTTACAACACCGAAGACAATTAGGATATTCCAAAGATAGAGTATAATATGATAGATTTAGATATATAAGATTAAGAATCTGAATTATCTGTACTAGAATTAATAAATTTTAATATAGTTAACACACAATCTAACATTTAATCACATAGTTTTGATATGTTTGGGTAATTAAGCACCTTTAATATGCTTTTAATGTTTCATCTAATATTTCGCTAAAAGGGTCTAAAAACGTCCATAAACGCTACAATACCGATCATATTAAAATAATTGTATTTTATCCAACTACAGATTATAATCTACAATAATTTATACTACCTTAAGATTTTAATGATATGTATCCATGGTCCTAATCTGGATTTTTTCAAAAGCCAGATATAAAGCGCATGCGTTCTTTATACGTTTCTTAATATTAATTCTAACTAGGGACAATTTCCATTTCGGCTTTATATCTCGCTTAGAACGGACACAGTTTCGATGGAGTCGCCTCTGATCTTTTTGGGAGTAAGTTATGGGATAAGTAAGCATTTCTAAGGGAGGGGCGACATTCGCAATACAGACACACATATCTTAAAAAGTTACGACCAGGGTTTGGAAGAGCCAAGTGCTATATTACTTTAATTGTTCAAAATTGTTTTTATCAGATACTTCTTTATACGGTGGAAATGTTATAAAATGAATATTCTGAAAAGTTTCTTTCTATAAGTTTAGATTAGTTTAGTATAAATACAAATATGTATATAAATATATAACATGACTAAAAACTACGAGTATGTATGTATTATATAATTGTCCTTAGCCCTTCACAAAATATTGACGCGAGAATGTGTCCCTGACATAACTTTTAAGTCAACGGTTTTGAAAACTGTTGATAAAGATTTTAAATAGCGAAGCTTTATAAAAACATACCTAACTTACCTACAGTAATTTGAAAATTAATACCTCTCCCTATATCTAGCGCAAAAAGTTACCTGTTGCTTATGTTGCAACCGTAAATATATGTAAAATGAAGAAAGTATTTAAAAGTTTTGAATATTTGTCGAGAGGCCATTGTTATCATAAAAGCGAGTCTACGTGGCCGGTTGTAGAAGTCGCTTTCGGCGATGAACGAGAACCTCTCGATACTAAAATCATCAAACATACTTCAATCGCACCAGGGTTCAGAAGAGAAGAGACAGTTTTAATTTCTCTTGAATTTAAAAGAATCGTAAGGAAGGTAGCTGTAGAATGATGAGCTTATGGGAGCATATTGGACGACGTGGTAGTAATCAGAGGCTGACTCCGGCGCTATTCAGTCAAGGAAACCGGTGTTCACCAATTTCTCCAGGAAGAATTTCACGTCTCCCAATTCGGAGTCCTTGATGCCGAGGGACTTGAGCATTCCGAGGTCGCCGTTCTCGACAGCCATGAAGACGGAGCGGAGGTGTTCCAAGTCAGATCTCATTAGATGCAGAGCTGCTCCGAAGTCTTCGATAGTTTGAGATTCTGAAATATATTTTAAGTTAAATTAAGATTTCGTTATATAGTACAATACTCCTATAACTTTATTTCTACTAGAAAATCTTACAACTAAATGTATTTTGACGCCATTAAAACGGCTCCCAAGAAGAAGACCTTATATGCCTTTTATGTCCTACATGTTCTTCTTGAATCTTTACTTTACATTTTACCTACTTCCTCAATAAATCATTTTCGGTTACAGCTGCACGCTTGTGGAAATCCTTGCCTTTATATATTCGGCGTGCTCAGTCCCTTTTTCCTTTTAAAAATCTACTTTATGTTTATTACTTGGAGCTCAAATATTTCCCATCATACTTTCCGTCCTTTGTTTATCTACCCTCATCCTTACTTATCATCGACTGTCATCATCTTGTGTTTTTTTTAATTGGCTAATTTATGTAAAAGTTCCCTGTATGCCTTTCGTTGTAAACAACCGTTCATTGTAAATCTTATTTTTATACATATAATTCTTGTATGTTGTTGCCTTGTGTATGTGGACTATGAGAAAGCCTTTGATTCCGTCGAAATTTGAGCGGTGTTACAGTACCTTCAGCGGTGCGAAGTTGACTGTCGGTATATCGAAGTGCTGAAGTATTTGTACAGTAAGGCTACGATGGCTATGCGAATACAGAACCAGAGTACGAAACCTATCCAACTGTAGAGAGGTGTAAGACAGGGTGAAATTATATCACCGAAACTCTTCACCGCTGCATTGGAAGACGTTTTCAAGCTACTGGACTGGAAAGGATAAGGTATTAACATCAATGGCGAGTACATCACTCACCTTCGACTTGCCGACGATATAGTCTTTACGACAGAATCGCTGCAGGACCTAAGCACTATGCTCAATGACCTCCATAGTGTCTTCCAACGGATAGGTCTTAAGATGAACATGGACAAAACAAAGATCATGTTTAATGTCCATGTCACACCTATGCCGGTAGTTGTTGGGAGCACTAAGCTCGAAGTTGTTGACGATGACGATGACGATGGATGCAGGTGGCTCAGGACCGTGCTTTGTGGCATTCCTTGGGGAGGCCTATGTTCAGCAGTGGACTTGTGAAGGGCTGTAATGATGATGATAATTCTGTGAGAGCGTGGTTCTTCCCTGATCGAGTCGACCCATTCGTGCTACAATCCTAATATAGCTGCAGCGTGGCTCTACCACGTATGATATAGTAGCATAATTTAATTCTCAGAAGTTTATTTTTAAACTTAGTCATATAAGTAAATACCCACCAGACAAGGCGATGGCGACTTTCTCAACCCCACCAAGTGGTTCCAGTGCATCACGCGCTTTGCTCCCGAATAGCTTCTCCAGGTAATTGGGTCCATGCGAAGCCAACAGTGATTGGAGAAAAGATGCCGTCTCTTCAACTGGCGGTCTTTTTGCTGTAAATAAATAATCTCTTATTATTTTTTTGTTATTGTTTGAGAGAATGGAATCCGTTTTCTATGTAAAGGTGTTTTAAAATAAATATAATAATTGATGCTGCTATATTGCTGGTGAATGATGAAAACTGGATATTCCTTTTTACTAGTAACGAGGCATTCTTCAGGACTGACGCATTTGTATTTTTTTTATAGTATATGGTTGACGAATAAGCACACAAAATTAAACTTTTAATAAAAAGTAAAATCCGATTTGAAAAAAGTAACCGAAATGGATAATATTTTTTTTTAAATATTTTCATAGGATAAGGGCGACAAATGAGACCACATAATTTTTTTCTGGGTGAACCGATTTCGACGATTCTTCTTTTATTTGAAAGCTGGTGCTTCTCATGTAGTCCCATATAAATTTGACCAACGTCTGACCAATTTTGAGTTATTCTTAATAATTTATATTGAAGTCGATTTTACAAATATTTTAATTTTAAATTATATTCTTTTTAATTCTTTGAAGTCGGCTTTTACTTTTTATTAATAGTTTTGCCTTAATAAATACTATAAAAACCACATCCCTATTTTTCATCATCAAATGTGTTTTTTTCTCTTAAAATAATATGGCACAACCCTTGAAGTATAACCTATTTAATAAGAAAAGAAAAATTAAAATATTTTCACAACTGACGAAAACATCGCGTAACATACGAGTACATATAATAAAAAGAAAAAAAAAACATACTGTCGAATTGACTTTCCACCTTCTTTGAAGTGGGCGTATAATAAAATGTAGAACGGTAACGACAAAGTACACATATTATTAGTAAGTTAAAGCAAACACAATTTGGTGTTTGACATTCGATTATGGTGGAGGGGAAATTATCAGCCTGTCTCGTCCTCTGCAGGCTTAGATAAGTTGACTTTTTACAGTCAGAAACATTAATAGAAAATTGTATAGGTAAATGTATGGAAATGACATATTCAACGAAAAAAAACGAAAAGAAATATCGTAAACAAGCTTTGTCCGAAATAATAGAACAGAATGTATATGACATATATTTTACAACCTGCTCCGGCTTCACTTCGTTATTTAGATTTAAGATAGTCAAAGAACATTTAATTCAGAAATTTATCGTTTTCTTGTAGTGAAATTAGTAAATATCGTAGGTAGAGCCATGCTGCAGCTATATTAGTAGTATAGTTATAGTACGAATGGGTCGGCTCGACCGGGGAAGGACCACGCTCTCACAGAATACCAGCGTAAAATAGCAGCTTAACACTGCTGTGTTTCGTATTGTGAGTGTAGAGAACCGGAGACCCTTTTTACTGGAAAAGAGGCATTCCATCTTAGTCCTCACGGGTGACAACGCATCTGCATTTTGATTCTTTATTGAAGATAGATGTAGATGTCTATGGGATACAGCAACCACTTACCATCAGGTGGACTGTGTACTCGTTTGTCACCCTATCCTATTAAAAAAAAAAAGAAAAAAGACAAGTTTTGTCCGAAATAATAGAACAGAATGTTTATGACATATATTTTACAACATGCCACCTGCTCCGGCTTCATTTCGTTATTTAGATTTAAGATAGTCCAAGACCATTTACCTCAGTAATTTATCCTTTTCTTGAAGTAAAATTTCTTTAGTATCGTTGTGATTAGGAACCCGATGAAACGAAAAAGCGACACTAAAAAGGGTCAAACATATACATCTATATGATTTAGCTTGCATGAGAACGAGATAGAATATATACTAATATAATAAAGCGGAAGAGGTTCTTTGTTTGTTTAAACACGCTAACCTATGGAAATACCAGTCCGATTCCATAAATTCTTTTTGGTATATGATAGCCAGATTCATGAGAAATTGTATAGATTATCTAACCTACCATATGGTGAATGTAAAGAACCGGAGATCCATTTTACTGGAAACGGAGCATTCCATCTTAGACCTCAGGGGCGGCAACGCGTCTTGTTATAATTGTTAATTGAGATTTCTTAAAGCGTAAACAATGTCCCATGACAGAATTACTGCCCCTGTGCATTTTGTAGTAGTTTGAATTAATGATGAGTGTGTTAGTATCAAACACAAGTTATCTCGTCTCGGCTAACTTTGCCGATAACTTTGGCCTGAAACTTCTGCTGCGACTGTAGAGGCTTTACAGTTAAGACTTATCGGTAACTTTATAAACTAATGCTTTACAAAGTTTACTTCTAGTTGAAACTACAGTAGAATAGAATAGAATAATTTTTTTATTCAATATAGATTACAAGGAATTCTTACTGAAAGTAATTTTTTACTTTCACCACTGGTTTGAAAGAAACCTCTGTCCTGGAAAGAACCAGCAAGAAACCCAATGTCTGAGTTTTTTAATTGAAGAAAATATGACATAAATATAACAATAAATACAGTCAAATTCAAAACCTCCTTTTTTAAAGTCGGCTAAATATAAATGCTTTTAAGCTGGATGTGTTTGTAAACACGTACTATATCGCGATGCTACATCGTTAATGGACTATAAAGCTAAAATAACAAAGTGAAAGCTCTTGAAAGCTCCGAGGGAAATTACTTCTAGAAGCTTTTTCGCTATGTTTACAGCACTTTTCGGGGAAGTAATTCAACGCGTTTTAAATGTTAAAAAAATAAATTTCCTTTTCCTGATAGCTCCTTTAATGGAGACAACAAATTGTTTAGTGGCGATAAATCCAGATTATTTAATAGGCAGGCTAGGGTGATAGACATTATACTCAACTGAAAGACCTACTTGCTAGTGAACGTAGAGGTAACAGGATTTCTATCATGACTCAAGAGCGCTTCGGTACAGCGGGAACTTTGACTTACTTCATTCTCTTACTTCCCGGCCAATGCAGAGGTAATAAAACCATATACAATTTGCAAATTAAAAATTTATTTATTAAATATTAATTTTATTATATAATTATGAATCAGTATTCAAACGTAATTAAATATATTTATTTACGTTTGAATACTGATTTTGTTAACATAGTTAACGGGAACCGCAGGGTTGTTGTTTAAATGTAATGGGTTTCTCGGAAATGGATCCAATGATTTGGACAACTAGAAAATAAAAAAAAACATACTATGTATATTGATTCTAAAAAAAACTAAATCTTAAAATTTGCTTTAATTGGAAACAAAAATCTCAAATGGTTTCGAAATGCAGAAGGTCTTTTCCCCGCTCTAAACTAGCCTTAATACCAATAATAGTCTTGATGGGTCCACGATTTAATATGATTCTGGCTCGAGATCTCAAATTGCCAACGCTAGGAAATAGCTAAGGTGTAGTGAAACTAGGCCACAGTCACGTGTATTTCAATGAGAAACGAGTGACAGCCGTGATTGACTGTATAACTGACGGATAAACTCAAGGACTTAACGGAGCGGGTTTTCTAGGTTATTGGAGAGATGACTACTTGATTCTTCAAGTTTGAGTTAACCATCATCATCATCATCATCATTACAGCCCTTCACAAGTCCACTGCTGAACATAGGCCTCCCCCAAAAAAATGCCACAAAGCACGGTCCTGAGCCACCTGCATCCATCGACTTCCTGCATGTCTTACCAGGTCGTCACTCCATCTAGTGGGGGGATGCCCTACACTTCGTCCGCCGGTACGAGGCCGCCACTCGAGAACCTTTTTTCCCCATCGGTTGTCGGTTCTTCGAGCTATATGGCCGGCCCATTGCCACTTCAGCTTACTAATCCGTTGGGCTATGTCGGTCACGCTGGTTCTACTGCGGATAACCTCATTTCTAAGTTTATCACGTAGTGAGACTCCGAGCATAGCCCTCTCCATAGCTCGCTGAGCGACCTTGAGCTTCCTCATCCGGCCAGCAGTGAAGGACCACGTCTCAGTTCCGTATGTCATCACTGGCAACACGCACTGGTTGTACAGCCTCGTTTTCAAGTTTTGAGGTATACCTGACGAGAAGATGTGCTGTAATTTCTCGAACGCTGCCCAACCGAGTTGAATCCATCGATTGACCTCTCGGTCGAAGTTGGACTTACCTAGTCGGACTATTTGTCCCAGGTAAACATACTCGTCAACAACTTCGAGCTTAGTGCTCCCAACAACTACCGGCATAGGTGTGACATGGACATTAAACATGATCTTTGTTTTGTCCATGTTCATCTTAAGGCCTATCCGTTGGGAGGCACTATTGAGGTCATTGAGCATAGTGCTTAGGTCCTCTAGCGATTCTGCCATAAGGACTATATCGTCGGCAAATCGAAGGTGAGTGATGTACTCGCCATTGATGTTAATACCGTATCCTTTCCAATCCAGAAGCTTGAAAACGTCCTCCAATGCAGCGGTGAAGAGTTTCGGGGATATAACGTCACCCTGTCTTACACCTCTCTGCAGTTGGATAGGTTTCGTACTCCTGTTCTTTACTCGGATAGCCATCGTAGCCCTACTGTACAAGCACTTCAGCACTTCGATATACCGACAGTCAACTTGGCACCGCTGAAGGGACTGCAGCACCGCCCAAATTTCAACGGAATCAAAGGCTTTCTCATAGTCCACATACGCCAGACATAGTGGCAAATTGTACTCCTCGGACTTCTGTACAATTTGCCGAAGGGTATGTATGTGGTCTATGGTGCTAGAGCCTTTTCGGAAACCGCCTTGTTCGGGAGGCTGGAAGTCGTCGAGTCTGCGTGCGAGACGATTCGTAATGACTCGAAAACAGCACGTAGACGCGGCTCAGAAGGGAAATCGGTCTGTAGTTCTTCAAGAGAGCGTTGTCGCCTTTCTTGAAGAACAAGACCACCGCACTTCTGCTCCACGCCTCCGGTGTAATGCCACCATGTAGGACGGAATTAAAGAGCTTCTGAAGGACTTCAAGTACCGGTTTTCCACCCGCTTCAGAAGCTCCGCTGTAATTCCATCCTCGCCTGGGGCCTTGCCGTTTTAAGGTGCTGGAGAGCCATTCTAATCTCGCTCAGACTGACGTCCGGTATATCATCGGAATAGTGTCGGATAAGACTTGCTCTTGGATCGTTACTCACACTTGCGTGTGGCTCCAACGATGATGTGTACAGCTGCCCATAGAACCTCTCAATCTCACTCAAAATCTCAGGTGTCCCGGAAACGACGCTGCCACACTCGGTCTTCAGCTTCGAAAGTTGGCTCTTTCTGGCAGACAGATCTCTAGCAAAGACTTTGGAGCCCTGGTTCCGCTCGATCGCTTCTTCAATACGAGATGTATTGAAGTTGCAAGTCCCGCCGCATGCATTTGGAGATCTGTCTGTTCAGTTGCCTGTATTCTGTCATATCTACTGAAGACTGCAGCTTCATATCCCGTCTAACAGCCATGAGATTAAGAGTGTGATCGGAGAGTTTTTGTGTTCTTCTGGGGCGGGTCTTGCAAAACTTAGCTCCGACCGCATGGACAGTTTCCACGAGCTTGTCATTCATATCGTCCACTGCATTGCAATCTTCTAGGCACTGAAAACGGTTTCGTAGTTCGAGCTGAAAGGTTTCGGGACTTTGGATTAGAGCACGAGGGGACGGAGCGTTGACTTCATTAGACGTGACCTCTCCAACTTTACGTTTAGGTTCAGTGTGCATGACCATTCGGTGATCGCTGCCGGTTTTCACCCTCGCGATCACTGAGACATCACTGAACAATTGTCGCCTGGTCGTCATAATGAAGTCAATCTCATTTTTTGTCGAACCTTCGGGGCTCGACCAGGTCCACTTCCTGTGGGGCCGCTTCTGGAAGAAAGAGTTCATCATAAAAAGTCCCTCTCTCTCCATGAAGTCGGCCAGCTGCTGGCCCCTTGGGTTCCGTTGCCCTACTCCGAATTTTCCTACTTTCAGCTCACCGTACTCTCTTGTGCCTAGTTTTGCGTTGAAGTCTCCCATTAACACCGTATAGTGGGTTTTGGAGGAATGCATGGCTCTAGAGATATCCTCATACATTTCCTCCACCTCCTCATCAGGGTGTGCCGAGGTTGGTGCGTAAACCTGTATGACCTTCAGCGAATACCGTTTGGTGATTCTGAGTATAAGGTACGCAACCCTCGTCGACACACTCCCAATCTTTACAACGTTGTTAACGAGAGACTTGTGGACGATAAATCCGACACCTCCTTGGGACAGATGGTCGCCCTCCCGGTGATAGAACAAGTTGCCGGATTCGAGGATTACCGTGTCCTCCCCCTCTCTTCGGACCTCGGATAATCCTATAATATTCCAGCGTAACTTGTCTATCTCTTCTTCCAGCTCCAGGATCTTCTCGTCAGTCCTCAGGGTACGTGCGTTATAAGTTGCCAGGTCGAGTCGTCGTAGGTGGCAACCGAACCTCCACCGGAGATTCTTAGCACCCCCTGCCCCGCCGTTACCATGGTCGCCACCGTAGCCAGGAATAGCGGGGCCGCCGGGGACTGGGGGCCGTTTCTTTGTGTCGTCGCTCATGGGGGGTATATTGCCATAGATGCCACGCTTGGCGAGCGGGTTGGCAACTGCAGTTTTTTATTGTTTTTTGCTGTTATCAGAAAGATGCTGCTGCCCATCCTCTGCCTCAGTTAACCATATTGGTCTGTAAACAGTATACAAAAAGTTCACTGCTAAACATAGGCCTCCCCCATAAATTGCCTCATAGGGAGTTTATTGGCCATAGTTGCCACGCTTGACAAGCCGGTTGGCAACCGCAGTTTTTTTGTTATAATTCAGTTGTTATCAGAAAGATGCTGCCTATCTCCTGGTTTAGTTTTTACTATGTCGCCTCGTGGGTGTCGTCCATGGGATCATATGGGGGTAGTGGATATTTTTACACCGCCGCAACATCCTATACCCCTATTCTATATTGGGACAGAATTAGCTAGAAAAATGTTAAATAAACGCTTATGAAAGAAAATCTTTTCTTTAACGATTGCTATCACAACGCTTATGGTGCGCGCCTTAAAGTAATACTCTTCGGAAATAGACGAATATAGAGCGCAAAAACGGGTCGATAGCTTCCGGTAGATTAATGACGATGTTGATTGACGATCGGACGTGAAGACATTTTCCGTTTAACGTATAAAATGGTGGTTTTATCGATTTAATTTAACCTACTTGACATTCTCTATACCGTTGTCTTCGTACTTGACACAGTTTTACCTTCAAGCTTTTGGTAATATAAAATTTTGATTTAAACATGAGTTTTGAAAAAAGAAATAACGTATTTTGGTAGTTTAGCGTGGCGCGGGAGATAACTTAAATAATATGACTATTCTGTCCAAGTAATATCCTCCAGACCGAATTTCGGTCACGGCGGCCGGCCTAGATAGGATTATAGTGTCCAAGTGTATGCGAAAGCACAGGTACACTCCTCTCTATTCCCTCACTCTCATAGTCTGACGGGACGGTAAACCGATACGATCGGAGAGAGATCAGGCGCAGGACCAACGGCACGGGGGTGAGACACCGCCAACTTTCTGACTCCGGGCAACTACTGAGAATTTCTTGATGGAAAAGCTCAAGAACTGATTTTTGGCCCGACCCGGGAATCGAACCCGGTACCTTATGATCAGCAGCCGTACTACTACAACCACTAGACCGACGAGGCAGTCAAGTACTTTAATACTGTTTGAGTGTGCTTAAGACGTGGCATAGCGAAGGGACTTAGTAGTCCTGATCTGGTCACACAAGGTGACCTAAGAGGAGACCACATGGCAGGCTTGAGGCGAAGAGGCTGGCTCGAAGTGCCTGTGCCCACCATTTTCGTTTGAGTCTTCATAAGTCCGATATAACCCGGCTTTACACCTACTAGGCGGGTATGCGTAGGCACTTCCAAATATAAAAATAGGAGTTGTTCACGATAGTAAAAGATTTTTAAGTATGACGCAATTCGTTTTCTTAACCATTAGGCTACTGTCGTTTGTAACTAGAAGTAAACTTTGTAAGGCATCAGTTTGTAAAGTTACCGAGAAGTCTTAACTGTAAAGCCTCTAAATTCGCGGTCAAAGTTTTGGGAGAAAGTTGTTGGTAAAGTGAAGCAAAGACAAGATAAATTGTGTTTGATATTAGCGCACTATACATATAAACTACTACCAATTAATACTAGTTACTCGACTCCACAGGGAGTAATTCTTTCATGGGTAACTATTATATATATTATATCAAAGTAATAGTAAAATTGTTAGGTCTTTTTATGAAAAAGTTTAATGTCTCTTCTTCTCTTCTTCCTTCCCGACTCTTGCTTTAGAAGGGAGAGGGGGAAGGGACGCCCAGGAAGAGTCGGGAAGGGACACCCTAGATGAAGGTTTATCGATCAAATTGGCGATATATTGAAAATGGGCCAGATTAGGAGTACCCTTAACCGACGAGCGTGTATGCGTAGATATATGGATGTAAAGGAGGCGAGAGAAGTGTGTCAGGATCGTGCCAAATGGAAGTCCGTAGTCTCTGCCTACCCCTCTGGGTGACAGGCTTGAGTGTTTATGTATGTATTATTTAATGTCTTTTTTAATTTTTTTATAAATTACGTATTTTTTTATACATTACATAGTGGACTTCTGCGGGCTAGTGCCCGCAGAAGTCCACTGCTGGTCATGGGCCTGTTCCAGAGATAATTTGCCTAAATATCAGGCAGATTGACGATCGTACCAGTTATTTTTTATTCATTACTAGCGATCTGCCCTGGCCATGGTGAGTGACCAAAAAATGGAAAACTTAATAAAATATCAAGTTTCCATTTTACCAAAAAAAATATAAATATAACTTAGATCACTCTTGGCATTGGTCTCTATCTGTTTGTATAAATTCATCACAATCGGTTCATCCATTCCGAAGATTAGCCCTAACAGACAGATAGACGGGAGTGCTCTGAGAAATTGTTCGGATTAATTCCAGCCGCCAAATTGCACGAACGCACATCGCGAGAAAACTCACAATACCGTCCACACCATCTGAAAGCTTGGTGGTCCACCCTGTGCGTTTTACTAGTAGTTTTCTTCTTCGCACAACCACTTTGTAGAATTGTTTACCATCGGCGATTTAGGGACTTTCAAGAAAAGAGTTTACTCCGTTCTAATGGGCCGGCAACGCACCTGCAATTCCCTGGTTCATGGGCGGCGGTAGTCACTTATCATCAGGTGAGCCACATGCTCGTTTGCCCCCTCTTCTATAAAAATAATAGACAGACAAAAATTTTACAAATTATTTATTATTTGTAAAATATTATGTCATAATGACATGAAAATAACCACCTGAGCTCGGTAAAATCCTGAGTGCGATGTGTTTGCAGATGAATTGTCGGAATCTTTGAAGTTCTGTGAGCGAGAAATATGAATAAGGTTGTCTTTAGTTAATTCAATTGTTTTTTCCGTTTTAATTAAGGTAAAACATATAAATATATAAGAGGCAGTTATTTTCATATTACAGACAAACACTTTAATTTTATTTATCAGTATAGAGGTTTAATTAGTAATTTGTTATATTTTTAAATGAATTATTTATTAAACTAACACAGCATTACTCTGTAGGAATTGAATTCGGCATTGTTGTGGCGTATTTCTCGCAATCAGATACATGCGCTAATATCTATTAATCAAAATACATTTAAGTATAGAACTAGAGCGAAATAAATTACTGTTTCCTTGTGTATTCTTATTAATGACCGATTTCCTATCAATCCGAGCCTAATATGTAACAAATTATCCAACAATAAATATTTATGGTAGTGAATAACAATTCACTAACTTAACAATTACTACTATAATAATAATTATTTTTTTAGAATAAGGGTGCCAAGTGAGCACACAGTCCACCTGATTGTAAGTGGATATTGTGGCCCAATATCTACATCATCCTCGATTAAGAATCAAAATGCAGATGCGTTGTCACCCCTGAGAACTAAGATGGAAAGCTTCGTTTACGTTCCGATTCTTTACACTCACCATATCAAACGCAGCATTAAGCTGCTGTTTTACTCTGGTATTCTGTGAGAGCGTGATCATTCCCCGGTCGAGCCGACCCATTCGTACTGCAGCCATAATATAGCTGAAGCGTTTTTGTACATGGTAGAGCCATGCTGCAGCTTTATTAACTGTATATGTTGTAGCACGAATGGGTCGGCTCGACCGGGAAAGGACCTCGCTCTCATAGAATACCAGCGTAAATTAGCAGATTAATGCTGCAGTGTTTCGTATGGTGAATGTAAAGAACCGGAGACCCTTTTTACTGGAAAAGAGGCATTACATCTTAGTCCTCACGGATGTATATGAGCCACAGCGACCACTTACCATCAGGTGGACTGTGTGCTCGCTTGTCACCCTCATCCTATAAAAAAAGCGTGCACGTATAATGCTGTGTTATTGGCACACAGGAAATAATGTGTTTTCTGGAAGTAAGGGAAAATAGAACCGGAATACGTGTTTACTGTTCCTGCCAAGTTTATAACAATTTTATTGATGTGAGGAGAATGTTTCTCGTATTTATTTAGAAAATAACTGTGCTAGAGACTTTATTTGAATCAACTATAAAGTTTATATACCAATAGCGAATCGCAAATGCTTCGCCTGGAAAGGATCTATTAAATTGGCGTTATTTAGATTTATTTTATTTATTTATTTCAGACAGAGCCCATATTATGTGTCATTAACAAATTAAATTATATCTAGGGTTAGTAAAAAATACATTAAAACACTATAAAAACAAAAGAAAAATTCAAACAATTGTGGGATAGATTCACATAACAACATATACACTGTTATACTTCTGTGTGGACCTACGCTGTCACACCTACCGATCAACGAATACCCTAAGGTTACTGTTGGTGCCGTACCGCAAACAAAAGAGTCAGCGCGGAGACACACCGAAGCCAATACGAGTATCAACGAACATGCCTGAGGCGCTGCATCGCCATGGAAGCCCCAACAGTACAATTAATAATTATATGAAAACCACTTATTTTATTATTTATTCCAAAAAAAAAATCTTTAAGTGTATCGGTTAAAATATATCCTAGAAGATGTGTTTGTAAAGTTTCGTCACAATCGATTCAGCCATTACATAGGTTAGCCCGGACAGACAAAATCTTTAAAAATTATTATTTACCTATGCCATAATATTTTAATTTTTCCGAACCCGTTGCTAAAAGCTTAAAAACTTTCAATTAGTATTCATATAATGTATAATGCATAAAAATTACTCTATTCTTTTCTACGCGTAAAATATCCAAACCGGTAATAAGAGACGTCTGACCTGCCAAGCGGGAAAATTAAGGCGACACCGCGAAAAAATGCACCTCCTTTCATCGAATAGTATAGGAGTATGACACGACTAACGAAACTGGAATTTTGATATAGGTAAATTGATGTCTTTATCTTGAATTTGCTTGTTCAAAAACACGATTGTATAATTTTGACTCGATCATAATTATTTGCGAAAACACTTCTAAAAAATCACTATAGTTGAAATTACAACGAAATTACTAAATCTATATGCTTGGGAATCACTCAAATACATTCATAACATCAATATTCGTAATTTTCTTGCTGATTATTTTGATTACTTAAATCAATATTAAAAAAAAATATTTTAAGATTCTAAGCGATTTCTAAGCGGTCTTAATCGTTGCGGGCGCTACGAAAGTTTAGACCTTATGACGGCGTTTTATCAAATTTTTTAGAAACTATGTATTCACTCGGGTCAGTCCAGCGATAGCCCGCTTCAACGGTTTTCGATGTCTTAAGGCAAAATAGTCCTTAAAGTGGGAGAGGTTCATGTTCAGCAATGGTCTTCAACGGGCTGATAAAAAAGAATACGTGTGTCTACGGTTGTTATTTAATAATCTAATATATAAAAATTAATGTTTGTTTGTTCGTATTTTATACGCAGCCATACCGTTCATCAGATTGCGGTAAAACGTTGTCATTGCTTGCATTTGCGCGAACGTTATAGGCTGAGTATAATTAACTTACAGTAGGTGGCGCGCGTGTCGTACGAACAAATTTATTTTAAAGTTCTATATCATTCAATTTTAATGAATGTATTATTATTCATAATAAAATAATATAAATCTTCCAAATTTAAAACGATATTTCCACAATTATTCGGCAGGAGAAGGAGTCAGCAACGCGTCGGGTACCAGCCAGTATATAATATAAATTTCAGTTGAATAATATAATTCAATAAGAAGAGCTGCCTCAGATTCTCAGATATACACAGTATGCTTAAATTTTAAGTTTTTTTTTTATAGGAGATAGCGTGGCAACTATGGCAATATACCCCCCATGAGCAACAACACAAATAAACGGCCCCCAGTCCCCGGCGGCACCGCTATTCCTGGCTACGGTGGCGACCATGATAACGGCGGGGCAGGAGGTGCTAAGAATCTCCGGTGGAGGTGCGGTTGCCACCTACGACGACTCGACCTGGCAACATATAACGCACGCACCCTGAGGACTGACGAGAAGATCCTGGAGCTGGAAGAAGAGATAGATAAGTTTCGCTGGAATATAATAGGGCTATTCAAGGTCCGAAGAGAGGGGAGGACACGGTAATCCTCGAATCCGGCAACTTATTCTATCACCGGGAGGGCGACCATCTGTCCCAAGGAGGTGTCGGATTTATCGTCCACAAGTCTCTCGTTAACAACGTTATAAAGATTGGGAGTGTGTCGACGAGGGTTGCGTACCTTATACTCAGAATCACCAAACGGTATTCGCTGAAGGTCATACAGGTTTACGCACCAACCTCGGCACACCCCGATGAGGAGGTGGAGGAAATGTATGAGGATATCTCTAGAGCCATGCATTCCTCCAAAACCCACTATACGGTGTTAATGGGAGACTTCAACGCAAAACTAGGCACAAGAGAATGGTGAGCTGAAAGTAGGAAATTCGGAATAGGGCAACGGAACCCAAGGGGTCAGCAGCTGGCCGACTTTATGGAGAAAGAGGGACTCTTTGTGATGAACTCTTTGTTCCAAAAGCGGCCCCACAGAAAGTGGACCTGGTTGAGCCCCGACGGTTCGACAAAAAATGAGATTGACTTCATTATGACGACCAGACGACAACTGTTGAGTGATGTCTCAGTGATCGCGAGGGTGAAAACTGGCAGCGATCACCGAATGGTGAGAGGCATACTGAACCTAAACGTTAAGTTGGAGAGGTCACGTCTAATGAAGTCAACGCTCTGTCCCCCTCGTGCTCTAATCCAAAGTCCCGAAAACTTTCAGCTCGAGTTACAAAATCGTTTTCAGTGCCTAGAAGATTGCAATGAAGTGGACGATATGAACGACAAGCTTGTGGAAACTGTCCATGCGGTCGGAGCTAAGTTCTGTAAGACCCATCGCAGAAGAACACAAAAACTCTCCGATCACACTCTTAATCTCATGGTTGTTAGACGGGAGATGAAGCTGCAGTCTTCAGCAGATTTGACAGCATACAGGCAACTGAACAGACGGATCTCCAAATGCATGCGGCGGGACTTGCGCAAATTCAATACATCTCGTATTGAAGAAGCGATCGAGCGGAAACAGGGCTCCAAAGTCTTTGCCAGAGATCTATCTGCCAGAAAGAGCCAACTGTCGAAGCTGAAGACCGAATGTGGCAGCATCGTTTCCGGGACACCTGAGATTTTGAGTGAGATTGAGAGGTTCTATAGGTAGCTGTACACGTCATCCTTGGAGCCACACGCAAGTGTGAGTAACGATCCAAGAGCAAGTTTTATCCGATACTATTCCGATGATATCCCGGACGTTAGTCTGAGCGAGATTAAAATGGCTCTCCAGAACCTTAAAAACGGCAAGGCCCCAAGCGAGGATGGAATTACAGCGGAGCTTCTGAAAGTGGGTGGAAAACCGGTACTGGAAGTCCTTCAGAAGCTCTTTAATTCCGTCCTCCATGGTGGCATTACACCGGAGGCGTGGAGCAGAAGTGCGGTGGTCTTGTTCTTCAAGAAAGGCGACAACGCTCTCTTGAAGAACTACAGACCAATTTTCCTTCTGAGCCGCGTCTACGTGCTGTTTTCGAGAGTCATTGCGAATTGTCTCGCATGCAGACTCGACGACTTCCAGCCTCCCGAACAAGCGGGTTTCCGAAAAGGTTTAGCACCATAGACCACATATATACCCTTCGGCAAATTGTACAAAAGACCGAAGAGTACAATCTGCCACTTTGCCTTGCGTATGTGGACTATGAGAAAGCCTTTGATTCCGTCGAAATTTGGGCGGTGCTGCAGTCCCTTCAGCGGTGCCAAGTGGACTGTCGGTATATCGAAGTACTGAAGTGTTCGTACAATAGGGCTACGATGGCTATCCGAGTACAGAACCAGAGTACGAAACCTATCCAACTGCAGAGAGGTGTAAGACAGGGTGACGTAATATCCCCGAAACTCTTCACCGCTGCATTGGAAGACGTTTTCAAGCTACTGGATTGGAAAAGATACGGTATTAACGTCAATGGCGAGTACACCACTCACCTTCGATTTGCCGACGATATAGTCCTTATGGCAGAATCACTGCAGGACCTAAGCACTATGCTCAATGACCTCAATAGTGTCTCCCAACGGATAGGTCAAAAGATGAACATGGACAAAACAAAAACCATGTTTAATGTCCATGTCACACCTATGCCGGTAGTTGTTGGAAGCACTAAGCTCGAAGTTGTTGACGAATATGTGTACCTGGGACAAATAGTCCGACTAGGTAAGTACCAACTTCGACCGAGAGGTCAATCGACGGATTCAACTCGGCTGGGCAGCGTTCGGGAGATTACGACCCATCTTCTCGTCAGGCATACCTCAAAACCTCAAAACTAAATTGTACAACCAGTGCGTGTTGCCAGTGATGACATATGGAACTGAGACGTTTTTTTTTTTATAGGATAGGGTGACAAACGAGCACACAGTCCACCTGATGGTAAGTGGTTGCTGTGACCCATAGACATCTACATCTATCTTCAATAAAGAATCAAAATGCAGATGCGTTGTCACCCGTGACGACTAAGATGGAATGCCTCTTTTCCAGTAAAAAGTCCTTCACTGCTGGCCGTATGAGGAAGCTCAAGGTCGCTCAGCGAGCTATGGAGAGGGCTATGCTCGGGGTTTCTCTGCGTGATAAACTTAGAAATGAGGATATCCGCAGTAGAACCAGAGTAACCGACATAACCCAAAGGATTAGTACGCTGAAGTGGCAATGGGCCGGCCATATAGCTCGAAGAACCGACAACCGATGGGGAAGAAAGCCTCGTACCGGCAGGCGAAGTGTAGGGCGTCCCCCTACTAGATGGAGTGACGACCTGGTAAGACATGCAGGAAGTCAATGGATGTGGCTCGGGACCGTGCTTTGTGGCATTCCGTGGGGGAGGCCTATGTTCAGCAGTGGACTTGTGAAGGGCTGTAATGATGATGATGATGTCTGTTTGTAATGTAAAAATAACAGCTTTTGACGGAAATTTCACTGATGTTATTAGGATTAACTTAGGCTACTTTTATTTTAGAAAAAATATTAGGGTTCCGCGCAAAAACAAATAAAACCCATGAAATCTAATCGTAATAAATTACAAAATATAACTAATAGTACAAACATTAACCTTTCCATTTTTCGAACAAATTAACTTCCCTACTATGTAATCTGTCAAATATTACACCTCATTTTTAAGTGGTGGGAGAAAATGTCGTAGATACCCTCATTAGTGCGTGTTGGCGGATTTTATCTTGTCCTCTCAATATTTTTATATTTCAGAGATGACATTTTCTCACTATGTTTTCCTTTTCGGATTTAAATTTGTCAGGTATAATATGCTTGGGTCTGATCTGCAATGCGATTATGTAACTCCTCAATTATTGTCTCATTTACCTCAAGTATTTAGCATATCTCTAGCAAACAACAATGTAACAAAGTTCTATACTGAAAATATGTAATACGTGCGACAATGTCTGATTCACCGAGACATATTTTGTAATCGTATTAGTAAATTAGAGATCCTTAGAACGGCAATAATTTTAATAACTCACTGTGCCGAGTTTGTTTAATTTTTTAAATATTATTGTAAATTGTGTGTAGTTTCAACGTGTGTAGTTTAACCCGTCAAAATCGGCACGAAACACGTGGTAAATCAGAACTTAAAATTGCAATTAATAATTTTATTAGTGCCGGCGGGGAGTTAACGGGGATTTGACGGCTCCGGCAGTGTTTTCGCAATGAGTTGCAGCGCTAAGGGCCGCGGGTACAAATCCCACTCGAAACAAGTATTTTATGGCCTACAAGTAATTGTTCTGGTTTAGATGTTTGTCCTTGTGAAATTTATGTAATATGTTAACTGCCCCCACGATACAAGGAAAATTCATAGTGTGGAGGTAACGTTTAAAAAAAAAACATAATGTATCGAACCCGGGTAGCTTGCGTACTGTTAAATTTACAGCGAGCGCTTAGCCCCTTAGCTATCACGGCCTTTCCTTTCTACCTTTTTAATTAACCTCAAAATTATATTTAGCCGTTATCTATTCACCCAGGAAAGGTCATCTGATAAATAATTGTTCACATGACATCGAGTTTGTTGAGTTCTGCTGGGCAATTTTCCGTTTTATGGGTTATGAAGGTATAACGTTTCAACTTAACCGTGTAGTGGCGGTGTAAGAATATCTACTATCCCATATCGTCCCGTGGGTGTCGTAAGAGGCGACATATGGAAACTCAAACAGGAGATGGACAGCAGCATCCTTCTGATAACACTGCTTACAGACCAATAGAGAACAATGAATAAGTCTGTCGTTGGATGCTTTAAGATTTTTATTTCTTTAAATGGAATAAAGGTGACAAATGAGCAACAGGGCACTTGTTGATAAGTGGATGCTGTGGCCCATAGACATCTACACTTATCATCGTTTAAGAATCAAAATGTATCTTCTCTCATCTGCAGAATCATCTTAACCCTAGGGGTGACGATGCATCTACATTTTGATTTTGAATCGAGGAATGTGAGGGTCTGTGGGCGACAGAATTTACTTACCATCGGTAGGACTGCGTGTGCGGCTGTCACTTTTGTTTTGTTAAATAGAAACAATTTATAAACATTTAAAAGAAGCCAGTAATAAACGGGGGTAACGCCCCCACACTAGTATTTTCTGTTGTATCGTGGAAGCAGTTTACATACATAATTTGCACAAGAACTTTGACCCAGAACAATTATTTTTAGGCCACACAAATACTTGCGGGATTTGAGCCCATTGCCTCCAGGACCGCTTCTCAGTGCTGTGCCACTGCGCCACGGAGCTGTCACTTTCACGTCACCTTTTATTTCTATAAAACACAACTATGAAATTTAAGTTAGGCTCCCAGTTTGAGCTACCGTACTTTGTATTCAGTAAAGTATACACATAAAATATATTTTACGTTAAACTATAAAAATCTTTCATAAAAGGCTTTTCCAACGTAGAAAGATTTATTGACTGAATGAAACTTACACGAAGGAAAATTTTCACAGGGTACCTAATTCAATCAACAGAGAGTTGTTACAGCTACTTAAAAAAAAATGTAACGTAAGTGCGCTGGGAGAGTTTTATGTCGACGCTGAAGCCCCAACTGTAATGCTGTGAATAAATATGCTTGGGTCTGATCTGCAATGCGATTATGTAACTCCTCAATTATTATCTCATATACCTCAAGTATTTAGCATATCTCTAGCAAACAACAATGTAAGAAAGTTCAATACTGAGAATATGTACACGTAATACGTACAACTATGTCTGTATTCAACGAGACATATTATGTGAGAACATATTAGTAATTTAGAGAACCTTAGTACGGCAATAATTTTAATAACTCACTGTGCCGAGTTTGTTTAATTTTTTTTAAATATTATTGTACGTAGTGTATAGTTTCGACGTGTTTAAGTACGTAAAGCCGTTGATCCTGCGCCTGCGCCTGTCGTCCCATCGGACAATGAGAGTGAGAGAGAGTGCACCTGTGCTTGCCGAGTATATGCACTCGGTGAATATAATCACGTCCTGCGCAAATGGCCAGTCTTCGTGATACTGGCCGGCGTGACCGAAATTCGGTCAGGAGGACATTATCATTTTTGTAGTTCCTATATCTTTATTCATTGGGTGTAAAATATTTATGAGCCTTGCTTGTATTCCGTTATCTGTTAACTACTAACTCTGCCTAGTTCTAGTTTCTAGTTCAGCCTAGCAAGCCATATCAGGGCTCATGATAGGAAAATATCCTAATTTCTAGGGTCGCCGTCATCGAAATCGATGAGGATATATATAAGGTAAAGTTATATATATATATAAGGTAAAGTTATACATATATATACTACTACTAACTCTGATTTAAGCTAGGTCAGCGAGCTTTACCGTCTTCGGCTACATCACCACTAACCACCAAATGGTAGTTTAAGCATAGCGCCCATATTATGTTATACTCAATGTTGACATAGAAATAGAAGACTACGTCCGCGTGAAATTTATTATGATTACACGAGTTTTATTATTTGCGCGGAACCCTAATTCTTTTCTTAATTAAAAGTAGTCTAACTCACTCCTTATAACATCAGCTATCTGCCAACAAAAATTTCAAAATTTGTTTTTGTGTTATAAATACCGTTTATACTTTCATATGCATTTAGTAAAAAGCTGTTGACATTACAGACACTTCAATTTTATTTATTTGTATAAATAGATTATAAATAATACTTATTGAAAGTTATTCTTACGTTTAATTTACGACTGGCTCGGAAAATAGCTCTGTCCTGGGAAGTTGCACTATGTTTCCTGTTTTCGAACAACAGTAACGTAGAATTTAAGACGACTTGTGCTCCATAGAGCTTTACATCAGCCTTATTACAGAACGTAGTACCGCCTTGGGAATTGTAAAGCGTCTTGACTTGCCTCTGTTACCCAATAACTTGAAATTCGTAAGAAAACATGTACAAATATGTAATTATAATAGGTCCTTACATATGAAATTGGCGTTTTGTACGGGAGGAATATAAAGTCAATTTTTTTTGTAAAATGTATTTAATTAATCAAAGTATGCACCGTTGTTATCTATGCACTTTTGCCATCTCATAGGTAGTTCATTGATCCCTTTACTAAAAAAAACCATGGGGGCGAGAATCAATAAACTCTTTGAAGGCGGTTTGGACTGCCGCATCGGAGTTGAATTTTTTTCTTGTAAGAAGTTGTCCAAATTTCGGAAAAAATGGTAATCTGTTGGAGCAAGGTCCGGGGAGTACGGTGGATGTCGCAGACATTCCAATTGTAGCTCATCTAACTTAGTGGTTGTTTGTTGTGCAGTGTGTGGTCTTGCGTTGTCGTGAAGCAGCAGTGGCCTCGAGCGATTGACCAATCTCGGTTGTTTAGCAGCTAGTTCTTCCTTCATGGTTTGCAGTTGCTGACAATAGATATCTGTCGTAAGTGAAAGACACCGGCGCTAGTCCACCAAATGGTCACAAATAACTTTTTCTGAGTCAATTTTCGTTTATGGCAGGATTTGGCTGGGTCTCCAGGGTTCAGCCATTGCGACGAGCGCTTCCGATTATCGCACAGTATGCACTTTTCATCACAAGTAATGATTCGATTTAAAATCCCTTCATTATTGTGTCAACAAGTATTTGTATGGCCTACTAGTAATTGTTCTAGTTCTGGATGTTTGTCCTTGTGAAATTTATGTATGTTAACTGCTCCCACGATACAAGGATAAACGTGGAGGTAACGTTTTTTTAAAAAATCTCACCGATCGTCTCTCGAACCTGGGCTGGTCGCTGTTAAATTTACAGTGAGCGCTTATCTCCTGAGTTACCACGGCCTTTCCTTTCTACCTTTTTAATTAACCTTAAAATTATATTTAGCCGTTATCTGTTCACCCGGGAAAGGTCATCTGATAAATAATTATTTACATGACATCGAGTTTGTTGAGGTCTGCTGGGCAATTTTCCGTTTTATTGAAGGATCAACTTAACCGTATAGTGGCTTTGTAAGAATATCTACTATCCCATATCGTCCCGCGGGTGTCGTAAGAGGCGACATATGGAAACTCAAACAAGAGATGGACAGCAGCATCCTTCTGATAACACTGCTTACAGACCAATAGAGAACAATGAATAAGTCTGCCGTTGGATGCTTTAAGATTTTTATTTCTTTATATGGAATAAATGTGACAAACGAGCAACAGGGCACTTGTTGGTAAGTGGATGCTGTGGCTCATAGACATCTACACTTATCATCGTTTAAGAATCAAAATGCATCTTCTCTCATCTGCAGAATCATCTTAGCCCTAGGGGTGACGATGCATCTACATTTTGATTTTGAACCGAGGAATGAGAGGGTCTGTGGGCGACAGAATTTACTTACCATCAGGAGGACTGCGTGTGCGACTGTCACTTTTGTTTTTCTTAAATAAATAGAAACAATTTATAATCACTTAAAAGAAGCTAGTAATAAACGGGGGTAATGCCCCCACACTAGTATTTTCTGTTGTATCGTGGAGACAGTTTACAAATATAATTTGCACAAGAAAAAACATCTTGACCCGGAACAATTATTTGTAGGTCACACAAATACGTGCGGGATTCGACCCCGTTGCATTCAGGACCACTTCTCAGTGTTGTACCACTGCGCCACGGAGCTCTCACTTTTACGTCACTTTTATTTCTATAAAACATAATTTAAAATTAAAAATTTTGTACAACCGACTTCAATATAAATTATTAAGAACAACTCAAAAACTATTAGCCGGACCTTGATCAAATTTATATGGGACCACATGTGAAACACCAGCTTTCAAATAAAAGAAGAGTCGTCGAAATCGGTTTACCCAAAAAGAAGTTATGAGGTAACACACATAAAAAAAAGAAAAACATACAGTCGAATTGAGTACCTCCTCCTGTTTGAAGTCGGTAGAAAACTATGAAATTTAAAATGGGCTCCCAGTTTAAGCTACCGTACTTAGTATTCAGTAAAGTATACACATAAAATATAATATTTTACTTTAAACTATGAAATCTTTTATGAAAAGCTTTTCCAACGTAGAAAGATTTATTTTGACTGAATGAAACTAAGACGAAGGAAAATTTTCACAGGGTACCCAATTTAATCAACAGAGAGTTGTTACAGCTGCTTAAACAACCTGTTAACGTTAAGTGCGATGGGAGAGTTTGTTTTATGTCGACGCTGGAGCCTCAAATGTAACGCTGTGAATAAATAAAATTTTAAGAACAAATTTAAATTCAAACTATAACTTTTAAAATGATTTTAAAGTAAAAAATTGAACAAGACGCATAGATCATGAGATGTGATGACCAGCGGGCCTATTCGTTGACATCAAAGTCATATTCACTTTGCAATACATTGCCTATTCTATATATAGCTTATAAATAAGACCTATCATGGTTCAAACAACATACGACGCAATGTACTACAAAGTGATTGTTATTTTGACATGAACAAAGTTAACGAATATAACTGCAGGTCAAAGTCATGAAATAATTGTATTACTGTGGGTTCTTACTACTTTTTTATAGCATCAGGATGACAAACGAGCACACTGTCCACCAGATGATAAGTGGATACTGTGGCCCATAGACATCTATGGGCCACAGTCTCCACTACGAGTATAAATATTTATCCTCGATTAAGAATCAAAATGCAGATTCGTTGTCATCCTTAAGGTCTAAGATGGAATGCCTCGTTTCCAGTAAAAAGGGTCTCCGGTTATCTACACTCACCATACGAAACACAGCAGCATTATGGTGCTATTTTGCTCTGGTATTCTGTGAGAGAATTGTCCTTCCCTGGTCGACCTGACCCAATATATGGCTCCGGCTGCAGCCATAATATAGCTCCAGCATGGCTCTACAATATATCCGTTTATTCAGACGCCCGGAAGTAGGTAGAAGATGAATTATAATATTTCATTACATACAGTTCAAGCTAATAAAAACGTGTAAAACTATTTTGTTATAAGTAAAGCGCAAAAAATTTTTCGAACCTAAAGAAATTACTCAGTAAACGGGGATTTAGGGAACATGTGAAGTCCGGAAACAGCACTTCAACACTGCACATCAAACCATTATTTTAACAATAATGCAGGAGCAACAAACCACACCTGAGCGATTAATAGTTTAGATTAATTATATAACCTACCTACTTAATTATATAACCTACATCAAATTATCACCACTCCATAGGCTGGGTAGAAAATCAACCATCGGTATATAATAGTAAATTTGGTCTAACATATTTCTCAAGATTCACATTCGCTCTCGATGACAGCGAATACATTTCTTTCCTTTCAATTCTTTAAGCATCTCGAATTCGCCTATCCCACACGTGATGCAAGTTCGAGATGTTGCATTCGTGACCGTTTTAAGTCGACTGCGAGAGAAAATCTTCAAAAACCATGGAGAGGTTCTTACAATCGACAAAATCGACTTAAATATCTCGGACTCGTATATCGCTAATACTGCAATTGTAGCTAAGCCAAAGCCAAGTGTGGCTATTACCAAGGGCATATCGTCTCTATAAAGTGAAGATGTGGGAGTTCAGCTAAGCGCTTGTTGTAAATTGCAAAGTACGCGGGCAACCCGACTTCGATCCCGCAGGCACAAAAGGATTTTTTATTGCGATTTACCTTGTGCTCGATGGTGAAGATAAGTTCGTGAGGAAATCTGCTTGTTTGAGGAATATAACACTTTGAGGATCTATGAAGTCTGCATTGGATTGAACACTGGAGCACACTAATTAATCCTTAACCCTCTTGGAAATGAGAATGAGGCCTGTGCCTCTATTAGACGAATATAGACTGTATTTTTAGTACTTTTTCTATGAATGGTAGAAGATCATTTTCATAAGTGAACAATTTTTGTACGATTTAATTAATAAAATTGTAATAATTAACAATACAATATATAATTATATATGATGTTATATTTGCGACAGATTGTAAACATTAATTAGAGGTTACACAACGACCTTGTTCAGCGTCGACTGACTAATGTAATTAATAATCTATCTACATGTTCACATGTTTGACTTGATCAACAGAGTAATGGATATTGAATTTTGATTAATATGTATATGAATCGTTCGATGTATACTTACATATCGATGTTTAATTTAAACTAAATTATTTCAAATTATCTGGTTGAATTGAATTTTGAATCCCTGAATACACTTTCGATATTTACATAGTACATACATACCTACATATACATAAACATACACATTGGTATAATTATGGGTTATATGTAGGTGTCGATCGGTCACAGCATTATTAACCATGAGGTAGGTGGAGTGTGTGCTGTTTGTCACTCTAAAAAAATCTATATATATGTAAATATCATCGTCAGAGTCGGCAAAGGACACCCTAGACGGAAGTTTATCGACCAAATATTCGATATATTGAAGATGGGCCAAATTAAAAGTATCCACAAACGATCATGTTTGCGTAGGTATTTGGAGTTAATAAAGGCTAGAGAGGTGTGTCAGGATCGTGATGGTGGTGGATCGTATGGATCGTATTGGTAAAAATCACTGGAATTGTTTGGTGGCCTCCTTCTTTTGTGAAAGAAAAATACTTTTAAACTATTACAAAATAAAAACCATTTTTTTTAGCTATATTATATTATTTTATACACCTGTATTATTAAACGCCTGTGGTTGCAATCATCATAATTACACGATATAGTCCACTGCTGAACATAGACCTCCCCCAAGGAATCCCATAAATCCCGGTACTAAACCATCTGTATCCATCGACTTCATGCATGTTTTTCTAGGTCATCCTTCCGTATAGTATTAGAAAACATTTTGCTTACTGGTAAGAGGCTGCTACTCGAAATACTTTCTTTCCCATCAGTTATTAATCCCCCGAGCTATATGGCCGGCCTATTACCACTTCAGTTTTCTAATCGGTTGGGCTATATCAGTTCCTCTGGTTCTCCCATTCCGAATTCCATCACGCAGAGAAATTCTGAGCAGAATCCCCTGCATAGCTCGCTGAGCGACCTTGAGCTATCTCATACGGCCAGAGGAGGAGGCAACTTCGAGCGAAGCGTTCCTAACAACTACTGGCATAGGTGTGACACGAACAATCCACATCACCTTTTTCCTACCTTTTATTCATGGCTTTATATTATTGTCCATGTTTATTGTATACATATTATTCACACTCTCGCACACACACACACTCCACACACTACTCACTAACAAACACACGCGGGCGCGCGCGCGTAAGCACCCACTCATTAACTCCCAACCCACATCTATATTTCTAAATTTTTACCTTAAAAGCTCAGTGATTAACGGTAACTAAGATGGAGGCCTGGTGACCTGTAACTTATGTTTTAATTATCTACTTCAGGCGCCAGCGATCCACAACTATTTTTAACAGCTATTAAGTTTAGTGTTAAGACATTTTTGTGGGTTTGTGGTGAGAAATAAATAAATTTTCAATAAAAAGGGGTACAAATTGTTTCCTTCACATGTATATCAAAATTTAAAAAAAAAAAAAAATTATAATATTATTTTAAGTTCTATCCAATGGGAAATATAATAGAGGTCAGGATATCCATACTTATAATATAATATAATATTATAAATGCGAAAGTGTGTTTGTTTGTTTGTTTGTTTGTTTGTCCTTCTTTCACGTCGCAACAGAGCGTCGGCATGGCATGATTTTTGTATGGGGATAGTTCGGTGGCTGTAGAGTGACATAGGCTACTTTTTTCACGGAAAAACATCTCATTCCGTGGGAAAATCGAATATGTTGCAAAATTAAATTCAGCTAGGTGGCGCCATCGTGATTCTACAAGACGGACGACGGTACGATGGACGAACACAGAAGGTCAGAATATCTGGATTATTATGTATTTTACCAAAATTAAGATAAAAATGTATGGATCTGTATTTTTCCACGCAGGACCGGGAAGAGAGCGATAAAAACATAAAATTCACCAGCTGATTTTCTTCAAACGTTTTGGTGCATCGTAATTCACAGAATAGGCGATAACCTCGCAGACGATATTAAGTAATCCGTTGATGCTCTGCCTACCCGCAAGGGTTACAGGCGTGATTATAAGTATGGATCAAATACTATCACCACCTGTCACGCTTTCACCCTTAACTATTACTTAACAATGGTATAAACAGTTCTTAGTAAGCCTTATTAATAAGCCTTAGTAATATTTATTGAACGGAAATGAATACAGTTCTTATATGTGGTTATGAATGAATCGGTATTACAATAAGAAAAATTGTGCAAAATTATAAGAAAAATATTTTTTGAGAGTTCTTATTAACTAACGTATACATAGTTTAAATTGATTCCGCTAGATGTCGTTACTAGGTTTTTAAAACGCGGTAACGAAATGTTTCCTGACATGTACTTAACTCCCGCCGTTGAGCCGCGCGTCAACTTAAAGTGCATACGGTACCTATACGCTTAAATTGTTTCTATTTCGTAGCTTATTCGACTACCTGCTTTCGATTTCGGTTGTTTGTTATTTGCTTTGTGATTTGGTTAGGTTGAATGGATTTATATTGGCTTTCATTTTCGGATTTGTATATTTTCTTGGATCGGTTTTGTTGATTTGGTTGGTATTCCTTTATACATATTTAGACTCTGGCTTTGATTTTGGATTTTGTTTATTTAGAATCGTGAATTGGTTTTCGTTGTTTTAGGTTGTTTAACAATATTTCAAAGGAATATTAATAGTATAGATAGTGTATACGGTACCTATACACTTACTTCTTTTTCGTTGGTTATATTTATATTGACTACTGCTTTCGATTTCGGTTTTCTGCGATTTGTTTTGTGATTTGGTTTGTTGATTCGATTTTTTTGGCTATCGTTTTCGGATTCGTGTTGTGTCTTGAATTGGTTTTGTTGTTTTGATTTAAAAAATATTTAAAAGGAATATTTATTCCTTTTAGATATTTTGGATTTGCTTTAAAAAATATTTAAAAGAAAATTTAATTCCTTTTAGGTATTTTAACGTTTTTTTATAAATAGGTTTTTTCTTACTTCATAATGCCTCGCAAACGTAAGTCCAGCTTTTCAAGAGTATCTTCTCAAAGACAAGCGAAAAGATTAGCTCGATCGCTAGAATCTTTAGAAGATGCTGAACTGAGAAGGCAAGAACAAGCAGAGCGTCAGGCTGCTTTTAGAGCATCTGAGACACCTTCTCAACGTCAGCAAAGGCGTCTTGAACAGACAGAGCGTCAGGCTGGGCTGCTTTAAGAGCCTGAAACACCTTCTCAAAGTCAGGAAGGCGTCTTGAACAGGCAGAGCGTCAAGCTACTTTAAGAGCTTCTGAAACACCTTCTCAAAGTCAGCGAAGGCGTCTTGAACAGGCAGAGCGTCAAGCTACTTTAAGAGCTACTGAAACACCTGCTCAAAGTCAGCAAAGGCGTCTTGAACAGGCAGAGCGTCAAGCTGCTTTAAGAGCTACTGAAACACCTGATCAAAGTCAGCAAAGGCGTCTTGAACAGGCAGAGCGTCAATCTACTTTAAGAGCTACTGAAACACCTGCTCAAAGTCAGCAAAGGCTATTCGAACAAGCGGAACGTCAGGCCGCCTTAAGAGCCGCGGAAACACCTGCTCAAAGTCAGCAAAGGCTATTCGAACAAGCGGAACGTCAGGCCGCCTTAAGAGCCGCGGAAACATCTGATGAAACTCAACACAGACTCATTGAGCAAGCTGAACGTCAATCTACTATAAGGGCATGTGAAACACCAGAACAGACACAGGCGCGAAGAGATGCAAATGCACAGCTCCAAGCTGAACGTCGACAAAATTTTCAAAGAAACAATTGGTTGGTTTTTAATGACGCAGCATTCAATTATGATCCGTTGATTGATTATAAAATCACAGGTTAGTTGTTATCGGACTGATGGACAAGGCGTGTCGATTTTGCAGCGCTTTAAAATGGAAAGATGAGACCGCAGGCATATGCTGTTCAATGGCAAAGTGTCTCTTCCGTTACTTGGGGAACCAGAAGAACCTTTGAAAACTCTTTTTATATGATGCTAATGAGTCACGGCGTTTTGTAAACAGGATCCGGAAATATAACTCATGCTTTCAAATGGCGTCCTTCGGAGTTGACCGGGAAATAATAATGCCGGGATTTTCGCCTACATTTACGGTGCAAGGCAAATTTATCATAGAATAGGTTCACTTTTCCAGCTGAAAACGAACAACATAAATTTTACAAGTATATTTTATGGGTGACGAAGAAATTGAGGTAGACCGTCGCTGCCAATTTATCCAGGGAGTTGAGAGAGACACAGTGTTAAAAATTCAAAGATTCTTGCATGAACGTAACATTTTAGTCAAAACATTTAAAACTGCTTTAGAAAACCTACCTGAAGAGGATTATAAAGTCGTCATTCACGCAGATCGGACCCCTCGAGGAGAGCATGAAAGGCGCTACAATGCACCTTTGATAAACGAAATAGCAGCCGTAATTAGTGGTGATCAATTTTCTTCACGAGACATTGTCTTGCGAGCACGTGATGATACGTTGCAACGGGTAGCCGATACACACAAGTTTTATGACGCTCTGCAATACCCATTGATTTATTGCAAAGGACAAGAGGGTTATCATTTTCAAATTCCACTCATTAACCCGGTCACAAAGGAGCCTACTCCAAACGAAAAAGTATCATGTATGGATTTTATGCGTATCATATGATGTTGCGAAAATGATTTTAACCTCTTAGCCCGGTGTAGACAATTATTTCATCAATTTTGGTAGACATGTATGTGAAGGTAGAAAGTGAACGTCTCCGTTATATATCTTTAAATCTAAAAAGCTGTGCGTTGAGAATTATATACATTTACAAGATGCAGTTTCTAACGACAATGTAAACCCCAGAGATTTAGGTAAAACGGTAATTCTGCCCTCATCATTCGTTAACAGTCCCCGCTACCTACATGAGTACACACAAGACGCATTCGCCTATGTACGAACTTACGGAAGACCTGATCTTTTGTTACTTTTACTAGCAATCCCACATGGAAAGAAATAACCGAGGAGCTGATGCCGGGCCAAAAAGTACTGAAAGACACGATTTAGTTGCTAGAGTATTTAGATTAAAAGTACAAAATTAATGTATGTAATTAATAAAGGAAAATTTTCGGAGAGGTGCAGTGCTTCATGTATTCAATTGAATGGCAAAAAAGAGGATTACCGCATGCCCACATTCTAATATGGCTTAAAGAGAAGTTGCGGCCCAGCCAAATAGACGACATAATAAGCGCCGAGATTCCGGATCCTGAGCAAGATAAAGAATTGTATGATACCATCGTCCGAAATATGATTCACGGTCCATGTGGAGCACGAAATTCAATATCGCCATGTATGAAAGAAGGAAAATGTACAAAGAAATTCCTAAACAGCTATTAAAAGAAACAGTGCACAATGACAATGGCTACCCTTTATACAGACGCAGAGCTACCGAAGATGGTGGCAGGAAAGTTACAATCAAATCTCGCTCTGGAGCGTTCGAAACTATAGATAACAGCTGGATTGTCCCGTATTCGCCCATTCTATGTAAAATGTTTAATGACCACATTAATGTAGAAGCATGTAGCTCTGTCCGCGCAATCAAGTATATCTGTAAGTACATAAATAAAGGAAGCGACCAAGCAATATTTAATCTCAGGAGTGAAGGTGAGGCGAAATTCCGTTAATGAAGTACAGACCTTTTAAGCAAGGCGTTATGTCAGTAGTAACGAGGCAGCGTGGCGTCTCCTTGGCTTCCTTTACACGAAAGGCACCCAACAGTTACTCACCTTGCTGTGCACTTAGAAAATGGAGAGCGTGTATATTTCACCGAAAGAAATTTCAAGAAAGAATTGCATCACCGCCAAAACTACACTAACAGCCTTCTTTCAACTTTGTCAAACCGACCCCTTTGCAAAACGTTGTTATATTTTGAAGTCCCCGCTATTATACTTGGAACACATCTAGGAAGGAGTGGAAACGCCGTATTCAAGGCGCGCCTGTTGCAAATTGGCCCGGTGTAAAGTCATCAGATGCCCTTGGTCGTGTGTATACCGTCCATGTAACTAATTTTGAATGTTTCTGTTTACGATTGCTGCATCATATTCGGGGTCCTACAGGATATAAAGACCTTAAAACTGTCAACGGTCAGGAATGCGCAACTTATAGAGAAGCATGTGAAGCTCTGCATCTTTTAGAAAACGATAATCACTGGGATGAAACCATAGAGGAAGCTGTGCAGTGCCAGTCACCAGCCAAAATTAGGGATCTTTATGCAACTCTCATATCATCTTGCGGGCTATCTAATGCACATAAATTGTGGGACAAATATAAAGTACATGGCGGAAAATATTTTGCGAAGGTTACAGCAGACACACGCGAACATGACATACAATGAACACATTTATAATGAAGCACTTGGAAAAATTGAAGATAAAGTAATGGCAATGGTAGGCAAAAAATTAAGCGACTTTGGAATGATAAGCCCTCAGCGAACAACCGAAAATGAACTAAGTGATGAAATTATACGTGAAACAAACTACGATATACCAGCTTTGCAGCAGCAAGTAGCCGAATTTGTACCCCGAATGCTTCCCGAACAAAAACGAGTTTTTGACAAAGTATTAGGACAAATTGAATCTGGAAATGGTGCACTTTTCTTTTATGGAACAAGGTGACAAAATTCAGTTTAACTACGAATATGAGAGTGCATTTGTATAATGATATCAATGCTGGAAACTATGCTGACACACTATTAAAAATTGGCGATGGGCGGTTGGAAACGGATGCTGAGGGCTTCGTCAAATTGACGAGAGATTTTCAGTACAGAGTTATTCCGAATTAATTGCGAGCGTTTATTCAGATTAAACGAACAACATGCATGAAGACAAATGGTTATGTGAAAGGGCGATTCTTGCACCAAAAAATTAGAGCGTTAACAAAATAAATTCAGATATATTAAGCGAAGTAGCAGGAGAAATAACAGAGTATTTGTCAGTAGATACAGTTATGGACACAGAACAGAGCACTTCATATCCCGTAGAGTTTCTAAATTCTCTAGAGTTGTCAGGTGTGCCTCACATAAGCTTCAATTAAAATTAGGCGTCCCAGTCATGCTAATGCGAAATTTAGATGCTCCTCGGTTATGTAACGGGACAAGGCTGTGTGACACATCTTGGACGGAACATAATCGGTGCTACAATTTTGACAGGCGTAGGAAAAGGTGAAAATGTTATTATACCACGGATCCCTATAATTCCCACAGATCTTCCTTTTCAATTCAAAATGTTGCAGTTCCTATTAAGCTCAGTTTTGCAATGACAATTAATAAAGCGCAAGGGCAAACGTTACAGGTAGCGGGGTCAACTTAGAAAAACCGTGCTTCTCTCATGGTCAGCTGTATGTAGCATGTTCGCGTGTGTCAAATGCCCAGAATCTCACATTCTTTCCCCGAATGGAAAAACATATAACATTGTGTACAGTAGCGTCTTAAAATAGTGTTCAGTTAGTTTTTCCAAAATTCCCACAATCAATTAATCAGAATTCTACAGATCTTCCTTTTCAATTTAAAATTTCCTATTTAGCTCAGTTTCTTTTCAATTCCAAATGCTGCACCTCTGACGGACCTATTAAGCTCAGTTTCCTTTCAACTCAAAAGGCTGCATCTCTGACGGATCTTTTATTTGGCTCAGTTTCCTTTCAATTCAGAAAATTGCATCTCTGACGAATCAATTTAGCTCAGTTTCTTTTCAAAGTCTGCATCCTGACGGATAATTATACTCAGTTTCCTTTAATTAAAAAATATCCCATTTCCATTTGGAATAAACAGGCTATTTTCATGCTTTCCTATACGCTGCGTTTCAAAACATTTAAATAGGCTGACGAATCAATTTTGCTCAGTTTCCTTTTAATGGCTGCATCTCTGACAAATCTATAAAACTCAGTTTTCTTTCAATTCAAAAAGCAATGGATAGTTCATTTCCCAGTGACCATGCAGGCGAAGCCGCGGGTAACAACTAGTTTTTAATAATGTTGACAAACGGGCACGCAGTCCACCTCATTGTTAGTGGATGCTGTGGCCCATAGACATCTACTCGTATATCTATCTTCGGTCAGTAATCAAAATGCAGATGCGTTGTCACCCCTGAGGATTAAGATGGAATGCCTCGTTTCCAGTAAAAAGGCTCTCCGGTTCCCTAAATTCATCATACGATAGCATTAAGCTACTATTTTACTCTGGTATTCTGTGAGAGAGTGGTGTTTCCTCGGTCGAGCCGACGATAACATAGCTGTAGCATTGCTCTACGACGTAGAATAGTGCTACGGTCCTCCAGCGAATTTTCATTAATAGCAAATCGAAGGTATATAATAATAATATAAATATAATAATTAAAATAAATATAATATATCGCTCACTGCTTCCGCAAATATCTACGTAAAGTTAAATAAATTATTATTTTTACGCATCGCATACTTTAACAATATTATTAAGTAAATATTTACACTACGGTTGTGTGAGCCTGAATTCTTGACGCATGAAATTCAATGTAAATTTATATTGAGGGTTGAAGGTCGAAGGAAAAGGTTTTTTGTATTTAATATATACCTACTTATACAAATTAAATATTCTCTTTCTTTCTTTTTCGTTTTCATTTTTGAAAGGGTCTGTATGTAGCAGTGTTGAGTGTAGTGGTAGAACCACGCTGCAGCTATATTATGGTTGTAGTACGAATGGGTCGGCTCGACCGGAGAATACCAGCGAAAAATAGCAGCTTAATGCTGGTATGTAACGAGGTATTCCATCTTAGTCCTCAAGGGTAAGAAATGTTTAAACATTAAACATTAGGTGAAATGTGTGGTCGTTTGTGACATTTATTCTATAAAAAAAAGACAATAAATTTCCAACATCGGAAACGGAAACGAGGTTTTCCATCTTAGTACTCAGGGTTGATAACGCATCTGCATTTTGATACTTAATTGAGCATAAATAAAGAATATGGGTGTGGTGGTGACTGTACGTCATGGGTACAGTTTGGAATCAGCATTTTTAGCGAGCCGCCGCTAGGCGAGTCAGTCGCCCCCCGTCACGCGCCCTCCTCGGTAGTTAACTCGGTAGTTAGCCCGGTAGTTAGTTCAGTACCTAGTTGTTCGGTACCTAGTTAGCCCGGTAGTTACCTGGTAGTTAGCTCGGTAGTCCGGTAGTAAGTTTTACGTAGCTTTAGTAATTTAGTTTAACTAAGGAAATTATTGTGGAAATGATAATACATTCTTATATATGAACAACGAATTTTATTTGTGCACCGCAACTTCTGAACAATCATAAGTGAAGAATAATATGAATTAAACTAGAACCAACCCAGAGACATAAAAGTGGTGACCCCGACGTAATTAAATTTGCCGACGTAATTTAACGAACACAGTGTTAGTGGTGTACAACATTTTAAATTAGGGAGCGGCTCAAAATAAACTACCCAGGAGTATGCCTCAGTAATTTCACTGAGTATATTATACATTTAATTCCGCGAGTGAAAATAGAATGACGACACCGGTTGCACCATCAGTTTCGAAACCTGCCCCAGAGTCAGCCCCGATGTCGATTACGTCCGACGCGAAATCATCTCAGGACTTGTTCAATGAGGCTGAGCTAGCAGCTATTTCTGTCACGGCAAGGATTCCAGAATTCTGGACCGATCAAGCGAAAAACTGGTTTTTGCAGACCGAAGCAGTTTTGAGACCGCAAAAACTATAAGATGAGGCAAAATACAAGACAGTCGTCGCCAAGCATGGCAAGGACGTCATCCAGCAGGTGGCTGACGTGTTGACTAACCCACCAAACAATAGATTGTTATCCATCTACGAGAAATCTGAGTGCAGAAAGATCCAGAACCTAACGGGAGAAATGGAGTTGGGCAGCCAGCGACCATCGCAAATGCTGCGACGTATGAGGGAGTTGGCTCGTGACAAGATCAACGACGCTACACTACTAATTCTTTGGCAGAGCCATTTACCAACATCCGTCAGAGCAGTATTAGCAGTCTGTAACACAACAGATTTAGATACTTTAGCTGCCATGGCAGACAAAGTTTTAGAAAATTCACGCGCTATCCAGATCGTAGAGATAAACCAGCAGGGTACGTCGGCGTCAGCGCCATGAGGCATTGAAGTGGTGCTTGGAGAGATAGCCAAACTCAACATCAGGCTATCCGAGTTGGAGAAATCACGTGGAAGGAGTAGGCAGCATGGCAACAACCGTGGACGCAGTGCCAACCGGTCCAGGAGCATCTCGAGAGTTGCTCGCCGTACACCACAAAGCCCTGACTGGCTTTGTTACTACCATTTCCGGTTCCGAAACTAGGCGGCGAAGTGCGTCCAACCCTGCAACTGGAAGGAGAGTTCGGGAAACAGAGAGAAAAAGAGTGAGGTGCAGTCTTCATCGGTGGGAGGCTGCGTGCAACCAGGGAATCACCGGTTATCAGTGACTGATCACACATCAGGTATGGAATTTCTTGTAGACACTGGTGCTAATATTTCAGTGATTCCACGACGCCGTAAATGTGTGGATAGTGATGTGAGTAAATACGTGCTTTACGCAGCAAATGGTACACAGATTAAAACGTATGATGAAAAAGCGTTAGTTTTAGACCATAAGTTACATAGAGCTCTCAGATGGACCTTTGTAATTTGTGATGTAAAACAGCCCATTTTAGGGGCAGATTTTTTGAAACACCATAAGTTAATTGTTGATTTAGATGACCGAGTATTAATTGATAAGGTCACGAATTTGAATGTCTCAGGTACTTTAATTAATTTTAATGAGTCGTCAATTAAAACGGTAGATGATAATCACCCGTACGCTGATTTATTAAATAGTTTTCCCGACATCACGAAGCCCATGTGCTTCAAGGAGGAGCGGCGGCATCGAGTTTATCACCACATTGAGACCTCAGGGCCGCCCGTACATGCCCGACCTCGACCACTACCCGTGGGACGTTATGAGAAGGTAAGGGAAGAATTTCGTTTGATATTCATACAGTAAATGGGTATTTGTAGGCCTAGTAGTAGTACTTGGTCAAGTCCGCTACATTGCGTATTAAAAAAAGACGGTAGTATTCGCCCGTGTGGTGACTTCAGAGCGTTAAATGCAAAAACTAAACCGGATAATTGCAAGATTTTACTTATTTGTTATCTGGTAAAAACATCTTTTCCCGTATTGACCTAAAACGAGCCTATCATAATATCATGATGGCCTCGGAAGATATCGAAAAAACGGTAATTGCCATTCCTTTCGGATCGATTGCCAAAGATTTATGCAAAATACAGTTTTACAAGGATTAGATTTTTTGTTTTGTTACATCGATGACCTCATCTTATCAGTGAGAACGTGCTCCTCCAATCGTTGTATGTTAGAAATTAGTCTCGAAATTATTTAAATAAACGGAATATTTCTCAGTATTGACTCTTAAGTTATAAAAATCATAGAATACAGTTAATTAAACACAAAATATTCTTGAAATAATATAAATGAAATATACAAATATACAAACAAACAGCAACACCAACTTATCTAATTGATTACTTCTTCCTTGCTCAACGCAGATTACGCCGAACGATGGTTCACAGTTCTTTTGTAAGACAATTGTTGCCAACCAGGAGACTTTTGGGAGGTAGTCAATACAACGGCTTATAGAAACTAAAAATTAAGATTGAATACTTGTAAAATCAATAAGTTTCTTTTTAAAATATATAATTTATATTTATACATGTTATGAATATATAGGCGCCTATTCTATCACATGAATTACAAACCACAAACAGTTTTTCACCGCGATATGTGTTATAGGTATCTTAATGTTCTAAGTCAGTATATCACAGATTTCACAGTGTGGTAGCATCTTACATTTTTAGCCGACTTATAAAAGGAATGTTCTAAATTCACCTATTTTTTATGTACGTATTTCTTCGTAAATTGTGAATTGGGGAGGCAAAATAGGGGATGTAGTTTTTAAATTCAGACCACATTGAAATTGTGATATTCCTTAGTACACTCAAAAGGTTATAAAAATTTTTAAGAAAAAGTAATTTCTCCAGTAGGAGCTAAGACATTTTGTATAGTCTGTTCCCTAAGATAGGGTTGGTACACCCGGAGGCGCACTTATTATTTTGCTTTTATTTTATTATTTTTTACTATGTTTGTTAAATAAATGTTTTTATAGTCTAAGAATAAAATAGAATACTATGGTTATTGTAATAAAATAAGAATATAAATAATAAACACAAGTTACGTAGCAAGGAACCATACACTACGGCGCTTCGTTTTAAAATAAAAAATTCTCCTGCGGTGTACGCAGCACGCGGTGACTTTGATGTTGCGGCTGCACCTATGTCAAGATGCGACACGTGCCAAGGCGGCGCGATACAAAGGCCACCGTATCTAAGCGAACAGACTATAGAAGAATTAAAGCCCCGAATTTATATGAATTTGAAATGATTTTAATCATTTAGTTATTTAAAGTCGGGTTTACTTTTTGTTTGAAGTTAATTTTTCCTGGTTCCATGGCTAAAAGACTCGGGAAGTCAGTTGTGCAGGTGGAGATGGAGGTTAGAATGTGGGCGCGTTTTCAGCCTTGTCTGAGTAGGAAAATTGGTGGGGTTGCTGTCCTTCTCTAGAATGGGCCAAGGGGCAGTTGGCGTGAGTGGGTCCACAGGTGTACGAGACCGTTCCTACGGTCTTGTAGATAAGCAACTAAGGTGGACTACGAGGGAGTTTTAGAGTTCGCGAGTAAAACATAACCCGTCCTTGCCCTGCGAGGCTTTTCCCCAATGGATAAAGGTTGAATGCTTACCAGCAGTGCAAAGTTTGGAGTCCTCATCGTAGCCGTCGATGCAGTCTGGTGCGCCATCGCACAAGTACTGGATGGAGATGCAGTTGCCGTCCACAGGGCACTTGAACGGCTCGTACGGGTGGCAGTACTCTGGAAAAAGGAGCGTTGTAAGTTTTGACGGATTGATTGTGCCGCCTTTGATGGATTGTTGCGGTGACGTAAAGTTCGTAAGAGATGACTATGGTAATTGCCAGAGAAACACGGGGGTTTTGGCGAGAACTTGACCAGCGGCGGATTGCTGCTCCTAAATTATTATAAGCCATTAATATAAGCCATCCACTTCAAAGCATAAGAGTAATGGTTTGAAGTGGATTTAGATACGTAATCGTGGTGTGATTATGTATCTGCGCATGTGAACTATTAGTGGAAACGATGAAACGAGTGCTCCGATGGTGATGTGAACCTGTAAATGAGGTGTCTGCTTAGGCGCCTTGAGATACTATCGTAATAGACTGTCTGCTGGCTCAAGCTGCCGTTAAAATCTCCCAAAAACTTCACAATGTGACGCATCAACATATTGTGAAGATGTTTTGAAACAAATTAATTTAAAAGATATTTCTTACTTGACACTGGCAAAAGTACAACAGCACGAGTCCATTACTAAAGGAAAAAAGTACTTTTCCTTGTTCACTTTTTTTAACAACTGCATAAAGTAACAATGAACTACTATGCATCAATGTAAGCCGACGACCGATATTTCTTAGGGTTGACCTAGTTGGAACTCTCTTATTCCTTAGGTGCCATTTAATAACATCAAGCCGCAGTCGTTAGAAGTAAGTAGACACGACTAGCTCGTTCCACATGAATCAACGTTGGAGCGGTAATTACGTTTTATCGCCTGGATGACCGAGTTACGTATTGAAGTAAAACGGGATAATCGTATTACGTTTTTATGAAACTGGCATGGTGAATGCTGTTTTGTTTTCTGTTAGATTCTTAATAGTTTCTTAAAAATTAAGGTAAATCTAAATAATTAATAGAGTCAGACGTTACTTAGCGGAAATCCATTATATTAAAGTAGGTAAAAATTACTTTGCCTACATCCGCACATTTGCCTAAGTGACTGCTTACCGTTCATAGTATACTTCACCTGAGGATGCTTGTGTAGAGGTGAAACACGTGTCATATTGTCGTCGGCGGTGTGTTTTTCCTAGTGTAGTGGTGTTGGGAGTAGTGGTGCTGGATTAGTGGTGACGGGGATAGTACACACAATTGAGGGAGGGCGGGAGGTGCTCTTCAAACTAGGTAAGACACATAATTTTATATTATTGAGCGGGTGTAGGCAAAGTAATTTTTACCAACTTTAAATCTAAATATTTGTCCAATGGTGACAGAATACTCACTACCCCATTTTGTCCCGTGGTTGCCGTAAGAGGTGACTATGGGGAGTGCTAGAAAAATCTTATGGTTTCCGACAAATGGCGGTACAACCATCTTTAAACCAGACGTAAAATACTTAAAGATAAAATACGTACGTAAAATACGTAGAACGAAAACGGGCAGCACCGTCAAAGATGCCAGATGTCTGGTACTAAGATTGTTGATCTGCCTACCAAGCATGATAAATAATCCAAATCCTTCCTACAGGAGAGGCCTATGTCCAGCTGTGACCGATTACGGGCTAATGAAGTAGAATCTAAATATTTAACCACTCGCTGGTAACTTTAATCTCTTTTCTTATAGAATTAGGGTGACAAACAAGCACACAGTCCACCTGATGTTAAGGCAGGGTGTTCCTGTTTTTGTCCGTTTTAAAATTGGTTTTTGATAGGCAAATTATTACATTTAGAATGTGAAAAAAAAAATTAGATACATTCTTTCTCTTTACGATGTACCCGGTGAATACAAGATACAATACAATTTTCTCGATAGAAAAAAACACCGAACTACGTTCGATTTTCAGATTTTTTACAAGATAAATTTCATTTTAAAAAAATACTACTACTCCTTTTTTTCTATAAATAATATCGATTTGAATGAATAACTAATGTAAATTAATATGACGGTTTGAAAAACAGAAATCATTAGTTTTTTTAAAACTTTTTTTTACTAAATAAGAGGGGCAAACGAGCATACGGCAGGGTATTACAACTTTTCTTTTGTATAACAATATTTCAAGTCTATAATATTTTGTTTCATTTAGCTCAGCGTTAAGCGCTCTTCGTAAATAATCACGCAATCAATACGGGTGCCAATCTTGTCGGAACTAATGATAATTAAATGGAAAAATAGCTTGAGGGCTGGATTGTCAACAAGCACTGGAGCTGTGCGCGGAGGGCTAATTACTGCTTCTTCATAAAAATTATTAAATGATAGGACTCCGTTTGTAACTAGAAGACTGTCTGTGTAGGTATCACCGTCTTACCGATTTCTATGTTCAGGCAGCAGTGCGTGACTCCTATCTTGAGGTCTTCAGACCCTTGGGGGCCAGAAAGCCAGTATTTATTTATTTAATATTTAGTGGACTTTCCAAATAGTATAGGATAAAAAGGCGGACCTAATACTAAAAGCATTCTCTGCCAGTCAATCTTAGGGCATAATATAACAATAACAGTACCTGGATGACCGAGCTTTGCTTGGTATTTTTTTTATTGGAAATCGTGTTTTTGGAAATTATATTTCAATTAAAAAAATTATAGTATTATTACTCGCCAATAGATGTCAGGAAGAGTCTGATCATCGATAAAGAGTTATTGATTTGACTTTTATCCTTGTACCGAAACATTGCCAATAGGATAAAAATGTTAGCACAATGTCGGTTTCTTTACTAATGTAATTACTACCGTATTCTTTTTAAAGCCAATAATAGTTTTCTCACAAAAGAAGGAACTTGAAAAAAAGGGAAAAATATCGAACTCAGACATCTGGACTCGAATATGCGTGTTCTGATTTCAGGACTGCCCGATTCCCATCTGAGCTATTATAACTTTGTAGATGGTGGCAAAATTTACCTTCGTATTCTAATGATATTGTAGCAGTTTTTCATGGCCTGAAAACACGGGTAAAACGACATTTTCTAAAATGAATCCTAGCTAGATCGATCGATCCCCAAACCCCTGCATATTCCGAGATTCGATTTTATATATATATATATATATATATATATATATATATATATATATATATATATATATATATGTGTACAAGAATTGCTCGTTTAAAGGTATTAGATAGGGCATATAACAAGCTGTAAGGCATTCTATCTTAGTCCCAGAACTCAAAGGTGACAAGGCATCTTAGTCTTGTTTGTTTGAAGTTGATTGCAGGTGTCCATTGGCTACAACAATAGTCACTTACCATCAGGTGGACAGTAAGTTCGTTTGTCACTTTAATATTATTTAAAAAAAAAACTTAGAAATGATAGGAGATCTGTGCCTATTGACTATTATTTGACTTTTAGTGTAAAATTTAAATAATATAAAATAAATTACTCACCAGATCGCTTGGTATGATGCCCGTAAAGCTTGTTCAGGTCAAGGGTTAGAACAGCGTTGGGCAGGGCGCAGCATACCGCAGCCAGCGCGGCCACGCAAGCCGCAACACGACAAGAAGACATTTCTGTAACGATAACTATAATATAATGACTATAGCCGTATAGTGGCGACGGCGAGAATATAATAGAATAGAACCATTTTTGTTCAATATAGATTACAAGAATATTTATTGAGAGTCATTTAAGTTTTACTACTGGTTCGAAAAAGACCTCTGTCCTGGAACCAGCAAGAAACCCAGCGGAACTCATCAATCAACAAATCATCTGTGGTACCCATCGGAAGCAGATCTCAGCCTTGGTTTGGTCGCTCCTGTAAGACTGCATTACGCAGTAAGCAGGAGTGTTATCAGGCCTGGACTGAGGCTTCGGCGGCTCGGGATGTAAACACCAGCATGCTTAAAAAGAAGTATAACTTCGCCTCCAGGTCCTTCAAAAGAGTTATTGCCAAGGCAAAGTATGATCACATTGGCAGAATTGGCGAGAAATTAGTTCGCCTTCCTTCGGGAACCCGTGCATTCTGGTCTCTCGCCAAGGCTGTTGAAGGGAATTTCTGTAAGCTATCACTACCATCTCTGCACAGGGAGGACAACTCACTGGCCCACGACGCAAAAGAGAAAGCCGACCTTTTAGGCTCCCGTTTTGCGTCTAACTCGACTCTCTATGACGGGGGAAACACACCGCCGACCATCCCGCAGTGTGCGTGCTCTATGCCTGATGTGCAATTCACACAGTGCTCAGAACGCAAAGCACTCCTCTCCCTGGACATCCACTTTTTGCTGAGGACGTGCGCTCCAGAGTTGGCACCGGTTCTAAAGCGTCTTTTCCGGTACTCCTACTCCCTAGGCGTAGTCCCGAAATCATGGAAGACAACTTTCGTATACCCGATCCCTAAAAAAGGTAACCGCTCTGATCCGTCCAACTACAGGCCTATCGCCATCACCTCCTTGTTCTCGAAAATAATGGAGTCCATTATTAACTGCCAGCTCATTCGGTATCTTGAGGAGCACCAGCTGATTAGTGACCACCAGTACGGTTACCGGGGTCGCTCGGCTGGTGATCTTCTTGTTTATCTAACACATAGATGGGCGCAGGCGATCGAGTCCAAGGAGGAGACATTGGCCGTTAGTTTGGACATAGCGAAGGGCTTCGATCGGGTCTAGCACAAAGCGCTTCTTTCGAAGCTTCCTTCCTATGGGCTTCCCGAGAAATTGTGCAATTGGATCACCAGTTTTCTGGCTGATCGGAGCATCAAGGTCGTAGTAGACGGTGCATGCTCCGATTACAAGCCTATTAATGCTGGTGTTCCACAAGGCTGCGTGCTATCACCAACGCTGTTTCTTCTACATATCAATGATATGTTGCAAACCGGTAACATTCATTGCTATGCGGATGACAGCACTGGTGATGCTCTATACACCGGCCGTACCAATATTTCTCGGGAAAACGTCGCGAAGTACCGGAACAAACTTGTGTCTGAAGTCGAGTTTTTGCTGAACAAAGTCTCGGATTGGGGGCGACTAAATCTAGTCCAGTTTAATCCTCAGAAGACACAAGTTTGCGCGTTTACCGCTAAAAAGAACCCCTTTGCGTATCTCCTCAGTTTCAAGGCACTCCCCCTTGTTGCCTCAGCCAGTATCGGAATCCTTGGCGTCGACATTTTTTTTTTTTTATAGAATAAGGGTGACAAACGAGCACATAGTCCACCTGATGGTAAGTGGTTGCTGTGGCCCATAGACATCTACATCTATCTTCGTTTACGAATTTAAATGCAGATGCGTTGTCAGCCGTGAGGACTGAGATAGAACGCCTCTTTTCCAGTAAAAAGGGTCTCCGGTTCTCTACACTCACCATACGAAACACAGCAGCATTAAGCTGCTATTTTACGCTGGTATTCTGTGAGAGCGTGGTCCTTCCCCGGTCGAGCCGACCCATTCGTGCTACAACTATACTATTATATAGCTGCAGCATGGCTCTACCACGTATCGAGTGACGTGCAGTTTCGTGGTCACTTGGAAGAGAAGGCTAAATTGGCCTCTAAAAAGCTTGGCGCGCTCAGCAGAGCGGGACAGTATTTCATGCCGGCACACCGCCTGCAACTTTACAAGGCGCAGGTTCGGCCTCACATGGAATACTGTTGCCATCTCTGCGCTGGGGCTCCCCAGTGCCAGCTCCTTCCACTTTTCCGCATCCAGCGCAGAGTGGCTAGAATCGTCGACGACGGAGTCCTTTCCGATCGGCTCGATTCACTGGCGCTGCGAAGAGATGTTGCATCCCTTTGCATTTTCTTTCGCATTTACCACGGGGAGTGCTCTGAGGAATGGTTCAGATTAATACCAGCCGCCAAATTTCACAAACGCACATCGCGACAAAACTCCCGATACCATCCACACCATCTGGATGCTTGGCGGTCCACCACTGTACGTTTCACTAGGAGTTTTCTTCCGCGTACGACCTCTCTGTGGAATAGTTTACCACCGGCGATTTTTCCGGACCGATACGACTTAGAGACCTTCAAGAAAAGAGCTTACTCCTTTTTAAAAGGCCGGAAATGCACCTGCAATTCCCCTGATGTTGCAGTTGTTCATGGGCGGCGGTAGTCACTTACCATCAGGTGAGCCGTATGCTCGTTTGCCCCCTCTCCTATAAAAAATAGTAATAATTTACAGTAAAATATTTTATACAATTGTTATGAAAACATTTAGAATCAGCATGTTAGCGATCACCTCATTGCCAGGGGTTATTATCAATAATGTACTCTTTTCTAGTATATTAACAATTATGTAACAATTTTTAATTAATAAAAGTTTAATTTTTTTTATACATACGCCTTGCATATTTTCTGCGACTTTGTTGTAAAAACGTATACATTGCCCCATGAAGGAATTACTGTCTCTTTGGAGTCGAGTAACTGGTATGACTACGATTAGCTTGAGCTTGTTCCTAGTATTTACAGAATTGTACATCACTATTCTTAATAAAACATACATACATTAAATTTTCGTAAATATACTGAGAGGCCAAAGTTATACTTATAAGTAATGTAATTATCTACCGATATCACCCCGTGAGGGTCATACAGGCGAGAGGGGCAACTGAAACAAGAGGTATGTACGTGGTAGAGCCATGCTGCAGCTATATTAGTAGTATAGTTGTAGCACGAATGGGTCGGCTCGACCGGGAAGGACCACGCTCTCACAGAATACCAGCGTAAAATGGCAGCTTGACACTGCTGTGTTTCGTATGGTGAGTGTAGAGAACCGGAGACCCATTTACTGGAAAGGGCATTCCATCTTAGTCCTCACGGGTGACGACGCATCTGCATTTTGATTCTTTATTGAAGATAAATGTAGATGTCTATGGGTCACAGCAACCACTTACCATCAGGTGGACTGTGTGCTCGTTTGTCACCTATCCTATAAAAAAAAAAAAAAAAAAGAGGTGGACAGCAGTATTTTATATATAGAATAAGGATTTCAAACGAGCACACAATCAACCCGATGGCAAGTGGATGCTGTGGCTCATAGTGATTAAGAATCAAAATGAAGATACGTTGTCATCCCTCAGTACGAAGATGGAATGCCTCGATTCCAGTAAAATAGTTTTTCGGCTCTCTATACTTATCATACTAAACACAGCATCATTAAGCAGCTCTGTCGCTGCTTGACGAATGCTGTTGAATCGACCCATTCGTGCTACAACCAAAATATAGCTGTAGTGTGGCTCTACCACGTTTAAGAAAACAATTACATAACAAAAAAAATTGGTTGCTAACACGCCTGTCAAATGTGGCAACTATTGCAAATATTCCCTATGAGGCATTCATTGGGGGAGGCATAATATTTCAGCAGTGGGTTTGTAAAAAATTAACTTTAAATAAAAAGTAAAAGCCCACTTCAACCATTTTGTGGACAACCTCAATGTCGTCTAAAGAGTTATATTAAACATTTCATACCCTATTTTGCCGCCATCCAATACGTTGGATTTTTTTTCCAAATTATATGGGACAACTTCTAAAGTATAACCTATTTAATAAAAAAAAAAGACTCGTAAAAATCAGTTCACAACTGACGAAGATATCGCGTAACAAAAAAAAATTACTGTCGAATTGTAAACCTCCTTTTTTCAAGCCACTAAACTAAACTAAAGATCTAATTTCGAGCCACTTTGTCTAATTAAATTTAAAGTGATATAATTTCAGAGTGGTTTGCAAGATTATGTTGTGACGAGAATTAAGAAGGAATGTTTCGGTGGTTTGGTCATGTAGAAAGAATAAACGGGGAAAGAGTGAAAAAGCAAATTTATGTTGCAGAAGTGAAGGGAAGAGTCGGCATGGGACGACCTAGACGAAAATTTATCGACCAAATTGGCGATATATTGAAGATGGGCCAAATTAAGAGTACCCTTAACCGACGGGCGTGTATGCCTAGGTATATGGATGTGGAGGAGGCGAAAGAGGTGTGTCAGGATCGTGCCAAATGGAAGCCCGTAGTCTCTACCTACCCCTCTGGGTGACAGGCGTGAGTGTTTATTATGATTGTGATGATACATTTATATTGTAAATTATTCAAACTTTTAATTCGATTACAATTATTCGCGCAAAGACGACGGCTTCATAGGTACGGATTTTATCGCGTTTAATTTTAACGTTTTAATTCCCGACGCTTCGGCTGCTTTACAGCACCCATGGTCACGGGGGGACTGTGTATCAATTAATGTTCAAAGTTCAAAGTTTAAAAGTTTTATTAAAGAAAAATTGATGAAAAGAAAATTAATGAATATAACCCCTGGGTGTGGTGCTCGCCACCATGCTGGTTCTATTAAAATTCATTTAAAAATTGGACAAAGCAAAATACTGTAAAGTGAAATATGTTTAAAAAAAAGTCCCGCTGGTTCTTCTCAGGACAGAGGTCGTTTTTATTTACCACTGATTCGGAATATAAATGAAAATAAAAATGTAAATAAAAATGACTTTCAATAAGTATTATTTAATAATCTATATCGAATAAATGTTATTCTATTCTGTTCTACTCTAATGTATAGTGTTCGCATAAATATAAGAAATCATAATTTAAAAATTAAGTAATTTCAGCTGGTATTGGCATTGCAGCTAGAACCTTCTTTCTGAAGCGAAGCATTAATATTGCAGACGACGCTGTTGCATTTGGAAGTATTAGAAATAAATTGCATCACGTTTGCCCGGGAGTTTCCTCTCTTGTGATGGAATTAATGTAATTTTAAATTTTATCAAAATAAGTGAGATAATAGTGTTCTCAAGTAAATTGTTCGCTTGAATTTTATTTCTTTATTTATTTGGACATAAGACAGTATAGTGCCGGCCCTTTCTTGCTGCAACCATAATATAGCTGCAACTTGGCTCTACCGCGTTAAAAGTTTTATGCCCCAATACTCAAACGCTGCTCAATTTTAAGACGCAGTTAAGTATCGTGCTGTCTCTTGCTCAAATCCTCAAATGCTACTTAACTTTAAGATGCCGTTAAGTCTCGTGCTGTCTCTATCACTTTAAGTCAAAGTGACTGTGATACCACGAGACTTAACGACATCTTAAAATTGAGTAACGCTTGAGTATTTGGCCCATTCGTTTTATAATTTAATGCTTCTTGTTTATCTAAGATGCCATTTTTATGCCGCTTAAATCCTGAAACCCAAAATTACTTCAAAGGAAGTAATATTTAAACTATTTATAGGTGGTGGAGCCAGGTAGCAGCTATATTATGTTTGTAACCCGACCGGGGTAGGCCCACGCTCTCACAGAATACCAGCTTCATGCTGCTGTGTTTCGTATAGTGAGAGTAGAGAAACGGAGACCCTTTTAACTGGCAACGAGGCAGTTTAGTCCTCAGAGGTGACAACGTATCTGCAGTTTGATTCTTAATGTGGATAAATGTAGATGTATATGGACCACAGCATCAACTTACCATCAGGTAGATAGTGCTCGTTTGTTACCCTTATTCTATAAAAAGATACTACAATATGAGGAAGTTGCTAAAAGCTTGCTTGACAATAAATTTCCGACATCGGAAAACTTCCCTTAACCTTTCTTACTCTTGATAATTGTATATTAATGTTAATACGTTTTGGAAGCGTTTGTCCGAAATTGAGTTAGACTCTCTCTAGAAGCAATTAATCATTTTATTATATAGCAGCGTTAAATATTTAAACGCCCTAAGGGTTTTCACGAATGAATGAAAATGTCACGGTGCCACTTGAATGTTTATTTAGAATGAAACATTCGAAGCAATTTCGGGAGATGAATTAAAGCCATTTGTCACAGACGCTTTTGAGCACAAATATTGGGATAAAGAATGAATTGTTCCGTTTATTTTTCATTACCAAATGACGTCGGATTCGTCCGTTAAAGAAGAAAGTCTAACCGTATTGTTACAGTAATATTGAAAATTAAAAAAAAAAAACCTGAAACCAAAAAACTATGAAACTAAAAACGTCATTTATTCTTTAATTTGCCTAACGCATTTATAAATTAATTCGCCACAAACGGTATAGTATGGTATACTAAAATTATATATCGAATGAAAGTAGCTTGAAATCCTCAACAATTTTTCTCATTTCTATTTCCTACTCCATCACCAGACCCTGATCACTACCATTCCGATTCCAATGAGCAGTGAGAAGTTAAGGTTACCATGTTCTTGCTGTATCATTGAAGTAATAGGAAAATTGATCCTTGGAAGTTTCTCTTACTCCCTCATCAACTAGAAAAGAACTGATGTTCGTCAAACGATTCGGGCCGCTCTTCTTTGTATGCGGTCAAATGGAAGGAGCTGATTCTGGGTTGCTCCGGCCCAGAAGTGAAAACAGTGTTCCATGTAAGGCCGAACTAATGCCTTGTAAAATTACAACCGGTGTGCCGGCATGAAACACTATCCCGCACTACTGAACACGATAAGCTTTTTAAAGGCAAATTTCGTTGCGTGTATGCGAACTTCATATGTATACGAGATGTTTTATTCTCTAGACATGGAGGTTTCTTCCTTGTTTTGCTTCACTGCCAAGCATGTAGTAAATTATCACTTGAAATTATAATAAACAATTTCCCCGTTTTCGTCTCACACAAAACCAGCGTAAAACAGCAGCTCAATGCTGCGCCGCTCAATATGAGCCACAGCATCCACTTATCATCAGGTGGACTGTGTGCTCGTTTGTCACCTTGTTCTACAAAAAAAAGCTTACTCGTGTACTGTCTAATTTGCTGAGTTTCACGGCTATACTTGCAGTGTTTAAAATTAAAACAATAATTTAGTTTGACGTTATTTCCGTAATGGCGTCCCGTGTAATTTGCATACTGCTAAATGGATTTACTGATTTTGCTAACGAGAGTTGGAACAGATTTACTGTTTTGTAAGTAATAAGTGTCACAACCACGTACATCGGAAATAAAATCCTTATTAAGTTGTGAAAGTGATGAGCTGCAGTTCCACTGTCCTATCGAGCAGTAACTGGTCAAGGACTGCCAACTTAAGGGTCATTGCAGCGCGAGAGTATTCCTACGGTCTTTGATACTGCTGTGTTCCAGTTTGAAAACTATAGAGAGCCAGTAAAATTACTGGCTGTGAGGCATTCCATCTTAGTTCTCAGGGGTGTCAACGTATCTGAAGTCTTCTTTTGATGTTAGCAGCATGTATCCATGGACTACAGTAGCCACTTACCACCAGGTGGAGTTTAAGATCGTTTGTCACTTTAATTTTATAAAAAATAATTATAACTTTTAACAAAAAGTAAAAACCGACTTCAAATTTTTAAAATTCAAATTTTATTTTATTTTATTTTCATAGTATAATATAAATATCTCCATTGTTTTATAGTAAATACTCATTATATTATTTATTATATACATTTATATATACCTGAAGCATAAATAAAGTTCCCATCCTTTTTCATTTCCATTATTTTATTTTATTATTTTGATAACATCTTTCTCGAAAATAGAAATAAAGCGTACACACTATCCTCGCGGGCGAGTCCAACCTCAATGGGCATTGCTGAAAACCAACGCTACCGCAATTCTGCGATAGCATTATGTTGAGTCAGTGCCCCTTTCAGCATCACATCACTCATGCAATCGGATAATTTTATGTCTGTTTTTTCTTATCTACTTTTATCTTTGATGTTTTTTTATGTATCATTTTATTTTCTGTATCAAAACTGTATGAGTGTAAGTTGCTGAATAAATGCATGTCTATGTCTATGTCTATGTCTAAATTGCTAAAAAAGAAGTTATTTATTTGCTACCCTTAGGGGTAGAATTTTTTCTCCAAATTTATATGACCACCCTTGCAGTATAATATATTTAATAAAAAAAGAATCATTAAAATATGTTCTCAATCTGCGAAGATATCATATGAAATTCCTTAAAAAATTGTCCAATATGAAATTTTTTACCCTATTTTTATCCTTGAGGGTGCAAGTTTTTCTTCAAAATTTAATGGGACTACCCTTAAAGTAAAAAAGAATCATTAAAATCGGTTGACAATCTGCAAAGATATCGCGTAACATACATACAAAAAAAAAGAACATACAATCTAATTGAAAACCTCCTCCTATTTGAAGCCGGTTAAAAAACTATTAAATACTATTTCGACATAACTTTGTAAGTAGAAAACTTATCACTACATTACAGTGTCTCACATCGCTATTAATTGTTTTAAAACTAGTGCGGGCTGTTGCAGCGTAAAGTTTTAGCTAGTTGCTAGTTCTTGGAGCGTGGAGAGAACTATGATAAAGCATTAAGAGTACTTAACACAGCTAGCAATTTTAAGGAAAGATTTGTTATCTGATTGTTTACATTTGTAGTCACGATCAACAAAATGAAAGAAAGGTAATATATTTATTGGTAATGATAAACAAATGTACGTATATACACCATATTAGTAGCTTTGACTGCCTCCTTGATCTAGTGGTCGTAAATGAGATTGCTGATCATGAGGTCCCGGGTTCGAATCCCGGGTCGGACCAAAAATCAGTTATTGGGTTTTCTCAGTTTCACCCCCGTCCCTCGGAAAATACGTAAAGCCGTTGGTGCTACGCTTGACCTCTCTTCGTGACTCTCTCCGCTTATGGATGGATTAACGTTCCATCGGACTATGAGAGTGAGGGAGCAGAGAGTGCACCTATGCTTGCGCATATTTTGGGCACTATAATCCTGTCCTGCGCAGATGGCTTGTCTCCGTTGATACTGGCTGCCGTGAGCGAAATTCGGTCTGGAGGATATCATTATTTATTAGCTTTGTAAATTCAATTGACTGTTTTTTATAGAATAGGGTGACAAACGAGCACATAGTCCACCTGATGGTAAGTGAATGCTGTGGTTTGTAGCCCTCTACAGGCTTTCTTACCCTTGAGGATTGAGATGGAATACCTCGTTACATACCAGCATTAAGCTGCTATTTTTCGCTGGTATTCTCCGGTGGAGCCGACCATACTAATTCATTTGACTGTTTTTTTATAGAATAGGGTGACAAACGAGCATATAGTCCACTTGATGGTAAGTGGATGCTGTGGCCCACAGACATCTACATATATCCTCAATTAAAAATCAAAATGCAGACGCGTTGTCACCCCTGAGAACTAAGATAGAATGCCTCGTTTCCAGTAAAAAGGGTCTCCGGTTCTCTACACTCACCATACGAAACACAGCATAATTGCGCTGGTATTCTGTGAGAGCGTGGTCATACCCCGGTCGAGCCAATCCATTCGTGCTGCAACTATAACATAGTTGCAGCGTGGCTCTACCACGTATAAAAACCTGCGTTACCTGCTCGCTTCTCTGGGCATTAATCAAATTTAGTAATATTTACTATAGTATATAATCCACTGCATTCATATAAAGTAAGTAGGGTGAACAATCAGTTAGGCTGCTGAAATCAGCGGAAATTGTCTTTGAACCACTATTAAACATTTAAAGCCCTGTGAGCGATAGCAGTCTCGTTGAAATATTCATGGACTGTAACCATAGTGCATGGTAGACTAGAAGGATTTTTTAAATTTATTTAATCTTAACCCTACATACAGTAATGGATCAAAAGCGGACTTAATGTTAAAATATAGTATAGTATAAGATACATAATATACAGATTAAACTAAAACAGAGATAAGTACTATAATGATGACGGAGCTTAGCAGTTAAGAAGCAATTTCAGGAAATAAGCCCGAACATTCGTTTTAAATGTTTCTTTGCAGGTAGGTTTTCTTAACTTTTCAGGCAGGTCATTCTATAGGCGCGCGGCTTGGACAGCAAACGATGAAGATATCTCTTCGGTAACTTTCTTGGTTAATTTTGATACTCTTATCTATAAAAAACTAGGGGGAGTTATGTCAGTGTGCAAATTGCACCACAAACTATAAATCTTTCCGCTTTTTGGCAATGTGAAACAACTGCAACAGTTCCATTTTGAAACTAATACCCTATGGTAATAGTTTTGGTTGTTATTGGCTTGTTCTATCGCAAATAAAAAGGGAATAACATCTTTAAATTTCTTGAAGAAATGCAGAGAGAGCAGAGGAAGCGCTAAGATCTTAAATTAAGCAAATAAAAAGTTGTTACGAACGGTGATTCAGCAAAAACGGTTCTATCTACAATTCATAAATAATACCATAGTTAATTAAAGACAGTTCTAACGACATTTGATTTTAATAATTGCATCGAAACTTTAGATAAACGCGAAACATCTAAATATAATGAATACAAAAATAAACAAATAGAAAAATACCAAAAATTAACGATCAAATCAAATGCCAAATATCAATGTCAACTTAGAATCGGAACGCAAACGTTGACTACAGACGCGAACTATAAACAACGCACGGTCTATAATCTGTCAAAACAAGCACTGGATGATGTAGGTTCATCCAGTGTTAATAAAAGTATTATCAAAGGGCATGAATTTCGCAATAACACCGCGAAGAATCCCGTACGAAGAAATGATCTGTAGCGTTGAGTATTGTCTGTTTAAAAACAATATGGGAAGGAAGATTTGGAAGCAACACGTCAAGACATTTCGTCCTTGTTACGTCGAAGTTCAGAAACTCTCCTCAAAGACGAGTTTAAAGCGTTGTACAACTTACGCAACAGACCAGAGCTCACGATTCTCCACACAGATAAAGGAAATGCTACAGTAGTAATGGATACGTCAGATTATAATTTTAAAATATAACAACTTTTATCGGACGAAAGTACGTACAAAAAGGTCAAAACAGACCATACAACCAACGTGCTTAAAACAACTGGCGATCTATAATAAGAAATACTCCGAAAAATTAAATCTCGACGTAACCCATACAACCTCGGTGGTGTACCAAACCACCGAGGTTGTATGGGTTACCGAAAATACATAAACCAAACGCTTCACTACTTCCCATAGTGAGCCAGATCGATTCACTAACTTATAAGTTGGCTCAACACTTGGCAAAAATTCTGTCACCGCTGAGTGGACACACCAGAGCACACACAAAGGATTCATACAATTTTGTTAGTGAGATAAAGGACCTACATCCCGCTGACAATGAAACTATAGTCAGTTTTGATGTTCAGTCACTATTTACATGCTTACCTATTGAAGACTGCATCTCAATTGTAACCAGAAAGCTAGATGAAAACAACATGCCTACAGAATATGCAGTATTACTCAAACACTGCCTCACATCTGTCTATCTATTGTGGAGGAGGTTCTTTTTTTTTTTTTTATAGGAAAGGGGCAAACGAGCCTGCGGTTCACCTGATGTTAAGTGACTACCGCCGCCCATGAACAACTGCAACACCAGGAATTGCAGATGCGTTGCCAGCCTTTTAAAAGGAGTAGGCTCTTTTCTTGAAGGTCCTAAGTCGTATCGGTCCGGAAAAATCGCTGGTGGTAATCGGTTCCACAAGGAAGTTGTGCGAGGAAGAAAACATCTTCGTCGCACAGTGGTGGACCGCCAATCATCCAGATGGTATGGATGGTATCGCGAGTTTTGTCGCGATGTGCGATGGTCAAATTGAGCGGCTGGAATTAGTCCGAACAATTCCTCAGAGCACTCCCCGTGGTACATGCGATAAAATACGCAAAGAGATGCAACATCTCTACGCAGTGCTAGTGAGTCAAGCCGATCGGAAAGAACTCGGTCGTCGACGATTCGATCCGCTCTGCGCTGAATGCGGTCAAGTGGAAGGAGCTGGCACTGGAGGCCCTGCCCAGAGATGGGAACAGTATTCCATGTGAGGCCGAACCTGCGCCTTGTAAAGTTGCAGGCGGTGTGCCGGCATGAAATACTGCCCCGCTCTACTGAGCACGCCAAGCTTTTAGAGGCTAATTTGCCTTCTCTTCCAAGTGACCACGAAACTGCGTCACTCGATATGTCAACGCCGAGGATTCCGATACTGGCTGAGGCAACAAGGAGTGCCTTGAAACTGAGGTGATACGACAAGGGGTTCCTTTTAGCGGTAAACGCGCAAACTTGTGTCTTCTGGGGATTGAACTGGACTAGATTTAGTCGTTCTCAATCCGAGACTTTGTCCAACAAAGTCTCGACTTCCGACAAGTTTGTTCCGGTACTCGGCGACGTTTTCCCGAGAAATATTGGCATGGCGGTGTATATATAGCATCACCAGTGCTGTCATCCGCATAGCAATGAATGTTACCGGTTTGCAACATATCATTGATATGCAGAAGAAACAGCGTTGGTGATAGCACGCAGCCAATGAACACCAGCGTTAATAGTCTTGTAATCGGAGCACGCACCGTCTACTACGACCTTGATGCTCCGATCAGCCAGAAAACTGGTGATCCAATTGCACACCTCGGGAAGCCCATAGTAAGGAAGCTTCGAAAGAAGCGCTTTGTGCTAGACCCGATCGAAGGCCTTCGCTATGTCAAACTAACGGCCAATGCCTCCCTTGGACTCGATCGCCTGCGCCCATCTATGTGTTAGGTAAACAAGAAGATCACCAGCTGAGCGACCCTGACGGAAACCGTACTGGCAGTCACTAATCAGCTGGTGCTCCTCAAATACCGCATGAGCTGGCAGTTAATAATTGACTCCATTATTTTCGAGAACAAGGAGGTGATGGCGATAGGCCTGTAATTGGACGGATCAGAGCGGTTACCTTTTTAGGATCGGTGCACGAAAGCTGTCTTCCATGAATTCGGGACAACGCCTAGGGGTAGGAGTACCGAAAAGACGCGTTAGAACCGGTGCCAACTCTGGAGCGTACGTCCTCAGCACAATTGGCGGGATTCCATCAGGCCCTCGACTTGTGGATGTCCAGGGAGGAGTGCTTGCGTACTGAGCACTGTGTGAATCGCACATCAGGCATAGAGCACTCACACTGCGGGATGGTCGGCGGTGTGTTCCCCTGTCATCAAGTCGAGTTGGACGCAAAAGGAGCCTAAAAGGTCGGCTTTCTCTTTGCGTCGTGGGCCAGTGAGTCATCCTCCTGTGCAGAGATGGTAGTGATGGCTTACAGAAATTTCCTTGGACAGCCTTGGCGAGAGACCAGAATGCACGGTTCCCGAAGGAAGGCGAACTAGTTTCTCGCCAATTCTGCCTATGTGCTCTGACTTTGCCTTGGCAATAACTCTTTGAAGGACCTGGAGGCGAAGTTATACTTCTTTTAAGCATGCTGGTGTTTACATCCCGAGCCACCGAAGCCTCAGCCCAGGCCTGATAACACTCCTGCTTACTGCGTAATGCAGTTTTACAGGAGCGACCAAACCATGGCTGCGATCTGCCACCGATGGGTACCACAGATGATGGAATAAATAGTTCCATTCCTGTAGCACCACATCGGTGACAGAGTCAACAACAGCGCTGGGATCATCCGGCGAGAAGCAAACCCGCCCCCATGGGTAGGATGCAAAGAAAGACCGCATTCCATCCCAATCCGCCGACCTGTAATGCCAAACACGGCGGCAACCTGCAGAACGCAACCGCGAGGAGAGCGTGAGTGGCACCACACTCCGGATCAGACAATGGTCCGAAGAGCCAAGAGGGCATCGACGGAAACCTGATATCCGTCCGATGAGAGGTCAGCAGAAGGTCCAACAGGAAGGTGTATGATCCTCCACATCTGGAATCCGTGTAGGCGAAGTAATCAGTTGTGTCAGACCATAAAATTCTACAAGCAAGTAGACGGTGTGGCAATGGGCTCAACTGTATTTCCCATAGTCGCCGACACATTCATGGAGAACTTTGAGGAGAAAGCCCTTCTTACTGCTCCTGTAAATCCAAGATTCTACAAGCGGTACGTAGACGACACTTTCACAATTTTACCATCTGACAAAGTAACTGTATTTTTAGACCATCTTAATTCTATAAACTCTAAAATACAATTCACAATGGAGTTCACAACAGGCAAAAAATTCTTTAGCTTTCCTAGATGTTTCAGTCATCCAAAATCCTGATAACACTTTTGGTCACACTGTGTATAAGAAAAAGACCCATGCCAACCGATATTTAAATGGTGAATCTCACAGTTAGATACCGTGGGAAAATCTTTTTTCAGAGAGCACGAGGGATCTGTAACAGAAAACATCTGGCCGCCGAGCTTCAGCACGTCGAGCAAGTATTGTAAGACAACAAGCTTCGGGTCCCGCGCCCACGTCACAGTGACCGAGTGAAGCCGGCCACGGTCACAGACAAGGTTGGCTACATCTTGAAGCGAGCTTCCATTAAAACATACTTCAAGTCACCGAAGAAGATTAGTAAATTTTTACCATCCGTCAAGTGTAATATTCCTTTATAAGATGCAGAAGTGTACAAGCTTGATTGCGTATGTGATCTCTCTTACATAAGACCCGCGTGAAAGAAGGTTAGCTGACATGAAGCACCGACGCTCTGGGAAGTCTGCAGTCTGTGAACATGTTCAAGATCGTCCCCACCATTACATCAGATTTGATAGACCACAAATTCTCGCAAAAGAACACCGATTCCTACCAAGGATGATACGCGAGGCTATTGAAATTAAAAAACGTCCTAATTTTAATAGAGAAGATGGATGGGTGCTGCCATCTGCTTGGGATCCTATAATTAACAAGATGAAATCCAAACCCAAGCATACCACTGCAAAACTTCAAAATACCGTGAGCTCATTCTGCGTAGATCGAACCAAATATTAATATTCAAAAACTGAAGGTAGCTGCGCTAACTATGACATCGGGACGTCAAATATCTCAGTCCTCCCCGTGATCATGGGTTGCTGTAAAGCACTCTAAACGTCGGGAATTCAAATAAGTAAATAAAACGCGATAAAATCGGTAAACATGGTTTTATTCAATGATATTTTTCAATTATACGGTGTGAAGGGTTGTATGTGCAAACGACATCTCTCAAGACAAACGACGAACGGAGGAAGACGATTTTTTTTGCTCTTAACCCGATTGTTCCAAAAGGGGAGTAATGTTTTTCGAGTGTATGTATGTATATTTCTTGGACATGCTCTGTACCCTTTATGAATATTAACACAAGATCCGTAAGATTTTTCATATTGTGGGATTGACATAAAGTGTAAAATTTATGCGTGAGAGCCATGCTGCAGCTATATTATGGTTGTATTACAAATGGGTTGGATCTATCGGGGAAGAACCACGCCCTTAAGGGATACCAGCGTAATTTTGCTTATTGCTGCTGTTTCGTTTACACTGTTTTTTTCTACATTGCACTGATATAACGAAATATATATTTTAAGCACTTTTAGCCAACAAAAAATGTTGAAATGACGCTAAGGAATAAAGAAAATTAAAGGTAAACGCAAAACAATCCATTTTAGAAATTTATTCTTTTCTATTTTCACAACGTTATTTTGAACCACTGTATATAATAATATGTACTACGTACTTCTATTTGTAAAACTTATAAATTAATTGCAATTCATCACAAGTGAAATAATGTTGATTATAACTTTGTGAAATGTAATTTTCTTTTTAATACGTTTTTAATTTAAATATGAAACGATGTTTTATTATATGCCATAACATTTTGTTCGCGCTGCCAGTAACATATTCAAACGAATAAAACCTTCTTTTTTGCAATGTAATTATTTCAGACAGAGAATAAATTAACGGTCGCTTGTTTTTACAAAGAAATTAAAAATAAAATGAAAACGTTTATTTTCGCCTCTACCTACGCTTACAATAAAGTAAATAAACTTATAGCTATGTACGAACTCGAATTTATTTACACGACTTGTATTTGGGCGGCATCGGCTACAACTAAAAAATAGGGATGGAATACGAGGGGTGATCCAAAAGTAATGATAATGAAAATAAAACACGGTAATTAAAGTTAAAATAATAATTTATTTTTCTACATAGTCTCCTAACAAATCAATACATTTAGTCCATCTTTTTCTAAACCCAGGATTCCTTTGAAAAATTCTTTTCTTGACCTCCCAAAACGCTTCAACAGCGGCCATTACTTCGCTATCGTCTTCGAATTTCTTGCCTCAGGCGTTCCTTGAGCCGAGGAAAGAGGTAGAAATCACTAGGAGCTAGATCTGGCGAATAGGGAGGGTGTTCGAGCAGTTCGAATCCCGTTTCTTGAATGGCAGCCATCGCAACTGCGGCTTTGTAAGCCGGTGCGGTGTCTTGGTGAAACAGCACTCCAGCTCGCAGTTTGCCGCGTCTTTTTTCCTTAATGGCCTCCCGTAATCTTCTTATTTGGTCTGCGTAGTAAGAGCCCGTAATAGTGGCGCCCTTTTCCAAATATTCCACCATAATTATGCCTTGAGCGTCCCAAAAAACAGATGCCATAACCTTTCCCGCCGAACTTGAAACTTTGAATTTCTTTGGCGTCGGTGAGGAGGCTCGCTTCCAAGTCATCGATTGTTGTTTCGTTTCAGGATCAAAATGGTAGATCCAGGTCTCGTCCATAGTCACAAAACGGAACAAAAAATTTTCTTGATCTACTTGGAACTTTTCGAGATTGACCCTCGAAATGTGAACTCGATTTTACTTTTGCTCGTCGGTTAACATTCTGGGTACCCAACGCGCAGAGACCTTTTTCATATGCAACTCGTTCGCAAGGATTCTTTGAACGCTGCCATATGAGATCCCTGTGACCTCAGCTACATGCCTGATGGTCACTCTTCGATCTGCCAACACAACATCTTCGACTTTTTTCACGTTGTCTTCAGTGAGGGACGTGGATGGGCGTCCTTCGTGACGTTCAAGTTCACGTTCAGTGGATGTTCTGCCCAGTTTAAACTCCTTGGCCCAGCGTGCAACTGTAGAATATGGAGGAGCAGAGTCCCTCAATGTTTCCACTAAGTCACTGTGTATGTCTTTTGAAGACATTTTTTTCAAACAGAGGTACTTGATGACAGCTCTAATTTCGTTTTTCTCCATGTTGATGTTATCTCTTTGACAGTTCGTATTCAAATGAATGTATCTCCCGGAAATCGTGATCTATTTATATGATTTTTTTAGGCTGACGTAGTGAGTATATAAGCAAGCAAAAAATATTTTTTTTGGATTTTTATCATTACTTTTGGATCACCCCTCGTAATGCCCTTTACAATAAGCGATCTGTATTAAATTAACTTGTTAGACGTAAATGCTAATATAAAAAGCATACCTTTAAAACAAAACCATATAAGTATTGAATACTATACTATTAATATATAACTATTGAATACTATACTATACTAGTAATATATAATATATCCACTACCAGCGTAAAACAGAACCCGCTTGCGAAGCGTGGCAACTATGGCAAATATCCCCTATTAGGCAATCTATGGGGGAGGCCTATGTTCAGCAGTGGAATTTAATAGGCTGATAAATTAAAAGGAGTTAAATAAGCATGGTGAAGGATTTACGGTTAGGGGGGGCTATAAGGATTTACTGTTAAGGGAGAGGACCAAGCACAGATCCCTGCGGAACACCTGAAGGGACGTTTATATAATTAGATCTGAAACCACCTATGATCACAGCTTGGCTGCGATTAAAAATATATGCTTGGAACCATCTTAGCAAATCACCGCAAATCCCGAGCGCTTGTAGTTTTTGAAGCAGGATAACATGATCCACACGGTCGAATGCTTTTTCGAAGTCCGTATAGATCACGTCAACCTGCAAGCCTCCGTCCATCCCACGTAAGACTTCTTCCATAAAGAGGGATAGATTGGTAGTTATCGAACAACCCTTAACGAAGCCGTGTTGTTCGGGTGGAATGGAAGGCATTAATACTGGATATACGTTACTATATACTATTTTCTCTAAAACTTTACTAAAGGCATTTAATATTGAAATTGGTCTGTAGTTTTCGATTTTGTTTTTATGTCCTTTTTTGTGTATAGGTACTATATGTGCTTGCTTCCATAGTAATGGAAGGTTTCCTTCTTTTTAAAGATCTATTAAATAAAATTCGCAGGGGCACACAGAGTGAAGCGGCGCAATTGACTATAAAAACTGGTGGTATATTGTCTGAGCCAGATCCTTTAGTCACGTCTAAACTTTTAAGGTGTTTGTTCACCAACTCATCTGTTACCTGAATGTCGCTTATGATATTAGTAGATGATAGAAATTTTGTTGAGATATTAGAGTATGTTGAACCAGGCTCATTGAACATTTTCTAAAGAAATCTGCAAACGCCATGCTTATGTCTTGGGCGCACTGCAGATTTTTGTTGCCATATTGCATATATTTTGGATAGCCCGAACTTCTGTGACGTTTATTTTTAATATAAGACCAAACAGCTTTGGGATTTGATTTAATATTGTATTCAGATTTTTTTATGTAGGTCTTATGGAGTTCTTTCGCTAATTTTTTGCTCTGGTACGCAGAAGTGCAAAGGCATCATAGTCTTTTTCAAAGTTTATTTTTTCCTTTATGATGTTGATGAGAGCTTTATTATACCAAACAGGATACTGTTGCTTAGCTCTTTGGAACACACATGGGACGAACTTATTAATTAGGTCATATGTTAGAGTTAGACTGTAGAAATACGATACAGCATCCTTTAGTGACCCTACACTAAGTGTATTTTTTTTTATAGGAGAGGGGGCAAACGAGCATGCGGCTCACCTGATGGTAAGTGATTACCGCCGCCCATGAACAACTGCAACACCAGGGGAATTGCAGATGCGTTGCCGGCCTTTTATCTTGCCAGTTTGTCTCCTATAAATGCTTACAAATTTTTGGATAATCTGCCTTGTAATATAGGTATTTAAAATGTCCTGTGTGTGACATTCGAGGAGTCACGATGTCCGCGGCGTCAATTGTGAGAGTGGGATGAAAAACATCTTCCTGTATGAGCGGCGTAATCGATTTACTAACTTCTACAATAAAGTTGGTAAATATCAGATCAAGAATATTGCTGTGAGTGTTTACATGTAAGTTATGTTGGTGGAGACCAAGAATACTAATCTGATTTAGTAAGTTCTCTGCAGAGTCCTGCAAATAGGTACTGCCCTTTTTTAATAGTGTGTGGCCATCCGATGTCCATTGAACACAAGGAAGATTGAAATCGCCACATATAAAAAACAAATCTTTTGGATTTGAGGACATAACAAAAGACAATAAAGCAGTGAAACTTTGTAAACGTTGAGGCAACACACTGTCTGGAGGTAGGTAAACATGCAAATCAGCAAAGACAATAAAGCAGTGAAACTTTGTAAACGTTGAGGCGCAAATATGTAAATCATGACTAGTGCCAAGGTCTCTTGCATAAATCGTAATCCAGAGACATTCAAGGTTTTCATGAGACCAATCGGGTTGAACCTTTGCATAAAACCGTTCCGCAGTCAGAACTATATCGCCGCCACCACGTCTATTCCAGCCGCGATCCCGGCGAAAGATATTGTACCTACAGTCGGAGAGTTCTGCATCAAGAAAAACCGTCGTGCAACCACGATTCTGTAACTATTATTATGTCACTATTACTGTTCAAGATGTTGTTGTAGAAGGGTCTAAGAACAAATAACACAGGATGTGTTATTTGTTCTTAGACCCCTTACATTTTGGTATTGCAGATTAAAACTATATGATTTAATTTTATTGTATGTGAATTGTCAACTTAATACATTTATGTAGTACATACAGTTTTGTTATGTACATAAAGTATGCTTATTAGAGTCGCAACTAGTGAATAATTGTGTATGTGTCAGTGATGCGTATAATATGTTTTGACATGATTTAATGAACAAAGTGTGTGTGTGTGTAGTTTATGTCTATGTGTGTGTTTAGACGCAGATAAAGTTTCGAAAATAATTCTTTGAATTTCAATTTTAATTTAAGAATTAATTTTAATTTTAAGACTTTACAAAAACACAAAACACTAACAAACCAAAAGATAATAAACGATAAAGATATATGTAGTGGGTTTAACAAACTAAATGAGACTACACAATTTTTTTCAAATCTGAAGCGGTGGAGATTAACAGTGGAGGTGAGCTGTCGTTGCGTCGTACGTAAATCCGACAGTTTTTTGTCCATACGTAACGATAAGCAGATTCTTTGGCTTTTGCTTCTGCTTCAAGGAGAAGTTTTTTGTTACGTGGTGTTAGGTGCTCGTTCACATAGATGACTTTGGGGTCGCCAGTAGACAATATATCTTTTGTCGATAAGTCCCTACATTTTCGCACTGCAGACAAAAATGTGTCTTTATTGAGGCGCGATTTGAAGCGCGCGATGATCGTGCGCGGTTGATTGTTGGATGATCGCTGCGGTTTAACTCTGTGAGCGAAATCTACATCAGCTTCTAATAATTTGTGGCCGGCCTTTTCTGCGATTTTTGTAAGAATGTCTATGAGACAATCGTTGCTTTTTTCTGGTACTCCTACAATTTCCACGTTTTGCTGACGGACCCACTGTTCTTGCTTAGCAAAATTATGCTAGATTGTCGAGATATTTTTCTGTATATCCTTAAAATCGCTTCGGAGGGAGGAGTTTTCTGTTTTTAAGTACTTAGTGCCATTTCCACCCCAGTATACGCTTTTCGACTATCTCCCGGTCGCGATCACTATCGTAACTGTACTTAGAGGCCTCACACAAAGTATTAATAATGGACATATATAATTTAGCTATCACAGATCGATGTGCTAAAATATTACACAAATTATCACAACACTGACTTAGTTCATACGTGAAATCCATTTCTCTTAATTTATCGTTACAGTATTTGCTATATATGTAAATTTGATTCAAATTACGCTCACCCCATTTTACTTTATTGATTATATATTCCTGAACCGACAGTGGCCTACGCCTAACCATTGTGAGATCACACTGCACCTCTAATGGAAAGTGATCTGACCAATAAACGTCATTATGAATTTTAATTGTGATTACAGACTTCTATGCAGCCTGAGTTGTTAAACAGTGGTCAATCCAACTACAACTACCATGTACATCACTCATAGAGGTATAAAAACGCGAGTCAATTCCTAGCTTCATAATATAGTCTGACAACCAATTTTGTTCTAGACAAAATTTTAAGATTTCCTTACCAATTTTAAGATTGTACGTGGTAGAGCCAAGCTGCAGCTATATTTATAGCATAGTTGTAGCATGAATGGGTCGGCTCGACCGGGGAAGGATCACGCTCTCACAGAATACCAGCGTAAAATAGCAGCTTAATGCTACTGTGTTTCGTATGGTGAGTGTAGAAAACCGGGGACCCTTTTTACTGGAAAGAGGCATTCCATCTTAGACCTCAAGGCTGACAACGCATCTGCATTTTGATTCGTTACCGAGGATAGATGTAGATGTCTATGGGCCACAGCAACCACTTACCATCACGTGGACTGTGTGCTCGTTTGTCACCCTATTTCTATAAAAAAAAAACTAAACAACGTACCTGGGTGAGCAATAAATTCTCCTATCACATACATAGTTTCAATATTCTCATTATCAACTATTGCAGATATATAACAAATTCTACCAGATTGTCTCGCTCGTGCATAGGCATATACACATTAAAAAATAACATATTTTAAACCGATCCGAAACAAACACTTTAATAGCAATAATACGCTCACTCATACACGGAACCACAGATACAGAGTCTAACACGTTATTTCTCCATAGTAAGCCGACACCGCCATAAGGCCGTCCTCGCAATATTTCTTTGCTTGTATCAACCGCAGACTTCCCGTAGAAACAAAAATCCTTTTTTAATGATTTCTTATATTTACGCGAACATTACACATTGAATAAAACTATTTTTACGGATTTTATCGCGACGTTACGGGTGCTTTAAAGCACCCGAAACGTCGGGAATTAAAATAGTAAATTAAACGCGATAAAATCCGTAAAAATAGTTTTATTCAATCCTTTTTTACTTGACCCAAGTCAGGAAGCTCACGAAGCAGAAGCCATGTCTCCTGGAGTGCAATTATGTCCGCCCTTTCACTCAAAGACTTTACAAAGACTGCGGATCTTTTAAAAGATTTACAATTAAAGCTTATCAACTTGATCGTTGTGTTATCCCTAGCATCATTATTCACCATGTTTTTTTTTTAATAAATACATATTTACTTTCCCTGATCGCACTTCAGTGTTAGTTTTACATTTAATATAATTCATTATGTCAACAGTCTCGCAGCTGTTATCAATGTTGCAAATATAAAACGGGATACGGGAACGACAGAGTAACCAACATAGCCCAACGGATTAGTAAACTAAAGTAGCATTGAGCCGGCTATATACCTCAAAGAACCGACAACTGATGGAGAAGAAACGTTCTCAAGTAACAGACTCGTACCGGTAAGCAAAGTGTAGGGCGGCCCCCCAGTACGTGGATTGACGATCTGGTAGTTATCCAGGAAGTTGATGGATGCAGGTGGCTTAAGACCGTGTTTTGTGACATTCCTTGGAGAGGCCTAGTTTAGCAGTGGACTTGTGATAATGATGATGAAGTGTGTATTTTACCGGCGAACAAAGAAGAAATTAGTATTTACAGGAATAGGCTGTTTACTTTTTGAGTAATAGACATTTTCGTATTTTTTAAATAATTTTAGCTGATATTTTTTTTTTTAAAAAAACGTTACCCCACACTAGAATTTTCTCCTATATCGTGGAGGCAGTTTACAAACATAAATTGCACAAGGACAAACATCCAGACCCGGAACAATTATTTATAAGCCATACAAATACTTGTTCCCATATTTGCTGCTTTAAATTTACAGTCTCTGTGCATATTAGCCTTGCCTTTTAAACCAATAAACTTGCTTTTTACGCGCTTGTTTCGCACTAAAGTCTAGTCGTCTTTTCCCAGTTCATCATCTAAGTAATCATGAATATCGGCCGCCCCTTTATTACGAACTTGTTCAATCACTGGGTTAGCAGTGGCCTCCTTATAAGATAAGGAGGTGTCGTTAGTCTGCATTTCCGCCGACATAACCGTGGTGCGGGCTTCCATTCGCATTGACGTTGCGAGCGAGTCACAAATACACGTATGAGTCAATAACATATTATTGACTTTAGGATTACAGTTAGAATTCTCAGCGGTCGTTAACTCGTTATATTCAAATTGATTTGGTGAAATACTCGTATTAGGTATACCACAAAGATCACTCGCACATTCTAAACTGTTTTTTCGACATATTTCTATTTGTTTCGTATTAACATTGTAGTTTGTCAAGGGTAATTTATTATTTAGCATATCCTTTGTAGCATAGGTTTCTTAATAATTGAAATGTCAATCTGCAACCTAATCATATCTTTTAAGAGTCTAAATTCGTCATATTGCCTGATAAGCCGAATGTCCGATAAGCACACACAGGCACCTAATAACTATACGAATAAAGATTTACTCATGATAATTTAAATTATCTGTTAGTATCTAGTTTCTGCGTCACTAATATGTGGTTATTCTTTTTTTCTAATCTACCCCTGCTCGAGCATGCTCTCCCGATTCCATCCATGAATTTAGTATTGATGTCAATGTGATCAAATGTGATTGGCGGAAGACGTTGTAAATCTCTTGCCACAAAGATAGGTAAAAGTTGAGGGTCCGACTCTTTTATAGCACAAGTAGTATTCGTGATTTCTCGCTTATTTTTGCCATCTCCTTTTCTAATTATATTGTGGTTATTCGTTTTCAAGGACTCAAAAATAATTTCTTAGCCTCTGTGATTTCGTTACTTGAATATGCCGTATTGCACAGACGAGTAACACTATCTTCGTCCATCACATCTGCTTTGTTTTGTACAAAAGCCAGTAACACGCATATTACAATATTACAATTGCTACATTTCACGGTATTCACAGCCATATTTTATAAATATAAACAAATTTTATGAATTAATTTATAAATATATTGTCATGACTGCTTGACAGATATTTTGTCTTAGTTTGTTATATATTATGTTTAATTATCATTTCTTGCGTCATATTTCTTTATTAGCTATTTCAACTCTCTGTCTTAATTTTATAGTATTTTGTAATGATGTGTCACCTACTTATAAGCAGTCCCTAGACTGAGCCTGCTTTCAATAAAAAATTTATGATGAGTGCACTACTGATGTCCTATGAATAAATAAATAAATAAATACACTTGAAAAACATTACTCTCTTTGTGAGACAATCGGCTAAAAAGACAACAGAATTTTAGCGATGGAGCACAGGAATCGTCGGTGAATAATAAAAAATAAATTAAATAATAAAATATCAACATAAAGGAACGAACCTATAATCGTTAAACACAGTGAAAGCCAAGCTTTACTTGCCACTTATTTAGCTTTGCCACAGCTAATGAAGTTGTAGTTTCAACCGTTGTTTGTGTTACTTCCGCTCAGAGCACGAAAGCTCGACAAGGTGAAGCTTAACCGATGCTTTGGGTGGTTGCTGTAATCACTGTAGTTTAGTAAGTGCAATCTGTAGTTTTAATAAGCTCTCAGGTGTATGAAGTTGTGGTAAGAGTGCGGTACGGTAACAATGTTTGGATGTAATTATGCAAAAGAGATTCAACTTGCAAAAAGCTATATTTGGGATAGCCGAAGTTTAAGGCTTGCAAAAAAAAAAACTTTCGGTGTGTACTGACGGCGTAAGAAAATCCGCTACCTCATATCATCCCGTGGGTGTCAGAATGGTTATGGTTGTAGCACGAATGGGTTCACTCGACCAGAGAAGTACCACGCTCTCACAGAATACCAGCGTAAAATAGCAGCTTAACGTTGCTGTGTTTCGTATGGTGAGTGTAGAGAACCCGAGACCCTTTTTACTGGAAACGAGGTTTTCCACCTTAGTCCTCAAGGGTGAGAACGCACCTGCATTTTGATTCCTAATCGAGGAAAGATGTGGATGTTTATGATCAGCATCCACTTACCAAGTGGACTGTGTGCTCGTTTGTCAACCTTATTCTATAATAATTTAAAATTACAAATTTTGTACAACCGACTTCAATATATATTATTAAGGATAACGCAAAAATTATCAGTCAGACCTTGATCAAATTTATATGGGACCATACGGGAAGCACCAGCTTTCAAATAAAAAAAGAATCATCGAAATCAGTTCATGTAAAACAAAGTTATGAGGTAACACACAAAAAAAACATACAGTCGAATTAAGTACTTCCTCCTTTTTGAAGTCGGTAGAAAACCCCCGTGACGGAACCGGACTGAGGCATTCTCTCATGCTGTTACCTTAATACTGTATAAGTTATAAATAATTATATGCTTTCCCCAAAGAACAATAAAAACAAAACTTTCTTCGTGAATCGGGTCATGGAGCGTAGCAGGAAGTGGCCCAAGTTTTAGAAACAATTAAAACTTTAGCGCAATATGGTAGTGCAGCCAACTTTAAAGATAAATAAACGTTTTTTATTATCATAGAGCCATAATAACTAAGGAGTTCTGCGCTTGCAATTTTAATTTCTAGTACATTTGCAAACACAAATTTTATACGTGGACGAGCCACGATGCAGCTATAATATGGTTGTGGTACGAATGGGTCGGCTCGACCGGGGTAGGACCACGCTCTCATCATACCAGCGTAAAAGAGCAGCTTAATGCTGCTGTGTTTCGAATGGTGTGTGTAGAGAACCGGAGACCCTTTTTACTGGAAACGAGACATTCCATCTTAGTCCTCAGGGGTGACAACGCATCTGTATTTTTATTGTTAATTGAAGATAAATGTAGATGTCTATGGGTCGCAGCATCTTCTTACCATCAGGTGGACTGCGTGCTCGTTTGTCCCTCATTCTATAAAAAAATATAATATAACGAATATTGACTTTTTTATAAGACTTAAGTGACAAACGATCTTAAAGTTCACCTGATGGTAGGTGGCTTCTGCAGCCCATGGATTCAACGCAACTCCAGAAGGCTACAGATGCGTTGTCACCTCTGATTACTAAGAGGGAATTCCTCACGGCTTAATACTGGCTCCTCTATACCTTTCAGACCACAATACAGTAGTGCTGGCATTTGGCGCCAGAAGTAAGTAAGAGGAACGTTAGGTACTTAGACAGAATCCTCAGAAATGGAGTCCTTCTAAGTTCAGTGACCGCTCCTTAGAGCAATGGCTTAGCAATGAGTTGCAGCGCTAAGGGTCACGGGTTCAAATCTCGCACGGAACAAGTATTTGAATGGCCTACAAATAATTGTGAAATTTATGTATTGAAACTGCCCCACGATATAAGGGAAAATCCTTGCAAAATCCGGGCGGAGGTATTGCTTCCGTCACGTTATCAACCTTACATCGTGAATAAACGCGAATGTCTGAGAATAAATATTTCGTGGAATATGTGAAGTCCAATAGGCGTTGAGGTAGCGCGGCAGGCTCCACTTTGCACCAGAAATCCTCTCTGAAATAAGAGGAGACCTGTGTTTAACACTTAACTATACTCACATTGCATTTCCTTGTTGCCGACATTTCTATCACTTTTCGTTTTCCCTCCCATCATTACAGACAACTAAATTCCACTGCTAAAGATAGGCCATCTTCAAGGAATACCACAAAGCACTGAGCCACCTGCATCCATCTACTATCTGCATCACTTACTGGTAGTCACTCCATCTAGTGGGGTACCCTACACTTCGCTTGCACATGCGTGAAATTCTCTCGCTTCCAATCACCTTCCTCTGTTTCACGTGTTCAGGTAAAGCTTTCCATTATTCGCTTTTATTTGTCTATCAATTTACCTGACACGAAACTGTAAACACTAGGACGTTGTATTTCATTTGTAAACGCAACGATATTGCTCACGTCGGTTTTTTATACGAGCATATTCTATTTCGCTTCGCTGTGAGAAGAAATATTGTTTCGTTCATAGCTATTGGCAAATCTCATGCAAATTTCATTCATTCTGCAGTTTTTGTGAAATTTATTTGCTGCCATTTTTGGCAGACTTTGCAAAGGAGGAGGTAATCAATACTAGTGTGTTTTTGGTATGTATGTCACGTGATATTTTCGCTAATTGTGAATTGATTTTAATATATTTTTTTATTATAAAGGTTTACTTGAAGCGTGGTCTGATATTATAATTTGGAGAAAAAATTCCATCCCTATGGTGAGAAAACTGGTAATGCAGTTTTTAAAATTAAAGTTAATACGACATTATTGTTTGATGAAAAATTAAACTTTTAATAAAAGTAAAAACCGATTTCAAACCACTATAAAATATAAAATAATTTACACATAATACAATAGCTTCCAAAGTCGGGGTTGTAATTCTTCTATTCTTTGAAGTCAGCTTTAACTTTTTTTTTTTATACTGAATTTAATAAAAGAAATATTAAAAAAAAAGTTTTTGATGTGTAATACATTTCCTCTCGCTTTCCTGCAATCTGTGGGAGTGATTTCGTGAAAAGGGATGGAAGTGTGTAACAGGAAACCTGGGAAGTGCTGGGGTTTAACAACCCATTTTCCGAGAGGTTGATACTGTCAACCCACAGCGTGTGCGTGTGTGTGACGAGAAAGAGAAAGGGAAATAGAGAAGGAGAACTCATCAGCTGTGTGCTTAACCTACAGTATCGTGTATAAAGTGTGCTGTTATATAAACAGCACACTTTTTCTTTCTTTCATGAAAAGAAAGAAATAAAGGTGACAGGTGACAACTGTGTTTATTTTGTCTAAATATTTTAATAAAAATAACTATTCATTTTAATTGTAAAATTTTAGTGTACAAATGAAACGTTTATTGTTGACATAGATATAAATAGTATAACAGTGGTTTATATGATATATGTTTATATGGTTATTATTATATTATTTATATGTTTATATGGTTTATATGAGGCCTATGTTCAGCAGTGGACTTGTGAAGGGCTGTAATGATGATGATGATGATGATATGATATCTGAAATCAACTACGAGATATAAAAATATTTCAATATGGTGACATATGCCAAATGTAACGAAACAATTCGCAAAAAAGGATTTCTTAAATATATATTTGATTGACTGATGAAGAGCTATCGTATCGCAATTGAGCAGGCTCGGGTCTCTTAAAATATTTATTTTAAAGCCAGTTTAATTTCCTGACTGCTCAGACCTGCAAAATAAGAGTTTGTCGGGATATTTTTCATATGTGCGCATGGGGATTTTGTTGTTGCTCCCAACACAGTGCCTGTTCAGTCTTTGAAAACTTCTAGTCCGCGTGTGATAATTTCAAGACACGGTTGCTAAGGCCGCCATCGTTTGTCCTAGCGTAGACATGCGTCGCTGGATCTCTTCCACTGCAGCGTCCAATTGCGGGACCGTCCTGTGACGCACCTACGTAACAACGCATGCGTCTTGTTACCAAAACAAGCAGCCGTCATATTTTGACTTTGACTTTTTTATACTTTCAGTGTAATTTTTAAGTTACTTTATTGTGTTTTTAAATTTGTTTTAAGTTATTCTTTTTTGTGATTGCATTTAACTGTTGTGAATGCAGTCCGTGACCCAATCTTGTGATGGCACGTCGAACGCGACCCATGCATGTACACAGTGCAACACGTCATTCAAATCTTTAAAAGGCCTCCACATACACACTACAAAAACACACAGGAAATGTATAAGCCAAAACAGTTCACCTTTAGACATCCACCCCATTATTCCGAGTGCGCCTACTTTTGTAGCCAACGATCCAACTCCTTTCCACACATATCTTAGCCATTTGAAAAATAGTATACCGATAGTTAAAAGAATCCCTCGAGGAGCTCGAATAACCGTTGTACCTACACGTTTGTCCCAATTAATCCAGAAATGTTACATAAGCAATTGTACTCAAGACTGGCAGAACCTATTTTTTTTTCATACAGCACACTACATATAATAAAAACTGATAAACCAAATTTATCCTTGACACAAAAGATTAAAAATAACTGTGCTGTCAGCTCCTCACCTTCTCCCGCACCTCTAATCAAACATGATGCCCCTCGTAATCGCAACAAACTCATCGAAAACAAAATCTGTGACGGAGATCTCAAAGGTGCCGCTCGTCTTTTGTTCTCCAACGACGTGCTATCACCAGATACCCCTGACACCCTTCAGGCCTTACGGACAAAACATCCTCCAGCTCCAGTAAACCCATATTTTCTCGACCGACCAACAGCAGGGCAAGCATGCCTTCAAATTCAAAAGAAAGATGTTACGGATGCCATTTTATTTTTTAAACCAGGTTCGGCTGCAGGTTTGGATGGAATCTCACCCCAACATTTAAAAGACTTAACATCGCATTCTGTGAGTGATGCAGGTGAGCAACTTGTAAATTCGATCACTAAATTAATCAACTTTATGTATTCCGGTAATGTCAATCCAGAAATTGTTCCCATTCTTTTTGGCGGGAACCTCATTGCCCTCACCAAAAAGGACGGAGGGGTGAGACCAATTGCTGTTGGATCAACACTACGACGCCTGGCCTCCAAAATTGCTGTTCGACATATTTTACCAAAATTAAATTCGGAATTTGAACCCGTACCGTTAGGCTTCGGTGTAAAAGGAGGGTGTGAGGCAGCCGTCCATGCCCTACGCTCTTTCTAACTTTTGGACATCCTGACGTGTTGCTCAAAATTGATGTCAAAAATGCTTTCAATTCGGTAAATAGGGATACCCTGCTGACGGAAATAAAACAACATATACCGAAAATATACAATTATCTTTTTCTCAGTTACGCTGACCCAACAAAATTGTTATATCGTTCTAATAAACTGTCCTCGGAAGTAGGTTGTCAACAAGGTGATCCCCTTGGGCCCGCTATTTTTAGTTTGGCTATAAATCCGATAATCAAAAATTTTTATTCTAAATTCAACGTTTGGTATTTGGACGACGGAACCCTAGGAGGTGATATGGATACTGTGTTTTCGGACCTTTTTTTAATCAAAAATAAATTTAAAGCCATTGGTCCAAACCAAAGCTCCAAAGCTTAATTTTAGCAAATGCGAACTTTTTATAAATAACTGCAACTTAAATTTAAATGACGTAAAACAAAAATTTAATATTTTGGCTCCAAATATTAAAATAGTTAACAGTTATTCCCTTTACCTTTTAGGTTCTCCAACTTTTAATGAATCTATTTCTGAATATATTAATAATTCAATTACTAAATTTCAAAATTCCGCTGACCGTCTCTTTGAAATTAGTCCACATTATGCACTTTGCATCCCAAAATTTACGTATGTGCTCCGTTGCTGCTCCTTTTGGAATCACCCAGACCTCTTGACACAAGTAGACAACTTAATCAAAATTAATTTAGAATCGATTCTTAATATGCACTTGAACGAACATAGAACGAGGTTTAGGGATTCGCAAAATTTCCAGTGTCTCTTTACCAGCCTTCCTATCTGTCCTATTTTACTTATGAGATTTGCTGTCCATAGTTCAGCAAATCTCATAAGTAAAATTTTAAGGGCATCCCCTTCAAACTTTGAGATTGCTGGCCTGGAAGAAGCTAGAAACGCTTTCTTAATTGCATGCCCTGGTCAAAATTTTCCAGTTTCTCCAAATTCACAGAGGAGCTGGGACGATATAAACTGCAAATTGACTTATGACAATCTTTTGAGCTTTAGTACAGGTTCGGCGCGTGCTAGGCTTTTGGCCGTGGGTACGCATGAGGCCGGCTACTGGCTTCACGCGTACCCTTCGTCAAATACAGGAACATTTCTTGAGTCTGAATCGCTCCGAACACGCTCCGAATCGCAACCTGTCTACGGCTGGGGGTTCCAGTCTGCGCTCCTCATAAATGTCCGTGTGGCAGTGACGTCGACAAGCTAGGACATCACGGACTATCATGCCAAAAAAGTGCAGGCCGCTTCTCAAGACATGCAGCACTTAACGATATCATACGCCGGTCCCTTGCCACCGTCAACGTGCCCAGTCTTTTTGAGCCGTCTGGTGTTGCAAGAGACGATGGCAAGAGACCGGACGGTATGAGTTTGATTCCATGGAAGATGGGCCGGGTGATGGTATGGGATGCAACCTGTTCAGACACGCTGGCCCCTTCTCATCTACATGGAACCAACAACAGAGCTGGTGCGACTTGCGAAGCGGCTGAAAAAGCTAAAGCATGCAAATACAGGGGTCTAGGCTCCGAATATGTTTTTGTCCCATTCGGTGTCGAGACCCTTGGTCCGTGGGGTCCTAGCGCTATAAGACTTTTTAAGGAAATAGCAAAAAGGTTAGTCGACGTCACAGGAGACCGAAGAGCTGGTAGCTACCTCGGACAAAGAATTAGTCTAGCTATTCAAAGGGGGAACGCAGCCAGTATCTTCGGAACCTTACCTAAAGGGCCTCCTTTTTAATAATATATTTTAGTTATTATAATATTTTTATTAAGGTTTTTAGTTTTAGGTTCATTGTTCTAGTATATATTTTATTTTATAAATTGTGTAATACTTAAACGTTTGTAATTTTTAATAACTAATTTATATGTGTAAACTATATTAATGTAAACGTACTTTAATATAAAATGTATTTTTATAATTGTCTCCGATCTCCCCCAAATTTCACAAAAATAACTGCCTTCAATAAAAAATGGCATTACTCGTAGTGTTAATTAAATAAAATACAATTTTTATTAAAATAATTATTCTTAGTTACAAAAATCATTTCAAATAATAGCTGAATAATTTTTTTCACGACATAATATTAATGTTGCTTATTATCAAAGTAAGATGTCAGATGTAACACATCATATGCGACTACCGTTAAGGTACGCTCGTTTTTTAAATACAACTTTTATGTAATTCTTATTTAGGCCTATGGAATTTTTTTTAAATGAAATTTTTTTTTCTTAGCTGCCAGTTAAGGACCACCGCATAAGCGTCTGCCGTTGTAGGAAGGATTTGCCTCAACGTCACGCTTGGCAGGAGAGATGTTAATCGCAGTAGGTACCCTTCTTGTATCTTTGAGGTTCCCGTCTGTCACCGGTCAGGGTACTTTACGTCTGGCGTAAACAAGATGAACGATTACGATGAACACGTTATACTACCAGCGATCAGAAGCTATAAGTTGTTTCCGACATATCATCTATATATATAAAAATCTATTGCTGTTCGTTAGTCTCGCTAAAACTCAAAAACGGCTCGACCGATGTTGATGAAAATTTATGTGTGTGTTTGAATAGGTCCCTGGATGGTTTAAATTCACACTTGGACGCTTTAAGTGGCGCTGTTGTCGAGATCCAGAAATCATACATGCGAAGCCGGGGTGGATCGCTAGTATGATATAATATATAAACGAAATTATTAAAACATATATTTTAAACAAATATTGAGTATACAAAAACTGTGCACAATAGAAAAATAAGTATCTACATAATATTTCCACCAACAAAGATATATATGTAACAACATCCAATTAACACAAGGAGATCGTTAGCTTAACTTTTAATTAATCTGAAAAAGCAGCGCATTGTTTTATTTGTAAAACATACAGAATTTCACATTTTTAACTTAAATATTTGGCACACATCAGTGGAGTTATTTTTGAACAGAAATATTTTGGTTTCAGAGTATACAGATTTCGAATGGAATTAGTGCATAAAATTATTTTTAAATAAAAATTAAAAGATGACTTCAAAGAACTTTTCTTAATAGAATAAGGGTGACAAACGAGCATACAGTCCACCTGATAATAAGTGGATGCGTGGCCCATAGAGATCTACATCTATCCTCGATTACAAATCAAAATGCAGATGCGTTGTCACCCCTGAGGACTAAGATGGAATGCCTCGTTTCCAGCAAAAACGGTCTCCGGTTCCCTGCAGTCACCATACGAAACACAACAGCATTAAGTTACTATTTTACGCTGGTATTCTGTGAGAGCGTGGTCCTTCCCCGGTCGAGCCGACCCATTCGTGCTACAACCATAATATAGCTGCAACATAATTTTTCTAAAAATAATAAAATAATTTAATATTTTGAAGTCTGTGCTAAAACATAGTGTTCATCATCATCATCATCATTACAGCCCTTCACAAGGCCACTGCTGAACATAGGCCTCCCCCATAGAATACCAGAAAGCACGGTCCCGAGCCACCTGCATCCATCGACTTCCTGCATGTCTTACCAGGTCGTTACTCCATCTAGTGGGGGGTCGCCCTACACTTCTTCTACCGGTACAAGGCTGCCACTCGAGAACCTTTTTTCCCCATCGGTTGTAGGTTCATCGAGCTACATGGCCGGCCCATTGCCACTTCAGCTTACTAATCCGTTGGGCTATGTCGATTACTCTGGTTCTACTGCGGATATCCTCATTTCTAAGTTTATCACGCAGAGAAACCGCGAGCATAGCCCTCTCCATAGCTCGCTGAGCGACCTTGAGCTTCCTCATACGGCCAGCAGTGAAGGACCATAGACATAGTGTTGGTGTAAAAAAATTAAAGCCCCGACTTTAGAAAGTATTATGTGAAATAATTATTTCTTTACTTCTTTGGAGTCAACCCTTACTTTTGGAATCTAAAATAAGATTTTAATATAAAAAGACATCGGCTTATCTATACATAAAATGAAATTGAAGTGTATGTCTGTAATATCGAAATAACTGCCTTACAATTATAACATGAATAACCTTCTTTAAGATTTTTGTCTGTCTGTCTGTCTGTTCGGGCAAATCTTTGCAATGGCCAAACCGATTGTTATGAAAATTTACGAACAGATAGAGAGTAATGTCAGGAGTGATCTAGATTATATTTTGTTAACTAGGAGATATATTTTTTGAGAAATTCATCAATGGTCTTTGAAGCCATTAAATCTACATACGAGGGGTGATCCAAAAGTAATGATAATCGGTTACTTCAGGTCCGCATAAAAATCCAAAAAAAATATTTTTTGCTTGCTTATATACTCACTACGTCAGTCTAAAAAAATCATATAAATAGATCACGATTTCCGGGAGATACATTCATTTGAATACGAACTGTCAAAGAGATAACATCAACATGGAGAAAAACGAAATTAGAGCTGTCATCAAGTACCTCTGTTTGAAAAAAATGTCTTCAAAAGACATACACAGTGACTTAGTGGAAACATTGGGGGACTCTGCTCCTCCACATTCTACAGTTGCACGCTGGGCCAAGGAGTTTAAAATGGGCAGAACATCCACTGAAGATGAACATCGCGAAGGACGCCCATCCACGTCCTCACTGAAGACAACGTGAAAAAGTCGAAGATGTTGTGTTGGCAGATCGAAGAGTGACCATCAGGCATGTAGCTGAGGTCACAGGGATCTCATATGGCAGCGTTCAAAGAATCCTTGCGAACGAGTTGCATATGAAAAGGTCTCTGCGCGTTGGGTACCCAGAATGTTAACCGACGAGCAAAAGAAAAATCGAGTTGACATTTCGAGGTCAATCTCGAAAAGTTCCAAGCAGATCAAGAAAATTTTTGTTCCGTTTTGTGACTATGGACGAGACCTGGATCCACCATTTTGATCCTGAAACGAAACAACAATCGATGACTTGAAGCGAGCCTCTCACCGACGCTAAAGAAATTCAAAGTTTCAAGTTCGGCGGGAAAGGTTATGGCATCTGTTTTTGGGACGCTCAAGGCATAATTATGGTGGAATATTTGGAAAGGGAGCCACTATTACGGGCTCTTACTACACAGACCAAATAAGAAGATTACGGGAGGGCATTATGAAAAAGACGCAGCAAACTGCGAGCTGGAGTGCTGTTTCACCAAGACAACGCACCGGCTCACAAAGCCGCAGTTGCGATGGCTGCCATTCAAGAAAAGGATTCGAACTGCTCGAACACCCTCCTATTCGCCAGATCTAGCTCCTAGTGATTTCTACCTCTTTCCTCGGCTCAAGGAACGCCTGAGGCAAGAAATTCGAAGACGATAGCGAAGTAATGGCCGCTGTTGAAGCGTTTTGGGAGGGTCAAGACAAAGAATTTTTTTCAAAGGGAATCCTGGGTTTAGAAAAAAGATGGACTAAATGTATTGATTTGTTAGGAGACTATGTAGAAAAATAAATTATTATTTTTACTTTAATTACCGTGTTTTATTTTCATTATCATTACTTTTGGATCACCCCTCGTATATCCACATATATAGTTCCTACGGCGGGTGGCTAGTAATCGAATATATTGTGTACAAAATACAAAGAAACCAGTCGAAAGTCAAAACTAAGCCAACGGATTTTATCGCGTTTAATTTTTTTTAATTACCGACTTTTCAGGTGCTGGTACAGCATCCATGGTCAAGTGTAGTATTCGGTAATATAAGAAATTATTAATTTTGGGAGCACTATGTAATTTAACGAATATTTTAAAATAAAGAAAAAAAATGAAGATTCCAATAACTACTTCCTTCTTGTTGTGTTAATTTAATCTTTTCGTTACTTTTGTGTATAAACGTGATAACTTCAGACTCTGGTAATTGTCGAAAGATCTAACTAACCATGTTCAGAACTGCCCATATAGGTAACTTCACGGAAAAAATTGATTGAATATAAAAAGAGACACATGATAAACCAAAATCGAAATTCTACTTAGTATTAATAAACATTTGCCCATTTCGCTTCCAGGAACAAATTGACATCGATCAATTAGTACGTGTCACCGTTTTTACAATTAGTCACTAGCTCTGATTTACGGCAAAATGTTTGTAAATGTAGTGCGATTTTGTGTGACAGAATAGCATGAAAGTAAAATTAATTCTGTAGAAATGCGGTATTTTTTTATAGAATAAGAGTGACAAACGTTATCACCTCTGAGGACTAAGATGGAATGCCTCGTTTCCAGTAAAAAGGGTCTCCGGATCTCTACACTCAACATACGAAATACAGCATCATTAAGCTGCTATTTGCCACTAGTATTCTGTGAGAGCGCTGTCCTACCCCGGTTGAGCCGATCCATTTGTGCTACAACCTTAACTGCAGCGTGGCTTTACCACGTAAACGTTGCTACCAAGTAAATAATAATAACATATTTCATGTTAGAGCTGACTCTGATGGTGAGAAATTGTAAAAGAGAAAAATTTGGTTTGCAACGAGATATTGCGATAAGGATTAAGAAAGGAATGCTTCGGCAGCAATTTTAACACGTAGAAAGAATGAATGAGGAAAGTGTAACAAAGTTTTATGCTGCAGAAGTGAGTGGCAGAGTCGGCAAAAGGCATATTGGCGATATATTAAAGACGGGCCAAATTAAGAGTAGACTCAACGACGAGCCTTTATCTGAAGAAGCGAGAGAAGTGTGTCGGAATTGTGCCAAATGGAAGTCCGTAGTCCCTGCCTGCTGCTATGGGTAACAGGCGTGAGAGTTTATGGATATATTTATATTTAATATGGAGCACAAAGCCTAGCTGACTAAAAAATGAAAAAATTTCTTCTAGCTATATACAAATAAAAAACTCATACAGACACAGAATAAACGAAAAACGTGAAGCATATGCAATACATAACTGATGCATGAATATATTTTCACCTAGCCCACTAACAATTTTATTGCACTCTAAATCTTATTATAAATTGTGCTGTGAGTTATCTTAAAGACATAGTAATTTGGTGGTTAGAAATCTGTATGGAGTTAAAAGAAATTATTTTATACTCTTTAGTCCTTTTTCAAAACGTGGTTAAAAACATGCGTGAGTGTCGCGGAACACTCGGTTGGAACGAAGTTCCTTTCGTAGTATATTATTATTGATAAACGTATAATATTATTGATTAACAAATACAAATAAATGAATTACTAGCGTCTATTAAAATGAAGCGTCATTTAAAATAAAATAAAATTTCTTTCATGACAAGATAACAAAAAGTGCGATGGAGATGGATATTATTCCATCTCGCTTCCTTATAGCCGCAAAGGCCGTCTACACTACGCCAGAAGGGGTCGTGATGGAAAAATCTTACACTTTTTCTCGCCTAGCCCCCATCCGCCAAATTCGTACCGTCCAATAAAGAACTTCGTTCCAAAAAATATTTAATGATTTTCTGCTTTTGTGCTGTCTCATATGAGTGATATTTGCCATATTTGCTACGTTTGTCAAGCGGGTTTGCAACCACAGCTTGTTATTTTATGATCTCCTGGTTTGTTTCCCTCTGCCGCCTTTTACGACGCCCATTGGACGATATGGGGTAGTGAATATTCTTACACCACCACTTCACGGACAATATAAAATGGTACTATATGTAAACGACTTGACGCTTTTATAGTCAACCGTATCGGAAGGACCCGATTCTATTGGTTTTGGTCAGCTAAAACGTCAACCGTTTTACACCTTTCAGTTGTTATCATGAAGATGCTGCCGCCCATCTCTTGGTTCAGTTTTTCTCTGTCGCCTCATACGACACACACGTTTAGGAATTACCGTTATCGTTACCGTTACCGTTACAGCCTATTAAAGTCCACTGCTGAACATAGGCCTACCTCATAGATTGCCTCATAGTGGGGATATTTGCCATAGTTGCCACGCTTGGAAAGTGGGTTGGCAACCGTAGTTTTTATTTTTAGTCGTTATTAGGAAGACGCTGCTGCCCATCTCCTGATTTGTTTCTTTCTGTCGCCTCTTACGACACCCACGGGAGTAGATATACTTACACTGCCACTATACGTTTAGGAATTACCGTTGAGGCGTTTTAAATACATAAACTTGATCCGAAGGGGATTTGAACCTAACCACCCATTGCGCTGCAAACACGTGATATGTCACTGTGTGCGCGCGTGTGTTGCTCAAAACCTACATGGATTGAGCTATTTCTAAAAGCCGGTAAAGCAAAAAAAAGTAAAGCGCTGATAACCCCGCAATTCTGCCTATCAATATCTGCAACTGTAACAGCATAGTGATACAGATGTTGATAGGCAGCGGTGGTCACTTATCAGTTGACCCGAAACCTCGGTTGCCTCTTGCTCTATTTAAAAAAAACTTTGAGGTAAATTAATTAGGTAAACAGAAAACCCTCGAAAAATCTGTTCTTAGCAGGCTATCAAACTCCATTGCGAATAAAAAGAAATAAGTAATTAAGAACACACACATAGCAAACTTGAAAAATCTGTTCTTAGCAGCTGTCAAACTAACTCCCTTGTGAGGAAAAAGAAATAAGTAAACGACTAGAATTCTAGACGTGTGCACGACAACCTTGTTTTTGCCTTTTTATTATGCGAATCAGCCTACCTCGTTTGTTTTGTTCTCAGTCTTTATGTTTCAAGATGTTAGTAACGAGCGTGTTTTTCCTCGCATTTTATGTAAGAGCAAAGCAACTCCATTTCTTTGCATTCTTTTTGAAGTGAAACTTTTTACGCGAGCGGGAGGTCTTTGAAATTCTGATCCGCAACCTTTTTGTGTGACGAAATGTGGTGGGGGTAAACACTACGTACTGGGTCATTCAAGTCGATCATTCAAATCGCAAACGCAGGCATTACATACCATAAAGTATATAGTAATACAATTACAATAACTAGATTACAACGGTCTTTCGTTCGAATACTAATCTTATATTAATTTTATGACAGGTACCAAGGTACACGTATTAGATAGAGTGATCGTATTTGAGTAAAGGCGCCATCTACTACATTTTCCACGTATCACCATGAGAGTTAATCAATTTTGGTTCGATAAATGACTTTACTTATAGAATGAAGTAGATGGCGCTATTAAAAAAAATTAACAAAAAGTAATTTGAATAATTGAAATGTTTTCCTGTAATACAAAAGTTCCACTTCTATCGTGTGTCTTCACGACACACACTGTTTTTTTATTTTAACTGTCGAAGGACCTCTCAGTCCACCTGATGGTAAGTGGCTACTGCGGTCCATTGACACTTGTAAACAACATTAAATAAAAAAGGCTACAGATGCGATGTCACCTATGAGTTGATTTAATTTTGACATTGCTCCAAAAATATCATTAATAATTGATTAACAATTTATTTAATTAACCTAATATATGAGTTAGTGATTTTAACATGAAATATTATTAATAGGTAAATTGAATAATACACTAATAAACTTTAGAAATTTATTAATTTTACAGTTTAATAGTAAATATTTCTTTAATATTGCTGTGTTTTGTAAGGTGAATGTAGATAACCGTACACGTTTTTTACTGGTAACAAAACTATGGTGGAATACATCTTAGTCCTCAAGGGTGACAATGCATCTGCATTTTGATTCATACACGATAATGGATGTATAGGGCTACACTAAAGCATTCACTTATCATCAGGTGGACTGTGTGCACTCTTGTCATTATTATTCTATAAAAAATATATAAGTGAAACAAGTACATGTTGTGTCAATCCAAATCACAAAAATAAAGATGAAGTTTTACCAAGTGACGACAATCGCAAGTACCAATTAAAAAGATTTTTACATAAAAGACAAAGTTTCATAAAAAAACGTATGAGCTCTCTTTTAAAACAAAATACAAAGGGGAATGCCCACCGTCCATAGACACTTCGGCCATGGGTGCCCACATATAAAAGCATATAGAAATGATAATATGCAATTATTAGAATGAACTGGGTAAAGAATTGATTTAAAAAAAGTCCGGATTTTTAAAATATAAAGGTTTTTATTTTCACAAATACAGTTTTTTAACAATAATTTTACTGAATAAAACTATTTTTACGGATTTTATCGCGTTTAATCCCGACGTTTCGGGTGCTTTACAGCACCCATGGTCACGGGTGGGACTGAGGTGTTTGAAGTCCTAATGTCATAGTTAGCCCGGCTACCTTCAGTTTTTTGAATATTAATTTTTGGCCCGATCTACGCAGAATGATTGGTTTTAATGGATCTTTTTGTTTGTCCTATGTAAGAGAGACCACATTCACAATCAAGCTTGTACACTCCTGCATCTTGTAGAGGGATATTACACTTGACGGATGGTCAAAAATTGACTAATCTTCTTCGTCGGCTTGAAGTATGTTTTAATAGAAGCTCGCTTCAAAATATAGCCAGCCTTGTCTGTGACTCCTCTGACATAGGGTAGTACAGCAGGCACACGCTCGACTGTGGCTGGCTTCACTCGGTCACTGTGACGTAGGCGCGGGACCAAGCTTGTTGTCTTGCAATATTCACCATCTGCTGGAGACAAAGGTACATGAACCTGATAACCACAACGTTCTAAAAGTGGCAATGAACCTAAAGCCTCTATCTAGGATGAATACATCTCCAGATTCAAAATATTGCCTTAATGAACTGGATTCATCACCAAATTCATTATTTATAATATCCGCATCTGAGGTTGTTGCAGGATAAGGGCCCAGAATATCTATGATGTAACCATCACTACACACAAAAGGAAAGGCTTTATAAGATTGCGATATTTATGTAATGAGTAAGTTTTTCTGATACAAATAATTGGAACTCTTTTCTATGTAAATATATGTACCATCCGCAATTATGACAGGCCTCCTATCTTCTCCCCATAAAGTCCATTTGGAATAAGGAGATTTTGAGCTATTTCTGCTCGGGATATATGATTTATGCCTACATTTATAGGAACAAAATCCTGATTTAATATTTCACGGCCATATTCATGAGCCGCTCTAATGTGCTTCTTGGTACTTGCAATAATGCCGACAGGCGTTCGTCACTATCTCCTGTTCTTAATTTCATCAAATATGCAGCAAGTGCAAAAGAACCCTATGTTTATTTGATAGTCTCGGAACTTCAGACAGAATTTGTTCATATTGTGCCTTTGATAAGCCTAGATAATAATGTACAGTATGCTCAGGCATACTGTGAATATTCAAAGTCTATATGATGATGCATATTATCTTTCAATAATGTTGCAAAATCTTCAATTTGTGCTGCACTAAATGTTTTAATAGGATTATATATTGATTCTAAAAGTAAATCCCAAGAATTGCTATTTAAATGGTAGTTACAGATTCTACATTCTGGAGGTACATAGTAATTGTAGTCGCAAAAGACGTACCGCAATGCTGATGGAACAATGAGTCGATTGGAATCGTTACAACCAGGAAAAAAACATTGATTTTGTGTTAGTGGTGCTCTTACATAATTAGGGAGCAGTATACTGTGTGATATATGATCTAAGCTTTGTTGTTCTGGATGCAATACATTACCAATACTAGATGAATCAGATGGTTCCCGTTCTACAGTTGAGCGTGATACTGCTCTATCAGTCCTTCGCCAGCAATTATGACACACTCGAGATGATGATGGCAACTGAAACAATATTAAACAAAGAATGACGCCAAAGTAAACAAAATAAAAATAAAATAGATTTGTTTACTTTTAACTCAAATATAAATAAAATGTTTATCAAGTAAAACAATACTGCACAACGGCAGACTTAGTGCATTATATAATTTAATAATTAAGGACTGAGGACTACCAGTAGTCAAAAACAATGAAAAATCAACTGTCTCATTTCTCAGTAGTTGATAAAATGGGCAGTTAACCCGCAACTACCTGGTGTTAGCTGGCTTATCTTATCACCATGGTATAAATAAACTAGAATGATTGTCAAATATAGCGTGTGCAGATGTGAAAAAATAAAATAACTTCTGGGGTTGATATGCAAACAGAGTAAAAATATGTATCACTATGAGATATCTGCACCACACTTAATAAATTATAACCTTACCACTTGAACACTTACCTCACGTGGTGCAATCTGATGGGCAATCTCATTCCTTATGAGTTCCTCACATGGAGAATCGGACCCGAACAGTGTGTGTGATCTTATTCTCAAAAGTGACTTGCCACAGCTGATGCATACATGTCCATGACTAACAATTGGTGCATTTTGCTGTTCACTAGTTGGATGTCGTATTTGATTCCAGGCTGCAGTCCAACACGAGTGGCACACTACACTGTCACTCGAAACTTGTACCTAATAAAGAAGCCATAATTATTATATTGATATTATTTTAAGTCAACTCAGTTAAAAAGCATTTCTCAGAGGAAGACATGACACATGGTGACATGGTTCAACTATTTACCTGCTGTGGTCGAACCCATTGTTGTATAAGATGTCGCACTTCTGCAATTTCCAACAAATGTCTTCGTATTTTCGTGACATTTAAACCACAATTGACACAGCGTAAATGTCCTCTTGAATAAGTTACTGAGCTCTGGGAAGAACTCTGGCCGGTGTGAAAGCTGGGGTCATCGTTAACAGTGGATAACGAGTCCAAGTTCGTGCAGGGGGTATCGTGAGAAGCGGAAGCGGGATCCATGTTCAGGCCGTGGTCAGTAGGGTGCGAAGAATTGTCGAGTCCATTTAGAAAGCTAATTCGTTGCTTAGATAACAAATCCGCAAGAAAACAAACAAAATAACACAAACGCAAACGAATTCGATTTGTGACTATTTAGTTGTGATTTCACATGACACGACACCTATCCGTCAGATTCGATGTTGCCACTTAACAGAGATAAATGGATAAATCGATATCGATTTTTTATTCGATTTATAATTTCATTAAAAGAATAATCTTTGAGGCGCTTTAAGTTCTGCACGCCTTTAAAAATGTTTTAAATGCTATTTTAAATGTATTTTTAAGAACAGATAAGAATAAAGCCGGATTTACATTTGTCTGACGTGTTGTGTTGTGACGCATCAGAATGGTATCGGTTTCATACATTTAGTATGGTGAGATTTATATTTGTGTGTCGCGATCTGTTGTGATGGCTTCTGATGCGACGTACTATACTGCTTTATTTAATTAAACCGTGTTCTACCTTGTGTAATAGCTTGCATTTGCCATGGAACTTGTCCCTGGGGACTTACAAAATATGTTTTATATGCTTCACGAACTTGAATAGCTTCTTGAGATGGATTTCTATTTAACGGTTCGATATCTACTAAGCCATTACCGTCGCTCACCTCGCTTTCATCCATCAAAGTTTCTTGTGTTTCCTGTGTGTCTTGGGTCAAAAAGTTATGAAGGCAGCAGGCAGCAAGTACGATCTTGTCCGCCATGTTTGGTTGTACTTGTAAAGGTCCCTGAAACACTCTAAATCTAGCTCGTAATATTCCAAATGCATTTTCTACAGTACGGCGAGCACGTGATAAGCGATAATTAAATATTTTATTTGGGTTATTGTTAACTAATTTAGCTTTACTGTACGGTTTTAATAAATACGTTTTCAGTGGGAATGCTGCGTCTGCCACAATAGAGTAGGGTAAAGGTTCTGTATTTTGGTTTATAGGTTTATTCGGTGGCACATTTAATTGACCGCTTTCAAACATTTTTCCCATTAACGACTCTTGGTAAATGCCACCATCACTATTTCGGCCATACGCTCCTACATCTACCATAATAAATCTGTAATGCGCATCAACAAGTGCAAGCAGTACAATAGAGTGCTCATTTTTATAATTATAAAAAGTGGATCGTGCATTTATTGGACATATTATAGAAATATGTTTTCCATCCAATGCTCCAATACAATTCGGAAAATGCCATACATTTTGAATCCTTTCGCAATCTCTCCACATTTGTTCTGTAGGCTTGGGCATTACAATAGGGGCCAAATTCTTCCAAATTGCGTTACATACTTGTTCTACTATGATCTTTACTGTAGCAAACCCCATACGGTAATTGAGCCCCAATGATCGAAAAGAATTTCCAGTTGCCATAAATCTGTAATATAAAAACACAGATAATTTATTTTTGTTTCAGCGGAAAAATGTAAAGATGACTGGAATAAATTACGAAATAGCTACGTCAACGCATTGAAACGCCGTAAAAATAAAAAAGTGGGCAAGCCGCTCAATTTATCCCGCCATGGAAATATGAAGAACAAATGAGTTTTTTACAGCCATTTATGGAATCAAGGTCGACAACAACAAATCTTTCATCACCTCCTGAATCTCCAGAATTTCACTCAGAAAGTACTCAATCAGACTATTCTCGTCCAGCAACACCACATACTGGTAGTTCCTCACTCCCAACAGCCTGTTAGAAAACCAAACTTACAGGATCTATATGATATGATGAAGTCTTCGCACGATTTGAGAATCCATAAGCATCATTCAAAGCAGCAGCAGGATAATATGACGGATGAAACAGACTTGTTTTTTCTGAGCATGAGCAAAGCAGTTAAAAAACTTCCGAAACTAGATCAGACCAAAATAAAATTGGATTTGCACACTGCTGTATCACAAGCTGAAATAAGGAAACTTCAGACACAAGCACAAATTCTTAGAACACCAATTAATGTGACTCACCAGATAGTTACTCGGCCACAACAACCGCTGCCACTCCAGCTACCCATTCAACCATCCACATCCATGACGACATTTCCAGCAGTCCCAGCTACACCAACTCTCGGCAACATCAACCCTCAACAATCGGCCTCAACACTTTATAATTTTGAAGAAGATAACATCTCATCATATTATAGCAATGCAGACTTTTCTGATGATAACTGATTACCTGTCTTTACTAATAATGTTAAAAAAAAAACAAATAAATCCTTACCTTAAACACACAGCAAGTCTTTCTTTTGTCCCTATAGGTTTACGAAACTTCGTATGTATTTTTTTTATGTCCCCTTCAATCAATGAATGAACTTCCTCGAACTGTGCCTTGGACATTCTAAAATACTGATGAAATCTTTGAGCATCGTTCTCAATCTCTTTAACGAGACAGTGAAACTCGCCTTTAGACTCTCTTTTATTATTCACTGGATGAACCCAATATCTTCTTCTCTTTATTTCTTTCTTTTTTATAAGAGTTGCCAGCACCAAAAATTCAATATCTTCTTCATACTCTGAATCAGAGTCGGATGATTCATGGGAAAACATTGTAAACGTATGAACTCTCCGAGAGCTATGACTGTATTGATTCAAAATATCGTCAGAGGCCGTCAGAACACAACATAAAGATGTGAACACTAGCCATCACGTCAGAGCCCGTCACGACACAACACGTCAGGCAAATATAAATCCGCCTTAACAGTTAAATTGTGCAGTAGCGTTTTTATTATGTAAAGAATTCATGGTAAATCAACTAGCAATTCGCTTGTTTAATTATCTTAACATTATAATAATCATCGAAAAATAATATTAGCATTATAATAATGTCACCAAAAAAATCGATCGAAAAAAGGGAACCGATTTTTTACCGAGATATGTAATTGGCAACACTTTTTATTTTATCCCCAAACTAATGAATTACGGATTTACCTAATTTCATTTTATCTTTTCGGTACTTTTTGTGCAAACATGTTGCAATCTTTTTGGATAAATGAATACCGCGATTAATAACCATAAAAAAAGATGTATTTTTTTAACAAATGCAAATTATTGGGCGTCTCATGGCCGAAATTGGGCATTCCCCTTTACCTCGGTTATAAAAACTTATGAAATAACATTTTATAAATATCAGATAGTGTTCTTGCGAAATTAATTTCACCTCCAGCGTTTTTACGCTCCAGTCTAAATAAATTGAAATACTCGGCGACGCTCAAACGACTTAATTCAATTTTTTTTCTAAAGTAAATAAAAAGAAACAGAAGTATAAACGAGTCTCTTCATAACAGAAGGCTAATGAATCTATTAAGTCGTTAAAATGAATAAATGCACATTTCACAAAACATTTTTTTTCTAAAAAGAGTCAAAGGTAGTATTATAGTGATAGAGCTTATACTTTGTAACTTGCAACTGTATTATGGCTGCGGTAGGATCGTGAATGTGTGAAAATATTTAAAAAAATATATTTTTGTGAAATTTCTACATTGAGATAAGACATCTTACATTAACATCATCATTATTACAGCATGTTAAATTTATCATGTCGTTACGCCAGATACACCCAGAAAGACGATGGGCAACGTCAAAGGTGCAAGACTTCTGGTACTGCGATTATCAGTCCGCCTGTTAAGCTCGAAAATTAAGACAAACCCTATCTATAACGGGCTATGCCCACTTCCGCCAGCAACTTTGATGGGCAGATATTGAAGAAGAAGCATTCTAGTCGCCATATTTCACAATTGGTCGTTGACACCGCAAAGGGGAGAACCTCAATTTTTAAAAAATTACAGGAGAGCAAGAAAACATTTATTATTCCCCGATTACTATTATTTATAACATTTCACAACATGAATTTTTAATTTCACTTAGTGAAATTATGTAGTTATTATAAAAGATGTTAAAATTAAATAATATCCATTAACGAATTCTCTGGAGCGTAACGGTTATACGACTACAATCGATCATTATTAATTTGTTCATGAGACTGCTCTTTTCGCGTCAATTCCCAAGGGTGAGTGCCAACAAGAGTTGTTGTAAGGTTATATCAAACTTCAGTCGGCTTTTTGTAATGTAAGCGTCACCGCTATAATCTTACGAATTTGCGAACTGAAGTGATGCATCGGTCACATTAGTCATAGAAGTACATACATACATACATACATATAATCACGCCTCTTTCCTGTATGGGTAGGCAGAGACCACTTCTTTCCACTTACATGATCCTTACATACTTGTTTCGCTTCGTCCACTTTCATTATTCCTTCATACATGCTCTTCGGTTTAGGATACTTGACCTGGCCTTTTTCAAGACGTCCCTGATTTGGTCGAGAAACGTCCTCCTAGGTCACTCCCTTCCAACACTTTCATTCACACTCTGCCTTATACACTTTTTCTGTGTACCAATGTGTTTTAAATGGGAAGAACTGAGCCCTGTTGAATCCACTGTTTTCTTGGCATCACTCTCGACGCAAAGCTTCAGTGGGGCCCCATATATCCAAACTAGCAAGCAGACTAAGTTCTGCAGCCTATGCAAAAAAAGATTAGAGGTCTCACTAGTCGAGACAGCTAGACTAGTTTATTTCAGTTATTTCCATAACATAATGTCTTAGGATTTTGCTATGGGGAAATGCGGCTGATTCAGAAACTATTTTGTTTTACAGAAGAGGGCCATTAGAGCTATTACAACCTAAAACCGAGAGAGTCTCTTAGAGATAATTTAAAGAAATAAATATATTAACTTTGGCCTCTCAGTATATTTACGAAAATTTAATGTATGTTCACAAAACAAAGGTAGTTTTAGTAAAAAAGTGATATACATTCTGTAAACACTAGGAACAAACACAAGCTAGTGATACAGTTTCTCGACTCCACAGAGTCAGTAATTCATTCTTGGGGCAATGTATACGCTATTACAACAAGGTCCCGGAAAGTGTACAGGCTCTCTCTATTACCAAGTTTAAATGTTTTGTTGTTGAAATTGTAAAAAGGGTTATTATAGTATAAATGAATATATGATTGATAATAACCCCTGGGAATGAGGTGGTGGTCGCTACAAGCAGTTTCTAAAATAAATTTTGTACTTAAATAGTTTGTACAACCATTAATGTAAACTCTTTAAAAAGTCCTGCTGGGTTTCTTGCTGGTTCTTCCAGGACAGAGGTTTTTTTCGAACCAGTGGTAAAGTAAAATGACTTTCAATAAGAATTACACATGTAATCTATATTGAATAAAATTATTCTATTCTATTCTATTCTATTCGTCAATCGTTCTTCATTCATTCTCTCGACATGGCCAAACCATCTGCATACCTTTCTCAATTTTTGTCACTACATCTTCTTTCAAATCACAACGTTTTATCTCACTATTTCTTATCCTGTCACCTCAATTTAACTCCTATCATACTCTTAACGCCTCATCTCAACTGCATTTATTCTGCTTTCAAGTTTCTTCTGCCATACCCAACTTTCACTTCCGTACATGAGTGTCGGAACCAACACCCCCTCATGCACAGCCAAACGAGCCTTGTTAGACACCTTCCCACTGCTCATAAAGGAGTGCAAAGCTCCATTCACCATGTGTCTGCATTCACTCTTCTTTCGATGTCACTGTCACACTTTCCATCTCTTGTAAACTTTGAACCCAGATACACAAACTCCTTCACCTGTTCTATTTGTTTATCTCCAATCACGATATTGCAGTCCGTCACTGCCTCATCTCTTTCAAACACCATCACTTTCGTCTTCTTTACATTCATCTTCATTCCCTTTCTATCAAAAGCTCCACTCATAGCAGTTACCATCTCCTGTAACTCCTCGGCCGAAGACGCAATTAATACTTGATCATCAGCATAGAGAAAACATTTGACGAGTAACTCATTCATTCTCAACCCACTTTCATTCTCTTTTAAATCTGTCAAGCAATTATCCATGAACAGATTAAACAGCCACGGTGACGCTACACATCCCTGTCTAACACCTTTTCGATATTAAACCATTCAGTGTATGCCCTGTTTATCTTACACAAGCACTAGAATCCTATAAAGAGATTGCAGTGCTCGTATGAGGATACTGCTCACACGGTTTACGGACAGTGCTGACCACAATTCATTCTCATTACTCTATCATAGGCCTTTTCTAGATCCACGAATGCGCAATAGACCGTCTTGTTTTAGCCAAACACTTTTCGGCTATGCACCGCAAGGAAAAGACCTGATCCATACATCCCATTCCTTTCTAAATCCCGCTTGTGCATCCCATACTTTTCGTCTGTTTTATTCACAACCCTTTCAATCAACACTTTCGCATACAATTTACCGACGACGCTGAGAAGGCTTATACCGCGGTAATTTATGCAGTCCTGCCGTGACCCTTTCCCTTATACAATGGCACGATTACGGCTTTGCACCAGTCTCCCGGTACTTGCCCATTTCGCCAGCACAAATTGAAAAGGCGGTACAGCTGACTAGCCACTATGCCCTGTCCAGCCCTCAGCATCTCGACGGTAATCCTGTCATACCCTGCAGCCTTACCTAATCTCATACTTTTCAACGCTTTCACTATTTCATCCATGCTTATCTCAATGTTCTCGGTGACAATATATCTCCATCATATTCCGCTTATTGCTCCTCTTTTTCAATCCGTTCCACAATGTACGTCTAAGTTGTAGCTAACGTCATTTGAAGTATCTATCTCTTAATGTGTGATTACTATATATATATAGTGGTAGTGGTATAATTCTTCTGTCCATATTTGTATATATATATACATATATGGACAGAAGAATTATATAATATATAATATGCATGTATTATACATATTAACCTTACTCTTGCATCATTCTGTATATACCGTTGCGTAGTTTAAAAGATCTAAGCGTACAGACGGTGGGAAGCAATTTTGTTTTATACTATGTAGAGATTTCATACGTGGATAGAGCCATGCTGCAGCTATATTATGATTGGTGGTAAATAAAAAAAATACTTTCAATAAGCATTATGTAATAATCTATATTGAATAAGAATATTCTATTCTATTCTATTCTATTGTAGCACGGATGGATCGGCTCGTCCGGAAAAGGACCACGCTCTCACAGAATACCAACGTGAAATAGCAGCTTAATGCTGATGTGTTTTGTATGGTGAGGGTAGAGAACCAGAGACCCTTTTTACTGGAAATGAGGCATTCCATCTTGGTCCTCAGGTGTGACCACGCTTCTGCAATTAAATTCTTAATCGAAGGTAGTTGAAGATGTATATGAACAGAGCATCCACTTACTATCAGGTGGACTGTGTGTTCGTTTATCACCGTTATTGTATTAGAAAATAGTTGAAGATTTACTTACATGTACTGAATTAAGTTGAAAATAGATTTAATAAGTCTATAAGCTTTTTAAATGATTACTATAAAAAGTAGCTATCTATCGAAGCGAGTTTATTTATTATTTTTTTAAATACGTAACCCTCAAAGTAGGATTTTCTCTTGTAATTTTTCGGTTTTCGTATCGCATATCGTATCTCTAGTTATCTCTATTACACAAGGACACACATCTAGACCCGGAACATTTATTCCTAGGCCATACAAACACTCGTTCCGAGCGGGATTCAAGTCCATAGCCCTGCAGCACCGCGACCAAACGTTAAGTCACTGCGGTAAGCTGAACGCACATTTGTCCGCACCGTACGCATCGTCCGTGCCGTACGCAAATCTTTTGTAGTTTTTTCCAACCACTGGTGTGAAACGGTACAGTGAAATTAATCGCTCGAAATCACTATGGAAAGAAATATAGTAATAGCCTGCTTATTGCCAAAAGAAGAAGAAAATAAAATTCGAAGAAAAAGAAGATTCTGGATTCAAAATATTAATTTAAAAAGGCAATTGTATGGAGAATATGAAGGGGATATACTTTATTTAAAGACTTATTAGATGATGATGAACGATTTTTTCGATGTTTGCATTTAACATACAAGAAATTTCAAGAATTTCTACATATACTAAAACCATATCTTTCTATGGAAAACTCAAGATTTAGAAGGCCAATTGAACCAGAGAAAAGACTTGTTGTATGTTTGAGGTAAGTATTTTTATTCATAATTAAGTAATCAGGTATAATTGGGTTTTTGAATTAAATTTAACTATTTTTTTTGTTCAGTATTTAAATAATTTATCACTAAGTATTCATATTGATAATCGATGCAAAAAATTCAAATTTCAAATTTAATTACGAATTAATTAAAAGTTATAAAAATACAAAAATAATCACGTTAGTCGAAACCACCAGTTATAGTGGAAAATCCACTAAGTTGGCAACATTAGACAACACTGAGTATCAGCACGCACCGAACGCGCCGTGTTATATGACGTCATCAGCATGCGTCCTTCAATATTCGGATACCTACCGCATTCTATAAAAGTCGGCGCGTACGGTGCGGGTGTAATGTGCGAGGTTTCATATGATTTCATACAACGAATTCTAAAATTCGGCGTGTACGGCGCAGACAAATGTGCGTTCAGCTCTACGGAGCATCTTATTAAATATTTATATTTTTTAAATTATATAGCTAAAATATGGGTTAAGTTATTCATTATGTAAGTAATACTATTTAATTTTTAACACGCTTTTATTAGCTTCGCGCGTATCTATCTATACAACAGAATATTTTAATGTAATTTACACCAACTTATACACGACCCATAGAACCCATAAAAAACAATAATTTAATAACTTTATCCTAGTATCCTGATGAGAATCATCACAGTTCATGAACAGTGCGGGTTTTTTTAGTTTTCTTAAATTTTAATATTATAATCTGTTTATAGAAGCGAAATTTTAATATTATAGTGAGTTACCGTTACAGCCTACTAAAATCCACAGCGGAACATAGGCTTCCCCATAGATTGCCTCATTGGGGCATATTTGCAACAGTTGCCACGCTTGGAGAGCGGGTCGGCAACCGCAGTTTTTTATTTTGAGTCGTTATTAGGGAAACCGTGCTACCCATCTCCTGATTTGTTTCCCTCCGTCGCCTCTTACGACACCCACGAGACGATATGGGTTAGTGGATATTCTTACACCGCCACTACACGGTGATATCTATATCTAAATTTAGATTTTCATTTTAGAATCCTGAGTATTTATTTTAATAAACTATTATTGTTAATTAATTATTATTTCAAATCAATGTTTGCCAACATTTCAAAATCAAATTGTTAGTTTCGAATTTCGAAAATCAGAGACTCAATAAATTAAATGCTGGCCAGTGACGTGTGTTGAGCGAACACTCGTTGTTAATTTGTGTCCCAAAACGATGTTCACACGTTATGTTAACGTGGCAGCTAACGAACTTTGGAATTCAATTTTGAACTATATCTGCGTTTTCGTGACAAATGGAACTGTTCAATATGATTTTATACATTTAGTTATGTCTATATGAAATGGGTATTTCTTAAAGAAAATATGGTACTAAATGGGTTATATAATATCAAGGAATACATGAATGAAAATAACCCCTGGATAAGGGGTATTACCACAATGCTGGTTCTATTAAAATTAATATAGAAGATTGTACAAAATGATTGTAAAGTTATACATGTTTAAAAAATATAATCCCGCTGTGTTTCTTGCTGGTTATTCAGTGGTAAATAAAAAAATGGCTTTCCAAAAGTATTATGTAATAACCTATATTGAATAAAAATCATTCTATTCTATTCTATATCAAATGTGAGTTTTCATTTTAAATTGGTAAGAAAATTTACTTGAAAAAAGAGCTCCGTGATTGATTTATTGTCACAACTTTAACTTACCACGTCAGCAGGTCCTATGGCCGTTCCCAAATTACTTGGGATAAGGACAGATAGAAGAAAGTAGCAGATTCTATGTATTATATTGCAGATACTGAGAGTCAGTGGTTAAAGTTACTATTTTCATTTTGGGGTAAAAAGCAAAGTAAATTTACAGATAAATACATACGTTCCACTCCTGGGCACAGGTCTCGTATCATTTGTTCGTAATTTCGTGTTGGCGCACTTCACATGTCTTTTAAATATATATTTTTGTAAATTTCTAAATTCGAAATTTCGGAATTGGAATGTTAGGTGCTGATTTACCATGTGCTCGGCGGTGAAGGAAAACATCGTGAAGAAACATGTATGTCTGAAGAATAAAATGTTTTGAAGACATGTGAAGTTCGCCAATACGCACAATAAATCTCCCAGAAATGCGAGAAGGCCTGTGCCCAGCTGTAGGACATATAAAGGACATATACTTTATTTTACAGGTCAAAACTACCGTGTGGTGACGGTGCAAGAATATCCACTACCTCATATCATCCCGTTTGTGTCGTAAGAGGCAACAGAGGGAAACAAATCAGGAGATGGGCAGCAGCGTCTTCCTAATAACGACTAAAGTAAAAAACTAGAACAACTATGGCAAATATACCCCTTAAAAGGGAATCTATGGGGGAAACCTATGTTCAGCACTTTAATAGGCTGTAACGGTAACAGCAACAGGTCAAAACAAATTATTAAAATTGCTTGTCTATGGCTTCTCTTTTTTTTGAAAGCGATAAGCGCGCAGGCATAAATTTTGCACAGTATGTCATAGCACATCAGCCTCATTCTTTAAGAAGATTTGTCAGCATCCGCCACCTGTCGGATTGAATTGTTACATAGATTAAGGGGGATTTAAGAACTTGTTATCCTAATGCCAATCTCACCTGGAGGCGGTATACCCCACTGGCTGACTGACGACTGACACTGCTGAAGAGAAGAAAATTTACCAGAAATATATTGCGTCAAGCACTGACTTATAATAATCAATATTAAAAAAAGAACAAGACTTCCAGAGTTATTCATCTAATACTTTTTCTCCATTGAAATTTAAAACCCGATCTGGACTTTTTGTATTGATTATTCCGACATGCCATTCAAAATCTACAAAATCGTTTCAGCTTTACCTCTCAGAAATATACAAAAGAATTCGAGAACGCTAGAGGTTCCTAAATTTAGATTGGCTAAAACTAGAAAATCTTTTCTGAGTTGATGCATAAAATATGAAAAAAATATGCATAAATATGAAAATCTCTGAAAGTACAGCGTACCAGTCTGACATAAAATTTAAATAACTTGTTAAGCGAGTTCTGTTAAAAAGGTCATTTTGGCGAGGAGAATGATGTGTGGAAAGAACTCTCAATCTGCACTTACAAGCAAGCCACCTGACTACTGATATATTGTTTAAATATTGACATTTTTTATAGAATAAGCACACATTCATTTTTACTACAATTCAGAGCCGGGGTAGATCTCAGATGGTTAGCGCCCGTTGAAAATTTCACACTACGCGAGCAAACCGGGTTCGAACTCCGCCGGCACCAATGAAATTGTTAATTACAATTTTAAGTGCTGATTTACCACGTGCTCGGCGGTGAAGGAAAACATCGTGAGGAAACCTGCATATCTGAGAAATAAGAAAAAAAATATTTCGAAGACATGTGAAGTTTGCCAACACGCATTGGGGCAGCGCGGCGGACATTTCCTTGCCCTAAAACCCTCTCAGAAATGAGGCGAGGCCTGTGCACAGCAGTGGGACGTATATAGGCTGTAACTTTACTTTTACTTTACTTTTTTACAATTCAGTTAACAATCCATACCACTATTGAAATATTAAAATATGGTGTGTAAATCATATTTTAATAATAATTATTTTTTGTATATACACATAAATAAAAAAAGATTTTGATCAGCAGAGTAAGACAGCTAGGTAAATATAGGGTGACAAACGAGCTCACAGTTCCTCCGATGGTAACTGGATGCTATGGCCCATAGACATCTACATTTATCCTCGATCAAGAATCAAAATGCAGATCCGTTGTCACCACTGAAGACTAAGATGGAATGCACAGTTTCCAGTAAAAAGGTTCCTCGGTTCTCTACACTCACCATACGAAACACAGCAGTGTTAATCTGCTATATTACGCTGGTATTCTTTGAGAGTGTGGTACTTCCGGTCAAGCCGACCCATTCGTGCTACAACCATAATATAGCTGCAGCATGGCTCTGACATATAAAAATATTAATATACAATTGATATTAATATTTTTTTTCCATGGAAGATGGGCCGGGTGCTGGTATGGGATGTAACCTGTTCAGACACGCTGGCCGCTCCCCATCTACATGGAACCAACAACAGAGCTGGTGCGGCTGAAAAAGCTAAAGCATGCAAATACAGGGGTCTAGGCTCCGAATATGTTTTTGTCCCATTCGGTGTCGAGACCCTTGGTCCGTGGGGTCCTAGCGCTATAAAGCTTTTTAAGGAAATAGCAAAAAGGTTAGTCGACGTCACAGGAGCCCGAAGAGCTGGCAGCTACCTCGGATAAAGAATTAGTCTAGTTATTCAAAGGGGGAACGCTGCCAGTATCTTCGGAACCTTGCCTGAAGGGCCTCCTTTTTAATAATATATTTCAGTTATTATAATATATTTTTTAAGGTTTTTAGTTTTAGGTTCATTGTTCTAGTATATATTTTGTTTTTAATATTGATTTTATAAATTAAATTGTTACATGGCATTAAAAAAAAATTAAAGACCCCGAAATTTTTTTGCTGGCTCCTCTCTGAGAAACTGGAATGGTTTTGTTTTCCGTATAGTTGTAGATTTTGGCGTTCATAAGAGTTAATTAATTTAAACATCTTTAATATAATGGATTTCCGCAAAGTAACGCCTGATTATATTAACTTTGTTCCATAAGAGCTTTAGACAGGATTAAATCGAATTAAAGTTTTTGAATTTAGATTAAGTGGTCCCTCGATTTTAGAGCCTTGTGGAATATTTAAAGACGGTGATAAGACTTTGGTCCCTTTGGAAAAAGGCAAAGCCCTAGTGAAGGATGGCTACGTGTGATAGTTTTGCGACATGTCATCTGATAGGTACCTCGTATAGAGCTGGGGTGGCATTAGAGGTGGCTGTACTAAGTAAGTGGCGCAAGTATATGTCTCTTAGAGATGACTACACATGTGATGTAGAGACTATCGGTGTTATAATAGAGCTGGTTCTTTTCTCGCTCAAAGACTTAGTATAGCCAAACATAAAGCAAACGCAGCCAGCGTTCTTGGCACTATACCGCAGGGAGTAGGACTTTTAGAAAAATTTTTTTTTAGCTTTAGTTGTTTTAATTATGATAATAAATATTTTAAAATATGTTAGGTGAACGGCAGAGTCGGGAAGGGACGCCATAGGCGAAAGTTTATCGACCAAATTGGCGATATATTGAAAATGGTTGTTTACGTGGTAGAGCCATGCTGCAGCTATATTAGTAGTATAGTTGTAGCACGAATGGGTCGGCTCGACCGGGGAAGGACCACGCGCTCACAGAATACCAACGTGAAATAGCAGCTTAACGCCGCTGTGTTTTGTATGGTGAGTGTAGAGAACCGGAGACCCTTTTTACTGGAAACGAGGCATTCCATCTTAGCCCTCACGGGTGACAACGCATCTGCATTTTGATTCGTAATCGAGGATAGATGTAGATGTCTATGGGCTACAGCAACCACTTACCATCAGGTGGACTGTGTGCTCGTTTGTCACCCTTATCCTATAAAAAAAATGGGCCAAGTTGAGAGTACCTTTAACCGACTAGCGTGTATGCGTAGGTATATGGATGTGGAGGAAGCGAGAGAGGTGTGTCAGGATCATGCCAAATGGAAGTCCATAGTCTCTGCCTACCCCTCTGGGTGACAGGCGTGAGTGTTTATGTATGTTTTTTATGTTTTAAATATTTTATTATAATATGTGAATGAGTTTGAATTTTTAATTTGATTAACTTATGTTAGAATTTTAAGCGTCAACACTAACGATCCAAGTCATAAAATTGAGGAAATGTATAAATGTATTTAGATGTTTCAAAACAATTTTGAAGAGAAACTATACTTTATAATATAAGAAATTTTAATAAGTTTTCACAAAAAAATGTACTATATTAATTTGTGGAAAATGTACTAATCCCTAAAACCATATAAAAAGTTTAGATTTTCTAAAAGCTTTCTTTCTTCTGTTTCATTCAAGGCTTGATATTGCCTGCCCACTCGTCCTTTTTAGTTCAATTTGGTCTAACGTAAACAATATTTACTTTCAAAGAGCACTCCTTTCAACACCACTTAAGGCAAAAAGCTTTGGTAAACAAAGAATTCCAAAACAAATGACCTAAACCTCACTTCACGATATATTCTTATATCTGTAAAAATGTTAACGTATGTTATGTAATATATAGAAATTAATGTTTATTTGTTCGTATTTTATGTGCTGCCATACCGTTCATCGGATTGCGGTATAACTTTGTCAACTTATTGCTTGCGCTGAGGTTATAGGCACAGTCATTGATATATATGTACTACGCACTAGATTTCGCATTCCGAACATTCACTATGTTCAACTGAACTGTACTGCAATCCGTACACCTTACTTTAGTGTCATTTACTGTGGCTTCAATATTCATGCAGTGCGGAGCGGCCATAATAATACGAGATTTCAAATTAAAGTTTAAACCTTACGTAAATAACAATTCAGTAGTTAAGTAAGTAAAATTTTTTGTTGTTCAAGTGAATAAATAGGTAATAATATCGTAATATTTTACTATCTACCGCGCATGCGCGAATACATAGAGTAGCGCACATTTTTTGTTTGGGACAGCTTCTCTAGTACGTAGTACATATAACTCAATGGGCACAGTACAATTAACTTACAGTAGGTGGTGCGGTATCGTATTTGAAAGTAATATATAATTCAACTTCAATGAATGTATTATTATTCCTAATTAAACAATATTATTTCTTCTGCGACTGTAACGTGCCGGATACCAACTAGCATATTATATCTATATCAAGTTATAAATAAACGTTTTTCTTATGTTAATTCATCATTCGTCACAGTCTATCTAAAGTCCACTGATAGACATAAGCTTCCCCCATAGATTGGTTCATAGGGGGGATATATGCCATGGTTAGCAACCGCAGATTGTAGTCGTTATTAGGAAGTATCTGCTGCCCATTTCCTACACGGTGTATATTAATATATAGTATTATATTACACAGTATTATTTAGATAAGTTCGTATGTCTCTGTAACCGGCTTTACAGTGTTATTACTGCCTTAGGTTTACTGGCAGAGCATGATTTTAGCATTAAGTCCACCTTTCAATCGACTCGATCGTATTGTTTTGTAAGGTTCTATAAAGATTAAATGCATAAATTAATTAATCGTCAAAGCACCTGTCAAACGAGAAGATTAAGGCAAATCCTACTTACAATGAGATAGATCCTTGTCCAGCTGTGGACTTTTGAAAGCTACTAAGAAGAAAGAGACCCTTATGGTACTGTTATATCATTTATATTTAACCACCGAGCAAATAAGAGCTTAAATTATTTAGATTTTAAACAAAACGATTAAAATAAACAAAAAATAATAATATTATATATATATATCTCACACTGTTCCGTGGTGTGACTATCGAAACTTTAATATGATGCGCCAAAAGTTGGATTAAATTCACAAATTCTAAATAAAGTCCGTTACAGCACAGTTTTCGGATTTTCGTGTTTCAAATTATATTCAGCGTTTCATTATAATGGCAACACACAAGAGAAAAGTCATAAGGATCCATTTTCAGCATAGATTGTTATCGATCCTTACCTGTACGTTTTGATCTTGAAGTAACAAAGAGGTTAGCTGGAAATGCGCCATAACTTTTGGCAAATTATCCTTTTCCGCAGTAAAAGTTTACGGTTCTGCCACAGGTTTATGACTCCGCTCGGATGCTTAAAGAAAATTCGAGGTTTTCGTTAAAATGGACTTTAAAATATGCTCATTGCTTTTACTATATTTCCGTTGCGAAGTTTACGGGTTTTGCGAAAAATTTTACACTTAGTTTCTTTTTAGATGTTTTGTTTGTTGTTGTTAGTTTGTTGTAAATTTACCTTCACGTTTACAATAAAAGTATTGTCAATTTTCTAAATTGTGTGCTCTCATTTTGTATCAGGTGTATTTAAAAATTATAGTTTTTGGGAAAACATATAGTTAATAAATATAATGATATGGTAATTTTTATTTTTTGAAAAAGAAAACTGTATAGGAATTTTACTAACATCACGAGTGCATGGATGGTAGTACTAGATTTTATTTTGACTTAATTTTGACATGAACTCGTAGTTCAGGTTCTTTTAATGAAATTAAATCTGATGCCTCAATGGTGACACTTTGATTCTTTTTTTATAGAAGAGGGTCAAACGAGCATGCGACTCACCCGATGGTAAGTGACCACCGCCGCCCATAAACAACTGCAACACCAGGGGAACTGCAGGTGTGTTGCGTTCGTAATCGAGGACAGATGTAAATATCTATCGGCCACAGCATCAACTTATTATTAGGGGAACTGTGTGCTCGTTTGTCACCCTTATACCATAAGAAAAGTGTTATAAATCCGTAACTTCTTGATATGTCAAAAATAAATAGATAACAGGCAAAAAGATAAATAAAAAGAGCTGTTCACCAACATCATCAACTTAAAAAAAAACCTATGCTGCAGCATGAAACTGCAAAAAGGACCGGTATCAGTGATAGGGCTTACAGACAGAGGGCAACAATTTTAAATGTGCTTTACTCATGTCATGCAAATAGCTCCCTAAAGGTAGTTATTTCGATATAACAGGTAGACACATGAATTTGATTTATATGTATCGATTTCAAAACAAATATGGAATTAACTGTCATCAAGAAACGATTTTTTGGACCGATGTGACCAACTTTCAAAAAAAGCCTACACCTTTCTAAAAGGCTGGCAACAGACCTGTAATTCCTTTATAGTTGCAGGTGTTCAAGGACGACTATGATCATTTACCATCAGGTGAGCCGTATGCCAGTTTACCTTCTTTTATATAAAAAAAGCCATGTCCTCTAACCCGTATTTTGTCACGGTTAGTCTCAACGGAGACCATCGTGTAAAAGAAAAAATGAGAAAAAAAGATGATCTGACATCAAGAAACGATCTTTTGAACCGATGTGACCGACTTTCAAAAAAGAGCCTACACCTTTCTAAAAGATTGGCAATGCACCTGTAATTCCTTTGGAGTTGCAGGTGTTCATGGACGACTATGATGATTTAGCATTAGATAAGCCGTATGGCAGTATACCTTATTTTATATAAAAAAACATGTCCTCCAACCCGTATTTTGGTCACGATTGGTCTCAACGGAGACCACCTCGCTAAAGAAAAAAAAAAGAAAAAAAAGATGATCTGACATCAAGAAACGATCTTTTGAACCGATGTGACTGACTTTCAAAAAAGAGCCTACAGCTTTCTAAAAGGTTGGCAACGCATCTGTAATTTCTTTGAAGTTGCAGGCGTTCATGGACGACTATGATCATTTACCATCAGGTGAGCCGTATGCCAGTTTACCTTTTTTTACGAGGGGCGTTTAATGTACATATTCTCGGTATTAAGGTCATTTGCTAATAATGTGGGTAATTAAAAAAAATCATTAGCTAACGACACTACCTGAGGGTATAAATATGAAATTTCGTCTTGATAACTTCATTACTTCTTATATAATCTTCAGTCATAGACGACGGGAATGACTGACTCGACGATGTTGAAAAAAATCGAACACTGTGCGGTGATTAAATTCTTCACTCAAAAAGGAAAAACTCAAAAAAACATCCATGAATAAATGGTGGCCATATACCAAGACTCTGCTCGTTCAAAAGTCAACCGTACAGAAGTGGTCAAGTGATTTCAAAAGAAGCAGGGAAAGCATCGAAGATGACCCCCGCCTGGGTGGGACAATCACAGCGGCTACAGAAGATAATGTGAAAATAATTGAAAAACTTCTATTAGAAGATGCACGAGTAAGAATTAAGATGTTAGCAGTAATAACTAACCTATCCGTTGGTACCATACACACCATAATATTGCATGACTATCTCAACTTCACAAAAGTCAGTGCAAGATGTGTGCCACGAATGCTCACTGCGCTTCAAAAGGTGCGGGTTGATTGTTGTGTAGAGCTGTGTGGTGACGACACAACAAGTGTTTTCGATTGGATAGTTACAGGAGATGACTGACTGTGAAACGTGGGTTCACCATTATGACCCTGAGAGTAAACAGGAGTCTATGCAATAGCATTAAAAAGGGATCAGTCACCCCCAAGAAGTTCAAAGTCACTCCATCGGCGGGTAAAGTCATGGTCATAGTGTATTGGGATTTACAAAGGAATACTATTGATCGAGTACACAAAAAAAGGTAAAACCATCAACGCAGACAAATACTCGGCCACTTTATGCCATCGAGAGGAGCAATAAAAGAAAAGAGAAGAGGAAAGAAGACCAAAGGAGTGCAGCTTCTTCATGATAACGCACCGGTTCACAGGGCGCGGCTCTCCAAGGCTGCTGTACGAGGCTGAGGGTTTGAGGAAATTAACCACCCACCATACAACCCAGATCTAGCCCCTAGTCATTACTTTTTATTCCCAAACTTAAAGAAAGACCTTCGGGGAAAGCGATTTGCTGACGATAATGAGCTCAACATAAAGTGGACCTGGTCGAGCCCCGATGGTTCGACAAAAAATGAGATTGACTTCATTATGACGACTAGACGGTAACTGTTCAGTGATGTCCCAGTGATCGCGAGGGTAAAAACTGGTAGAGATCACCGAATGGTTAGAGGCACACTGAACCTAAACGTTAAGTTGGAGAGGTGTCGTCTAATGAAGTCAACGCTCCGTCCACCTCGTGATCTAATCCAAAGTCCCGAAACCTTTCAGCTCGAGTTACAAAACCGTTTTCAGTGCCTAGAAGATTGAAATGCAGTGGACGATAGGAATGACAAGCTCGTGGAAACTGTCCATGCCGTCGGAGCTAAGTTCTGTAAGACCCGCCGCAGAAGAACAACAAAAACTATCCGATCACACTCTTAATCTCATGACTGTTAGACGGGAGATAAAGCTGTAGTCTTCAGCAGATTTGACAGCATACAGGCAACTGAACACACAGATCTCCAAATGCATGAGGCGGGACTCACGCAACTTCAATACAGCTCCTATTGAAAAAGCGATCGAACGGAACCAGGGCTCCAAAGTCTTTGCCAGAGATATGTTTGCCAGAAAGAGCCCACTGTCGAAGCTGAAGACCGAATGTGGCAGCATCGTTTCCGGAACACCTGAGATTTTGAGTGAGATTGAGAGGTTCTATGGGCAGCTAAACACGTCATCGTTGGAGCCACATGCAAGTGTGAGTAACGATCCAAGAGCAAGTCTTATCCGACACTATTCCGATGATATCCCGGACGTCAGTCTGAGCGAGATTAGAATGGCTCTCCAGCACCTTAAAAACGGAAAGTCCCCGGGCGAGGATGGAATTACAGCGGAGCTTCTGGAGGCGGGTGGAAAACCGGTACTTGAAGTCCTTCAGAAGCTCTTTAATTACGTCCTCCATGGTGTCACTACTCCGGAGGTGTGGAGTAGAAATGCGGTGGTCTTGTTCTTCAAGAAAGGCGAAAACGCTCTCTTGAAGAACTACAGACCGATTTCCCTTCTGAGCCGCGTCTACGTGATGTTTTCGAGAGTCATTACGAATCGTTTCGCATGCAGACTCGACGACTTCCAGCCACCCGAACAAGCCGGTTTCCGAAAAGGCTTTAGCACCATAGACCACATACATACTCTTCGGCAAATTATACAGAAGACCGAAGAGCACAATCTGCCACTTTGTCTTGCGTATGTAGACTATGCCTTTGATTTTGTCGAAATTTGGGCGGTGCTGCAGCGGTGCCAAGTTGACTGTAGGTATATCGAAGTGCTGTACAGTAAGGCTACGATGGCTATCCGAGTACAGAACCAGAGTACAAAACCTATCCAACTGCAGAGAGGTGTAAGACAGGGTGACGGTATATCCCCGAAACTCTTCACCGCTGCATTGGAAACGTTTTCAAGCAGCTGGACTGGAAAGGATACAGCATTAACATCAATGGCGAGTACAATACTCACCTTCGATTTGCCGACGATATACTCCTTATGGCAGAATCGCTGGAGGACCTAAGCACTATGCGTAATGACCTCAATAGTGCCTCCCAACGGATAGGTCATAAGATGAACATGGACAAAACAAAGATCTTGTGTAATGTCCATATCACACCTATGCCGGTAGTTGTTGGGAGCACTAAGCTCGAAGTTGTTGACGAGTATGTTTATCTGGGACAAATAGTCCGACTAGGTAAGTCCAACTTCGACCGAGAGGTCAATCGACGGATTCAATTCGGCTAGGCAGCGTTCGGGAAATTACGACATATCTTCTCGTCAGGTATACCTCAAAACTGGAAAACGAGACTATACAACCAGTGCGTGTTGCCAGTGATGACTTATGGAGCTGAGACGTGGTCCTTCACTGCTGGCCGTATAAGGAAGCTCAAGGTCGCTCAGCGAGCTATGGAGAGGGCTATTCTCGGGGTTTCTCTGCGTGATAAACTTAGAAATGAGGATATCCGCAGTAGAACCAGAGTGACCGATATAGCCCAACGGATTAGTAAGCTGAAGTGGCAATGGGCCGGCCATATAGCTAGAAGAACCGACAACCGATGGGGAAAAAATGTTCTCGAGTAGCAGCCTCGTACCGGTAGGCGAAGTGTAGGGCGACCCCCCACTAGATGGAGTGACGACCTGGTAAGACATGCAGGAAGTCGATGGATGCAGGTGGCTCAGGACCGTGCTTTGTGGCATTCCTTGGGGGAGGCCTATGTTCAGCAGTGGACTTGTGATGGGCTGTAATGATGGTGATGATGATGATGAATGAGCTCAAGTCCGCTGTAAATGAGCATTTTTCAGGCTAAGACGAAGAATATTTTTTCAAGGGAATAGAAAAGCTTTTTTCACGAACAAATAATGTATTGATGTCATGGGAGATATTGAAAAATAAAAAATATTTTATAATTTTATATTTTTTATAACATTGGGTATGTACAGAGAATACATTGAACGCGCCTAGTATATGAAAAAATAATGTACTCTAACCCGAATTTAGGGTCATGATTAGTCACAACGGAGACCACCTTGTGAAAGGAAAAATGAGAAAAAAAAAGATGAACGTCTAAGGAACAGAGATGGCATTTATCTCCAAAGTATCGAAACTAATTCAGCTCAATTTCTTGTTCATTATTGACATTTCCGGAGGACATTTATTTTAAAGAGGTCAAATGGGCGTTAACCTGAAAAGCTAAAACGGTCATTTATATTCGTTACTCGTAGTTATAAAAGCGGACGGCAAACCGCATTGGAACTGTTATATATTTCAGTTCTATTAGTGTATTAGAGAATAATATGCTGCCGTGTAGTGGCGGTAATAGAATCTGCTACCTCACATCATCCCGTGGGTGTCGTTAGAGGCAATAGAGGAAAATGAAACGGGAGATTGAAACAATGGCATTTCCTTGCTAACAAATTAAAATAATAAATACTGCGGTTGCCAACTCGCATACCAAGTGTGACAATAATGGCTAATATTTCCTCTATAAGGCAATCTATGGGTGAGATCTATGTTCAGCGGTGGATTTTTAATAGATTTTAATGGTATGGAATGAATTGGTAATATATACGACTCTTACTACACCCGTGAGAGCCGTGGTAGCTCAGATGGTTAGCGCTCGCTTTAAGTTTCATAGTACGCGAGCGTCAACGACATTGTTAATTGCAATTTTAAGTGCTGATTTACCACGTGCTCGGCGGTGAAGGAAAACATCGTGAGGAAAACTGCATGTCTGAGAAATAAGAAAAAAAATATTTCGAAGACATGTGAAGTTCGCCAACACACATTGGGGCAGCGCGGCGGACTCTTCTTCGCCCTAAAACCCTCTCAGAAATGAGAGGAGGCCTGTGCAATGGGACATATATACTCGTAGGCTGTAACTTTAACTTTAACTTACGACACCCACAGGACGATATGGGATAGTGGATGTTCTTACACCGCCACTAACCGGTTTTGTATTAGGTGTTCATGGGTTAGCTATCTATTATTATCAGGTTGTTTGTCTATCTAATGAGATAAAAGGTCGTATTATATATTGTATGTTAATGTTAGGGTTGGTGTTATTTTGAGAGTATAAAGAGTTTGTCTTAATGATGTTAGTTTTTTAAGCTGAGTTTTTGTATATTCAATTTACATCGTTTTATGATATATATGGATTTTATAGGATAAGGGTGACAAGCGAGCACCCATTCCACCTGATGGTAAGTGGTTGCTGTGGCCCATAGACATCTATATCTATCCTCGATTACGAATCAAAATGCAGATGCGTTGTCACCCGTGAGGACTAAGATGGAATGCCTCGTTTGCAGTAAAAAGGGTCTCCGGTTCGCTACACTCACCATACGAAACACAGCAGTGTTAAGCTGCTATTTTACGCTGGTATTCTGTGAGAGCGTGGTCCTTCCCCGGTCGAGCCGACCCATTCGTGCTACAGCTATACTACTAATATAGCTGCAGCATGGCTCTACCGCGTTAATATCGATGGTAAAGCGATGGTGAATGCTATTTTAAATCGCTTATTGCTTTGTCCTATTACTTTTACCTTAACATTACCAACGTAATGTTTCAAGTTAAAGCAATACACACGGTGTCGTGATAGATTTTGGATGAAATTCATCCGCTATTATATTTTAGTCCATAACTATAAAAGCCGAACCTGACTAGAATCTAGCAGATGCATTTAAATTGTATTGTTTTCTCCGCTTCTGTGTTGGAAACGAGCGGAAATTACACGTTCACGATCCGGATTTACTATAGAGAACATAGAAAATAGTAAGAACATGACCTATTTCTTAAAAAAAAACTAAAAGGGAGGTTAAATAAAAAAAAGTAGCCTCGGCTCCATTACCTGTGTTAATTAAGATAATGTTGAAGCGATTAAGTTTATAGCTGGGGTTGATATAAGGTAAAAAAATCAGTGAAGTAGATAATTTGCATTATACTTAATGGGTGATATTATATTAAATTTATTACTGAAAATGTTGAGTGTTATTTCCTTTTTGTTTCTGTTTGTATTTAAACTCAGTTCAAATGAGACCCGTGTCCATTTTTATTGTAACGTTAGAGTGACAAACGAGCTTACAGCTCATTTGATGGTTGGTTACTGCAGCTAGGACATTACTTTAAACACTATAACTCCTCTGTGCAGCTAGGACATTACTTTAAACACTATAACTCCTCTGTGCAGCTGGGACATTACTTTAAACACTACTATAACAATCCTCAGAAGACACAAGTTTGTGCGTTTACCGCTAAAAAGAACCCCTTTGTCGTATCTCCTCAGTTTCAAGGCACTCCCCTTGTTGCCTCAGCCAGTATTGGAATCCTCGGCGTCGACATATCGAGTGACGTGCAGTTATGTGGTCACTTGGAATAGAACGTCAAATTGGCCTCTAAAAAGCTTGGCGTGCTCAGCAGAGCGGGACAGTATTTCATGCCGGCACACCACCTGCAACTTTATAAGGCGCATGTTCGGCCTTCGGCCATGGAATACTGTTCCCATCTCTGGGGCTCCCCAGTGCCAGCTCCTTCCACTTGACCGCATCCAGCACAGAGCGACTCGAATCGTCGACGACCGAGTCCTTACCGATTGGCTCGATTCACTGGCGCTGCGAAGAGATGTTGCATCCCTTTGCATTTTCTTTCGCATTTACCACGGGGAGTGCTCTGAGGAATTGTTCGGATTAATCCCAGCCGCCAAATTTCACGAACGCACATCGCGGCAAAACTCCCGATACCATCCACACCATCTGGATGCTTGACGGTTCACCACTGTACGTTTCACTAGGAGTTTTCTTCCGCGTACGACCTCTCTGTGGAATAATTAACCTAAAAAAATTAACTATTTTACCTTATAATATGAAACCAATATAAAATGAAAACTAGGGCACCATTTGATATAAAAACTTGGGACAAAAAAGTTAAATCCGGTGCGGGCCTTAGACAGAAAAGAAATTCCACCTGAAAATCAACGATACCGATACATTAGAATCATTGGCGCGTCTGTTAGTAATCGTGTAATTTTTAAACGAGTTAAGCAATAGAGACCATATGCACAAAATATATTTGTCTTGTCGTAATTATGCTGGGATCCGATACGTGGCGCTGTAGTAAATTATTTAAAAATTATATAATTTTGGACCTAAATGTATATTCCTAATATATGTTGGTTTAGAACTAAAAACAAATATCACACAATCTGGACTAAGTTTTTAATTAATTTGTTGTGCCACCTACTGCAAAGTACAGAACAACGTCAGCCGGGCAGTCAATATAGTAAAAGAATACTAGTGTAATATAAAATATAGATTACTCACTTATGAGATTTTCTTCCTTCTCTCTCAGATGATTTTGATCTGTGAAAAGAAAAATACGATAAAATAAATATTTTTAATATAAGTATGTTCTTTCACTCGGTAACCTTTGAAGTCATGGTCATGTTTGTCACACATAAATTTGAAGTTCAAGAGCAGACAGAAAAACCTAATAACTGGTTTTTGGATCTACCTGGGATTCAAACCCGGGACCTCATGATCAGCAATTGCGTTTACGACCACTAGAAAAACGAAGCAGTGAATTACACATTTATTAGCATCGACATAGTATTGTTTTTTTATAATTTTAAATTGCTACGTTTCTTAAATCCTTCATCAGCTCGATGAATGACAATTATTTTCATAAAACTGAAATATAAAAACTTATTAAGTGGCAAGGAGTATAGTAAGTGGTAAGTGGCTACTGCAGTCAATAGACGCCTGCAGTCCATTATAAACGAAGAAAGCCATAGATGTGTTGTCACCTCTGAGGACTACGATAGAACGCATCATCATCAGCCTGTAATCATTCTGGCTTTTGATACCTTTCGGCGGCTAAATAGGCAAGAGAGTGGTAACTACCCAGACGGAGTTCTAGGCAGAAAAGGAGTCCCATCACCCGGCAAAGGAGCAATTGGGGTTGCTGCTTTAATTTAAATCTATACAAAGAAACAATATTGCAGTGTCTGTTTGTAATGTCAAAAAACAATTTCTGTCTGTCTGTCTGTCTGTCTGTCTGTTTGTTGCGGCTTAAAACGGCTGGACCGATTTCCACGGGACTTTCACTGGCAGATAGCTGATGTTATAATGTCAGGCTGTGGCAGAATAGCAGGTTTCCCGTTACAACATTGTCACAGACAGCTTTGTCATAACTAATAAATTATTAAGCTATTTATTTCTATTTATATTTGTCTATTTATTTATATTTGTCTTTGAATTGTTTTGTGGCAAATAAATACTTTTTATTTATTTATGAGGAGTAACTTAGGCTACTTTTGTTTGAGATAATTTAAAATTAAAAATTTTGTACAACCGACTTCAATATAAATTATTAAGAATGACTCAAAAACTATTGGTCAGACCTTGATCAAACTTATATGGAACCATATAAGAAGCACCGGCTTTCAAATAAAAAAAGAATCATCGAAATCGGTTCACCCAGAAAAAAGTTATGAGGTAATACACATAAAAAAAACATACAGTCGTATGTTTTTTTTTACCTCCTCCTTTTTGAAGTCGGTAGAAAAAGAATTAGGGTTCCACGTAAAAAATACCCATGAAATCCATTCGTAATAAATTCCCCGCGGGTGAAATCACGAGGAACAGCTGGTTTTAAATAAGTTATTTTTTAGAAATGTTAACCCAATTTTTATTAATTCTTTTGCGTTTAATAATAAGATATTTTTCTTTGTTTCGGAAGACCTACATTATTAAAACCAATCCAAAAATGTTCTTTAATAAAATTCTGCAAACAGTTAAATATCAATTTATTATTCATAAAATACCGTATTCAATGTTATGATTTACTCACGAGTTCTAGAGTAAATTGAGAACTATTCTGAACGTTTCTATTTGGAATAAGTCTGCCTTTATTCCAAATACAATTTCCCTTGAGGTTACATAGTGTTTTTGATTAAATCCCTCGAGTTAGATAACGTAATTGCTATTTGAATAATTGATTTGTGTTTGTAAGTTATGCTAATATAAAAATATTTCTTTGATGATAAAACGGTAGCTATTATTGTCGCTCACTATTTTTAGGGAAATACTATTAGTAGCTGTTTTCTATTACTCTACTAGTTACTATTTTCCTCTATACTGGACAAGGAATCCTTGTTTTTAGTTCTGTCCATCTACTCAGAATATGACATAGCGTCATTATTACAATTTTTGGGGTTCATTTACTTCCTTTACATATTGTATATATTTTAAGACTCGCATTTCAGGAGTAAACCCCAATCACGAGTTGGAGCTGACGCGCACAATTTGTTTTAACACTGTTGCATTATTTAACATATATTTTCGAGGATATGAGTATTCTATTTTATGCTATAGTATGCTATTTTACGCTGGTATTCTGTGAGAGCGTAATCCTACCCCGGTCGAGCCGACCCATTCGTACTACAACCATTATATAGCTGCACAGTGGCTTTACCACATTAACCATAATATAGCTGCAGCATGGCTCTACCACGAAAACAAACGTACCTCCCAATGTTAAGCACAGGCGTTCTCTCAATTTTAGGGCTTTAGAGCAATTCAAAGTCTACGGAATTTCCCCAATAGCACACAGTCCACATGATGGTAAGTGAATGCTGTGGTCCTTAGATATCTACATTTATCCTCAATTAAGAATCAAAATGCAGATGCGTTGTCACCCCTGAGGACTGAGATGGAATGCCTAATTTCCAGTAAAAAGGATCTCTGGTTCTCTACTCTCACCATACGAAACACAGCAGCATTAAGCTGCTATTTTACGCTGGTATTCTGTGAGAGCGTAATCCTACCCCGGTCGAGCCGACCCATTCTTACTACAACCGTTATATAGCTGCACAGTGGCTTTACCACCTTAACCATAATATAGCTGCAGCGTGGCTCTACAACGTAAAAGTTCGAAAAAAGTTCGTTTGTTACTTCAATATTGTGAAAAAAAAAAACAAATTAAAAAGCCTTACTGACCTAAGCACGTCTACAGTATCAACCTTAATGAAGTAAACAACGGTTTATATAGTTCTGTTCCCCCGGGACGAGGAAAACGAACACATTTTCCTTCAACGTTCAGGAGTTCACTGTCCTACTTAGTTAAACTTTTGTTTTTATATGCACTTAAACAATAATGGAATTGTAAATTTTTTTAATGAAGCCTTTTAAATTGTTCAACTTTCTCTTTTACCTTATTTTTTATTTTTATTTAGTTAGGACAACAACAGCCTTACATTATTATAAGAATATTCGGCCAGTAACAGTTCTCTATAGACATGTGTTAACAAAAACGTTTAAATCAATTATAATTGCATTAGAGCCTTCTCACTAAACATGCATCAAAAATTATGTGATTGATCAATTAAATAAAGCAGAAAAAAATCTAATAAAATTATTAACAACAGTAAAATTTTTGATGAAGATTAATATTTATCGAAAAAAGAAAAATACTGGCAAGATTTTAAGTTTTGGAACATAGTAAGATACGACTAAAATAACTGCCAAATAACTACTTCTGAAGTCGATGATAAGACCTAGTGCATAGAAGTATTGAAGCCCCGACTTTAGAAGCTGTTATGTGAAAACTATTTTATTATTTATATTTCTTTGAATTCAGCTTTTACATTTTTCCAAAAGTTAAAATCTTAAAAGTATAATTTATCCCTATGAATGGACTAAAAAATATCACAAGCTCTAGGTCAACTAAATTATCGTCTAAATAATTACATTAAAACTTTAATCCCCATTTCCTATTCTTAAGGGTGGAATTATATCTCTAAAATGGATTATCCCGGAGTATACGGACATACGTTAAAATAAAAAAACATTAAAATGTGTTCACAATTGACGAAAATATCGCATAAAATATATACAGACAAACTGAAAACCTCCTCCTATTTTTAAGCCTGCTAAAACAGAAAACGTAATTTTAGAAAAACTAGGAATTTAAAAACAGAACGTAAAAATAAGTAAAAATTACACGATAAATTCCGTAGAAATATAATCTATATGTCGTATTCGCGAAACTTAAGAAAACATTATTAATTTGTAAAAATAATAAATTTATTCCACGAATAGCTTTTAAATAAAACTAGTTTTACGGATTTTATCGCGTATATTAACTTATTTTATATTCCCGACGTTTCGAGTACTTTACAGCACCCATTGTATCGGGGGGGGGGACTGAGGTGTTTGACGTCCCAATGTCATAGTCTGTGAACACGTACAGGATCGCCCCCGCCATTACATTAGATTTGATAGACCACAAATCCTCGCTAAAGAACATCGATTCCTACCAAGGATGATTCGCGAGGCTATTGAAATCAAAAAATATCCTAATTTCAATAGAGAAGATGGCTGGGTGCTACCATCTGCTTGGGATCCTATAATTAATAAAATTAAATCCCAACCCAAGCATACAACTGCAAGACTTCAAGATACTGTAAGTTCATACTGCGTAGATCGGAACAAAAATTAATAATTTTTAATCTGGAGTAGCCGTGGTTAACTATGACAGTGGGACCTCAAACACCTCAGTCCCCCCCGTGACCATGGGCACATGAGTAAAGAAATTGTACCCATGGGTGCTGTAAAGTACTCGACATGTCAGGAATATAAAATAAGTTAATATACGCGATAAAATCCGTAAAACTAGTTTTATTTAAATGTGTAGTGTTCGCGTAAATATAAGAAATCACCACGAATAGCTTATTAACATAATATATACAATTATACATCTAACATTAAATCATCATATTAAAGCTACCCCTCGTGGACTCACGTTGTAATACCAGGAACGAACTACCTGTTAATTTTCGTGGCAGAAAACTTTTAGAATTTTAAGTGATTTAAACATTTTTTAAATATTTTATTTATTTATTTTTAAAACCGTTACCCCCACACTATGACTGTCTCGTGTATCGTGGAGGCAGTTTACAAACACAAATTGCACAAGGAAAAACATCCAGACCCGGAACAATTATTTGTAGGCCATATAAATACTTGTTCCGTGCGGGATTCAAACCAGCGATCCTCAGCGCTAAGCCGTCAAATAATGTTTATTTATTAAATAATCCAAAATACATATTTTATCCCGTAGTTATCTCTGCATTTTAATTTATACAAAATCATATTTTTTGTAAAACCCTAAAACCCTCTTAGAAAATGAGAGGAGGCCTTTGCCCAGTAGTAGGACGTATATAGGCTGTAACTTTAATTTTAAATTTATTATGCCTACAGCTTTTACACACGAAACTTTTAAATAGAAAAAGTCATACAATCAGTGTACTTCGCCTTTAGCGATGTTATAGCTTGCGGAGTCCCCAAGGCACCAACCCGGGTCACGTTTTGTTTATATTATTCACGTCGTTACTTATCCCAACCGTAACGAATGGGAACTTTTTCATTATGGCCTGAGTGGATCTATCTCAGGTGAATGAATGTTTGATTTGCGATACGATTTTATCATAAAATCTTTTTAAATACATGTGTTGCGGTAATAAAGTTCACTTTTTTAAGGTTCCGTACGCGAAGGGTAACCAACGGCATCCTATTATTAAGCCTCTGCTGTCCGTCCGTCTGTATGTCAGCGGGCTGTATCTCATGATCCGTAATAGGTAGACAGTTGAAATTTTCACAGAATGTGTATTTCTGTTGCCGCTATAACAACAAATAATAGAAATAAAATAACTTCAAAATTAAAGGAACCCTTCATGATCCATAGTCCCACTCGCACATGGCCGGTTATTATAGGGACTGATCACGGAAACAAGGTATCAATGGTACGGTGATTTATTTGTTGCTGTACTTTAAATTACATTTCACCTTAAATATATCATTCACACATGCGCGTTGTTCATCTTACGTACAACAAACGCATTACAATATTGCTGGAACAACATGTATTGTATATACAATTATAAATTACTTTATTCCTGAATCGTGTTATCTAAAGAGCTAAACATTCGCCTGAAATTGTCAGGGCAGCTTGTTATTTAAATTTTAAGTGCTGATTTTACACGTGGTGGCTCAGGACCGTGCTTTGTGGCATTCCTTGGGCGAAGCCTATCCATGGACTAGTATTGATATTTTTTTTTGTCTTCTTTTAGTTTCGTCGAATTCGGGCTTTAACAGCGTTCACAGTCCGTCTGTTACTAATAGCACGGGTTTCCCCGACATAGGTAAAGCATAAAAAAAGGCTTTTTTATTGCTTTACCTATCACTATTGCGAAACACAAACATAGTTGACGCCTAGCTTTTGAAGTGTCTAGGAAATTATTGACGGCTTCATATCCAGTTTGTGCGAAGCAATACCTGCAATTCTACTTTTTTTTAACGGCTTACACCATAATGCAATTTGACGATTACGGTGAGAAATAAATGTATTCTAAATTTGAATACAGGAAAAAAAAGAAAAATAACATTTTCAATGAGGGCTAATAATTATCTGCTCACCAGATGTCGCTAGTTGACACTGAGGTAAAGTTTTTTTGTTACACAAGGTAATTTAATAGAGAAGTTGGTTTTGTAATAAAAGTTTATCAGTTTCTAGAGTATTATATTAATACACAAAACAATGCGTCAGTGGTTTGCTCTTTAATTTTTTGCACATTTTTAACTTCTTTTTAATTTTTCTACTTTAATGAATAGCTGTGGTTTGGTTTTTTATTTTTAATCTTACTAATATAAAATATAGCTAATAGTACAGAAAGAATTTTACGAATTTTAAGAATTTTACGTGGTAGAGCCATGCTGCAGCTGTATTAATAGTATAGTTGTAGCACGAATGGGTCGGCTCGACCGGGGAAGGACCACCCTCTCACAGAATACCAGCGTAAAATAGCAGCTAAATGTTGCTGTGTTTCGTATGGTGAGTGAAGAGAACCGGAGACCCTTTTTACTGGAAAAGAGACATTCTATCTTAGTCGCAAACGAAGATAGATGTAGATGTCTATGGGCCACAGCAACCACTTACCATCAGGTGGACTGTGTGCTCGTTTGTCACCCTTATTCTATAAAAAAAAAACAATAACCTCACTTTCTAGTGGCGCCGCCCTGGTGCCAGAAAAAGTCGTGGATGCCCTCATTGTAACGTTATTTAGGGCCAGACTTATGCTTTAAATTTATGATTATTTTATTCAAACATTTATCCTATGTATTACAAAAACTTAGCTCAAATTGTATTAAGGGCAAATGTTTTACATTAGGAAAAATTTAATGTCATTATTATTCGATTCCCGTAGCTCCAAATCAGACCGAACTGAATGTAAGAAGAAACCATTAAATTCATTACTTCATAGCACGTTCCAAGTCATTGGACTTAGGACTCAGTGGAGGAAAAGATTAGAATTTCTTTATAGTAGGAAGGGTAACAAACCAACACACAATTTATATGATGATAAGTGGATGCTGTGACCCATCGATACTTACATTTGTTATCTATTAAGAATAGAAATTCAGCAATTTTGTCATACCTGAAGGCTTAGATGGAATACCTTGTAACCTGTTAAATTTTGGTGACACGATATTTTTTAAATATTATTATTGAATAATAGTGACAAACGAGTACACAGTCCACATGATGGTAAGTGGATGCTATGGCCAATAGACATCTACGTTTATCATCGATTAAGAATCTGTGGCGGCGCTGTCGTCGCGCCACGAGCGAAACACATCGAAGCCTAAATCGCGCTATCAAAGTTCCGAAGTAAAAACAGTATATATAGAATAGCTCCGAACTACCACTCGATTCCGCTTGCGCCGTCACCCCGTGCGGTCGTGCGCTAGCGAAGTCCGCCAGCTGACCGAGCACCCGTCCCCCCGTACGGGTTTTCTCCCTCAGTCAGTTCAGTCGAGGAATTGAACGTCAGTCCCGTCCTGCCCCCCTCAGCTAGCGCCGCCGCCCCGTGCGGATGTGTAGGCTGACCACGCTCCCGTCCTCGTACGGTTGAGAGTGCCCTCCCGCCGCAGCTAGAGCCGCCACCCCCGTGCGGTTGTGTTCCTGTCCACGTTTATCGTCCCCGTACGGTGAGTGCCCTCCCGCCTCGGCTAGCACAGCCGCTCCCGTGCGGTCGTGAGAGCTGTGTCTCACCGTCCCCGTATGGTGGGAGCCTTTACTTCAGCACCGCCGCCCTTTGCGGCTGTGTTGGTTGACCCGTACTTCCGTCCCCGGATGGTTGTGCTCCACGCCTCCCTCCCCGAGGGAGGTCGTCTCAGATTCGGCGGAAAGACCATACAGGCCAAAGCCGTTCCCTGGTGGTGTTTAGTGGGTAAAGCACTTCTTCAAAGTGAGACCCACATAACCACGCAGTCGGCTGCGTGGTATGCTATGAGCATTCTATTTGCAAACACAATATCGTCTACTAGCTGTTCCCCGCGACTTCGCCCGCATGGAATGTATTACGATTGGATTTCATGGGTTTTAATTTTTTTGCGCGGAGCCCTAATTCTTTTTCTAAAATAAAATTTAGTTAACTAAGTAGTAAATAAGCCAAAGTTACCCCTTATAACATCAGCTATCTGCCAGTAAAAGTCCCGTCAAAATCGGTCCAGCCATTTCGGAGATTAGCCGGAACAAACAGACAGACAGGCAGACAAAAAATTTAAAAATTGTTTTTTTGTTGTAAGTACCGTATATACTTTCATATGCATTTAGTAAAAAGCTGTTATTTTTGACATTACAAACAGACGTTTCTTTTTTATTTATTTGTATAGATAAATAAATAAGCTAAAATGGCATGGCCATTCTAGGCAGGAAGGGACTCCTACTATCTAGTAATAAGCATTTAATGAGAAGTTTGAGATGAGTAGAATTCGATTTTCTAGACAACTTTTAAATACAATAGGTAATTCTATCATCAAATACTATTGCACAATATAATTTTCAAAGTATCACACTTATGTGTGCGAACATAGAGGCACACTCATATTCTAAACTAATTATTTTTACAAGGGTACTCCTCCTTTTTTTGAAGTCGGTTGAAAAGTCTTTTGTAGTTAATAGTGTCCATGCGATAAGAGCGACCAGGGATACAGGTATTTTTCAAAGCAGTGGTAAATTAAACATAAGAATGACTAATGATTTCTTATATTTACGCGAACACTACACATTGAATAAAACTACTTTTACGGATTTTATCGCGTTTAATTAACTTATTTTATTAAATTTAAATTTGGAATTTAATAAAATAAGTTAATTAAACGCGATAAAATCCGTAAAAGTAGTTTTATTCAATAAGAATGACTTTAAAGTATTATTTATTACCTATATTTATTAAAAAAGTTTCTGTTTCTGTTTCAATGACGTCTCTTTATAGGTTTCAATCGCAACATACGTCATCATTATCATTATTATCACAGCCTGTCAAAATTGTACTGCTGTTCATAAGCCTCCCCCATAGATTGCGTCATAGGGGGTTTCTGCCATAGTTGCCACGCATGACAGGCGGGTCGGCAACTACAGTTTTTTATAATTTTGAATTATCTGCTCCCCTGTTTTAGTTATCCTCTGTCGCCTCTTAGGACAACTAGGGGACTATATGGGGTAATGGATATTCTTAAACTACCACTACACGGTTAGCTAATATGCAAACAATATAACATTAAATTTCACGTAAAATAAACCTAAAGTATTTAATTTAACTAAAATCTACAATTGCGTCTTATTTTAGACGTTGAAAGGTCACATGCGTTGTAAGCACTCAATTAGGGATTCAATGTCACTCGCTTTTGGCGTGCCCACGCAGGATCCCTTTAGAGAATTATTGAGTACGGCTGTTGAACATTGATCAAATGGTTTATTTTGAAAGGATGTTGGAAGAATAATAAATTTATTTACATAGCATTCAAATATATACAATATTTGTTACCATAATATATAAAATGAAACAAAACTAAAAAGTAAAATTTTCATACAGTCCTATTCCTCGTGGTATCGTGCCAAGAACGCTGGCTACGTTTCCTCGCTGAATGGCTATACTTAGTCTTTGAGCGAGAAAGTAATCAGCCTTCTTATCACCAGCAACGACGACAAGTTGCGGATACTTTCCTTTAGGAACTTCAACGCACGTGGACTCCACAGACCGGACTCATATTTTGCGCCACGTAGGTCATCTGCCTCTGATGCCGCCCGAGCTCTAAACGAGGTATGATGTAGAATATAAAACCAATATAATTGTTTTCAGATTTTACGGTTCTTTTCTTTAGATATAAATATATTTTAGTGAACTAGCAAAAAAGTCATCAAATATTACTTTTGTTTTAATTTGTTCATCACTTAGATCCGCTTGCTTTTAAATGAGTGAAATAGCTAAATAAAGTAAAACTACAGCCTAGTTTATAGATGGTAGAGCCATGCTGCAACTATATTACGGTTGTATCACGAATGAGTCGGCTCGACCGGGGAGGAACCACGCTTTCACAGAGTACCAGCGTGAAATAGCAGCTTAAATGTTCTGTGTTTTGTATGGTGAATGTAGAGACCGAAGACCCTTTTTACTAGAAGCGAGGCATTCTATCTTAGTCTATAGGGGTGACAACAGATCTGCATTTCGATTCTTAATTGAAAATAGATGTAGATGTCTATGGGCCATACTGTCAACTTACCATGAGGTCTACGTAAGTTGATAGTGTGGCCCATCCCATTTTTAGGCACAGCCTCTCCTTTTTGAGAGGACTGTAGAGCATTAAGGCCACCACGCTAGTTACAGGGCGTGTTGACAGACTTCATATGTGCTCGAAAAATTATTATTCCACAGATACGAAGGCTAACTCAAGATTTTTTTGTTCAAAGTCGAGTACGTAGTTAATCAGCACGTAATATTGACAATTTCACTGGATCCGGCTAGGATCTAACCCGAGTTCATCGTGTAGCTGTGAAATTTACAGCGTGCATTTGGCCCTTGAGCTACGACGGCAATCACCAGAGAAAAATATATTAAACAAAAAAATACAAACAAAATTGAAAGTGGACGGATATAGGAGAAGAGGGAAGACTAGGAAAAGATTGATGGACTGTATTAGGGATGATATGCGTAACAAAGGTGTAAGTGAAGAGATGTGTTTAATACAGGAGAATAAAAGAGAAAGACATACTTTGCTGACCCTTATTAACTTTCTATAGGTACAGGAAGAAGTCATAATACAAAAAAAATTGTACGTTCAAAATAGGCTCGTAGGGTCAGGTTTAAAATCATACTCTTTTTATAAAACTATTTGGAAAACAGCCTTATTACAATTTTACAAAGCGTGTTTAACAAATAAAAATAAATTTATTATCAAATTAATATTTTTTTCAAATCGGTAATAAATTAATCGGACAAAGTTATCTTCAATGCAGATTAATGTTAGAAATTAATAAAACAAACAGGCTTAAAAGGCTGAAACTGACAAACTTTCTCTAATTTATAAATGGCTTACACCTGAAAATCACCGGCTTTAGTATTCACTTCGCACCTAAGGCTGGACCCCAATTAACGTGGCCAGAAAAATAATGAAGATAAGGTGAAAAAGTTTATTTGATAAAACAAATGTTATCAACTGATCAACTCAATAAGCAACGCCATTGGGTTAATCATATATCAAACCAAATCAAATCAATAACAATAACAAAGCCCAATTGTTATAACAGTAATCAAAAACCAAGCTACGTTAAAAAGTTGAGTAAAAGAAAAAAAGTTATTTTATGTCACTTCCACAACTAAGACAAATCTAACGACATCTCATAATATGTCAAAATCCATCAAGCTTAGGGTACAGAGCGTGCCAAAGAAATAGACATTTTAAATGAAACTAATTTTACAGAATTTTACGCGAAAATTAAACGCGGCAAAATCTGTAAAATTAGTTTCATCTAATGTGTAGTATTCGCGTAAATATAAGAAATCATTATGTGAACCAGTACGGACTGGTAATAATGGCAAATAAAAATTAGACGCGATAAAATCCGTAAAAGTTGTTTCATTTAATGTGTAGGATTCGCGTAAATATAACAAATCATTAATAGACATTTTCCTCATAGAATAAGCGTGACAAACGAGCACACAGTGCATCTGATGGCAAATGTATGCTGTGGCCATTGAAATCTGTCTTCGATTTAGAATCAAAATGCAAATGCCAATCCACTCAAACAACTATAAAATTAAAATCAAATCAAATGTATAATCAAATTCTGGAAGAAGCTAAGTCTTTAACAAGCGACGACTGCGGTAAATCTGAAAATAGGATACAGACCTCGAAGAGGCAAGTAAAAACCAAATCGGATGGATGACTATTTGACGTATGGCCCCACCTTTTCCTCCGCCAGACAAAATATAGAAGGAACGACGAGCCATTTAAGTCTGAGTATTTCGAAACGTTGGACATACTAATGGCTGAAGTACAAAGAAGGTTTTCAGACAACGATGATCTAATCAATTCGATTGCAAGTCTCGTTGAGTTGGATGTAGTTAAAATGGTTCCACTAAAAATTTGGGTAAGATTGAAAAATTTAATAATTTAAATAATTTGTCATGTTCAATTTACAATTTTAACTAATTTTCAGGTCTGAAAATTCCATGAAGAGAAGAGGCTAGTGTGGTTAAAGCTTACTTGAGTCGTAACGAGAGGCGTTCAAAGATACATATGAACTTTTTGCATCTGTGGCGAACATAGGATGTAGCACTGGAGTGTGCGAATCTACTTTTTAACATTAACTGCAATCAATAGGCCTCAAAGTCTGTCAATGGGTCACGAGAGAATGGCTGGTATGGTAAAGGTATTTTTGGCCTTTGAAAAAAATGAACAAAATCAGTTGATCTGAACGAAGTTCTTCGCATGTTTAATAACATGGCGAATCATAGAATTCAGCTGTTTTAAATATTTTTATTATTATGTTAATTATTATAATAAGTTTGCAGAAACAATATGATCTAAATGGTATTTTTGGTAGTATCTATTTACTCGTATCACCCCACCCAACAATTAATTGTTACCTCACTGTCACTCAGACGTGGATCTCTACATCCAAATCTGGAAGTTCAACCATCTTGTTCGCTTGTTCTTCATCATTGAGGATTTAATAGTTCTTAGATCCATGCTCATGTTCTAAAATTGATTTGGTGATTGATTTAGAGCCCGTGCTTCGAGGGCAGATCAATTATGATAATTTTTAGTTCCGCCCTACCTGTAACCAATGCTGCCCTACCTCAAATTCGACTCTAGCTACAGCCCTGTTACTACACCTACGGGACGGAATGGGACAATGGATTTTTATATAAATCTAGCTTGGGAATTGTATCATAAATTCTATAGTCGTCGATAAGTAAATTACAACTTAGTTTAGATAATTAACAATTCGTAGACAGATTTAAAATTTAAAAAAATAATTTTCTTTGATAAGACTTGCATATATTAAACAATTTATTATTTTTTTGCATTTTATAAATATAAATAAAAAATATTATGACATTTAATTTTACGAAAAATAATATAATTATGAACGCCCATTTTCAATAGGCAAGACATAAAAAACATAACACTCACCAATTTGTAAGTTTTACCAAGTTTCGTTCTAATCCTATTTCTTTACGTATCAACACCGACATTGTTACTTTTCAACTTATTGAAGTTCACACCTTATATCACTTTCTAGCTAAATCAACCCAAAAAAGTCCTGGTTAAAGTCACAAGCACAGAATAGTAGGTATAGAAATGTCGAGGGCTTATTAACTCCCTCATTTTACACATTGATCCCTGTAACTCTGGACGCAAACTGACGATAATAGTAACCACACATCCCGGAGCACGTTCGAAAGCAATCAGTTCGCTTGTTAAAGCAACGATCCTAAGTGGGGATCGAGGTGTCTTATCAAAAGCTAGGATTGATATATTTACGCATATTTTTTGGGTTTTGACGTAGTTATTGTTACCTTGTTTTCAGAACATGTCTCCAGTTGTTTTGTTTCATTTGTTTGAATGTATTTCTTAGGATTAAAAGGAAAGGAGCAATGCAATAGACTAAGACAACATTTCCATCGAATATGAAACAGTAATTTGACAATTTGATCAAAATACAAAAGCGATTAACAGTCGTTTCTTTTCATTTTGAAATAAATACTTTTTATTAATAAATAGCCACACAAACACACTCCTGCTTCCCACGGGTAGTTTCTGGATCCAAATGAGTTTTTAAACCACCCAGGGACTCGCTCAAATTCACATAAAAATTCATTAAAATCGGTCAATACTGTAAGCTCGTTCTGCGTATATCGGAACAAAAATTAATATTCAAAAGGTGATGGTAGCCGGCCTAACTATGACATCGAAAAGTCAAACACCTCAGCCCCTCCACAATTAATATTGTATTAGAATATTATAGTAACTAGTGTATTATTTTAATAATAATTGTATTACAATATCGACGGCTCCGTTGCGCAGTGGTTTAGCAATGAGTTGCGGTGCCGAGGGCCGCGGGTTCGAATACCACACGAAACAAGTATTAGTATGGCCTACAAATAATTGTTCCGGGTCTGGATCTTTGTCCTTGTGCAATTTATGTAAGTATGTAAACTGCCTTCACAATACAGTAGAAAATCATAGTTTCTATTGAAAATCTATTGAAAATCTGTATATAAATAATAAAGAATCGTTTTCTTTAAAAAAAAAAACAAAAGCAAAGGGATATATATTTCATAGGTAATATCAAAATGATAAAATTTAGAATTTATAGTCGGAAATGGAAAAGTTAAAAAGATTCTGATCAGCTTCATTTGTGATAGAAAACGTAGCAAATTAGAGTATGAAGCATAGCTTGGGGCTATTCTCGGATATTTTAACTTCACATCTTTATAATACTATCTCCGACCATCTCTATACGAATTTATGTTTAAGAGGATATTTAAGAATAATAACGCGGATTATAGTTTAAAGCAGATATTGGGTTTTTCTATCAAGAAGTTTTCTGTAGCAGCTCGGAGTCAGTAAGTTGGCGGTGCTTCACCCCGTGTCTCGGTAAGCAGTAAAAGCCCTGCGTCTGATCTCTTCCAGCTAGCAGCGTTGCAGCTTATTAAAAGTGAATTGCTAAACGTAGGCCTACCCCATGGATTGTTTTGTAGGTGAGATATTTGATACCACGCTTCGCAGGCAGGTTGCTGCCTTTTGACCCTCATGTTGAATTTTAATCATTATCCAATAACATTAAAATTATATTGCAAATTATGGGAAAAATTATAATTATATGAACTAAAATATGATTAAAAGATCCAATCTTTTTAAAAATCGTTTTCTTCTAAATTCTTGAGTGAATTAAAAACTTGACAAGAACCGAGTATAATAAAAATTTCGGTTGATATCGTTTCTAAACGACATTCTTCGAACTTTGATCTTTTAAGATGGAACTTTTCAAACTTTGTTAATTTAGCTGAATTCACTAATGGTTGGGTAAAAGGTTCAAGAGGGTTTTAAGATTTAAAGCTAATAGAAATCAAAACTTTATAGTAAAGTTAATTTTAAAAACGTACTTTTGTATTGTTGAGTTAAGTTACAGGTATATTATGGTTGCAGCAAGAATGGGTCGGCTCGACCGGGGAGGAGCATGCTCTCACAGAATACCAGCGTGCTGCTGTGTTTCGTATGGTGAGTGTAGAGAACTATAGTTTCTTTTTACCATTAACGAGGCGTTCTAAGTTCTTGTATCTTGCTTCTTAATCGAGAATCGATGTGGATGTTTATGGGCCACAGCATTCACTTATCATCAGGTGGACGGTGTGCTCGTTTGTCACCCTTATTCTATATAAAAAAAAATTAGGGTGATTTTAAGAAAATTTGCAAGATTTCGCTCTTTTCTTACAGTTGTTTTTTTTTACGGATTTTATTGTGTTTTACTAACTTATTTTATATTCCTGACGTTCCTTGACATGGGTACTGCAAAGTACTCGATACGTATGAAATATCAAATAAGCGCGATAAAATCCGATAAAAGAGTTTTATTCAATGTGTACTGTTCGCGTAAATATAAGAAATCATTATGTAATGATTTCATTCTGCGTAGATCGGATCAAAAGTAATAATTAAAAAGCTGAAGGTACTCCGAGTTAACTCTGACATCGGGACGTCAATCATCTCAGTCCCTCGTGACCATGGGTGCTGGAAAGCACCCGAAACGTTGATAATTGACAAAAATAAGTATAATTAAACTCGATAAAATTCGTAAAAGTCGTTTTATGGAAATCATTATGGTTAAAATTGTATCTAATAACATCACTTAGTTTGAAAATATTAAACCTTTAGAGCTTGTAAATAAATAGTCACTATGAGACACAAATGATAAGCGTAAAGCCTTGCGAGCCCGTAAGGGAAAGCTTGGTCGTCCACATATTCATATAATTCACATATTTATCCATCCCAGATAAATATGGGATACATGAATAATCCAATCCCCCTTCTTGACACCCACGTCATAAATGTAACTAGCTAATACCCGCTCGCTGCGCTGCACGATAATAGACGATAATAACGTAGATATAAAATATCAAGATTTTTTTTATGCGCCTATCGTAAAATCCGTTGTTAGTGAGCGTATGAATTGCGAAATGAGTAACTATACTAAATTTCAAGTCAATCGGGTGTATAGTTTTAGAGATATCGTGATGAATCAATCAGTCAGTAAGTCAGTGGTATTTCGCGTATATATATAACAATTAACGCTACCCTGATGTATTTCCAAGATCAGAAGTGGGATCTCCTGCTGAATTTCGAGATATATATATATATATGTGTTGTTATTAGGAAGACGCTGCTGCCCGTCTCCTGGTTTGTTTTCCTCTGTCGCCTCTTACGACACCCACGGGACGATATGGGGTGGTAGATACTCTTACACCGCCACTATACGGTCAAATGCAATTTAACGCTATCGCAATTCCAACGACTCGTGATTCGGCGACCACTTAGGTGGTGGCCGGGAGTAAGATCATGGCCGGCCAGTGTTGCCGTTTTAGCGACTTTGTCTAGTTCTAACGAATCTTTTTTTTTCGATCTAGCGACTAAAAAAAATTTTTTGTATGCAATGCTGACTAAGAAACTCCAGTAGTAGGTTAAATTAGAAAAAGAAGAAGAAGAAGCGACTCTTTTAATATCGAAAATACCTGAACTTGACAAAAGCTAACATTTTATTAAATCGACATTAAAGGAAACCCGTAAGAGTATAATATTAAAGTGACAGCCTACGTCCCACAGCTGGGTACAGCCCTTCTCTAATTTTTGAGAGGGTTTTAGGACAAAGAAGTATCCTCAATCCTCACGTATCCTTACTCACATGTTATCGAACTTCTCTTTTTAATTTCTCAAGTTTTTTTTTATAGCAGAGAGGGCAAGCAAGCATGTGGCTCACCTGATGGTAAGTGACTACCGCCAAACAACTGCAACATCAGGAAAATTGCAGATGCGATGCCAGCCTTTAAAAAAAGAGTAGGCTCTTTTCTTGAAGGTCTCCAAGTCGTATCGGTCCGGAAAAATCTCTGGTAGTAGTCGATTCCACAAGGAAGTTGTGCGAGGAAGAAAACTTCTTCTTAAATCGCACAGTGATGGACCGCCAATCATCCAGAAGGTATGGATGGTATCGCGAGTTTTGTCGCGATGTGCGATGGTGAAATTGAGCGGCTGGAATTAGTCCGAATAATTCCTCAGAGCACCCTATGGTAGATGCGATAAAATACGCAAAGAGATGCAACATGTCTTCGCAATGTCAGTGAGTCAATGGGAACAGTATTCCACGTGAGGACGAACCTGCGCCTTGTAAAGTTTCAAGCGGTGTGCCGACATGAAATATTGTCCAGCTCTGCTGAGCACGCCAAGCTTTTAAAGACCAATTTGGCCTTCTCTTCTGTTCACGAAACCGCACATCACTCGATATGTCGACACCAAGGATTCCGATACTGGCTGAGGCAACAAGAAAAGTGCCTTGAAACTGAGGAGATACGACAAAGAGGTTCTTTTAGCGGTAAATGCGCAAACTTTTGTCTTCTGGGGATTGAACTGGACTAGATTTAGTCGCCCCTAATCCGAGACTTTGTTCAACAAAGACTCAACTTCAGACACAAGTTTGTTCCGGTACTCGGCGACGTTTTCCCGAGAAATATTGGCACGGCCGGTGTATAAAGCATCGCCAGTGCTGTCGTCTGCATAGCAGTAAATGTTACCGGTTTGCAACATATCATTGATATGCAGAAGAAACAGGGTTGGTGATAGCACGCAGCCTTGTGGAACACCAACATTAATAGGCTTGTGATCGGAGCATGCACCGTCTACTACGACCTTGATGCTCCGATCTGCAAGAAAACTGGTGATCCAATCGCACAATTTCTCGGGAAGCCCATAGGAAGGGAGCTTCGAAAGAAGCGCTTTGTGCCAAACCCGATCGAAGGCCTTCGCAATGTCCAAACAAACGGCTAATGCCTCTCTCTTGGACTTTACTGCTACTACTACTATGGGCGGACCATCTATGAATTAGGTAAGCCAGAAGATCACCAGCTGAGCTACCCCGACGGAAATCGTACTGGCGGTAACTAATCAGCTGGTGATCCTCAAGGTGCCTCATGAGCTAGCAGTTTATGATGGTTTCAATTATTTTTGAGAACAAGGAGGTGATGGCGATAGGCCTGTAGTTGGATGGATCTGAGCGGTCGCCTTTTTTAGGGATCGGGTGCACCAAAGCTGTCTTCCATGAGTTCGGGATTACGCCTAGGGAGTAGGAGTACCGGAAAAGACGTGTCAAAACTCCGGAACACACGTCTTCAGCACAACAGGAGGGACGCCATGAGGCTCACTCGACATGTTGACGTCAAGGGAGAGGACTGCTTTGCGTACCGAGCACTGGGTAAACAGCACATCTTACATGAAGCACTCACACCGCGGGATAGTCGGCGGTTTGTTCTCGTCATTATGAGTCGAGCTGGACGCAAAGAGAAAGCCTAGCAGATGAGCTTTCTCCTTTTTTTTAATCGCGATGTTTTCCTTTGCTGCATAACAAGTGGTAAATCAGCACCTAAAATTAAAATTAACAATTACGGGGATCGATTACGGGTTGCTCGCGTACTATGAAATTTACAGCGAGCGCTTAACCCTTTAGCTACCACGACTCTTTAAATCATTTATAATACCATATTTTTCAGACAAAATATGAAAAGTTAATACTTAAAAACAGTAATCTTTTCAAAGTTACCTCGAATTTAACAAGTAATATAAAACGTTTGTTATTAGCACGAATAAATCAAAAGATTTTAAAAGCAAAGCGACTAAAAAAAGATTTTGCTAAAATAATATATTTACATTCAACACGTTACGTTTTATCACGATAAAACAGTTGTAGGACGTGGATTTACGACGCAATAGGCACAAACTTTTTTTACTAAGCTACATGTTTTAAACATATTTATTGGTGGTATTCAAAGATTTAAAAAAAATAACGAAGCTTTTAACTACACTCATGGACAAATTTAGAGGAACGCATAAAAAAAAGGTTTAATTTCTCCTGTTGTAATTATCGTGCGTACTGGCTACAAACATTAGTAAATGCTATTAAAAAAAGAAAGTTTTGGAATGTTTTTTATTCGAATTTCATTTGTTTTTATGTAATTATTGCGCAATATTGCGTTCTTTCATACTGCGAAAAATTTTCCTAACTTTTGTATTTAGAACTACTTTTACGGATTATATCGCGTTTAATAACTTATTTTTATTAATTCCCGACGTTTCGGGTGCTGTAGTTTTATTCAATGTGTAGTGTTCGCGTAAATATAAGAAATCATTTTGTATTTAAGTTTAAATTTTGGTTTTGTTTGAATTTTTACCTTGACTGCCTTGTTTATCGAGTTAAGTGTGAACTGTTACTGGCTTGACTGCAATCCAAGGAAAGTGGCCCGAATCGTAGTCGACCAAGTTCCTTCCGATCGGCTTGATCCACTGGTCTTGCGCTGCATCCTTTTTCATTTTCTATCGCATATAGTACGTGGAATGCTCAGAGGAATTGTTCGGATTACTTCCAGCTGATGAATTACATCATCGTACATTGCGACATAACTCGACATTTCACCCTAATCATGTCGATGGCTGGCAGTTCAGTACCGTGATTAATACGGAATTTTCTGACACACACGACCACACTGGAATTTATTGTCTGATACGACTTAACGACCTTCAAGAAATGGGTCCGTGCGTTCTACTCTTTTCTAAAAGGCTGGCAACGCACCGGCAATCCGCTGGTGTTAGGAATGTTCATGGGTGACGATGATCACTTACGATCAGGTGGGATGTATGCTTACTTTTCTTGGCAGTCCTTATGACTGCCTTTGTTTTTTTCAACATAATCTATGTTGAATAAAAACAGAGGCATCATCATCATTACAGCCCTTCACAAGTCCACTGCTGAACATAGACCCAAAGCATGCCACAAAACATGGTCCTGAGCCACCTGCATCCATCGACTTCCTGAATGCCTTATAGATTACGATGTAATAGTTATTAAAAGTAATTATGTTTTTATCACTAGTTCGGGAAAAAAACCTCTGTCGTTGAGACAGCAAGAGACCCAGTGTTTTAAAATAATTTTTAATAATTTATATTCTAGTACAATAGCAATATACGAGTACACTAAAATAGTATGGTAGCGATCACCTTATTCCCAGGGGTTATTAACAGTCAGTTCTTTAATATTATAATAATCCTTTTTATATAACATTGGTATAATAATATTAAAAAAAACTTTTTGATAGATAGATTTTGTTATAAAAGCGTATAAATTGCCCTGTAAAGGAATAGATAACTGACCCTTTTTAGGTATTACATCCACTTGTCAGCTGTGATAGGCAAATCCTTCCTATAACAAGAGAGTCTCAAGTCCATCTGAAAGCTTTAACAGGCCGATGAAGACAAAGAAGAAGAACATGTATCTGTTTTATTTATTCTTTATTGCATTGCTTATAACAAGAGAATACAAAGGGCGGACTTAATACCGTTACCGTTACAGCCTATTAAAGTCCACAGCTGAACATAGCCCTCCCCATAGATTGCCTCATAGTGGGGATTTCTTCTTTTTAAATTTTATTTTCATATTTGACGTAGTTGCCACGCATGGCAAGCGTTATATTAAGAAGACGCGGCTGCCTATCTCCTGATTTGTTTCCCCTGTTGCCTCTAACGACATCCACGGAATGATACCTTGAGACATTGTCAACCTGTTAACCCAGTTTATGGTAGGCATGTAAACGCCTCCACGATAAAGAAGAAAATTTTTGAACAAAAATGAGGATACCTGCGAAGTTTCTTTCGATGTTTCTTTTTCAAGGTTTGTCAAGGTTGTTAAGGTTTTTAAGTCCGACGGTACAATATTATTAATCGAAAATAAAAATGAATAAAGGTAGGTAATCAAACATAGGTAATTTAAGCATGTTCTTTAATAAAATTACACAGCAATAAATTTTGATAAAAACTGTAAGCAATAAATTGGAGTGGGGAAAATATTAATTTTTAAAAGCAAAAAAATACAGCTTAGACTGTTAGGTATTATAGTTTGTTACATTAATCTAAATAAAATATAAAAAATGAACAAATTCAAGCATGTTTATGAAAATGCTTTCCATACTTGTAAAGTGAGTAATTGCTTTTGAAGAGGCGTCAGAAGTAGGTCACACTTGTTTGCCGTACGATGTACACTTATTAATTACTTCTGGAAGAAAATTATCGTATACAATAGAGTAGCCTTGTTACGGTAGATTTCATCCGTATTTATTTTCTTTAGTAATGAACTCGTACTGTTGTGCTTTTGCCAGTGTCAAGTGTATTAAAAAATGATCATTTAAAATAATTTGTTTCAAAACTTGTTTACAATATGTTGATGCGTCGCATTGTGAAGTTTTCCGGAGATTTTAATGGTAGCTTGAGCCAGCAGATAGTCGATGACGATATTATCTGAAGGCGAAAAGGAGATACAATATCTTGAGACTCTCACCACCATCGGAGCACCTATTTCTGCGTTCACAATAATAGTTCACATGCGCAGATATTCAATACACTAAATCACACCACTTTTTCAATCTACTTAAAATCATTATTAAAACAGGTATGCCAGAAAGATCTTAAGGCTTTCGGTAGATAGCTCTATAACCATATGTTTATAAAACCGTAACGGAACGTTATGTCCCTTGACGGGAGGCACAGGCAGTCTAGAACAACTGGAGAGGCCCAAGCAACTACTTATAAAATGGCAAGACTGTGTTAATACTTTAGAAAAAATTTTTAATAAGGGAAAGTTTTTTGGGATATTTTTATTTCAATTTTCCATACAAAACGGCAATTTCATATGTCTTAGAAATAAGTAACTAATATTTGAATACATGTAAAGCACTTCCAGAATATTGTCTGTTCTCAACTCAATTTTAAATGATTTGTCCTCCTCGTCCTACCTTAAAGAAAAATTTCAATACCTTTCCTCCAACCACGACAAGGTACTTCGCTCTTCAACTAATCTGAAGGTTTCAGTTCCACTCCATTTTACTGGCTTTATCGGCAATTCTTTTACTGTTCAGGCTACACTACTCTGGAACTACTTACCTGAAGATATTAGGAAAGCACCAAACAAGATAGCCTTCTAAAGATTGGTCCGGGAACATCTCTCAAAAAAAATGTCGTATATATGTATTAAGGATAATTGTTATATACGGATTGTTATGTATTTGTCTGTATTCATATGCATTTGTCTAATTTATAAGCCTTATTTTAATAAGTGTTATATCTATATAAATTTATTGTATTTAGTTACTTAAGGCACCTGCCACTAATATCTCACCTCGCCATGGGTTACTGGCAGAAAATGCTAACTAGTATTAAGTCCGCCCTTTGTAACCTTTATATTGGTTAGATCAATAAAGTTTTTAAATAAAATAAAAATAAAGTCCACTAGCACGCACTACATACACACGGTCTAATCGTTCCATAATCGTCTCAGAAATGATAAGAGGCCTGTACCCAGCATATAAGCTGTATTTTCCCACCTTCTTCTAAGATAGCTGGTAGCTTATGGACATTGATAGATCAGAGAAAGGGCGATTTAAATAACAATTAAAACGAACAAGTTATGATAAAGGCGAGAAAGTGTTAATAATTGTTCTTTATTTCTATATATATATAGATATTAAAGTAACGCATTTAAAATGCTTTAAACAAAACTGAAAACTTGATAGAGATCTAAATGTGTTCTGACTTTATCCAAATTATGTTAGCCGCTTAATGGTTGCCCTAATTAGCTGTTAGTGCTTATCTATTGGCATCATTTTCATGTTTAATAACTTATTCATTGCGAGTGCTATTGATACTAAAACGTTTATTGTACTGTTTGTTACTGTTTATTGTAACCATTAACAATCAACAAAGCAGTTTATATTATACTAGCGATCCGCCCCGGCTTCGCACGGTTGATTTCAGGATCTCGAAAACAACGCCACCTTCTGGGTCCAATTGTGTATCTAAACCATTCTCTAATCAACTTAATCACACACACACACACACGCACACGCACACGCACACGCACCCTGAGGACTGACGAGAAGATCCTGGAGGTGGAAGAAGAGATGGACAAGTTGCGCTGAAATATTTTAGGATTATCCAAGTTCCGAAGAGAGGGGGAGGACACGGTAATCCTCGAATCCGGCAACTTGTTCTATTAATCTTGTACCGGGAGGGCGACTATCTGTCCCAAGGAGGTGTCGGATTTATCGTCAACAACTCTGTCGTTAACGACGTTGTAAAGATTGGGAGTGTGTCGACGAGGGTGGCGTACTTTATACTCAGAATCACCAAACGGTATTTGCTGAAGGTCGTACAGGTTTACGCACCAACCTCGGCACAGCCCGATGAGCAGGTGGAGGAAATGTATGAGGATATATCTAGAGCCATGCATTGCTCCAAACCCCACTATACGGTGTTAATGGGAGACTTCAACGCAAAACTAGGCACAAGAGAGAACGGTGAGCTGAAGGTAGGGAAATTTTGAATAGGGCAACGTAACCCAAGGGGCCAGCAGCTAGCCGACTTCATGGAGAAAGAGGGAATCTTTATGATGAACTCTTTCTTCCAGAAGCGGCCCCACAGGAAGTGGATCTGGTCGAGCCCCGACGGTTTGACAAAAAAGGAGATTGACTTCATTACGACGACCAGACAACAACTGTTCAGTGATGTCTCAGTGATCGCAAGAGTAAAAACTGGCAGCGATCACCGAATGGTGAGAGGCACACTGAACCTACAAGTTAAGTTGGAGAGGTGTCGTCTAATGAAGTCAACGCTCCGTCCCCCTCGTGCTCTAATCCAAAGTCCCGAAAACTTTCAGCTCCAGTTACATAATCGTTTTCAGTGCCTAGAAGATTGCAATCCAGTGGACAATATGAATGACAAACTCGTGGAAACTGTCCATGCGGTCGGAGCTAATTCTGCAAGACCCGCCGCAGAAGAACACAAAACTCTCCGATCACACTCTTAATCTCATGGCTGTTAGACGGGAAATGAAGCTGCAGTCTTCAGTAGATTTGACAGCATACAGACAACTGAACAGACAGATCTCCGAATGCTTGTGGCGAGACTTATGCAACTTCAGTACAGCTCGTATTGAAGAAGTGATCGAGCGGAACCAGGGCTCCAAAGTCTTTGCCAAAGCTCTGTCTGCCAGAAAGAGCCAACTATCGAAGCTGAAGACCGAGTGTGGCAGCATTGTTTCCGGGAAACCTGAGATTTTGAGTGAAATTGAGAGGTTCTATGGGCAGCTGTACGCATCATCGTTGGAACCACACGCAAGTGTGAGTAACGATCCAAGAGCAAGTCTTATCCGACACTATTCCGATGATATCCCGGATGTCAGTCTGAGCGAGATTAGAATGGCTCTCCAGCAACTTAAAAACGGCAAGTCCCCAGGCGAAGATAGAATTACATCGTAGCTTCTGAAAGTGGGTGGAAAACCGGTACTCGAAGTCCTTCAGAAGCTCTTTAATTCCGTCTTCCATCGTGGCACTACACCGGAGGCGTGGAGCAGAAGTGCGGTGGTCTTGTTCTTCAAGAAAGGCGACAACGCTCTCTTGAAGAACTACAGACCGATTTCCCTTCTAAGCCGCGTTTACGTGCTGTTTTCGAGAGTCATTACGAATCGTCTCGCAAGCAAACTCGACGACTTCCAGCCTCCCGAACAAGCCGGTTTCCGAAAAGGCTTTAGTACCATAGACCACATATATACCCTTCGGCAAATTATTCAGAAGACCAAGGAGTACAATTTGCCACTATATATTGCGTGTGTGGACTATGAGAAAGTTTTTGATTCCATCAAAATTTGGGCGGTGCTGCAGTCCCTTCAGCGGTTCCAAGTTGACTGTCGGTATATCGAAGTGCTGAAGTGTTTGTACAGTAGGGCTCCGATGGCTATCCGAGTACAGAACCAGAGTATGAAACCTATCCAACTGCAGAGAGGTGTAAAATGACGTTATATCCCAGAAACTCTTCACCGCTGCATTGGAAGACGTTTTCAAGCTACTGGACTGGAAGGAACACGGTATTAACATCAATGGCGAGTACATCACTCACCTTCGATTTGCCGACGATATATAGTCCTTATGGCAGAATTGCTGAAGGACCTAAACACTTTGCTCAATGACCTCAATAGTGCCTCCCAACGGATAGGTCTTAAAATGAACATGGACAAAACAAAGATATGTAACGTCCAAGTTACACCTATGCCGGTTGTTGGGAGCACTAAGCTCGAAGTTGTTGATAAGTTTGTTAACCTGGGACAAATAGTCCGACTGGGTAAGTCCAACTTCGATCAATGAAAGGTCAATCGACGGATTCAACTCGACTGGGCAGCGTTTGGGAAATTACGACACATCTTCTCGTCAGGTATACCTCAAAACCTGAAAACGAGATTGTACAACCAGTGTGTGTTGCCAGTGATGACCTATGGATCTAAGACGTGGTCCTTCACTGCTGGTCGTATGAGGAAGCTCAAGGTCGCTCAGCCAGCTATGGAGAGGGCTAAGCCCCGGGTTTCTCTGCGTGATAAACTTAGAAATGAAGATATCCGCAGTAGAACCAGAGTGACCGACATAGCCTTACGGATTAGTAAGCTGCAATGGGCAGGCCATATAGCTCGAAGAACCGACAAACGATGGGGAAAAAAGGTTCTCAAGTAGCATACTCGTAGCGGTAGGTGAAGTGTAGGGTGACCCCCCACTAGATGGAGTGACGACCTGGTAAGAAATGCAGGAAGTCGATAGATGCAGGTGGCTCTATGTTCAGCAGTGGACTTGTGAAGGGCTGTAATGATAATGATGATGATGTTGATCACGAATTGTGCCGATTAAGTTTTTGATATTAGATTACTCAAAACATGTTATGAAGTGTAATGTTACAGAAGACGCTGACTCCACTGTATAATTGTTATTGCTGGTCAAACCAAGGTGTCATACTTTCAATCAACAGATTTGTTTTAACTATCCTATAAAAGCCGTTGCATTTAGAATAATTATATTCATTACAGTCCTCATCGTAGTAGTGTAATCACCTAGTTAAGGTAGTCAGTATTCTACTGAATTAGTTTTTATTAATTACTCGCTGGTACCCGGCGCGTTACTGCCGCAGAAGAAATAATTGTGGAAATATCATTTTAAATTTGTAAGAGTTACATTGTATAATTAGGAATAATAATGATGATGATATATCCGGGAGGAAAACCGGCCACCGTCACGTTAACGACGTTGTAAAGATTGGGAGTGTGTCGACGAGGGTGGCGTACTTTATACTCAGAATCACCAAACGGTATTTGCTGAAGGTCGTACAGGTTTACGCACCAACCCCGGCACAGCCCGATGAGCAGGTGGAGGAAATGTATAAGGATATATCTAGAGCCATGCATTGCTCCAAACCCCACTATACGGTGTTAATGGGAGACTTCAACGCAAAACTAGGCACAAGAGAGAACGGTGAGCTGAAGGTAGGAAATTTTGAATAGGGCAACGAAACCCAAGGCCAGCAGCTAGCCGACTTCATGGAGAAAGAGGAATCTTTATGATGAACTCTTTCTTCCAGAAGCAACCCCACAGGAAGTGGATCTGGTCGAGCCCCGACGGTTTGACAAAAAAGGAGATTGACTTCATTACGACGACCAGACAACAACTGTTCAGTGATGTCTCAGTGATCGCAAGGGTAAAAACTGGCAGCGATCACCGAATGGTGAGAAGCACACTGAACCTAAACGTTAAGTTGGAGAGGTGTCGTCTAATGAAGTCAACGCTCCGTCCCCCTCGTGCTCTAATCCAAAGTCCCGAAAACTTTCAGCTCCAGTTACATAATTGTTTTCAGTGCCTAGAAGATTGCAATCCAGTGGACAATATGAATGACAAACTCGTGGAAACGGTCGGAGCTAATTTTGCAAGACCCGCCGCAGAAGAACACAAAAACTCTCCGATCACACTCTTAATCTCATGGCTGTTAGACGGGAAATGAAGCTGCAGTCTTCAGTAGATTTGACAGCATACAGACAACTGAACAGACAGATCTCCGAATGCTTGTGGCGAGACTTATGCAACTTCAGTACAGCTCGTATTGAAGAAGTGATCGAGTGGAACCAGGGCTCCAAAGTCTTTGCCAAAGCTCTGTCTGCCAGAAAGAGCCAACTGTCGAAGCTGAAGACCGAGTGTGGCAGCATTGTTTCCGGGGCACCTGAGATTTTGAGTGAGATTGAGAGGTTCTATGGGCAGCTGTACACATAATCGTTGGAGACACACGCAAGTGTGAGTAACGATCCAAGAGCAAGTCTTATCCGACACTATTTCGATGATATCCCGGACGTCAGTCTGAGCGAGATTAGAATGGCTCTCCAGCACCTTAAAAACGGCAAGTCCCCGGGCGAAGATGGAATTATATCGTAGCTTCTGAAAGTGGGTGGAAAACCGGTACTCGAAGTCCTTCAGAAGCTCTTTAATTCCGTCCTCCATCGTGGCACTACACCGGAGGCGTGGCGCAGAAGTGCGGTGGTCTTGTTCTTCAAGAAAGGCGACAACGCTCTCTTGAAGAACTACAGACCGATTTCCCTTCTGAGCCGTGTTTACGTGCTGTTTTCGAGAGTCATTACGAATCGTCTCGCAAGCAAACTCGACGACTTCCAGCCTCCCGAACAAGCCGGTTTCCGAAAAGGCTTTAGTACCATAGACCACATATATACCCTTCGGCAAATTATTCAGAAGACCAAGGAGTACAATTTGCCACTATATATTGCATTTGTGGACTATGAGAAAGTCTTTGATTCCATCAAAATTTGGGCGGTGCTGCAGTCCCTTCAGCGGTGCCAAGTTGACTGTTGGTATTTCGAAGTGCTGAAGTGCTCGTACAGTAGAGCTGCGATGGCTATCCGAGTACAGAACCAGAGTATGAAACCTATCCAACTGCAGAAAGGTGTAAGATGGCGTTATATCCCCGAAACTCTTCACCGCTGCATTGGAAGACGTTTTCAAGCTGCTAGACTGGAAGGGACACGGTATTAACATGAATGGCGAGTACATCACTCACCTTCGATTTGCCGACGATATATAGTTCTTATGGCAGAATCGCTGAAGGACCTAAGCACTATGCTCAATGACCTCAATAGTGCCTCCCAACGGATAGGTTTTAAAACGAACATGGACAAAACAAAGATATGTAACGTCCAAGTTACACCTATGCCGGTAGTTGTTGGGAGCACTAAGCTCGAAGTTGTTGATAAGTTTGTTAACCTGGGACAAATAGTCCGACTGGGTAAGTCCAACTTCGATCAATGAAAGGTCAATCGACGGATTCAACTCGACTGGGCAGCGTTCGGGAAATTACGACACGTCTTCTCGTCAGGTATACCTCAAAACCTGAAAACGAGATTGTACAACCAGTGTGTGTTGCCAGTGATGACCTATGGATCTAAGACGTGGTCCTTCACTGCTGGTCGTATGAGAGCTCAAGGTCGCTCAGCCAGCTATGGAGAGGGCTGCGCTCGGAGTTTCTCTGCGTGATAAACTTAGAAATGAAGATATCCGCAGTAGAACCAGAGTGACCGACATAGCCTTACGGATTAGTAAGCTGCAATGGGCAGGCCATATAGCTCGAAGAACCGGCAAACGATGGGGAAAAAGGTTCTCGAGTAGCATACCCGTAGCGGTAGGTGAAGTGTGGGGTGACCCCCACTAGATGGAGTGACGACCTGGTAAGAAATGCAGGAAGCCCGCGTGGATGTCGGTTACCGCTGCAAAAGCCTACCAGGAAAGACACGGTCAGCAAACAAAATGATTCCCAGGTCAATTCACAGACACCGACACTAACATCGACGAAGCAGTCACTATCCGCAGGCTGAACAGATTTTCTTTCTGTGGATGTTATTTGTTAAGTCCCGGAGTGCAACCTGTTGTTTTAGGATAGAAAATTAAGTTCTAAGTTTTGTTTAAAACTTCGTATGTACACGTTATGATTATTTAAAGCGGTCTGTAATTCGTGAATTAAATCCATTTTTAAGGTTGGTGCGATGCTTGATCGCAACGATAACTGGTCTGCATCCGAAATAAAATATATTTGCAAGAACTGTGGGTTTTGGCCTGATGGTGGTAAAAGGCTACCAATTAGATGATACACTTGTCCTTCAATTTTAAAAGTGGGCATAAAATTTCCTTCCCTGATTTCTTTTGCGCCAAACGAAGTCCAGGCTCGACTCTTGAGCGCGTAGCTCAGAGGTTCTCAAGCTTTGTACGGCAAGGCGTTGCGAACGCTCGACACTCGACTCTCGTTCGCGTAAGTCAGAGGTCCTTACATTTTGTTCATGAAGACGTTGGGAACGCTCCAGCCTCGACTCTTGAGCGCGTAGCTCAGAGGTTCTCAAGCTTTGTACGGCAAGGCGTTGCGAACGCTCGACACTCGACTCTCGTTCGCGTAAGTCAGAGGTTCTTACATTTTGTTCATGAAGACGTTGGGAACGTTCCAGCCTCGACTCGTGCACGTAACTCAGAGGTTCTCAGATTTTGTTTTGCAAGGCGTTGTGAACGTTCGACACTGACTCGTGCGCGTACCTGAGAGTTTCTCTGATTTTGTTCAGCAAGGCGTTGTGAACGTTCAGGTGAAGATTCTAGCATACGACGTATTTTTGCTGCCCGTGCTTGAGAACTATGTTTAGAAAGTTGAGACCTGGCTCTCTTAGGCATTTTCAAATGTTTAAGATAATGTTATTAGCGTGTAATATTCTAGCTCTAAAAAGAACTGTTGGTTAGCCCTGAAAAGAATTGTTGGTAAGCCCTGAAAAGAACTGTTGGTTAGCCCTGAAAAGAACTGTTGTTTAGCTCTAAGAAGAACTGTTGTTTAGCTCTAAGAAGAACTGTTTAGCTCTGAGAAGAACTTTTGCGTAGGTGTAGTTTAAAGAACGAAACCTAAAAAAAATCGCACGAAAATTATTAGACTTCACGCACGATCGCTGCGTAGGGCCGACCGCGCGACTGAGCCGCGCGGGTACCTTACTCATAGATCTACACGCTCACACGCTCACGGGCCTTGGTAACGCCTACTTCGCAACGGGCCGTGCAGCAGAAATCGTAATATTTTAATTTCGCTATAACTTCAGAACCAAACGTCCAATTTTAATCATTCAAAGACCAAATATTATCTACATTAACTGTACTTAGTGATGAAATAATTTATTTTGATAAGGATTAATAGCATGAGTAAAATAAACGCGTTTAAATGTAGTCCAAAAAAAAAATCAAGATTTTTCAATAAAAAAATGGTTATTGTGCCTCACTCGACATAGATAGGTATAGTGTGTCGCGGACTTTTTTGTAGATATTTATAAGATCTACAATTACTTAGAACATTTTATGGTTCTATCTTTAATAGTTTAGGCAGGGTACGCAAAATAAGTAACTTTTTTGGTTGATTTTTTACACCTTGTGTCCGAAAAACCCTAATATCTTACGGAACCCTATTTTTGTTCAAAATTAAATATAGCCTATATTACTTGTGGATAATGTAGCTTTCGAATGGTGAAAGAATTTTTAAAATCGGTCCAGTAGTTTATGAGCCTATTCATTACAATCAAACAAACAAACAAACACAAAATATTAGTGTAGAAAAGGGTCACAGCAGGACTGTAAATACTACCGTGGTATTAGCTTGCTTAACATTGTGGGTAAACTGTATGCTAAGGTGTTAATTGAAAGAGTTATGGAAGAAACTGATGGAAAAATTTGGGATATGCAAGCTGGATTTAGAAAAGGGATGGGGTGTACGGATCAAGTCTTTTCCATGCGCATGATTGCGGAGAAGTTTTTGGCCAAAAACCAGAAACTTTTTTGTGCGTTCATGGACTTGGAAAAGGCTTATGATAGAGTGAACAGGAATGTGTTATGGCAAACACTTAGTTCATTTGGTTTGAGCGCTGGTTTGATACAGGCATTAAGGTCTCTTTATAGGGACTCTAGTGCTTGTATCAGGATCAATGGGGTCTACTCGGACTGGTTTGGCATTCAAAAAGATGTCAAACAGGGCTGTGTAGCTTCCCCGTGGTTGCTTAACCTATTTATGGACAGTTGTTTGCAAGCTTTGAAAGTTGAAGAATGTGGGTTGAGAATGGGTGAGTTAACCGTCAAATTCCTTTTGTACGCCGATAATCAAGTCATATTTGCATCGTCGGCGGCCGAGTTGCAAATGATGGTTACTTTAATGAACTGGTCATTAAAAGAAAGGGGTATGAAAGTGAACGCAAGTAAGATGAAAGTGATGGTGTTTGAAAGAGAAGGAAGTAAAACGTTATGTGCAATAAGAATAGAAGGGGAGATGATTGAGCAAGTGGATGAGTTTGTATATTTGGGATGTTTATTTAGCAGGGATGGTAGATATGATTAGGATATAGAACGACGAGTGAACGCAGGAAATAGAGTGAATGGGGCTCTACACGCTATTATGAAGAGTCAGAATGTGTCAAAAAGGGCACGTTTGGCAATTCATAATGCTGTGCCCTACTTTAATGTATGGAAGTGAAAGTTGGGTCTGGCAGAAGAAGCATGAGAGTAGAATAAATGCTGTAGAAATGCGGTCATTAAGGGCAAAGTGTGGTTTGCAAGATGACGCTTTGACCAGGATTAAGAAAGGAATGCTTCGGTGGTTTGGTCATGTAGAAAGAATGAACGAGGAAAGAGTGACAAAGCAAATTTATGTTGCAGAAGTGAACGGAAGATTCGGGAAGGGACGCCCTAGACGATGGTTTATCGACCAAATTGGCGATATATTGAAAATGGGCCAGATTAAGAGTACCCTTAACCAACGAGCGTGTATGCGTAGATATATGGATGTAAAGGAGGCGAGAGAAGTGTGTCAGGTTCGTGCCAAATGGAAGTCCGTAGTCTCTGCTACCCCTCTGGGTGACAGGCGTGAGTGTTTATGTATGTATTATGTATGATATATAACTTTCAAATAAATTTGTCGGTACGATACGTGCGCCTCCTACTGTAAGTTAATTGTACTATCCCTATAACCTTCGCGCAAGTGCAATCAATAAGTTGACAAAGTCTTGGCGCAATCTGATGAACGGTATTGCGGCGCAAAAAATATTTTTGTATATTAGAAGATTGCAATGAAATATATAATAAATGTCATCGATTTGTTATTTTTAAAAAGCTTCAGCACCGCTCCCAAAACTTAACTATCTAGGCTTGTTACGAAACAAAACTGTCAAAAATATTGATTTGAAAGGAAGAGGTCTAAAAATATCCGCAACTGCAACTTTATGCTCAATATAAATAATATAAAACTTCAAAATAATTTACATACAGGCATGGCTTAAGTTATACAAATATCAAATAAGTTAATATTGTAAAGGCACATTTAGCAGATACTTCATAAAAAAAACTTGTACCGAAATCTGTTCGTAAATTTATACGCTCGGTTTTAGCAAAAATCTTCGTGCATAAAATTAAACCTTTAATAAAAAATAATTGTTAACTTCAAATGAACTAAAAAGAATAAAATTACTTCCACATAATTGCTTCAGAAGACGGTGCTAAGACATAGTATAAAAAAAGTATAACAAGCCCTACTTCAGATGCTATTATGTGGAAATTATTTAACTCTTTATACTTCTTTACTTTTTAGTACAACTCTACTTTTAGAGGACTAAGGGTGGATTCGACCAAATACCATGTTACTCCAGAGTAACTAACCCTAGAATAATTTTACTCTTTGCTCTGGTTACGATGAAGCAAAAATTGTCAGAATCTTCGATCATATTTCGTAAACGTTGCATTATTAAAAAAAAATCCCTACAATTATCACTAAAATACAAGCAATTATAAATTCACAACGATAAAATATCCCACTTTTTCAACAAAGCATACGAAAACAGCTGTTAAAATGTAGCGGCCATTAAAATACTCTGGGATAACTTGTTTACTCCATGAATTTTGGCGGTATAGCAATTACTCTCGGATGTCTATCCGAGAGTAAATTAAGTAAATCCGTTATACCTGGGTTAAGATTTGGTAAAACGAAAGTTCTCTAACTCGAGAGTAATTAGTGATTTTATTCTCAGGCTAAGACTTATACTAAGTTTGGTCGAATCCGCCCTAAGGAATAATATCGGGAGTGTGTGCGTGCACTCTAGCTTTAATAATATAATTAATCAAGAGTGTGTGCGTACACACTAGCTAAAAATATAATTAATCGAGAGTGTGCGCGTACACTAGCTATAAAATATTATTAATCGGGGTGTGTGCACACTAGCTTTTAGAATATAATTAATCGGGAGTGTGTGCGTGCACACTAGCCATTAATTATAATTAATCGAGAGTGTGTGCGTGCACACTAGCTTTAAAAATATAATTAATCGGGAGTGTGTTCGCGCACACTAGCTATAAAAATATAATTAATCGAGAGTGTATGCTTGCACACTATCTATAAAAATATAATTAATCGGACGTGTGTGCGTGCACACTAGTTATAAAAATATAATTAATCGAGAGTGTGCACACTATCTATAAAAATATAATTGATTGAGAGTGTGTGCGTGCACACTAGCTTTAAGAATATAATTAATCGGGAGTGTGTGCGTGCACACTAGCTATAACAATATAATTAATCGGGAGTGTGTGCGTGCACACTAGCTATAAAAATATAATTAATCGAAAGTGTGTGCGTGCACACCAGCTATAAAAATATAATTAATCGAGAGTGTGCGCGCACACTAGCTTTCAAAATATGATTTATCGGGAGTGTTTACACGCACAATAGCTTTAAAAATATAATTAATCGAGAGTGTGCACGCATACTAGCTTTAAAAATATTTATCACCAATGTGTGCGCGCACACTGGCTTTAAAATATAATTTATCGGGAGTATGTACACGTACACCAGGTTTAAAAATGTTATTTATCGTGAGGGTGTGAGAGCTTACTAGCTTTAAAAATATAATTTGTCGGGAATATGTACTCGCCTCTTTTATTTTAAGCTGAGGTATAAAGATTAACTTTAAGGTAAAGACTATTAAAATCATTTAAATGAAATTTAAGTTTACCATGTAGTGGCGATTTAAGAATATCCACTACCTTATATCATCAGCAGCATCTTTCTAATAACGACTAAAAATAAAAAAATGCGGTTGCTAAACCCATTGCCAAGCGTGGCAACTGTGGCAAATATTCTCCCTATGAGGCAATTTATGGGGGAGGTCTATGTTCAGCAGTGGACTTCGATAGGCTCTAACGGTAACAGTAACGGTAATCATTTAAATCGCTTCATTTGTTTCAAAGAAATTGGTGAAAGCACAAAAAAACACACACCACGTATTTTTTGATGTCGGTTAAAAAAAGAAAAAAATTACCAAATATTAAACTTAAATAGAATTTTACATTCAAATAATATAAATACTAATATTGCTATAAATATGAAAATTAACATAATATGCTTGTTCGGGAGTTTACGGAATTTTAAAATAATGCAACTTGAATGTGGTCTTGGACGATTGTATTGATCTTACAACAGTTGAGAGGGTAAAAATATATTACAACGACAAAGACCCCGTTTGAAATTAACATTAAGTACGGACGTAATTACTACAAGTACGTTGTTTAACTTTGCTGAGAAAGAATGCGCAGGCGCTCCAACATGCCCCCGGGCGTTGAAATCTTTGATTTCAACCAGAATTAAATGACACCGGTAATGGGCAAATCCGGTTAAATGCCCTCTTGATAATCCCAGTAGAAGTTCTGATGTCTGCAACTCGAACAATGCCATCGGCTCCTGGGTGAATTGCAACGACTCTTCCCAGCTTCCATTTCAGCGGTGGAAGGTTGTCTTCCTTGACTACCACCAAATCGTTTATCTTTAAGCTATCTTTGCAAGAACGCCATTTCACCTTTTGTTGAAGTTCTGAGACGTACTCCTTGCTCCATCGTTCCCAAAAATGCTGACGCAGTTGCTCAATGCGTTGGAATCTGGTTAATAACGGAGTGGAGTGATGCTGGTAGTCTGGTTGCGGTAAAGAAGTCAGTGCACGCCCAATTAAAAGATGTTCCCGGAGTGAGGGCGTACAATCTGCAGGATCTGAAGACAGTGGAGTGAGTGGCCGGGAGTTCAATATTGCTTCGATCTGGGTCAACGTGGTGTAAAGTTCTTCATACGTTAAGTGACAATTGCCCAACACTCTAAGCAAATGATATTTTGTCGATTTGACTCCGCCTCCCAGAGACCACCGAAGTGAGGAGTATACGCCGATAAAGTGAAAGTTAATATTATCATTGGCCATGCTGCTCAAAGAATCGCAATTGCCCTTTAAAAATTTGGACAAGTCATTGTAGGCACCAACAAAAGAAGCACCGTTATCGGAATAAATATTAACTGGCTTACCTCTTCGAGCTATGAACCTGCGCAATGCCAGTAAATAGTTATTGCTGGTTAAGTCACCTACCAACTCTAAATGAATCGCCTTGGTAGTGAAACAGACAAAATACATATATAAACCTTACCAGTCGACACCCACGACCTTGACGAGTCGCGCTCATAACAGGGCCCGCATAATCGACTCCTACGGTTTCAAAGGAAAGCCACCCGAAAGGAGACGCTGCTGGCAAGTTACCCATTAGTGGATTCGAAACCTTACCCTTCATGCGATGACATCGTATACATTTATGATAACAGGCCTTCGCTAGGCTTCGACCACCTATCGGCCAATAAGTATCTCTAATGTTTGCCAACAGTAGCTGTGGGCCTGCGTGCATTAGCCTTTTGTGTTCATGGTCAAATAATAATTTTGTAAATATATGATTGGACTGTAATAATATAGGATGCTTTTTATTATATGAAAATTTAGAATTATCAAGACGACCACCAACACGCATAATTTTATTTTCGTCTAAAAATACATTAAATTTAAGAAGTGGGCTTTTCTTAGGTAAATTTTGTTTATTCAGAAGCAAACTGTACTCTGAAAAGGAATCATATTGACACTTTGAAATTATAATATTTAACGCGTTTCGTAATTCTAATTCCGTTAAGTAATTTGAAGGAATAAACTGTCTTTACAAGACATAATGAATCGTAAAACGTAAGCTACGGAACGTACAAGGCGGAATAATTCGAGAAACGACTAAAATCAATCAAACAATCATTATTTTTGGATGATTAGTGACTGCAGTTAATATAATATCATGACGCGTTTCGGTAGTGTTTCAACATTCTTAGGCTGAGAAGGCCATTTTGATATGTCATACATTAAAAATCTGGACCCGACCACCACAATCTAAGTCCTGCCAGAGCACTGATATCCACACCACGAGATATTAAGTCTGCTGGGTTCCTATCTGTTGGGACGTGTCCCCACTTATGGTCACTGGCCTTATCCAAAGTTTCAGCGACACGATTACGCACGAAAGGCTGAAGTTTGCAGGGCAACATTCGCAACCACCCCAAAACAATCGTGGAGTCTGTCCAAAAGAAGACTTGGTCAATTTTAACACGAAGGGAATTTACAACCTTCTCATAAAGACGAGCTCCTACCAACGCACCGCACAACTCCAATCGTGGTATTGTTGTGGGTTTGATTGGGGCTACACGGCTCTTAGCCGTTAATAATCGAACCATAACTTTTGTCTTATCGCTGACGCTTCGAACATAAATGCACGCACCGTATGCGCACTCAGAAGCGTCAGTGAAAATATGCAGTTGTAGCACCCGGCATGACTCACAGATAACTAGTCGTGGAATACGAATGTTATTTAAAAGAGGAGAGATTTGATAATGCCATACCAGCGTTTCTTAATTTCGGGAGACAGTGGTTCATCCCATGAAAGTTTGTCTAACCAAAGCCTTTGTATCAATATTTTCATGGTGATTACATACGGGGCTAGAAGACCCAGCGGGTCAAAGATTTGTGCAATCACTGAAAGCAAATCACGCTTAGTATTGCCATCGGGAACTAGTGAATTCAATGGAAAGCAGAGTTCATCTGAATTCGAATGCCAGCCAAGACCTAACAACTTGTCTGGCTGCGAGAACCAATATTTAGGTCAAGTGATGTGTTGGCAATTTCTGACAGTAACTCGGGATCGTTCGATCTCCACTTTCGCAATGGCATACGAGCAGATGCCAATACTTCGGCAACACCTTGACGTATGGCCTTTGCGTCATCTAAGTCATCAGCACCCGTAAGCAGATCATCGACATAAAAATCATGCATTATGATGTCCGCTATGGCTTTATTTTTGCACTGTAGACCAAGTTGTTTCAGGCAGCGTGTTGCGAGAAATGGTGCACTTGCCGTACCGTACGTGACAGTATTTAATTGAAAGGTCTGTATGGGCTCACTAGGACTGTTGCGCCAGACTATCTGCTGAAGGTGCTTGTCATCAGAATGAACGATAATGCACCTGTACATTTCTCCACATCTGCAGACAAAACGTATTTATGTTGCCTAAAACGTAACAAGATCGACGTCAAGTCGTCCTGAACTACAGGACGACCATTTGTATTTCGTTAAACGAAATACCTGACGACGTCGGGCAACTTGCATTAAAAACTACTCTAAGTTTAGTCGTAGTGCTACTTTCACGGAGTACGCCGTGATGGGGTATAAAATACGCGCCGTTACTTAAATTAGGTCTTTCACAAATTGACATGTGTCCCAGTGACTGATATTCAGACATAACTTCATAATACATCTGCTTGATGTCAGGCTTACATTTTAATCTACGCTCTAAGGAGAACAAGCAATGTGTAGCTCTTTTAAATGAATCTCCTAATAGACAGGTATCTTTTTTGAGAGGTAACCGAACGCAAAAACGCCCATCATCAAGACGTGACGTATTTTTTACAAAATGATCCTCACACAACTTTTCCTCAGGTGAATAATGAGATGACTTGGGACTTATTTCCTCCAGCTGCCAAAACCGCGTTAAGTCGATTCGAATATCATCTTTATTATCGTCACAAAAACAAGAATCAGTCTTAGCGAAGTTGCATCGTAAGTCATTAGACATCAATGCAGAATGATGAACACTAATTGGACCAGAAACTATCCACCCCAGCCTGGTTTCCTGTAGAATGGGCTTATTACTTCCTAACTTAATTCTTTGTGACCCTAACAAATCCCAAAAGAGATCAGCCCCGATTAAAATATCTACATCGGCAGGCTTGTAAAATGTAGGGTCAGCTAAGCAAATATTCGATGGAAGTTGAAAATCACGTATGCTTGATTCACGGCCTGGGGTATTGCTAGTAATTGATTGCAAAATGAAACAATTAATGTTAGCGGAATAACTATTATCTAACGACTTTAAATGTACACGACACCTTCTGCTTACGTGAGAATACACGCTATTAATGCCTAAAATCGACTTATCTATGTCGACAAAATCCAAATTTAATCGTTTGCGCATATTCTCAGTTATAAAACTAGATGTACTACCGCAGTCTAATACTGCGGGCGATGTGTTCGACGTTATTACAATCAAGTAGTTTTATCAAAGCAGTTGATAATAATACATCTCGTTGTTCACTGCGATGCGCTACGTTTGCCGATAAAGCGACGTTGTTCACATCAGTGCCTGCAGTTGATGTCATTGACGAGTGAGTCCCTGTCCGAGTGCCCGTCTCATTCTCGAGCGAGAAATTATTTTTATTTTGTACGGTATGACGTGCTATCGCTTCAGTCACGTGAATCATTGTGTTGTGGCGGCGGTTACATATCTTACACCCTGGCTTTTTACAATGGTTTGCAAAATGTCCTGACTTAAAACAATTATAACAGATCTTGTAAGATGGTAATAATTTCAACCTAGCCTCATTACTGAGCGCCAGAAACTGTGGACATTTACCTAAATTGTGATCGTTGTTACATTTATAACAACCCTTGAGTTGTTTATTTGAGTTTATATTATGAATATTCGATTGTTGCACCGAAACCATGGATTTTAATTTAGGACTCGGCCTATGCGGTGCAAAGTGAACATTACGCGACGTCTCTAAGGTTTCGAGTAAATCAGCTCGGCTACGCATAAACTGAAGGAATAAATTAAATGTAACTGATTCATCCTTTTTTAAATGACCTTTAAACTCCTCCCACTCACGGTAGGTTTTCTGATCCAATTTATGTGTAACTATATAAATTAGAAGCGTGTCCCAATGCTGAACTGGTTCGCCTAACGATTCTAATGCCCTCAGGTTTCTACTTAATAAATCGATTAAGCGCTTAAAGTTACAGACGACTCCCTAGTAATCGTTTCAAGGTTAAATAAGGCGGACACATGATTTTGAACTAACAATCGTTTGTTGTTAAACCTCTCACATAAGACATTCCATGCTACTGTATAGTTACTTGCAGAAAAATCAAATGATTGAATTACCACAGCAGCAGACCCTTCGAGATGCGCGTAAATAATGAAATTTGTTAATTTCATCGATTTCATCATTAGAGTGAATAAGGCTAAAGAAGGTATCATGGAACTCAACCAGTTCTCATATGATCCACTAAATTTTGGCAACTGTATGGTAGGTAACTTAACAAACTTATGATTACTGACTCGAGAACTCTTGTCACTACCTGCCGATTCGGAGTTAGCATTATGGTGATCGCTCAGTAAAATTTGAGCTTTAGCTAGCGCCTTGTAATACTGAGTTTCAAAGCATGAACGCTCAGTTAGTTGTAAGTCGGGCTTGTCGACAATACATTCTAAGCGTAACTGCACCTCATCATATTGGTTATACAATGTGTCCAGCTTACCCATACGCAATTGCAATTCCGTCGCGTCATGATTTTGTAAAGGTGTAGTAAGCGAATCCAAGTAACCAATGAAAGCAGTTAAGCGGCCTTTAAAACTACCTCGTTTTTGATCAACCTTTCTTCGGTCATTCTGGAAGACGAGAGTATTCGACCTGGAATGTATATAATTACAAATATTCAAAACAATCTCCGACTATCTAATGCACTAACTAACTACTAAGCTCTGAAAACTACTTAACTATATTATACAGTATGTATGGTACTAACTCGGCAAATAATAATTTAATAATATTATAGTGACAAGTAACTTTACAATATTTCTCGACGTTCAAATAATAGTAAATAATTTTATGATTTAAGCTACTTACAATACCTAATTCAATTATTATATACCCACGAAATCAAAAAATACCAACAATCGTCCTATGCTACAATTACGCTATTACTTTAGTATAATTTTATTACTATAAAACACTCTAAACAACAAAATAAATAATAATTAAAGCCTAAAAACATTAACTTGTTGTAGGTAATAATAATTAATGCTACTATACGATTTCTACTGCACAATTATACTAAATAATGTAAATAAGCAAAAATAATGTAGATTAATTTCTAACAGTATCCTTACAATACAACTTACTTAATTACTGCAAATTATCAAAAAATTGCAAATGTTAACCACAACGCAGTAGGTAATTAATAATCGATAGGAACAATAAATCACTAACCTTATAAGTCCGGTGATTTACATCAAATACTATTAGATTACCTTAATAGAGTGTTGGGTGACGATGAATCTTAAATTTTATCTTAAACACCACGTAATTACTGCAAATTGACCCACATTCTTGATGGCGGCGACGTAACTCCAAACTTGATTCCAACGAAACTCCACTGAATTTACCTTATTATACGAGTATAATATAAATTCTGGTGCTTATTATTTTATATCCGGCGACGATCCAGGACCATGTTCGGGAGTTTACGGGAATTTTAAAATAATGCAACTTGAATGTGGTCTTGGACGATTGTATTGATCTTACAACAGTTGAGAGGGTAATAAATATATTACAACGACAAAGACCCCGTTTGAAATTCACATTAAGTACGGACGTAATTACTACAAGTACGTTGTTTAACTCTTTGCTGAGAAAGAATGCGCAGGCGCTCCAACAATGCTACTGTTCTTTCTCAAATACCTCTTAAATCCAGCATAAGTCCGTACTTATCCAAACGATTCAGCCAACCGTTACAGCCGCCATAACATCAAACAGAAGAAACTGAACTTAGTTTGTAATCGTGCAAACATCTTCCTTAAATGCTCTATCTTTTTGGGACTGTACTGTTATTGGGTCACTAACTGGGTCAAATTTGTTAATAGTGTAGCGGAGGCTTTGAAGGGGACACATAAATTTGTTGCTTTAAGACTTTTCGTCTTACTGACTTTATCCTTGCCGATTTAGGTCGTTGTTCAGAGAAAATCTCGAGCTTAAACTTAAGCTTTGTGTTATGTTATATGATTTAGATTCAAATTTAAATTTCGAGATTGTCTCTGAATATTGGTTTTAAGTATTTATTAAGATTTGATTTGAAATGGAATGATGCCTTTTCTTAGGTGGCGACTTCGCGCTTTTAATTATGTATTTATAAATAAATATAAATATAGGTGACTTTAATATTGAGATCGGAATCGTGAATAGATATTTATTTAGTCAAAATAATTAAAAGTTGAAAGCGTTTTCACAGGACATGGTCTATTCATAGTTCAAATACAAGTCAAATGAAAAAAAATATTTCATTATTTGATGATTGTAATGCATTGATGAATTGTAATGCGTGGATTAATTTACTAGCGGATTTTTGGATGATAATCTCGAGCTTAAAGTCATACTTTGCAATGTTAAAATGTATGCTATGTAATATGATTTAGATTCAAATTTTAATTTCGAAGTTGTCTCCGAATATTGACTTTAATTTTTTGTTAAATTTTTAATATGTGGTGGATGGTGATGGCGATCCCACAGTTTAAATTATTTATGAATAATTATAAAGAGGCGACTTTAATAAAGATATCGGAATTGTGAATGGATATTTATTTAGCTAAATGACTTAAAAGTCGAAAGGATTTTTACAAGATATGGTCGATAAGTCATAAGTACAAATACTACACATCAAATGAAACTAATTATACGGATTTTATCGCGTTTAATTTGACTTTTTAATTTCCAACGTTTCGGGTGCTTTAAGGCACCCATGGTCATGGGTACTGAGGTGTTTGACGGATACCTTGAACTTTCTTTTATTTATTTTTTTGAATCCCTAAGCCGTATCTTTCTGGAAAAAACCTCTGGGGACTGTTAATTGCACAATGTGGCCGTGCGTGGCAGAACCATGTAACACGCACGCTTGCGGGCCGCCAACCATCGAGATGATGTGAATGAAATTTCAGGTTCTGTCGCATAAGCGATAAAAGATGCGCAGAGATGCAACGTTCGTTCGCTAGACCGGGATCAGCCGATCGACAACAACTTAGTTGTCGAACCACTCTCCGTTGAATGCGGACAAATAAGAGGAGCTGGTACTGAGGTACTGGACCACAGATGACAAATGTATTCCATATGAGGCCAACCCTGCGCTTAGTGAAGCTGCAAGCGGTGTGACGGTATGAAATACCAGTTGTTCACACACAAAGAAGACGACGACGGGCAGCGGGGTTGCGAGGGAGCGGCGGTGGTATAGGTCGTGCGCCCGCGGCTCCCCACATCGATGGAACTTCTTAATTATTTTATGGTGCCTGCTCAGCGAATAAACCTATTTGATTACTATACAGTTCACGTTTATTTGCCGGCTTTAACACCAGTATAGAGGTGGGATTTATTAAAAAAAATGTCTTATGATAGATAAGAACACAACTTGTGTTAATTGCAAATGCATAAAATAAAGGTTCTAAAATACTTTTGTATTATATTCCTCCTTAACACGTCACTCGAAATAATACATTGTGTGTATTTAGTACGTGTGAAATCACTTAATATTGCAATGAATACTATCAGTGTTTGTTAAAAGTTAAAGTTAAAGTTGCATCCTATATACGTCTCGCTGCTGGGCACAGGCCTCCCTCATTTTTGAGAGGGGTTTTAGGGCAAGGAAATGTCTGCCACGATGCCCCAATGCGTGTTGGCAAACTTCACATGTCTTAGAATTTTTTTCTTATTTCTAAGTCATGCAGGTTTCTACACGATGTTTTCCTTCAGTTTTTGTAGCGGGGATGGAACTCCGGTTATAAGCATTGTAGGAAATTTAAGCTAAACGCCCAGCATTTATTCATTATTTTTTATTAACCTTCAAATCATTATCACCATTACCCCTAGTAGGGTTACCAGATGGAAAATTGAAAATTCCTGACAAAAAGCCTGATTTCTATAAAGTCCTGACATTTCGTTGAAAACGAAACCAAAACTGTGGAAAAACCAAATCAATTATTAATATTGTGCACACACGCGATCAATCAGCGCCGCATCAATCACGCAAAATACTAACTAAGGAAGATTATGTTTTTTTTGTTGATTGTACGTATCATTATAATTTCTATAATAAAACAAATCTAAAAAAAAATTCTGTACTATATTGATAGAAAATTCGAAAAATTCTGATATTTCCAAAATCCGACAGGACAAACAGGACAAACCTTGACATGGTTACCCTACTCAAAAGTCCATAGCTGGACAGGTGTAGGTCCACAGCTAGACAGTGGAGTGTAGGGCGACATGTACTAGGTGTCGCCCTATATTCAACTTACCGGTACGAAGCTACAATTAGAGGACCATTTTCCCCATCAGTTGTCGGCTATAAGGCCGGCCCATTGCCACTTCAGCTTACTGATCTGTTAATTTATTTAAAAAAAAGATATTGATTTTTAGAACTATACGTGGTAGAGCCATGCTGCAGCTATATTAGTAGTATAGTTTAAGCACGAATGGGTCGGCTCGACCGGGGTAGGACCACGCTCTCACATGATACCAGCGTAAAATAGCAGCTTCATGCTGCTGTGTTTCGTATGGTGAGTGTAGAGAACCGGATACCCTTATTACTGGAAACGAGTCATTCCATCTTAGTCCTCACGGGTGACAACGCACCTGCATTTTGTTTCTTTATTGAGGATAGATGTAGATGTCTATAGGTCATAGCAGCCACTTACCATTAGGTGGACTGTATGCTCGTTTGTCACCCTATCCTATAAAAAAAAGAAACAAAATTATTCTTTCCTTTTCTTTTATCCTTACTTTCATTTTCACCGAACTTCGCCCACTTAAATTAAGTATCAATTATCTTTATACTTCTTCTCTTAGAGAGAGAGCAACTTTAAGCATAATAATAACTCAAATTGATGCCGATTTTTATAAGTATACCGTTTATAAAAATTTCGCGAATGTGCACGAAATTACAAGGTATTCAGATTCGTTCGTTCTTTCAACGCTGTAATGCAAATGTAACACATTTGCATGAAATGAGTCCGTGGAGTCGGGCACATTCACGAGCTCTCAATGAACAGTGTAGAAAATGACCGCGCTGATATGGGTCACGTAGCCTCTCACGGAACGTCACAATGAATTTGTTAATGTGAGAATTTGTTCCGAACTTTTGTAATTATTAAATTTTATATAATACAAAAACAATTTTACGGATTTAATCGCGTTTAACTTTAACTTATTTTAAAGCCCCGGTGTATTGGATGCTTCAGAGCACCCAAAACGAATAAAATTGTCAGTAATAGTCAATGGGAACAGAGTTTGACGCCCTGATGTTAATCCTCAGATTTTTAATATATTTTTAAGTGTCCTAAAATCTACTAAGTTATTGTGTTATATATTCAACATAAAAAGTATTTACAGTTGAACTGATTACATCCTAATTTTGGAAGTCGGTATTTAACGTGGTATAGAGATTTGCTGCAGCTATATTATGGCTTTATCACGAATAGGTCGTTTCGACCAGGGTAGGACTACGCCCTCACAAAATACCAGCGTGAAACAACAGAGTAATGATGCTGTGTATCGTAAGGTGGGTGTAAAGTACCGGAGATCCTTTTACCTGGCAAGGAGGCCATCTTAGTCCTCAGGGGTGACAACGCATCTGCATTTCGATTCTTAATCGAGGATAGATGAAGATGTCTATTAACCACCGTATTCGCTTACCATCATGTAGACTGTGTGCTCGTTTGTCATCTTTATTGTAAAAATATTCTCTTAAAAGTATTTTTTAATTTTTAAGACCTTTAGGTTTCCTTTGTTGGTAAAGATAGCCACTGAGTTACAAAAAAAAAAACAAAAGAAAAATAACTTTCACCCATAAGAAATCTGTATTCGTGAAATTCAAATTGTCCTTTGAATCCCTGAAGAGCAATGCGGTTTCTTAATTTACCTTTTATGTTAATTACTGTCTAGCGGTGAGAATCAAAATAAAAGTAAAAAGACAGTAATGACCGTTCATATTTCGTTTTAATGGCAACAAGAATTGAATCTATTTGCCCATACAAAATAAACTTTGATACATATAGTTTAAGTTACTTCTACTACTTCCAAAGACAATAACTGCCGGTATAAAAGATTACCGGCCGATTTTTAACTACTCTAAGCAAGCACTTGACAATACCAGGTCATCAGTCCTCTTATTGGGAGGTCATTCCATACTTCTTACCGGTACAAGCTGCCACTTGAGAACCTTTCTTGCCCATCGGTTGTTAATTCTTCGAGTTATAATATGGCGCCCACTTTTCTGATTCGGTCAGAAAGTCGATAGATGCAGGTGGCTTAAGACCCATGTTTTGTGGCATTCCTTGTCTGTGACACATGTTTAGCAGTGGTAATATCTATATAATATAGTCAGTAATATCTTTCCAACATATAAATATAGCGCACACACTATTCTCGCGGGCGAGTCCAGCCTCAATGGGCATTGCTGAAACCAACACTACCGCAACCGTGATAGCATTATGTTGAGTAAGTGCCCTTTCAGCGTCACGTCACCATGCAATCAGATTATTTTGTTTCTGTTTTCTCTTATTTATTTTTATCTTTGGTGTTTTTATGTACGATTTTATTTTCTGTATCGAAACTATGAGTGTGAGTTGCTGAATAAATGCATGTCTATTGTCTATTGAGATAGGATGTATCCTCCAGACCGAAGTTGCGAGAGGTGTGTGCTAGGGAAGGACGCAAGAAGTAGCGGGCAATGGCGCGCGCGCTCCGCTTCCACCACACCTCACCCCCCTCGCATCTAAAACAATCCCGCTACACTTCCTCGCACCGCTCATCTGCGCACCGTTTTACAGCGTCGCTACGCATCCTCGTACCGCTCAGCTGCCTAGCACATCTCTGGTGGAAACGCTCACACCGTTACACAGCCTCGCTACACATCCTCGCACCGCCCAACTACCTCGCACATCTCTGGTGGAAATGCAGCCTTATAGTGCCCAAGTGTATGCGCCAGTACAGGTGCACTCTCTATTCCCTCACTCTCATAATCCGATGGGACGGTAAACCGACACGACCGGAGAGAGATGAGGCGCAGGACCAACGGCTTTACGTACTTTCCGAGGCACGTGGGTGAGACACCGCCAACTTCCTGACACCGGGCGGCTACTGAGAATTTCTTGACGGAAAAACGCAATAACTGATTTCTTTTTGGCTCGACCCGGGATTCGAACAGAGGACTTCATGATCAGCAGTCGCACTACTACAACCACTAGACCAGCGAGGCAGTCATAGATAGGATATAATAAATAAATTAATGATAAAATTGTAAATCATACTTTCAAAAATGTTTAATTAAGCAAAATTGAACGATATAAATATTAATTTGTACAATAATAAATCTCAATCTTAGAATTTAAATTACTTCTTTTCATAACACGAAATGAGCTGAGAGCCGACGTGATTCAATTAATGGACCGACCGCTACTAGAATAATAAAATATTATCTACATAGGATGTCTGTGTTATTAGTGAAAATTATGCCGTTACTATTATTAGATCGAAAGAAGGAGAAAGATAGAAGAGAGAGAGAGAGAGATATATAGAGATAGAGAGCAAAGAAAATAGATGTAGTTCAAATTAAATATATTAAACCTATGGCTAATTTGATTTTGTTGTAAATTGATAGTTATCTAATACCGTTACCGTTACAGCCTATTAAAGTCCACTGCTGAACATAGGCCTTCTCCATACATTGCCTCATAGGAGGGATATTTGCCATAGTTGCCACGCTTGACAAGCGGGTTGGCAACCGCAGTTTATTTTTATTTTTTGTCAGACCCTGCTGCCCATCTCCTGATTTGTTTCCCTTTGTCGTCCCTTAAGATTATCTAATGTTGTAATTAATGTCACGTTTTTTAATTAGATTTATTTTTTACTTTTTTTCATACTATGGTGGCTTGGGACTAAGCCCTCGCTGTAAATTTCACAGTACGCGAGCTATTTAAAGTGGTCCTGTATAAATTTGAAAATAAAATCCAATAAAAATAGGAGATGAAGCTTTCAAAGTAACTATTAGACGACATTCGAGCTTGTGACGAAAAATTTCCACATAACAGCTTCAACTTCAACTCCGTGGCGCAGTGGCGCAGCAATGAGTTGTTGCGCTAAGGACCGCGGGTTCGAATCCCGCACGGAACAAGTATTTGTATGGCCTAAAAATGATTGTTCCGGGTCGGGATGTTTGTCCTTGTAAAATTTATGTATGTAAACCGCCCCCACGATACAGGAGAAAATCCTAGTGTGGAGGTAACGTTTTAAAAAAAAAAAGAATAAAAGTCGTTGCTAAGACATATGTAGTGCAAAAAAGTATTAAAGCCACTGCTTCAGAAGTTATTATGTGGAAATTATTTTATACTTGTTAGTGTTTTGGAATCGGCGTTTACGTTTTATTAAGTCTAATTTTTAATAATATTATTACTTGAAACAATGAAGTAATTTCATATCTGAGGAAAGTATTTAGCATAAGTAAGAAAATAATTAAATCCTTTCCTTTTGTTTGTTATTATCCCCTTAAAAATACAATATGAAATAAAGCAGCGTCAAGTACGCAACTCAAGACAAACTTTAATATAATTTCCATAACATTAGAAGGACAGAAGAAAAAAAAATGTTTTACAAAGTTGTCCCTTTTTATGCTAAGCTTTGACCCTTCCCATTTCGTTTTGAGAGATAACTTTACAAGAATAATATTTTCCTGAAGATGAAATTTAAGACCTTCTAACTAAGCTGTTTTAAATATAACTTACCTTGAATTTAACTTGTAAGAAGTTTATTCAAAGAGACTTTATTTTTCATAAATGGGTAGGTTTTGGTGCGTATTTTTCATCATAGTCGAAAAATAATTGTAACAATTTTTTTTATAGAATAAGGGTGACAAACGAGCTCACAATACACCTGATGGTAACTTATTGCTGTGGCTCATAGTCACAGTATAGATGTATCCTCGATTATGAAACACAGTAGAATTAAGCTGCTTTTTCATGTTGGTATTCTGTGAGAGCGTGTTTCTTCTTCGGCCAACTCGACTCAGTGCGTATTTCTGCAGCGTGGTTTTGATGACGTTTAAAAGACTTACTTATCAAGTGTTACTTGTCATTCATATCTTATAGCATCTGGATTTAGTTAACACCTCAACAACGGGGATTTCTGCATCATGTATAATATAGTTTATTTGCGTGATAAAATTCGTAATGAAAACCGCGACAAAACAAAAGTAACTTTCTTCCTTTCTTTCATTATCTTGTTTTTTTCAACCGACTTCAAAAAAAGGAGGAGGTTCTCAATTCGCCTGTATTTTTTTATGTGTGTTGCCTATGAACATTTTTCTAGATGAATCGATTTTGATAATTGTTTTTTATTTGAAAGCTGGTCTCATGTGGTCCCATATAAATTTGATCAAGATTTGACCAGTAGTTTTTGAGTTATCCTTAATAATGCGTGCATGATTGACTTCGACTACCCAGATGATGTTCTCATTTTATTTAATCGACTTCAAAAAGGAGGAGGTACTCAATTTGACTGTATGTTTTTTTATGTGTGTTACCTCATAACTTTTTTCTAGGTGAACCGATTTCGATTACTCTATTTTTATAAATTTGATCAAGGTCTGAACCGTAGTTTTTGAGTTATCCTTAATAATTTATATTGAAGTGGGTTGTACAAAATTTTTAATGTTTAATTGTTGCGGGATTTGAACCCGTGGTCCTCTGCCTCGTAACTCATTGCCAAGCCACCGCACAACGGAGTTGTCAAACTGTCATCGAACAAAGGGTCATTGCGCTGAAGTAGCAATGAGCCGACCAAAAAGTGAATTACTGGCATTTGATGAGGACGAAAGATTCTCTTGTCGCGGCCCATTAGACTAGATGGAGTCACGATTTAATTAAGCACCTCATTTATACGGGAGACAAATTCATCAGTAAACATGTGATGGGTTTTAATGATGATGATAACAAGCCTTGTGCCAAGCGCAGTTTAATGCGACATCATTAAGTAACTAGATTTTTTTATAGAATTAGGGTGACAAACGAGCACACAGTCCACCCGATGGCAAGCGGATGCTGAGGCCCACAGACGTTCACATCAATCCTCGATCAAGAATCAAAATGCAGATGCGTTCCCACCCTTGAGGACTAAGATGGTATATCTTGGTCCCACTAAAAAGGGTCTCCGGTTCTCTACACTCACTATACGAAACAGCAGCGTTAAGCTGCTATTTTACGCTGGTATTATGTGGGAACGTGGTCCTTCCCCGGTCGAGCCGACCCATTCGTGCTACAACTATACTACTAATATAGCTGCAGCATGGCTCTACCACGTAAAAAATATCATGAAGGAATAAAGATATTTTTTTTAATTTTTATGTCTTCTTACTAGGTGGTAGGGCTCTATATCTGCCTAGAAGTCAGTATGGATAGGTCTTAACCACCTTTTTCCCTATTTCTGCGGCTAAATAGCAGTGCCTTCATAGCTGTGTTCCAGTCTGAAGGGTAAACTTTTAGGTTAAGTCAAGTGACCTCTGGACTGTGATCCATCTCTTTCTCATGACTTTTAGAATCCTCATTTTGCTTCTACTGCAATGCACCTAACAATTCGATCTGAAACAGTTGCTTTTATAGCTTCAATTCCGTCTCCTACCCACTCACACTTTCTTCTAACTCTTGTTCATCAGGGTGAATTTAGAAATACTCTTCTGGCAATTAAATCCACGACAAATGTGATGCTGTTGGTAGACGCATGATTGCCAATATACTATAATACCTGATCCTCAGGGATTAACTGGACGAGAATGCCAAAGGTATTAAATCCGCTGTTTGTAATCCGTTTTACTAAGATATTTTATACAGTAAAGTGTACGTAAATAAATAAATAAAATACGAGCAATTTCGAATGATCGGATTTCCTCCCCACAACGAGAGGTCCATGTCCAGGGCCAGCAGTGGACTTTTGCAAGCTGATGAAAAAGAAGAAAAAGAATATGCGGTGAGATGTGATAGTTGTCAATCACTGGCTTATAAAAGGTAAAAAAGGATAGAATGAAGCGTTCTAAACAAAAAATAAATTATAATTCTAAATAAATTTTACGCGGTAGAGTCACGCTTTTTATACGTGGTAGAGCCATGGTGCAGCTATCTTAGTAGTATAGTTGTAGCACGAACGAGTTGGCTCGACCGGTGAAGGACCACGATCTCACAGAATACCAGCGTGAATTAGCAGCTTAATGCTGCTGTGTTTCGTATGTTGAGTGTAGAGAACCTGAGACCGTTTTTACTGGAAAAGAAGCATTCCATCTTAGTCCTCACGGGCGACAACGCATTTGCATTTTGATTCTTTATTGAGGATAGATGTAGATGTCTATGGATCATAGCAATTACTTACCTCAATTATCGTATCGTATCGCAATTAAGTAACAACTTATGTAGTACAGCCGTCCCGGGTATTACAATTTTATATTTTAAACCCGCACTAGTTCACGATTTGTTAGATACTATTGATGGGAATTTTTATTTTCGTAATCGTTGTTAAAATGTGCTTAATTTTTTTTTCTAGGTTTACTACAAAGGTCAATTATCTGTAACACTATCAACCTGTATTAAATTAACCTGCACCCATTGCGTTTAAGTACTACCTCAGAAAATTAAAATATAAATTTATAATAAATATTCTTTAACTTACAACCTACCTGATGGTGAGTGGCTATTACAGCCCATAGACATCTACAGGCTAGAGATGCTTTAATACATCCGAGGACTAAGATAGAATGCCTCACAACGTTTTACCATACTGGTTCTATTAACACCTCAGACAGTAACACAGTAGGGTAAGCAATGCTGCATGGCGGTAGAAACAAGTCAGAATGTGCTAGCTACCCAGACGGACTCCTGGGCAGAAATAGCCCTACCACTTAGTAAAGTATTATCTTTCTTTTTTTTATAGGAAATGGGTGACAAACGAGCACACGGGTCACCTGATGGTAAGTGGTTGCTGTGGCCCATAGAGAGCTACATCTATCTTCGATTACAAATCAAAATGCAGATGCGTTGTCACCCGTGAAGACTAAGGTGGAATGCCTCGTTTCCAGTCAAAAGGGTCTCCGGTTCTCTACACTCACCATACGAAACACAGCGGCATTGAGCTATTTCACGCTGGTATTCTGTGAGAGCGTGGTCCTTCCTCGGTCGAGCCGATCCATTCGTGCTACAACTATACAATTAATATAGTTGCAGCATGGCTCTACCACGTATTGTTATGTGAACAACTTTTACACTATTCAAGGTTAAACTGATCCAGATCAGACAGTATTGGAATTTTTTTTTTAAAATAATACACGACTTAAAGAAATAAATATTTATATGTATCAAAATGTAACACTTAGCTATCAACATAAATTATTGAAATACTAGTGAGCTATCAATGACTTTGTTGATCGTACATCAAAAATAACAACATATAAAGAGCAGGCTTTTATGTAAATTGACTTATGGACCGTCCCTCCCCGACTACTTTGACCGGACGTATTTTCATTCCATGTATATTTACAGGTTGAGAAAACTATGTTGCTATGAAATGCTAATTTTTTATGATGTAAGTAAGGGTACCGAGGGAATACAGTCTATGTTGGTAGGTAGACGCGGTGGCCTATAGACACCTACGTCTATCCTAGATTAAGAAACAAAGTGCAGATGCAGAGACAAAATTTGATAGATCAAATAAAAATATTTTTTTTTGTTTGGTGTAAGCACTTAAGCAAAAATAAACAAATTTAAATAATTCTAAATTTGTTTATTCTAAATAGGTTTACTTTTTACAGTAAATTTTCATTTCATTAGAAAATAAAGTTACCCTATAGTGGCGGTGTGAGAATTTTACTCCATACCGTTCCGTGGGTGACGTTTGGGGTTTGAGGGGAACAAATTTGTTGGTGGGTGTTGCGTGTTCCTCATAAAAACTAGAAAAAAAGTGGTTTCCAGCACTTGGCAAATATCCTCCTTAATGGCAAAATGTGGGAAGGATTTTGATAAGGAGTGGACTTTGATAGGCTGTGTAATTAATGAAAAAATATAATGAAAATAACTAATGCATCAGCCTACATACGTCCCATTGCTGAGCACAGGCTTCGCTTAGTGTTGAGAGGGATTTAAGTAAACTTGACTTCAATACCCTCCTCTAACCGTTATGTTACATATAATTCTTTTGTACGTATGTATGTTACTGAGCTACTCCTAAACGGTTGATCCGATTTGGATGAATTTTATGTGTCTGTTTGAGTGGTTTCCTGGGTTTTTATTGAAGAGGATTGCTTCCTCACTCCTCACGAGCATGCGGCTAACCTGATGGTAGGTGATCACCGTCGTCCATGAATATCTGCAACACCAGTGGAATTGCAGGTGCGTTGCCGAAAAGAACCTACTCCTTTCTAAAAGGCAGAAAGGAGCTTTTTTTTTTGAAGGCCCCTAAGTCGTTTAGGTCCGGAAAAACATCTGGCGATAGTAAATTCCACAGTTTGGTCGTGCGAGGCAGAAAACTCCGCTTAAATTGCACAGTAGTAGACCGCCAGCCATCGAGATGATGAGGATGGAATTTCGAATTCTGTCGCAGTGTATGATGGTGTAATTCAGCAGCTGGAATTAATCCGAACAATTCCTCTGAGCGCTCCCCATGATATTTGTGGTAGAAGATGCCTAGAGATGCAACGTCTTTTCGTAAGGCCAGTGGATCAAGCCGATCGGAAAGTATTTGATCGTTGAGGATTCGGGCCGTTCTCCATTGAATACGGTCAAGTGGAAGGAGCTGATACTGGGGTGCCCCGGCCCAATGAGAGCCAGATGAGAACAGTATTTCATATGAGGACAAACCTGTGCTTTGTATAGCTACAAGCGGTGGGCCGGCATGAAATTACCGTCTCAATCTTCTGAGTACACCAAGCTTTTTGATGCCAGTTTAACCTTTCCTTCCAAGTAACCGCAGAACTGTACCTCTCTCGAAATGTCGACGCCAAGGATTCCGATGCCGGCTGAGGCAACGAGGGATGGTTCAGATTCACAATTGTACCAGGTGGCTCTTGCTAGTAATTTTTATAATTGCTCAGACTTGCAAGCCCTGTTTTCAGTAGTGGGCTTTTATAAGCTGTGATGGATGGATAGGATTACTAGATTTTTATTTCACTCCTTTTTTATTGTAATTAAAATATATCTGACAATTGCTCGGTAATATGAGTCACCGTCAGAATAACAGCGCTTTGACCGTGGAAACACTGCTACTGTCTTTTAGTTGCTGCAACCTAATGTATTGGTGTATATTGTTATTTTTTTGTTTGCTTTTTAGTTGTAATTTATTATACATTGTGTTGTGTGTGGCAAATTAATCATCCGTTCATTCATCTATACCTATTTTTTTCATGGCAAAATAGTAGAAACAAATTCGAAAATGAATTACTTCTTTTCGTTCACTGATAAAATTCGACGTCATTGCAAATTTCCCTCGTGGTTAGTAAGTTCAGGGAAATGGCTACCGTGTTGATATATGTATGTATTTCGTTATAACATTTTGCATTTTTAGGGTAAAATATTTTCGATTTCCAAATAGGTATTTCCTTTTTTTTTAAATTGAAATGTTCCAAATTCCATTCCAAGTCCTTGATATTATTGATTATATATTTTTAAATATGTGGGCTTAGATGTCTTGAAAATTATATGGTAACTTGCGTACACCCTTACTACTCTTTCTCGCAAGTCAATTTATCTTCTGCAATATGGTTGCCTGGTAGACATCGCTTCTAAGCAATAAGGCCGCCAATTGTAATATCTTTATATAATTTATGTTTTTTTCTCTTGTGTATTAGTATAAAATAAAGTATATTTCAGTCATTCATTCCACTCTATACAGATTAATAAAAATCGGTCAAGCGTACGCTTAGTTAACAAAATTTGATATCCCTGTCCAGCCTGTAGGATTTATGTAATTTTTCACCTATTTTCGTAAACATTATTCATATTTAAGAAACTTTCTTTTAATTGTTAGGCGGAGGGAACAGCAATTTGAAGCGTTTTGGATTTTTTATTGCGTTAGTGTCCTATGTCACAAGCTTTTCTTACCTTCCCAACCTAAATCCATATTCTATACAAATAAATAAAATTGAAGTGTTTGTTTGTAATATCAAAATAACAGTTCTTTCCTAAATGCATATAAAAGTATATACGGTACTCATAACAAAAACAATTTTTTAAATATTTGTCTCCAAATGGCTGGACCAATTTTGACGGGACTTTAACTGACAGATAGATGGTGTTACAAGGAGTAAAAGCTACTTTTATGTTAGAAAAACAATTAGGGTTCCGCGCAAAATAATTAAAACCCATGAAATCCAAACGTAATAAATCCCACGCGGATGAAATCGCTAGATAAATAAAATAATGTTTATAGTATTTGGTTCAGTAAAGGATGGGGAGGTACCAATATTACCAGTTCCTTAAGGTGTTTAACAGGTAAGGAATTGCAAGACTTAATTCCTCCCTCTCCATTCCATCATCGGACTACCTGACTCTCGGCCGGTCTCCCCTTTCGTTGTCTACATACCACGCATTCGAACCAAACAGCTTGCTTCGTCGTTAACAATGCGTATAGTAAAGGAGTGGAATAATTTGCCAGCATCTGTTTTTCCATTCAATTACAATAGAGGTATTTAAGACAGAAGTGAATTGACTTTTGTTAAGCTGATTCAGTACGTTTTACCATCTTCTGATGCATCACAGCTTACTATCAAGTGGGATAGCAGTAAAACACTGACTTATAATAGTTAACAAAGGTAGTACAACTCTGGTAAAGTTAAACATAACGTTCCATAAAGTTTTTTTGCTGTTACATTAAAACTGTGCTTTATTACATAATGTTTAGAGTCTCCTTTGAAGGCTCCATAGCGCTTTTACTATTACGACTCAATTACTAACTTTATGGACGTGTTAAAGTAGTTGACTCATTATAATGCCTTTTGGGACTATCTTGCTAACTAGGTCCTACTATGGCTAAATTATTCTGATGATTTGAATACTGCTTTACATTTAGTAAATTTACGTTATAGAGTTGGAAAATAGAGTAGTGACAATATTAGTTAGTTTTTTTTGGTTATTAACCTTTAAAATAGAGATTAGAGAATAGAGACTAGCCGTGGTAATTCCGAGAGAATTGCTCACTTTTAAATTCACAGAAAACCAGAAAACCGAGTCCAGTCTTTACTAGCATTTGATACTACTAGCATCTGTAACCATACCAAATTTTAATCATTTATATGAAATATTCTGGGATAGAGGGGTATGAAGTGTACGAGTCTCGGCTTGGCTCAGTATTGAATTTCATTGCGAGGATGGGTCGAGTTTAGAAACGCTGAATCACACGCGCACGCTTGCTCGCACACACGGACGACTAATTACTATGCATGCGACTTTTATGATTTTTTATAGTATAAGGGTGACAGACGAGCACACAGTTCACCTGATGGTAAGTGGTTGCTGCAGCCCATAGACATCTACATCTATTATCGATTATAATACAAAATGAAGATACGTTGTCACCCGTGAGGACTAAGATGGAATGCCTCATTTCCAGTAAAAAGGGTCTCCGGCTATCTACACTCACCATACGAAACACAGCGTCAAGCTGCTATTATACGCTGGTATTCTGTGAAAGCGTAGTCCTTTTCCGGTGAAGCCGACCCATTCGCGCTACAACTATACTACTAATATAGCTGCAGCGTGGCTCTACCACGTATATTATGTACCTTAAAATAGTGATGGAAGAGCAGGGTCAAGATTCTAATTTTTGTATTCAAACATACATATACTAGGATCTATATAGAAATATATTAAAGATACTGAATTAAGATTTTTTTTTTATAAAATAGCGAGCGATGGTCGATGCTCTGTGATAAAATTCACACAACATTTATGCTTGTGTAAAGTATTGGAAGTCGAACGGACAAGCCCCGAGGACTTGTCACGCTACTGTTTTATCTGAAATACGCATAAAATATATTTGATATTTTTGAACTATAATAATCCAGTGCATGACTACAGTCCTGGTGGTAGTAAGTGGTGATAAAGTCCTATATGACATTGTCTTAGGTCAACAGAAGCCATTTTTAAAGAATAAAACAGACAAACGAGCGGACAGTCCACTTGATGATAAGTGGATGCCGTGACCCATAGACCATAAACATCTACATATTATATCCTCGATTAAGAATCCAAATGTAGATGAGTCACCCCCGAAGACTAAGATAGAATGCCTTGTTACCAGCAAAAGCCCTCCGATTTTCTACACTCGCCATACGAAACCAAAGCATTAAGCTGTTATTTTATGCTGGTTTTTTTTTATAGAATAAGGGTGACAAACGAGCACACAGTCTACCTGATGGTAAGTGGTTGCTGTGACCCATAGACATCTACATCTATCTTCGTTTGCGAATTTAAATGCAGATGCGTTGTCAGCCGTGAGGACTAAGATAGAATGCCTCTTTTCCAGCAAAAGGGTCTCGGTTCTCTACTCACCATACGAAACACAGCAGCATTAAGCTGTTATTTTATGCTGGTATTCTGTGAGAGCGTGGTCCTACCCCGGTCGAGTCAATTCGTACTGCAACCATAATATTGCTGCAGCGTGGCTCTACCACGAGCCTGTTCACTCCTGCCTTGAGGACGACATTGTTTTTGAACGAAAAGGGAGGATGGATTCCACTGCCTTAAAATATCAGCATTATTTTGTATCAAATTTAAAAATACTTTTTAATATTGAAATTTTTACTTTGTGAAAATGGATTCTATTTTTCCACGTTCTGGGAATTTTTTGAAACATTTATTATTATACTAGTACCTATTCGTTATTTTGGAAGCGCTTGAGTAAGTTTTGTTACAATTTTATTTTCTTTTTATTGAATTCTATTTAGTTGAATAGAATAGAATAATTTTTATTCAATATAGATTAGAAAGAATACTTATTGAAACCACTGGTTTGAAAAAATACTTCTGTATTGGGAAGAACACGCAAGAAACCCATCAAAAAACTTTTTTAAATCATCATCATCATCATCATTAAAAATCTTTACAAGTTCACTGCTGAATATAGGCCTCTACCGGAATGAAAAACATTTAGATACAGCATGGAAGCGATCGCGTCTTTCCGAAGAATTATTTTCAGTCATGTACTCTATAATAATTAATTTTATGAAACTGAAGTGACTTCAGAGTCCATAGTCACCTCCAGCCAACTTCTAAGAAAGAAAGCTACAAATGCGTTGTCCCCACTGTGGATTAAGATGGAATCGCATATAGCCTCACCAGATGTCGCTAGTTGACACTGAGGTAAAGTTTTTTGTTACACAATGTAATTTAATTGAGAAGTTGTTTTTTTTAATGAAAGTTTATCAGTTTCTAGAGTATTATATTAATACACAAAACAATGCGTCAGTGGTTTGCTCTTTAATTTTTTGCACATTTTTAACTTTTTTTTAATTTTTTTACTTTTATCTGTGGTTTGATTTATTTATTTTTAATGTTATTAATATAAAATATAGCTAATAGTACGGAAAGAAAGAATAACTTTTACATTTTCCGAACATATTAACTTACCCGTTATGAAATCTGTCAAATATTATACCCCACTTTCTAGTGGCGCCGCCCTGGTGGCAGAAAAAGTCGTGGATGCCTTCATTAAACTAGCTCCCTATACCTTTAACACTGGAACACAGCAGTACTTTCTCTGCCATTTGGTAGCAAAAATACGTTAGAGGGTAGTACCTACCCACACAAACCCTTAGGCAGAAAAGGACGCCTGCCACCCAGATTGCCTTATTAAACTATAATATTTCTATTTTCAAAAATATTAAGTATTTGGTTTCGGTTTTTTGATTTCATATTAAAGATGTTAAAGAGTAAAATAAAAATAATGTAAAATAGTAAGTTTTTAAAAAGGAACGTCATTTTTCTAAAACGCTTGTATTTATGTATACTAACTGCAAAGAGTCCGCTGTTAGATACAGGCTGCTTAATTTGCCGTAAAAATAATTGTTTGAATTTATATGGCGGCTTAGTAGCGCAGTAGTTGAGCTCTTAGCTGAACCGCCGAGAACCGCGGGTTCGAATCCCGTAGGAAATTTATTTTATGGTTTGTAAATAACTGTCGGAGTAGGTATTTATCCCAATAGTAATTTAATTATGTTTAATTATGTTCACGGTTTATTAGGTCCACGTTATAGGAGAAATACCTAGTTCAGAGATAACACTTTTAAATTAAGAAAAACGAAAACAAGATATTAAACAATATTTGTTTTTAACTTATCAAAAGCCAGTGCTTGACTAAAATCCCACTTGATGGTAAGTGGTGATGATGCCCTAGATGGTAAATTGCACTTTATTAGCGTAATAAAATCTTGCGCCTCACTCTTGCCTTGAAGACGCCCAGATATATATGATGATGTGTAATCGGACGGAAAGACAGACGCCGGTAGATTATTCCACTCCTGTGCTGTACGAATCACGAAAGACAAAGCAAACAGTTTGGTTCGAAAGACATTTTTTTAATGATTTGTCGTTAGTGAAAAAACCTATTACGTGATAGAACCACGCCGCAACTATGATAGCTATACATAGTTGCTACACGAATGGGTCGGCTCGATCGAGGTAGGATCACGCTCTCACAGAACAGTAGCGTCAAACAGCTGATCCAACCATTCTGTGAGCAGAATACCGGCGTGAAGCAGCAAAATAATGGAGCATGTTTCATATGGTGAGTGTAAAGAACGATAGACCCTTACTGGTGTTTCATCAACGAGGCATTTCATCAGGGGTGGCAACATACATACATTTTGATTCTTAATCTATGGGTCATAGCAACCACTTTTGTAGTGCGCTATGTGCTAGTTTGTCACCCTTATAAAAAATAGACTGGAATGGTTGACACGCATTCTAGATCTCCTGATAGAACAATCTAGTATTAAATAAAATTCGTTATCATCTCTAACGAGTGCATATTGTACGTAAAAAGATACAATTTACTAAGGGTAAAATGATTTTTCCTCATTTTATATTGCGACAGCTAACCTCCTTCATTTGATTAAGTAACGGAGCCACGTCTTGAATTACGCCAAGTATCGAGATAAATTTATCGCTACCTCATTTGTCACGTCGATACAGACTTTTCTAGAGCGTAACTAATGGTTATCGATGCAAACATGTAGGTACGTTTATAAATATGTGGACGCGGGAAAACTCAATCTCCGCTAAAATAAATTTTCTTGCCGTTTGGTTTGAAAATGGAGTAAGAGTCAGAGTTTGTAGAGGTGCGGAGCTGCGGAGTCGAATCCCTCATGGAATGAGCATCGTCTAACACAAATTGAATATAATAATTAAAAATGATTAATTTAAAGAATGCAATTGTCCCAAACACAAAATTATGTCAATTTAAAAATCAGCACATCCTTCAAATCTAAATGTGAGCTAATAATAAAATTTCGATTTTGGTGCAATTTTTCGTGTGTATTTGAGTAGGTCCGTGGATGGTTTCGATTCACAATTGGACCCGGTAGGTGGTGCTGTTGTCGAGATCCAGAAATAACCCGTGCGTAACCGGGGCGGATCAATAGTTGATTATATTTACCTCCACAGCTAGGGAAAATGTTGAACTAAATTACCTGTAACAAGCAAAACTGATTAGAATAATGAAAGAGAACTTAAATTTTACGTTCGTTTTTAACATTAAAAACGAAAGTAGCGGTTAGCCACCGCAGAGTCTACTTCACCTGAGGATGCCTCGTTTAGAGGCAAAACTCGTGTCGTATTATCGACAGTGGTGTGTTTTTCATAGTGTAGTGGTGTTGGGAGTAGTGGTGCTGGGCTTAGTGGTGACGGGATAGTGCAGACAAGGAGAGGGAAGTTGGAGGTACTCCTCAAACTAGCCTCCCATAATTTATTTTATTACACGGCACATCATTTTATTTTAATAAGCGAAACTAATTTTACTAATTAATTTTTAATAACTTTAAAAAAAGTTGAGTCGCCTATATTCGTCCCACAGCTGGACACAGGCCTTCTCCCATTCCTTAGAGGGTTATGATAACAATAGGCTAATGTGCTGCTCCAATGCCAGTTGGTGGACTTCACACATCTTTGGTAAAATCAGCATTTAAAATTGCAATAAATAATTTCATTGGTGCCGGCGGGGATCGAACCCAGGTTCTCGAATACTGTGATATTACGGCGATCGCTTGGTCTCTGATTTATCACGGCAAGTAACAGATTATGAATATCCCCTGAACAATCTTATCACACGTTTGCTGGCTCGGTAGGTTAGCATTGGGCTGCGGAGCTGAGGATCGTAAATCAGTTTTCGTATGGAACAAGGATTGGTAATAATCATCATTATCATTAACATCATCACTACAGCTCTCCACTAGTCCAATGATGAACATAGGCATGTCCCAAAAAACTCGACAAAACTGTGTTATGGGGGATATTTGCCATAGTTGCCACGCTTCGCAGTCGGATTGGTCATTTATTATTTTGAGTCAACCAACGAAGCCCAACGAATCAGTAAACCGAAGCCGGCCATATAGCTCGAAGAACCAACAACTGATGGTGAAGAAGGGTTCTCGAGTGCCAGCCTCGTTCCTATAAGCGAAGTGAAGAGTCTCTCTGGAGCCCAATGGAATATAAAACAATAGTAAGGGTTGCCGGATGTCGATGGATGCTGGTGGATTAGGACCGCGTTTTGTGGGTTTCCTTGGGGGAGGCTTATGTTCAGCAGTGGACTTGTAAAGGGATGCAATGGTGATGATCTCTTGTTTCATTTTCCTCAGTCGCTTGTAACAAAGCCCACGAAATTATAAACCTCATCTCTAAAAATTTTTTTGTGGTAAAGCCATCGATCACTAATAAAAAAACTATTAGTGATCGATGGGTAAAGTCATCAAATAATTAATTCGTATCATAGAAATTTGTCCACATGTGATTTAATTACGTTAAATGTTTTTCCTGGGTAAACATACTTGTCAACAACTTCGAGCGTAGGTGTGACATGGACGTCACACATGACCTTTGTGTTGTCAATGTTCATTTGAAGACATCTCTATACGTTTGAATACTGAATCTGATAACGCACTTAACGGGAACCACAGGGTTTTTGCTACATGTTGTATATTAGTTCTAGCATACTAACGCCTTTCCAGAAATCGGCTTGTAATCAGCTGGAATGCGTCAAATATTATTGCAGTAATATTAATATTTTTCGACTTTAGTACCCATTTTGAAGTCTCTTAAGTTATATAAATAAGTATTCATTTATGTCTCACATATTTCTGACGTAAGTTGTAGATTAAGTTTACACTAGAGAATAATATTGTCTTAATAAGTATGAGACATGACTGCAAAAGATGTCTTGGCCTGGGGGCTACAAGCGAAGTTATGAATGTATAGTTTTCAATATAATATTATGTCGATGAAAGGTATTCTTAATATAATATAATTTAAGAATAAGTGTTGAGTTTTAGATAACATACACTTTTTTTTCATTGTTAGTTTATTTTTGTCATCTGTTTACGACTTTGCCTTGGCATATGGTCTGACACAACTGGTTACTTCGCCTACGCAGATCCCAGATGTGGAGGACCATGTACATTCCCTGTGGGGCCTTCTGCTGACCTTTCACCCGACGGATATCAAGTCTCCGTTAATGCCCCTCTTGGCTTCTCGGACCATTGTCTGATCCGGAGTACGGTGCCACTCACGCTCCCATCGCGGTTGCGTTCTGCAGGTTACCGCCGTGTTTGACACTATAGGTCGGCCCGGCCGATTGGGACGGGATGCGGTGTTTTTTGCATCCTACCCTTGGGGGCGGGTGTGGGTTTGAAAACATCGTGAGGAAACTTGCATGTCTGAGAAATAAGAAAAAAAAATATTTCGAAGACATGTAAAGTTCGCCAACGCGCATTGGGGCAGCGCGGCGAACATTTTCTTGCCCTAAAACCCTCTCAGAAATGTGAGGAGGCCAGTGCCCAGCAGTGGGACGTATATAGGCCATAACTTTAAATTTAACTTTTTAATTTTTTTATGTGACATATTTATTTTAAAGGTAATGTTAAGGCAGTTTGACACTGAAAGATAATAATTTAAAATAAATTCATCCAAAATACTATACCGTTAGTTATAAATATTAGGCTTTAACAAAAAATCGATTTCTCCATAGTTAATCTTACAAGCGGGAATGTAAAAGGTAGATTTTATTTCAAGATTTCAAGAATAATTATTGAAGGTGATTTATGCTTTTACAATTGGTTCGGAGAAAACTCTGTCCTGGGTAGAATGAGCAAGAAACAGAGCAAGACTTTTTTAAACATTAATTTTACAATATAATATGTTGTACTAGGTTGATCAATATATTTTTGGAAACGCAATGCAATTCTAGGATAAGTATATGTAAATTGTATTTATTTTTCAACGTAATCGCTTTTCAAGCTAATACACCTTGAATAGCGTTTTGCAAGTTGATTAATTCCCTTGGAAAAGAGGCCTAATCCTGGGACTCGAAAAAAGCCTCTACAACACACATTACCTCATCGTCGCCGTCAAATTTTCTACCACGCAAGTGCTTCAGGTGAGTAAAAAGGTGAAAACTACTCGGAGCTAGGTCTGGAGAATATGGTGGATGCTGCATCAACTGAAATTCAGCTTTCGGATGGTAGCGTCTGCAACATCAAATTGATGGGCAGGTGCATTATCATAATGAAAAAGCACTCCAGCTCGCAATTTTCCTCGACGTTTATTCTTTAGTTCTTCGTAGTCTATTCTTCGTAGTGTTTTGATTAATGATGCGAAGTAATCCTCGGTCTAATAAATCTATTGTCTCTCCTTTACTTAAATAGTCGATCATTCCCAGAAGACAGATGCCATTATTTTTCCGGCGGACGCAGATTCCTTGAAGCTCTTTTCTGACGGGGAAGACGGTCTTTTCCGTACCTTGCCTTGGTTTTTGTTCTCCGGGTCAAAATGGTGTACTCACGTTTCATCTACGGTTACGAGACGAGCGCAAAAATAATCTGGATATTTCTCAATTATTGCTAAATTTATGGCAGGGTTTTTCTAATTTTGCCGGTTTATGATGTCATCTGTTATTTTGCGTAAACAATCTGTAGTTGTCATTACTTGTGAATTATATTTATGATATTTTTACTGTTTTTTTTTTCTTATTTTTATTGTTTTGATACCGTTATTACTACTTTTTTTCGAGTTGTTGGTGCAAAGAGTTACATTTAGTTGAAAAATGGGGTAATCTAAACGAGCGCGAGTGACTCACAACATGCAATTCCAGAAACTGATCAAAGCCAACGGCGACCAAAAAGTGGCCTGAATATTGACCTTTACAAAATTTTAAATTACTTAAAAATAGAATAAAACAAACTCCACTTTATGTTTCATATAAGCAAACTATCATAAATATTTTAAGCAAGTTTCGCAGTCCTGGTCTGCAGATACACCTCATTATAAAACTCATATAATTAACAAAACTATACACGTTGCAGGTAAGGATCATACAATATTTGAAACTAATATGGCAGTCTTGCTTTGTTTTTGTAGTTAAAAATCATTGTTATTAAAAATGACCGTCATTTTGTTAATCTTAGTATTTAGTACATTCTCTCTTACATAACACGAATTCTAACATAGTTAGGAAAAATTAACAAGTTGATCAGCCTAGGGTAATTTAGGAAAAGTAACATGTTTTAACAATAATAAATTTCTCAAAGTTATGTTAAAACAATTTAATGAAAATTTTCATTAAAATTATCTAAACTTAACTTTGAATTAAAATGTTTTGCACTCCTGCCTCTTTTTTCTAATGCTATAATAAATGAACGTATAATTAAATATCAAAACATTTAGAAACAATATGGTAGCGATAGGTATTAGGCATGGTAGTGGTCGATAACTCTTAAGCAATTATCGCTCAATAAAATTTTATGACATTTTAAATTTTTGATAGATTTCCGTAGTATATAATTATGACGTTTTTTTACTTCGATTCCTCTTTTATCTCATCATGTCTGAAACCTACTTATTTCTTCATGTAGCTACATCTTTCATTTATATATTTTAGTCAATCCTTAATAGTTAAGTTGTAAATAGCATATACGTTAATTTAATCTCGAATGATTTATATTTGTCTAATTTAATTCTTATGTATAACAGTTAGCTGTTAATACAAGAGTGTTTGTCATTAGGGAGAATTTCGACACTAAGACACTGTATTATTCACATTTTATTACTTGCATATAATCGTTAAATAGCAAGTAGTTCCAACGTTTACGATGAAACACAAAAAGTGACGCTGCTGTTTTATGACGCGAGAAATTACTGCGCGTAAATTTTATTGAGACGGTTATGACTCGGTTTTATGCTTTTGTCTGGCATGTGAATATGTTTGAAATTTAAATATATGTCGTGGTATCTGAGAGGATTAAAAAATCTTAACATTTCGGAAGCAAACTATTTTCGAACTCCGATCGGCATCCATCCAGCAGCGGTTATATGCGGCCAAGAGGGTCCTCTTCAAGAGGCCTAAGGCGGTAAAATTTGAGGTGCTACAAAACTTGAAACAATAACGTTTATATACATCATCATCATCATTATTACAGTCTATTAAAAGTTCACTGCTAAGCATACCTCCCTTAAATTGCCTCATAGGAGATATTTGTCTCATATACAGCAACATTAAAGAGGCTACAAAATTTAAAAATGATAGAAATCTCCATCGGTGTTTGAATTTCACCATCACAAGCCTATCAAAGGTTTACTGCTTAATAAATACACAGATTTCTTCATAAGAGAGATATTTGCCATAGTTTCCACGTATGGCAAGCAAGTTAACAATCGCAGTTTTATTTAAATTAATTTGAGCTGTTTTCAAAAGATGCTGCAGCTCAATTTCTGTATCATTACCCTCTGTATGTGATATGGGGTAGTGGATTCACTAACGTCGCCCCTACATGGTGAAATGTCAATAGGTTTTTAAATATAGTCCATTCAAAAAGCGATTTAAATTTATGAACTGTGACACAAATGTTTTTTAAGAGTAGTTTTTAATTACCTTAAAAATTAATTACCTTTTAGTTAATTACCTTTACGAAACATTAAGGGCATCGTATTGTCCTGGACTTTTAACTTAAATCCCCTACTATTATCACCAATACAGTTGTTAATTGCAATTTTAAATATTGATTTAGCACGTGCAAAACATCGTATGGTTGAAGGTGGTCTGTTTTTCCAGCATTTTCAGTAACAGCCCGGAGTCGGAAAGCATGTAAAGCTGTTGGTCCTGCGACTGATCTCTCTTCGGTTGCATCAGATAGGCGTCCCATTGGAATATGAGGGTAAAGGCATAGAGAGTGCACCTGTGCTTGCGTAAAACTATTGCACTAAAATCCGTTGAGATTAGCGGCCGCAACTGTAATTCGGTTTGGAGGACATTACGATTTTTGTTGTCATTTCTGGGTTTAGGCGAAGAGACGATCACATTGAAATATCTTTCTGGAATTTTCTAATAATTCTACAAGGTTATTTGCAATCACTGGCCAAATTTGCAGAGAAGGTTCAGAATAAGTAATAAAGGCAAATGGTAAAGAAAATTTAATTAAAAAAAATCTCAAATATTCTGTCCTTTTTATCTTTTAAATCCAAAATGCGTGGTAATTCTAATGACTTAACTGATCGTAATCGTATAAATACTGCGCACGCACACATTTTTGTAAGGGTTACCGATCAGTAGGCAAAAACGTTGTTGCCCATAAATCACATTCAATTTGGGATAATTTCAAATAAAAGTAGAAGCCTTATTTACTCGTATTTTGAAAAACTGCAATAACGTTATATCATTATTTATATACTAGCTGTTCCCCGTGACTTCGCCCGCGTGGAATTTATTACGATTGGATTTTATGGGTTTTAATTTTTTTGCGCGGAACCCTGATTCCTTTTCTAAAATAAAAGTAGCCTAAGGTCCTCCTTATAATATTAGCTATCAGTCTGTGAAAGTCCGGCAAAATCCGTCCAGCCGTTTTGGAGATTAGCCGGAACAAACAGGCAGACAGACAAAAATTTAAAAAATTGTGTTTTTGTTATAAGTAAGGTATATACTTTCAGATGCATTTAGTTAAAATCTGTTATTTTTACATTACAAACAGACCCTTCAATTTTATTTATTTGTATAAATTTCAACTTAAGTTTATAATTTTGCTACTCTTTGAAAAATAAAACTGTATAACGCCCATTATGTTGTTTATTAACAAAATATAATTAATTACCTATAACTCATTAGATCATAATATTTGATTTATTGCGCGTAGTATATGCTACGTGATAACTGACAAGTGACAACCCTAAATTATTTAGTAGGGTAAGACCCGTGGTGACATAGGGCTAAGCGTTTGCTGTAGATTTCACAGTAAGCGAGAGGCTCGGGTTTGATTGTTGCCGTCACCTATGAAATTGTTGATTGCCATTTTACGAGCTGATTTACCATGTGCTCTGCGGTGAAAGAAAACATCATGAGGAAACCGCATGTCTGGGAAATAAAAACAAAGAAAAATACCGAAGACATTGTGATGAAGTCCGTCACATTGGGACAGCATGGCGGATACTTTCTTGTCCTCAAAACCCTCTTAAAAAAGAGGCCTGAGCCTAGTTGGTTGCTTGAAGATTGTGGTTGTCATTCATAAAAATTGACGTCAAATTAAGAAATGCTTAAAGTGTTTTTTATATAGAATAAAGGTGACAAATTAGCACACAACCCACCTGATGGTAAGTGGATGCTGTCTGTGGCCATAAACATCTACATCTATCATCGGTTAAGAAGCAAAATGCAGTTGCGTGAGAATATGAAATGACTTGTTTCCAATAAAAAGAAAGCCTGATCAAATACCCAAAAATGTATGAAAATAATAAAAATTAAGATGAAACTATTACTTCTTTAAATATCAAAGAGATCAGTTACTGTGAGTGTTCAAAAGCTATGTTAATATTTTCTTTTGTTACATGTTAAAAAGTGTGATTAATTATTCTGTTTCGTTTAATGTTTTGCTTGTCGGTTATTCAGAGTGTTCTCTTATTCATGAATACTGCGCGTCTTTTGTATTCATTACTCATAAAGTGTTAGCATATTTTTGATCATCCCAAATCAATATCATCGTTAAAATTGGTTGTAAAAAAATATGCGAATATTTTCGTGCCTCTTTATCCTTTCGGTAAAAAGTACCGAAGGTAAAAAAAATCCACGAGGTGTTGGATCTTGGAACAACAAGCCTAATTATTAAAACAGTAATTACGTGTTAGAGCCATGCTGTAGATATATAATGATTGTAGCACGAATGAGTCGGCACGGGGCGACCACGCTCTCACTGAATACCAAGTTGAAATAGCAGCGTGTGGTTCTTATGGTGAATGTTTTCATCTTAGTCCTTAGGGGTGACAAAGTATATGTATTTTGATTCTTAATCGAAGATAGATGTAGATTTGTAGATGTGTATGTACCACTAGCTACCACTAACCTTCATATGGACTCTGTGCTTGTATGTCACCCTTATCCTTATATGCCACCTTATAAATTGGACCAAAAATTTATTTCCAGAAACTAAAGGTAGCCGAACTATGACATCAGAACGTCAAACACCTCAAGCCCCCGTGACCGGGGCTGCTATAAAGCACCCGAAACGTCGGGAATTAAAAAGTTAAAGTTAAACGCGATAAAATCCTTAAAAGTAGTTTATTAGTAGCGTATTAGCGTAATTATAAGAAATCATTATGAAATACAACTTGCTTAATATACAAACTTAAAAATTTAATAAATTCATTCTAATTTCGACCACTCCAATAGATTGCAGCTTAAGAGAATTCATTTAATCTCATAGCTTAGGTAAATGCTAAGAGATCGTGTTGACAGAAAACCCAATAACAGATTTTGGCCCGACCCGGAATTAAAACTCGGAACTTCATGATCGGCAGTCACACTTTTATAAGGGTATCTACCACTTAGACCAACCACTGGACCAACGAGGCAGTCATAGTCAAGTACCCCGGGAGTGGGGCTTACATTATATCCACGAAAGGAGAAAAAAAATTAATGTTTTTTTTTTTTTAATGGAATAAGGGTGACAAACGAGCACACAGTCCACCTGATGGTAAGTGGTGCCTGTGGCCCATAGACATCCAAATCTATCTTCGTTTGCGAATTTAAATGCAGATGCGTTGTCAGCCGTGAGGACTAAGATAGAATGCCTCTTTTCCAGTAAAAAGGGTCTCCGGTTCTCTACACTCACCATACGAAACACAGCAGCATTAAGCTGCTATTTTACGCTGGTATTCTGTGAGAGCGTGGTCCTTCCCCGGCCGAGCCGACCCATTCGTGCTACAACTATACTATTAATATAGCTGCAGCGTGGCTCTACCACGTACAAAAATAAGTTAAACATAAAATTAAAAGGAAATAAATTAAACATAAATTTTCGCAATTCTTGTTATTTGCTATGTTTGGAACCCAAAGTATTACAAATAAAGAGAACTCTACCCGTCTTATTACAAAAAGTAGTTTATACTGTTTCAAGAAAGAAACGCCGTGGAAAATATGCAAGTAAAATGTAAAGTATGGAATTTGAAAGGAAATGAATTCAGCAAATACTGTGGCGGCTAAGGGACTTTTGAATTAAAAAAATATTTGTAAACCATAGCATTTTAAATCGTATAAGCCGTGGTAGCTCAGGGGTTAAGCGCTCGCTGTAAATATCACAGTACGCGAGCAACCCGGGTTCGAACCCCGTTGGCACCAATGAAATTGTTAATTACAATTTTAAGTGCAAATTTACAACGCTGAAGGAAACCTTCAACGGTGATGGAAAACATCGTGAAGAAACTTGCATGTCTTAGAAATAAAAATAAAAAACATTTCGAAGACATGTGAAGTCCACCACCGCATTGGGGCAGCGCGGCGGACTTTTCCTAGACCTAAAACCTTTTTAGAAACGAGAGGAGGCCTGTGCCCAGAAGTGGGACATAGTAGGTTGTAAGTTTACATAGCATTTTAAACTTGAGATTGTCATAAATTCCTGATTTTGTGATAACACTTGAAGATTTGTTCGTCAGAGTTATATAAATACAAAATAAATATCCTAAGGTCAAGTAGCATTCAACTTTTAAGAAAAACGTTAAAGTAAGGTTAAAAGGTCACAGCTTTAACTACTCGTTAAGTTTATAAAATATGTAGCACTGTGAACTTAACGCTTCGTATGTTTAGTGGAACTTCTAGCTCTCATAACTCGAGTTAAATCTTTCAAAACGTTCATCCGTTAACTTCGGTGGAAAAGGTTAGAGTTAACTTTTCGAATTTCTTTCAAACCGTAGCATAAGCTTTTAACATTTCACATTGATATTTATTTTAAAGTTAAGTTAAGTATATCCGAGCTATTAATAATTTAAAATGTTCCACCCTCTAATGTTCCTACGGTGACGAAGGAAAACCGTAATCTAAAGCTACATCATGGGTGCCGGCAGTAGGGTGCAAGAGGGTGCATTTGCACCCTCCTGTTAGGAAAGAAAATACATAGAAAAACTGAAGGCGTCTAGGTTGCTGTCCAAATTTGTTCATTACCTTGTCAATAAATTCATTATCCTCTTCTACTCTATCCCTGTGAACTCGGGGCATGTCGCGCGGCAGCGGAGATTCTCCGAGCAATAATACCAACCATCGACTACAGAGATTAAGTATGTTTTCGATGAGTAAAATATATTCAATCAAATACCCGCGCGATTTTAATTTGACATTACATTTATCTCCATAATATACAAGTATAATTCTGATGTTAACAGTACAATGTGCAGATGCAGATGCACCTCCCTGAAAGTAATACTGGCGGCGCCCATGAGCTACATAAATACTCTTTTTATAGAATAAAACATCTAACCTTTAAGTATTAAAATGCAGACGGGCTTTTATCTCTGAGGACTTAGATGGAATTGCTTACTACCAGTAAAAAGGATCTACCGTAACGTATGGTGAGTGTAGAGAACCGGTTCTCTACACTCACCATACGAAACACAGCATTACCTCCTTAGCCTTTGAGCGAGAAAATAACTAGCCCTGTTATCACCAGCAGCGACGACCACAGTCGCGAATACAGTTCCTTTAGGAACGCTGCTGCCCGTCGCCGATCTTTGAAGTCTGGTGTAAGCGAGACGACAATTGGGTGGCAATAGGCCAACACAAATGGATCGCCATCAATCGGAAGCCATTAGAAATTGAGTTTCCCATGAAAATATATACTAGAATGTATGAATATTTAAACAAAGGTATGCTAAATTCGGAATACAGTAACAAAAGCGCATGGGCTTAGTATAAAGCCATGTTTCCGCCCACGCTAATTGGAATATACGACTTTGTAAGTAAGCATGACGTTCCTGTATATGAAACTTGTATTTCGGCTCTGAATACAAAATACATTTAAGTACGTATGTGCGTGTATGCATATGTATGAGCGGGTTTTGTTTTTGGCTTTTGCTGCGTGATACTTTGTATATATTTAGCAGAAAGACATAATGGAACAACTATCTAAAGATAGGCTTAGCTCAGCGTGGTAGAAAACTTGTAGAAATTTGGAACCTATCTTCCAAATCCCTGATATAAAACGGTTCTCCAATACAGGAAAAATCACAGTGTGGTGTACCATTAAAAAAAAGGTTACAAACAATGAAATATAAAATTTTATTATTTTATATTTCATTGTTTGTAACCTTAATTATAAAATCCCTATTGATTAAACAAATCGGTAAAATTTGTATTACAATATAAATAGATTTTTCATTTATTTATTATAAATTATAAATAATAATAACTGAAAGCCATTTTTATTTTTTATTTACCTCAGGTTCTGAAAATACCTCTGTCCTGGGAAGAACCAGCAAGAAACCCAGCGGGATTTTTTTTTTGAAAAAAGAACAGTTTACAATTATATATATTACGTTACACAATTAAATACACAGTTAAATAATATAATGTAGGAATTATAATTGTTGTGTGGATTACTATCTCACATTAGACTGCTCAGTAGGCATAACATACGTCTATTCCTCCTATATAGTATGTTTCATATAAAATTACACCACTGCTTTGATGGTCGTATTATATTGTTACCGCCGCTCGGTCGTACGAGTACGAGTGCCTCGAAAAGCACGTAAAGCTGTTGGTACTGCGCTTGATCTATCTCCGGTCGTGTCGGTTTGCCACCCCATTGGATTATGAGAGTGAGGGAATAGAGAGTGCACCTGTGCTTGCGCACACATTCGGGTACTATAATCCTGTCCTTCGCAGATGGCTCCAGAGGCAGAGGGATTCTGTCCGCCGTGATCGAGTTGGTTCTGGAGGATATTATACAATTTCTAATAACATATAGAGAAGATAAATGTCAAACTAACAAAAGGGATTAGTAGATATTAGTTTATTAACTACTCTTATCAAGAAAGGCTAATCCTATTGGATTAGCCTTTCTTGATACGACGAATTTTTTGTATATTAATAATATTCTAAGGTCAATACTAAGTAAAAATAATTGACCGCATTAGTCACAACGACTTAGCTATAATGTGAAGTGAAGCAATAATGTAGTATAAAGTTCAAGCACGTAGGCTTATTTAAGTAAAGATACAAAATGGCTAATTGGCACATCGTTAAACAAGCTGAAGGTTAGGCTGGGACGTGTTAGACGTATTAAACATGAACGTGTATTAGACTGCTTGATGAACTACAGGCTTCAATGTTAATGATGTTGGCTTAAAACAATTAGAGTACATAATGCTTCTAGTAAAGTAAAAACGTAACAACCTATGTACGTTACACAGCTGGCACAGGCCTCCTGTTATCACTGAGAGGGTTTTAGGGCAAGAACTGTTACAGCCTATTAAAAGTCATATTTGCCAAAGTTGCCACGCTTGACACTTTAGTTTACAAAGGCCGGCAACGCACCTCGATCCCTGGAGTTGCAGTTGTTCATGGGCGGCGGTCGACACTTACCATCAGGTGAGCCACATGCTTGTTTGCCCTCTATAAAAAAAACCACAGCTATTTATCTACAGTTGTTATCATTAAAGGCGCTGCTACCATCTCCTGGTTTGTTTTCTCTGTCGCTTCTTACAACTCCCACGGGACGATATGGGGTAGTGGTATTCTGTCATCACGGTCAAGAGAACGGAACGCGAAAAAGAAGAGTCCGACACGCGTATTGCGGATTATTCTCAAAATATAATATTAATTTCAGATATGCAGGTTTTCTCACGATGTTTTCTCTTCACCACCGAGCACGTTGCAAATCAGCACTTAAAATTGCAATTATCAATTTGCTTGATGCCGTCGGTGATCAAATTCGGTTTTTCGCATAGGCGAGCATTTCTCCACTGCTGGGTTAGCCAAGTTGACGTTATTAAATCGTTAATTCTAATAATAATCTATAAAAATATGAATAGTGATGAGAAATGATATCAACGATAAGCCACATGAATGTCACTTAAATTAACATTGAGATATGATATTCTATTATATTTTATAGCTTTCTATAAGCGTTAATGACTGTAAAACACAACTTGATTAACCTCGCTACTCTCCCACGGCTCATATCAGTAACATTATCTCATAAAATAAACATATTTAGTAAAATAAAATTGAAGTGTCTGCATTGAGTTTTTTTTTATAGAATAAGGGTGACAAACGAGCACACAGTCCACCTGATGGTAAGTGGTTGCTGTGGCCCATAGACATCCACATCTATCTTCGTTTGCGAATTTAAATGCAGATGCGTTGTCAGCCGTGAGGACTAGATAGAATGCCCTTTTCCAGTAAAAGGGTCTCCGGTTCTTCACACTCACCATACGAAACACAGCAGCATTAAGCTGCTATTTTACGCTGGTATTCTGTGAGAGCGTGGTCCTTCCTCGGTCGAGCTGACCCATTCGTGCTACAACTATATTATTAATATAGCTGCAGCATGGCTCTACCAAGAAAATGTTGAGTTGAACGTGAGCTGCCTTATATTGAGCTTAGGGTTATTTGCATTAAATTTTTTGTCTGTCTGTGTGTCTGTCTGTCTGGGCTAATACTCATAATAGCTGAACCAATCGCAATGAAACTTCACGAATATGTAGAGGGAAATGCCAGGAGGATCAAGGCAAGGCACGAAAACTGATAAAATAAATTGTCTTTGGTTTTCTTAAATCTAAATAACGCCACATTTATAGATTCTGCCCAGACGAAACCAAGTGGATCACTCGTCAAATATAAAATCAATTTTAAAACAAAATTTTATAGGTTTTGCTAGAGCCATCAGTATCCATAATCAGATCAACTCCATGGTACCATATCACCAAAGTTACAATATAAGTATATCGAATTTCAGCTCAAACAGATTTCAGCAAGTGTTTCAAAATTGATTCCAAATCTTGAACCGGAAATACTTACGAAAAAGCAAATTAATAAAAGATTGTAATAAATATTATGTGAGAATTCATTGACACTGCTACAATTAACTTATTTATATATTACACAGGAAGTTTATTTGACAAAAAGAATTTTTATTCGTACCTACACACAAGAAATATATTATTAATACTAATAGGCTTTTATATGGGGACATTTTGCATACCTGCTCGCGGGGCAAGAACGGGTTATGTCGGACTGCACAGACTTAAACCCCATGGTGTTCCACCTTCGCCGCATATTGGCAGGGTTACGGAAACGCTTTCCACACATCGACGAAAGAAGAAAGAAAGAAAAGAAATATTTATTTGGCCATTACTTAACAAATTGGCACTGGCAACTGAATATAATATTATATAGGTAATCTTATTACTAGACTTAATTACAAGGAAAAATAAATCGTTTAAAAAATACAGATAGCTAGAAAATAAATAAAAAAGCGAATAGTTAACCTTACAAACTTGTTTTATGGGAAATGGTCCAAAAGGATACTTAGGATATGCTAGGATGTGTCATTCTAGCCCTGATTTTCAGTGTAACATCGGCAATACTAATACAGGCCCGAGGCATCGAAACAGTCGTTATCATTACAAGTGGTAAAATTAAATATTTTGTACAACCGACTTCAATACGAGTATAAATAAAATGAGAACATCGTCAATGTAATGATTTCTTATATTTACGCGAACACTATTTAATCACACATTTAAATAAAACTAGTTTTACGGATTTTATCGCGTATATTAAGTTATTTTATATTCCCGACGTTTCGAGTACTTTACAGCACCGGTCACGGGGGGGGGGGGGACTGAGGAATTTGACGTCGTACTCGAAACGTCGGGAATATAAAATAACTTAATATACGCGATAAAATCCGTAAAACTAGTTTTATTTAAATGTCAATGTAGTCGAATTCAATTAAATACGCATTATTAAGGATAACTCAAAAACTACTGATCAGAACTTGATTTATATGAAACCACATGGGAAGCACCAGCTTTCAAATAAAAAAAAAAAGAATTATCAAAATCGGTTCACCAAGAAAAGTTCTGGGGTAACACACATTAAAAAAAACAGTCGAATTGAGTACCTCCTCCTTTTTTGAAGTCGGTTAAAAATTAACTTTAAATAAAAAGTAAAAGCATTAAAGCTTCCGAATTCAGAGTTTTAGTACTTCTATACACTTTGTTGTACGAGTATGTCTATACAACGTGTTACAAAATATCCCGTAAAAAAATATAATTAATTATCAAAGCCAAAAATTTTGTCAACCCTAGTAAGCTATCATGTCAGGGAACCAGATTATTTAACAGAAAAGCCACAAATTTATTTTACCTAATAATTGTCTTCTTTAATAGTTTTCTATTTTTCATTCATAAATGTTTGCTATCTCAATACAAGGATGTCATTATACTCAAGTACTGGCTTCAAATGTCAAGTTGAAAAAAAAATGTTGTCAATTTCAAATCTTCTAATCGATATCCCACAACTGTTTCAAGTTTTTTTTCCAACATTTTTGCAATATAAGGATGCTTTAACTCGGAATATTACGATATGATGTTATGCGTAGGCCATGAAGATAGCAATTTAAATCGTGTTAGCGAACTGTATCAAAAGGCAACGATTTATCGATGGCAGACCCCCACTGAACAGCGATGGCTGCCTTCGTACCAGTTTTTCTGAACATGTCAAGACGACTACATTCCACCGGCTTTTTCATCGATCTACTGGAAGTGGACGTCCACATAGTCGACGCCAGGCAGGCTGAATTAGTGTTAGAGCATTTTGAAGAAGAGCCGACCACACCTTGGTGATCGCCAGCGGAATAACTTCGAGAGGGCCAAGGAGCTCGCCGAGCTTGGGGTGGAAGTCGTCGTCTCCAAAATCCACGAGTTACTTTTAGAAATAGCGCTCACAAGACCGAGGCCCTATGGCTCCACAATTACCATGGGCAGGAACCACCCGACTCGTGCGTCCGCGTGGTGGGTCCGAAGTCAGAGTGGGAGGTACATGGTACCTAGGCCTCCACCTGACAGTCGCTGGGGCTTAAGAACATTTCGAGCGCCTAGTCCCCCGAATCGAAAGGGTGGCGGGTGCTATGCATAGACTGCTGCCCAATCTAGGGGACCGACGGAGGAAGTACGTCGCCTCTATGCGGGAGTTATACGGTCCGTAGCTCTGTATGGAGCGCCTGTATAAAAGGCTAGCCATCCGACGCTGTAGAACTTTTACAGTGTCCAGCGGAGGATGGCATACACGGATCGTACGAGGATACCGCACTATATCCTTTGAGGCGGCGACAATCCTGGCTCGCTTTCCACCACTAGATATACTGGCGGAAATGGACGCGAGGTGTACGACCGAATCCGTGCCTCCGCCAGAGTGGTGGTAGTGAGCCAGAAGAGGCGCTCGAATCAATTAAACGGCAGGAACGACGAAATGCCCTGGCGACATGGCGCACTCGACTTGAGGAGCGCTATGAACGCAAACGTGTCATTGGAGCAATCCTGCCGGTCTTCGAAGCCTGGATGCAGCGACGAACAGGAAGACTTCATCATAGACTTACACAGATAATTACCGGGCATGGGTGCGGTGATTATCTGTGTAAGATCGGACGCGAGACGACGGCGAACTGCTTCCACTGTGGTGGATACGGACCTCGCTTCCCATACGCTCGCAGGTGCCCAGCGTGAACGGGAGCGGACAATCCTGTGAACCGCATTGACGGGACCCTCCTGGCAGCAGTCGTGTCGGCGATGATGAGCGGATCGGCGGAGGGCCGCAGCCACCTTCTGTGAATCTGTTATGATTCAGAAGGAGGCTTCTGAGCGGATCGGGAGAGGCAGATCCCGCGCGGAGACGACGTCAAGGCGTTCGTCACGGCCCTCCTCTTGAAAAACGGTGTTCTCTACCAGAAACGGGGCCTGGGATTGCAGACACTGGGCGGGGCCTCGAGTGCCTAGTTATGTAACCCTGAGGAGGACGATGACTCGAAGGTCTCGAGACATCGTGGTAGCACTGCGAGGGTGCTGTAGCGCATGTACTGCCCCGGACGTGCTATTAGTGTAGCAAAGCGATGGAGGGCCCTTGCGTTCCGAACGGAGATCCCGGGACCCTCGTATACGCTGATGGTGACCACCGTGGGTTTTAGCCGGTAGGAGTCCGGTATACCTTTTCGTTGCCCCGCAGCGGAAGGTATCCATGAGGATTTCCCACAAAAAGGCATTGAAGTCTCTGTATAGGGACTCCAATGCTGTCAGGATCAACGGCTACTCGACTGGTTTGGCATCCATAAAGGGTCAGACAGGGCTGTGGTTTCCTGGTGCTGTTCAACCTATTTATGGACAGTTGTTTGAAAATCTGAAAGTTGAAGAATGCGGGCTAAGAATGGGTGAGTTAACCGTCAAATGCCTTTTGTACGCCGATGATCAAGTCATACTCGCGTCGTCGGCGGCCGAGTTGCAAATGATGGTTACATTAATGAACATTTCATTAAAAGAAAGGGGAATGAAAGTGAACGCAAGTAAGACGAAAGTTATGGTCTTTGAAAGAAGAAACTAAAACAATATGTGAAATAAGAATAGAAGGAATTGGTCGAGCAAGTAGATGAGTTTGTGTATTTGGGATGTGTATTTAGCAGGGATGGTAGGTATGATAAGGATATAGAACGACGAGTGAACGCAGGAAATAAAGTAAATGGGGCTCTACACTCTGTTGTGGAAAGTCAGAATGTGTCCAAAAGGCACGTATGGCAATTCACAATGCTGTGTTAGTCCCTACTTTAATGTATGGTAGTGAAAGTTGGGTGTGTAGAAGAAGCACGTGAGTAGAATAAATGCTGTAGAAATGCGGTCATTAAGGAGTATGTTAGGGCTGAATCTGAATGACAGAGTGAGAAAATGTGTGATAAGAGAAGAATGTGGTTTGCAAGATGATGTTGTGACCAGGATTAAGAAAGGAATGCTTCGGTGGTTTGGTCATGTAGAAAGAATGAATGAGGAAAGAGTGACAAAGCAAATTTATGTGGCAGAGGTGAACGGCAGAGTCGGAAGGGACGCCCTAGACGAAGGTTTATCGACCAAATTGGCGATATACTGAAAATGGGCCAAATTGAGAGTACCCTTAACCGACGAGCGTGTATGCGTAGGTATATGGATGTGGAGGAGGCGAGAGAGGTGTGTCAGGGTCGTGCCAAATGGAAGTCCATAATCTCTGCCTACCCCTCTGGGTGACAGGCGTGAGTGTTTATGTATGTATGTATGTCTAAGCTATTAAAATTTGAAATAGATTAACCTCACAAAAAAATTGATATTTATAAGCAAAAATGGTTTTATATTTATACAGATAGCATAGAATTAATTATTAAATATAATTTAATACAGACAGCATAGAAGATGAGAGAGAGAGAGAGAGAATGACACTGTCGGCAAGTTCACACTCATGAAAAAAAAAATCTTGTTACGTTTTTAAAAATTCCGTAGATTTCAACCTCAAATTCCTTAGGTCTACGGAAAAATTCGTAGAGTTGGCAACGCTGCGTTGCTATGCAACAGAAAATCCACCAATACAAATGTGATGTTTTACAAACTCCCCTCTCCTCACACTCCACCGCGCGCCAAATCGCGCCGTCCGTCCACCCGACTGCACCTTAAACAAGTTTGGACTCGCTTTCGTTTTGCTTAGTAACCGATAAAATAAAGGTTCTTAAAGGTTCCAATTTAGGTTCTGGTTCCTGTTCCGTCGCGCCACAAGCGAAAATACATCGAAGGCTAAATCGCGCTATCAAAGTTCCGAAGTAAAAGCAGTATATAGAATAGCTCCTAACTACCACCCGGAGCGTTGGCCGCTCCCCGGGCAGAACACCTTGCCACACGCTCGACTGCTGATCATATGTCAACCTGGAGTCAGAAAGTTGGCGGTGTTTCACCACCCCCGTGCCTCGAAAAGCACGTAAAGCTGTTGGTACTGCGCTTGATCTATCTCCGGTCGTGTCCGTTTGCCACCCCATTGGATTATGAGAGTGAGGGAATAGAGAGTGCACCTGTGCTTGCGCACACATTCGGGTACTATAATCCTGTCCTTCGCAGATGGCTCCAGAAGCAGAGGGATTCTGTCCGCCGTGATCGAAATGATTCTGGAGGATATTATACAATTTCTAATAACATAAAGAGAAGATAAATGTCAGACTAACAAAAGGGATTAGTAGATATTAGTTTATTAACTACTCTTATCAAGAAAGGCTAATCCTATTGGATTAGCCTTTCTTGATAAGGCGAATTTTTTGTATATTAATAATATTCTAAGGTCAATACTAAGTAAAAATAATTGACCGCATTAGTCACAACTTTAATATAATGAAATGAAATTGATTTAAAACGACTTAGCTATAATGTGAAGTGAAGCAATAATGTAGTATAAAGTTCAAGCACGTAGGCTTTCTATTTAAGTAAAGATACAAAATGGCTAATTGGCACATCGTTAAACAAGCTGAAGGTTAGGCTGGGACGTGTTAGACGTATTAAACATGAACGTGTTTTAGACTGCTTGATGAACTACAGGCTTCAATGTTAATGTGATGTTGGCTTAAAACAATTAGAGTTCATAATGCTTCTAGTAAAGTAAAAAACGTAACAACCTATATACGTTACACAGCTGGGCACAGGCCTCCTGTTATCACTGAGAGGGTTTTAGGGCAAGAGTCCGTTACAGCCTATCAAAAGTCCACTGCTGAACATAGCGCTCACGATAGATTGCGTCATATTTGCCAAAGTTACCACGCTTGACACTTTAGTTTACAAAGGCCGGCAATGCACCTCGATCCACTGGAGTTGCAGTTGTTCATGGGCGGCGGTCGACACTTACCATCAGGTGAGCCGCATGCTCGTTTGCCCCCTCTTCTATAAAAAAACCCGCAGTTATTTATCTACAGTTGTTATCATGAAGACGCTGCTGCCTATCTCGTGGTTTGTTTTCCTCTGTCGCTTCTTACAACTCCCACGGGACGATATGGGGTAGTGGTATTCTGTCACCACGGTCAAGAGAACGGAACGCGAAGAAGAAGAGTCCGACACGCGTATTGGTGGATTATTCTCAAAATATAATATTAATTTCTCAGATATGCAGGTTTCCTCACGATGTTTTCCTTCACCACCGAGCACGTTGCAAATCAGCACTTAAAATTGCAATTAGCAATTTGTTTGATGCCGTCGGTGATCAAACTCGGTTTTTTCGCATAGGCGAGCATTTCTCCACTGCTGGGTTAGCCAAGTTGACGTTATTAAATCGTTAATTCTAATAAAAATCTATAAAAATATGAATAGTGATGAGAAATGATATCAACGATAAGCCACATGAATGTCACTTAAATTAACATTGAGATATGATATTCCTATTATTTTTTATAGCTTTCTATAAGCGTTAATGACTGTAAAAAGTCAACCTGATTAACCTCGCTACTCTCCCACGGCTCATATCAGTAACATTATCTCATAAAATAAACATATTTAGTATAAATAAAAATAAAGTGTCTTGCATTGAGTTTTTTTTTTTATAGAATAAGGGTGACAAACGAGCACACAGTCCACCTGATGGTAAGTGGTTGCTGTGGCCCATAGACATCCACATCTATCTTCGTTTGCGAATTTAAATGCAGATGCGTTGTCAGAAGTGAGGACTAGATAGAATGCCTCTTTTCCAGTAAAAAGGGTCTCCGGTTCTCTACACTCACCATACGAAACACAGCAGCATTAAGCTGCTATTTTACGCTGGTATTCTGTGAGAGCGTGGTCCTTCCCCGGTCGAGCCGACCCATTCGTGCTACAACTATATTATTAATATAGCTGCAGCATGGCTCTACCACGTAAAAATGTTGAGTTGAACGTGAGCTGCCTTATATTGAGCTGAGGGGGTTATTTGCATTAAATTTTTTTGTCTGTCTGTGTGTCTGTCTGTCTGTCAGGGCTAATACTCATAATAGCTGAACCAATCGTAATGAAACTTCACGAATATGTAGAGAGCAATGCCAGGAGTGATCAAGGCAAGGCACGAAAAACTGATAAAATAAATTGTCTTTGGTTTCCTTATATCTAAATAACGCCACATTTACAGATTCTGCCCAGACGAAACCGGGGCGGATCACTAGTCAAATATAAAATCAATTTTAAAAACAAAATTTTATAGGTTTTGCTACGGCCATCAGTATCCATAATCAGATCAACTCCATGGTACCATATCACTAAAGTTACAATATAAGTATATCGAATTTCAGCTCAATCAGATTTCAGCAAGTGTTTCAAAAATTGATTCCAAATCTTGAACCGGAAAGACTTACGAAAAAAGCAAATTAATAAAAAGATTGTAATAAATATTATGTGAGAATTCATTGACACTGCTACAATTAACTTATTTATATATTACACAGGAAGCTTATTTGACAAAAATAATTTTTATTCGTACCTACAACACAAGAAATATATTATTAATACTAATAGGCCTTTTTTAAATGGGGAAACACCTTCGCATACCCGCCTCGCGGGGGCAAGGACGGGTTATGTCGGACTCGCACAGACTTAAACCCCATGGTGTTCCACCTTCGCCGCATATTGGCAGGGCTACGGGAACGGTTTCCCACACATCGACGAAAGAAGAAAGAAAGAAAAGAAATATTTATTTGGCCATTTCTTAACAACTGACAACTGAATATAATATTATATAGGTAATCTTATTACTAGACTTAATTACAAGGAAAAATAAATCGTTTAAAAAATACAGATAGCTAGAAAATAAATAAAAAAGCGAATAGTTAACCTTACAAACTTGTTTTATGGGAAATGGTCCAAAAGGATACTTAGGATCTGCTAAGATGTGTCATTCTAGCCCTGATTTTCAGTGAAACATCGGCAATACTAATATAGGCCCGAGGCATCGAAACAGTCGTTATCATTACAAGTGGTAAAATTAAATATTTTGTACCACCGACTTCAATATAAATAAAATGAGAACATCGTCAATGTTGTCGAAGTCAATTAAATACGCATTATTAAGGATGACTCTAAAACTACTGATCAGAACTTGATTTATATGAAACCACATGGGAAGCACCAGCCTTCAAATAAAAAAAAGAATTATCAAAATCGGTTCACCCAGAAAAGTTCTGGGGTAACACACATTTAAAAAAAACAGTCGAATTGAGTACCTCCTGCTTTTTAGAAGTCGGTTAAAAATTAACTTTAAATAAAAAGTTAAAGCCTTAAAGCTTCCGCGAGCCGATTTAACAGCTTCCGAATTCAGAGTTTTAGTACTTCTATACACTTTGTTGTACGAGTATGTCTATATACTATACAATATATCTATCTATATACTATGGAAATGATTATGTTCCTTTGAATGAATATCATAATCTCATTGTCCCTTATTTTGCAAACCTAAGAGGCTTTATTTTTATTCAAATTTATGTGACTACCCTTGAAGAAATAACCTCTTTAAAATTTCATAACAAGCCCAAAATAGTAATAAAAAAAACCTCGACTACGTAAAAAAGTTTACTGAAAAGTGAAAATTTTATACTCTATGTCATTTCCACAACTAAGACAAATCTCACAACGTCCCATATGTTAAAATCCATCAAACTATTTAGGCTGCAGATTGTGCCTAAGAAATAGACATACATACACTCGAAAAACATTACCCTCCTTCTGAGGCAGTCGAGTAAAAGGAATAATCAAAATCGATTCACAATTGACTATGATATCGCGTTACTTACATATATGGTTATTGCATATACATTTGTATACATTCATAAAACACACAGTCGAATTGGACGCAAAAAGGATCCAATCCGAATTTGTGTCAAAAACGTTGAGTTGAAAAATAATGTTTGTGGTCTATACTATTATGTGATGCAACAATATTCAGAAGAAAAATTACAAACAGACAGAAACCACGCCGATCCATACTTCAAATATCATAATCTCAAATTATCTTTTCGCAGGTTGAATACTTTTTGCATAACAATATCCAATAATAAACCTCCTTTTTTGAAGCTGGCTAGAAATACCTTTAGTTGTATATTAAAAAAAGAATATTCGACTTGAGCCATGTAAAACGTTTAGTAAGATACACCTTGCCAAAACGGTTTTCATTTCAACGAGCAATGCCTCGGGCGAGGGTTACATTGTTCACTTTATCTCTAACAAAGGGCTGGCTCGTTTGATGCCTGATACAATGGAAAGTTTTCTTCGCCGTATAAAGATTTAAGGGCTAAAAATATAATTTTCTTTAGCGTTTTTACCTTTAGTTACGACGCTACTCTTACGATCTAATTTTGTTCGATTTTATAGTAAAAAATAAAAGTAAAGCTTTTTTATTAGAAGGGTTTGAGTCTTGGGAGGTTCCGCGGCTCCCCAATGATAACGAACTTCACAGGTCCTCTAAATATAAATTTTAATTCCCCAGATATCCATATGAAGATTCCTCGCTGTTCGGAATAGAACAAGTGAGATGAAAAGCTTAGAACTTAGTAGTAAATAAGTAGTTTTCTTTTATAGGATAGAGGTGACAAACGAGCAGACAGTCCACCCGATGGTAAGTGGTTGCTGTGGCCGATAGACATCTACACTCGATTACGAATCAAAATGCAGATACGTTGTCACCCTTGAGGACTAAGATTGAATGCTTCGTTTCCAATAAAAAGGGTCCATGGTTCTCTACACTCACCATACGAAACACAGCAGCATTAAGCTGCTATTTAACGCTGGTATTCTGTGTTACAAGTATTTTCTGCTACAATTGGAATATAATTTGGTTGCGAGACAAACGAAGCGAAGAAGCGAGAGAGGTGTATCAGGATCGTGCCAAATGGAAGTCTATAGTCTCTGTCCTCTCCTTTGAATGAAAGCCGTGAGAACTTATTTATACGTACACACTAGCGATCCGCCTCGGCTTTGCACGGGTGATATCTGGATCTCGACAACAGCGCCACCTACCGGGTCCAATTGTGAATCGTTTAGATCATCCAGGGACCCACAAAAACACCCACAAAAAATTTCATCAATATCGGTCCAGCCTTTTTCTAGTTTTTGCGAGACTAACGGACAGCAATTGATTTTATATATAGAGATATAATACTGGTACTGTAAAGGTTCACGAATATGAAACTCTTTTTCTGCCTGCAGTCCGTCTGGTTAGGTAGATACCACACACTTGCCTTTTGTGCCTGTATTCAGCAGTGGACTTTTGACAGGCTGTTATATTAGGTAGTGTAGTGTAGTATGGTCTTCATGCGACACCACCAAGTTTTTACTTAGAAGACAAAGATAAATAAGTCAGAATATACACACAGCACAACGTGTTATGTTCTACATTTAGAGGTAAGCCATTACAGAATCTGTTTCACTCTGAAATTGGAAAAGTTATTGTCAAATAGAAAATACATTACTGATTAATCAAACTATTGTTTGTCACTGACTCTAATATAACTGAACAAGGGAAAACGGACCATGAGTGTACTTGAATTTCCGAAACGCAAACTAATTTGTAACTCTAATTTAGTTCGATGGTGAACCAGTTTGCTCTTGTGTCGTTAACTGGGATTAAATTAGATGTCCAATTAGTTAGTTAATGGCTGAAGTGGCTTTAAGATTTTATCTCAACTTTTTTTTTTATAAAAGCCCTTAAATAAAAAGAGAAAAAAGTTATTACTTATACTCACTTATCTTAACAACACAGTTGAAAAAAAACCTTGTTAAGAAAAACTAGAATTACTGATGTTTCATAACCATAAAAACCAATTTTTTGCAGCATCTGACAGTGGTTCTGGTAACACAGCTTAACAAAATCCTAAATCTTACCAATTTATCTTAAAACTTTGCATCAATAATTCTCTTTCTCTCTCAAAACTAACACATTCCATTAGTAAATGCTAAATGTGTATGTAGTAGCGGTGTTAAAGAACCCACTACTACTTACCATCCCGTGGGTGCTGTAAGAGGTAACGGCGGGAAATGAAACAGGAGATGGGGAGTGGCGCCTTTCTTATCATCCATTACATCCAATAAAGTCTATAAAAGTCCACCACTGAACATAGGCCTCACCCATATATTGGAGATATCCCCCTCATAGGGGAGATTTTTCCATAGTTGCCTAGCTTGGCAGGCAGTTGGGCAACCGCAGTTTTTTGTAGTTTTGAGTTTTTATCAGGGAGACGTTGCTGCATATCTCCTGGTTTGTTTCCCTTTGTCGCATCTTAAGACACCCACAGAACTGAATGGAGTAGTGGATATTTTTACATCGCCACTACACGATCTTTCTGATATTAACCACACGCCTGCCAATTGTGGTAACTTTAACGAATATCCCCCTATGAAGCAATCTAAGGGGGGGACGCCTATGTCAGCAGTGGACTTTTTATAGGCTGTAATGATTTACTAAGTGGTAAGACTCCTGAATGAAGAAGGAATGGCTTAGTCTCCATTTTTGCCTAGGAGTCTGTCTGTTTTTTTTATAGAATAAGGGTGACAAACGAGCACACAGTCCACCTGATGGTAAGTGGTTGCTGTGGCCCATAGACATCTACATCTATCTTCGTTTGCGAATTTAAATGCAGATGCGTTGTCAGCCGTGACGACTAAGTTAGAATGCCTCTTTTCCAGTAAAAAGGGTATCCGGTTCTCTATACTCACCATACGAAACACAGCAGCATTAAGCTGCTATTTTACGCTGGTATTCTGTGAGAGCGTGGTCATTCCCCGGTCGAGCCGACCCATTCGTGCTACAACTATACTATTAATTGTGTTTTGAGTGAACAGTAACACGGTCTGTGACCAAGTAGCAGGAGTAGAAACCTACACCGAACTGACCAATCATACTGATGTCAGCACCCGCCTGCAAAGCCTCCATGAAAGCCTTCGTTCCAGACTTAGCAATCGTACCCAGGTTGTTAACCAAATCAGCCTTTGTCATACCAATACCAGTGTCGATGATTGTAAGGGTGCCTCGCCTTGTTAGGTATAATTTTGATGTAAAGCTCCTTACCGCTATCGAGCTCGATGGGTCGGTGAGTGATTCATATCGGATCTTGTCCAAAGCATCTGAAGAGTTTGAGATCAGCTCACGAAGAAAGATTTTTGTTGAGTAGAATGTGTTGATGATCAGAGACATAAGCTGGGCAATCTCTGCTTGGAAGGCGAAAGTCTCGACCTCGCCCGACTGAACTTGCATTTCTTCCGGCATCTTGAATTATTTTTTATTCACTTAATTATTAAAATACTAAATTCACAGTATACTTGACTAGTAACGCAGGTTAATAAAGAGCACGTGTTAAATCGCTGAGAATCGCACGTACGTATCACTCGCTTGTCCTATAGCTTTTTTTGTCATATAGCTGCAGCATGGCTCTACCACGTAAAAAAATGTTACAGCCCTTTTACTTATTTATGTCACCAAATAGCCGAGCTCGCATTGCTGTGTTACGATTAGAAGGGTATAGAGAGCCAGTTTAAATTACAGGTTATAAGGTATCTTAGTCCGCAGGGGTGATGGCATCTGTAATCTTCTTTGTGTAAAGTTCTCTGGAAGAATTCAGTAGCCACTTACCATTGAGTTTATTGTAAATTTGTTTGTCACTTCAGTTTTTTTTTAATATTTTGGCGTTTTCAGTAAATAGCCCCAATAGTTGATGTGTGAGTGAGTATATAATTTACACAGTTATACGCAGATCAGCAAAGAAACAAAGACAGAACACTACTTACTGTTAGGTACCAAACTTACCTAAATAGTCCATGAACATTATTATAACTACATTTTATTATTAATTTCATTATTTATCTATTTGGTGTGTATTATTGTAGGAGTAGGTATTATAATTTTTAATAAAACATTGTACCGAATTAATGAAGGCATCCACGACTTTTTCTGCCATTTTTGACCATTTCGAAAAATGTAAAGGTTAATTATAATTTCCGTACTGTTATTTATTTATTTATTTCAGGCAGGGCCCATATGAGTTTTTTTTAATTATATATATATATATATATATATATATATATATATATATATATATATATATATATATATAAACATTCACGCCTGTCACCCAGAGGGAGGCAGAGACTACGGACTTCCATTTGGTACGATCCTGACACACTTCTCTCACCTCCTTTACATCCATATATCTTCGCATACACGCACGTCGGTTAAGGGTACTCCTAATCTGGCCCATTTTCAATATATCGCCAATTTGGTTGATAAACCTTCGTCTGGGGCGTCCCTTCCCGACTCTTCCGTTCACTTCTGCAACATAAATTTGCTTTGTCACTCTTTCCTCGTTCATTCTTTCTACATGACCAAACCACCGACGCATTCCTTTCTTAATCCTGGTCACAATGTCATCTTGCAAACCACACTTTTCTCTTATCACACTATTTCTCACCCTGTCATTCAGATTCAGCCCTAGCATACTCCTTAATGACCGCATTTCTACAGCATTTATTCTACTCTCATGCTTCTTCTGCCACACCCAGCTTTCACTACCACACATAAATTAGGGACTAACACAGCATTATGAATTGCCATACGTGCCTTTTTTGACACATTCTGACTTTTCATAATAGCGTGTAGAGCCCCATTCACTCTATTTCCTGCGTTCACTCGTCGTTCTACATCCTTATCATATCTACCATCCCTGCTAAATAACTAAATAAACATCCCAAATATACAAACTCATCCACTTGCTCAATCATCTCCCCTTCTATTCTTATTTCACATAACGTTTTACTTACTTCTCTTTCAAAAACCATCACTTTCGTCTTACTTGCGTTCACCTTCATACCCCTTTCTTTTAATGACCAGTTTATTAAAGTAACCATCATTTGCAACTCGGCCGCCGACGATGCAAATATGACTTAATCATCGGCGTACATAAGGTATTTGACGGTTAACTCACCCATTCTCAACCCACATTCTTCAACTTTCAAAGTTTGCAAAGAACTGTCTATAAATAGGTTAAACAGCCACGGGGAAGCTACACAGCCCTGTCTGATGACACAAGCACTAGAGTCCCTATAAAGAGACCTTAATGCCTGTATCAAACCAGCGCTCAAACTAAATGAGTTCAGTGTTTGCCACAACACATTCCTGTCCACTCTGTCATAAGCCTTTTCCAAGTCCATGAACGCACAAAAAACTTTCTGGTTTTTGGCAAAAACTTCTCCGCAATCATGCGCATGGAAAAGACTTGATCCGTACACCCCATCCCCTTTCTAAATCCAGCTTGCACATCCCAAATTTTTCCATCAGTTTCTTCCATAACTCTTTCAATTAACATCTTAGCATACAATTTACCCACAATGCTAAGCAAGCTAATGCCACGTAGTTTTACAGTCCTGCTGTGACCCTTTTCCTTATATATTGGAACTATAACGGCTTTGCACCAGTCTTCCGGTACCCGCTTCAGTTCCCAACATAAATTAAACAAGGTGTACAGCAGGCCTGCCACCACTCCCTCTCCAGCCCTCAGCATTTCGAGTGATACTCTATCATATCCGGCTGCCTTACCTGCTCTCATGCTTTTCATTGCTTCTATTATTTCATCTACACTTATCTCCCTACCTCTCTCCACTTCTTTCGAAATTTCTATTTCACTTAATTCAGACGACTCTTCACTCATAAACACGCTCAAAGTATTCCTTCCATCTCTTTAAATTAGAAACTTCATCATTCAGCATACAGCCATTTTAGTATAGCGTTCATTCTAAGCTGTATTGAATTTCCTCTGGCAGTTCTTACGAGTTTCCAGAACATTTTAATATTTGCCTCGAAGTTATCAGATATCCTTCTATCATTCTTATCCTTTCTTTCTTGCTTTTCCTTTAAACAATTTTTTTTACTCTCTTATTTATACGTCTAAAGTCTGCCTTTATTCTTTCAATCTCATCAATCATACCGTTAGAATTACCAGCTTTGGTTGCTAGTAAATCTAGCCATGCTCTCTTCTTTGCTTCAACTTCCATCCGTACCTCATCATCCCACTACAACGTATTATTTTTCCTTTCATTCGTTCTCTTACTTACACCGCATACTTCGGTGGCTGCATCCACCAAACCTTTCTTGACATTATACCACACAGTCTCCAAGTCTAAATCAGTCATACACAATTCATCCATACCACTTATATTTTCTCTCAGTCTACATTTGAACTTCTCTTTCACACCTTCATCTTATCTTGTAACCTCTCTATTCTTATACGCTGTAACGCAGTGGTAGACACAGATGTCCGATGCCGCCAACGCTTGAATAGACCATTAATTCGGCATAAGACCAAGTAATGATCCGTCCCTAGGCTGGACCCCCGGTAAACCCTTGTATCTACCACTGCGCTCCTCATTCTTTCATCCACTATTATGAAATCTATCATGCTTCTATCGTCACCTCTTTCCCATGTATACATGTGAATCCTCTTATGGCTAAAGAAAGTGTTCGTCACAAAAAGATTCTTTTCCACACATACGGTGAGGAGATCTTCACCATTCTCATTTATACTTTCATCGCCAAACGTTCCTAATATCCTTTCATAACCAGACCTCTTTACCCCAACCCTTCCATTAAAATCTCCTAACATAATAATATTTTCAATTACCTTACATTTCATCAACACCATCCTTACCATGTCCCAAAACTGCTCTCGGATGTAAGTGGGCTTAGAGATATCTGGGGCGTACACCCTAGCACAACTTCTTTAAGCCCATTTTCATTCGTATCCATAGCAGCCTTGGGCTTACACATTCATACTCTTTCACACATTGACCCATTCTTTCTGAAAGGATGACACCGACTCCCTGGCATGCCCACTCGGTCTCGTCTACACCAAACCAGTAAGCGGTATACATGCCATGTGCAGTGGCATCCTTTTCCTTTCGTTTCGTCTCATTTACACATAACACATCTATTCCTCTATCATTCATCATTTCGCATACTTCATCCATCTTATCATTCATTGCTCCACATACATTACGGACGGGCCTCCGCAATCCACTTTTCGCCCCTCCGGGAGACAGAAGTGACGGGTGGCGAACCTCCTCGCCGTCACGTACTGTCTACAATGTGTTAAAATTATAGCTAGGGTTATTAAAAAATACATTTAAAAAAAAAACTATAAAAACAAAAAAAAATTCAAACAGTTGTGAGATAGATCCACACAACAACATATACACTGTTATGCTGCTGTGTGGACCCGCACCCATGCTTATAGAAGTGGCAAGTCCCACCGATCAACGAATACCCCAAGGATACTGTTGGTGCTGTTCCGCAAACGGGTCTGCGCGGACGCACACTGCCTCCTAACTATCGCAGCGAAGCCGTCAATACGGCTCTCAGCAAACATACATGAGGCGCTGCATCGCCATGGCAGCCCCAACAGTACCCTCAAGGCATTGTTGTATTGGACACGTAGATCGCTGCCTGCTCGCTGGGTATAGAGCTAGCTAACACACAGGCTGCAACAGTAGAACGATTGACAGAAAGCTTTAAAAAGCGTTTCTTTAACCTGCCTACTACAACGCGCAAACCTACGAGCCAGCATATTACAACGAACCGCCAACGATCTACGCTCAGTCTCCATGTCCATATAGTCTTCCAAATCAACTGTAACCCAGTGGCCCAGGTACTTAAAACTCGCAACCTGCTTCAAAGGTTTCCCACTCAATGTAATTTCCGGAAGTACAGTGTAGTTAATTGAACACGACTTAAATAGAATCCACTCACTTTTAATTGTGTTATACTTGTGGCCGTGGAAGGAAAAGGGGAAATCTCCCGCCGAGCAAGGTGTTCTGCCCGGGGGGGAGCGGCCAACGCTCCGAGTGGTAGTTCGGAGCTATTCTATATATTGTTTTTAATTCGGAACTTTGATAGCGCGATTTAGGCTTCGATGTATTTCGCTTGTGGCGCGACGATAGCGCCGCCACATACTTAAGTCCGTGAGCCGCTGCGTAGCCCTCACAAATAGACAAAAGTCGTCTCATGCTGCTAATAGATGGACTCAACAGCATCATATCATCAGCGTAACTGATATTATTCACACAAACACCATCAACGTAACAGCCAACATTGGCAGTGTTGAGTCGACCCATCAGCTGATTTACATAGAGAACAGTCTTGGAGAGCTTAATCCACCCTGTCTCACGCCACATTGTAACCCATAAACTTCGGAATAACAGCCATCCCATTTCACAACATTTTTATATTGTATTGGAATAACGATATAATCTCCCTGGGTACACTAGTCTCATTATATAGCTTCTGCTACAATTTACCATAATTTACAAGGTCAAAGGCCCTAGATAAATCCAAAAAAACATGCGAATACAGGCGTTTTTCTGGCAGTGTAGTATTGGACAGTCTGTTTAAGGGACAAAATAGCGTGTTCGGTCGACAAACCGGGCCTAAATCCAAATTGGTTATCATTTAGTTGTACATGCTCACAGGGAAGCTCGTCTTGTGATTTAAATTTTTAGTATATTTCGAGAATTTACTGAACTGTTTTCCCGAATGACACTGAGCAATTTTGTCCATTTTTATTTATAGTTAACTGTCCTGTAAGGATTTTAATTTATTTTTAATGATATTTCTTGAAATATAAATAACCAAATCTCGCTTTACCATATAATATCCAATTTTTATAATGTAATCGAGCCTCACAGTGAGCCTGACTTACGTACTTATTTCAAACTGGTATATATTTTTTACTTTTACATTTATTATTTCCTTTAAAATTAGAATTAGAGACGCATTAGCTGAGCTCGTAAATGTATGAGTATCAATGGGTAAAAGTTCCATATCAATGCAAGACCGTAACTGATCAGTACAGACAGTAAGCAACTCACTTGAAAATCTGGTACCTGGATGAGCATTAAAGTCTCCCAGCATAAAAACATTTTCCACTCCATTACTCTGAATAATAGAAACAATCTCACTGAGACACTCCGTGAATTCTACGAGGTTATCAACACTATCTGTAGGCATATATACCGAAAAAATTACGATTGTCAATTTCAATCTTGATACACACTGTGTGATCACTGCGACAGTTTATATTGGAAATCGAACGAAAAACTGATTTTTTTCACAAAAGCGCCTCTCTACCGTATGGTCTTCTCCTCAGTATACTTGTTATATTTTACATTAATGAAATTAAAAATAAATAAACCAAACCACAGACATTCATAAAAGTAGAAAAATTTAAAAAAGAGTTAAAAATGTGCAAAAAATTAAAGAACAAACCACTGAGGCATTGTTTTGTGTATTAATATATTCTAGAAATTTATTAACTTTTACTTAAAACTAACTTCTCAATTAAATGACATTGTGTAACAAAAAACTTCACCTCAGTGTCAACTAGCGACATCTGATGAGCGAAAGATTATTAGCCCGCATTAAAACCTTGTGACGCCAACGACAATTAAAAAAAAGTGAAAAATAAGATAATATGTACTAAAAAATGGCGCGAAAGACAAAAATGTTTTTTTTATTTTTATTTATTTATTAAGCATGAATTGTTACATTATCCAGTACAATACTAGCATGTAAACCTCTAGGGGTTTATCTACGCTAGAGAGTCGTCTTATATAAACAAAGATATATCAATATTAAATCCCAATATTCTAATATGAAGTAGGTACCTACTACAATAAGTGTGGTTGATTTAACAAATATGATTTAAGTTTACTTTTAAACAGTTTTGATTTACCGTATGTTTTTTGTAATTCTAGAGGCAAGTCATTAATGAAAGTAGGTCATTAATGTCGTAATAAGAAACTATTAATGAGTGATCAATTAAAATGTACTGCGTCGAATACATGAGTTTAAAGGAGCAATTGTTATATGTTAAGGAGGGAGATAAAATAAATTACTTTACTGTTAAGTCCTTCTGGAATTTGAGTTTGACCTCTTTCACTACGTCCATTTCAAGTCACGCTAAAATCATGCTCTACTTACTTAATGTAAGAACTCGCACTCGCGCACACAATTTTTTTGCTTATTATAAGCTGGTGCTTAAATACAATCCTGGTAGTATGTGGTAATGAAGCCCTAAACGGCAAATCACACTGTCTTAGCGATACAAAAGCTTATTAACTCTTGCTTTGAAGACACCTATATTTTACTTGAACGCATTACAAAAGATAAAGCAAACCATTTTGGTTTGCTACCGTCTGCTTGTCCGATGGCGGATTGAAGAGGGAGAAAAATAATAATAATAAAAACATTGTTGAATTATTTCGAAGCTACTTGAAATGTACGTAGAAAGAGTTTTATCTTTCTTTGTCATTCTAAGGGCAAATACAAGCAAAAGTTATTTCATACGAAATTCGATGAATAAAGTTTCAAGCTTGTACGTGGGAGAATCACGCCGTAGCGCGTGCCACAAATACGAAGGTCACAGCCAACCAACACGAAATGAAATGTAACTTTTTTATGTTTCGAAGTATTTACAATATTATAGGATTCTTTATTACGGAATTTTCTGCCTCGCACGACCTGCGAATACTGCGGAATTTAGTGTCGTCAGCGGTTTTTCCGGACCTATAAGACTTAGGGACAAGACTTAGACTAGACTTAGAGAAAAGAGCCTACTCCTGTCTAAAAGGCCAGAAACGCACTTGCAATTTCGCTGGTATTGCAGATGTTCATAGGCGACGATGATCACTTACCATCAGGCGAGCCGAATGATCGTTTGCCTTCTGTTCCGTAAAAAAAATTATCTGTAGGTTCTGACAATAATATCAGACAAGGCAAATCCTTGAGTGATCACGTTGCAATTAAATCAACGGAGTATCAAGCAACAGCACAGCGATATCACCATCGTAATCATTAAGATCGAACGTTGGATGATTCAGTGAGTGATTTGACGTATCTGATGATTCCGACCGTAATACGATAAAAATTGCCTGCTCTTATGCGAAGTTCCCGAGGTGAATATGAGTTAAAAGTTTAATATGAACAATAATTTTAAGTTTATTATCATTTGTAAATAAATTTTTTGGTCGTGTATTGGTGATGTACGAATCTAAAAATCCCGTCGGTGCCGTAAGAAGCGATAGAGGGAACAAATCAGGAGATGGAACGGAGGCCCAACCCCCCCCTCCCCCCATAACATGGTAGCGGAATTTAAAAAGAAAGGACTACCCCAGGAGGGTACCAGCATTGGTAATGGAGAATCCCTCACTGAGCATCCACAGTCAAGCTACCCTCTTCTTCCTGAGCGTGGGTGCTCAGGCTGTCCCGCGTTTTCTAGGGGGGGACAAAATCCCGCTCCATATTAACACTGCACGGGCAAACAGAGCGATAAAACCATGGCGACCCCTGCCACGCTATCCGTGGACTTCTGTAATATCAGGGGTTTTCATTCGAACCTTAACGCCGTCCACTACCATCTAGAGACGGCGAAGCCGGCCTTGCTCTTTTCGACCGCGACGCAGGTATCCTCTCCGGCTGATAATTCGTACCTATCCTACCTGGGGTACAAATTAGAACACTTCTTTGTGCCCCGGGCTGGAGTTTGCGTATACGTCAGGGAGAATATCTGTTCTCGACGCCTCGGCAGTCTTGAAGATGTGGCGGCGCTGACGTCACGCCACAAGCGAAATACATCGAAGCCTAAATCGCGCTATCAAAGTTCCGAATTAAAAACAGTATATATATAATAGCTCCGAACTACCACTCGGAGCGTTGGCCGCTCCCCGGGCAGAACACCTTGCCCGGCGGGAGATCTCCCCTTTTCCTTCCACCGGCCACAGTGGTGACCCCGACGTGATATGAACACGCAACCAGCCTTCGGAAAATTGGCGGCGCTGTCGTCGCGCCACAAGCGAAATACATCGAAGCCTAAATCGCCTAAATCGCGCTATCAAAGTTCCAAATTAAAAACAGTATATATACAATAGCTCCGAACTACCACTCCGGAGCGTTGGCCGCTCCCCGGGCAGAACACCTTGCCTGGCGGGAGATCTCCCCTTTTCCTTCCACCCGCCATGACCAATCGACGTGATATGAACACGCAATCAACAGCCTTCGGAAAACTACCTTCAAATCCTCGTTATTGTTCTCAAGTACCCCATTCATTCGCTCCCGAGCAAATATTCAGTCTTCACATCCTGCAAGCCATCTAGCTTTACAAAAAGGTTCATCGCAGCACTATATAATAATGCTTCCTGCTCCTTCAAGCTACTCTCTGCGCTACAGTGTTCGGCACGGCTCTGAGCCTTACTGCTCGCCTCTGCTTCACGACACTCTTGCAGATTACTTGCCTTCTTCTCGACTCACCGCAGACTACAAGGCAATTCCCTGGCACTTGCACATTCGTCGACATCTAGACTGCACCATCGACCTCCGGTCTGAGCAGGGGTGATGTGGCGGCGCTGACGTCACGCCACAAGCGAAATACATCGAAGCCTAAATCGCGCTATCAAAGTTCCGAATTAAAAACAGTATATATACAATAGCTCCGAACTACCACTCGGAGCGTTGGCCGCTCCCCGGGCAGAACACCTTGCCCGGCGGGAGATCTCCCCTTTTCCTTCCACCGGCCACAAAGGTATGGACCTGTACATCCTTTGGCTGCGCGTAGACAGCGACGACCATCCCCGCGTCTACGGGTGCCTGTATAGGTCCCATAGCGGTAATGCCGACACAGACCGACTCATCGACCACGTCCAAATGGCTACAGATTTCTTGCTACAACAGATGCTATCCGTAGAGATCGTGATACTTGACGATTTTAACGCCCACCGCCCCGAATGGCTCGGTTCACGTTTAACCGATTGTGCGGGGAGATCTGTTTATGACTTTGTCTTGGCATATGGTCTGACACAACTGGTTGCTTCGCCTACGCGGTTTCCAGATGTGGATGATCATACACATTCACTGTTGGATCTTCTGCTGACCTCTCATCCGGACAGATATCAGGTTTCCGTCGATGCCCCTCTTGGCTCTTCGGACCATTGTCTGATTCGGAGTGGAGTGTGGTGCCACTCACGCTACCCTCGCGGTTGCGTTCTGCAGGTTTCCGCCGTGTTTGGCATTACAGGTCGGTGGATTGGGACGGAATGCGGTCTTTCTTTGCATCCTACCTATGGGGGCGGGTTTGCTTCTCGCCGGATGATCCCAGCGCTGTTGCTGACTTTGTCACTGATGTGGTGCTACAAGGAATGGAAGTATTTATTCCATCATCTGTGGTACCCATCGGAGGCAGATCTCAGCCTTCGTTTGGTCGCTCCTGTAAGACTGCTTTACGCAGTAAGCAGGAGTGTTATCAGGCCTGGGCTGAGGCTTCGGCGGCTCGGGATGTAAATACCAGCATGCTAAAAAAGAAGTATAACTTCGCCTCCAGGTCCTTCAAAAGATTTATTGCCAAGGTAAAGTCAGAGCACATAGGCAGAAATGGCGAGAAACTAGTTCGGCTTCCTTCGGGAACCCGTGCATTCTAGTCTCTCGCCAAGGCTGTCCAAGGGAATTTCTGTAAAAGCCATCACTACCATCTCTGCACAGAAAGGACGACTCACTGGCCCACGCCGCAAAAGACAAAGCCGACCTTTTAGGCTCCCTTTTTGCGTCCAACTCGATTCTTAATGACGGGGGGAACACACAGCCGACCATCCTGCATTGTGAGTGATCTACGCCTGATGTGCGGTTCACACAGTGCTCAGTACGCAAAGCACTCCTCTCCCTGGACATACACAAGTCGAGTGGGCCTGACGGAATCCCGCCAATTGTGCTGAGGACGTGCGCTCCAGAGTTGGCACCGGTTCTAACACGTCTTTTCCGGTACTCCTACTCCTTAGGCGGTGTCCTAAATTCATGGAAGACAGCTTTCGTGAACCCGATCCCTAAAAAAGGTAACCGCTCTGATCCGTCCAACTACAGGCCGATCGCCATCACCTCCTTGTTCTCGAAAATAATGGAGTCAATTATTAACTGCCAGCTCATGCGGTACCTTGACCAGCTGATTAGTGACCGCCAATACTGTTTTCGTCGGGGTCGATCAGCTGGTGATCTTCTGGTCTACCTGACTCATAGATGGGCGGAGGCAGTAGAGTCCAAGGGGGAGGCATTGGCCGTTAGTTTGGACATTGCAAAGGCCTTCGATCGGGTTTGGCACAAAGCGCTTCTTTCGAAGCTTCCTTCCAATGGGCTACCCGAGAAATTGTGCAATTGGATCACCAGTTTTCTGGCTAATCGGAGTATCAAGGTCGTAGTAGACGGTGCATGTGGCTATTAACGCTGGTGTTCCACAAGGCTGCGTGCTATAACCAACGCTGTTTCTTCTGCATATCAATGATATGTTGCAAACCGGTAACATTCATTGCTGTGCGGCCGTGCCAATATTTCTCAGGAAAACTTCGCCGAGTACCGGAACAAACTTGTGTCTGAAGTCGAGTCTTTGCTGAACAAAGTCTCGGATTGGGGGAGACTAAATCTAGTCCAGTTTAATCCTCAGAAGACACAAGTTTGCGCGTTTACTGCTAAAACACACCTTTGTCGTATCTCCTCAGTTTCAAGGCACTACCCTTGTTGCCTCAGCCAGTATCGGAATCCTCGGCGTCGACATATCGAGTGACGTGCAATTTCGTGGTCACTTGGAAGAGAAGGCCAAATTGGCCTCTAAAAAGCATGGTGTGCTCAGCAGAGCGGGACAGTATTTCATGCCGGCACACCGCATACAAATTTTCAAGGCGCAGGTTCGGCCTCACATGGAATACTGTTCGCATGTTTGGGCAGGGGCTCCCCAGTGTCAGCTCCTTCCACTTGACCGCATCCAACGCAGAGCGGTTCAAATCGTCGACGACCGAATTCTTTCCAATCGGCTTGACTCACTGGCATTGCGTAGAGATGTTGCATCTCTTTGCGTATTTTATCGCATCTACCACGGGGAGTGCTCTGAGGAATTGTTCGGACTAATTCCAGCCACTCAATTTCACCATCGCACATCGCGATAAAACTCGCGATACCATCCATACCATCTGGATGATTGGCGGTTCACTACTGTGCGATTTAGAAGATGTTTTCTTCCTCGCACAACTTCCTTGTGGAATCGATTACCACCAGCGATTTTTCCGTACCGATACGACTTAGGGACCTTCAAGAAAAGAGCCTACTCCTTTTTGAAAGGCCGGCAACGCATCTGCAATTTCCCTGGTGTTGCAGTTGATCATGGGCGGCGGTAGTCACTTACCATCAGGTGAGCCGCATGCTTGTTTGCCCCCTCTCCTATAAAAAAATAAAATCTATGGAACCTATGTTCATCAGTGGATTTTTATAGGCTCTAACGGATGTTTCGAAGACGTTAAAAGTTTTCCCGTCCGCGATATAGAATACATTTAGTTAAATAATCGAAACATTCAATATAAGGCTCACAAGAGGGAAAGGGTTATAATGGCTGAAACATGATATTGCTAAATTGATTATATTTGCATTTTTATCTTAACAATTTAAATAACTTGTCGTGTGAAAGCCGTGAAAAAGAACCCTATCTCAAACTGTGGAAGTGGTAAGAGACTTCTTTGGATTTTTTGTATTGAATATGGATGACAAAGGAGCACACATTTCACCTGATGGTAAGTGGATGCTGTGGTCCATAGACAGCAACATCTGCAAAAGCGTTCATTAAAAATGCAAAAGCGTTGTCGCTCATGAGGACTAAGATGGAATGCCTCTTTTCCAGTAAAAAGGGTCTCCGGTTCTCTACACTCACCATACGAAACACAGCAGTATTAAGCTGCTATTTTACGCTGGTATTCTGTGAGAGTGTGGTCTTTCCCCGGTCAAGCCGATCCATTCGTGCTACAACCATAACATAGCTGCAGCATGGCTCTACCCTCATACGAGTATATTATGTAATTGAGCCTCGCTGCACCTTAATACTGCATAGTAGCCATATAGACATAAAACTGCAGCAGAAATGGATCGGCTCTGGAGATCCTTTTTATTGCACGTTTTATATTAGCTTGACATGTATATTATGAAATAATGTAATTTTATAATTAAGTCTTCGCTTACTTCTATTAAATTTCTGAAATTTTGCAGATGTATTAAGAACCAATAACTATACAATCATTTCATGACTTTCAGCTAGTATTCTCACTAGGATGATCACAGTTTATGATCAATGCATGATGCTTAAGTTCTTTTAAACTATAACATTATTATTAGTAATGAGGCATTCCAGCTCCTTCTTCAGGAGCTACAATGCATTAACATTTTATGATTTGTATAAAGATTTACATGTAGATGATATCTATGGGTCAAAAGCCCACAAAACCCACCTATCATCAGGTGCACTTTAGATTTATTCATGTCGGTGGCCTGTGTGCTCATGTGTCACCTCACTTCTGTAAAAAGGCTAAATTATTTAAAAATAAATTATCCCTTAAATTTAAAATTTATCACCAAATATTGCCCCGGCAAGCCACTCGACAAACTATACGTGTTCAGAATAAATTGAGTCCTCGCAAACTTGTTAGAACTTGTTACAACTTGTCCCAGCTGCGGTCGCCAGCTGAATGGTAAACGTCTTAATGTAGCGCTGTTATGTGTCACATAATGTATGGTCCTTCAAACTAGATTTATTTTAGATTGTTTTAGTTTGAAATATTGAATATAAAATCTGATTTTTGGAGTTTATTGGAGTTTATTCCTTAAGAATCGATTTTCATATCGATTACCGGGGTATGAAAATTTTCAAACGTTATGTCATGGGTTACGTTATGTATTCATGTTTCCATAACTACGTAATGTCGTGCGCAAGAAAAGTTGCGCAGCCTCCAGCACAGAGTACTCTCGGCTGTACTACTTTATATAAACAAATAACAACTGTCAACCAACTGTCAACTTGCGGAGTTTGATATTAAATTTCTTATACCTATAATCATTTATAAAGAGTAAACTCCAGTCGTGCGTCGGAGCTGACACAGACTTTTTTTATAACTATTAGGGAATGACGACAACCGACTTTGTTGATTAAAATTAAAGTAATTATAATTTTACGGATTTTATCGCTTTTAATTTAACGTATTTTACTTTTTTGTTGTTTCTTTTTCTTTTTCGTTTTTTGGGTGTTTTGGTCGGGACCCATGGTCACGGTGGGACTCAGGTGTAACGACCCAATATCATAGTTAGACAGGCTACCTTCAGCTGTTGAATATTAGTTTATGGTCCGATCCACAGAACAAGCTTTCAGTATCTTGAAGTCTTACAGTGGTATGCTTGGGTTTGGATTTGATTTTATTAATTATAGGATCCCAAGCAAATGTAGCACCTAGCCATGTTTACTATTGAAATATGGATATGTTTTTTAATTTCAATAGCCTAGCGAATCATCTGAAAAATTGCATTACGCAATAAGCAGGAGTGTTACCAGGCCCGGGCTGACACATGTAACTCGGGATGTAAACACCAGCGCGCTTAAAAAGAAGTATGATACCGCTTTCAGGTTCTCCAAAGAATTATTGCCAAGGCGAAGTCAGGACAAATCGACAGAATTGGCGAGAAAGTATTTCGCCTTCTTTCGGCAATCCGTGCATTCTGATCTCTCACCAAGGCTGTTCAAGGGAACTTCTGTCAGCCATCTCTCCCGTTTCTGCAAGGGAAGACGACTCAGTGACACATGCCGCAAGTGAAAACCGATATTTATGCCCTCTCTTTGTGTCCATCTTTATTAAAAAGGTAGCCAACTCAGTATAGTATTGGTATTGACAGAGTACTTCGACACTGATGTTCCGTGGTTACCAATGATTATTTAACAAAAAAAATCTGAAAACGGTTGACCCTACAGGCCATCCCTGGAACTTCCCGCTTATTTTCGAGCGCAGCGCTCGAAAATCTATTTAGTTTTTTTTAATTTTTTGAAAATCTTTGAAACGGCTCGATTGATTTGAAAATCTAATCAGCTCGAAGTATCCATGAACACTTTCGAACGCCGTGTCGACCATCTCGATCGGTTGGTTCGATATAAAGATAAATCGTACGACAAAATTTTATTTACATACACACACACACACACACACACACACACACACACACACACACGCACGCACGCACACGCACGCACGCACGCACGCACGCACGCACGCACACACGGCCAGACGTCCAGCCGAGAACAATCGCAACGGCTTCTTAGGACCTCAAAACGTGGAGATCTGATGAAAACTCGCATTCTCAAAATCGGACTGAAATTTATAACTTCCTACTTTTGAAAATTAGTTAATAATAAAAGTAACAGTATTCATAATTATAATTATGATGTTAAGTCAAATGTATACAAATATTTAAACCATTACACATATACACTATCACATACATATTCATAATAAATAAATAAGATTAGAGCAATTACTTAAATAAAATTTAAATGAAACGAATAAACGCAATAAAAAAGTATGTAAAAGACAGTTTATATTTTTCAATAAGTTGACTTTTGAATATTAAGTAAGTATTTTTTGTATTTATATTTTAACGAACCAATTGAAGCTGTATTATACGTTGAAGTTTGGTATTCAGCTACTTCCAGACGTCTGAATAATTTGAAATTTACAGACGTATTAAGAACCGATGACAATACAATAATTTCATGACTATGATCTAGTATTTGCTTTACTTATGGCTCATTATGAATGCGTATTGTTTTTTTGACGTGACAACGTCTTATAAATTGGTTTGCCGGGTGACACTTCAAGAAACTGCGTTACGCTCCGCTCACGTTATGCGCTCACAATGAGGCGAGTGAGAGCACGCGTCCTTCCACTCGGGCATGGTTAGCCCGCCTAAGAGCGAGAGAGACAGACATAATAAAATTATTTTACCACTCAAAGTCGTTGTCACGTAAAACTTTCGCCCGTATACCGACTTTACAGGCAACCAATTTTTTTTTTAATTTAAAAAAATAAGCTCGGTAAGCATAAAATGCTTATGTTAGGAGTGGTTCACGACAGTATTCGAATGGCGGATTCGGACCCACGACCATTTTTAAGTTCGCGGTTATTAGCATCCTGCTGTAAGACGTCTGTCGTTAACAAGTTTTAATTTATTATAATTTGCTCACGTCTAACGCGAAGGGGAGATGTAGTGCTCTATTGTCACCAAATCAAAAAATCGTGATCCACTCAACTTAAATCACTTCTACTAGCTTTATATTGCACTTGTATAATATAAAAGTACACCATTAGCAAGAGGAGATTTCAATTAATACGTCTGACGTAGTTATAAGATTCCTTATTTCGATATATTCGATATATATATATATATATATATATATATATATATATATATATATCTTACTTACTTACTTACTTACTTATCTTCACACAATCCCTGACAGGGTAGCCAGAGAGAACAGATCGCCAAGTGTCACGATCCTTACATATCTCTTTCCTTCTTTCAGATTCATAATCTTCTTCATACATGCACGTCTAGGTATCAGTACTCTTGACCTCCCTCTTCGAGCAGTTTGCTCACATGGTCTTCGAAAGTTAGTCTCGGTCTACCTCGACACCTTTTTAACTTTCGCGCTATATATTTTCTTCACCATTCGGTCTTCACTCATTCGCTCAACGTGCCCAAACCATCGAAGCACGCCTTATCAATTTTGTGATAAGGTCATCTTTCAAACCTGCCATATTGCGAATCTCTTCGTTTCGCTTTCGGTCAGCCATGGTAACGCCGCACATTTTACGAAGAGATCGCATCTCCACTGCATTCAACTTGCTTTTATGCTTCTTCTGGCATACCCAGGTTTCGCTGCCATATAACAAAGTTGGTACCAACACTGCGTTATGTATTGCAAGGCGTGCGCTCTTCACTACGCCCTGCCTTTTGACTAAAGCAGTCAAGGCATCATTGACTTTGTTCCCGGCAGCGACACGCCTGTCCACATCTAAATCACATCTTCCATCCCGGCTAAAAGCACTCCCCAAGTATACAATTTCATTTACCTGTTCTAGACATTCTTGATTTACCCATATTTCACACTTCGTTCTCTCTTCGTCCCTTTCAAATACCAGAACCTTAGTTTTATTGGCATTCAAACGGAGACCTTTAATTTCATTCCTCTTTCATACGCGTGACTAATGCCTGCAGTTCTGCCTCTGATGGTGCAATAAGCACTGCATCATAAACATACAGCAGACAATTTACTTTATGTCACCCAATTTCACACCAGACAGCTATCTTTCAGCTTCTGTAAACAGCTGTCGAGGTATAGTATGAACAGCCAGGAAGACATGACACAACCCTGTTTTACTCCCGTTTGGACGCTAAACATGGGTGACAAGTCATGCCCTACCCGCACACAGGCTTTACAGTCGCAGTAAAGTGCCTGCACAGCCCTAGCAATCGACCATCCACCGTACCCCGGCAACAATTCCCACATTTTCTTCCTTACAACCTTATCAAATGCTTTCTCAGATCACAAAAGCACAGAAAATCTTCTGGTTAGCAGCCAAAGCTTCTCCGTGATCATGCGGAGAGAAAATATTTGATCCGTGCATCCTCTTCCAGGTCTAAATCCGCATTGAGCCACCCATAGAAATCTTTCCGATTTCTCTTGCATCCTACGCGTCAAAACCTTCAGTATACTTTACTTGCTAAACTGGTCAGGCTGATCGCCCGATAGCACCCGCAGTCAAAATGTGAACCTTTACCTTTATATAAAGGCACAATGACTGCGGATCATAATCATCCGGGACGTCCCCGTCCGCCAGCACAAATTGCACAGCAGATGAAAGCTGTCCCAGACGCGAGGCCCACCATACTTGATCATTTCAGCAGTAACTCTGTCTGGTCCGCGGCCTTACCACATTTCAAACTTCGAATCGCGTTCAATCTCTTTCATACTGATGACCTCAGCGTCATCGAGGTCCAGTCTGGCGTACCAGTCACGGAGTCATCCCCGGATCCCTCACTAAGATCATCACACGCATACATTTCTCTATAAAATTCGCTCCATCGCTGCATGACGTCCGATTTTTCTGTGAGGACGTCATTAGTTCTCAAGCACTTTGTTCATTCTTAAGGCCGTCGCACCACTTCGGGTCCTTCCAACCTCTTTCCAGAAGAGTTTGAGTTCTCCCTAAGTTGTGCGACAACCTTTAATCACTTCCATTCTACACTTTTCACGCATTTCCTCAATCAATGCTTTCGTGTGAACTTTCTGCAGCTTATATCTTTCTTTCATCTTCTCTCTCATATCCTTATCATTACTAGAGGCCAAGTAGTCTAACCATGCTTTCTTCTTCTTCTTTACAGCTTCTTTCACTTCATCATTCCACCATGCATCTCTTCTTTTACTACCTCTTTTTATTGTTCCACATACTTCTTCCGCTGCACTTACCATTCCATCCCTAAGGTTCTGCCATGTTCTCTCCACATTCATTTCTGCCATCGATGGTGTCAAGCTTTTCGGCTACCCTCGCATGATATTTGTCCCTAGTATCCGCTTCCTGAAGCTTCCAACTTCGGATGCGACAGACCGATGCGGTTCTGTTACCGCCGTCCGGTAGCGCCAACCCGTGAACAAACCCTAAATCTAGTGATCACTAGATAGTGATCCTTCCTAGGTCAGCACCCCTGAACACTCGCGTATCCATCACCTGTTTTCGCAGTCGGTCATCCACCAGGAACAAATCGATCATACTTCTCTCATTCTTACTTTCTCTAGTATACATATGGATTTTCTTGTGATTAAACATAGTGTTTGTCACAAGAAGACCCTTTTCCTTGCATACCGCTAGTATAAGCTTGCCAGCATCATTAACTCTTTTATCATAAACTTTCCAAGCACCGACTCGTACCCTGGTCGAGCGGTACCAACCCATCCATTCAAATCACCACATACAACAATTCTTTCGTTTTCCCTAGCCAAATCTAGAACTTCTCTTACATTCTCCCAAAACTCCTCCAGCTCAGCCCTGGACGACGAAGCTACCGGCGCATAAACAGCCAAAAGGAATAACTTCGTCAGTCCCAATTTAAAGCGAACCCAGAGTAGTCTTGAGTTCACAATCTTATATTCAGTCATAACATCGACCAACCGAGACGACAGCAGCACCCCCACTCCCTGGCGGGCGCTCACGCTCTCCGGACTCCGGACCATAGAGCTAACGCCCCACCAGGAGCTCTTCAGTACCACTGCCCTTCCGTTTGGTCTCTGACATACACGACATCTAATTCTCTTTCTTTCATTATTTCAATCAACTCATTCGTCTTATCTTTCATGTTTCCTCTAATATTCACGTGCCAACTCTGCACTCTGTCCTCCACCTTCCGCCGTGTCGGGCTGTGCGTGACGGGTGGCGGTCCCCATCGCCGCTTTGCGCGCTGCATTCCACACCAACGGGGACCAGCTGGTGTGCGTCGCCTTGGGGGGACGCCCTAACCCTCGTTAGCATGGGTGCGCAGCTGTGTAGAATTGCAGCCCTGAAAAGGGCTGGCAGGGGTCGCGACGTGCACGCTTCTACAATGACCACAATGACTACAATGAAATATATATATCGATATAAGTTAATTGAATATAATTTCAGTGAACAAGATATCTTTCGAAAAACTGAACTTATCACTTTGATTTTTTTTAATTAGCTTTTTAATCCTTAAGAAGCCTTTTGAATTTCACTATTGTAAACTGTCCCGTTCGAGGTGTGCCTGTGGATTTTCCAATTTTTTTAAATTTATTATTACATAAATTTTATAAAAAATATCAACAAACTCGAGACGTACAAAACACATAGAGTATTGTAGTGCAGTGTGAGAAAATATGTAAATCTATTTACTAAATTAGGAAAACTGTCGAACCCTCATAACACCCTTTTTTACTTTACGTCCTCTAGTCTTGGCACTACGTAAATTATTTAATAAGTTTCACTGGAACCCCTTTTTATAGCTTCAATTATGTGAGTGACATCTGAAGTAGATGTTAAATATTTATTACTGTCGTCTTTTCAACGACGTAACATGTTTCTATTCGAAATTTTTATCGGAATTCAAAATAGGAGGAGGTAATCAATTTAAATGTAAGGTTTTTGTATCTTACCCTATATAACCGGCAATTGTAAATCGATTTCGATGATTCTTTTTGAATTAAATAGGTTATATTTTTAGGGTGATTGTAATAAATGAATCCATTAGTATTGATTGCGCCGATGTCCCTTATATGTTATAATATTATTTAAAGTTACAAAATATAATCATAATGAAATTATGTAACGCAATTACAGACGTTTACGAACAGCAAACATTTCCACATAATTTATACAATCGCACTGCTGTAAAAAACATTACTTAGACTCATCTGAGACATAAATAAATATACGAGTATGTATACATTTATAAAAATAAATTAAGTCAGTGTGTGCATGCATGCGGGTGTGTGTGCCTTCATGCGCGCGCGCGCACGCCTGTGTGTGCTTGTGTGCACTTCCGCGCGTCAGTGTGTGCGTGTGTACGTGTGCGTGTGCGTGCGTGTGTGCGTGTGCGTGCGTGTGTGTATGACATTATTATTAATATTACGTTTTTCACCCTAGCCCACTGCAGTACACACTTCTCCCACTAACTTTCCAGTTGGCTGGTAGAAAATGCAATGTGGCATTAAGTCCGCCGTTTCTACCTTTGGTACAAAAAAGTGTTAAATAAATAAATAAACCGTACGAGATTTCATTAGATAATTCTATCAATCTTTTCATAAAAACAGCCAGATAATCAGATGAAAAGTCACTACCTACTAAGAACTTATCGTGTTCCACTCCATTGTTGGACGCATTACCAACGATTGACGATGCAAACCGTTTAGTTCGGTTGATTAGCACATCAACAGCAAAGGTATGGAGACCCACTGGGTATGTGTACGCCGTTTTGTTTTAATTAAAACAACCAGCAGTTCCTTTTCTCTTTTGTCTGTGTGGATGGATATTGTTTGCATTTTAGGCGACTTCAAAAAAGTCTCCTTTCTTTTTTGTATTTAGGATACGCGGCATCTTCGTCAATTGTGAACCAATTTAATTGATTCTATTTTTAACTAGCAACCCGCAGCGGCTTAGCCTGAATTCATTCATTCTTTCATTACAGCCCTTCACAAGTCCACTGCTGAACAATAGGCCTCCCCAAGGAACGCCACAAAGCACGGTCCTGAGCCACCTGCATCCATCGACTTCCTGCATGTCTTACCAGGTCGTCACCCATATAGTGGGCGACCGTCCAGACGACGCTACACCTGGATACGATCTTTTAACGCGGCGTTATTCAGAGATAGCCAAATACCATTTATTTTATCAATTATTTTTAATCTTTATGTTTTTCGGATAACATATAACCTAGGATTGATTAGAAGGAAAGATTAGAAGAGTTTCCTTTATTCCGTGGGAGGAGTTATTAGCCGTGGCTTGGTCGCTCACAGTAAAGTTGTAAGGAAATATGGAATTAGGAATTACTGCTATAATAAAAAAAAATAATAAAAATTTATAAAAATATGTAATTTTTTTATCAAATCAAAGTAACAAACAAACTTACAGCCAACCTAATGTCATGTGGCTATTGCAGTCCATGGACACCAGCAACCATCTTCAAACAAAGAAATCAACCAACATCAAACGAAGTATAAATTTGAAACAATTAAGTATTAAAAACATTTCAAGCAAAATAGCTTCAGAGATACGTTGCGATTTCTTCACAAAGACCAGGCTAATACGGGAACGCGTATTTCCAACAATTTCCATATTTATTAGAAAACTTTTTCTCGCTCGAACTGCCTCGCATTATAAATTCTCTCTTCAGTGTTTTCAAACAGTTTATTCACAATCGGACGTTGTATAACACAATTCTGGAGTTCACAAAAACAACACGCTTTAAGCGAGTCACAGACTACGCAGATACGATAATATACGAAATATGATACATTTACTCGAAATCCTTCAAACTTACTAGACGTGTTTTTTGGAGCGGATTGTTTATACAGAGTGTTACCTACAATGAGTTGGCGTATATTGCTTCTAGATTTGCTAGACAGCTCATCAGAATGGGATTCAGATTTTGATTTTGATGCACGTGTTGCATTCGCATCTACGTAAAGGCGAAGAATTTGGATAGAACGTCATATAAAGCTTAAAAAGGACCGAGGCGAATTTAATTGCATTTTTTCAGCGACCATCATGTATTTATCTGCAGGTAAAATACTATGCCATATTTGTATCTGCAGATGTTATCTGCAGACATATTTGTATGATATATTGTCACCATCTTTCGACATCGGTGCTTACATATAATTAACGATAAAATATAAATTATCTGCGCTGTGTGTGTTAGTTCATTGAATGTCATAGAGAGGCATATTGAAAGATATACGCTCAGATATCTTATCGTAACTGCGTAGTATGTGACTCGCTTTAGGCACTTAGCTCAAAGTCTTACGCAAAGATTACTTAACGCGCTGCGCAAATCTAGACACTTTTGTGTCTTGTGTGGGATACAAGCTACCAATGAATATTTTATTTTCATGTAATCAATATGAAATCAGCCGTTCCTTGCGCAGACGCAGACACTTTTGTGTCCAGTTGCTTCCACTTGACACATACCGACCGCCAATCAAAAAGTGTTCGGTGTAGGTAACTGGAAACTTTATGTCGTCAGTTGAGGACACAAGCAACACAATGCAAATGTCCTTACAATTGTACGGCGCTGACATTGACGTGATTGATTTGCCTGTAAATATTGACGGCGACGACGTCTACGTCAAAATGTAATCGACACAACAAGCAAAGGTAATGTTCCTCCATCGACATCCAAGGTGAAACTGATGGAAAACAAGCAACGAAATGTTACCAGTGCAGTGTCCAGAAGTAGCAACCGGCGACTGTGTCAGATTGCCGCTACCGGACACAGCAACTACGGTTTCCTGTGATGGTGTGCCGTGTCGGTAACAAAAAGTGTCCACGTTTGCGCAGCGCCTAAATGTCATAAGAATACAATATTTTTGGGTACCTCGCTTGCGATAGCAAATCGGTTGTGCTTTACTGTCGATAAACTGGTATTACAGCTATTACGGTTGTAGCATGAATATGTCGGCTCGACCGGGGAAGGACCATGCTGTCACAAAATACCAGCGTAAAATAGCAACTTAATATTGCTGTGTTTCGTATGGTGAATGTATGGAACACGAGACCATTTTACTAGAAACGAGGCATTCTATGTTAGTCTTCAGGGGTGACAACGCATTTTGATTCCTAATCGAGGATAAATGTGTATGTATACGGCTCACAGTATTCACCTACAATCAAGTGGACTATGTGCTAGTTTTTCAAACTTTTTCGCTTTTTCTATAAACAAAATTCATACAATTATATAGCGATCATTTATTTAATACCAGGTAGGACTCCCTTACTGACTAGAAGTCCGTCTGGACAGGTACCACCCTCCTACCTAATTCTGCCGTTATATATGTTGTGAAGTATATACATTTTATAGCCAGTATAATAACAGGCTATGGAACCTTGTTTGGTTGAAGTTGGCTTCAGGTGTCCATGCCTGCAGTAGCCACTTACCATCAGCTGCGCTGTAAGTTCGTTTGTTTAATAAAAAAATGTAACGAAACCAATCCGACTTATAACTTTGGTAGTTTTTAAAAACTATAATTTTTTTTAGAATACGGTTGATAAACGAGCACACAGTTCACCTGATGGTAAGTGGAAGCTGGGGTCCATAGACATTCACCCTCGATTATTTTAGAATCAAAATGCAAATGCGTTGTCACCCCTGAGGACTAGGATAGAATGCCTCGTTTCCGGTTCTCTACACTCACCATTCGAAACACAGCAGCATTAAGCTGGTATTCTGTGAGAGTGTGAGTGTGTCCTTTCTCGGTCGAGCCGGCTCAATCGTGCTATAACCATAAAATAGCTGCAGCACGGCTCTACCACGTAAATTAAATATGTAATTTATTTATATTTAGATCGATCTATATGTAGAAAAATGCAAATAAAATTTTATTAGAAGTGACGTCAGTTGGTCTGTCGTTCTATGTGTTTCATCAATTACGAAATCTGATGGAATAAATAAATTGAACAATCTTACAATAACTTTCACCCTATCCTTCGGATCATCCCTTTAGAATATCGTTAGCTATGTTCTTATCGTATAAGAGATTCTGTCACTTTGCCGTTCATTTGTCTTCCTGTCTTTTTTGTTCATGTGAGTGATCGCGGTGCGCATTTATATGGATTTACTAACACACTTTTTGCGGTGGAGGCACTGCTATGTGTCAGCAGGAGGAGGGTACCTACCCATACGGGCTCCTAAGCAGAAGAGGAGTATCCTGATCTTCTTTTACTAGGGGATAGTAAGATAGATAGAGATGAAGAAGGCAATAAAAACATTTACATAGTTATAATCAATTTTTTTTTAGCTAGATAGTTAAAATATTAACATACAAAAGTACCAGAAAACATTTTGGACACCCACGGGTTTGTATGGGGTAGCAGATTCTTTGAATAAAACTACTTTTACGGATTATATCGCGTTTAATTAACTTATTTTTTATTAATTCCCGACGTTTCGGGTGCTTTCGATCACCCACGGTCACGTCTGCACGACAAGTCTGCAGTTTGTGATCATATCCTAGACGGCCCCGCCATTACATTAGATTTGATAAACCACAAATTCTCGCGAAAGAATATCGATTCCTGCCAAGGATGATACGTGAGGCTATTGAAATTAAAAAACATCCTAATTTCAATAGAGAGGGAGGCTGGGTACTACCACCTGCTTGGGATCCTGTAATTAATAAAATTAAAACTAAACCCAAGCATACCACTGCAAGACTTCAAGACACAGTTAGTTCATTCTGCGTAGATCGGACCAAAATTAATAATTAAAAAAGCTGAAGGTACTCGGATTAACTCTGACATCGGGACGTCAATCAACTCAGTCCCCCGTGATCATGGGTGCTGGAAAGCACCCGAAACGTCGGAAATTAATAAAAAAAAGTTAATTAAACGCGATATAATAAAAAGTAGTTTTATTCAAAGAATCTGCTACTCCATACAAACCCGTGTTTGGGTGGTGGGTGTCCAAAATAGAGGAGTCCGGGAAAGGCAAATGAAACATATGATGGACAGAATCGTCTCCCTGATATCAACTGAAAATAATAATAAAAACTGTGATTGTCAACCCACCTGTCAAGAAAGGCAACTATGGCAAGTATCTCCTCTATGAGGTAATCTGTGGGAATGTGATGATAATGATGACTGGTGTGTTGTCAATACTGCGGACATTATTTAAAGTATTAACTAGTCGCTACTTTTTATTTATAATTATTGATAATTTCGGTTATAATTTTTTTATAGAAATAGGGTGACAAACGAGCACACAGTCCACCTGATGGTAAGTGGTTGCTGTGGCCCATAGACATCTACATCTATCATCGATAACGAATCAAAATGCAGATGCGTTGTCAGCCTTGAGGAATAAGATGGAATGCCTCTTTCCAGTAAAAAGGGTCCCCGGTTCTCTACACTCACCATACGAAACACAGTAGCATTAAGCTGCTATTTTACGCTGGTATTCTGTGAGAGCGTGGTCCTTCCCCGGTCGAGCCGACCCATTCGTGCTACAACTATGCTATAAATATAGCTGCAGCTTGGCTCTACCACGTAAAATACATTTTCTTAAAAATACTGAGAAGCCAAAGTTAATAATTTCACTGTCTGGTTTACAGACAAAATAGTAAGACAATAGCAATGACCTTTAAGCAGTGTACGGGACAGCGAAAGGGTTAATAATATATTTATTTTTATAAATTTTGATTGCCGCCCCGCACTGGATGGAGTGACGACCTGGTATGATATGCAGGAAGTTGAAGTCTGCAGGTAACTCATGACCATGTTTTGTGGCATTCCTTGTGGGTGGCTCTTGTTCAGCAGTGAACTTGTGAAGAGCTGTAATGATGATGATGATAAAATTTTGATTTCACAAGAGAGTTGTCGAATAAATAACGCCAACAAAAAGTACATGCGAAGTCGTTAATCATATACATTAGAATGCACACGAAAAGTTAGTTTAGTAATTGGTTTTTGTGAAACTGCAACTACTATGTGGTTCCCGAGGGTACCGGGAATGACTCACATGCATATAAACTCAGTGAAATAAGGCACTTGTAGGTTTTAGTTACTTCTACTCTAGGGGATCTAAAAATATAAACCTGATTTCTTCACTTCATACATTGTCTGCAGATTTATTTCCTAATTTTTTATTAAAGGTCTTTCCAAGAAAGTTTCGTCTATAATCAGCTTGATAGAAGGGTTTGTAAACTTAGAGACTGTGTTTGCAAAACTTTTAAAGAGAAGAAAAAAAATCTGGTATTATCGGAACTATCGATTTTTTTCTATGTTTTTTAAAGTCTAATCGTTTCACTTTGAGGTCATATTCACAAAATATATTTGTTTCGTCCAGACGATGGTTTATAGGTGGCGCTGTAGTCAAGTTATTTACAACTCTTTTTTATGAAACAAAATGACTCATATTCAAAATATATGTTGGTGCCAAAATAAAAAAAATCACAAAATATGGACCGCTGTGGTTGAAATATTAATAATTTTTGTATTACGTAGTGTTAAAAGCTCAAAAATCCGGCACAAACTCATTACATTAGAACACGCTGGCTCTTGTCTCAGTTCTCCCCATAGTCTTTTATACTATAACGTAAGATAGTTACAATTTATTTAAGTTTTAGGGTGTCCGGCAAGAGGTTGTCACGATACTAATGCCCAAATACTCAAACGCTGCTCATTTTTAAGATTCCGTTAAGTTTCGTGCTGTCTTTATCACTTAAGTCAAAGTGACTGTAACACCACGAGACTTAACAATATCTTAAAATTGAATAGCGTTTGAGTATTTGGCCATAAGTGATGACGTATATACGTGGTAGAGCCATGCTGCAGCTATATTAGTAGTATAGTTGTAGTAGAAATGGGTCGGCTCGACCGGGGAAGGACCACGCTCTCACAGAATACCAGCGTAAAATAGCAGCTTAACACTGCTAGGTTTCGTATGGTCAGTGTAGAGAACCGGAGATCCTTTTACTGGAAAAGAGGCATTCCATCTTAGTCCTCACGGGTGACAACGCATCTGCATTTTGATTCTTTGTTGAAGATAGATGTAGATGTCTATGGGTCACAGCAACCACTTACCATCAGGTGGACTGTGTGCTCGTTTTCACCCTATCCTATGAAAAAAAAAAAACGTAATTTCTAATATTTTTCCGAGGAAAATATGAGAAAATTACGATTTATACTTTGACAAATTAGGTTGTTATTTTATACACCTTTGCTACCTGTTACCTGCCAAAGCCACGATGATCCAAACTTCATAATAGCCCATCGTTCCTGCCTATGTTGTAAACCTGCGCTGGGGAACTTTCAGCTTTTCTAAAATAAGGAAGATCTGGCACTTGTAGAACCGAACGTATTGCACCTTTGGCGACACTCTCCATCGATCAGAGTATTTTACATCTGGTATTTGCGAAAAGGCTATACCGCCATCTATTTAAAGTCATAAAATATTTTTTGCTTTTCTATAGATATAATTCTACTTCTGATAAGTAACTGTGGTAGGTAAAGTTACGTTTTACGAGTTTAGAAGACCGATATGGGGACCGATTGGGTCCATAAAGGACGATATGGGAAAGGTGATGGATTCTCTTAAGCCGTCTACATGAACCATGGAACAAAATGGATTTTTATTTTATAGAATAAGGGTGACAAACAAGCACACAGTCCACCTGATGGTAAGTGAATGTCTTGGCCGATAGACATTTTTTTTATATATAAAATGAGGCAAACGGGCATGCGTGACTACCGCCGTCCATGAACCACAGCAGAACCATTGGAATTGCAGGTACTATTTAAAAAAGAGAAGGCTGTTTTCTTTATGGTTTCTAAGTCGTATCGGTCCGGAAAAATTTCTGGTGGTAGCCAATTCCACAAGGAAGTTGTGCGAGGATCATCTATCTTAACATCTAAATTATTATATTATATCTAGATTATCTATACAAATAAATAGAATGGAAGTGTCTGTTTGTAATGTCAAAATAATAGCTTTTTACTAAATGCATATGAAAGTATTTACGGTACTTATAACAAAAAATTTTTTTAAAATTTTTGTCTATGTCTGTCCGTCTGTCTGTCTGTTCGTTTGTTTCGGCTAATCTCCGAAACGGCTGGACCGATTTTGACCTATATACATATATACAAATAAATAAAATTGAAGTGTCTGTTTGTAATGTCAAAATAACAGCTTTTTACTAAATGCATATGAAAGTATTTACGGTACTTATAACTAAAGAATTGTTTTTTAAAAGTGTTGTCTGTCTGTCCGTTTGTTCCGACTAATTTCCGAAACGGCTGAACCGATTTTGACGGGATTTTCACTAGCAGATAGCTGATGTTATAAGAAGTAACTTAGGCTACTTATATTTTAGTAAAAGAATTAGGGTTCCGCGCTAAAAAAATAAAACCCATTAAATACAATCGTAACAAATTCCACGCGGGTGAAGTCGCGGGGTACAGGCGGGACCCAATTGCAAATTATAAATCGAAAGAAAATGGGTTCCACTTGCTACTAAACTTAATGCGGGTATTTTACTTCGGCTTTCAGCTCATAATATAGTCTGTTCAACCGAAGTAGGGTTTACTTTGTTTATAGTTTATTTTAATTTTGTTTTATATTCTCAATCTTGTTTCGGTCTTTTTAGTGCATTACTTTTAAATTGTCTTTTTTGCAGTCGGGTTTTTGATTTTTTAAATTATCTATTTTATTTTAGACTTTTTAGTGTCCCGACATACTCTTATGAACTAAATTTCATATGATAGCACGAGGTCAAATTAAATTCAAACATAACTTATATATATTCTTGTAATTCATTTTTAATTTCTTTTATTTTGATACCCTACTCGATAGGTTTGGTTAATTTATTTTTATTAACGTATTACTTTTTTGCGCCAAAAATCCGCCATTTTGTTAATTTTTTTCAAACAGCTACCTAAAAAAATTTGGGTTTTTAAGACGAATAAAACTATACCTTAATTGTCGAAATCCATCTAGCCGTTTGGAAGATACGAGGTAATAAAGAAATTTACAAACATACAAGATACGCGCGAAAAACATAACCCTTCCTTGGCAGTCGGGTAAAAAGTAAATCTTGAAAAAAATCTTGAATTTGAATATAAAATACCTCTGAAGCGAAGTTTTCTGTGAGCCTATTACAAATAATACAATTAAATGAAAGCGCGCTAATAACATTTAAATAAATTTTTATGAATAGAACTGCTTCGTCAATTAATAACAATTTTCGCGAAAATTTCGTGGAATTTTAGATCAAGGCCATCTGGAACAATCGAGACTACGTTTTACTGGAAAGTAATTTATGAAATAGCTTTTAATGGTATAAGTTTCGAATTTCTGCGCAGTGTAGGTTGGTCTTAATTAAAATATAAATAGAAATTAATAAATCTTTAGTTATAGATTTTGACTGCCTCGTTGGTCAAATGATCGTAAACGCGACCCGATTCGAATCCCGGATCGGGTCAAAATCAGTTACTGGGTGTTTCTGTCAACAAATTCTTGGTTTTTATTGTTGAGTCCAGAGTTAGGAAGTTGGCGGTGTTTCATTCCCATGATCGAGCGCCTAAAACTCTCACATAGTGATGGAAAATAATAAATCAATCAATCATTCAATTTTACTTTGAATCCCCACTACTTACTGCCTTGTGGACAACTTCAAACAGCGTCCTTAAATCAGCCACTTTAGCCATTAATTCAGCCACATCAGTATTTTGACTAGTTGTTATTTTAATCTTTTCCCAAGCTCAAAGTCACTCAGTGGGCGATGAAAAGAGCGATGCTCGGAGTTCTTCTGGTGGATAAGATTCGTAATGAAAAACCCGTCGGAGAAACAAAGTCACCAACATAGTCTTTCGTATTTACTGAAGGGGCAATAAGCTGGTCACATCTATCACAAAAGTAGACGTCTCATAGAGTGGGAACCACGCGAAGTAAACCCGAGCGAGTCGCAGTACCTACCTAACTGGATGCGTGAAGCTAAAGATCGAGTTAAGTTGCACGCCTTGAGAGAGGCCTATATCAAACAGTGGACTGCGGTAGACTTATTAAGTACGCCATGTGTACGATGTTTTTTGTGCATAAAAGGTTAAATAAATAAACAGATAAATAATACATAAAAAAATGTCATACAGTAAAAATTTTACATAGCATTTTTACATAATATGTAGAAATGCTATGTAAATATGAACAACTATATATATGTATCATATATGGTGGGGCTGTTTTTATATGAGCATTGTAAATAATTGTACAACGTATATTATATAATATTACTGTGGAAAAAAGTCCCGCTAGGTTTCTTCCTAGTTCTTCCCAAAACAGAGATTTTTTCCGAATCAGTGGTCAAAGTAAAAATGACTTTCAATAAGAATTCAATGGAATAATTAGAAGCAATAATCCGAAACAATGGGCACAAATTTAGGATATTGCTCCAGTATGCTACAATAATTACTCCACTATGTCCGGTAACTATAGTCGAGCAATTATTGCTTAAAAAATGCTTGTGTAACTGCACCTTTACTTGTATAAAACATTACAGGGTAAAATAAGTAAGACATTAAATTTAATTATGAAACTGAACCCGAAGTTTGAACTTTTAAGGGCTTTAACGACAGCTCACGAAGAGATTCTACGATGCCCAAGAGGCAACTTGAATATTATTAACAACCATAAAATTATAATTGATCAAATATTCCTAATTAAAGATGTTAGGAATAATATTTACAAAATAAAGAAATAATATTTTTTGCTCCATTAATAAAGGAAGTCCCGCGGGGTTCCTTGCAGGTTTATTTATTTATCTAGGCTTTATTGTGATCAACTTAATTAAAAGGGTTGCTAAGGACATTCTTAATGCCCATTAAACCCCGGGCATGCAAAAAAGATACAAAAACATGAAAAATATAATAGATTACTTAAGAATAATAAATACTAAATAATATGTAGGGAAAACTTAAAAATTTAAAAAAGATACATATTCAATGAATTTGTATACATATAAGATATTTTATACTTATAATATACTATGTTAATACATGTTTAAATATACATATACGAAGCGACAGTAATCTGATACTAAGATTAGCAAACAAATTTGAGAAGAGAAGAAAAATTCCAAAGTTACGTCTCTAAGCCACATAAGGCCCGAAAGATATCTCTACATCATCATCATCAAAGTATGACACCTTGGTTTGACCAGCATAACAATTATACAGTAGAGTCAGCGTCTTCTGTAACGTTACACTTCATAACATGTTTTGAGTAATCTAATATCAAAAACTTAATCGGCACAATTCGTAATCAACATCATCATCATTATCATTACAGCCCTTCACAAGCTGAACATAGGCCTCCCCCAAAGAATACCACAAAGCACGGTCCTGAGCCACCTGCATCCATCGACTTCCTGCATGTCTTACCAGGTCGTCACTCCATCTAGTGGGGGGTCACCCTACACTTCGCCTACCGGTACGAGGTTGCCACTCAAGAACCTTTTTTTCCCATCGGTTGTCGGTTCTTCGAGCTATATGGCCAGCTCATTGCCACTTCAGCTTACTAATCCGTTGGGCTATGTCGGTCACTCTGGTTCTACTGCGGATATCCTCATTCCTAAGCATATCACGCAAAGAAACCCCAAGCATAGCCCCCTCCATAGCTTGCTGAGCGACCTTGAGCGTCCTCATACGGCCAGCAGTGAAGGAACACGTCTCAGATCCATAAGTCATCACTGGCAACACGCACTGGTTGTACAATTTCGTTTTCAGGTATTGAGGTATACCTGACGAGAAGATGTGTCGTAATTTCCCGAAAGCTACCCATTGAATCCGTCGATTGACCTCTCGGTCGAAGTTGGACTTACCTAGTCGGACTATTTGTCCTAGGTAAACAACTCGTCAACTCGAGCTTAGTGCTCCCAACAACTACCGGCATAGGTGTGACATGGACATTACACATGATCTTTGTTTTGTCCATGTTCATCTTAAGACCTATCCGTTGGGAGACAATATTGAGGTCATTGAGCATAGTGCTTAGGTCCTCCAGCGATTCTGCCATAAGGACTATATCGTCGGCAAATCGAAGTATCTCTACATAGTATAAAACAAAGTCGCTTCCCAACGCTTAGATCTATAAACTACGCAACAGATTTTGACGCGGTTTTCATGAATAGACAGAATGATACAAGAGAAAGGCTTATATGCATAATACATGCATATTATATATTATATAATTCTTCTGTTCGTGTGTATGTGACTGAACTCCTCCTAAACGGCTGGACCGATTTTGGTGAAATTTTGTGGGTGTGATTAAGTTGATTAGAGAATAGTTAAGATTCACAATTGGATACGGTAGTTGGCGTTGTTGTCGAGATCCAGAAATCAACCGTGCGAAGCCGAGTCGGATATTAGACGTTCAAAAAAATGCAGTTATTTTTATATATTTATTCTTTATTGCATTCCTTAAAACAAAAAATACAAAGGGCGGACTTAATGCCTTGAGGCATTCTCTACCAGTCAACCCATGGAGTGGTGAGAATTTGACGTTGGTGTGGCAATATAGAACAAAAGAACTCAAAACAAAATGATAATTAACTACATAATATGTACATTTTACTAATAAATAAACTATACATATATGACTTATACATACATATATACAATTATATAAATACATGCATATTCATACAAATATACATATTTAAATACATATATAATTAGTACATACAAATGACTATGGATATATGTGTCTGTTTAGCAAAACATATTAAATGGATGAATCATGTAAAATGCGTTGTCTTCAAATCTTATACAGTTTTTGAAAAGGCGTTCCAGCTTGTTCAGAAGATCTTGGGACAGATCTGGATAACACACATCTGCATAATCAATTATGGGTAATATGAGCGATTGGACAAGCATGATCTTAGATTTTGTGGGAAGAAAATGTTTTAAACGATACAGAGAGCATAAGGTGGCAATGACTTTACGACTCTCAAATTCAGCGTACTGTCGATATGTAGGCCAAGATTTTTAACAGAATTACTAAACGGAATAATAATACTATCATAATAAATAGGAGGTAAGTCTGCAAGATTAATCTTAGCCAGCATCCTTGAGCTACTCACCAGTATAGCTTGGCATTTAAAAGGATTGACCAAAACTTCATAACGAGTAGACCAATCTTTGATAGCTGATAAGTTGTCGTTAAGTTTTTTGATCCCATTATTGGAGATATCCACAAAATTTCAGCTTGCACATAAAGCTAAAGGTCATCGGCGTACAAATGGTACGAGTAGTAGAGAGCAGAGGTTGGAGGTAATAAAGTTTATAAAATTATAGGAGAAAGAATACCGCCTTGCGGCACACCAGCATCCACGTCAGCCCAAGCTGAGGTAATTTGCCCCACACAGACTGACTGCTGTCGACCGCGAAGATAAGATGCAAACCATTCCAAGGCAGTAATGCCAAAATTCAGATGAAACAGTATGGAAAGGAGGATTTCATGATCAACTGTGTTGGGAGCATTTGAGAAATCAACTAGTACCAGTACTGTGTTCTTTTTTTCTTCCATACCTTGTCTAATATTATCAGTAACATAAATTAAAGCAGTAAGTTTTTAAAAAGGCGCTCTAGATTGTTAAGATTTTTTTTCAAGTCTAGGTAACACATCAGCATTTTATCAATATTTGCTAACAGTAAAGTAACTGCACAAGCAATAAAATATGAAATGTGACGGCTGGGATTAATCCGAACATTTCCATAGAGCACTCCCCTTGGTAAATGCGACAAGTGGGACTGACGGAGACAATGGACAAAGACAATGACCAATCAAACACATAATATTTCACGTTGGCATTTAGTTTTTCAATCGCAATATTGATATCATCAATATTAGATTGCACGTAAATTTGAATTCCCCGTGTAGTGGCGGGTAAGAATACCCACTACCCCATATCTTCCCATGGGTGTCGTAAGAGGCGACAAAGAGAAACTGATATAGAAGATGGGCAGCAGCATCTTTCTGATAAAAGCAAAAAACAATAAAAAACTGCGGTTGCCAACCCAAACCCAAGCGTGGCAACTATGGCAATATACCCCCCATGAGCAACGACACAAATAAACGGCCCTCAGTCCCCGGCGGCCACGCTATTCCTGGCTACGGTGGCGAACATGGTAACGACGGGGCAGGGGGTGCTAAGAATATCCGGTGGAGGTTCGGTTGCCAACTACGACGACTCAGCCTGGCAACATATAACGCACGCACCCTGAGGACTGACGAGAAGATCCTGGAGCATGGAAGAAGAGATAGATAAGTTACGCTGGAATATAATAGGACTATCCGAGGTTCGAAGAGAGGGGGGGACACGGTAATCCTCGAATCCGGCAACTTATTCTATCACTGGGAGGGCGACCATCTGTCCCAAGGAGGTGTCTGATTTATCGTCCACAAGTCTCTCGTTAACAACGTTGTAAAGATTGGGAGCGCGTCGACGAGGGTTGCGTACCTTATACTCAGAATCACCATACGGTATTCGTTGAAGGTCATACAGGTTTACGCACCAACCTCGGCACACCCCGATGAGGAGGTGGAGGAAATGTATGAGGATATCTCTAGAGCCATGCATTCCTCCAAAACCCACTATACGGTGTTAATGGGAGACTTCAACGCAAAACTAGGCACAAGAGAGCGGTGAGCTGAAAGTAGGAAATTCGGAATAGGGCAACGGAACCCAAGGGCCAGCAGCTGGCCGACTTTATGGAGAAAGAGGGACTCTTTATGATGAACTCTTTCTTCAAAAAGCGGCCCCACAGAAAGTGGACCTGGTCGAGCCCCGACAGTTCGACAAAAAATGAGATTGACTTCATTATGACGACCAGACGACAACTGTTCAGTGATGTCTCAGTGATTGCGAGGGTGAAAACTGGCAGCGATCACCGAATGGTGAGAGGCACACTGAACCTAAACGTTAAGTTGGAGAGGTCATGTCTAATGAAGTCAACGCTCCGTCCCCCTCGTGATCTAATCCAAAGTACCGAAAACTCTCCGCTCGAGTTTCAAAATCGTTTTCAATGCCTAGAAGATTGCAATGAAGTGGACGATATGAATGACAAGTTTGTGGAAACTGTCCATGCGGTCGGAGCTAAGTTCTGTAAGACCCGTCGCAGAAGAACACAAAACTCTCCGATCGCACTCTTAATCTCATGGTTGTTAGACGGGAGATGAAGCTGCAGTCTTCAGCAGATTTGACAGCATACAGGCAACAAAATAGACAGATTTCAAATGCATGCGGCGGGCCTTCCTGTGGAAGTGGGAGGCATAACAGAGTCAAAACATTGCCAATATGTTTAAGACTCACTTCAGGTGGAACCCTAAGTATAGTAGGTCAAACAGTGGACGGTGCTCAGGACACCGTAGACCCTTAGGTAGACTCATTGAGCTTCTCTGTTTGTGAGGTAAATGACGCAATAAGGAGTATGAAGCAGGGGAGATCCCCGGGGCATGATGGCCTGAGTGTCGAACACTTGCGATATGCTGGAATGCACATTTCAGAGTCCTTACCATGCTCTATAACCTCTGTGTCAGTCATGGTCACCTGCCGGATGCAATGATGATGACGGTGGTCGTGCCTATAGTGAAGAACAGGACGGGCAATGTGGCGGATGGGTCCAACTACAGGCCTATATCCCTGGCGACAATCGTGGCTAAAGTTCTGGACAGTCTGCTTGATACACATTTAAAAGCTACTAAAATTAACGACGCTCAATTCGGCTTTCAGCCCGAATTGTCTACCGGAAGCGCAATAATGTGTCTCAAGCAGACTGTACGGTACTACTGACAGGAAAACGCAAGTGTATGCGTGCTTCTTGGACCTGTCAAAAGCATTTGACCTTGTCTCGTATAAAGTACTATGGCATAAACTTAGGACGGAAACGAGCCTAAGGCCGGAACTGTTATCGTTGTTGCAGTACTGGTACGGTAACCAGTCAAATGTAGTAAAATGGGGAGACGCTATGGTGACCCCAAGCTGAACTGTGGAGTAAGGCAGGGTGGGCTTACGTCACCGAGGCTGTTCAACCTTTTTGTCAACCAGCTGATAGAGGCTGAGCGGGCTGGTGTCGGATGCTCAGTTGATGGTGTCTTTATAAACAACATCAGCTATGCGGATGACATGGTTCTGTAGTCCTTCGGTCAGTGGCCTCAGGCTACTTAAAATCTGTGAGGACTATGCTGAGAGAAATGGACTCAGATACAACGCCAAAAGAGCGAGTTCCTTGTGTTCGGGAAAAAACAAACCCACAATTTTCAGCCAATCATACGACTGTGGTATTCCCTGAAACAGGTGGCGGAGTTCAAATATCTCAGCCATATAGTTAACGACCGCCTCGTGGACGACGGTGATATAGAGAGGAGCGAAGGCGCTGTCGGTCCGGGGCAATATGTTGGCCCGCAGATTTACGTTGTAATGCAGAGGTAAAATTAACGCTGTTTAGAGCCTACTGCCAAACCTTTTACACATGCAGTCTGTGGGCGGACTATACGCAGCGGACCTTCAGAACTCTTCGTGTGCAGTACAATAATGTGCTGAGAGCGGTATTGGGAAGCCACGTCACTGCAGTGCATCTGCAATGTTTGCGGAGGCTCGTGTAGACGACTTCTGCGATCTTCCGAAACGTGTTGCATCCATGATGGGCCGTTTAGTGAACGGCACCAATGCCCTTCTCAGCGCTTTGGCGTGCAAACTCGACAGCCCACTCTGGAGGAGTTGGAATGGTGTACACATATGCTAACAAGCGTGTGTGTATTTAATGTTAGTTAGTTAATCTTAGTTGTAGTTAGTAATTATATTTAATTTTAGTTAATTTTAATTTATTTTGATGTATTTTAATTTATTTTCCTTTTAGTGATTGATTTTTTCGTTTTGTTTTGTTTTCTTTTCTACTAACCAAATATGGACCCTGGTCTGAAATAAAGATTTATTATTATTATTATTATTAATCTCATGGTTGTTAGACGGGAGATGAAGCTGCAGTCTTCAGCAGATTTGACAGCATACAGGCAACTGAACAGACAGATTTCCAAATGCATGCGGCGGGCCTTGCGCAACTTCAATACAGCTCGTATTGAAGAAGCGATCGAGCGGAACCAGTGCTCCAAAGTCTTTGCCAGAGATCTGTCTGCCAGAAAGAGCCAACTGTCGAAACTGAAGACCGAATGTGGCAACATCGTTTCCGGGACACCTGAGATTTTGAGTGAATGAGAGGTTCTATGGGCAGCTGTACGTCATCGTTGGAGCCACACGCAAGTGTGGTAACGATCCAAGAGCAAGTCTTATCCGACACTATTCCGATGCTATCCCGGACGTCAGTCTGAGCGAGATTAGAATGGCTCTCCAGCACCTTAAAAGCGGCAAGGCCCCAGGCGAGGATGGATTTACAGCGGAGCTTCTGAAAGCGGGTGAAAAACCGGTACTTGAAGTCCTTCAGAAGTTCTTTAATTCCGTCCTCCATGGTGGCATTACACCGGAGGCGTGGAGCAGAAGTCCACCGCACTTCTTGTTCTTCAAGAAAGGCGACAACGCTCTCTTGAAGAACTACAGACCGATTTCCCTTCTGAGCCGCGTCTACGTGCTGTTTTCGAGAGTCATTACGAATCATCTCGCATGCAGACTCGACGACTTCCAGCCTCCCGAACAAGCCGGTTTCCGAAAAGGCTTTAGCACCATAGACCACATACATACCCTTCGGCAAATTGTACAAAAGACCGAAGAGTACAATCTGCCACTTTACCTTGCGTATGTGGACTATGAGAAAGCCTTTGATTCCGTCGAAATTTGGGGCAGTACTGCAGTCCCTTCAGCGGTGCCAAGTGGACTGTCGGTATATCGAGGTGCTGAAGTGTTTGTACAGTAGGGCTACGATGGCTATCCGAGTACAGAACCAGAGTACGAAACCTATCCAACTGCAGAGAGGTGTAAGACATGGTGACGTGATATCCCCGAAACTCTTCACCGCTGCATTGGAAGACGTTTTCAAGCTACTGGACTGGAAAGGATACGGTATTAACGTCAATGGCGAGTACGTCACTCACCTTCGATTTGCCAACGATATACTCCTTATGGCAGAATCGCTGGAGGACCTAAGCACTATGCTTAATGACCTCAATAGAGTCTCCCAACGGATAGGTCTCAATATGAACATGGACAAAACAAAAATCATGTTTAATGTCCATGTCACACCTATGCCGATAGTTGTTGGAAGCACTAAGCTCGAAGTTGTTGACGAATATGTTTACCTGGGACAAATAGTCCGACTAGGTAAGTCCAACTTCGACAAAGAGGTCAATCGACGGATTCAACTCGGCTGGGCAGCGTTCGGGAGGTTACGACCCATCTTCTCGTCAGGCATACCTCAAAACCTCAAAACTAAATTGTACAACCAGTGCGTGTTGCCAGTGATGACATATGGAACTGAGACAAGGTCGCTCAGCGAGCTATGGAGAGGGCTATGATCGGGGTTTCTCTGCGTGATAAACTTAGAAATGAGGATATCCGCAGTAGTACCAGAGTAACCGACATAGCCCAAAGGATTAGTAAGCTGAAGTGACAATGGGCCGGCCATATAGCTCGAAGAACCGACAACCGATGGGGAAGAAAGGTTCTCGAGTGGCAGCCTCGTACCGGCAGGCGAAGTGTGGTCGTCCCCCACTAGATGGAGTGATGACCTGGTAAGACATGCAGGAAGTCAATGGATGCAGTTGGCTCGGGACCGTGCTTTGTGGCATTCCGTGGAGGAGCCCTATGTTCAGCAGTGGACTTGTGAAGGGCTGTAATGATGATTATGATGAAATTTGAAAATCTTCCGAACAATCAATGGTACACAAAAAATGGTACGAACAATAAATATTGAAAGTAATAGAATTAATGAAAACGGAGAACATTAAAGAGTAAAGAATACACAATTCAAGGCGTGTGGCAGGTTATGCTACATAATTAATGAAATCAAATGAAAACACATTTATTTCTCGTACATTGTGTGTAAAGCTAAGGACAATAACAATTTTATGATATTATTTTAACTTTCTAAAAGGCCCTCGAGCTTTAGGTCTTAGAATTTAGCCATCTGGATATTGTCGAGCCTTCAATAATTATTGAAGTCATTTATTAAGTCAAAACTTACATAAGTATTTTCTCCTGTTTTGTGAAAGCATTTTACATAGATAAATTATACAAGAACAAACATCCAGACCTGGAAGTATTATTTGCAGACCATTAATTATTCCGTGCGTAATTCATACTTGCGGTAACCACAGTACAGCTGCTGAATGTTTAAGTATTTTGTAACGGCACCGTTTGTTTACAGTAACGGTTACAGCCTTTTTTACGTGGTAGAGCAACGCTGCAGCTATATTGTGGTTGTAGCACGAATGGGTCAGCTCGACCATGGTAGGACCACGCTATGACAGAATACTAGCGTAAAATAGCAGCTTAATGCTGCTGTGTTTAGTATGGTGAGTATTGTGTGACCCATTTTAGGGTTCCGTACCCAAAGGGTAACCTACGGGACCCTATTACTGAGCCTTCGCTGTCCGTCCGTCCGTCTGTCAGCGGGTTGTATTTCATGATTTATAATAAGTAGTCAGTTCAAATTTTCACAGCATGTGTATTTTGGTTGACGCTATAACAACAAATATTAAAATAAATATAAATTAAAAATTAAAGGGGGCTCCCCTACTAGAAACGAGTGTGGTGGTACGGAACCCTTCATGCGCTAGTCCGACTCGCACTTGGCTGGATTTTTACTGGAAACGAGGCATTCCATCTTAGTCCTCAAGAGTGACAACGCATCTGCATTTTGATTCTAATTGAGGATAAATGTAGATGTCTATGGGCCACATCATTCACTTACCATCAGGTGAACTGTGTGCTCGTTTGTCACCCTTATTCTATTAAAAAAACCTATCAAAAGTCTACTGCTGAACATAGGCCTCTCCTATAGATTGCTTTATAGGGGAAATTTAACATAGTTGCCAACTGCGTTTTTTAATAAGAGCCATGTGCCCATGAACAACTGCAACACCGGGGAATTGCAAGTGCGTTGCCGGCCTTTTAAAAAAGAGTATAGGCACTTTTCTTGAAGGTTCTTAAGTCGTATCGGTCCTGAAAAATCGCTGGTGGTAGCCGATTCACATGGTAATTTGTGCGAGGAAAAATACTTCTGATAAATCGCACAGTTGTGGACCACCAATCATATTTCAATAAAGACGCTGCTTCTCATCTCCTGGTTTGTTTACCTCTGTCGCCTCTTACGGCACCCATTGGATGATATGGGGATATCGGGCCTTATATATTTTTAAATCTAAAAACAATTTACTAAACTATTTTCACTAACAATAATCAAGATAGGAATAATGAAAATGTAGCGAAAATTATTCTAAGAAGGTATCTCAACAGATGTTATAAAACAAATTATGGAACGATGTTTCGCAATTAAATTTCTATACGAGAAACTCTATATTCTTATTTATTCAAAGAATATAATAGAATAATTTTTATTCAATATAGATTACAAGGATACTTATATAAACCATTTATGCTTTTGCTACCGGTTCGGAAAAAAACCTCTGTCCTGGGAAGAACCAGCAAGAAACCCAGCGGGACTATTCTTTAAATAATAATAACAATATATTATGTTGTACAATTAAATAGAACTGTAAAAGAAATTCTTAGAACAAACTCTTAGAACAAACAATTTTAAAAGAAATGTAACTCTTAGAAGGAGCGATTCTAAAAGAAACGTAACTCTTAGAAGGAGCAAATTTTGCAGTGTGTTGAAAATTTAAATGAATTTGGAACTTATATTCAGTTCTTATTGTCTTTTCTCGTTTCTACTTTTGTACTTTGTGGATGTGATTATACAGTCTTTTTATTGAAGTGAAGGTGACATTCGAACTTTAATTACATCTGATAGTAAATGTATGCTGTGGCCTAGTTATTCTAGATCTCAGTTATTAATCAAAATACAGATGTGTTTGTCATACAAAAGGACCAAGATTAAATAGCTGCAGCTCTACCAATTGTTTTAGCTTTAGCTAAATTAAACAAGCTGTTTCAATTATGGCTTCTAAAAACAATTTTCGTTACAGCATATGCTGAAGAGCCAAGTTTTGTAGCTAGTTTAGATCTGTAGAGGTCTGCTAAAGTTTTTCGTCAATTCGAAATCTTATTTATTTATTTATGTTTTATTATGCCAAGTACAAAAAGGCGAACTTAATGCAACAGGGCATTCTCTACCAGTCTACCTCCAGGCTAAGGAGAGAAGATATTGTGGGTGCAAAGTGCAAACAGCTAAGTAAAAACCATCTATGTCTACATAATATTACCATAAATACTACCACATAGTAAGATACATATTATAAACATAATTACACAAATATGTTTAATGTACAGTTTCTGATTCAAACTCCTATAAAATATGAAAACTAAAAACAGGAAAAGGGAAAAGTTGGAATTTATATAAAAAAGAAATGGAAATCCACAAACGACTCCTGCAACGTTAGATAATGATTCCAGAGCAAGCGTTTGAACGATGGCTTGCTCGCGGCTGCGCGTACACTGTCCGGTAACTTTACCCGGCAATTTCATCGTGTTTTATTCGTCTTATAATTTGTAGTAGAATTCTTTTTCTGCCTAGGAACACGTCTATAATAATAATAATTATTATTCTTTATTGAACACAGATATAATATAGAATTCATTGGTGCCCTGACTCCTAAACTAGATTACCCTGTATGTTAGGAGGCAGTTTCCCTCCCATTAAGTGATCTTATTTTCCGTGTACAATACGACTTTAAAATATAAAACAAACAAAAAGTGTGTGTGTGTGTGTGTGTGTGTGTGTGTGTGTGTGTGTGTGTGTGTGTGTGTGTGTGTGTGTGTGTGTGTGTGTGTGTGTGTGTGTGTGTGTGTGTGTGTGTGTGTCTGTTTTTATATATATATATATATATATATATATATATATGTATATATATATATATATATATATATATATATATATATATATATATATATATATATATATATATATATATATATATATATATATATATATATATATATATATATATATATATAT